>JARDVY010000041.1:9930622-11346663 GCA_029030555.1 Ornithoptera alexandrae | reverse complement strand
CCTGTCCTGTGAATTGTCTCTTTCCTGTGAATTGGGACCACTTACACCCTTTTTCTATGATCTATGAATTTTATCCCTAAATAGCTGGTTTGCACCCTCAAAATCCCAGTTGAAAACTACAATAGCCTCTATTGTTCGGCACAGGTAAACTTTTTAAATTCCCTTCAACTGTTAAATGTAAAAGAGTTTGAAGTGAAAACTTGGTTTCTGTATCTGTCCCTGTAATTGTTTCCTTGCCGGAGTGACGTTCAGTTTGTTGGAGCTTACAGCTTTCTCAATTGCTGTTTACCTTAATGCTATATATTGCTATCTGGACCATTTTGAGAATAAGAATATACCAAGGGCCTTTCTCTGGAGTAAAAACATTCTCAAGATATGATATTTTGTTAATCGAATTTAACTTTTCAGCAACTTTTTGGTGTTTGATCATAAACTCAATAACAGAATCCAAACGAAAGCAAGAAAAACGGCAAATATTACAAGAGTGGACGAAGAATTGATGATTTATGGATTTGGTGTTTCTTTCACAAACCACAACGTCAGAAGAATACATAAGTAAAAAAAGAGTACTAAAATTTAAAGCGTTCTCTATAGATACTGCAAACACGTATGCCCACAGCTGCACATAAATTGTAGCTACGTAAATCAGTATCATTACCAGAAATGCAATAGTACCAGGTAAAAGTTTAGGAGAAGGAGCGTCGGAAGATTGTAATAAGGACTTTCCGACGATTTAGAGAAAACAATTCTCAAAAAATGTCCAAGAAAAAAAGTAACGAGAGTATTTTAGAGGGTATGTACTTTTACTGATCTGTAATGATTAAGAAGAAAAGAAAAACTGTTTTTGCAGCAAGCAACTTAAATTAAGCTATTTTAGAACCGGCAGCAAACTGAAATAGAATTTTGTGATGTCACTCAATTGGATTCCGGATCCAGAATTTAGTGACAGTAATGAATATTAGGGTAAGCTTCAGTAGAATCATTCTAATTATAATTTTTACATATATGTAGTAAACATTTGCTAAAATAACTGCGAGCAAAGGTTGGAGCGAATGGAAATATTGAGATATTTTTGAAATTATAATTTTTCTGAGTAACTGCACTTCCGCGAGAGTAGTGCACTGCGGATCAAAAAAATTAGCAAAAAATAATCGAGCAAAAATCATGTAAGGGATAAAATAAGGAGAGCGGTGACAGCGCGCATTTTATTTTCTCCATACAAAGTTATTGAAAAATATCAAAATTATACCTTTTCCTATGATCTCTAAGATCTATGACTCCGTATTGAAAATACGTCAACAGTAACGATATGTCAAAAGAATTCAATTAAAAAAAAATTACTAATTTGTAAAAAGATCTCTTTGTGTATGAAATGTTCTCTTCAGGACCCTGTGCGGCAACCGCATGGGGACAGCTGGTGACAGATCGTATTTCTGCTGAAAAACATTACCGTGTTCAAGTATAGCTAGTGCAATTACTTTTTTTTTTTATTCAAAAAACCACGAGACGAGCGAGACACTCGCACTTAATGGTAAGTGTTACGCCCGCCCATAACAACGTGCCGCTAGTTGGATGCTATATACTACAACGCTTTGAGACATAAGATGTTAAGTCTCGTTATCCCAGTAATTACACTAGCTACAACGCCCTTAAAACCGAAACATGGTAATGTTTGCACAGTACTATCTATCGGATGCAATAGGCGCGGCGGTGGTACCTACCTAAACGGTTTCCGGCAACAAATAGCTACAGCCAGTAAACCATATTATATTACTGCGGTAACGGGAATACGTGTTATGTCTGGTGACGGCGAGTACGTCGTGGCGCTGTGTAACTGTGGTTGCCAGCCTCCCATCAGCACGGGCGCCGCTCGGCCCGGGCTGGTGCTTGCAATGTTCTCGGTTTGCACACGTGCCAACCACGTGCAGGCTGTATTTCACATAGAAATTCCCGCCCAATGTCAGCTGTTCACAGCGAGGTGTTCTCTTTTCTGCAACAATCTGGCCTCATAAGGGTTTGTTTGGCTTTCATCTGTAACGCATCTATAAAACCTCATCGACAACAAATAGAATACCAACACTCCACGAGATTTCCAAACAAGTTCCCGCCCGTCCTGTGCTGCTGCGAGGATATTGATTCAGCGGTACCGTTACCTATTTTATATATTTCTCACGTGAATAAGAAACTACGTGACGCGATAACGTGTACTCACATGAAAATAAATGGTTCTATTGGGCCGGGAGGGGGCCCGGAGAGGGATGAGAGGGCCGGGAGAGGGCAAGGAGCGCCGCACTGTGGACATAGTAAGGTTTTACTTACACTAATCGAGTCAATTTAGTTGTTGCAAAATTTTATAAATGTATTTAAATTTTTGTTAAATAATATTTTCGTTTCGTAAAAAATTCGTACTGAAACTGTTCCCAGCGGCACCGGGGAGCCCCTTCCTTACTCAGGCGCAGTTGTCACATGGATCTACGGACAATTGGCGATTGTCGAGTGTTGCCTTTGGAGCCGCCGCTGCGTCCGCGTGTTCTTACTTCGCTATTTGTTTCCGCTCGAGTCACATTCGAGTTCGAGCACCGCAGTTGGCGACTTGATCGCGGTAACTTCCGGTACACAGCCGGGCCTGCAAACGCCGGCTACTTACTTAGCGTCGGCTTAGTTTGGCCTACCAGTCCACTTGTTCTATATCATATAGTTTAGTTATATTATATTACAATATTAATGTTCATCATCATCATCATCATGACATGCTCTACTTCAAACTGAAAATTGGCGGCCATATTAAGAATACACGTCCGGTTCACAGTTATTCTTTTCAACTGATGAAGTTCAGGCTCGGCTCACTCCTTAATATCGTTAAAACCATTAGCATTACCACATAATAAATAAATTGAGAGCTCCCTAATTTAAACTCAGAGCAGCAGGGGCGGCGGTGGCTGCGGGAGCTGTGCAGAGGTGGCCGTGGGAGCTGTGCGGTGGGGGCGGCGGTGACTGTGCAGAGGTGGCCGTGGGAGCTGTGCGATGGGGGCGGCGGTGACTGTGCAGGGGTGGCCGTGGGAGCTGTGCGGTGGTGGCGGCGGTGGCTGTACAGGGGTGGCCGTGGGAGCTGTGCGGTGGGGGCGGCGGTGGCTGTGCAGAGATGGCCGTGGGAGCTGTGCGGTGGGGGCGGCGGTGACTGGGCAGGGGTGGCTGTGGGAGCTGTGCGTTGGGGGGCGGCGGTGGTTGTGCAGAGGTGGCCGTGGGAGCTGTGCGATGGGGGCGGCGGTGACTGTGCAGGGGTGGCCGTGGGAGCTGTGCGGTGGTGGCGGCGGTGGCTGTACAGGGGTGGCCGTGGGAGCTGTGCGGTGGGGGCGGCGGTGACTGTGCAGAGGTGGCCGTGGGAGCTGTGCGATGGGGGCGGCGGTGACTGTGCAGGGGTGGCCGTGGGAGCTGTGCGGTGGTGGCGGCGGTGGCTGTACAGGGGTGGCCGTGGGAGCTGTGCGGTGGGGGCGGCGGTGACTGTGCAGAGGTGGCCGTGGGAGCTGTGCGGTGGGGGCGGCGATGACTGTGCAGGGGTGGCTATGGGAGCAGTGCGGTGGGGGGCGGCGGTAACTGTGCAGAGGTGGCCGTGGGAGCTGTGCGATGGGGGCGGCGGTAACTGTGCAGAGGTGGCCGTGGGAGCTGTGCGATGGGGGCGGCGGTGGCTGTGCAGAGATGGCCGTGGGAGCTTTGCGGTGGGGGCGGCGGTGACTGGGCAGGGGTGGCTGTGGGAGCTGTGCGTTGGGGGGCGGCGGTGGTTATGCAGAGGTGACTGTGGGAGCTGTGCGGTGGCTGCGGAAGCTGTGCAGCGGTGGCTGTGCGGGAGCTGCGCGACGAGGGTGGTGGTGGCTGCTGGAGCCGTGCGGCGAGTCGGGGGTGTGGGGCGGAGGGAAGCTCGCCTCAATATTTAATTATGTCTGAAACTTGAAAGGAGCTGCGACGAAACCTTTTAACATTGTTTACGGTGTAACGGGCTGCGAGAGCGCGGGCGGGCACAGGCGCGGACACGGAGTGTTCATATCAGGCGCTCGGATCCTACTAATTCTTGCACAATATGTGAGGATGGGGAGTGTCCAGCGACCGGAAATATTGGAGAACATTCGTGGTGGTCTCCCCGCTTACAAAATAAAATTAAAAAGTTGCGGCGTGCTGCGGAATAGGTCTCGACCGGCACTTCCTGCAGCTGGTTTATGTGCTGCAGCGCTGAAATTGTGCGGAGCGTTAGCAGTTATTACTTAATTGTAACACTTGCTAGTCAGTGACCACAGTCTAAGTCAAAATTTTTAAGCAACATAGAATCTTTATTAAACATCAAAATCTACCACTCATCCGCAGAAGAAATGCCCCAGACCAGAGTAGATTGGGCGCCAGACCCTCAGCGGGCTGTATGCTTATCGTCTTCTTCAATTCTAAGATGTCTTAGCCGTGTCATGCCGAGTGGACATGCTGTCAGTTGATTGCCATAGGATTGTCACGATGATACCACCGGTTCCTATTTGTTTTGCTGTTCTGTTGTTGACCACTGGTCACTGGCCAACGGCAGGGCAAGCTGGCAATGTGATTTCGTCCCGATCAAAAGTTCTTAGAAGTCGTTTGACCAACTGGCGCAGCTCACCAGATCCCGAGCACGCGGACCCGCACTCCGCTCCCTGAAAGTCCTTCACCAGACTGTACTTAAAACATACAGTGCGCAGCTTTATGAGAAACAAACTGTACGGGGCGGTGGGGAAGGATAGGAGAGCAGGGCGGCGGGGGACAAGAGTACGGGGTTGGGCGCAGCCTAAATAACAACTTCCGATAGATTTTTATTTACTATTTACAAATATATATGCAAGTATTTACAATTTGGACGCACGCGCGCAGGCGCGTCGGTGTGCGCGTGCGCATGTGTGCGTATGAACGTTGAAATACAATTTGGCATTTGCATTTTCATATAACTAGTAAAAATAATTAGACCTTTTATTGCACTAAATAACACCCAGTGGAATAGCACGTCTGCGTCCTCCAATGCAATAAGTTCCCGGCAGCACTGGCAACACCGAGCCCACCGCGGGCGGGCTTCGTGATTGCGAACGCGACGGTTACGCTTATTGTGGAGCGGGCGCGGGCGCGGGCGGGCTCACAACAAGCGGGCGAGGGCGGGCGCGTCCTCGTCGCCGCTGTCTGTGCACTCGAAGCGGATGTGACGGCCGTCGCTGCGGCGTCGCCCACCCGCGTCTGGTCCGAGCTCCCCGCACCCCGCCGCGCCGCCACCTCCCGCTGCCAGTCACACCTTGTCCTCTCCCGACCCAGGCGCAGCCGACCGCACGAACTGGAACAGATTCATACACGATAAGTTGCGGTACCACTGGAACGTCACCAACGCACCGACAGGTCTACTTACAGATACTGTGGTGTTGGTGGTGGAATTGGCACGCGGCCGGAACGTGATGACGCGCCAGCGTCGCCGCAGCTGCGCGAGCACCTCGCCGTTGCAGAAGCAGTAGAGCACGGCGACGCAGAGGCCCTGCAGCGAGATGGTGAGCGCGGAGACGTACTCGTAGGCAAGCCACCAGCGCGCCGTGCGCTCGGGGCGGAACGGCGTCAGCAGATACTGCAGACCGAGGAGTGGCGCTAGGAGACAGGTGGCACGCAGAGCGTGCAGCGCCGTTGCCGAGGGGCGCGCGCCACCGCCCGCTGCACCACCCGCGCGCAGCTTCGTGCATAGCACGCGTACGATATTGCATAAGAAAGCGAGATTGAGTACGACTGTCAGGCACACCAACACGGCGAGCTCGGGCCGCGGAGGGCCGTCATCCATCCAACAGAGACCGTCACCGGCGGCAGCGTGGCGGCCGGCATACACCGCAACCGGCGCAAGCGGCAGCAGCCAGCCGGCGAGCAGCAACGCGCGCACCAGCCGGCGCTCCGACACGAACGCGCTCACGAGCACCGTGTGCAAGTAGAGACCCTCGCACAACATCCACGTGTAGTTGGTGAGCAGGACGTACTGCAGCAGCACGTTGAGCGCGCAACACCAGACCGCGGAGGCGCCGAGCGCCGCCGGCGAGCGCACCACCAGCCCGTACCACGCGAGCCACAGCGCGTTGTTTGCAGCGAACGACGCGAACAGGTTCATGTGCACGGTGATGCGCGCGCACCGCAGGCTCCTGCGACAGGCGACAGGCAGAGCCGAGTGACCGAGGGCTTGCACTTCCTCAGCTCATCAGCTCTGCAGGTCAGATCCGCGCTCGCGTCGGATAATGTGTGAGCGAGTGACGAGCGGTCACAGTGGCAAAATGTTAATGGAGGAAATCAAATAAATATCATTGTATGGATCGACATACCAAGCGGCGGTAGTGGTGGTGGTGGTGGAGGTGATGGTCTGTTCCTTCGTATTAACTTAATGATAATTACTTGAAGTAGAAGAGTATAGCGAGCGAGAGCAGCAGCGCAACCAGGGAGACGCCGTAGCCCGCCTCGTACACCGCGATGATCTCGCTGACGTCCTGCGCACACACACGGAGACGGCGTTAGCGGGCGTGGCGGCGGCGAGGGCGTCGGGGGCGTCGGCTGCGGCGGGCGCGCGGGGGGAGCGATCGTGCAGGCCCCGCCGCCGCCGCGCCCCCTGCCGCGTTCCCTTTCCGATTGAAGCGAGCGCCCCGCACATTTGACGCGGCCGCCATTCATTCAGGCAGACGGATGTTTCCGGTGACACACAAATATCGATTGGTTTTCATTTGTATGGACCGTTGAATTCTCGTTAATGTATAAATAACATTTTTATTTTCTTGCTTTCAGAGGTTATTAGGGTGGTGGTTATCATAATTATGTCCCCCTTAAACCGACTACTCGGTGTGTCAGCCCCCTGTGCTGCGCGACGCCCCCGCTGGTCGGATGGATATATCGGAAGTGCGTCAATGTTACCTAATCCGCGCGAATCCCAGCGCGTGGGTAATTTGTTCGCTGATCCATCCGTATGCAGCAGGTGTTAGCGAGGCAGGAAGTTGCTCCTGTAACTCCAGTTATATTTTTTGTTTGAGTATAACGTAATGCCTTCCTGTATTCACGTATGTACGAACACTACACATTCAATAAAACTATTAATGAAAAGAACACAAGGTAGATCAACAACAGTGGAGTCCGTGCGGCCGGGCAACATGGCGCTGCTGGCCATTCACGAGGGTGCTAGTTGTCAGCGCAGGCGGATGTAACGTTAACGGGGAGCTCCGAGCGGGATCTGTGGGGGTGGCTTCCTTACTGTTTACCGAGAACTATACCGTCAAATGCGCTCGCGCAAGTTACAACAACTAAGGACCGATCAAATGGCCAGGGATCAGCTGGGATCGGTGGACGGAGGGTGGGGGTTGTCTTGGCAGGAGGTACGGTCACTCAGATACATTGAACGTAATTTATTTCAAAATTAAAAGTGTTGTATATTTGGGCGAAGATTAGACCACTTACGTCCTCCGGCTTCACGCAGGTGGTGTAGTTGGACCAGGGCAGCCCAGTTAACGGGTGCGTGAACCAGATGCCGTCCTCCATGCATTCCTTGTGCGCCAGCACTGCGCAACATGAAACAACACTTGCAATGTGCTACGACAGCGGTGCTGCGGAAGCTGATTTAATGAAAAAGTAAAAAATGCGGCGCGAGCGCGCCCTCAGCGCGCCCCCTGCCGGCAAGCAACTCCACTGCAAGCATATTGATCTCACGTAAAGTGAACTTACGTTCGGGGCTGAAGCCGTGCACGAACGCGGGGCAGCGCGCGTACGCGGTTTCGTTGGCAGGCGTGGGGGGCCAGCACAGCCACGTGTCGAACGTGCCCTCGCAGTACACCCCTAGAACAGACACCAGTGCGTTAGATCCGGTGGCCGGGGCCGGCGAGTGCGTGCAGGTGGGTGCGCGTGAGCGTGCGCGTGCGCGTGCTCACCCGGCGGCGGCGCGGTGCGGTTGTTGCGCAACGCGCACGCGGCGCGGTCGCGCGCGATGCGCACCGGGTCGTCCATGCGGCCGGCGCGCGCGGCCCCGCCTGCGGAAGCGTTCATTAATGCATTATTTACTTAGATATCATACAGATGCACTGTAAAGTGCAAAATAAAGAAAATGTGAAGGTCGTTTCGCTAAAAGAGGCGGGACGTCCGCGTGAGTGCTGCGCGCCGCACCAGCGCGTGCCGCAAACACCGCACCACGGCCAGCACTGCAGAAACACCAGGGATCAAGCCGACCCTAAGAGGGCGCTCAATATCCTCCAATCCACGGACAGATCTTTATGTAAACGATGATTACATATTATTATTATTGTTAATCTTTAGCCGCACCGCCCCCGCCCCGCACGGTGTGTCCGGCAGTGTCCCGACGGAACCCCGGAGTCAGCCTCGGCGCGGGCGCGAGGTACGTCTACACCAGTAGACGACATCAGCCAGCGAAATGATGACGTCGACTGTTCAGATTTCTGATGTCATCATTCCGCCAAAATAGAAGCGGGTGTTTGATGAAAAACAAAGTTTCCGGCCATGAAATACACGAGTAAGTGGGTGCAAGGAGTAGCGAGACGCGATTATGGTTCCAAATTCACATCCAAATGATAATGGGAAACGTAAATGAAAGATCCCCGGGGAAAGAATAGGAAGCCCCAGGAGCGCAGGGGCAGCGCTGCCGCCGTCCTACTCCTTAGCACCCCCACACCCCGGGCGGGCGAGGGCCGCAACCGCTTCTAAAGTTTCCACACTTCAGAAGGTAACTTATTATTTAGGGACGCCGGCGTGTACGCGCCGCATGCGTTGACTGCGGCAATCTATGCACTGGATATTCAAACAAATAAAAAAAAATAATAAATTGGCATTTTGTATGTTTTTTATTACGAAGCGGCGACCGACACGTTCACCTGATGGTAAGTGATACACCCGGGAGATGCACCCCATTGTGCTCACCGCCTTGGGACATAAGATATTGACTCTCGTTACATCAGTCCTTAAACCAGCTACAACGCCCTTCAATCCAGACCAAAGTAATGATTGCACAGTAAAGTTAGTCGGCTGCAATAGGCGCTGCGGTGGTACGTAGGTCTCTGTTGTCACAGACCGTCTATCTACCAGCAGTAAAAATGTCTGCTGTCGTTTCCGATTTGGAGCGCGAGCCCGACGCCTGCATTGCAAATGCATTTTTCCTGCGACAAATAAAAACAACATGTATACATACATATATACTTACATACATACACACATATATAAATACATTGATACATCACACAGCAGCGAGTGTTCCGGCGGGGGCACGCGTGGCCGCGGCGCGGGGGCACGTAAGTAAGTACACAGCACCGCTACGAGTACACCGGCCGTCTCCATGGGTTGCACACCAGGGCCGCGGCGCGAGCTTCATAAACCGTTTACGTACTCTTTACGAGGTGCAGGGGTGGCGGCGATCCTAATGCCGCCTTGGCCCCCGCCCCCGCCCCCGCCCCCGCCGCCGCCGCCCCCGCCGCACCGGCTGCGCTCGCGTGCACCGATCCCGCGGTGTCTGTTCACTGCACGCGCAGTAAACACGCCTGCGCGGAGCGTTGCACACCTACAAACAAGCTCTGCGTACCGTGTATGCTCCAGCTACCAGACCTGCCTAAATAAGGATCTGACAATGAATTAGTTGATGTAGCAGGAGGCGCCGGGCCAGCCCTATAGTCTCGGGCTATTAAGAATAGGACTAAGGTATTCCCCGCCTGTCATACAAGGCGACTAAAAGGGTACTCGGGTTCATAGGCTTTGTGGGTGGGGGCCCTCGAGCTCAATAACAAAAAGGAAGCACCGGTCGCCGCGCTCGCGTGCGCGTGCGTGTGTGCGCATGTGCGTGTGCGCGTGCGTGCATGTAAAGGTAATGCTATTTATAGCATTTCTCAATTATTCAAAGTAAACGTAAAAGCACCTCTTTACACGGGAGTCGGCCCGCGCAAACCCTCTTTCATTTCATTCGCCGTAGTTACTCCTATCCTCTAACGTGAATAGCAGCCCGCGCGGAATCTTAGCCCCAGCCGACCTCCTCCGACCTCCTCCTACCTCCTCCGTCGCACGGTACGGTACATAAACTGTTATAAAGTAAAACAACATAAAAATATTGTTATTGTTCAAAACATCCAAGCAAAGTATCGTCACTTCCGCTGCTGTGCTGATCTGCTGTTTGCTGTTTGCTAGTTCACTAGAGAACACGCGCCGGCACGGGGTGTGGCCTCACGCCGCCGGGCCCCGAGCCCCCATGCCCCCGCCCCCACGCGCACTCGTCCTTACTCTTAAATATGATAGCGTCGACAACTCGCAACACTGCCGACAGCATCACATTCTTACTGCTTCAACTTGAAATCGCGCGGAAGGGTTTACGTCAATTAGAAATTGAAACACTCGGAACGTCCCGCAATTTGAAGTGAGTCCGACAATCAGTGAGTGATGCGCAGCGACGCCGTGCAAGCCGCTGCCGCTATACTTATAATTGAGCACAGTTTACGTACCGTGTCGAGTGAGCTGGGAGGTGACTGCCCGGATTGGTTCAGGGAGCAGCGCGCGCTGCGCTGATCATATGGCGACGATGACCTCGATCAATTAAAAAAACGGCAAAGATGGCACCACGGCACGACGAGGAGTCGTTACCAAAATAAGGAAATCTGCTCTGTCCGCCTAAAGCTCAACCAGTACAGTGATTGAGGACATTGGCCTGAAGCACTATCATGGAGTTAATACCAAAATGAATACAGTGGGGATGTATGCACTCAATGATAAGCAGCTCGCGTGAGCACGCTACTGGCAGCAATTACATGTCAGCGATGCAGTTAACACTGCTACCATTGTGTCCTCCCGTGTGTGGCCCCGTCTGGTACCAGTACTAGTACCAGTGCCAGTGCCAGTGCCAGTGCCAGTGCCAGTGCCAGTGCCAGTCGGGAAGGAACGCAGCTAACCATTGACATGTTCCACTTACTCTCCTTACCAAACACTACACATTGTACCGCCACCACCACTATCGCCGTCACCATCGCCGTCGCCCCGCGCCGCCGAGCCGCGCTGGTGACCAGCCGCGCGCGTGACTAATGGACACCTTTAGGTAAAAATAATTTGGCCGTTTGTGCGCAAGTTTCCGCAACGGTCGAGCTAAAAATAAAAAAATTATTCGTGACTATGGAAACGTGCCGGCGGGGGCGGGGCCGGGGCCGGGGCCGGGTCGGGAGCGAGTGGCGGGGCCCCCATTAGAACCCTGCTGCCGTGCCGGCGGGACGACGTGACGCGCCGCGGCCACAGCAGGGCTGCTCGCCAGCAGTCTCTGCTGGAGCTGGCGGCGTCCGCGCACCCCTCGCGGTCCGAGCTACAATAATCGGAAACATGATCATGCAAGATGTGAACAGCCGTTATCCACGCCGGTGGTGGGAGCGGAGGAGAAGGGGTGTTGCACTGCTGTTTCCTCCACGGGATGGATTTATTATTAATTGTAATTTCCCGTTTCTTACGACATTGCCGTCCGCTAACAGCTGTCTGCCCACCCGCGTCCGACTGATGGGCTCGCCTAGGTCCGTCGCCCCGACATCACACCACCACCCCTAATTACACGTAGCCCGAAAGCTGCGCACCACGACTTCGTGCTCCCTTGATTATTTCATGTTTGATGCTGGTCATGAGGTTACCGAAATATATCCTTGTATCTTAGATGTTACTTTGTTATTGCAACAATACGCGTTCGCACACGCGCACGCACGCGCACACGCACACACTGCAACTATCTTCAATCAGTCCATAAGAAGTCATGATACATCAATCGATATGGTTTCTTGAAGCATCAAAGCGAGTCCACCTGGAGTGAGCGACCATAACCGTCGGGCTCCAGCGCATGGGCGGCCGCGTGCATTACTGCCGCGAGTGCTATGCGTGCATGTACGCGTGCGCGTGCGCATGCTCGTGCGCGGGGTCGCGCGGGCGCGGGCGCGGGCGCGGTCGCGGGCGCGGGCTTGGCGCCGCGCGAACTGAAATAGATTGTAATTACGAACTAAATTTACATTTTTGTCCGCGACGCACTCCCGCGCCGCGACCGGGCCCGCCGCGGACCCGCCGCGGACCCGCCGCGGACCCGCCGCGCCCAGTCCGAGCCGGTAACTGTTGACAATCGTGTAATATTTTTAAAATGTTTTTAAGTATCGTACAACCGGAAAGGACACAAAGAATCAGGTCGCCCAATAACAGGGATCATAAAAGCTTAAAGTGTTCGTCTAGTATCACTAATCTTCCAAACAGGCCGTGGATCCAGGTCCACGAGCCCAGTGTCAGATAAGCTGTAAAAGTCGCATGGCTTGCAGTGCTCGTGCATCGTCAGGAGTCTAGGTCTAGACTAATCTTCTGTAGTACATTAATTATTTTGTTATTATTATTAGTTACGATGGCCCCGAGATGGGGCAAAGGGCATCCACAATGACTCTCCATCTGCTGCGTCCGGCCTGGGGCCACTGCATTGAGCGGTGAGACACTTAGCACGCTTCTATTTCATCCATTGATTTAGTTTTAGTATTAATTGGTCCCCGCTTCTCTCTCCGGCTGACAACACTTGCCCGCTTCCGGCTTACAGTAAGAATAATTGTGCCACTAAAGAGTGCAGTCTCGTTGGTTAAGTAATACTCTTATAATAAATAAAAATTTACTACGTAAGAGTAGAAAAACATTTTGGTATCCTGTTTTAAAATTTGGTGCTTTTAAGTTTTTTGATGTTTTATACAGTAACCAATTCTATTTTGCTTCATCACTAAATATTTCTTAAAAAGCAATAAACTCGATCGACAAGAATCGCGGTGTGAGTAATTGCAGCGATGTCAGCACTGGCACCAGCACCAGCACCGGCACCAGCACCAACACTCGCACTCGCGCCCGCAGCGCGGGAGAGCCCACACAAATTAGATTTCGTTCTACTCCACTCTCCCTGTTCCCCTCTTCTCTTCTCTTCTTGGGATTAACTAAAAGCTTTTATCGTCTGCGAGTTTGCTGCGTCACGCCGTATGGTATTGCTCGGCCGAACTAGTCGCCTTCAAATCTCTAGCTCACACCAACCCCCCGCACGGGGCCAGCGTTGTAGGAAATGATCCCAATCTCCTCACGTGAACCCCTACAAGCGACGGCCCTGTGTGACCTTGTCAAGGCGCTGGATCGGTTTATTATTATGATGATGTTAAATCATTACCACTACCTTTGCTATTAATTTTAATAGATCTGTTGCTAAAGGAATCCTCCCCATGCCCCATGCCTCATGCCCCATGCCCCATGCCCATACCCCATACCCCATATCCAATGATCAAAACAACATTTTACTCCACGACAAAGACTACCCCTACGCCTACGCCTGATGGCTCATAATTAAATTGATATTTGTTGGCTACATCCACTGCAGCGGTTGGCGGAGTTATGCATTTACTTATGTATGGTGATTGCTGGTGGGAGTACGATCTCTGATGGCCGCGATGTAATCGCTTTGCCATTCTATGAGGTGAGCTGTGAGCTCTCCAATGCACTCCGCGGATTGCGATCCGTGCTGACTACGTAGTTGGTGGTGATGTCGATTCCAACACTTTACAATGCGGGTGCAGCACCTGGCTGGTGAAGGTGGTGGCTCGTACAAGGACTAATCTCTGGGTCAGAGTACCCTTTATATGTATTATGCATCCTGGAATGTGCGCTGACCATGCACTGTAGATCTGGTTACGGTTGTATCTCGCGAGATGACTACTCACATTGCCATACGCGATTTCACGCAAGTTTGTGCTTACGTACTAACAATGAGCCGAGTGCTCTTCTACTGGTTCACCAGTAAACCTTGCTGTGGACTGCGCTCCGAGGACAATTAAACTCTCCCTGTTTCGGACTTGGGGGGAGGGGGCCCAGTATTTGGTTGGCGCTGACCGCATACGGCGGGGTCTGTTTACTGGAGCCGTATGCCATCCCCACATTTCTTATTTTTTAAAATGTGAGGATGCGAACTTAACACTTTTGTGGGGGTCTTAAGAGTTAATAAGTATTTTAAACCCGTAACACGGCGAGGAGCCCCTTACAGGCGTGAAGGGATTGTAAATAATAAAATATACCACACAACCGGCATCAGGCTATCTTAACAAATATTCATCCTTCTATATAAACCTGACAGAACTGAATATTGTATTACTATGAACACAACGTAGAACGAGCTCCTAATCTAGACGATCACAAATAATTATAATTAATTAATGGCTAATACCTAAACATCAATAATACTAACAAGAATAGTATGCATCATCCTGGTCGCGTCAAATAAGATTATATGAGATCCTCAATAGTTTTAAGGGTCTATTTATATTTTAAAAAACGTCTGAAGGGGATGGGGGGGGGGGTTTGGAAGATTACACTGTCAACGTCTGACGAGTAACTGATGAGAAATATGACTCACGCGAGCCTTTTTATACGTGATTTAGTCCCGCAACTCGCGGGCACCGCAACGAGCAATTTCTGTAACGCTCATGTTTGACGGTAATTATTTAAAAAGTTTTGTCATTGTTTATTTGAAAATTACTGTATAATGAAAAACATTATCAGTCTTTCGAATAATAATCGGAAAAGCCGTTTCCCGAAAAATCAACCAACACCAATATACGGCTCGAGTCGATTCCGTAGCACGCGAGTGTAGTAAGGGTTGCAGAATATCTTACAGTAACAATACAATAAAAGGCTCCGCATATGCAGCGCTCGTTCGCGCGGTACACTGCAACCGGCCCCTTCACGTTGAACTAACTTACATCGGTGTCGTGGCCCGTGGCCTGTGGCCTGTGACCTGTGGCCTGTGACCAGCGCGCTGCTCGGGTCAATGCCACTTAGTGCCGCTACTTGCTACATTTTCATTTCAGCCGGACCGCTGCTCCAATACCACCGAACACA
This sequence comes from Ornithoptera alexandrae, assembly GCA_029030555.1. Lineage (NCBI taxonomy): Eukaryota > Metazoa > Arthropoda > Insecta > Lepidoptera > Papilionidae > Ornithoptera > Ornithoptera alexandrae. The sequence continues at coordinate 11,331,750 of JARDVY010000041.1, read as the reverse complement.
CAGAACATTCCCTTAATCATCGCTTCCTTCTTTCATTCTTCTGCCACGGAACGTAGGCGTAGCCCGGCGGTCGGCGGTCGGCGGCCACCCACACCCCTGTTAGTATCAGCGCGCAACAGTGTGCAACCCGACAGATGCGCCGAACGTCCCCATGTCCGTCCCCCCACCCCCTCGTGTGACAACTTTCCATTTCACTACAAGTAATTTAGCCTCTCTCTCACCCGCGCGCCCACCCGCCGCCCGGGCCCGCCCGCGACGTGACTCGCTCTCGATCACTTTGAAGTGTAAAAAGTAGAAAATAAATTAATTCAAATTCATAGATAATTCAATTTATATATATTTTTTTCGTAATCCATTACACGTGGGTCAATTTCACAGCAAAATTTCAAGTGCCATGCTATGTGGTGCGTCTTGCGATGTGGTGTGATGCGGTGCCGTGCGGTGCCGTGCCGTGCGGTGCCGTGCCGTGCCGTGCCGTGCCGTGCGGTGCCGTGCCGTGCGGTGCCGTGCGGTGCCGTGCCGTGCCGTGCCGTGCCGTGCCGTGCCGTGCGGTGTGGCACAGGCTACAGTCGGGTGACAGCACCCACCGGCGGCGTGCGTGCACATACCGCCGGATTTGCCGCCCGCGCTCCAGTACCAGACAGACTGGTGGTGCACTGTCACGGTGTTTCCAAAGTCGGTAGCGTGATATGAAATGTAATATGAACCGTGCCGCGTGTCACGCTTGTCCGCGCGACACGGTCGGAGCCCGGCGCGCCGACGGGCCGCCCGCTGGAATTATCACTGCGCGGTGTACGCGGTGCCGCTGGTGCGTTGCGATTGCGATGAGGGGGCCGAGGAGGAGCGGCGCGGGGAGCCCGGAGAACAAATTGAACGGAAGTGTTTGTGTTGCGGATTGATATTGAGTTATATGCTCTGGCGCTAACGCGATTGTAGCGCCACCGCCTGACCGTTTTTTTTATTATTTTCCGTTTATTTTATTAAATGAAGCACCCAGAGGAGAGGTGCACTGCCGCCCAGCAGCTACAGCATCAGACGCAGTGGCACGCGGTAATGTGTGCGTGTGCGTGTGCGGCGCGCGGCGCGAACACAACGATAAAACAACTCAGTTGAATCATTCGTGTTTCAATGCAAAGAAATTGCAAATATTAGAAATAAGAACTTCGTGCTAGACTTTCAACTGGTCCTCATGCTGCCGCCCTCATGCTGCCGCCTTCATGCTGCCGCACTGTACCAGCGCGTGTCGTTTGTGCATTAAACGGAGGCAAGTTAATGTTGAATGACTAAACAAGTTTGAAAAAAGAAACAGCTGTGATTTTATAAAATTTGTGTACACAACATCGCATGACACCATATCCCGCACTGTTCAGCAGCCGCGACGTGACCGGCGACGTCACCACCGCGTTGAGAAATGTGAACGATAACCATATGCATGTAAACACAGACGGACGCGCTGGTTCCGGCCGGCGCGGCGACGGAAACGATTAGCAGCAGCAGCGCGACGGCGGGGCGCACGCCCCCCGGCGCCCGCCTTGCGCCCGCCCGGCGCCCGCCCGGCCGGCGTGCCGGGAGCGGAAGAGGGACGCGCGCGGGGGGAGGTGGGCGAGGGTTGGAGTGGGCGCACTGCTGCCGACCGGAAGTCCATGTGCATGTTCACGCGGGAGTCGAGATGTCGGGACACACAGCGCACTCGTATCGGTGCAACCACCTGTGGAGCCACACTGCATTGCACTGCACGCAGCGCGCGCGGTACTGCGTGGCCGTGCGCCGTGCGTGGCCGTGTGTGGCCGTGTGTGGCCGTGTGTGGTCGTGCGTCGTGCGTGCGACGTGCGTGCCTCGTGCGTGCGACGCGCGCCTTACAATTTTTATTTTGGAAACGAATGTTTTTGTGTTTCTAGGCACACACATTTTTTCAATGTAGATGTAACGTTATTTTAAAAATATGTAATGTATGCAGCAGGCGGCGGTGCATCTGATAAGGAGATTTAATGCGCTTTTGCTGCGCCCGCGACACTGCGACTACTTGGTAAGACGTGTGCAGTAGCAGCATCCGTCGCCGCCGCGCGACCACCAAATGTTGCGCTAAACTTTTATAATTACTTACAGAGTTTTGTTTCAGTGGACGTGAAGCCCGTGCGGCGCGGTCCCGGCGGTCGCGCGCCGGCACCTCGCGCACTGTGCTGAGCCAGCACCGCGACACGTGCACGCGCGCGGTGCGGTCACGCGGCGGGCGGCGGGCGGCGGGCGACGGGCGGCGGGCGGCGGGCGGCGCGCTGCGTGCGGCGGGCGGCGTGCGGCGCGCTGCGTGCGACGAGCGGACGCGACCGGGTCGACGCGCGCTCGGCTCGCGACTGCCGCGCGATGCCGACGCGGCAGTCGCGGCGCGGCGCGGCAGGGAATCTGTGAAAAGAGCATTGCAATGACACGTCGCATATTCAATTATAATTAGCCGATGTTGTATTTTTAACATTCTTTCAGATTTGGAGGCATACGCCCCCTCGCCGCGCCCCCACCCGTCCCGCACTGAATATTACACTAAATATTTTTGTTAGAAACGAGCTGTACGTGAACAGGAATAAAATTATTGTGACGTGATATACTCGCGCCTCCGCCGCCACACCGCCGCCGCACCGCCGCCGCACCGCCGCCGCACCGGGCCAACCCTAGGAGCTCGGTACACATAATGTAAATTATCTTTATCACCGTCTACCACCAGATTCATTTAATTTAGAACAGAATAGAATAGAAAATTCTGTATTGCACACCAAATAATGTTACATCATACAAAGAATATATATAATAAATGCGCAATGGGCGGTCTTATCGCTAAAAGCGATCTCCTCCAGACAACCTTTGGATGGAAAATATTGAAAATAACCGAAAATTTGGTGTGGGTACTTTAATTATATATATATACATGCATAATATAATAATATTGTTAAAACCAATAATACATACATACACATTACATAGATACTAAAAGTGATTTCATAATGTTATATATAATTAATTAAAGCTAAAGATAATGATTCCTGACGAGGTTCCTAAGAGCTTGCAGTCACCGCGCCTCTTATTGTAAGAGGTAAAGCATTCCATAGACGTGCAGCCTGAACAGAAAACGATTGCTCCATGAACTTGGTGGAATGTTTTGGAACTTTTAGAGTAAGGTTTTCGGTTGATCTTAAACACTGAGAGTGTGAGGTATCGAGAAATTCAAAGCGTTCTTTAAGATAAGGCGGGTACAAAGGATGAAATAGGATGTTGTAAAGAAGAGAAAGTATATGAGTATTCCGGCGAAGTCGAATTGGCAACTACTTGAGCTTAACACGGAAATGGGAAACGTGGTCATATTTGCGCAATCCAAATATAAATCGGATACAGACGTTTTGAAGACGCTCAAGTTTGTTAAGTTGTTTCTCGGAAAGATTAATATAGCTAGCTAGCATCGGCGTTATCTATTATAGGAAGAAGAAGAGTTTCAGCAAGTGTAATCTTGGTGGCAGTACGAAGTAAGTTACGCATTCTTTTCAAAGACCTAAAAGATACAAATATTTTGCGGCGTAATTCTTCCAATTGTGATCGCCACGAAAGGTTGTTGTCAAAGTGTACACTTAAGTTTTTAACTTTGTTGGTAAAAGGAAGAACATTTCCTTCAAAACAAACCTGAGGAGCTTCAGAAAAATTTGTTTTAGCAATCATTATTGTACTACATAGAACTATAACTTGCGTCTTTAATAGATTGATATTAACACCATATGCTTGACTCCAGTCGGAAATTCGTGCTAGATTATAATTTATGGTGGTAACAGCATGAGATAATTGGTTAGGATATGCTTGGGTATATATTTGAAGATCATCTGCGTAAATGTGGTAGGGAGATGTTAATTGGTGAGAGATAGAATTAATAAAAATTGCAAAAAGAAGAGGAGATAAAACGCCACCCTGCGGGACACCAGCAGACGTAGTACACCACGACAAAAAGGTATCGTCGACTCGAACACGTTGCCGACGCTCAGACAGAGAACTACGAAACCAATCGGTCGCTGATGGAGATATGTTAAGAGAGCGAAGTATGCCGAGAAAAACCTCCAAGTCAACAGAGTTAAAAGCGTTGCTGAAGTCGAGCAGTGTAAGAATAGTGACTTCCCCATCCTCCATTGCTGATCTAACATCTTCTGTTATATTAACTAAAGCCGTCACGGTGCTATGCCCGGGACGAAAACCTGATTGTAAAGGATTTAAGAGGGAATTATCTTGGAGATAACAGCTCAGCTGATCATACACCAATCGCTCTAAGACTTTAGACAGGAACGGTAGAATTGATATAAGACAATAGACAGAAAAGGATGCAGGATTATGTTTTTTAGGTAGTGGAATAATTTGGGCATTTTTCCATATGGAAGGGAAGGTACTATTTGAAATAGAGTAGTTAAATATATCACATCGAACTGGGACGATGTTATCGATAATTTAGTCGCGGATCGAAATTTAATTTCTGCAGCGAGACCCCAATGGGTCCTCCCGCGTGGCCCTGGCGGCGAGCGGCGAGCGGCGAGCGGCGACCCGCGGTGGGCGCGGTGAGCGCGATGAGCGTCAAGCAACTCGTCTCGCTCGATCCTGCCTCGAGCCGCGCGCGCGCCGCCGTTAATAATTACTACGTGCTGAAATCGTGCGCCGCCTGTCACGCGTAAACTTCGGACAATAAAACGTAATAACGACGTGCGCCGCGCGGCGGCGGGCAGGAACTCCTAAAACGTTACCTTCCATCCGGTCGTGGGGATGCGGTGCGCGCCCACGGCAGTAGCCCGCACGCTGCACGCCGCACGCCGCACGCCGCACGCCGCACGCCGCACGCCGCACGCCGCACGCCGCACCCCGCCCCTCGCTCCCTGCTTCACCGTTCCCACTCACCTGCACGTAGGTGCCGCCGCAGACGGGGATCCGTCGATCGATCACAATCAATTTCTCTCCGGAATGTAAACTTGTCAAGTAGAGTAATACACCGGAGCCCGCGCCCGACGGAAACATCCGGCCCGGATAAATAAGACGAGCGGGCGCGTTGCCGCCGCACCGCCGTGCGTGCGTGCGTGCTGCGTGCGTGGGTGCGAGCGTGCATACGCGCGTGCCTTAGCAGGGCGGTTGTTAACCCATCGCCTACCCGCAGCGTTCCCAGTGGGGTAGGCAGAGACCACCTCTCTCCACTTGCTACTATCCTGGCACACCTCTCCCGCTTCCTCCACTTTCATGAGCGTCTTCATGCGTGCTCGTCGGTTGTGAGTACTCTTGACCCGGTCAAACCACTTACAACTTCACAGAAATATGGTTTTTGCTAAAATGAATAAATTTTCAAATTTTCCAATGTTAATATATTTGTCGTAGTGCACCACTTAACACGACACGACACCCCGACACCGCGCCCACCCCCGCGCCTACCCCCGCGCACATGTAAACTATAAGATTTTAATACAATAGTACACGAAGATAATTGTTATGGAGATGTGGCGCGAGGCCGGCGGGCGCGAGGCGGGCGCGAGACGGGCGCGAGGCGGGCGCGGCGCGGGCGGGCGCGGGGCGGGCGCCGGGCCGGCGCGGGTAGGGCGCGGGGAAGGCGCGAGGCGAGCGCTTCATGAATACAAAACATATTTTCCTTAAAGCAACTTGAAAGTATTCAGGTCCGTAAGCGGCTTTGTATTTTAAAACATCTCCGATACAAAACATCACCGCAGTGCGCCGGGTTTCGTTTTGTTCATGAACTTGACAATTGAATGCTGTTACGTAATTGTCAGTGGCTGCCGCTGCAGCGTGAGCGCCGGCGATGAGGTCACCGCCGGCGCCGGGCCGCGTCGCGCGTGCGGCGGGCGGCGTGCGGCGTGCTGTGAGGACGCGAGCCCCGCGCCCTGGCGCGCCAGCCGTCTTATTGTTACGGAACATATTTATAGTAATAGGTCGAGCCGAGCCGAGCCGCCGCCCGCCGCCCACCACTCCTCAGTGCACGTCAATAAATTAACCAACACCATTACCCAGGTAGAACACCCAGGCGCCCTGTGTCATTAATAACTACCCCATTAACATACACAAACAGCGCGCCGGGGGAACAAATCCCGTTGTAAACAGTGGTCCGGAGACCGTGATCCGCACGCCGGAGGCTGACGGGGGGGAGGCGGGAGGTCACTAATCTTGTGATGAAGATAACATCCTCCGGTCCGCTGGCGCACGACACTGTTGCTTGTGCAGATTTTAAACTTGCAAGTGCTCTGGCGATGCCATAACAAACCTCGATCGAGTTGCACACGATCGAGTATTATTTTAATGAAGCATGATACGTGCGGCATGTGCATGTGCGTATGGTAAATCCTCACCACCTTTTCTCTTTTCCCCCTAACTTATTATTAATTTCCCTTGCTACAGCGCCCTTCAATCCGGAACTCAGTAATGTTTGCACACTACTATTTGTCAGCTGCGATATGCGGTGCGGTGGTACTTGCCTAGAGGGGCTCCGGCAGCAGAGACCTACCACCAGTGCAGGATTTAAAATTACTAACAAGTTACTAATAGATAAGTAAATGTTCACACTGCTGCATTAACCCGTACAGAGCGACCTCACCGCGGCATCCATTTAATCAACAAATTATCTCTTGGAATAATTCATGCACCTCTCCGCTGGATCCGGTGGGTGTCAGAGCCTGCCCTTCGCCCCCAGCGCGGCCCCGCCGGCGCCCCGCCGCCGCCCCGGCGCGCCCCGGGGACTGCATCTCATTAGCTCAAGTGGAACGATCGTTACTCAATACATCCAATAAACGACAGATGCTCCTGCGTGATGATGTCAACCTCAAGAGCTCAACCTCCCCGCCGCCTCTCCTTAAATTCACTGTTGTGTTGTTGCATTGAGAACATGGATGTGTTTACAGCAACGGCACAAGAGGGGAGGCGGGTGGGAGTTGCAGAAACGTTTGTCGCGTGTTTCAGCAGTTGAACTTGGAGTAGTTCATTTCAATCGTCGACCGCCTCCTCAAAGCACCTGAAGAATGCCGAACCGCATTTTCACTCTCCCCAAGGAGAAGCAACTACGCGTTGTCATACGTGGAATCCTGTTGGAGGTCACATCTACGAGGTCGTCGGCGACCTCATCATCATCATTTCAACCGATGGACGTCCACTGCTGGGCATAAGTCTCTTGTAATGTATTCCACAAACCACGGTCTTACGCTGTTTGAACCCAGTGGTTCCCAGCGATTTTTTTTATGAACTTCTTCTTCCACCTAGTGGAGGGTCTGCTAACGCTGCGCTTTCCGGTGCGGGGCCGGCTTTCCAGAACTTTAAAAACCCAACGTCCATCGGTTCTACGAGCTATGTGCCCCGCCCGTTGCCATTTTAACCTCGCGACTTGTAGGGCTATGTCGGTGACTCTAGTTCTTCTGCGGATCTCCTTATTTTTTATTTAATAAAGCAGATCATACTCCAAGCATCGCCTTCTTCTTCACCCGCTGTGTGACTCTGAGCTTTCTTAAAAGGCTCATAGTTAGCGACCAGGTTTCGGAGCCGTAGGGCATGTGCATTGGCAACACGCACTGTTCGAAGACTGGTCTGCAAGCACCGAGGGATTTTGCACGAAAAGACTTTGCGAAGATTCCCGAACGCTGCCCACCCCTGTTGGATTCGGCGGTTTGTGTCTTTCTCCAAATTGGATCTACCTAATTACCTCTTCAACAGTTGGATATACCGATAGTCTTTTTTTTCATTGTTCCCCCTGCGTGCTGTGGGTCAGGGCCTTCATTTACTATTTACATTTACTATTTTATATTATTCTTATTTCCAATTTCCCATCTTTCATTCTTATCATCTTTCGCTCTCTACTTATCTTATATACTTCTCTTCTCTATCGCTCTACATTCTATTCCTTCTCTCATTCCTCCTCTCTTTCTGAAGTGAAGACTGTCCTTTGTGTTTATTTCTAGAGGGTGGAGGGCCTGAAAAAGAACATGCCTTGTAGCATCGTGTTCTTCTTCATTTCTTCTTCTTCTACCAATTTTTACTACATCACTTTAGTTTTATTTTATTTTTACATTTTTATTTTATAATTACTACATTATTTATTTCAATTTCTTATTTATTTTTAGTTTTTTATTTACACTGTTCTTTTCTATTATCTTTTTAATAACCCGCATAATAATTGCAGGAATATTGTGCGACTTTCGTCCTCACTCATTAGAGAGGCAATGACTCCACTTGACTCTATCTTCTTTCACTCCACTTCGCAGTCAAACTTCTCTTTCCCAAATAAGGGACAGAAAGTCAGCAAATGCACCACGGTCTGGTTCACCGCCGGGTCACAGAGACACGCAGGACTTTCCTTGAGCTTGAACCTGTGAAGGTACTCGGAGAATCCCCCGTGTCCAATGAACATCTGAACCAAGACCGTATCGAGCTTGAGCTGGCGTAGCGAACGATATGCCAACGCGACGCTGGGAAAGAAAACCTTCGTTGTTGAAGCCGTTGTACCTTGCACGTACCTCCTGTTCCATTCGTCAAGCGTCCCCAACCTTAGCTGACGCTTGACGAAGGAAACGGGGCAGTCCTCGTATACCGGTCTTCTTTTATGCTTTAGAGCCGCTTCTTTGGCCAGTTAGTCCGTCCTATCGTTCCCCTCCATCCCCACATGCGCCTTCACCCAATTAAGCCTCACATTCGTCCCTTTCTCACGCGTTTTCATAATGTTTTCTTTCACTGCGATCGCCAGGGGGTGGAGGGTGTCCGGTTTTGCATCTGTTTCAAGGGCGGACCTCGTCGCTAAGTACGGCGCCTGAATGTGCCGACCCGCTGGCCGCGTACCTCGTCGCTTTCGCCAAAGCCAGCCGCTCTGCCTGGTATATGGTGCAGAAGTTGCCCAACTTGAGTTTCTTGTTCGTAACGTCTGAGGCGTTCCGCATAACGCAGAACGCCGCACCCACCTTGTTGTCAATGCGGCTGCCGTCGGTGTGATATACCGATAGTCGATTCGGTATCTCTGAAGTGCCCTCAATACTGCCCAGGTATCCACCGAATCAAAAGCTTTCTCATAGTCCACAAACGCTAGGCAAAGTTGCCGGTTATACTCCTCGATCTTCTGTATAACCTGCCGCAGGGTGGGGATGTGGTCTATGTTACTAAAGCCTTTACGGAAACCGGTTTGTTCGGGAGGTTGGAAGTCGTCAAACCTACCAGCGAAACGATTCATAATGGCTCTCGAGAACAACTTATAAACATGACTCAGCAGGGCCTCTGGGCGGCTGCAGGAGGCCGAGGAGGGGGTGCGCCCTGAAAAGGGGGGGTTGATCCCTCCCTCCCGTGGTGGGACCGCGATAGCGCCCAACGCCGGTAGGGTCGCGGATGGTGCGCAAGCGTTTCCGTGACCCTGCTATCAGGCGATGAGGCGGAACATCGTGAGAGGTTTTAGTTGGTGCAAGTCCGACATAACTCATCCTTGCCCTCGCGAGGACGAGGCATTTCCTCCACATAAAACAAAAAAAAATGACTCAGCAGCGAAATGGCTCTGTAGTTCTTCAGCAAAGTGTTATCACCTTTTTTGAAGAAAGAACCACCAACTCCCCGCGCCATGCTTATGACGTCGTGCCCTCGTGAATCACGGAATTGAACAATCGCTGAAATATTTTCAGTATCGGTGTCCCACCTGCTTTCAGGAGTTCTCCCGTGATTCCGTGATCCCCAGGTAATTAATTGGTGTTAATTTGTTTAAGAGCCATACAAATCTCGCTCAGGCTGACGTCCGGGATATCTTGGGTGTAATGTGGAGTCAATTTGGCTCTGGGATCTTTAGCCAATTCAACAGGTGGTATCGTCGACGTGTTAATTGTCCGTAAAACTCTTCAACCTCTCTTAAAATCTCGGCTTTTGGGGAAATGATACTGCCACCAGCCGTCTCCAGTCGCGTGAGCTGGCTCTGTCCGATAGACAGATCTCTCGCGAACACCTTACAGCCTTTATTTTGCTCGATGGTCTTTTTTACGCGCATGGTGTTAAAGTGGCGCAGGACGCGTTTCTGACGTTTAGAGATCTATCTTTTAATCTGCCGGTAAGTACACGTGTCTACCGAAGACTGCAATTTCATTTCCTGCCTTTCCTGCATGAGTTTGAGAGTATGGTCAGAGAACCTCTTGGTCCTAAAAAACTTAGAACCGGCCGTACGGACAATTTCCGCTAGCCTGTTGTTAGATTCGTGCGTTGTCTCGCAGTCAGCTAGGCATTAAAAACGGTTTTGCAGTTCCACTAGGAAGTTCTTGGGGTTTTGTATATGAGCATGAGTAGGTCTTCATCAATCTCCCTCTTTTGACTTTGATGTTAATGATCAATGCGCCTGTTACCATGCATTGATCGCTCTGGAGCCATACGGGAAAACCGGGGTTTTCACCCTATTGATCAGAGACATTGAATATATGTCGTTTCATCGACATGATGAAGTCGATCTCGTTTCTTGTGAAACCGTCGGGGCCTTACCAGGTCCATTTCCTGTGTGGCTGCTTCCTGAAAAAGGGTTCATCATAAAGAGACCTTCGTTCTCCACGATGTCAGCCAGCATCTGGCCCCTATGATTGCGTTGCCCATACCTAAATTGCCCCATCTTCAGCTTTACACCGCTTCGCTCGTATAGCTTTGCCGTAAAATCCCCCATCACAACATTGTAATAGTTGTTAGAGTATAGCTCTCAATATATCTTCATACATAGCCACCACCTCCTCGTCTAGATGTGCCGAGGTTGGTGCGCAAACCTTCAGCGACTATCGTTTGGTCATTCTGAGTATAAGGTATGCTACCCTACTCAAGACACTTTCGAGTTTTACAATGCTGTTAACAAGGGGCTTACGGACGATGAACCCTACATCGCCCTGGGACTGTTGATCGCCCTCCCGGTAGTAGAATAATTTGCCGGATTCAAGGATTGTCGTGTCCTACCCCTCTCTTAGGGCTTCTGACAATCCTATAATATCCCAATGCAGCTTGCTCACTGCTCCTTCCAGTTCAATAATCTTTTCGTCGGTCCCCAAGGTGCGTGCGTTGTACGTTGCCAGGTTCAGTCGCCGGCGTTAGCAGCGGGATCTACTCCAGACATTCTTAACACCCCCTGTCCTGCCATTGTCATAACCGCTTTTTTTTTTTTTTTTTATTAACGTGTGTAACAAAATGCTAACGGAACGCACACCCCGTACCAATACTGGGCCGGTAGCGGGGTAGTGTCAGACTCCAACCGACTAAAAAGCTTCACACGGTATTCCATCACCTCCGCAAATAAATGCACGAGGGTCGCGGGATAACGCGACAGTTCTTCCGCAACCCCCGTTCGGTGCCCGGATCGAACGGGCCCGCCTCAGGGAGGGATGTGAAGCATCCCTCCCAACTGACAAAATCCCTATCACTATGCGGCGACGCGTCGGAATACGAGACGCGTCGCCAGATGCGCCCCAGGAACCCTTTCCAAAGGGGGCGCCGGACCGACGGCCTTTGTCGGTCGCGGCGCCAGGTTCCTCTGCCTAAGGTGGCAAGCGGCGGTCGTGCGCTCGGCTACGCCCGTTGGCGACGAGCTGTCTGCGCACTGCGACCGCCTCCTGCCCCCTCGGCGCCCGCTCTCTGTGACGCTCGGTCTCTCGCTTCTGCGACATAACGATATCGCAGAATCGGGATACCGCGTCCCATGACGCCTCGCTTCCGACCATGGTCCGTACCACAGCCGGCAGCGAGAGGTCACTCCCTATCGCCGCTACGAGCGCGGCCCTATCCCCCCCGAATTGCGGGCAATCGGCCAAGGTGTGCGACGATGTGTCCACCGGGTGTCCACACTCGTCGCACGCCTCGTCCGTCCTAACACTACAGTGACGCTGGTGCAGATAGCTCCCGAAGCAACCGTGCCCCGTGAGTATCTGCACCAGGCGGAAGTTTAAAACTCCGCTGTCTCTGTCCAGCCAGTCCGCGATGACCGGTCGGACTGCCTCCACGGTGAGGCGGCCGTGCGTCGGGTCTCGGAGTCGCCGCTCCCATCGCCGACGCACATCCAGGCGCCCCTCTCGGCGCCACCTCGCTTCTTCGTCCGGCGCCGGACGCTCGCCCCGCTCAAGGGCGCACTTCCGCCGCCAGTACACACGCGCCAGTGACTCCGCCTCGAGATCCCACGGCGGCGTCCCGGCGAGGACGCACACCGCCTCGAAGGAGACGGTACGGTAACCGCGTACGACCCGTATGGCCATGACACGCTACGGCGATCGCAGCAGAGTCCGGCCGCGGGCCAACAGGTTCTCCGCCCATATGGGCGCTCCGTATAACGCCATAGAGCGCACCACTCCGGTGTAGAGTCGCCGGCATCCGACGCTCGGTCCGCCCAGATTGGACAGAAGGCGGCTCAGGGACCCAGTCGCTCGAATGACTTTCGGGCCCAGCTGCTGAAAGTGCTCGTCGAACCTCCACCGTCCGTCGAGGACGAGTCCCAAGTACTTCATGGAAGTACCGACGGCGATGGAAGTCCCACCGACTATCAGCTCCGCTCCCGGCGGAGGCGCGTTCCGAGCGCCGTGGAAGCATAAAGCCTCGTACGTGCTCAGCGCCACCTCCAACCCCAAGCGCCGAATGCGCGCGACGACTTGGGCTACGCCCGCAGTCGCCAACACGCGCGCCTCCCTAAAGGTGCGTCTGCGGGCCGTCACCAGGGTGTCGTCGGCGTAACAAGTCACGTCGACTCCTCCGAGGTTAGCCCCGCGCAGCACCGAGTCGTAACCGACGTTCCACAGGAGCGGTCCGAGGACCGAACCCTGTGGGACGCCGCACGACACGCCATGCCGACACCACTCGTCTCGCGTTGGGTACCTCACGAACCGGTTCGAGAGGTACGTCCCGATCGTCCGCCTCAGGTAGACCGGGACCCCGAACTGGACCAGCGCAGCGGTGATCGTTTCCCACGGAAGGGTGTTGAACGCGTTGGCGATATCGAGCGACACCGCCAACACCACCTCTCCACGAGACACCGCGTCGTCCGCTATGGCGCGCACTCGCGCTATAGCGTCGACGGTAGACCTGCTCCTGCGGAATCCGAACTGTTAATCGCTCAGATCCGGTCCAGTCTCCTCCATGTGTCGAACGAGGCGAGCTGCGATAACGCGCTCGAAGAGCTTGCTCACCTCGTCCAACAACACTATGGGCCGATACGACGACAGCGAGTCGACCGGTTTCCCCCCCTTCTTGAGCAGGACCAGTTTCCCCGTCTTCCAAAGGCGCGGAAACCGACCCTGCTTCAAGGACGCCGTGAACAGCGCCCGCGTCCAGGGCTCCAGGGGACCCAAAGCTAGAGCCCACGAGCGGCCGGGTATACCGTCGGGCCCAGGAGCGGTGACACTGACACGCATCCTTTTGACGGCCGCCGACAGTTCCCCTTCGCTGACACCCAGGGCGTCGTCCGGTTGGAAGGAATCTCCTTCCCCCCCCCCTCGGCCGACGCGGGACTGAGTCGCAGTCGATGGCAACTCCTCGACGTCCCGCCGTGGGAACAGGGTGCAGATCGTCCGGTCGAGAAGTTCCGGTCGGAGGCTGCGAGTCAGAGGGGGTTTCCAATGGCGCAGCTTTTGCCACACCCTCTTATACGGCTTCCCGAAAGGGTCGCCGTCCAATGACTCGAGCATCTCGACTTCGGAAGCCTTCTTCGCCTCGGCGATTGCGACCACCAGCTCCTTCACGTTGGCCCTGTGAGCCGCATACAGCCGCTCCTCCTCGGCCGTATCGCGCCTTTGTCGACGTCGGCACTTGTGGTACCGTCGCCGGCTCGCCACGCACGCCTTACGAAGGCGCGCTAGATCCGCCGACCACCAGTACACACCGCGCCTAGGAGGCAGGGAGCGCACTCGCGGCATGCTCGCGTCGCACACGCGCGACACGGCCGCCACCAGTCTCTCCGCTTCCTCCTCTACGTCGACCGCCGCCGCGGACGCCCTAGACGCCCTCCCCTCGCGGACCCAGGCCTCGACCAGGGCCGCCTCCTCGAGGAGGTCGCGGTCGAGACGCATCAACGCCCACCGAGGGCCGTCCCCGACCAAGGGTCGACTAGGATCACTCGGAGTGCCCGAGGCCGCCGAGACACTGAATTGGACGTACAAATGGTCCGACAGCGTCTCTACGCCCCCGAGCACTTCCCAATCCCCGATGCGGCGGGCCAGGGCGTCTCCAGCGAACGTAACGTCCACTATAGAGCCGCCCCGTTTCCGCACGCACGTGTTCGTCGTCCCCCTGCTGAGCACCACCAACCCGGCCCCGACCGCGAACTCCTCGAGCGCGGCGCCGCGTGCGCTCGTCGCCGGGCACCCCCACGCCTTCGACTTGGCGTTGAGATCTCCGGCGAAGAGAACGCGACCCGATCCGGTCCGGCCGATGAGAGCACCCACCTCGTCGAGCAGCCGCTCGAATTCGGCTAAGCTGCGATTCGGCAAGAAGTATGCTCCCACGACCAGAACGTCCTCGACCCGCCCCGCGACGTAACCCCGACCGCGCTCCACCGACTCAAGGTCGGGGGAGCCGTTCGAGGTCACCGTACCTATGGCCACCGTTCCGTCCACGTCCCCCGCCCAGCTCTCCCACGGTGGGACATAAGACGGCTCGCTGACCACAACGACGTTGATCGACCGCTCCGCCATGCTCTGGTACAGTAAGTCCTGAGCTCTGGCGCAGTGGTTGATGTTCGCCTGGAGGAAGGTGAGGTCCATCGCTATTCGACGGACATCGCAACCCCCTCGCGCACGGAGCCCGCGCTCGTGCTCAGCGTTGGCGGTCGAGTGACCCCAGGGCCCCTACCGCCACGCTTAACGCCTTTCTGCGTCGCCTTAGCGACGCGCGCCTTGCCGCAAGCTATACCGCCGCCTCTATCGTCGGCCGGTTTACCGGCCGCACTGCAGCGGTTGCAGTGCGGCGGGGCGGAGCAATCGGCAGCTTTGTGGCCGTTCTTACCGCAGCGATAACACTCATCGCTGCGGTCCGACTCGGCCTTACAATTTGCTTTCAGGTGCCCCTTTTCGAGGTACCTGAAGCAACGCTGCGGTCGCCTCTCCAGCAGTGTGACCTGCGCAGACACCCAGCCAACCAGGAGTCTGCCGCCGTCCACCACTTTTTGCGCCGCAACCACGGGGCAGCGCAACCACGCCGTCCCGAGGCCGGACGCGCCGACCGAAATGCTGCACGACCTAACTTTAAGTTCTTCGATTTGCTGGCGATCGTCGCGATCAGCTCAGCGTCATCGAAGACTATCTTCTGCAGCATGGCAGCGGTCTGGTCGTCCGGAGCCATTCTTGGCTCCAGCGCCGGAGACCGTGCGAGCCTCCTCTCCCGGTTTCGGCGGAACTTCGCCGCGGTCGCGGCGAGTTCCTCCTCCGCCTGGAGTTTCAGCTCTTGACGCCTATCGGCGTCAAACGCGGCCTTAGCCTTGCTAAGGCCGACGTATTTCCCTGTTGTGGGCGGACGTCCGCGGCCACGACGCTCGGTCTTGTCGCCGGGACGCTCGGTCTCGGCGATCTCGGTGGGCATGTCGTCCTCCTCGAAGGAGGCCAACAAGCCGTCCCTGCTTGGACGACGTCGTTTGCGGTCCTGCCAAAAGCGGGAACCGCCTGACGCCACCGTAGCCAGGCCGCAGTCGGAAACCGAGGCAGCCTCGTCGTCACGAGTTGGGGTAACGGGGGCCATGTCGACATCGACTACGCCCTCGTTGTTATGCGGCTCGAAGCACAGCCGCTCCAACACCACCCGCGCTTCGGGAAGCGCAGTCGGTGTCGGCGCGCGTTGCGCGAGCCCGTCATATCCGGTGGTTTGGCCAGCGCCCGTCTTTGGGCGCGGCACTGTCAAATTAGTGTTGTCGCCCGCGCCCATCACGGGGCGCGGCGTTATCGTCGTTGCAGCTTCGCTGCCTTCTATTCTCGCCTCACACACTCCTCCCTCTCCGAAAACAGTGTTGCCCACCCCAGAGTACGAAGGGCAGACGGCGCCAAGCGCCGTGTGGGATTCCCCAGCCGTAAGGCCGGGACCCACCTGGGTAGTTATGTCTTTACCACTGTTATTCATGTTGTTGTGTTGTTAGCTGATCCACAGCTTTGGGCGCTAGCGACCAATACCCTTGGCCATTCATCCCATCGGCGCGCCGTACCTTGGGATTGGGGTGATTTGAGAGGTTGTCTTCCTCTTGACTCCGGTCGCAATGACCGCAGTCCCCGCTCCCGCTCGGGGTGTGCTATAAGCGGGCTACGGGTGCGCCCGACGTGGCCTAAGCCAACAGCCGCCCTAAGGGCGGACTCGCCGCGCGACTCGACTGCTTGCACGGAAGAGAAAACTGTATCCCCGAGGGAAAATTCAGTTTTCGCTTCCGTGGGCGATGGGTTCGTCACTTCCCGACGCCGTTTGACTGGTGCACCGGAGAGAAGAACTGTATCCACAAGGGATAAGCCTTCGCTTCAGCGGGCGGTGGGGTCGTCACATCCCTACGCCGGTTTGTCATAACCGCTGCCAGAGCTAGGAATAGCGTGGCTGCCAGGCACTAAGGGTTGTTTTTATGTTTCGTGTACCATATAAGATTGTTATTAATTTTTTTTAATTATTATTAATTACTTTTTAAAAATTTTTAATTATTATTATTACTATTATTTTCATTAATTAATTTGTTTTAATTATTGTCATATAAGATTGTGTATAAGATTGTTGTGATTGTTGATTATTGCAGTGCTGCTTTCATCGCACCGATATCGCTGCTGCCCGATTATGGTCTTTAGTATTTGAGTCAGCCAGTGATAAATGGTTATACCATCATTAGTCGGTCGTTAGAGCCCCGTTAGTCCTCTGCAGGATGAACCACGGGCAGGTGAGAATGACAATTGAGAAGATTGGCTGGGACTGGGTCTACTCCTTGCACTCCGTGGGCGACCTAAAATGTCAAAACATCCCAGCGATGGCAGTCCGTCGCATGACCAGCATGAGAACAAGAAAAACGCTCCCCCTCGTCATTACGACATTGAGTCTTCCCGGAAGACAATAAGATATTCATCATACATTGTCTATGAAACCTGACCAGCGTCTCAGTCGACAATATTACGGTCAATCAGCCCGTAACTGCTACACCCGCTCGCAGTGCGACAAATGCACCAGGGCACTGCGGAAGCAACGAATCCCTTCGAGCTACATCTTGTGCAAAGCCAAGGGGCACCCTGCGAACTATCACGGGTGATCCCAAAGCCCCACGTAGACGCCCTGATGGCCCATTCCGCCCAGACACCGCTCGGCAAGAAGCTGCCACACCGTTCTCAGCCGTTGCCTCCACAAGGCTACTGCTCGCACAGCCGGTTCCTACGCCTGTTGCCTCGGCATGAACCAAACGTTTGCCCCAACCGCAGCGGCCCCAGGTCCCTGAAGCCACTCCGGATGTCGGGCCCATCACATGATAGGATGTGTAGGGATGGTGTACTGTACGGTACACAGGTTTGCGTTGCGCTACGACGTCACAGTGCAGCCAATTTTCCCCACCCTCAACTGCGCGCGTTGACGCGACACACGGCAGCGTCCCGCAGCGCGCGGCATCCTCACCCGCACCCCCAACCTATCTCCACTCCCACCCCCACCCGCACCCCCAGCCCGGGGAGCCGCGCCGGCGGTTTCTTCGTTACGTACATCGGGTTCCGTGCGTGTGCTGTCCGCACTAAATGATTCTAATATTTTTACGTAAAAGATCCGGAGCAGCTGCAGAAGGTCGCGGCGCTCACTGCAAGATGCTCTTTTTCCGTTTTATATTTTATTTGTGGACCCAAGCCATCCTCACCAGCTCGTGGTGCACCCTGCTAATCAACATACGAGGCTTTTGTTCCCACCAACTCGCATTCGGCCAGCATGGTGGGAAATGGCCCAAACCCCATATGAATCCCTACAAACAAGACGATCTTTGGGGAGACCTATCTCCAACAGTAGACGTCTATAGGCTGATGATGACGATAATGATGATTTTATTTGTTAAGCATGATGCATCGCGCATACGATCCGGCGGTGACTCGCTTCGGAACTAGCATCTCTGAGTGTCAGGAGGGAGCCTGCCTGCCGCTTCGTTACGTGCTGGATTAAGTTCTTGTTACCTTAGTAATTTTAATGGTTAGGACGGCCTGCAAACCGGAATACGAAAACTTTAATCGTTAATCGGTCCGAGATTACAAATCAGTGCCGCCATATGTATACCATGGCAGCCGTGTCCGAGAAAGACGACCATGGGATGCTGGAGATACAATAGTTTTTCATCTCGATGTGAACAAACATGTTTAAAATTCCGGGTCGCGCGCGTGCTCCCTGTGCAGACGCACGTAACAATACGTGAAGGTGACACGCGACGCCTACAAGCAAATTGTACGATAGTATGAGCCGGCGAGCAGCGCCTGCCGAAATAATATAGCAATTAATACTATTCAGTTGTATTGCGCACATTTTGTTACAGCTCCCACTCGCACCACCAGCCCCGTGTGGAAGCTTTCTTCACGCGAGCTTGTGAATACGTCAGGAGTGCGCCACCCGCCGCCGTCCGAGCATAAAGCGGGGCCAGCCACTAGCGGCCCCGTCGGTCATCGCTCGCATGTACCAACTAGTTGTCTGGATCCGAAAGCTCTGCTTTGTCGTCAGGTCCAATTCGATGAGTGATCTTTTTTGGTGAAAGCTGCGCGCGGCCGTTTATTGTAATGCTCAATATGTTACACGCGGCTACTCCACCGACGACTGGCTCTGCGGTGGGCGCGTTGGGCGCTATGGTGCAGAGGTCGGGGTGGATGAGCAGAGGCCGCGCGCGGTGTGCACGCGCCACCACCGCTAAGTGATATTCTATGACACATGACATCGAGGGAGGCTTTTGAATTGACATTAAATGGCGGCCGGTGGACATCTGTTACGGATTCGTAGTGCATCGCATGTTCCCTTATTATTCGTGAATTGCGCACCAGCTGCGGCCGACCTCTCTCCGCCTGCCCCCCCGGACGATCTGATAAATGTATAAAAAAATGCCACTCCCGTTTTCTTCCGTGGTGTGAAGACCGCCTTCCGGCTACAGCGGAACTGAATCGATAAACTAATTGTATTATGTCTAGAACTACTGCACGTGTTGTTCTTAAAGAACATCTTCAAAAGTATTTTATTTCATTGCACAAAACCATGCCTGCGATGATTTTGAGAATCCCCTCGAGGTACATGCACTCATAAAGATGTGTCGCGGGGGTGCCCCAACCCCCAACTCCAATCCCCACCCACTCTTGCAGGGTACAGTTACGATGATAACCCAATCAGCTATGTTAGCCGCAGCAACAAACTTTTTAAAAAGACTCGACTCCGGTTCGGTATCCGGGGGCTGTGCTTCCTGCGACATCTGCGAATATAATCTTCGGACGTGCACGTCGTGCACGTACACGCTGTAGCGCCGGAATATGCTACGCTCGTGCTGACGTGCGCACGGCGGGTCCGTCTGACGCGCATTGTGTTTGCTATTTGTGTGCGGCGAGCGGGCCCGCGAGCGCTCACAACAATTAATATTAGTGGCCGGGGGCCCGGCGCCGCGCTACCCACCGCTACATTCTATTAAACGTTACCCTGCCTGATCACCTCCTGCTCACCCACCCGCCCACAGTGCCGCCCTAGCGCGCACCCTCCCACGAGAATCCATTAAACTCGTCAATAAATTTCAGAACGAATGTTCGGGCGGCCCGATGAAAGTTTGCAGCGTTTGCTTGAGCCGACTGCGTGCACTCGTCACCGGCACCCCCGCAGCCGGGGCAACCAAGGTAGCCGGGGCAGCCAGGGTAGCCGGGGGCAGCCAGGGTAGCCGGTGCAGCCAAGGTACCCCGAGGCAGACTAGGAAAGAAATGTGTTTTGGGGGCGAGGGCGCACAACCGTTTGCCTTAAAGGTCATGGTGCGGGCTGGCGTGCGCGCGGGCGCACGGACGGGTTCGGTAAGTTCGGCTCCTGATCCTGTGTACGTGGTGAGCCTGAAAGGTGGTCCTGCATCGTCACGCACTATTCTTTATATTGATACAACAATGATAGCGATGGAGTATACTTCGGGACGATGCGGACAGCGCGCGCCGGCTGATCACCAACCGTTACTGCGCACTGCTTCTGGAAAAGGAGATTAGGAAATTTGTGCGGTGTGCGGCGTGCGGGGCGGCGTGCGGCGTGCGGGGCGGCGTGCGGCATGCGGCGTGCGGCGTGCGGATTGCGGGGCGGCGGCCGGCGTCAGGCGTGCAGGGCGGCGTGCGGCGTCAGGCGTGCAGGGCGGCGTGCGGCGTGCGGCGTGTGGTGTGCGGCGTGCGGCCTGCGGCGTGCGGGGCGGCGTGCGGCGTGCGGCGTGTGGTGTGCGGCGTGCGGCGTGCGGCTTGCGGCGTGCGGATTGCGGGGCGGCGGCCGGCGACAGGCGTGCAGGGCGGCGTGCGGCGTCAGGCGTGCAGGGCGGCGTGCGGCGTGCGGCGTGTGGTGTGCGGCGTGCGGCGTGCGGCTTGCGGCGTGCGGATTGCGGGGCGGCGGCCGGCGTCAGGCGTGCAGGGCGGCGTGCGGCGTCAGGCGTGCAGGGCGGCGTGCGGCGTGCGGCGTGTGGTGTGCGGCGTGCGGCCTGCGGCGTGCGGGGCGGCGTGCGGCGTGCGGCGTGTGGTGTGCGAGCATTCATTCTCCACTTTGCCCGTCAAAGCGTTGCGTGCACGCGGCCGGCGTGTAGTTTTCAACTTGTGAAGCGTTCATTCAATTGGTGGTTACGTCGCCTGCGCATGATAAGCGTTTACAATTCGTATTGTCCTTTCATTCGACCAAATCACAACCAGCCCGTAACAGTATCACGGGCGCGCTGTATGTATCTGACAATGTTAAGGTTCTCGTAAATATTAACCGACAAATATGTGAAGCTAGTGTCTCGGCGGGGACGCGGCGGGGGCGCGGCAGGGGCCTGGCAGGAGCGCGGCGGGCGCGCTCGTCGGGAGGAGAGGGTGGGGCGCTAGGGGAACACCGGCCGTGAAATTGATATGCGAAAGCCATTAACTGTGCTAATGGACTCACTGGCCGGCCACGGCAACAGGTGCGCGCGCACACCGTCGCACACTGCACTCCGCGCCCTGCACCCACACACGCACACACACGCGCACACACGCGCATTGCAATATCAATCAATCATCACACCCGAACAAGTAGGGACTTGTAGAGAGGTGTGAACTTGCTGTCATCACGGCAACGCGACGCACTGAAGTGAAGTTCACAAGCCCGGTATAATAGGCGTGTCCGGTGTGTCCAGCGTGTCCGACGTTTCCGGCGTGACCGACGTGCCCGGCGTGACCGACGTGCCGGATGTGGTCATTGCAAAATATTCCGCCCCAAAGTAAAATGTGAAGATCGAGCGCAGCACGTGCAACAAGTGCCCAGGGTTTGTACGCAGCGCGTTCGCTAATGTCGATTCAGTTCAGTTCCAGCGACGATTGATCGACTGGTGCAGCATTCCTTCGGCACCGGAAATGACGCGCAACGCGGTTCCAGCTACAACCGCCCATTTCAAACAATCGGATCAATGACAACGTTAACTGCTCCTCCCATGCTACCGCACGCTCGCATCATATTCGCTCGTGTCGATCATGCCGTTCGTACCGCTCCTGCCGTTCGTGTCGCTCGTGCCTTTCGTACCGCTCGTGTCGCTCGTGCCGCTCGTGCCACGACATGCCGCTCGCAACAGCTGTATACTATATTTCCTTCCATTAGAGAAACCTGTAAACGCTTGTACATTAGATTTGCACGACCACGCCAAGACTGTGCGCCTCTCGGTTGGTTGGCTCCGGGACTCCGCCGTTACTGCGGGTGGTGCCGCTTGCATTGTTCACGGAGCAGGCACTGCTCATCCCCGGCCCGCTCCCCACCGCTCTCGCAAGCCGTGTCGCTCTTCGTGGCGTGGGGCCGCGTGGCGTGGCGTGTCCCTGCGTGGCGTGGCGTGGTGTGGCGTGGCATGGCGCGGCGTGGCGTAGCGCCGCGTGGCGTGACGTGACGTAGCGTGGCGCCGTGTGGCGTGGCACTACGTGGCGTGGCGTAGCGTGGCGCCCCGTGGCGTGGCACCGCGTGGCGTGACGCCGCGTGGCGTGTCCCTGCGTGGCGTGGCATGGTGTAGCGTGGCGCCGCGTGGCGTGTCCCTGCGTGGCGTGGCGTGGTGTAGCGTGGCGCCGCGTGGCGTGTCCCTGCGTGGCGTGGCGTGGTGTAGCGTGGCGCCGCGTGGCGTGGCGTGGTGTAGCGTGGCGCCGCGTGGCGTGTCCCTGCGTGGCGTGGCGTGGTGTAGCGTGGCGCCGCGTGGCGTGGCGTGGTGTGGCGCCCGCTGGAGCCGGTTTCTGTCGCAATTACACGAGTACGTATACGCACGCGGGAGCACATAACTTTTTTGTGGTTTTGGTGCCTGCGGAGGTGCGCGGCGGCAACACGCGCCCCCTTGCGCGCCTCCTGCGCGCCTCGACGCGGGTCATGCAGATCGTAAATCTTTAAGAGATATATGATCAGGTAACCTCTCCAACACCGCGACGTTTGACTGTCCATCGTGATACTATTTTAGGAATCCTTAAAGACACGAGGCAAAGTATTTAATATAGTATTCATACGAGATGACAGGGATTTGTCCCGGGAGTGACCATTTATGGCTGGGGGTGGTCGCGACGCGCGGTGATCAACTGTTCCTCCCCTCCCCATACAATTAGAAACCCGTGCTAATGAACTCGGGTTCGTCCCTCACCGACACCAATCTTCCAAGAAAATAGTTTGAGGAAACCTTTAGCAGACATGTGACGTTTATAATTTAAAAGAAAGGGCGCCAAGTTGCCGCCCCGCCCCGGGCCGGACGTGGTCGTCACCCGGGTTCCGGTGTGCAGCTGCCAACGGCGGCAGGAGTCAAAAGGAACGACATTTTATTTGAGATTGATTGGACACGCGACCTGGTCGTTTAAACAAAACATCCGGGTTGGTGTAACCGGAGATTTCGGTTAATTGACTTTTATGTTGAACGCGGCGGCCGCACCGGCACTCCGTGACTTCCGAGATCCATTCTCTTTTAGATCTTGTGGGAGGTGGTGCGAGATGGTGCGAGATGGTGCGAGGTGGTGCGAGGTGGTGCGCGATGGTGCGAGGTGGTGCGAGGTGGTGCGAGGCGGTGCGAGGTGCGACTAGTGTATGTTTTAGTTTTACGCTATGGCTTCTATACGATTCCCAGCTACGAGCCTGAACAAAACCGTGTGTACATCGCAGCAGCCCCGCGAAGGCCCAGCGGTGGGCAGACTGCGGCTGTCCCGACGAAGTCTTTGAAATCAATGTAGCACATAATTTTTTTAGTGTCCTTTTTTCTTGACACTCACACTCACAAGCAAAACTCTTGGTAGCCCCGCGCTTGGCCGGGGAGGGCCGCGCAAACAGATTGGTGGTGGAGGTTTGCAAAGTCGCCTGGTTCCCCACCACTGTGGTACAAATCTGCAGATGAAATAATATTTGTGTGTTTTGGCTGCCGACATATGGAAAGCTGGAATATTCAGAGGTGTTCGCTTCACCATCTTCCGCCAAGTTATGCCGCACGGAGTGCGCGGAGAGCGCAGAGAGCGCGGAGAGCGCGGATAGTGCGGAGTGCGCGGAGAGCGCGGAGAGCGCGGAGTGCGCGGAGAGCGCGGAGTGCAGAGTCACGGCGGCGATACGCGGTGATAGAGTACAAATTCGATATGTATGTGTATATATACGGAATGTTTGTGTAAAAATGTTTTAAGACCCCACCCCCACCCCCCACTGCCCCGCGCTCCACACACCTCGAGCAGCGCGGGCTTCCGATGGTGCGGCGCGACGCCGGATGCTCGCAAACCGGGAACGTTTGGGTTGTACAACTACTATATGTTGTTATTTATTGTTCCGGTTGTTGGACGCCCCCCGGACGCGCGCGGTCTGCGTGAGCTGCGCTAAGGTACTTCACTAGCTGTAGGGAGATAAACCACTGTGAACAGGTTGACGATAAAAAATAAACAACAACCACGTTTTGCCGAATAAGTGCCGAGTAAACACATAGAGCACAACCCCGCGCGAAAGGAGCCCGGGAAGAACACCCCTACAACATTTACCCCACTTGTAGTAAGGAATAAATAAAATGTACTTTTTATTATGACAAAGCAACGAAACGAGCGACACGCCCACCTCGCGTCCACAGCGAGCCCACGGCTGGCCCCAGCGACGCGGCGTCAGCCACCGTCATATCCCGCACCACTTTGCGATGGCGTTAACACGTGACACGTTAAATCTCGTTTCTCTTAGCACCTTTCAATCCGATACGTGATGAAACCAGGTACAGTAGTTTCCAGAAGGATATAGTTAAGGGAACTTTGTGCACTGAAACCCTGGTACTTCCTGTTGGCTACACTGCCGCATGCCGCGTGTCCCCCGGGCGGCCCCGCTCACCTCCTGCAAGAGAACTTAAAGTAAGAAACCTGTTCAGTGGTGGTGGTTCTGAGTTCAGGTGTAACCGTGGGGAGTAGGCGCCACATTTTGTTCCGGCAGCGGGGTGCGGCGGCGCGGGCGCAGGGCTGACACTTGCGCCGTGTGGCCAATGAAAGAACCAAGGTCGAACCCTGTCTCTTGTACTGCGCCATATTTATGATATTGTGAACGCTTGGGACTGGACTCAAACAGCGCAAGACCGTGCTTTGTGGAACACATTACAAAAGACTTGTCCATAATGATCAGTGAACACCCATCGGTTGAAACGATGATGATGAAAGGCTTAGGTTTAGCGAATTTAGCGTGTATTAGATAGAGTGCACGTGCGCGTGCGCGTGCGCGTGTCACACACGTTATCGCGGCGTGCGTGAACAGTGCACACAAACATTTGTTCACTAACACTTTAGTTTCGAGTAATGAGGAGGTCGCGAGCGAAGAGGATGCGTCGCACTCGTAGCTGTGCGGTGACGGGGCGCGCTCGCGGGATGCTGCGGGGCGGCGCGGGGTGCACGCTCGCGGGATGCACGGAGCAGCTTTCTTTATATGAAACCCTGATAATTGGTTCCCTGAGCACACAACGTTAGAGATCAAAAAATAATATTTGGATCAGCGGGGGCATACGTCCGCGCCGGTCCACAGGCTGTTACGAAGCCGGAACCGGATCCTTTGCTACACCCAAAATGAAAAATACATTCCACATCGCTCTCTGCGCCCGCATCATGGCGGTGCGCTCGCGGCACGGCTTTGTGCGGATCCCGCTCTCCACAAGCTGAACGTGTTGTGTTGTGTTGATGGAGTTGCAAAGCTCTCTACAAACTTCATGTTGCGGGACTCTGTCCCGCTGCCGGCGAGTCCCTGATGCCGGAGGTCGGCGGCCGCGCGCTGGCTGCCGTGCGCTGGTGGCTCGGTGACGGCGTATCATTTTCAGTAAATGATATCTGGGATCCCACTGCAACCCGGTGACGCGGGACCGAACGACGTGGAGATCTTTGGAGAAGGCCTATGTGCAGTAGTGGACGTCCATAGGTTGATGATGATGATATCTCAAAGTAATAGATTGGTCATGATTAAAGTGCTAATGCATCATGCACAGCATACACGATTGAAGTAAATACATTGGCCCACCCAAACCTGAACAAGCGTACGGTGGGTGCGGCGGGGTAGGTGGGGGCGGGGGATGATAACTTCGTGAACAGAACAGAGTTTTTTTGCGTGTTATATGTTCGTGCGCGCTCGCCACTCCCCGTGCCTTCGCCGCCTCCCAACCCCATCATCTCTTTATGTTGTGTAATTAATTGAGTAAAATGGTATATTT
The DNA here is from genome assembly GCA_029030555.1 of Ornithoptera alexandrae. Classification (NCBI taxonomy): domain Eukaryota; kingdom Metazoa; phylum Arthropoda; class Insecta; order Lepidoptera; family Papilionidae; genus Ornithoptera; species Ornithoptera alexandrae. The sequence continues at coordinate 11,305,940 of JARDVY010000041.1, read as the reverse complement.
GAATATAAAAGCGTGATTATTAAGTAACAGGTTTAATGAGAGACGTGACGCGTGCCCTCCCACCTCCCACCTCCCACCTCCGGCCTCCGCAGCGTACACCCCGCGCGCACCCCGCGACTCATCTCCTAACTTGATTCCTTTCAAATGTAACGGCACGCGCCACACAAGCACGACACTAACTTTAACACAACTTTCAAATATATTTGATTTGTATAACGGAGCGTCGCGAGCGGCGCTACGTTCACTTGATAACGAGTGATAGTTTTATCACACAATTAGAAGTTAACAGCAATTGAAACGTCACTGGTTCGAACCGTGAAACAGATGCCGACAAGCGGTGGCGGGGGCGGCGCGAGGGTAGAGCGTTTGAGGGGTAGCGCACCGCCGCCGCCAAGTTTTGCAATAACGGCGACGTTACCCAGCCGACGGCAGGTAGTGGCGAAGCTCGCGCCGGCCCGCACCGGCCCGCACCAGCCCGCGCCGGCCCGCACCGGCCCGGCTAGAACGCGGCGCCAGCTGGGGAGGTTAAGGCTCGGCGGGAGATTGGTTTTGGTGTGACATTGAAAGACTAAAAATAAAACTTCTGGTTTCCATCGCCACTAAGCGGTAACTCGTCGTCAAATTAAAGAACGACCTACAAAGAAAACAAATATATGTTCTCACAAATCAGATGGTTGGCGAGGCGAGGTGACAGCAGCGGGGCGGGGGCGTAAGGGGACAAACGGGGTCGTACGGGGGCAATCGCTGCGATATACCTCGTGAATGTTATCTTCCGGTCGCACGGCTCCTCGGGCAGAGGAGCAGGCAGCACGGTCACGCCCGCACGCCACCGCGCCCCACCGCCGGTGCGGGGGTGGGTTTGGTTGCCGCTATGTATAAATAACAATTGATACGGAAACTTTATTCAATAAATATGTTCACGAGATCTACTTCATTTGAATACAAATCAATGCAACCGAGCGGTTGTCACGCGGCGCGGGGTGCGTAGCGCGGTATGCGTAGCGCAGGGTGCGTAGAGTAGGTAGCATAGCAAGGGCTGCGTAGCTCGGGGTACGTAGCGCGGTGTGCGTAGCAGGGTTGCGTAGCGGGAGATGCGAGGCGCGGGGTGCGTATCGCGGCGTGCGTAGCGCGGGATGCGTAGCGCGGTGCGCGTAGCGCGTGGTGCGCAGCGCAGGGTGCGTAGCGCGAGGTGCGTAGCGTGGGTTGCGTAGCACGGTGTGCGTCGCACGGGGTGCGCGGCGCAACGCCTCCGCTCATAGAGAATAGTTGATTGTGTCATATAAGGCCCCGTTCTTACCCGTAGACCCGCAATCCCAAAGGTGGGAAACAGAGCGTCGCATGGATGTGTGCGTTTGTTTAAGTAATTTATACTGTGAGGTACCCGCCGGGCCGGCTGCTCCCCCAGCGCTCCACTCCGCCGCGCGCTGCAGCGCCGTGTAGGCAAGCAGTCGCCCTAGCTTCCATCATTTAATCAACTTCTCAAATGTACAGGTTCCACTTCACTAAGAGGCTTTTAATTTTTTTTTTTTAATTCTTTATCTAATCTGATCGGGGACTCGTTCGCTTCAATTACACCGGAAGTGGAGTTGACACGCCGCGGTGGGGGTGCGGTCGGGGAGCGGTCCACTGGAACGAATAGGGCGGCGGCGGAGCGCTGCAGCAGCGTGTGGGCTCGGCGGCCCCTCTCTCGTAAATTCAATTATTTTTCAATTATTTGAACTCTTTTCATATCGGTTTCTATCAATTTCCAATATTGATTTCGCTACTTCCGCTCTTTTCCCACTGCTTTACATTATCTGTTTTTTAAGTGACCCGGATTCATTGCTCTCGAGTGTATCTACCTACTGCGGCCATAACTTCTGTTACAATTGAAAATTGAAAAGAAAAAAAATATTCCATCCGAAATGGCCACCTTTGGCTTTTATTCTGTTTGGACACGTATCACGAACCTATGGATTTACGCACTGTCTCCAAGGGAAATTTCCACCACCGCCACTACTTGCTCTAAAGATTTTTGAAGAGACTCAATGTCGCCGTGTCGTTTAGAGCAGCAGCAGGCCATGTCCTCTAAAACTGACCCTAAGTTGAAGTGTAAAGGTTTAAGGTCTGGGCTAGATGATGGCCAGTCTTCAGCTCTTATGAAGTCCGGAACGTGGGCTTCAAGCCAGGCTTGGCTAGTGCCTTGTGACCAGGTGCAGGGTCCTGCTAGAAAGTCACCACCACGGCACCATCACTGACGCAGCATGATGACCATGACCACGTTATACCTTTCCGACCGCCACCACTTGAGCAGCTTCTTTAGAACTGCGTGCGTACACTTTATCATTTTGCTTATTGTAGTGTTCTTCAATCGTGAAAATGTTTTCATCGCTAAACAGGATATTTCTGTGACTTTCGCCTGCCTGTTGTATCGCGACAGAAGGTTCGATCCACTCCATCCATCTCTAATTGTAAACTTTGATTTAGTGCATGTCCTGTATATCGACAGTGACCTGATTGATAAGCACCGAGCACCGAGCTTCAGGTCTTGTTTTATAATACGCGTACGCCACGGAGTCCTCGGGGGAATCTTCCTTCATTTCTCGCGATATGATTTTTTGATTTGTTTCCTAATCGGGTTTCGACGAGTTCTGGTTTTAACAGCATTAACAGCCTTTGTAATTCTAAAAGCTAACAGCACGCGGTCGCTCCGATGTTTTCTGGTCTTCTTCTGGTCAGAGGAAGTGTTGTTGTATCTGTTGATAGTGCGATATACGAACATACGGCTGGGCTGATAGCAAGCTTTTGGATGTGTCTGCAATATGACCGACCGGATCGGCTCCATCCCCAATTTGTGCAAGGCGATCACTGCAATCCTATTTTTTTTTAACACCCCCACCTTACTCCATATTGTAAATTGATAATGAACACGAAAAAATATGTGAAATGGCGCAAAATCGAAACAAGTTTTTAAAGAATATAGGTGTTCCAAATGTTCAAGTCAAAAATATACTGCCCCGTGTTTGTATGCGTACACAGATACATTTACACATAAAATGTTGGTCAGCTGATAATCTAGTACAAAATAAACCAGCATGTAAGAAGGCCGCGTTTTATTGAATTAAAAATTCCCAAGTAGACGTTCCTTATTGTCAAGAACACCAAATTCAAAATAATTAAAAAGTTGAAAAAACTAAAAGTGTTTATGTAACAGTATTTGTGGGACAGACTAGTTATATACTGTGCACTGGACCGCACTGCACCGCACGCGTACACGCCTGTATGTAAGTGTGGGGGCCAGCACCGCCCCCGCACCGCCCCAGTAATGATGTAGCCATTATTGCTATCTCGTATTAACTTTCAATATTAAGGAGGCATTCTCTGCGAAGTGTACAATATCACACAAATCCCTTACAGATACGGTAGGCATACTCCCGCGAGCTTCACCAGCCCGCGCATCCACCGCGTGGAGAGCAGCCCAGCACTGCATGTACCCATCGGCCGTTACCGCCATGCAGTAGACCACCAGGCTCCGGAGTTGTGTGTGACCTTGGTTCTTTTACAGATCTACTTATTTCTCGGCGCTTGTATGTTTAATATAATATGTAAGGGTGCTAGAGTACATCTTTTTTTTATAAAAATAGAATATGATTCATTTGAACGTGAAGCAAAAAGCTAACAAGGGTCGAAACCCCCTCGCGACGGGTCGGCCGCCCCTGCGCGAGCTACCCGTTTATCAAATAAACGAAAGAAAAGATAAGAGAACTCACGATATTCTGCAATTATGAAAGTTCCAACTCAACCGCTGAATATAATGCAAGTAAATATGAATAATAAGGGAAAACATATTATATATTAACATACTTATAGAAACAAAATATTTACTCTCGCCAGATGCTGTAGACACACATGGCTACTACCGAAGCGGAAGTTCATTTATGCCTTTACGATAGAACTTTGGGGATATTCGACAAACGGGATTCTGGGAAGAAAAATTTTTGTCATGTAGAAAATTGACCAAATTACGTAAAAACTAGAGGTCCCTTGGAGTATGCAACACTCGGATCGGCTTCCACCATCTTTTCAATTCAGCGTCATTCATGGCGGCACCGGGCGCGCCGCGCGGCGTTGCGCCTTGGCGTCCTCCCTATTGAGCAGCTGGCGGCACCGGGCGCGCCGCGCGGCGTTGCGCATTGGCGTCCTCCCTATTGAGCAGCTGGCGGCACCGGGCGCGCCGCGCGGCGTTGCGCCTTGGCGTCCTCCCTATTGAGCAGCTGGCGGCACCGGGCGCGCCGCGCGGCGTTGCGCCTTGGCGTCCTCCCTATTGAGCAGCTGGCGGCACCGGGCGCGCCGCGCGGCGTTGCGCCTTGGCGTCCTCCCTATTGAGCAGCTGGCGGCACCGGGCGCGCCGCGCGGCGTTGCGCACTGGCGTCCTCCTTATTGAGCAGCTGACGGCACCGGACGCGCCGCGCGGCGTTGCGCCCTGGCGTCCTCCTTATTGAGCAGCTGACGGCACCGGACGCGCCGCGCGGCGTTGCGCCCTGGCGTCCTCCCTATTGAGCAGCTGACGGCACCGACCGCGCCGCGCGGCGTTGCGCCTTGGCGTCCTCCCTATTGAGCAGCTGACGGCACCGGGCGCGCCGCGCGGCGTTGCGCCTTGGCGTCCTCCTTATTGAGCAGCTGACGGCACCGGGCGCGCCGCGCGGCGTTGCGCCCTGGCGTCCTCCTTATTGAGCAGCTGACGGCACCGGACGCGCCGCGCGGCGTTGCGCCCTGGCGTCCTCCTTATTGAGCAGCTGACGGCACCGGACGCGCCGCGCGGCGTTGCGCCCTGGCGTCCTCCTTATTGAGCAGCTGACGGCACCGGACGCGCCGCGCGGCGTTGCGCCCTGGCGTCCTCCTTATTGAGCAGCTGACGGCACCGGGCGCGCCGCGCGGCGTTGCGCCCTGGCGTCCTCCTTATTGAGCAGCTGACGGCACCGGGCGCGCCGCGCGGCGTTGCGCCCTGGCGTCCTCCTTATTGAGCAGCTGACGGCACCGGACGCGCCGCGCGGCGTTGCGCCCTGGCGTCCTCCTTATTGAGCAGCTGACGGCACCGGACGCGCCGCGCGGCGTTGCGCCCTGGCGTCCTCCTTATTGAGCAGCTGACGGCACCGGACGCGCCGCGCGGCGTTGCGCCCTGGCGTCCTCCTTATTGAGCAGCTGACGGCACCGGACGCGCCGCGCGGCGTTGCGCCCTGGCGTCCTCCTTATTGAGCAGCTGACGGCACCGGACGCGCCGCGCGGCGTTGCGCCCTGGCGTCCTCCTTATTGAGCAGCTGACGGCACCGGACGCGCCGCGCGGCGTTGCGCCCTGGCGTCCTCCTTATTGAGCAGCTGACGGCACCGGACGCGCCGCGCGGCGTTGCGCCCTGGCGTCCTCCTTATTGAGCAGCTGACGGCACCGGACGCGCCGCGCGGCGTTGCGCCCTGGCGTCCTCCTTATTGAGCAGCTGACGGCACCGGACGCGCCGCGCGGCGTTGCGCCCTGGCGTCCTCCTTATTGAGCAGCTGACGGCACCGGACGCGCCGCGCGGCGTTGCGCCCTGGCGTCCTCCTTATTGAGCAGCTGACGGCACCGGACGCGCCGCGCGGCGTTGCGCCCTGGCGTCCTCCTTATTGAGCAGCTGACGGCACCGGGCGCGCCGCGCGGCGTTGCGCCCTGGCGTCCTCCTTATTGAGCAGCTGACGGCACCGGGCGCGCCGCGCGGCGTTGCGCCCTGGCGTCCTCCTTATTGAGCAGCTGACGGCACCGGACGCGCCGCGCGGCGTTGCGCCCTGGCGTCCTCCTTATTGAGCAGCTGACGGCACCGGACGCGCCGCGCGGCGTTGCGCCCTGGCGTCCTCCTTATTGAGCAGCTGACGGCACCGGACGCGCCGCGCGGCGTTGCGCCCTGGCGTCCTCCTTATTGAGCAGCTGACGGCACCGGACGCGCCGCGCGGCGTTGCGCCCTGGCGTCCTCCTTATTGAGCAGCTGACGGCACCGGACGCGCCGCGCGGCGTTGCGCCCTGGCGTCCTCCTTATTGAGCAGCTGACGGCACCGGACGCGCCGCGCGGCGTTGCGCCCTGGCGTCCTCCTTATTGAGCAGCTGACGGCACCGGACGCGCCGCGCGGCGTTGCGCCCTGGCGTCCTCCTTATTGAGCAGCTGACGGCACCGGACGCGCCGCGCAGCGTTGCGCCCTGGCGTCCTCCTTATTGAGCAGCTGACGGCACAGGGCGCGCCGCGCGGTGAGCCAGCGGTGGAGCAGCGGCGGATGTGCGGCAGGTGCTGCACACGAAATTACATGTTGCTATCTTCGGAAACCAAAACTAACAATTCTAAAGCAGCGCAACCAGTGGCTCTAGTTGGGATGGTGTTACGCTGCACCACATCGCTCTCATCGTCTTGAGACATAAGATGTTGAGTTACATTGGCTCAGTAATTTATTTAATTTTTGGTAACACTACACATTCACACACGCAATTACACGTGCCGCCAAGTGACAGCACAGTGTGACGGCGGCCGTACAGTGCAGTGATTACGACACTTGCGAGTATACCGGCTACCTCTGTATACGTATCTACTGCTAAATATAGCATGTGGCAGTGCTCCTACTCGACTGGTACAGCGCTCCACGTGGTGTTTCTTTTAATCAGAGCTAAGAGCTACGACCGGATGTTAGCCTTTATTTGCCGATATCGTTACATACTGCCGCTCCGCTCTCTGCTCTTTGCTCCGTTTAGGGTTGTGTGTGCTGCTTGCTTTCATTTTATATTCTTCTCTGAATCAATTTCTAATGTTATTTTTAATTTTAGTCTTTCCTACAGACAAATGTGGAAGTGAAAATGGTTTGTAACGCATTTTTAAAAGTCCACAGCATCGCGTGACACAGATCACACTCGGAAATCTCACAGCGTGAATTTTGTGTGTCAATTTCAATTTCAAGTATCTATTACTACATAACGGTACTTTTATACTACAACCAGTACTACGCTGCAACTACAACTACAACAGCGCTCTCCGAACGGAAGCACACCGAGGTGCTGGGTGGTCAGTGGTGAGTGGTGGGTGGTGGGTGGTGGAGACGGGGAGCCTTGGCGCGCTTCACTCGCCATGCTGGGCGAGGCCGGGACCCGACCTAAACACAAAACATCCAACAGCTCTCCTAATTAACGAGTAATTCATAAACACAAAATATGTTAATTGAGTAGGCGGCGGGCGCGGTGCGGAGCGTGCCCGCGCTCTGCGGAACGTACCCGCGCTGTGGGGACGTGCCCGCGCTATAGGGACGTGCCCGCGCTGTGCGAAGCGTACCCGCGCTGTGCGGTGCGTGCCTGCGCTGTGGGGACGATCCCAGGTCTGCCCGCGAGAGCAAGGCTCGCCGCCCCTAGCGGAGAGGAGTGTCGGTGTTGAGACTTGCCGCTCTTCTTACCCTTCGCAGCCGTATAGTGGTTTGCGACGGAACTCAATCCCAGATCTGCCGCAGGTTGCCGGCCGTTTTCTCTGTAAGTTCCCATGACCTGTGGATGACATATCCTAAGGTGGGATGCATTGCCCAGATGAGGATAAGAGGTCAATAGGAGGACGCGGTGTATGTGTCTGGAGCGTCTTTAAAGGGGAAGGTGCTTCTCCTGAAGAGAGGCTCGTCGGTGCAGCCGGCGCTGCAGAGGCGCGAACATGTGCAGATGTGTCCACGAGGCCCCGCTTTAAAGCGACGGAGGTTGATCGTGGAGGTTTTGGTCAATACAAATCCGACTTAACTGAATTGCCCCGACGAAGGCATTTTTTCCGCATAAAACAAAAAAAAAGCAATGATGGTTGGATGAGTGGATGCAATCGGACCAGCCCCTCGAACCTTACAGGGTGTTTTGAAGCTAACCTCGGGGGCGCGTCGTGGTGTTTACGTATGTATTTACAATGTAGTGGCGCCCCCACCTGCGCACATTTCGTTAATTTTTAAAATTCACCTTTGACTATCCCCAAAAGGCTACGCCCCTGGCGGAGGCGCGAGCCCCTGGCGCAAGATGGTTGCGAGGGCGCTCAGCGTGCTGTACCAAATATATCGAGAAATGAGAAAAAGAGTGTTATTACAACTAACTCCTCTCAAGTTGACAAAAGGAGTCTCGAAAGCACTCACCACGCCTCTTTAACTTATTTGTCTTTTTTTTAGTTTCGGAGCGAAATCTGAGGGGGAAGTTAGTTATGTTAGATTCTTGCTCAATAAAACTCCCTCGGTTGTCCGCATCAGTGCATTCGGTCTAGATTCTGGAGATATAAGCGCTTGCATGGCGTTCCGACAGCTGTGCGTGCGCGGGTGCGTGCGTGCGTGGGTGCGTGCGTGCGTGGGTGGGTGCGTGGGTGGCTGTGGCGCCGCGTTCTGAAGCGAGGGCGACGTCATGTCGAAACTCGGAGTGTGTTGGTAGTGTCTGAAGTGTGTGCGGTGAAGTGGGTGTTGTCGGTGACTGTTGGGTTGTGTGTGATATGCGGGGCCCCTGGGGATGACGGGATTAGTGCATGTCGTGGTCTACGTTTATTGGTCTTGGGATTCGGAGGCGGCTTGTAGTCGGCCGCTTTGGCCACCACAGGGTTGAGGTGAAATTAACGCCTTGGCGAAGTAGGTTTCGGAGCACTCTATGAAGTGCTCCGTTATGATTGGCAGTTTAAGGTCGCTATGAAGGTCCACGTTACGCTGGTACTATTCGGCGCCAGTGGCGATTCGGGTGAACCGGTTCTTGAGGACCTGCAGGGGTTTGAAGCGTGCTTCTGTCGAGTGGGGGGCCAAGACTACGCTGGCGTAGGACATTATTGATCTTCCGCATACTTTGTAGAGGTGAACCTTTGGTCCGAAAGAGAGCTTGCTCTTCTTGCACATCAAGGCGTAGAGCTTGCCCAGTGCTTGGGTCGCTTTGTTCCTCGCTGTGCGAATGTGGGCAATGAAATTGAACTTGGCGTCGAGCGTGACGCCGAGGTATTTAACCGAATCCCTCCATGGGATGATGGACTGGCCGAAGACAGAGATCTAGCCGAGTTTGTGGGCGCAGCGAACCGCTTTCTTGCGAGGGGTTGCGGTCGTTCGGTGGGTGAAGTGAATGGCTTCGCCTTTTTCCGGGTTTACATCGATTCACCACTTCCGGAACCACTCGCGTAGACGAGTGGTTGCCGTTTGTAAGCGACTCGATATAATGCCCGGAGCTCTACCGGAGTGGTAGAGAGCGGTGTCGTCCGCGAAGAGAGCGAGGCTGACGTTGTGATTTTTGGACATGTCGCTGGTGTAGAGCGAGAAAAGTACTGGGGAGAGGCAAAAGCCTTCGGAGACGCCGGCTTTGATGGGCCGCTTGTGTGCGAAGCCGGACAAGACATGTTCGGTCAAGTGCATTATAGAACTCACTGTCGTTAAACATCTCTGAGAAGGAGCTTAACTCCTCCTCATACGCTATTCCATACAGGTTCGCTTGTTGGGCGATAAGGGCCTCCACGCTCGAGTCCCGCGAAATTCCTAAATCCTTTCAGTCACCTTCTACGACAGGCAAGGCTTACCTTAGTCCTATTCTTACTAGCCTGAAACTACAGGGATGACGGGCTGGTGTGTCTTTTACGCGCGAGTCTACCCTCTCTCGATTCCGACGGACTCCTTGCGTACTGCCGTACTGTTGTGTACTGCCGTACTGCTGCGTACTGAGGATTGAGGCATCCTTTTAAGTAAATATATACCTGCGTCAGGTATCATACACATGTTCTTACAATATATGTGTACAAACGCAACATTTACTTGCAGAGTGCGTGCGTGTGTTCCTGTGTGTGTGTGTATATGTGTGAGCGCACGCGCGCGACTCGGTGCGCGTGTGTGCGTGTGCGTGTGTGCGTATGTGTGAGGGCGTTTATATGTATTTAATTGATAAACAAATGTTAAGTATTATTTAATTACATTCAGCAAAGCCTCAACTTCATTCTTATTTAATATAATGTATGTCCATAGTCATGTCTGTCGACATACGCCATACATAACACGTGGTATTAGCTTATTTATGTCTATGTGTTAAGTAATAAATACTTGAACAGTGTTTGGTACAAATATTTTATATCCTTTTTCAAACCCTCAACATTTGCATACCGTTTGGAGAACCAAAATACCCCCGCTTGAGAGACTTCTACGGTTTACCGGTCTAAGTCTAGGTAAAGGTCAGTGAGATAAGTCAGTCTTATAATGATATCTCGCCGATGCAGTTGCAGCACCGATGGGCAGGCCAACTCGCACCGTGTCACAGCGCATTCAAGCGTGTTAACACTCAAACCCGACAACCCTCGGACACGAACGACGGTATGTTGAGTGAATAAAATTTTACTTAGCCTACCTAAATCTGTAGCTGTACCGATATGTAACCTAAAGTCAACAAATACGTTGATTCATATCTATTAAGGGAACTAGTGCGGCGAATTGAGCAAAACGAAGCGACCCGGAGCGACGCGCAGACCGCCCCCGCAGCCGCAGCCGCAAGGTGCACCAGCTCGGGCATTGATTGCTTAGAAAAGCACAGGAAGATAAATTTCCAATGAATCCTTCTGTGGGTACAGATAGTAAACGCGCGTTGTTTGTGGGGGTGGTGGTGGTGGCGGTGTTGGTGGTGGTGGTGGTGGTGGTGGTGGTGGTGGATATTCATCCGCAGACACGAAACGAGACGTAAAAACAATTTATCTTTAGTTAAAACAAGTGTATCTCATCTCCGTCCGCACACGGAACGGGCCGCTTCCGTGCAAACTGGTCGATAAAACGATTAACCGGCCGGCTGCCACCGAGCTGCCACTAAGCGGTAATTGGGAAAGAGTCTCGTCCCCGCCTCCATGCCCCGAGACGCACCCGCCACCCTGTGCTAAACTCCACCCTTACCTCCCCCTGGAACCGCCCGGCGACGTCGCAAGCCGCGATATGTCACACCTGGTATGTGTTATTCAATTAGCACGCAAACACCGATGCATTGCGGAGCCTTTGGAGGGCGGAGGCGACGGGGTGGAGCTCGCTGGCCGGTGATAGTAAGACACGGTTCTCCCGCTGCAAGCCGCGAGCTGCGCGCGGGAGCGCCGCGACTCCTCAACATCGCTGCGGTCGCAAGCCCGGTGTCCGATGACGTCACACCGACAAGTTGGTAGCATCGCTGCAGATGAACACATCAAGCCCCTCGCACCGGCTTTGGTCAGCAAAAGCCTCCTCCGCATTGTTCTTCGTCAAAAATAATATATTTTTTACTCAAAGTATCAAATCTGACTGTCTACATGAACAAAAACATACGCGACCCAGCTCGTACACAGCGCTGGGATTGGCGAAAGTCCTGCGAACCAAAGCTTAAAGCAAAGTTTATGTCGCGATCCGTGGAGCCGGTGCTGCTCCGGCCCCGAGGGAGCCGCATCTAGCGGCAGCTCTAACGAGAGATCTCATTCATTCGTGAGGCAGACGAGGCCGCTGTGCTGTGCTGTGGGAATAACAAAGTGGCCATGGTTCCTTTTGTACACAACGCGGCGACGGAGCCGGCAGAGCTGAGCTGGCGGGGAGCGCTACCCCCGCCGCAGCAAGGGAGTGTCGGCGAAGATGTTCACACTGCACCGCGTTCGCAAGCTGGTGCGTATCGAACTCTTCGAGGTATTGTGGACGCGCCGGCCCTGGCCCCGCACGCCGCCGCCGTCGTCGTTTCTCTAAACACTACCACTTTTTTTTTTTTTTTTTTTTTTTTTTTTTTTTTTTTTTAAGCGTTCCCCTGCGTATGTTGGGTCAGGGCCTATTTGCATCAATCACTTAACATCCTATTATTGATCAATTACTAATTACATCCTCTATGTACTCGTCTTTCATGCTTTCTTATCTATCTTACCCTACTTATCTTCCATACCATTACTTGTCTTTCTTACTCCATACCAATTCCTTCTTTCATGCATCCTCTCTAATCGAAGTGGAGACTGCTTCTTCCTTATATTTCTGGAGAGGGGAGGGCCTGAAACAAGCATTCCTTGCAGCATTTTTTTTTTTTTTTTTTTTTCAGGCTTGTCTTCTCTCTTCTTCTTCCTCTTCTTATATGTCTATTTATCTATTTATTTACCAATTATGTCTTTATTTATTTATTATTTCTTTAATCTATTTTTCTACTTTGCATTTTTCTTAATTACTTTACTAATTACTCCCCTACAATATTCCAAAAATATGGCACGACTTCTGTCTTCACCCATCAGAGAGGCGATGACTCCAGCTTCAATCTTCTTACCAATCTCTACCTCGCAATCATTCCTCTCCCTTCCAAAAAAGGGACAGGAAGCGAGGATGTGTACCACGGTCTGGTCCACCGATGGGTCACAGAGGCACGCGGGACTCTCTTTGAGCTTAAACCTGTGAAGGTACTCGGAGAATCCCCCGTGCCCAGTGAACATCTGGACCAGGACCGCGTCGAGATCCAATCGGCGAAGGGACCGGTAGGCTGACACGACGTCTGGGAAAAAGATCCTCGTTGTCGAAGCCGTCGTACCTTGCACATACCTCCTGTTCCATTCATCAAGCGTCTTCAGCCTGAGCTGACGCTTGACGAAGGAAACGGGGCAATCCTCGTACTCCGGTCTTCTTTTACTCTTCAGGGCCGCATCCTTGGCCAGTTGGTCCGCCCTTTCATTCCCCTCCATCCCCACATGCGCCTTCACCCAATATAACCTGACATTCGTCCCTTTTGCCCGCGCTTTCATGATGTTCTCTTTTACACGAAGCGCCAGGGGGTGGAGGGTGTCTGATCTTGCGACTGTTTCAAGGGCGGACCTCGAGTCGCTAAGTACGGCGCATGACTGCGCCGACCCGCTGGCCGCGTACCCTGTCGCTCCCACCAATGCCAGCAGCTCTGCCTGGTATACTGTGCAGAAGTTGCCCAACTTGAGTTTTTTACAAGTAACCTCTGCGGCGCTCCGCATTACGCTGAACGCCGCACCCACCTTGTCGTCGATGCGGCTGCCGTCGGTGTAAATGGCCGAATCGGCAGCCGAGGTGGCAAGTTGGACCTCCTCCGCACTTTCCCCCAGGCAGGAGAACTCCACACCAACCTGTTCAGACGGGTGTGGTAGTCTCAAGTGGCTGACTGGAACCTCCAGCTCTCGGTCACCCAGCACTTCCCGGGAGTGGCCGCGCTTTACCTCAAATAAAGTGGCCGCTTCTTGGACCCGAAGGTCCAGAGGAAGCAGCCCGGCAAGTACTAGGGCCGAGTGCAACGACGCGGTTCGGTGAGTTCGCGCAATTTTCTGCGCGAAGCCACGCTGAACCGCATCGAGCTGCTTTCGGACCAGCAGCTTCTTAGCCGCCGGCGCCCATGCACTCGCTGCATACAGAATTATCGGCTCCAACACCGCCAGATACATCGTTCTGATCACCTCCGAGTTCAACCCCCATGATACTTTTGCGGCTCTGCACAGTTGACGATAGAGCCCTTGGGCCTTCTTGCTCACGTTCTTCACGTGTGAAAAACACTACCACTTAGATAAACACGTCTCGTAGACCGTCGCGGACAAACGCTCAGCAACTACTGAACACTTATTCTTGCGAAACCACGCGAGGGGGGCACTTTTATTTATATTTATTTATAAATGTACACACCGGAAGCACATGCATCAAACTAATGATAGTAATATAACTTGATATAAGTGATTACAAATTCTGATGCACCCGCTTATTGAAGGTGTGCACAACATTCGCAATGCGAGTGTTGTTACTCTGTGTTGTGAGGGGGGCAACAACAAAAGTTTGTGTTGAACTAAAGAAATATACTTAGATAAATAAGGAATAGCAAGTAATGATTTCATATTGAACAAGAATTATATCATCATTCAGATTTGCCGAGCAGGAGTGCCAAAGCTTCGGCCGGAACTCGCGTAGCGAAGTACCAGCTGCGTGAAGATGTGTGAAGAGCAGGCGGTTGGCGTCGGCAGGGTGTACACGTCGCACGTTCTAGCAGTGAGGGAGTTGGGACTGACGTTGGTGCGGACAGGCGGTATGTGAAAAGTTTTTTGGATCGAATATCTCAGCAATTTGTTTGGAACTGTTAGGGAGATCTGGTTGAGGATATCACTGTGGTTGACGATGCCATTCACGAAATTGGTGAAGGTAAAGACACATTAAATCACTAATTTTGCGCCTATCAGCTAATGTATTCATACCGAAAAAAGCTAAACGCGTTCCATAACTACCGCGACAACTTGCTTACCTTTCGTATACAAAGCTGTGTCTGGTGAAACCCTGATGATTCGTTGTTCAAGGACTTCACCTGATAGTAAGTGATAACCCGTGCATAATCTACGTTGTGCCTGTTACGACGATATACGTAGCACTGCATTGTCCTCGTCACCTTGAGACGTGAGATATTAAGTCTCCTTACTCCAATAACTTCACTAGGTACAGCGACCTTGAACCGGAACACAGTAACATTTGCACAACACTGCCTAGTGGCTGCAATAGGCGCTGCAGCGGTCTCCACCTAGACGATGTAAGCAACAGATACCTTTTTTATTATTGGGAGGCGGGGGATGTTCTAAAAAGATAACATGCTTCTGGGGAAAGATAAGGTTATGTGGCATTCTTACACACTGAAACCCCTTCGGTCTTTTTCAGTGCGTTGCGGTAGGCTGCAACATCTACTGCGGAACGCCCCGGTGCCTCCCGGCACTACGCCTAAGGCTCCTCTCAGGGAGGGCTATAACCCTTCTCGACATCCTTATCTTGGTACAAGAACTAGAGCACCCAATACAAGCAGGGCTTACCGTAGTCCCATTCTCATTGGTCCGAGACTACAGGTCCAGCGGCAACGGACACCTACCAGCGGCGAAACAGCATCTCCAAAACATAATACAATCAAATTGTTTATGAAGCTAACAAAGAATATGAAATACAAATAAAAACTTGCGCCCAAACGAACGATACACTCTAATATCAGTGAGAGCACCCCTCACTGCCGTGCTCCGCCGGCTCACCCTCACTCCCGCCCGCCCTTCGCCCGACACAGATTTATTAAATTTTTCTCCGATAAAGTCAACTTTTATTAAGTTTATATGTGGGGCGTGTGGACGGGGCGCCTCGCAGCCATCACGCAGTTACGAGTGTCCTCCAGCGCAGTATTTATTTAAACTTATTTCCACAATAAAAGTAGGTGAGTAGAAAGAGTTCCCGCACAATAACTCACGCGATCCAAGCCAACCTCACTACCTGTGGTGCAGGCTGCTAATCAACAAACGAGGCCCTAGCTCCCACCAACCCGGATTGGGCCAGCGTGTTGGGAAATGGCTCATTTCCCTCCATATGAATACTTACCCGATCGTGTGGGAATCGTTGGAGGATGCCTATGCCACAAAGACACCCTGAAACGTAATACAGTACAGATATCATAAGGAAAAGGCGGACTCCTCGGGTCAACCTTCTGGCTCGTGAAGAGAAGGATAGTAAACAAGCGGCCGCGAAAAGAAAAACAAAATACATGCTCCTACTCGTAATTAGTAACAGTATAACTAACTGCACACAGACATACATATTAAAGCGAGCTGACCGCCAAACACACTTCCGGTCTATTCGCATGTAAAGGACGTGAGAGTTTTTAAACTAAAACGTTAAATAGGTTCCGCAGTGCGAACATCCGGCGCTCCCCCTCCAGCGGAAGTGCTTTAGAACAATTTCGAGTCCACGTATTAGAAATATAACATTGGATAATTAAAAAAAAATTTGAAAAATTATTCAGAGCAGCCGAAGCACCTTCAGTAATATATAATTATTTTCTGGCTGCGGAGATCGCCTGTTATCCTTCGGCTGTATGCCGGGGGTGGTGTTGGGTGGTGGTTACAGGTTGTTGGGGCTCTTAAATTGCGTGCCCATTCATTTTATTTCACATATAAAAATCCAAGCTTTGTACGTACGACTATCAATAAGTTTCTATTATTTGGTTTCCAGTCCGTTTTAGGATACTTTTGGGAGTGGTTGTCCGACACTGGCCCGCCCTCACCGCTCGACAGGGGTCCCGATACAGCCGGGAAAACTGACCCGCAGCTCATCTTCTAGCAATAACCCGTAGCAGGGTTATGCGGTTGCCGGGCAACGGGTCGTTACGGCGAGATTCCACTTTGTATATTGTCGAGCCGAGCGCACCCCCCGGCCCCCTGCCCCATGCCCCCGTCAGCCGCACCGCGATTACATTATTACATTTTACATTACATGAACCCTGTCGACGTGGTACGAGACCACTGCATATTCTGTACGAAGCCCGAATGTATCTACCCTATTGTCATTGGGTTGTACGGCAATGGCAGGAGCGGCGGCAGGAGTGGCGGCAGGAGCGGCAGCAGGAGCGCTTCTCGGATGAGAAATGTGCTCGCGTCGTTGCGTACCGGAATAATTGTATTTGCCCGTTCTGGTTGATCGCGGCGCCACCTGCCCGCTCGCCGGCGTAACGCGCCACGGCACGGCCGGCACGGGCAGCACGAGGACGCGCCGCCCGCCGGCAGGGGGCGTCCGCGTATGCACTTCCAGGGCTAACGCTAGGTGCACTCGATGAAATTAACGACATTAGAACGCTGGCAGACGTTTTAACAAATTATTGACATTGCGCCCAGCGGCGGCGCGCGGCTCCTCCAGTTGGAGGTTAAATAAAACACATTGTATAATTGTTCATTTATTGTTTGTTGCAACATATAAAACATCCGTAACAACAATACGACGGCGTGGGCGTGGGTGTGGGTGTGGGTGTGGGTGTGGGCGTGTTCTGGGTCCGGTCCTGGCAACGATTAGCGCCTAGCTAACTAGAGTCTGGTATAAACGTGTATAAAACCGTTAGAAAAATATATGTGCTAGTTGTGTAACCGTGGGAGCGCGCGCGCACAGGACCAACGGACGAATCGCAAGGCGGCACCGGCACCGGACGAGCAGCGAGCGCGCGGGCCCCGGCCACGATGCCGCCGCCCGAGTCGGTGCTAGTGCCGGGCTCCGGCGAAAGTCTGGTTGCCGCCCGATTGTTGCTCTTCCTTGTAAAAGCAGAGATTTGAAATTGAATTAAAGTAATGTGTCGCGCGGTTGACCAACTTTACGAACGTTTTATAACACGCGACGCGCCGCCAGTGGCGACGTGGCGACGTGCGTGTGCGCATGCGTCCGTGCATACGTACACATTGGAACGTGAAGCCGAGGAGACTACGGCGCCTCCTGCAACCACCGATTCGATATTGTAATATTCGGCGGCGCGGGGTATGACGCCCGCGCACGTTGCCCACGCCCACTTTATCACTTAAAAACACTAACTTATCAATTCCTTTGTGTTGCTCCTTATCGACTAGACAATACAGACAAGGCCGCACACATGTCTACATTCAGTATGTATGCGGTAATATTTGTAATTTACAAACGGTAAACACGTGAAACTGCGTGCCAGGACCTAGCACTGGTAGGCCGGCAGCGCATCCGCAGCTCGACTTTAGACCGCTGCGCACGTTTTGGCCGCCGCCGAGGGTACCGCGAACAAGTTCCACAATTGATATTTGCCACAAAACCCGGCTCCGAGTCACGGCAGGTTACAAAAACAGAGAAATTTTTAACTAAATAAATTTTTTGGAACAAATTACTTTTTTATAAGTTAAATAATGACAGTTTCTGGTGCTGCAGGAACTTCGAGCACATCGGACGTATACATTGTTACTCGAAAGTATCGTTATGAACTAACCAAAAACAAAAATTAATCGATTACGAAGAGAAAACAAATGACATTGAACGTTACGTATCGCCCCGCTGCGGCCCCGGGGCGGCCCCGCTAGTCTAAATGAACATTACATTACGTATGTCAGATAGGGGAAACGATATTGGAGAATAAATATTTTTTACCGCATTAATACTGAACGTCGAGGTTTGGGGGTGGGGAGTGGTGGGTAGCCGGTGGCCGGTGTGCGGCGCGCGGGAGAACGACGGATTTGTCTTTGGTGCAGCGCGCGCCTCCGCACCGGATGCGGTGTTCGCGTCACGCTCTGCTTACTAGCCTATGCACAACTACTACTACTACTAGCGGGGTTACTTATCGAAGTGAATCGCTTAGTTAAATACCCTTTGACAATCTACAGTTGCGGCAGCGTGCAGCGTGCATGTACGTGCAGCCGCAGCTACAGATATGTAAAATACTTCATTGAAATATACAAACAATAGCGCTATGCCCCCGGGGGCGCAAACAAGCTAAACGCGTAACGACAACTGTGCACTGCGCTCGCGCCGCGCAATGCACATACGACGAAGCCATTGACACTCGCGTCGTAAGCACGTCGACTACTGCTCCAACCGAAGCTGACGCACGTCCACCCCGGCGCGTTCGTGGCGGAGGCTCGCGCAACGCGGCGACCGAGGCGGTGCGTGTGCCGGTGCCGATCATACGGTGGTTTCTTCGAATCGCCAACTCTTTACAAGTAAGAGGTTGTATTGCAAGTCAATTAAAATATTGGGAAACATCCACGGGCTCCTTGGAAAGCTGGAAAGCGGTGGTGGAAATGAGGGAAAGGGGGGTTTATAAAGAATGGTATCCCGGCGCTCGGCGCTCAGAGCAGCGCGCAGCGGGTGAACGCGCGGCGCCGGCGGCGCTGCTTGTCGTCCTGCTGCGGGTGCCGCCGGATGATGCGCACCAGCTGCAAGCACCGGGCGCCGCGTGAGGTGTGAGGTGGCGGGACGAGGCGCGCCCGCACCGGTACTCCTCACGCCAGCTTTTCTCAGTGAACGTAAAGAGTGAGTTTAATATTTTCATCTTTTGTTTTTTTGAAAGGTGAATTTTGAATAGAATAGAACAAAGCCTGCTTCCTTGCAGGTGCTGCCGCGGCGTCTGTCTCCGCCGGCGAGCAGTGACGGCGCACTGCGTTTCAGTTCGAAGAGCGCGGTCGCTCATGCAGTTAGCCGTTTTGTTTTGCGAAGGCCCGGGACCAGTGGGTCACGGTGTAAACATTCTAACGTCTCATTTATCACCACGTGAACGTTCCGCTCGTCCTGTCGCTGCGGTTGTCGCTGCAGCCGCGTCCGTCTCGGATTCTGACCTCGTGGAAGGCCGCGTCGATATTGAGAGGCGGCTCCTTGGCACTGGTCTCGATGTAGGGCGCGGCGAGTGAACGCGCCAGCTCGCGGCCCGCCTCCTCGCTGACCACGCGCGCGTGCACCAGGTCCACTTTGTTGGCGGCCACTAGCATCGGGTAGGTCTCGCTGCATCGTACGCGCGCCCGCCGCACGAACACACGCGCACACACACACACACGCACACGTGTATTACTCATTGATGCTTATTCGTACACAAGGCACATAAATTTAAACATTTCCGTTCTACCACCGGCCGATATGTGATGCCAGCCGGATGCAGTGCATATCAAGCTTTATTTATTTTTTTATACAATTAAGTGATGAGATTAGAATCTTACACACTGCACCACATTAAGTTCGTCGCCTAAGAGATAAGACATTGAGTCTCGTTACCCCCGTAATTACAATGGCTACAACGCCTTTCAAACCTGAAGACAGTAACGTTTACACACTAATGTATGGCGGCAGAAACAGGCGCTGCGGTGGTACCTACCTAGAAGGTCTCCGGCAGCAGAGACCTTCTACCAGTAATTAATTTCTTGAACTTCACGTATACAATGAAACTAATCCTCAGCAAAAACAATGAACGTAACAACCCACCGGCTTATTAACACAAGTCGCATCAGACGGCGCGTCCCCTACGCGTCCCCGGCGCGTTCCCCACGCGTTGCCGGCGCCTCCCCCACGCGCCGCCGTGCACTACAGCGCTAATTAGTCTAGTTTAAAAATATGTGAGGAGCGTCACTTTCAGCTCACCGGTCCTTAACGCGCAGAATCTGTGTGTGGAAGTGGCGGATGTTCTCGTAGCTCTGCACGTCGGTGACGGAGTACACCAACAGGAAGCCGTCTCCCTTGCGCATATACTGTTCCCGCATCGCGCTGAACTCTTCCTGGCCTGCCGTGTCCAAGACTGCCGCCGATCAAGAAATATCAGTTGTTTCGAATGCATGCTTAAGACTATTATTTTTAATAATGGGGGAAATCTTCTGAGATACCCTGCTTTTAGCGAGAAGACAAGGTTATATTGATCCTCACTACATTTTGCAGGGGGACCTGGAATCTCCTACGGAACACACCAGTTGTCCCTGCACTACACACAGACTTGTACCAGGGAAAGCTATAACCCTACACATCACACTTGCTTCGTTATAACAAATATGTTACAGCTTCTTATTTGACGTCCACCCTAGGCTCGCTTAGTGGGCATTGAAAACCGCCTTCAAATAAAGAGCCACGACTACGTGAGACAGTAGATTCATTCATAATTCACAAACAAGTAATGAAACAATTGTACTTACATAATATATACTTTTAAATATTTTTTTGGTATTGCAGGGATTCCTTACAAAGCATATAAACTGTGTTCTAGAAAATAAACTGCTAAGATATGTACCATCTAGTATGCACCACTGCCCGTCCACCTCTGTATGTTGAATGTATGAATCCTCTATGGTAGGGTCATAGTCCGTAACAAACAGCTTCTGAAAGAACTGGATGGTGATTGCACTCTTGCCGACACCACCATCTCCCACTACCACTAGCTTCACCTGGAATCAACCTCGGCAACCTGATTATGATGTATTGTATGAAATAGATGATTTATTAAACTAGCAA
This sequence comes from Ornithoptera alexandrae, assembly GCA_029030555.1. Classification (NCBI taxonomy): domain Eukaryota; kingdom Metazoa; phylum Arthropoda; class Insecta; order Lepidoptera; family Papilionidae; genus Ornithoptera; species Ornithoptera alexandrae. The sequence continues at coordinate 11,285,237 of JARDVY010000041.1, read as the reverse complement.
TATCAATGCTGACCAAATAGTTTCTTAAACGAAAAATTAAATAGTCATGTACATGCCTTTACACATGTATAAATATATATTAATAATAATAATGAATAAACACTTAGTCTTTGTATCAATAGATGTCTTAAAGATTCTCATCTGCATTTGTAATGAAACTGTTAATCCAACAATGAATCATACTTTCTTAACAAAGCTTCACCTGGTGATGAGTGATGGAACTATCAGAGTAATACAAAACCTTCTATCCAATGTTCTAACAGTTACTATTATTGTGACTCTACTCTCCCCTAATAGGAACAATACATGTGAGTAATTCTGTGAATATATTTATTTTACTCAACCCTTCAACAGTGTACTATGTAATGTACACATGTTTCTAACAGGAGAGAAACTCTGAGAGTAGAGAGTCATACTTACTCATTTATATTTAATAATAAATAATATACTAATACTAATAATACCTAATACACTATATGATCATGATTTTGTTATTTTACTGTCACATAACTTATCATTTGCCCATCCTGGGAACACATGTTGTTACAGAAACTTACAAAACAAATTTTACATGCATTAACTGTGTTTAAAGTTTAAATAATTACATTTTTCAGAGTACATATTGCACCTTTTGATGTAGGTTAGGAGCAACAATCATTAGACACACTATACAAAAAGACAAATAATTTCTTTAAATTTAATTAGTATATATAAACAAATAAAACAAAAAAAAGTTGATTCCTGTCGAGAAATTTTAATTTATTAAAAAAAAATACACATATATATACAAATAATTCAGAATAAACATCAATTGCCAAAATTAAATTTGTATATATTACTTTGTTCTAATAAACATGTTGTATCAATTATAATTTATTAATGAATATACACAAATAGTAAATGAATACATACATTTATTTAAACATTTATTTTAGTTCATCTCTAAAATTATGGAGTACATATATCGTTTTAGTTAAATCAATATAACGAATTTACTTTCGGAATTGAAAAAATCTAATATAAATTGTGTAAAATTCTAATCGTTGCAAATGCGTGAATCATTTATAATAATTCGATTTCATTTCATAACCTTCAGTTGCAATGCGGAAAATACGGTTAATAAAAGATAAATATTTCGATAATATTTTCTGTTAAATTTAGGACATTACAAAAATAGTAAAAAACTTACTGTGGGCAGATTTTCGCTAGGAGGGCCAGGTCGGGTCATGTTAACGTTTGGGCGTGCCACACTCCTCTCGGCGGCGAGCTGGCGCGCTCGCGGATCAGCCCGTGCGGCCGCGGGCGCCGCAGCCGCTGCCCGCAGAGCGCAGCGCCACGCCCGTGCCCGTACCCCACTAACGGCTCCGTCGCATGGTGCCGTCCAGCTGTAATGGCTGTGCTGGGATGAATATTGTGTTCCTTGTGTAGATTTGACCTACTGAAACCCTATTCAAATTGGAGCTACGATAGCTACTGCATTAAGTGACAGACGTCAAGAACAATGATGTCACAGAAGCGTAACGCGGGTACCATAGACAATTAATTGTATAGAAAAAGGATCTAATCCAACTTCGTCGAGGCAATATACTACAATAAAAATAATAAGGTATTTTATTAACAGATTTTTTGTAACAATTCAAATTGCGCGTTCATTAAATATAATGATAAGTGTTCATCATCACACTATTTACCAACCAGTACAGGCCCACAGTGAGATCAAGGTCTCTCTCCGCCGACCTACCCCCATGGAAAGATACCTATACTGACAACACCTACGCTGCTTGGATCCATGGCTTTACTAGATAACCAGTTTACTTCGTGGTAGAAGTTCCACGATTACGTCTACCGGTGTTCAGCTGCCATTAGTGAATCTTACTATGCCAACAGCCGTCAATCTTCCGAACATTGTGCCACAGGCATTGCCACCACGACAAGTGTTACCTGGAATTAGTAAATGTCAACAAAAACAAAGATTCTATTAGAAATAACCTACGGAAAGGTCACGAAAATCCATTAAAATCAACTTATACCCAAAAATTGAGAATTTGTTTTTTATTATAAAATAATGTATCCACCATGTAAAAGTACCAAACGTATTAGGTTGGTTTACCTGTACATCCAGATGGAGCTCTGAAGCGAGATACAAGGTTATGGGTACATTGTTCAAAATGGATGAAGACAAGAAGTCGTAGTAAGTATTAAAAATAAAAAAGTTATTGCCATATGTGATACATAGTAACAAATTTTTATTGACATTTGTTTATGCGAAAAGTGAATTATTTTTTGAACTGCAATAATTTCTTTCCATGTAATTTATAATAAGCAACGAGGACGGGTGCTTAAGTTATGGCAGTGTGTAAGTGCTTAATGGTTCCTAATCAAATAATTATTTTTTTTTGTCGGATCGTTCTCTAATGATCACATCAGGCTTCAACGGCTAACCGCTCGCCTTTAAAAACGGAAGTCTCAGATTCTGCTTAAGTGTTACTTATGATGGACATCAGATGTCAATAACGCTTTTTAAAAACACTACTAGTTATCATTCCTATATTGCAATTCTACGCACATAACATTACAGCTATGTTCTGGCTGCCAACATTTGAGAATAAGTATTTTTATTTTCGTCTTTTTCGATCACTTTGTCAATTAACATCATATGAAATTGAGGTCAAGTGCTTTGCTGATAAAAAAATCTTTTTTTGTAATAAAGTATCCACGTAACTTATCTCGAGTCGACTAGTAAACAACAGAAGAAGGTTGAGGAGGCAATAAGGTTCTTTCTTGTACACTTCTACGGTACCAATATATTTTACGAATAAAGTGTTCGTTGATGATGAAAACGAACGCCTGCGTGGGGACTAGTTGAGCCGTCATACAACGCACCTTTAACTAACCTGTGACTGTGGGCGTGGGCTCCACATAGGCAAATTAGCGCTGCATACCCTACTGTTTAAACCTATATAAATAATATTTGAATAACAGGTACATAACAACAATCCATACAAGTACCGTAAATTCACTTCACATAATAACGCCACCTACACCTGCTTCTCAACGCAAACCACCGCGCTCCAGCGGCGGCTGCTCACCGCTCCGCGCACATCTCAGCACATTAACAGACTGGTCAGTTACATCTGATACATCAAATTGTTTGCTTGTTTGTACACTCGTAATATATAGGTGTGTATACGCCTCAGGCAAGCAGCACTGCTTGCAGAAAGAATCCGATTTAAAATGTCATGAAACAGAACAAGTGACCTTTGTCACAGCGGCTACTTATTTAGCAGCGTTGCATCTCCTCATTTACGAAGCTTAGATATCTTCCTCGCCGTCTTGTTCGTCTCGGGCGCGTGGCTGCCGTGGCCGAGCGCACGCGACTGGAGGGTGGTTATCTAATCAATCGGTTCATTTACAGTAAACTACAGTGGTGAGCTCTGTGCGCGTCATGTGTGTTTTAAATAAGTTACAGATAGGTAGATATCCTCCATTTGTTTTGATTGAAAGATTTTAATTATTGGTACCAGTGGCCGCAACCGCGATTTGGATTTAATTAAAAATAAGCATAAAAATGTTGTTTGAATAAAACTATTATAATAATGATATAACAGGCTATCAGGTTGTGCATAACCAAGTGTATTATTCTGTTTCCCGTTTATATTATTTTACTTTCATATATCTTTTCGTTGTTTTTTTTTAAATTTTCACAATATATATTTTTTTTATCGATATACTTACAAAACGACAATACAACAAGTGAACTGAACGCGTTAGTGAATCAGGTCCTTGACTCGGTAAGATCTTTTACGTGCACCTTACATAACAAAAGGCATCGTGCAGCGAGTGCCGCGATGTGCTGCGGTTCGAAGGGCGTGGAGCTCGCAAAACTCGCTGGTGAGATCTCAAGGTGACCAATGTAACAAGAAATATAGCAAACGAGATATAATCATAAGCAGTCGCAGTCGTAGCGGTGAGCGTCAGCGTCCACATCTACGTAACGATTGCAACAGGAACATTTATAAGGGAACAAGTCCTTCGGTGGTAAATGCACAAGATGCATAAACTGACGACGACGCGCAATAAATCAAACGTTACCGTAAACGCAACCAGCGCAGTGCAGCGCCGTGCCCGGTCAGGACCAATTCTATTCAGGCGTGTGGAAGACGCCTCTTAATGTGGTATCACCCCTATCTCTAGGCGAGACGTTAAAAAGTAACAAATCAAAAGTGTGTGTACGGGCTGCCTCCCTCCTCAGCGCGAATTATGCCTCCTCTCACTGACGGAGTTTAATTAAAGTACTTATATTTTGCTGACTGCTCGCTAATCTATTCACTCCTGCCAAACTGCCCAGAGGACACTAAATAACGGAATAATATTTATTTAAAACATTTATAGTGTTATGCAGCATTGTATCGTGAAATTTTTAGAAATAGAAGTTTTTATTTATAATGTTCAAATCTGGTATTGTTCATGTCATGTAACATCGTGGTAAAACAGTGCAGCCGCCTATCTGAAGTGTGGCCTGTTTAACCAGTACACATTGTTTACATTGTACATGGTTCTATTAACTAGCTATAGACTGCACTGCATACCCGGCATGCCTCTGCTCCCCAAACCTGCTTAAATAATTAATTAGTTGATGTAGTAGTGTGCCGGCCGTCGCCCATCCCCCTGCGCAGCGGCAGGAAGCGGAACTGTTCTGTGTTCGGAGTTGCCATATCTTCACGCCAAAGGGTTTGCTTGTGCTCTGCACGCATCGCGGAACCATCGCCCATCAGATCCCGAGCCAATCTGTCTAAGCGTCTGTGAAAAATAACATAATTATTGTTTCTTATCGAACCTATTTATTTCAAACGACTGAATTGTTATTATTTAATATATTATATAATTTGCTATCAATTCTGAAAAATGATGGCTGTGATATCTGAGCTGATATTAAATTGAAATCGTGTAATATTTGTTGACAAAATTCAAATGCTTGCTGCGGCCGCCGGTCCGCGCTTCGGATTCAGCTCGAAGCAGGGGTTCGTTCGTCTCATTTCAATAGAAACGTCCTACAATACATAATTATATCTGGCTAACGGGTCACGTGAACACAAACGAATTATTTTGTTTCCCGTGTTTGTTCCGATAAAATATATTTTCAAATTAAGATAACGAAAATATTTGGATCGATATAACCGGTGGACGTTCAAAATAAATCAGTTAAGATATATTAAAGTACAGATAAGTACAGAGGTGTTGGGTACGGCGAGCGTACCCTACCCGGAGTCTTAGTGGACGTCCCGGGCGTGACGTATATTAATTATTTCATTTACTACTTTATACTAAGCTTATTTAACTACCAATTTTGATACATACTCTAATGTACGCAACTGTTTATTTAGGATGAGCGGTGAGGACAGGGTGGGTGGCTGATTCTGATTTACGGCCATCTCGCGGAGCAATGACCCGTGCAGCCCCCAACCGGGGAGGTTTTGCGTGCATCTCCGCATTACTGCCACGTAGAAAGCTGTACGCACTTTGTTCACACTCCACCCCGTTTAACTTTTTATCTCACTTCTGATCCTGACATATTTTAGGACACTTTCTGTAAATTGCAGACCTGATCTTGTTTTTTCCCCATATTATATTTTAGTTCAATTACCTCTTTTATCATATTACACTATAAATATTATATTATATGCTGTTATATGATGAAATATATTTCATAAAATTATATTTATAAAAACTTTTGTAAGTACTACTATAGAAGGTACAATTAATTAATTTAGTATCTAAGGCGACGGGACGTTGAATTCGGCCTCATCACGTTTCACGTACGTAACAAAATGTATATTTGTGGAACGTCAATTTGTCATCGTGGCTGGGTTAACGGAACGGTTTGTTAAAACATTTTTGTTATAAAGATTTTTTTTATAAAAATGTTAACAAAAGTAAAGGATTACACACCAAAAAAGTAGAAATGTACTGCGTCACGGTCGTGGTCGTTTCGTGTGGCAGTTCGTCACCGTTACCAGGGCAACGCGTCCCGCAAAATGGCGCCGCGCGCGATTTCCCGCCGCCCCGCCGCCCCGCCGCATCGCTCTCGATGTCTAGACTCGCTGCGGCGTGTCGCACAATGTACACGTACGTTGACATGGAAAATTCACTGCGTCAAAGAAAAAAACTAAATGCAACAATATGTTTACCCAGCGTAACGACCTCGCCACCGGATTGCAATGAATGTATTGTTTAGTGCTCCGATTTATTTTGAAAAAGTTTTAGTTTTTATAAAAATAAAGTAGAATAAATAGACATTGTTGTGGTTTGATACGCTCAAATAAATGTAAGAGACACAGGTCCGCATTAGATAATGAGGCAACTTCGTTAGAGGCGCGAACGCGCGGCGGCGCCTGCGCGTCAGCACCCGCGCGCACCCCGCCGCGCGCACCGTGCACCGGCTCGCGGCGCGCAGCCGGCGGGCCCGGCGGCAGTGCGCGGCGCGACGCGGCCGGCGCGTGTCCCCTCGCCGTCGAGCAGCGAACAGCGAGCAGCGGCGTCCCGCTCCATTGCACTTCGCACAATTGTTTCAGTTCACAACGCGTAGAATTGTATGCTCAAGGGACTGGACATGGAGGAGACTCGTTGGCGCTGAGCGCCGAGCGCGCTGTGGAGTCGTCCTGCTTGCAATGTATCCTGTCGCCGGAGAGAGGCGGCGCGGCCGGTGAGTGCGCTGGGCGGGCTGGGGGCTGCGGGCTGCCGAGTGGGGCGGCACTCGGTGCGCACCACGGACTCGCAATCAGCTTCTCTTTGTGCCTAGAAATGGGGTTAGAGATTCACTCACGCAAACGTAAAGCGACCGGTTCAGGTTTATAAAACACAATCGCTCCAAAACTAGTTTTGTAATCATTCGGTTACGCAAGTGCGGCGTCGTGTATTTCTCTTAATGTCTGCCGCGCCGGCGTGTCGATGTGTCAGGGTTCTGAGGAGCTTACACGAGGGGTCGATTTCGATGTCCTCGGTGAAAGAAATCTTAAATGAAACATTTCGTACTAGAATAAGGAGACGATGGCTGGCGGCGGTCGGGTGAAACCATAAAACTTAACAATTTTCACAAGTATAAGAACTCCCTGCGACGCGCGGCTACGTTTCGACACAAGACAGGGCGGCGCACGCTCGCAGGCTGCGCACGCGCCGCAGAGACCATCTGTTAGTGTTAGGCATTACACGTATTGCTGCTCTTAGTGAGTTGCAACCAGTCGTCACAGGTACAGGTTTGACGGTCATTTTACATTGCACACTTGTATCATTTTATTATTTTTGTATACTTTATTTATTATATGTGTATATTTTATAATCGTTACCATAGTAGAGTTGCAACCAATCAGGTAATCGATATTACGTACTATGTATCTGCAGACAGTATTTGCAATTGGGAAATAGGTTACTCCTTTTCAGAGTTATCCTTAAATTTTTTCCTGTAAAAATTTTGTTGTTTATATTTGGTGAGAAATATCAGAGTCATAACTGGTGCGTCAACAAGGGTATAGTCTGCAGCTGTGTTGAAATGATTGAACTTGCGTGCTGCGGACCTTTACCCATCGTATACATCAATAACATCAGTTACGAGATACTACGTGTGTATCCGGGTTTTATATCGAATCGAAAACTGCGCCGCCGCCCGGGATCCATTGGCGGTGTGGACCCCTGCCCCTACCCTGGTGCGACAGAAGCGGCGGAACGGCAGTGGCCATCCGGATCCGAGCCATGTTTAAGTAAACATACCGAAGTCACGTGGTATAGAACTGCGCGGTACGGCACGGTAACGTGCAGGAAACTCGGCCGCCGCTCAGACCGCTCAGAGTGCCGCCGCGAGGCACGCGCCTGTCACTTAACCCACAAGCTGACACGGTCAAGTGCGTGCCGCGTCTCCGCACCCCGCTGCGCCCACCGCCAGCCAGGTTTCGAGTTGTCGCGTGGGACGCGGAGCTTACGTAAACTTCACAACATTGATACTGCGCGCGGCTGCCAGCGCCGGGGCTGTTTCGTAGTATATGAGTATATCGAGGGGACTGCCCTCGGTTACACATTTCGACGAACCAGCTCTCCGCCGGCCCGGGGCCTGGTGGTGTAGTAACGAGCGCTCCCAGACCCCCGCGCCCACGCCCACGCCCACGCCCCGCCCGGCCCGCGCCCCACGCGGCACACGCACGCGGTTGGAATCGCACAATGCTCGTGTATGCCGTCAAATGAACTTCCGTCCATTGCAAATATTCAACAAACATTGTGAGCGTTCAGCGCCGTGTCCGCCTGCTGCGAAGGAAAGAATGTTACTTGCATCCGCATATCCTGATCAGTTCTAGTAGTAGATGCAAGTGTTCGCGATGTCGTCTCGACACCGTTACTGTCATGATATAGCGCCGGCGCCGCCGCCAGCGATCAGGCGCAATAAGACTAGTTGAGCAGCCACTGGATGTGGTAATGCTACGATTATGATAGTAAACCCCTAATGCCGTAGTAGTGGAGTAGTTCTACTGGTGGTAGGTCCGTGTGTACCGCAGACCGACCGTCTGGGCAGCTACCATTGCTAACAGCGCCTGTTTCTGTCGCTAAACAGTACTTGGCAAACATTACTGTCATCCGCTTTGAAGAACGCTGTAGCTAGTGTAATTACTGGGGTAACGAGACTCGATATCTTGTTTCTGGTGCGCGCGTAATGTGTTGCTGTATGCATCATCCGAACTGGTGCTACGTTGTTATGGGCACGCGTATCACTTACCAGCAGGTGAACGTCCCGTTCGTTTCGTCGCTTTGTTTAATAAAAAAAAAATGTTCCCACTATGTAAGCATAGGAATGGCCAGGAGTGGTCGTTGAAAAAAATACCAGCCGACGGCAAAAACGTTAATATGATGTTCAGTGTAGTTGAAGGAGACAGGTTAAAGATATTTGTACAGAGCCAACGTAGACGCGGAGCCATCCACGACCAGACCAGACCGCACACGCTCTCGTGATTCAGAGCCCAACCTTGGGAGCTTCGGCCGCCAGGGCTCGAGCGGCGCACTCGTTGCGTCGAGACGCCCCGATCTTACACCGCTGCACTGTTAACCATTGCCGATTGTTATTAAATAAAGGAGGAGAAGAGGGGCGGGGCCGTGCTGCGCGTGGACGTGCACACGTAACGTTTGCAAAACGGTGGCAGCGGTGGTGTTCAAAAAAGTCAAAGCGGACGCACTACAGACGAGAACTCGCCTCCGTCCCGAGCACGTGCACCGGCACGTGCACCGACCCCTGCACCGGCTCGTGCACCGGCCCTTGCACCGGCCTGTGCGTCAGGCCGCGCGCGGTGCATCGGGGTGAAGGGTTTCAAACCAATAAACTTTTTTCGATTCAATTATGGGTTGTGGGCGGGTTGTGGGCGGGTGCTGGGCGGTTGTTGGGCGCGACACATACCAACTATTTTGATATATTTTCAATAACCAGTTATAAAATGAGCAAACTTTGAAATAAATAGAGGAGCGCGAATAACATCATGCCGACATACGATTTATTTACATTTGGCATCTCATCAACTACACGAGGTTGACCATTGGAGGGGATCGGTTCAGGCGCAGGTAAACAGATTCATATCCGGGACATATGTTTGTTTGCGAAACCTGCGCACTGTTGTACCCTAACCTCCCCAATGCGCCAACACGCTGACGCTCGAGGCATTCGCCCCTTTGATGTTGTTGAAAGGGAAACGTTTACGCAGCGCTAGAGCCGACCCCGGTCCGGGCCCCGCCCCCCTATATCCCCAAAATAACTAAAAATCAACGCACCGAGCCCAAAAACGGATACGATCCGCGTCAAGGAGTTTCAGATAAATTATAACGATCAGTAGTGCGTAGCATGAGCAATTACACTTTAATCTTCGTGATGTTGTGCAGGTGGGTGACGCATGCGCATTACCACGTTCGACTGGTAAAGAGACAAAGGTTCAATCCAAACGCTGTCTGAAAACGCTTCATTATTGTCCTTCATAATTAATTACAAACGCAATTTTCACGTACAGGTATCTGATGAAAGTCGTCGTCGCGCTACCGGAAGCGTCTGCTACCCCCGCGCGGTGCAAGTTAAATCCAATCAGTCGTCTCGCCCTGACCCCCGCCAATCCCTCGCTTCTGCCTCTTTCCGGAGGGAGATCCCTCCCGCGCGTGTTGAATACGGATCGATGAAAATTTGAAACGCTGTCTGTGCAAGTCGCCGGAGCTGGCGGGTGAGAGCTCGGTGCCGACACCAGGTACCCAACCGCCCTACGCAACCACGCGCACCCCCACCTTTCTAACGTTTAGTTTTCGCGTTTACTGCGATTAATATACTAACAAGTAAATACTGAAACTACAACGGGGGCATCAGAGGTGGAACTTACGATGCACCGGTTCTCACCGGACTAGACGTTGTGTTGTGTGCGCGTGCGGTGGGCAGGCAAGCGAGTGTCGTTTAAATACACGATAACCGGGCGCCGAGTACTCTCTGACCTGACCTGACCTCGTTCCTTCGCGACTCGTGAAGCGTGACTCGTGAAGCGTGACGCGTGACACGTGACGCGTGACGCGAACCACGCGTCGGCACAGTTGTTACACAAACGCGAAACTATATTGCTTTCGAGTTTCCAAACTCGTAACAAAGTGACCGCGTGCACCCTCGATTAAGTGGCAGCCGTGGCGCCGAAGCGGCGCGTTCCACTCGCTCGCCGTCGAGACGAGTGGAGCGCCCCCACCCCCAGCCCCAGCCCTACCCCCAACCCGACCCGCCGCCGGCCCCGGATCACACTACTTGAAGTCTTTATGTAAAGCTAGACTCCAGTGTGGTTATACGCCACACTTCCGGCCGAGCCCCCGCCGCCGCATTTGTCTTACCAATTTCGATTTGTGTATGAGTATTGACCCACGAGAGTTGTGTGCGGGGGTGGGTATGGGGGTGGGAGGTCGCCGTGGTAATGCGCGGGCTGTTCGCTGCGAATTTGGTTTACACAACTCTTATTGAATGAATATTACCGCTTCCCATCGGCGGACAGCTATCTAGAGTGATTGGTATATTTAGGTAGAACCAAGTGCACAGGACACTCGCAGAGAGAAGACCTTGAAATAAAAATGAGCTTCACCAGCAGCGGGATCACAGCTCGGCGGAACATTAGTCGCGTTATCGCGTCGGTTGGCATGGCATGACACACGCGACGCTTCGAACGCCGCTATCAGCCACCAGCCACCAGCCACCAGCACACCGCAGCATGTGCGCGGGAGCGGGAGCGGGGGTCGCGCCGATATTCACCCGGTGCGGCAGAATAATGCACCTCATGGAATAGAAGGGGCGCCGATGTCAGTGAGTAGTAATTGTGGCTCCGAACGAGGAGCGTCGGGCCCGCCGACGAGTCCTGCGAGAACTCCCTCGTTCAATTTAAATCCACCCCGGGGACGCATCGGCGCGGGGGCGTGGAGTGCGTTCGCACCGGAGAACCCTCCGTTTACCACCCGAGAGGTGCGCACAATGTTTTCATGAAATCGCGCTGCGACCAATAAAGGAAAGTGACGCGACTGGTGTCAGGGGCTGGAAGCTTGTCTTGATGCGCCGTGTTGATCTTACCCGTTGCAGTTGCATTTTGTGCGTGCACCCCGACCACGCGATGCACGCTGTGGAAGATAGATGTGCGCGCCATCGCCCCCGCATACTCATTCTATTTAGAACTCATCGGCACCGGCATCGTTCCGGCCGTAGCTGTCCTCCGCTGACCGTGCTGTGGACAGACAGAACAACTTGTGCAGTGTTGCCGTGTTGCCGTGCTGACGTGCTGACGCGTGCGCGCTCGTGTGCTGCAGATGAGATGTGGTCGTGCGTGGAGAGCGCGCGGGCGGCGCCGTGCGCACGCGGCAAGCACGCGGCCGCGCTGCTCGGCGCGCACCTCTACGTGCTGGGCGGGCGCGGCGCGGGCGGCGCGGTACCGCTGCGCGACTTCTGGCGGTACTCCCTCGGTAACTCTGCTCCTATTGCTTCCGTCGCTTTTAATGTCGCCGGGCGGCACACTCGCACGCGCAGCCGTCTCTCCTGCATCCCGTTCACTGCAGCGCAGTGAGTGAGTGAGTGAGACATACATTGGTCAGCGAGGGGACTTTCTGCCCAAAATAGACATGTCATCGTGTTTCAAAAAATAATCGCGGCTGACGTCTACGCAGGAGTGACCGCGGCGCTGCAGGCGGCTCCTTCAGTGCAGTGCACTTCGAACTAATCAATAAATCTTGGACGCTGCACAAGCACAAGTCTACACGCTCCCAACTAATTAGGCCAATGACTAGTACACAATAAAGTTAGGATTTAAAGTAAATTAATAAGTAAAAGTAACTGCTTCTAGGACAACCGCGCAGCCCCGTAAAACGGGTGAGGCCCGGCCTAAGGTGACCTCTAGGTGAGCTCATTGAGGATGTGTGCCGGTGGGCCGCCATATTTATTTTCGTCAATAATCTCGTCATTATTAAATATGATACGTCTCGTCCCGATATAAACATGACAGCGGCTCCGAACTCCGCACTCCGGTCTACGGAGCCAGTTGGAAGCCTGCGGCAATACCTCATCAGTCACCAGCGCAGCGCAGCACACGGCCGGTGCGAATGTTCTGCTTTACGTCGACCCTGTTCGTTACTACTACTGTGCAATTACTAAATAAAAGGAATGATTATTTTAAATTAGTGCATGAAGTGTTGAAGTAGACTGCTAGGTAACACGACACGCTCTCTGTTGCGCACGCGGCGCAGCGACGGGCCAATGGGAGCGGCTGGAGTGCCGCGGGGAAGCGCCGCCCGCGCTGCAGGAGCACACCGCCACCGCGCACGGCAGCAAGCTGTATGTGTTCGGTGGCGAGCCGGGCTCCAACTCGCACGAGACGCCGCTTTGGATCTACGACACCGAGGTACAACCACTCCACAGAGCTTACGGCTACGCTACGGTCTGCCCGCATCTGCGCACCTCACTAAATGCCGGGAGTTCGGGACGCGACCGCTGCGACTGCCGCGGAGGGAAAGCCGCACCTCTCGTCGCTCCTCCCGCACCCCGGGTTTCGCCGTCACACCACACCGCGAATTTTCGAAGTTACCACCACGTCTGCAGTTGCAGTGCAGATTGTGATCTATTCACTCGCGGTGTTCAGTCCCTGCATGTACATACTAACTCTCCCAACAAAAGTCACCAGTAGGACTGATCGCCGCGACGCGCGACAGTGTGGTATTAGGAGTATGACCCGCAGCTGCAGGTGTGGCGCAAGCTGCCGGGGCGGGTGCGCTGTGGCGGGCGGCGGCGGGGCGCGGGCACCGTCGCGCAGGCGCAGGCGGCAGGGAGCGACACGCCGGCCGGCCGCCGCGGGCACTCGGCGCACGCGCTGCAAGACTGCCTACTGCTTTACGGCGGGTACATGGACCTGCGCGGCTCCACTAACGAGCTCTGGGCCTTTCATTACGGTAAAATTAAATATAACTACTTCCGCCACGCGACCGGCGGTATTCGGTTACTCATCAGTCTGCACTCGCGTAACACACATCTAGATTCAATGTTTCCGCAGCTTTAGTGGAATTGCCTCCCCAACTAAACCGCGCAGAGGGTTGAAGCATTGTAGTCTGTGAGCAGTTTTTATTTTATCTTTACGTTTTAGGGTAGGATAGAGAAAATTATAGTTGCGCCCTGCGTCGGTGGGTTTCAGAAAAGATCCTCCCGATAACTGATAGGTTTGTGGGTTCATGCGGAGGGTGCAGGCGGGCAAGTCGCGAGGGTGCAGCAGCTGGAACGTGTCATCGCTCACCCAGCGGGATTTTATCTTGAGTGATTCACCCTAGACCTTCGACTTGACAACCAGCCGATAAATGTCATTGTTGTTCCGGTCTAAAATATAGCTTAAACATTGTTGTAGAGTCCGAGAGATGGCGGCTGGTGCGGGCGGCGCGCGCGGGCCCAGCGCGCCACCGGCACGCCGCCGCCGTGCTCGCCGAGCGGCTGTACGTGCACGGCGGGCAGTGCGACCTGCGCGACTGCGCGGACCTGTGGCACTACGACATCGGTGAGCGACCGCCCGCCCTCGCTCACGGACCCGACCGGCTGATAACACACACGCTACATATATATCCGGCACGAGGGAACAATATGTCAATAATGTTGTGAACTATAAATTTATTTCCAATTGAGTAAAAAACGCGCAGCTCGTCGGATTATGTAAAACTTTGTACATATATTTATTTTGAACAAGTGGGCGCTCAGTTTGTTACGCGAGCTAGCACGAACTGAACCCGCATTATCCATAACAAAGGCTCTCCTATAACCGGTTGGCGCAGTGTCGCGCGTGTGGACGTGTGTGCGCGCAGGCGGCGGGCGCGCGGCGCGCGGCTCGGTGCCCGGCGCGCGCAGCGGGCACGCGGGCCTGCGTGCCGGCGCGCACCTTTACATCTTCGGCGGCGAGGCGCGCGGCCACGCCACCAACGAGATGTGGCGCTTCCATTTCGGTACGTCCTAGGCCTCTCAACTGTTTTATGCACGCCTGCAGTCTGCAATAGTCGGTGAACATCTACTACATTGAATGACGATGAATATATTTAATGAACAGTAATACGATTGGTCGACTTTTCATTAAACAAAAGGTTAAGCATTGAATCGTTTAATTTGCCAGCTACGGAGACTTGGGAGCGCATAAACCAGAGTGTCAAGTGGCCGTCGGCGCGCGTGGACGGGCGCGCGCTGCTGGTGCGCGCGGCGGGCCGTGCGGGGCGCAGCGCGCGCACGGCGCCGCCCGATCGGCCCGCCGCGCCGCGCGCCGATCCGCCCGGCGGCTTCCTGCGGGAGATTTCCAAACTCTCCTTCCACATGGGGCGCGCCACGCGCTGCTCTTACAGCGTCCTCGCCGGCGAGCAGGACTCCACCGAGAGCCTCGTTCGCTCGGAACAACTGTCTTTGTCCAAATCCCGGTCCGCTTACATCATCGACGAGCGACAACCGGCCGACGGTGGCGACAGCCCCCCGCGAGGCAAGCTCCCGCCGGGATTCCGCACGGATATCTCCCGGGAGCCGATATCCGTACCTAACTTTACGGACATGGTGTTGCCCGCGCCGGTGTTTTCTTCTATAGAGGCGACGAAACTCGTGTACCTCGACTCGGAGGAAGAGGAGGATCTTAAGAAAGAATTTTTACAAAACGGTTCTAAAATGGAAAACACGAAAGCTACTGCCACAACCATTTCAAAGTCAGCGTCGGTGAGGTTCACAAGGGAGCGCTCCGCGGACGCGGCTGAGGAGGCCGACCTCTCCACGTCGGACTACGCCAGCGCGGAGAGAGTGAACAGAATGTCGGGCGCGTCGTCGTTGGGCTTTAGCAACCCTCACTACCTGGGTCCCGATATCAGAAATTTGGGAATAGCCATGACACCGGATTCCGGGGTTGGAGCGGGCGACATCGAGTTGCAGGACTTGGGTGAGCGGCGCCTCAGGAGTGAACCGAGAAACGGGGATACGCAGCTGCACTTGCTGTTGGTGGGGGGGAAGGAGCCGCCGCACCTGGCGCTGCTGCAGAGTCCGCTATCGATGTGGACCTACCGGTTGCTATGAGTATTTGTGGTTGAATTTAGCGGACGGAGTGGATGCGAGGGCGCCCCCGCACCCTCACGTCCCTTAATGAGAAAGAATGCGCTACTATTCACGTGGTCACATCTAACTTACTGCGTAAGGACAAAGTTCCGGCGGTGCACGAGTACCATGGACACTAAGAGGTGGCTGTCCATCTTCTGGAAACATATTAATGTTTTGTTTCTAATCTGTTACAACTTCCGGTGTTTTTATTTCTATACAACTGTTACTAACTATTTACTAATGTTTGTCTATTTAACGAAGTGCAATATCTGTTCGTTCGTGAAACGGCACTCCGACACTACCCCCACCACATTTTCAATGCTCATTACCTGTGCCACATATCTGCTCACTTATTTCAGGGTGCTGGTCGTTGCATGCATGTTAAAACGAACGATTGAAACGATCCCAAAAACCTTCAAAGTATTATAGTAACATTAGGAAAGGATTGGGATGAACAGATCTTTTGATGCTTAGCTAAGTCGTCAAAAAAAAAACAATGGGCTAGAAATGATTCAGCCCATCGAGGATTGAAAAGTAAATTTAGAGAGGACCGGGCGCCCGGCCGGGGAGGGCCAGCGCTCGGCAGCATCCGCTAAGACTGAGTAGTTTAGAGTAGTTACGTTTTCACAAGTTTGTCCGTCCGTGCGCACGGTGGCGCCCTCCCCTTCCCGCCCACATCTGGTAAGCGCGCGCGAACGCGTCCCCTTCATGAGACGAGCTCGAAGCCGGCAGACTTTACAGCTGAACTTTATAATGAATATTATTAGTAATTGGAGTCTAGCGCAGACAGTTGTGCACAGAGGATAGATAATTTAGTTTTTCTTTTGTGTCCAAGCGCAGCGGAAACGTCCCCGTGCCGGTTCAGCGCGTTCCGGTAAAAGTATTTAAAGCCCGCGTCGGGACGCTTCATTTCATCGGCTTCAGGAAATTTTATTTTTGAAAATTAATGAAAACAACGTTTGTCCAAATCTTTTATTTACTTCCATACTGAATGCTAATAAATCTGGTATCGTCCGTGTGTTGCGTTGTCAATTGATATCCAAACTACCCCTCCGTTTCAATACTCGCCACCCGCACCCGGCGACGGGCAGCCGTGCAGCCGGGACCTACATCCGGCGACACTCGGTACAAACTCGCGCATCAACTGCGTCATATCAGGACCGGCGGGCGTTGAAACGAAAAACGGCGATGAGTGCGAGGCGCCGGCGGATACGTCCGTGTCTAACTGCGTTTACATCCGGCCCCGCGCGCACGCATGTACGCGGAGAGCATACCGCGCGGCTTCTTCGGTTATTGTCTTTTAATATTTAAACGTACTCGTGCAGCTTCTCTTCACAATCAATGTACACTATTCGCATTAGACAATATAATCTGTCTGTTTTGGATTTCTCCGTCTGCTCGTCGCGACGCAACACACCCGCTTCCCACTCCTGTCCACTCGTGGGGCGCGCGACGGGGCTCCGGTCCGGCCCGGCCAGGCATACGGATCGTTGCAGATAATGAATCATTTTCTCATTACATTTGTATGTATGTAACAAGCGGAGGTTGTGAAGGCGCGCCCAACTTTGTAATTTATATAAAAAAAAAATATTTGCGAATCTTATACACATAATAATTAAAGAAAAATTACACGTCGGAACCTACGAGATGGAGCCCGTGGGCTCCCCCTCCCCTTGTAGAACGAAAGTCGGAGCGTCCGCAACCACTGTCCGCTCGCGGAGATTTGGTGGGGATTCGGTGGCGATGTGCAAGTATTGAGTAGCGGCGGCATGGTGACGGCCTGGTGATGTGGTGGTCGCGTAGTGGTGGAGTTGCAGTGGTGTAGCGGTCGCATAGAGCGCTACCTAGGAGTTCTGGAATTCGACGCCGAAGAGCGCCTTGCAGGCAGCGCGCGCCGCTACCCGGCGCGCCTCCTTCTTGTTGGGCGCTGGGGACGGACACCGCGAGGTCAGCCAACTTACACATATTAACTACAACTAAAGCACTGTCCGACATCACTTGACTTAACCGAGCAAAAGATGAGCAGTCATCAAAAGTAAGGTAAAATAATGGGACGTGGACGACGGCGCTCAATAGGCGCCCTGCAGCGGCGGACTGTACTGTCGGCGCGTGCGCACCCAGTAATACCCATGAACTTATTAGAACAGAGCGAATTTCCAAAATTCTCACGTGGCTATGAATGCTCACGTGTAACCAGAAGATACACGGGAAGCTTAAGAATACTCTCACCATCATCAGTAATCATCGTCAAGTGTCGAATGTATGATGTTGGAGTTGTAAGTTAAAGTTGCATTTTGTATTGAATGCTTGATTACAATTCTGAAACGTGGACGTGTACGTACTGCTGAATAAAATGAAATAACACTTTACTACGCATTTTTTGTTGTGTAAGCGTGGCCCATCCGTGGGCCACTCTGCCCCACGGAACAAACAGATACGTACGGTAATAAACAAATGGAAACGGGTAGCGCAGGATTGATGGATGTGGAGATCTTTGAGGGAGGCCTATGTTCAGCAGTGGACGTCTGTCGGTTGATAATAATGATGATGAGAATAGAAACTTTTTTTTTTAATAGTATAACGGTCTTCTTCAAACAAAACAATAAGGTAGGCGCGCGTACGTGACGTGGCGTGGCGTACCTTTCCCTATGTAGGTGGTGCCGTCGACCTCGAGTCCCACGGTGTAGAGCATGTTCTGCGGTCGGTCGCCCTGCGCGGCCAGCTCGCGGTACTCGAGCGAGGGCCGCATGTAGGTGAGCAGCATGCACGGGTGCATCAGCGCCGCGTCCTCCGGGAGCGTCTTCTGTTTCTTAGTGGGGCGCGCGACGCTCGGCGCTTCCGGTTCCGCGGACACCTCCGTTTCCGACTGCGGACGCGAAGCGCGCGTAATCGATTGCTACTCTGCTTGCAGCATTGGTGCGCGGTTCTCGTGCACCCAGAGCTGTACCCCGGCGGATACCTGTCCGCTGCTCCCGCCGCAAAATATTGCTCACCAATACGTGTTTAGGCTAGAATTGGTGGGTTCTAGAATACTCTAGTTGTCATGTATAAGGCTCTCGCAATACAGTGACATTGTTATAACCGCTAAATGACGGTCTGAGCGTGGTGATAACCGACCCAGTATTAAAATAACTAGAAGATTGCACGTCACGTCTGCGAGCCCGCCGGACACGGCTTGCCGCGTGGCAGAGATTCAGCGTGTGAGCTGCGCAAGCGGGTTCGCGCTGGAGGTCTGTACAGTGCGAAAAACGAACTAACGTTGTAAAATGATCAATTCCGTTCGACAAATAGTCGGTCCTTCGCGCCGGAAACAAATATGTATTGACTTATTAGTTATTATTCAAAAATTCATTAAAGCTTTTAAGTAATTGAAATGTATTTGAATAACAGAGAGTGGACGTAAGCTCATATCGTCAAGTGTTCGAACTGCTCCCACTGGGGGTGCGCGGCGAGCGGCGAGCGGCGAGCTGCGCGCGGCTGGCACTTACCGAGGCCGCGCTCGGCTTGAGCTGCGGCACCTTGTGCCCTGCCACCTCCCACTCGCAGAACAGCTTGTACAGCGCGAACGACGCCAGCTGAATCATCGGCAGCGGCTCCTCCTCCTCGCCACCGCTCGCTAGCGTACGACAACATACATTAGTACCTCTCAGACTCACTTTTAGTTTTTCACATGTAGGATTTGGTCTTACCCTCTGTAGTACACAGCTTGGACATCTTCTTGATAACCAAGTCACGGATGGCCTGCTCCGCGGCGGCGTTGCGCGCCATCAACTTGTTGTCGCCTGCGGAGGTTCCGCTTCCGATTGAATATTAGAATACAAACAAACCCCCCACCCATCGAGGCCACGTAGAGTTCGAATTCATTTTTTAAAGAGTCAGTTAGGCGTATTCCACGTCCGCGCGCAGAGGTGATTCTAGATGCCAGCTCAAGTTCGGTCTAACTGTTGAACAGAGTCAACCACCAAATCACTGTATGCCTTTCTTTATTTTAAAGTATAATATATAGTAGTATATAAAATAAATCCATCCATCCATAATAGCCAACTTACGCACGTCCCTACCCCACAGCTGGGGCACAGGCCTATTCTCAACATGAGGGCGATTGGGCCATAGTTACCGCGCGGGCCCAATAAAATAAATAGTAGTATATAAAATAATATAGTTACAAAATAAAGAGGGCTTACACATAACATGAAGTACATACCGACCCCGACCGCCACCTGACATGCACGCGGACTTCACTATGCGACCTGGCGCAACCTGGCCAGGCGCACGCCGTCGGTAAGTATTTAACAACAAGAAGGCTTTGAATTCTGACGTAGAGACATCATAGCGGATAACGTTCAATCAAACATCCACCAATGCATGTCTACTGTTGAACATAGGCCTCCTCGAAATATCTCCAAATCAATCAGTACTGCGCTGTTCGCATCCAGCGGTTTCCCGCGATCTTCACCAGATCACAGTCAGCAAGGCCTTCGGTGCCGCTGGGCACTAGCGCCGTAATTGTAGGGGCATATACGGTGGGATTTGCGCCATTTCCCACCACGCTGACCCAACGCGGGTTGGGGGGAACCAGAGCCTCGATCTCTCGTTCCCGTCCCAGCTTTGCTGGCCGTAATATTAAAAAGACTCCATAGCAACCTTAACTATAGCAAACGAATACGAAAATATATTTTTATTTAGTTCTAGTGTTGTGGTGCGCGCGCACGTACTTTGGTGCATGCGCGTGCGCGTGTGTTTACGCTGTGCAAAATAGTGCAACCTCACCAAAGCCTTTGTAAGTGCACCCGTCCAGCGTGAGGTCGGCGCAGAAGCTTTGCGTCTTGAAGTACTGGTTGTTGCTGGGAACCGTTTCAACGCGAAATTGCTGAAACACATCACAGCACTTTTTGAGTGAAATGATTATGACCAGCGGACGTAAGCGACTTCTGCGCCACGCGCCAAGTCGCCGCCGGGGTTGCAAACAGCCTGCGTTCAAGTTCAAGATCACTTTCTCCTAACAACATCGAAACCCTGCCCGCAAGTTTGGTAAGCTAGGCGGCAATGATACTTGATTTGTCTCTTAGTTACGACTAGATATTCGGCCAAAGCGTGGCGGTGGCAAATTTTTGCCAGCCGCTGTGGCAGGCGATAGATAGCGCAGCAACCGCCTCCGCCGCTGGGTAATGTTCACTTCTAATTGGCGCCACATCTAACAATATTTCTGGAGTATTGATATTTACCATCTCATTGTAAAAGTCAGCAGCAAAAGTGTGGTACTTATAAATAAGTTCGAAAAAGCTCTTCAATGTGCCGAACGGCAAAGCCGCCAGGGAGACGCTCCGCGCGATCACCAGATAACCTGTGCGTGTTGTTGCGTAGTGTTTTCGTGTGTGCGGGTGTGCTGGTGTGAGATTAGTGTGAGTGCGCGGCGAGGGTACCGACGTTGGCCAGCTGGTCGTTGGGCAGCATCTCGTTGAGCACCATCAGCGCGTTCTTGGGCGACAGCAGCCGGCGCAGGCTCTCGTTCTGCCGGCGGCGTCGCTCCTTGTTGCTTATCTTCTTCACTAAACATTTACAACCAAATTATTAATTGTTCTATATCCACAATTTAAAAACCACAAGGGAAACTATATCAAGGTCGTCCGTCATACACGCGGCTACCTTGAATTGGTTCTAAACGGATTTGACGGACGGTATTGGCATATATTAACAAAATGGGCAGACGGTATGAGCGGGTGAAAACAAAAATGTCGATAAGCAGGAGAGGACAGACCTCCGCTTAATTTGGACTTCATCCAACTGGGCCGCAACTGGTCGTTGTTACCGGATATACTGTCCACCGCCTCACCTTTAGCGTGAACATTGGAATCCTGCAACAGCATTATTATTTATTAACAATTACAATAACACAACACCGGAGTGCTGTTGACGTAAAGCAATGAAAATAAACACGACATGCTGAACACAAGGCACTCAACACATGGTGGCCGAAATACAATATGAACAAGGTCACAGGACCTTCTCAGAGGGTACACTGCAAATGTGAGCGGAAAGAAGCGGAAGTGATACCAGCATATCGATGTCCTCCTTCTTAACATCAGACAAGGTCTGCACGCCCAGATCCTGCAGTGGCTGCAGCGGTGTGAACTGCGGTGGCTGCGGCGGCGGCATCAATTGCTTAGTGTGGCTCTGTTGCTGTTCACATCACCGCATTAGTTTTATCTCGTATTATTATTGCTCTTTCTAATTCAAGCTTTTGCACAACATTTAATAAAAGAAGTATCTAAATTAAGACATTATCAGATGTTCAGCTGTGTTCCCACTCTCCAGAAAGAAATTAACTGCATATTGGCGATTTGATATTGTGTTAAAACATGAAGGGTTCGAGTGACTGTATCACAGCAGAACCATGAGACACTTTTAGCTGCCTCCATAGGTACACTTACATTAGTTGTGTCGTCGTTTCTGATGGAACACGGCTGCGCAGATCCGCTGCCCCGTGCGCTGCCAACCCGCTGCTGGCATTGTGTAGCCTTAAGGACATGATAGTTGCCTCTCACACACACAATCGACATTCAAATTAGCATTAAAGGGGAGGTTTATATGCCCTAAATAATAAGTGAAGAGACTGAAATCAATATTTACTTACTTTTTGATTTTTTGACAGGTTTTTTAAGAAGGTTCATTGCTATTCTGTTGTAATTTGAAGAAATTCTATTCAGTTAACATAGAAAGTTGTAATTCTTAGTTTCTGATTAAATAATTTTTTGATTAAATTCACAGAACACTGTTTTATTTTAATATTACACTTACTTTCATGCCATTTAAAACTTCAATTATAATATTTAAAACAATTTTTTTCATTATTGTTTATCATAGTCATGAGGTTGACAATTGAAACAAGGGTAGAAATAAAAATGAATATCACACAAATATCTAAGCACACATAAAGGCAACTAACATGTACCATTTTGCCCCTACCTTCCTATCATGTGACCCACCCAGTAAAATTGTACCAGACTGTGACTGCACAAAGCACAGTGCTAAGTTTGCCGTACACCTTGCATCCATAAATCCAGTTACAACCTTAAAAAGCGGCCACATTTTAGGAGCCGAGGGTAGGACACTGTATGCAAGTCTTGAGAAATGTATGTTCACGAAACCAGGTCTCATGCACATAAAACATTCTCAGCCATGGCTTAACTCTAAAAGGCCACAAACCTACCGATTAAACAAATGTACCACAACCCCCTTTTCTCATTAAAGCACTCCCCACAGCAGCACTTAAAACATTTAAAGGCCACAACATCATTTAGATTGTGAAGCATTTAATAAATGCAATCATCTTCCATGATATTGGACCGCACGGTAAAGGTTTGGACACAGTCAGAGCTGAGCTGGTGACTTTGTGATGCCAGTGCCTGTCTGGAGGAACTCGGGGGTTGCGCTGTAATAACAGATGCCTAATAATCACCTATGTTTAATAATTATAAAGGTTAAAATGAACACAATAATAAAAATTTCTTATTTATCTAAAGTGCAGAAAATCCAAATTTCTCAAATTTTAATTAAACGGAAATTAAAATTTGTGTTTTATACACATATTACACTGACAATGAAAAGCAAAACCTAAAACTTTATTGTAAACATTAAAAGACACTTCTTGAGAATTTGGTAGATATATATCTAGTAAATTCTCAAGAAGTAGTAATACACATAATTCCATAACTGAGCCAAAAAACTATAGTAATTGTCCTCCAGAAAAACATTATGTTTGATAGTAAAACAGTTCTTTATATACCCAGTCCTGACAGAAGAGTCAATAAAAATATAAAAGTACCAAGTCCTCACCTCGCAGGCAAACCCAAACTGACCCGGCGTGGTGTAGCAGCCAGCGTTGCGCGCATTATCTGTAAACACAAATTTGATATTAAGTAATGTCAGAAATGTGGAGGAAAAGGGGAAAGCAAGCCAGGGACAACAACTTTATAGGGTTTTACATCACGATCATTCGGCCCATACAACTTGATGTTTGGTGAGGCCATGGAAGATGATGTAAAGTTGTGTATAAGGAATCGACTCGATAACAAATTTTGACTGTATTGTACCCTGACCAAAACCTGAAAACTTTGTTTATATATACTGTAACTATTACACAATCATACAATTTTATGCTTTTCATATAACTTTAAAAAAAAATTATAATCGTAGTTACGTATGAAATAAAATATCTGCATTGACCAAAACAATGACATTTGGAATAATTATTTTGTAACTTACATTTATTGTACATCATAAAAACCAAATATAATGTATCACCCCGCAAAGGTCATTCGATGATGGTTTCGATTGATATTCAGTATATTATAAAATGATGAAACACAAGAAACTACGCGCTATTTCTCTACTCCAGCACTAATAACGTTTGAACGAGCTGCCGCACTCCCGCACTTGCGGTCGTAGCCACGCACTTCGAGCCACCGGAGGCTGCGACAACTACTCAGACGTGCAACGGATTCCGAGAATGTTTATTTAACTTAAAGTACAATCTTGAATTTATAACGTTATACCCTATACTATACCGCAGCAGAAACGCACAGGTTACAGATTAAATCTTACAAGAGTTGAGTAAAGCCAATACACAACCGCTTGCCATCACCAAAAATTATTTACATTAATATTTATTTTTCATCAAATTTTATATTGCATGCATGCACATCAGAGTGTTAAAATATATCAAAAGAATGCCTGGCTTTATAAAGTTTATTTGCACTTTTCTGTGGAAGTGTTGCCATTGCGTCAACCAGTGCTGAAGTTAAACTGGACTCGCGCGTTTCATAAATCTGCTTCGGGGCTTCGGTCATGACGAAATGCTCAAACATGACCCAAATGATATCTGATACTTTGATTACAATATAATAAACAGTCAATTAAGAGTTAGAAGTTAACTTTCAGTAAAATATATTCTCTAGACTAAAATACCAAATCATTAAACTAAGAAATAGGAATTTGTTGTTAAATAAACGAGTAGAATGCTCACCTATTGGCGTGTGATATGCTTGCCAATAATGTGGGGATATTTATTTAGAATCACACACATGCTCTCGGGAAAAGTTCTTGGAAAATAAGGCATTATCGTTTACTGCATATTGTCTAGTGACAGAAATAAGCACTGCAGTGGGACCTAACTAGACAGCCACTTGCAGCAAGTTATATATTATATCGTATTTATGGAAGTTTTATTATTCTTGACTTTTGCAACTTTAAACATATAAAAATATTACTGTGTTATAACATTTAAACTTGTAAATGTAAAATTAACAATTGTAGTATTATTTCTGCTTGATATATTTAAACCACTGCTACCATTACCACAAGAATATAGGAACTTATTATTAGAAGAGGCCAGAGGAGGATGGTCAAAATTAAAAAAAAATAAAAACTACCAAATACATAAAATAGTTTAATGTGAGTCAGTATAATTTGTTGGGATGAAAATTCCATGTATGAATACCAATTGCATAAGTTTACATGTCACACACCTTGCACAACAATGGTAATTATCAGAAATTTATTCACAAACTGTTTCACCCCTTATGCAATACCCTGGAACAAAAGACTTAAATTTTAATTGTTTACTACACAGGTTTACTTTCAAACAATTTGAGTTTGTTATTGATAGTAATATTGCAGTAACTATCCTCAGGAGTGCTTATAAACAAAAAAAATCAAATAACATATAAGCAACAATGTGCGCAGGTTGACTGTCTGGTGTTATGACATACTATCAATAAGTGAAGCACGCATGGTTGACGTTATGTTAGTAGGTTTAGCATCATTCAATTTAAACACACTTTCAATCACTGATATTTCTGTTGATGTAGTGTCCATCCCACAAAAAGCACTCCAGTCATTGACAACCATTCCTGCTGCAACAACCTCACTGCCTCTGTTCACAGTGCCAGCGACCAGAGGCACTTGCAATAGTGACGACAGCTCATCTTGGTCTTGTATTGCGGTTTTAGGGTGGACTAGCCCCCCTCGGTTACTCAACGCGATGTACGAACCGACGAGGACATTGCCTGCAACAGTCTGCCTAAACACTTCCACGTCCAGTGTATCCGCTAAGATCTCTTCCGTATCGCGATCTAGGTCCGGGTGCACCAGAGCTACGTAGTCATTGCATGCTATCACGTTCCCTAGCGCGCTTAGCCTCTCTTCCACGCGCTGCACCTTGACACTGTCCGGCAAACTGTTGCGTATATGTTGTAATTCTGTGTCTGTGGTCGAAGACGGTACCAGCAATCCGTTCTTGTTGGCGACGGTCATGCGTCCGATGATGCGGCACCCCGCAATACTCACGTGCACCACTGGGACGGCGTCCGATAACTCCCCTTCGAACACGCTGTAAAAATTCTCCGAGCCGCCGATTGCGACCAAACAATAAGAATTGGTTAATTTACTGAATACTCCCACTTCATTATTATTTTCGAATTGGACGCGGACCGCCATGCTTTTGTCAGACGAGTTTGTTTACGAGCAACTTCGAGTTCGCGAAAAGAGGTAACCTTCACGTGGAGGAGACACCGCGCAGTGCGTGCTGTGCGTGCTGTGCGAGCTGTGCGAGCTGAGCGTGCAGTGCGCGCGCGTGGACGTCACCGTGACAGCCGGTGACAGCGCGCGGCTACACAAGGTTGCGCAATATGCATGGCGAAACCACTCAGTACATTCGCTTAAATTGTTATACAACTTATTTCAGGAGGTATCTATAATGTTACTGTTGGAAATACTTTAAAGTAGCGTTAAAATTAATGGGATTATAATAAATTGCATTTGTCGATAGATGGCACAGTAAGTAAAATTTTTAGTCTGTAGATTATTTCACTTACATTTCTAATTGCGTCGTTTGTGGATGTCTTTCAATTTTAAATTTTCTACCTTAATAATACGATTTTTTCAACGACTTGGTTGTTTCTGGACCTTGATTCTGCTTTCTGTGATTGACCAGGCAAATTAAATTTGAGCTCTGACGACACCGCTTTTTTTGGTTTCTGATGTTTCGACTTCTGACAATTTGAAAATGTCTGTTAATAGGTGTATACCAAACTACAGCAAAACCCGTAAGTATCTTCTTTATTACCTAATTACACCACATATACAAAATACACATCATGAAACATTCTTGGAGCGTTACCCCACCATGACCAAAAAGCGTTTCAGCTCTATGAGAAAGTAATACGAGCATGGCAGTTCTGTTGGCTCCGAGCTCCAGGGAACATGACCCTTACCGCCCACGTCCCGTCCTTGTATATTTTATGCATTGTACCATTTCTTTATAATATGTTCTGGGATTTGTATATTTTACATATTATAAATTATACTTCAAAAGGACACATATTACATAAAAATAACTTTCTTTGTTTCAGGAAAATGTCAGAAAATGTTTAGGATAGGATATATTATGTATAGGATATAATGTACAGGATAAAGGATATATAGGATTCTCAAAATATGTCTGGGATAAAATAAAAAACAACCAAAAATCTAAAAGTACGGCAATAATTAAATTAAAAAAGGTACTGATCCTCTAACTGCATAAATTAAAGATAAAAGTAACATAAATATTCAATT
Organism: Ornithoptera alexandrae; assembly: GCA_029030555.1. Classification (NCBI taxonomy): domain Eukaryota; kingdom Metazoa; phylum Arthropoda; class Insecta; order Lepidoptera; family Papilionidae; genus Ornithoptera; species Ornithoptera alexandrae. The sequence continues at coordinate 11,258,008 of JARDVY010000041.1, read as the reverse complement.
TAAAAGTGTCAGTAAACATGCAATACTCGGCAAGTAATTTGATTAAGTGTATAATAAAATCTCAAAATTTATGAACAACACATCACAGTTTTTTAATACACATTAAATTACCAAAAACAGAAATTTATATTTACGTTTATTATAATTCATAGTTTATTTATATTGCAGGTGTTGGCATACTACTAAATACATGTTATGAGATGGCAGATGAGACTGCACCAACTTGCATTTTAAATTCTGCATTGAGACAATTTATCGATCTGCACTTATCCTTATCAGCGGACAGTACACATTATAGTTAATGTATTTATTAATCCAGTTAAATTGATTGTTTGAAACATTAAAAAATGTATCTAAATAGTTTGTTAAATAATTTGATAAAATAGCAAATGATTGTATTAAATAACTGGCAAAAGATTGTTTGTGTAGATATAGAATATAAAGGGAGATTATAAACCATGTAGTAAATATAATTATAAACAAACATTTTTGACTGACATTAGTTATTTGTATTTGTGTCAAGAGTGGGAATTAGCACCACTCAAGATGAATGATGGGAGCACTGTAAATAGCATATAAACGTGGCTCCAACCACTAGTCTGATTTTTCCCCTTCTTTATTGAATGGTATCCCAGGACGGGGCTTAGTGAATGTAAACTGAAGGGCTGCATGAGTGCATAAATAACTGATGCGAGTGTTTACCTCATTGTATTCTGTTATTGTAACCTTTTCACTATCAACAATGTAATACTGTGGGACACTACTTATTTTAAATACCAGTGATTATAAAAGCTCGCCCCTGAGTCTCTTGCCATGTTCTTCTCTGAAGAGGCTGAGTTAGAAAAGTGGCAGTAAAATATGTCTTTAATTTCATCAGTTATGTTGTTTTCTTTCATAAAACTCTTGATATCACAATGATTAAAAGCTTTTTTAGTGAGTATTGAATTGATTTTAATTAAAAGACATTTTTGGTTAGTTGAATATATTATTTAAAGTACATAAAAAACAGTAAACACTTTTGACTTTTTATTTGTGTATTTGTAGACATTTTTTACAACATTATCACCGATAATTTCTAACAGCAGAGTTTAATAGAAATTTTTAATAAAATGTATCTTTCCCAAATACCTGAAAAAAATTAACAGATGATTAACATCTAATTAAATTTTGTTCAGGGATGTTTTAAAATGTAAAAATGTTTACACTTGCACAAACCTATCGCCAAATGTGTAGGACATATAAAAAATTAGCAAAACGTGTGGTGCACGCACAGTTACGGTAAGAAAACACCAGACGGCGTTGGCCGTCGGACGCGCGCGTGCGCACCCTGCCTCGGCATAGACAACCAGTGGGTCGGCGGGCACACGCGTGCGTGCGTTCAGCTTTATGCCGACCGACGTTCATCTTATTTATTTTAAACAATACCATTCTTTATTCAAATAAACAGTGGTAACGCTCGTTTGTTTCGATCGATCTATGCTATCCTCTGAATGTTACACTTTAGACCTGACCAAAACCGAAACTCTCGACATCATATATTGCCAATGAGACAATAATGTCGACGCGACGTGTCAGTCGACACCAATCAGACACGTAAATTGTCAAGTGGCTGCACGTATTTTTAACAATGCTTCACAAAATGACCGTGCCCCAGAAAAATGCGTAAAGCTTTATTGTTAAACAATTTAGAAAATGATGAAAGTGGAAGGTTTTCGGGGAATGTGATCCAAAATATCAGACGCGCCGTGCTCACTCCGCCCGAATACAAGCAAAATATCCAGCAGGCCTTACAAAACGTCGACTTTAAATTTCACAGAAGATGCAGTTACAGCAGTTTAATAAGGGTAATGTTTAACACCGATACCAGCAGGCGCGATCCATGTACAGGTCTCTGGAGAAGTCTCTGTCCAATAGTGGGCGTCTTTCGGTTGATAATGAATACTGTTGATTCCTATTACTTATTAAAATGCTCAGTGGCAAGGGCGGCGGTATATGAAATTCGATGACAATATTTAACTGGTTTTTGATACATTTTTCTTTATAGTGGTGCTTCTTCACAAAACATGATGGTAAGCAAAGATGTAAAGAGATGCTACAGCGAGCAGGTATAGACAATCTTCGTAGCCTCGCTTTAAAGACTCGTGCGGAAACAAAGACGACCAATGTTCGCATTCTGGATGTAATGTTTGATGTTTATTTTTATTTATTAGGAATGTAATGCGGCAGAAGGGCAAACTTTTCTGATTTTCTGGGGCCACGGCAGCTCGGAAAGCGGTATAACGATCATGTCCGCTTCTAGCAGCGCCTCAATACATGTTTCGTCAGTACGTATCGTTCGTGTTTACATCTAGATAATTCTCTGAACCGTTTGAATCTTAAATTTACGGCAATTATTGTACAGTGGCAATTAACGCGACTATTAGAATAGAAGCAGAAGGTATCGACATGTCCTTTATACGTTTTCTTCTGTGCCGCCAGCCCGCTTCGCCATCGAATCATCACGAGCTGCGCTCGACGGGCCAACAGACTGACATAAGCTGTCACTATCCCGAGTTCCCGTCGCCGGGTAAACATTTTGTAGATATTAAGGATTTCCAATGAGGACATTCATTTGTAAAGTGGACAAAAATTACTTCCCATATTTTTAACGACGAAAATTATTCCATTTAATGTATTGTTTCGCGAGGAAGTAAATATTAAGGAAAACAGAGAAAAGTGCAAAAGGATGTTGTCGGTAACAGAGGCAGAGGAGCAGCGCGCGCGGCGCGAGCGCATCGCGGACTCGCTGACCTTCTCGTCGGCGCCCTCCTCGCCGCTGCAGCCCGCCAACCGCTCCGCGTCTATCCTGGGCTCCGTGTGTGCCCTGCTGCTCAGGAAGCAGGTCCTCAATTCCCTTTTCATGTAACAGCGACTTAATACTTTTATATTATTGATTTATTATAGAGAAGATCGAGTCTATTTGTGTATGTCAACTTTATAAGCCCCATTAGTTCAGTAAAAAGTAGAAACAAGTTATAACCGTCAAACACCGGAAATGGCCAAGTTTATTGTATAAATTCATTCTGGTACCTGGTGCTCACTCCGCTCTTGTTGGTTTTAATTTTTTGTTGAAACCTAGTTGTTTTGGAAGTGGCTTTAGTTGCGTGCAGCGGTTTAGATGCAGTAGTGCGCGTCGTTTGTATTTGCAACGAGTCACGAGCGGCGGGGCGGAGTGCCGCGCGGTGACCTCGGTGCGGTGGCGTCGCTCAGGGCTCGGCGGGCGGCGCGAAGCAGGCCTGCGAGGCGCGCCGCAGTTGGCAGTCGGCGAGCATCTGCCGCATCTGCTTTGGCGGCGCGTCGCGCGAGCGGCTGGCGCGCCCGTGCGGTTGCCGCGGCACCGTCGCCGCCGTACACCGCTCCTGCCTCGAGCGCTGGCTGCTGCAGGCCGCCACCTCGCACTGCGAACTCTGTCGCCACCACTACGTAGTCACCAGGACCCACAAGTGAATCATTCGCTCGCTATCTTCCGTCTCGCCGGCAATACTTCCATACAGAGTTAAGGAGCCGCCCTGTCCGCCAGGTGGTCGTGGTGGCGCGCGGCGGTGTCGTGGGCGCGTGCGGGCGGTGCGCGCGCGCTGCTGGCGGACGCGAGCCGCGGCGCGGCGCTGGCGGCGGGCGCGCTGCTGGGCACGGCGCGCGCGCTGCGTGCGTGCGACGCCGCGCTGCAGGCGGGCGCGCGCCGCGGCGGCCTGGTCGCGCTCGCCGCGAACGTCTTTTCCTCCTTGCTTATTGGATTAGTCGGTGTGTTTCCTTTGCAACCCTGAATAGCTTGGGCACCGATGCATTTACATTTTCATCAGCGTATTATTTGCAATATCTTTATATAAAATTGGCCAACAGTCCGCTGCACATGAGATGACGCGACATTTGCGAGACCGCTGCACGCGGTGGGTGGGCACGGATGGGAGGCGCACTCTTCCGGAATACCGAGCGTGTTCCTCTGTATGACCGCTATTAATTATTTAATGTAAATAAATGTGTATGTGGTTTCATTTTTCAATTATTGATCGTTTCGATGTGACTACGGTCGCGTAATATTTAAGTAGAGACACTGTTCGCAGGCGCTCTGAACGGGCTGCTGACCACATGGATGCTGCTGAAGGTGCAGGAGCACCAAGCGGCGTGGCGCGCGTGGCGCGACAGCACGCTGCACGTGCGCGTCGTGCTGCCCGACGCCACCCCGGAGCCCTCCGCGCCGCCGTCCACGCGCGCCTCCTCGGCCTCGCACGCCTCCCCGTCGCTCTCCCCGCCGGCGGTGTCGCGCGCCGCCTCGCGCAGCGCCTCCTCGCTGCGCACCGTGACTGGCGCTCCCGCCACGGTCGACCGCTCTACCAACATGGCGGAATCTGTTTCCCTCATCTTGGCTATACCGCCTCTTCTCTAGAGCTTGTAACTACCGAATCTTCGCTGTATTTTCAATGTGACAGGTGTTTATGTATTTTATCTCATTTAATAATTTTACCCGGGGGCACACTCACGGGCTGGTAGCCGAGCCGGGCCGGGTCGGGGCAGATTGCGGGGAGTAGGGGGGTGTTAATAAAACAATTGGCAATGTTAATTGTGTTTATTTCATGTGTATTCCGCGTAAACAATAATTAATAGTAATAATAATAAGTCAGTTTTATAAAATCAGTAGGCGATTATGTGAAGTTATTAATATTAATGAAAAATAGTAAAACAAAGTAAAGGGATAAGTTATGTTAAAGTGGAGGCGGCGGGCGCGGATACAACTCGCTTATGTGAAGAAATAAGTGCAGGCGATGCGCCCGCCGCGCACGCGCACTCGGCGCTGCGCAGCGCACGGCTACGTTAGTGTTGCTTACGAGCTAGTTCATAAAAAAATCACATACATCTTGAGATTATAATAAATAGGAGGCGTGGTCACGAGGCAGCGCGTGGAGAAACGGCGAGTTGGGCGGCGGCGACCGGCCGATAAATATCTGACATAAATCAACAAACAATTCAACAAACGATCTTTGGGCGAGCTCAGCATTTCGAAACAACAGCACTGCAACAACAGCACCACGACCCTCGGCGTTCGACTGCCGGGACTCGGCGCCCGAGCGGACTACTTGTCGTCCTTGAAGCGCCGGTAGATGGATTGGACGTAGGTGAAGACGCACTTCCAGTCCGGCTTCCGCATGGCAACCATGTCGTCCACGTCCAGCAGCGGGTAGATGCCCGCTTTCTCCCTGTGAGAACACGGTCGCGGCGGTGTCAGAAAACCGAGAACAGTACTATATCATCATATGCAGTCAAACCAAGCACCAAAGATTAAAAATGAAGTACATAAGCATCTTTTAAGTCATCAGAAAGCGGTTCACTAAACAAGAACTGCCTGGCCTTGCCTTGCCTTGCCTGGCTCTCAAGAACTTAACGGCTGCTAGGTCTCTGTTGCCGCAGACTGTCGAAATAGGTACCACCGCAGCGCCTATTGCAGCCGACACACAGTACTGTGCGAACATTGCTATGTTCCGGTTTGAAGTGCGCTGTAGCTAGTGTAATTACTGGTGTAACGAGACTCAACATCTTATGCATCAGGTGCTAGCGTAATATGGTGCAGTATACATCATTAGAACTGGTGCCATGTTGTTATAGGCGGGCATATCAAGTTTCCGGCAGCAGAGAGCTGCCACCAGTACCATACTGTACTATCTATATATCTGTTGACATCAGACAATTATTGGTGCAACAGTAAGGGGTGTGCAAGTTGAGGGTGCAGCGTGCGCTCGTTGGTTTTTGTAAATTGAAATATAAAAGCAGCTCTGCATAAATGGCAATCACTGAGACAGAAAAACTTCAAACTTTTCACCTTTCTCTCAGAAAGGATATAAACCTGGTTGTACACCGGCTCAGGCGAGCCGCAAGGTGGGCGGTATGCACAAAGTGCTGCGGCCAAGCGGCACCAGCTACGGACTCACTCAGCAGTTTTGAAGGCGAGCGTGAAGTTGTGGCGGCGGCTCTCGGGCGAGAGGTCGCGGTAGTCGAACGCGTCCGGCACGAAGTGGTGCAGCAGCGCGCAGAATGCCAGCCCGTCCGCCCAGCTCGTCGAGAAGTTCTCCAGCTTCACATTCTGCGAATGGGCACGCACACACACGCTCACATACTGCGCACCCGCACGCGTACGCGCACTCGCACGTACCGGCGCGGGCGGATCGCTTTCGTGCAATACGCATTTGTAGTTGAAACGGTAGTTGGTGTTGTTAACCGGAAATATACTTAGACACATCTGCCGTATTCGTGGCCACTGCACGGGCCGTTAACATCCGCCAAGAAGTTACGCAAGTGCGTATTATTAAAGATATGTTACGAAAATACACACGCACGCACACACACGCACGCACACACGCACGCACACGCACACACGCACGCACACACCCAATAGACACGGACAGTTGATCATATTAAGAACAGAGTTATTTAATTTGTCCCAGTAGAACAAAATGTCCGTCTCGTCGTAGCTGGAGGCTGCGCAGTCTACAAACGCATCCATGCACTCTGCAGAAGTACAACACTGAGTTACTGGTGTTATTGCGTCACATATCGAGTGTTAGTCGTTTTTTCGTAAGGTTATTCTATTTAAGTCTGTCGGCTGTGTACTGTGTTCCGTATGAGGGTTTCTTGTGGATGAGAGAGTGGTTGGAAACCAAAGCAATATAATTTGGTTGTGTGGTGATCATGAGGTATAATTCAAATAATATATTTTATATATATACAAATATTACAGCACAGGCATATCAAGCGTAAAAGCGAATGTGCGTGAGCGCCGCAAGGTGGCGCGGTGGGGGCGGGCGGCGGGCAGGTGCACCCCGTGCCAGCCCGTGCCACCCCGTGCAGTGGTTCTCGGCAAACGTAACATTAAATTAGCACTTGACCCAGAGTAACGCGCGACACAGCCCAAAGTGTTAACACACGCCCATCTGACTGCCAACACAAACCATTCCGCTGTCGGGGGCGACGGGCGATGGGCGATGGGCCACGGGCGAAAGGCGACAGTGGGGGCGCGCGTGGTACAGCGACAGTAGGTCACAACAGCCAACAATTAATAGGAGGGTGTAGCATTAACAGAGCGCAGTGGAGGCAGCCAGGGAGCGGCGAGCGGCGAGCGGCGAGCGGTGCACGGCGAGTGCGGCATGTGCGGGGTGTACCTCGTAGTCCCGGGTCTTGTCGCGACACCAGTGCAGCAGCCGTTCTTTTATCGTGACGGCGCTGGCTTGCAGCGCGGGGTCGGTGAACTTGAAGTAGGGCTGCGACGGAGAGCCCGGGCTCTGCGGGCTCGCGGGCGCGCTATAACCGGGGCTCAGGTTAGTGCGGGCGGACCCCGGCGCGCTGCCACCACTTAGCGGTTTCGGCTGCCGTGCGCGGGTCTCCTCACTATGTTGTAGTAAACCCGTCCCGCCAGTTAGATCGCAGACAGACGCGTAACACTAAAATCGTAGCAGCGATCGTGACGACTGGCGGGAGTCGCTGTTAGTTGGTGCTCTGTCACATGTCAGAGTGGTTGTCGGTGCTTTCCGCGCTCGGTGCTGGCCGTGGGCGTGGGAGTGGGCGAAGTCGTAGGTTATTTACAGTAATCAATGAAGTGCTCTGAGCTCGAACTAAACGCTAAGCGAATGTACTGAGATGAGTCACGGTGGCAGATGAACGATCTGAGCGTGGTGGAACGAACGGGGGCGGCGGCGGCGGCCGGGGCCCGCGCCCGCAGCGCTCACCGCGCCCACCGTGCTCCGTGCCTCTGTAGTGTTGTGAAGCGATTGATAGATGGTTATGCGATATGTCATAGTAATAATATTTACTTGTTTCCCTTTACGGGCACCCGTAGTTAGAGCTGCCGAAATAAATACATACGTTGCATTAAAGTAATATACTACGTATGAAGCGAGCGCGTGCGCAGGCGCAGGCGCGTGCGCGGGCGCGTGCAATGCGATATAATAATATAACAAGTTATTCTTCGCGCTCTTTATGTGTATATGTATTTATCATAGTTTATATTACGTTACATTGTTGTTGTGTGCGTGTTTGTGTGGTTGTGTGGTTGTGTGGCGCGGTGGAGTTCGTCCGCATACTCACTTGGGGGAGTTGATTGTGTTTTGTTTCTCGAGCTGCCGGAACTTGGCGAACGGCGACACCGGCTTGCCGGCCGGCCGCGCCGCGCCCTCGCTCTCGCTCACTGCACACGAAGCGTACACGCGGCATCACGTATGCGAACGGCGGACAGTGGCGGCGCTAACCACCCCACTTACATCCTCCATAACAGCCAATTTACGTCACCACTGTTGGGGCACAGGCCTACCCTCAATGCGAGCGCGATGGGGCCATAGTCACCACGCGGGCCCAATGCCGATTGGTGACTTCACACACACCTCGGAATGAATTCTAATTCCTGTGCAGGTTTCCTCGTGATGTTTCCCTTCACAGTTTGTATTTCGCTGTTGTTACTAAAGATCACTAATGTACATTACTTAAACATTAAACTCATCGGTACATGCCGAGATTCGAACCCGCGACCTTCGCAATGAAGGCCGCACGCTCTAACCATTAGGCCAGCGAGCTAATGCTTACATCCTCACTTATACCAAATTATTGAATAACAACAGAGGGAGTCACTATTCTGTCGGAAATTTTCAAACCTTTGGAATTTTTGATGGTGGTGGTGGTGGTGGTGCTAGTGCTGATGATTTTTTCGGTGGAGTTCCTCCTCACGCTGGATGACATTGTCGTTACCTCTTCTTCCTCTGAAATACAAAGGACCGGTTCATGTTACTGCCAGGAATCGGACACGACCTCGGCAAGAAACGGCACAGGTTCGATAGTCAACAGCAAAACGAAACGTAAATACTTAAAGCTATTAGTGAAAATAACACAGTTACGGGGCACAAGTCTTGCACACAGATCTTGGGCTTCGGGTCCTCGGCGCATAGTGCAGTTATGGGAATATCTGGCGTCACTCGAAAGCCCATGATCGGTGCTGGTTGCGGTAAATGAACGCAGGCTTTAGCTAATATGTATGTATATACATTGAGTATTGTGGTGGGGTGGAGTGGGGTGGTGTGGGAAGAAGGGGCGCAACGATGTCGAAGTTGTGGTCGGACGGGGAGGAGCTGCGGTGTTTGGGGTTCATGCGACGCGACATAAGCAGGCGCCACACACACACACGATTCACGTCTCGCGCGCCTACCCAGTGGAATGTTGCGCTAAGTGAGCGCCGACACGAGGTCCTCGAACGCGTCGTCCGCGTTGGTCTCGTCCAGCAGCTGCAGCTCGGAGAGAGTGCCCACAGTGCGGCTGCGGCCCAGCGTGTACGCGCCCGTCGCCGTGCGGGCCGGTGCACTCACCCTGTGTGCCCGCCCCGCAAAGTATGCTTCCACCGTGCGCCTCTTGCCGGGGAGCTGCTCCACATTAATACCCCCTTCGTACAGCTTGGGTGCAGCGAGTAAGTGCATGGATTTAGTACGGGTTGTTATGCGGCGAGGGGAGGTTTGGGGAGAAGGGATCCGGTGCCACGAACCGCTCCGAACCAGTGGGCTCGAAGACCCACTCGATAATGACTGATTCGATAGGATGCTATCGCAGTCAGAGGAGAGACGCGTGTGGTTTCTAGTGGGCATGGTCCTACTGAACGCCGGTTGACTGAGTGAACTACCGTCGTTATAGTTCTGGTAAGAGGCGAGGGGACGTGAAGGCGAGTTGCTGCCGTTATTATGGCTTCTGCTAGTGGGGATGTCGGAAGGAGCTAGACGGTCCAAGGCCGCTCGAATTCCGTCGGCCGCTCTCGTTCTAACACCCGAAGTAATTGTGGCCGCGCCGCGCACTGGGCCTCGCATCACCTTGGTCTCCACGCTGCCGTGTTCTGTCGTCCCCTCCTCTAGCTCGTTCTTTCCATTTTGATACGGCAAAGTTTTCCCAGTGGGACTTGTTAAAACAGGCGTAGGTGCCGTGTATTCGATATTATTCTCGTTCATAACCACATCGGGCAGATAGTCTACTTTATGCGCTTTCGCTTTCTCTATGTCGGGCGTTTGGTGCAGGGGAATGAACGAGGAGGAGATGTTGGGAGGTGTGAAGTCTACAACCGTGTAGGCGGAGGTCGCGGGGGTCGCGGTGGTCGCGATGGTCGCGGTGGGCGTGGGCGGCTTGCGGTCGGTGCCGCGGCGCGCCGCCCGCCCTCCCGGCGCCGAACCGCGCCTGCTGTTCTCGCGGATCTGTCGCTCATAGAACTCTATCTGAAGCTTTTGCGCGTCCACGGGCGCCGGAAATGGTCCGCGTTGAGGATTTGTTTCATGTATTTTCTTCACGAGTTCCGGGGCTGATAGCTCATTCTGACTAGGGATAGCTTGGATGAGGTAACTTTCTACTTGTGGAGATGTGACATGCGTCGATGGTGTGGGAGCGTGATAGCTGTATAACTTTGGAGGAGGAGCTTGCAAATCCGTCTTGTCGTTTTCGAATTTGGAAGCGACTAGACCGACCATTTTCCTCGGTTTCTCATTGTCAGTAGCCCAAGGAACTCGGGGAACGGGGGAACTGGGTGCGAAAGATTTGGGAAGTGGCGCGTACTCGGATACGTGACCGGTTGTCGGGGACTTCATGATACTTGAAGGAGGACTCCATACCTTCGGAGGAACGGAAACTGGAGAAGTAATTTTTTTAAGGGGTTTGAATGCTGACATTGGAGCGTGGGAGAATTGGTTCACGGGGATCGGTTTTACGATGTATGATTTCACTAAACTAGGTTGACTTGGTACAGTAGATTGTTGCGGCAGGAGAGAAGGTGCTCGAATAGACTCCTGTCGCTGGGTCCATAGAGACCTATTAACCTCTGAAGTGATATCGGCGAGGTAGTTCTTCGGACACGTAGAGTGCTCATCTGCACGCCAGCGGCGAGTGTTCGCGCTCACGGAGCGTGACGGCTCGGCGTGCTCGGTGCGCTCGCGGCACTCGAACGCGTTTTTGATGTTACCGAACCTGCTGCTCCAGTTTGCCGGAACGGACGAAGTATCCTCTTGGTTTTTTTGCATGAACGCCAAGAATTTGCGGTCGTTGTCAGTCTTAGGGCGAAACTCCGGCACCGTGGGTGCACGGTTGTCTCCATCGCTGTCCATTATGTAACCGCCTAGCGGCTTGCCTATGTCTATAGTGTTCGCGCGCTTCATACGGGCGCGTTTGTTATTGTTGAAGCGATTTAACGGTTTGGACACGTCGTCGACAGGAGGAGCAGCGAAGTTGTAGGTGGGGGGGAGGGGACGGTAAAGGGATGCACGTTGCATTTCCTCGGTAGCTTTTTGTATGACAGGCGGACGACGTACGGGAGGACGTCTCACGGCGGGTTGTTCCGCTTTCGCGTCGAACTTGTTAGCGATGGCAGCGATACTCCTGGCTTCAGGCCAACGCGGGACCGGTTCCGGGATACCATCGGCGATGGAGTGCCTAAAGAAATCTGGTTTACGTGGGGCAGAGGCACGCCTCTCGACTGTTGCTTGGGACTGATTAATCTGTGGTACGGACTTGTCAAGTTGTTGTGGCGCTGTAGAAACGGAATCGTTGATAAGCTGGCGCGCCGCCTCGAGGTCGCTGTGGGTGACAGCGACGGTGTGCCTTGCGGCGCGGTTGCGTCTCCGAAGGCGTCGACAGCCGTCGAGGCGGTCGGCATCCAGTGCGTCCTCCAAACGCTCGGCTAAAGTGAGGAGGGCCTGCGCGTGAGGGTGCTTAGTAGGCGGAGCCAGAGCAACCCGCAGGCGGGACAGAGCACGGCGCACGTCAGCAACTACGGCGGCCGTGGCCCCGGTGAGCGCTGGCGTGCCATTGCTGGCCAGCAGGCCCTGCAGCAGTGGCAACAGGAGACACTCACCGCGCGATTCGGTCTCGCCGCTGCCCTCGCCCTCACCCGCTGCAGCCAGCGCGTCCGTCACCGCGCTCGTACATGCTGTAAAACAATAATGTAAAACTAAAATTGTTTTATTTCGTTCGTAGATTATTTTTAAGTCTTGTGAGGTGATCGCTAAGTTCTTAAAATAGTAGTTTAACAATAAATAATTGGAGGCGCGCGCTCTGACCTTCCTGCTCGGCCATGAGTGTGCGGATGCGCGCGCGCAGACGGCGCCGCTGCTCGTAGTCGCCGCACTCTTCGAGCTGCAACAATAAAACACACTTTATTATATATCAACACATGAATTTTACAAAAAGTTTCATTTATGTAGCTTCCAAATCCACCCCACGGCCGCTCGTCCTCGATCAGCGCGTGCTGGGGTACAATTGAATACATAAATATAAATGCGTTTCATAGTTTGTATACGTTTAATCATTCAGTTTGTGTCGCGTACAAACGATACCGACGTGCAAATCCACAAAATTAACAATACAAATGTTTTTTTAGACACGAGAACCCTCTTGGCGGCCATCTTCAGCGTTTATAGTCAAATTTATATCATTGCATTTTGATATTATAATAGTAGCTATGATAGTAATAGAGTAATAAAAAAATATAGTATCAAAGTATTATAAGTAAGTGAAGGTGCGCGCGCGGCCGAAGCAGCCAGTAGTCGTTCCGCCGGACAGGCGACGTGACGCGACCACACCGCTCACGGTCTCTGCGACTATTTTGGGTCCACTAATTGCCATCCTTTATGTCGCAAGTTGCTAGCGCGTTTCAGCAGATGATCCGAGAGAGGCTGAACATCGGAAGCGAGTTGTGAATACGAAGACATTATTTTCTAGTTATTTTCAACCGAGTGCAGTGCTAACATCACACAGATCATTGTATAAACAGCGCTCTTTACATCATCATTCATCATCATTATTAACAGCCCTAGGCAGTCCACTGTTGGACGTTGACTTCACTTCTGCGACAGACGTGATCAGCCCATTGTGACTTCAGTTTGAACCCTTGGAAGGCTGTCGGTAACTTTGGTTCTCTGGCGGATTACTTCATTATGAATCCTGTCCACGAGAGAAACGTCGAGCAACGCTCTTTCCATCGCTCTCTGACAGATTCTGAGCTTATAGAGCAGTCGCGCCGTCAGTGTCCACGTTTCAGCACTGTAAGTGAGCTCAGGTAATACGCACTGGTCGAAGCCTTATGTTTCAAGCTTTGAGGTATGGGCAACGAGAAGACTCGACGGAACTTTGGAAAGGAAGCCCAATCCAATTGAATTCCCCTTTAGGCCTCATTCTCGAAATTTTTTTCACCTGTTTGCCTGCACCTGCACAAGTTGCCTGAGGTAAGTGTAGTCGTGAACAATTTCAAGAATTTCACAATTGACGATGATTGGTTTTGGTATGACTTGGCTGTTAAGCATGACTTTCGTCTTGCTTAAATTCACATTCAGATAAACGCGACGGAAGGACTCAGGCTAGTCAATACCTCCCTCCGAACAGGTTCTCTCCTTGTCGCGGCAATGGGGTTTGTAGCCATGCCGGGTCGACACAATTTAGCTCAAGTGGCTCAAAAAATCGTTACGAACGAGTGCAGCGAGTGCAGCGAGGGGTAAGGAGAGACCACCTCGGTTGCGTTGTTACCGTCCTGGCGGCGCTGGTCGCAAACCGTATACTCGTATATAACGGACAGGAACATCCGTCAGCCATTCTAACGGATAAAAATGAGCCCCGCTTCATTTTAATATTACATTCTTTGTCATTCTTTGTTGTTTGTCGATAACGAAACGGTAAAAAATAGGAACTTATTGTTGTCCTTTTTGCGATTAAACATTAGATGAGCAATGCGAACGCAATGTGCGAACTGAGCAAGGAGCAGCGGGGGTCAGCGACCGCTGCAGCTCAACGCAGGTAACAATGTCACTTACGAGTTTCCGCAGAACGCGCTCGTCCCAGCACTGCTCGAGGTCGAACTCCTCAAACTTGGTGGTGCTGCTCACTTGACCGCCGCTGCTCTGTACAGTTTCCTGCAAAGAGATATTTTGCTCAGAACACACTCGTGATGTATGTAGATCGTAATAACAGGCAGAAATCAATTCCACGCTCCTAGTAACAAAGAGCCGTCCGGTTTAACTGCGCTTGATCCGCCTCGGTCGAGGTCTATTTTAAGTTTCCAAGTCGGTGTTGTTCCGTTTCGATTATAAAAATACAAGTCCGAGGAAGTTTGGAGTGTCCGGCTCCATATTCATCTAATGTAAGTCATCATGTCGGTCATGCTCATCAGGAATATGGGGTCAATTCCCAGCGCGTCACTAAGTAACAGCATAATGTTGTATCTTGTTATAATTGAATAAATATTTTAATCCATTAATTCGTATACAACCCCAAGCTCCGTGGTCTAAACCCTAAACACGAGGATTACGAGGAATTGGTTTACGAGGAAACGGTGCGTGTGGTGGCACGGGCGATCCGCAACGAGTGCGGAAAGCTAAATATACGCGCGTACCGATTCCTCGTACCAGGGAAGATCATTGGGTCAGTTGTTTGGCAGGCGGGCGGGCAGTCAGACGGGGAGCTGGTGGGGTGTCGCCATTTTTATTAATAACAGCGACGGCATCACGTTCATTTTTATAACTTCTTAAACAGTAGATGCAGTGGTGACGGAATGCGCGCTGAGAAAAATTACAAACCGGGGCGGAAGAAGGTGCAGGTGCACGTGTCGCACCGTGAGAACGAAACGCAGTACATTGAGATTGAGCTCAGGGTCCGAACGCGCGCTGAATGTCACCTGCAACGGGCGGTGGTGCCGTAACAAAGTTAAGTGATCAGCTCACTCAGCAGCGGCGGTGAGTTCACATAATACGTTGATATAACGACCGCCCGCCGCCCGTCACCCGCCGCCCGCCACGGGGACGGTCACAGTATTTTATTACATACCCATACCCGTCTTTGCGGGGTAAGGACAGGTTACGGCGGACTTGCACCGGCTAAAACCCCACGATGTTCCTCCTCATCGCTTAGGGCTGGGTCACGTGAACGCTTTCGCACACATTCGCGACCCCGCCAGCGCTGACCGCATAACGCAGCCCCACCTCGGGAGGGAGGGGACAACCCTCTCTTTCCACCTCTGCAGGAACACACAGCGCGCCTCCTTCTCGGCCTCTTACAGTCGCGCGGACAACAGATTCCCCCGAACCCGTCACCCAGAGGCTATGGGAGCCAAGAGAGAAAACTCTCTCGACTCCCTGCGGCGGATCCAATTTTTGCCCCGCCGCCACCCGTTATACAGCCGCGCAGGGTAGGGAGAGCGGCGCATCGCAATACCAACACTCCTCTTCCCCCGCGACCCCACCGCCGCCGCATCGCCGGTGCGGCACCGCTTAGTCGCAAAGGATACTCACTTCGCGACTCCACCTCGGTTGCAAAGGGCAGCATAAAGCCGCCCCTGCAGCCCACCGGCGTGCATCCTATGTGAGCTCATAGTGGACCTCCGGAGCTCTAACTTGAAGCGACCGCCTCGAGTCGGCCGGGTAGGTTCCCCTTCGCTTCACCGTGGGGGACCAAGTCAGGGCTACTGAGCCCCTCCGCCACGGCAAAGCGGAAACCTGTTGGCTTGCGGTGACAGTGATGGTGACGGTGTTGGTGTCGGTGTTGGCTGCGGTTACGGTTACTTAACTTTCTTTTTCATTTACAACATTTACTGTATTTATTGTGTAATTAATATTGTAAATGAACCTGTTCAATTACATTCGGGATATTAAATGGACTATTTTATTTCAATATTTCGCTAATTCACAACTGCTATGAGTTATACGTAAGTACCCAAAATATTTATTTTTTGATTTTATGTTACAAACGGTGCCGGGGCCCTTTGCGGGGTAGTGCGCGGTACCTTAGCGCCGTACACCCACTCCCACTCCCACCCCCACCCCCACACAAATACATTAGAGTTATACGATTTGTTTACTTGTATTATCACAGTTAATAAAAATTTAAAAGCACCGCTAGCACGCGCGGCGCGGCTTGGACCGCGGCCAGGTTATATATTCCGCTGCGGTGCGCGGGCGCATCACACTTTAATACGTGTAATGTATTATATAGCCCTTATAATTGTGTAATAATTTAACGATGTTAAATTCATAACAAAATCTGTTTGAAGTTATGGCGCTCTACGTTTTTACTGTGATTTTGTTGGTAATTCAAGTTTTACGTTTTAACCAATCCGAATATTTTTGGTGACGAGTAATTATAAGTCAGCGCAAGTACGGTGACGCGCATCCGTTACTGTCCGTTTTTATACAGAGCAGTGTTTTGCGGTACGTTTCACGCGAGGCGGCGGTGCGGCGCGTGTGCGCGAGTGCGCGCGTGCGGTGCGCGTGCGGTGCGCGTGCGGGTGTACCGGCGGCACGCCCACCGCACGCGCCGCCTCACCACGCATCTAGTGCGCGCGCGATTTATTGTCTTTTTTTAGTTTACTTAGTAGCATTCCACAAGCGGCGAACGAACACTTAGCTGATGGAAATGATCCGGATATAACTTTTCAGATGAAGAAACTTTCGTGAAGAGTTATCAAATAAACACTCTTAGTAATCGCTATTCCCTTGCCAAACATGGACGAAACCAAAATATATTTTACGACGCATCCGAAGCAAGCCCGCGGCGTGACGTTACTCGACTACACGCCTGTGCGCACTTCGGATGACGTACACGAAACGTTTGAATACAAGCAGTGAATAAGGAACACGCGAGTGCGATAACTGGTACCAAAACACCGGAAGCGGTCGGGAAAAGCTGGCGGGGCGCACGGTGACGGTCACCTCTGCTGCTCGTAATGAAACACTTGCGATTTTTAATGTAGTGGCGGTGGATCGACGGCAACCGGGCCATCGGGGCTGATCACCATCATTCGTTTATATAATAGCTCCGCGCGCGGCGGGCCACTTCCTGCGCGCAATTTTACCAACGAGAACGATTAGTTTTTTTTTATATACCGCGAAGCGACGAGACGAGCGGAACGTTCGCCTGATGGTAAGTGATACACCCGCGCTTAGCTATGTGGCTCTAGTTAAGATGTTATGCGCTGCACCACATTGTGCTCGTCACCTTATTACATAAGATGTTGAGTCTCGTTACCCCAGTAATTTAACTAGCTACAGCGCTCTTTGAACCGGAACACAGTAATGTCTGCACAGTACTGTACCTACCCACACGGTCTGTGGATACGCTCTAGATAGTAAACAAAGTCAAAAGATACCTTGTCTTCTCGTGGCAGATGTCAGCGTGACGGAGATTTTTATCCGTAAAACCCGGTTGCTTTGGACGTCTATTGCATTTGAAGGTTTTTTAACGTTGTACTTTTATAACCGTCCCGGCGGCTACTTTATACAGTTTGCATCTTCAATTCAGTACTCCACGCATATGCAGAAACGAGTTACCGCCACTCTCGTCAATTCTGTCACGATAGTTCCAAACCAGGTCCATTCATCGTCCTCCTCAGACGTTATGAAGTGGTGAGTACCCGCAACCCACGATTAAGTTAGTAATAGTAACAGTAAACGTCCACAGCTGGACAATGGTTTCCCCCAAAGACCACCACACCGATCGGAGCTGCGCTGCCCGCGATCAGCAAACACTGTTATATAAGCAAATTGAACATGAACTAAGTGAAGAGTACGTGAAAACTCGAAGTGTCCTTGTATACCGTTCTGCAACTCGTCCAGCCCTATTGACGAACATTGACGAGCCAGGAAGTCTGCAACGTAAGGCTGTGTAGGAAACCAGTGCTACCGAACAGCACGAGGAACATCACCTAGACCGGCCCATCACCAACCAGCGTGCGTTGTTGGCGGCGCTGGGTGTGCGGCGGGTTCGCGGACCTGCCGACATCAGCGCCGGGTACGTACACGGAGGAGTGGCCATCTCCACCGGGGCGCACAATGAACTACGTTCATAATTGACGCCGTGCTTTGATACTTTCGTGCCGAGATCGCAATACGACCTGTCTGTCGACACTCGAGAATTATTTATAGTTGTGGTGAGCGGCGTGCAGCGCGTGTTTGAGCGAACATTGGAAACGCGACGCGCGGCTCCCAGTTGCCAACCGGGAGCTGGTCCTTCACAGAGCAAAGCGCGGCGCCTTCACACGCTGCACCACCACACTTTCCCAGCGATCCAGTAAAGTTTCTAAGATAAAGGGATAAGTTAAGCACTTAGAGAGAGGGGCGCGGCTGTTTGCCCAGCGCTGGATGACGGCGGGGGCGCAGGTGGGGGCAGCGGGGGCGCATGCGGTACAATTAGCGAGTGCCGGCGTATTTGGAGCGCAGAGTGAACGCCCCGCGATCACTTCTGTTCTCTTAATGGATCAGATACGACGTCGGATATATTGTCGAGCGGCAGCGGGTGCGGCGGCGTTTCACAATTCAAGTGATCAAATTAAAGATGATATTGCAGATACAAATTCGCCGGCCGCAGAGAACTCGGGAGATGATTCACAATGTAAATAAATTAGGAGACCGAGTAATGCGTCTGCATCTTCCATGCGTAAACATTCATTAAAGAGATGTAACTAAAAAAAATATATATATATATATAGGTTGCAGTGGTCACCTCTACATTTGTTCGGACGGAGTCCGACATCGTCACGCCGCATCGCTCGCAGACAAACCGTGCACAGAGTGGACGACGTTTTAAAAGTACTTTATGACTATTTAGCGTTTGGTGTAGGTGCTCTGCTAGCTGACGATGGAAGAAAGAATGGATTTTATCACAATTGGTTCTAAACTCAGATCATGTCTACGCAGCATCCCGCCAGCGCGTCATTCGGTTCACACCCAAGATCTGGCGAGTATTAAACGTCACAAGTGCCAAAATATGTTCTAATGAATATAAAAAGAAACTTGTTACAATTACGGACATTCACGGACAAAATCAAAATATTCATTCCTACAAGCTGTACATGCACTGCAACCACACTGCAACCACATTGCACTCTTTAATTCGTGTACAAAACAAAACGTATATTATTACGTTAACACAACACACGTATGTTCAGGGAAATAACTCCTGGAATGAAAACTGGAGCCTGTTTACTTCTAAGAAGTGTGCGTGGCGTCGCAGCAGGCGCCACGACTATTCCTCAAGATCATTTGCGGCCATAAACATCAGCGCGTCGGGTTCGAATCCCGCCTTGTTATAGGTTACCACAAAGTTTTAGTGGGTTCGTATTTACGTCGACGGTACAGTAATTCCGTAAGTGCACGTTGCATACACACTGCACGTGTCGGTGTTCGCGGAACAGGAGCTGAGCCGAGTCGCGTTGCAACCGCAGAACAGCTCACCAACGCCCAGCACCGACACCCGACACCCGACATCCGAGGGCCGAGCTATCGGCTGTCGGCTGCCGGTCGCGCGCACTCGCCGTACACCACACTCATCGCTCAACCGGAAGATTAGCACAACCACATGTCTACATATATAATAAACAAAAACTGACCGTATCAATCCTCCGGGCTCGCCAATGTCACAAACTGTTTCCCGATTACGATTTAAAGTCGACATGCGAATGATTTTTTAAGTTAAAGTTTCTCCAATAATACTCTTCTTAATTATAATAGATCAACAGAAGGTCACCGAGCATTTTCACTGATGTACCCTTCCCCAAAACGTCGCCACCATGCCGCACGCGCGCAAGTGCCGAGCGGCGCCGCTCGTGCGCCTGCGCCTGCGCGCCTTCGGGTACAATTTATAGTGGCAGTCGGTCTGAACCGGTCTCCGCGGAGTCCACGAGCGCTCCGTGACCGACCACGGCGGTAAGCCTACGTGCACACCGTAGTCCACTGAATTTAAATGGATCCTTTTGAATTGTTTGATACGCTCAAAGTTTAGGTACCTCATTAAAATCTAGATTGTCTTTATTGTTAGGGCGAACACTTGACGTTGACCAGCTGGGGAAGTTGTGCTAAAGTATAACGTAGCAGTGTGGTTTGCGATCAGCGGCAAGACAGGCCGGTAGCGCGGGGTCGGGTCCAAGCACGACCACGCATAACCAAGCAGGGGCCTTATGGCGCTGCTCTCGGAAATATCATATCAACTCTTGGCGCACACAAGAACCGCCATTTTTTTACAATTATTTTTTAATGACCATATATTTTAAAATGTTTATTTGTAAATTTATAATACACAGGTTAATATGTAAAACATTCAAATCTTTTTTAATAATATATACTGCATATGTGCATGTAGTAACGTGAATGGCGTGAATCTGGAGAAAGCTTGGTGAAAGCATAACTTTAATTTTATTTTATTGATAAATTTGCCTGTGTTCAGCGGCAAACGGCGTTAGTACGCAGAAACCTTCAACTGCACCACTACAAAAACGATTCACTTCAGGTTGTCTGAACAGCCGGAAGCAGCATGCGCCGGCAACACTGAAAGCACTTACCTATTAAAAGCAGGGTCTCAACGTGCAATCCTGTGCCCCGAACTACACAAAACACCGTCTATCGAGTACGGGCGATGGCGCTGGTACGGAGCGGCTCCGGCGGTGGCGCGCGGCTCGGGCGCGCGGGGCGGACTGCGCGCAGCGCGCGGCGCGCACGTCATCGCCCGGAATACACCGCGCGGCAAGCTTCAAGCGAATATTTGCGAGGCGCGTGTCGCCGCAGCCGGCGCGGAGACCAAGTTCCTCTGTGCAGTCATCAGAGATAGGTCGTTTGGCGCCCTGCGCGCCGGAGAAATGTCGGCGCGGTGTTATTTTTGCCGCGCTTTTGTGTTTCCCGCGCGTGTCTTTAAACGGCGCGGCGCGGCGCGCACGCGCACTCCCGTTGCTCGTCCCCCGCCTCGCCTCGCCCCGCCCCTCCCCCCAACCCCCAAGACCGCGAATTGTCTGCGCCGGATCCGAGCGACCGACCGGTGCGCCGTTTGTATCGGCTCATCATTTATAAACATCATAACAAACGTAACGCGTACGGTAACGTCCGATGTGGCCGCAGACGGCGCCGCTTCTATTACATTTATTGGTGTTAAAATTATTTTCAAATATACAATATTGAGTTAGGTTCAATGTATTTTTTTTTAATAATAAATACAAGCAAAAAAGATGAAGAATGAACTCGCTAACAAATGTGAATAAAAGAAATAATTGCACATTACGGAAGCAAATCTGCCGACGCTGTCGAAGTTACATTATAATAAATTAACCAATTTGATGTACCGCAATCACTACGCGCTCGTGCAATAATTACGTTGCACTTGCTGCCACCGATTATAACCGGCGCCGCGTGGCTTTGTGCAACGCCTGCACTCTTGCAGTGCGTGCGTGCGTGCGTGTTACTGCTCCGCACTTCGCGACGGTTTCCCGACATTCTTCATTGACTTTAAACGGACGCGCTCCAGCGAATTTACAGACGTTTGGGAAAACTTTAATATATTAAACGAAAATGTCTAAAAACTGGTGAAATAAATCATAGCAGGGTCGGTTTTGTGATAATGTATCAGTTTTTTTGTTAAAATAACTCTTCCAACGGCAACTCACGCGGAACTCCAGACAACGCTGAATCTTAACACAGGTGAACATGTAGACCATATGTCGATAGTATCCCTAAAAATTGATCTGACTGATTGATGAGCAAGCGCCGATGCAACTTGTCATAAGCATCCTCATTTCGATGAAAGAAACAAACAATATAAAATACATGAATTTTAATAAAATAATAATAATTTCAGACTCTTTGTGCTTTTAATTGTGTAATATGAATAGTGATCATTTACAGGACGTAGATAGGGCACAGGTTTGAATAGCCGCAGCACAACGTCAGTTTTGCGACACTAGGGTGACTGCCACGCGTTTGGGACGGACGTGGACTCCGCTTCGGATGAGATGGCGTTAGGCTCGGGAGGAGCGCTTCAACAACACAAACACTACCTACGGTTAGCTCCACTAAGGTAAGCTGCTAGAAAAGTCAATGTAAGTGAAGCTCGCCAATGCTATGCCAATTCCCTATCTTCCCTGTCCGTTTCTTGTGCGTGTGGTGCACAAACTGGTGGTATACAACCAATAATTAAATCACTACGAGTCCAAAGGGCGGGTCTGCCAGAACTGATACCGTTCCAGTTCTACCCTCACAACATTTTGTTACTTCTGTATATTAAACTCGGGGGACGATAATTTACTGTTCGTTTTCTTTTTGTTATTCCAGAACCATCGAATACCACCGGAAGTGCTCTAAACTTTATTTTAATAATATCAGTTAAGCTGTATTAAAGTTTTGTTTTGTTTGTCGAAGCGTCGAGTCTACCACCATGGTTACGCCACCACTGACCTGCTCGATGATGACTCGGCCGCCGGGCTGCTCGGTGACGTAGCCCTGCATGCCCGTCATCAGCACGCTCGCGCCCAGAAACTTGTTGAGCAGCGCGCGCGCTTTTGTGTCTTCGCACTGCTCGCCTTCCTCCACCACTGCATGTGAAGAGGAGCATCATGTTAGTGAAATCGAAGTAAATTGCTCTGCGCACGCCGGGGACCGGCCTCAGCGCCACTGCGCCGTCTGCTCTTACTGCCACAGCACCAGTGCGCACGTATCGCCGCGTCGTAGTGCCGAGCGAACAGGCCAACGAGCTCGACGTTATCACGGGCTGCCGGGCCCCGATCTCGTGCGCATACATATATATATGAAATATAGAAAAAAACAATAACAGTAAGGTTCAATGCTGACCGATGTCGGCGTTCTTCATCCTGGTGAGTATGTCCTGCACTCCGGTCACCTTGGTGTCGCTGTCGAGGAACGAGCGCTCCTGCCGCCCGTGACTACTACGCGTGGTAGTGGAGCTAGTGGTGGTCATGCCATCACCAAGGTCCTGCGTCCTGGTGGTAACCTTGGTCACAATGGTATCTTCGATTGACCCTAGGCTTTGTTCGCTGTCTGTCCTGGTCAGTCCTGATAGAACAATGAAAAATGAATAAGTTTTATTCTGCTTTGACTGCGAGCACGCGGTGAGGGTGCTCCACGCCGGCGTGTTGCTGTGTACGTACATACGTGTATTGTAGTGTGCGTGCGTGCGCGTGCGTGCGCGTGCATGTGACAGGACATTCTACACCGCGGGGGTGTTGCCGGGGGTGGCGGCTTACGGTTTCAATTTTCACGGTGACCAGTTTATATAAAACACAGAGTACAAAGTGCGCGTTCTTCGTCCGGTCCTGTCCGGCACGCAGTCACACCGGAGCGACGACCACCGACCGGACGGCTACAGAGCAGAATATTTTTGAAACGTGTTTCCAACGGTGCGTTGCCACGTTTACACGGAGAGGTCCCGCTGCGACTTCAGTAAACCTCAAAGTGGACGAGTGCTAATGCATGGCGGCGCAGCTTGTGTGAGTCGAAGTAAATGTTATATCATCGATTTTATTTCATTGTTTGTATGTGTTTTTTTTATACCTAACTATCGCAGTTAAAAGAGAAACGTAAAGAAAGATAAGACTGCGAAGACAGCTTTGCGATGGTAAGACGCTCCAGCATTCGACGACACCCGGGGGCGACTCAAAGATATTTAAATGCGGCGGGAAACAGTCATCTTAACGTTGAAACTGTCTGATATTCTCCACTAACAGGAGGAGATCTGGTTTATCGAGTGGACATATTGGGACAGGGAGTTATGAAACAGGGTGGTGGTGCTCCCAGCGGTACCCACCGGCGTGCGCGGACCCTGCGGAGACGCCCTCCTTGGCGCCGGAGCTGCGCAGGATGAGCCCGGCCTTCGGGTACGCGGCGCGCTCGCTCTTTGACACCTCGCCTGCAACAGATGCACCGGTGAAGTGGCATCGTGCACCGGCTACTCCAGACGTACCGAGGCTTATAAGAAGAAACGGTTTAGAGCATTGCTCCTCCACGCCGCTTTCAAATACGTAACACATTGCAAATACACCGATAGAAAGATTAAAAGAAACGCTTTCATTAACTTAACTAATTACTACGACGCTAATGAGTGCGCGCGGTAGGTTCGTCTAACTTATAAGTTAAGTTAAGTTTATCAGTGATAGTTAACTATTGTCATTTTTTACATCATAATTTCTAATAGAATTTGATTTATAGAAAATAATAAAAAGATGAGCAACAATAAAACTGATTTTTTTTTCCCAAATTTTAGAATCTTTATGTACTTTCTTATACCTTGTCGGATAGGTATTAAAGTCAGGTACTTATTTACGAGCTTTTTACGTGATTTTTATAAATAAAACAATTATTTTAAGATTAAATAAAAATCTAAGTATGATGCATTATTTTTTACTGTCACTACTTTCAAAAACCTAATTGAAAAGTTTTAACCTCTTAGTGATGATTAATAAATTAATTTAATGAAAACAATGATTAAACAATAATTATAGCATTAAAATTTCTATAGAAATAAATAAGAAATAAAATCATCGAATTTTTCCGAGAAAATCGGTAATTTTTTGAAAAATTTATATAAAATGAATAACTCTAGATCCATTGTCTTTGTATTGGGTATTCCATACATAGATAGATAGGATACGAGCTATACTTTAGCCCCTCCAGATCTTTTACACATATTACCTTTCGCCTTGTACACTGTAGCACTTAACCGGCGATTGCATAATTCAAGTTATATATAATTCGCTCTGCATACCTTATCTGTCCACGGTTATCGTTTCATATCATTTAATTCATTTTCCCTAATAAAAAATTATGAACGTTATTTTGTAGCTGACGTACAAACGTAGCACGTGAAGGACTTAATGCTGAATGACATTCTCTGCCGGTTCGTCAAAGGGAGCAGAGATACGTAAATGTGGGAGTACATGAAAACTGGAGTTAAAACAAAGTAAAAATAATTAAGAATAAAAAAACGTTAAAAAATACGCAATAAATAAAAAACCGGGTTATCTGAATATATGAAACATGGAACATAACGATGAAAAACAATGAGAACCGGCGCAGCCTCCTGCAAGTCACAGCTTGTGCATTTCGCACAATATCACTAAATCGTTTGAAACCCGCGCAAGTGACGGGCGACAAGCGACGAGCGACGAGCGACCGGCTGCGCGAAGGGTACTCACTTGCATTCTTGATGAACTTCTCCGTGAGAGACTTGACTGAGCCCTGCCGCAGGATAGACTTCTTGCTGTTTACTGTCTTCTGTGTTCTCGTACTCTCTTTGCCGTATGTTTCTCGCCTTTCCACATTTTCTATTTTGTTCCCTTTTTCCTCCCGAACTCTTTCCTCTCTCTGTTCATCGTGACTAGTTTTTCTACCTTCGACCCTATCTACCTTTCTGATTTCAACTGTATATCCATCATCAACGGATTCATTCTGTCTACGATTGTCACCTGTTTTATATTTCATGATGTAGGTTTCAGACATCTCCTCCTGATTGTATTTTTCTCTATGATCGATATCCTCCTCCTCTTCTCTTGTTACTTCCTCAGAGTTCTCGATGGCCGTCTCGTGACCGCGTCTTTCGTAGCGGTGTGCTAGATTATATTTGTCCTCTTCTTCTGTTACACTGTGTTTCTCGTCCTTGGTGTCCTCAGTGTAGCTGGTCTCGAAGGAGCGGTCGCACGCGCTCTGGCTGACTCTTCGATCACTGTGCGTAAATTGATCCAAAGCGGCGCGCTCTTCTTTCTACAAATGAATATATTTAAATATTACTTTGTAGAATTATATTCAACATATGATAAAATCGGCGCCTTATTTATTTATACGCATAGTTTTAAAAATTTACTTTATTACATATCTTCTGCTACTGTTTACTAAATACACTAGCAAAAAGTTAAAAATAGTTTGCTATTTATTATTCGGATGATTGACCAATGACACGGACTAGTCACAGTAAGCTAGTGGCGGGCGCGGGCGGCGGAGCGCCTGCCGAGCAGCGACGTGCGCTGAACGCGGCCACATACGCACTGCGTACCCTTCAATAACGCACCACTATACCACCACACCACCAACCACTACACCACCACAACACCGTGCCACCCATAGATGTAGTATACGTATCCTGTACAACAGCTGTGTGCTAAACTTAAATTTTTACTAAAAGCAAACGATTTCCTAACTTTATTGCGTTAACGCAATGTAAACCTAATGCAGGAATGAATGTTTAAGTTAAATTGAAACATTAATATAAACCGGTAGGCAGCCAAGTCGAAAGAAGTGGATTACAATCAAAGCTCGGCTCCGGGTCGCCGGCCGGTCAGCGGGCGATATTGTGACCCTGCGGCATTGGGACCCTGATGTTTGGCTACTATATATTTGCTCATGAAAATCTGCAGGCGCTTACACTTTGTATCTCGCCGTACTTGGTGCCGCTGTCGCCGCCAAACTTCTTAGTGGTCGTGATGGCAGCAAGCCCGTGAAGTTTTGAGGGTCGCTGCCCCTGCTCCTGCAGGAGCTTCTCCAGGTCCTCGGGCTCGGTCGAATACGCGGTGACGGACATGGTTCCGACGGGTTCGCCACCGTTCTTCGAGTGAAACTCTTGGCGGATGACGGTACCTTTCACTGTACAACAATTATGACACAATATTAATCGCACGGCGTGACGTCTACTCGCGTCGGCAGCGGTCTCGTCACTGGCCCGAGGGGGTCGCAGCCACTTCACACTCGCAGGTGAACTGAGGCGGTAACCTGTCGCGTCATCACTCTTTTTATTTTTTTGTTAAATCCTATCAACCGCTACTCAGCAGCGGTTTAATAAAAACTCGCGAGATTACCTACAAATTACAATTCGTCTTTACAAAGAAACAGAATTAAATATATTTATCAATCGCGAGGTCAAACCTGTGTAAATACGCGTTAGTGTATGGATTACTTGAGCAAATTACCTTGATAATTTGTGGCCCCCTTTCTCAGCGCCTTGATGCCGAACAGGGGCCGGCCGTCGGCGTCGAGCGGGCCTGGCCCGTAGCTGGACGTAATCACGTCGAGCGGTTTGGAAATAACTTTAGAGGGACTCGGTGCGCGGTATCTATGCTTCTCATTCTCCGACTTTTTGCTGCTGTACGTGCGAACGGAAGAGGAGGTTACTTTCTTCAAGTTCCTATTGGTGACCCAAGATGGTTTCTCGTCTTGCGGTTGCTTAGAAGGAATTTTTTTTTCCACATCATTCACAGTTTTGGCTTCCGTTTCCTTTTTCTTTTCGACCTTGGGCTCCTGCTGATTTGGTTTTATTAATTCGGGACTTCGGTTTCGGGACTTCTCTGGACTCAGTGATCTGCGCTCCGGACTACCTTTTTTCTCTGGCGAGACGGATATTTTCCCATTAGTTTGCGGAACCTCTATGACGTCTTTCGATGTAGTCCTCTCTGTAACATTCTTCGTTACAGAAGTGGAGGACTGTTCGATTTCACCAGCTTCGTGCTCTTGTAGCACAAGCACCACATTAGGTTGGACGATTTTTTTCACAGTCTGCTCTTGTTTATGAAGATTAACAGTTGTTTGTGAAGGTGCCTTTTTTGGTTTTGGAGATATGCTCTTAACTTCCTCCGACTTAAGACCAATCTTCTTCATATAAGCCGTAGCGTACTCACTGAAACGATTGGATTTAGGTTTGGAGGTAGCCGTTTTAGTAGGAGATGTCGGTCTTCGCTTTTTCTCAGGACTTCCTGGACGAATAGAATTTTGAGCTGCGGGTGTTGATTTCTGATTTTGTTTAATTGGACTCTGGGGTCTTTCTTCTGTGATCATTTTAGCAGGTTCTTTTATATAGCCGTTAGGCAAGGGGTTAGAACGTTCTTCCGGTTTTACCAGCTCAGGTGAAACAGTTTTTGAACGTGGTAATTGCCTATCAGGAGACGGAGATTTTTGTATCAAAGACTTCGTTTCAAAATCAGGCGAAAGTTCTCTTTGTAGTGCGCGATCTCTCACGGGTGAATGAATTCTTTGAGAAGGTGTAGTTTCCCTCTCAGGAGACTTTTGTGGTGCAAATCTAATAAGATGTTCAGGAGTGTGTGACCTCGGTTGACGTTCTGGAGAAGACGACTTCTTCACAGTCGTGCTGGTCTGCTTTATAGTCTTCGTAGATGACTGTTCTAATTCTTGATTTTTCTTGGCGATTCGAATTTGCGCCCTGATGCGACGCCTCTGCTCGTAGCCGACGACCTTTTCCAACTAAAAAATGTATTACCATTAAAGAAATCTCTTTATAGTAACTTAGATTAAAATAATACATGGTTGGAACATATCTAATACGAAATATATAACAAAAATTTTAAATAAATCCAGCGGAAAAC
Source organism: Ornithoptera alexandrae (assembly GCA_029030555.1). Taxonomy (NCBI): domain Eukaryota; kingdom Metazoa; phylum Arthropoda; class Insecta; order Lepidoptera; family Papilionidae; genus Ornithoptera; species Ornithoptera alexandrae. Next base: position 11,229,855 of record JARDVY010000041.1, on the reverse strand, counting down.
CCAAACGAAGATCTTAATTTCAATTAAGTTTGAGCCTTCAAAAGAAAATAAACGAGTAACAGACAGGTAATCGGAATTCAATGGGATTATATTATCTAGGCACTGGTGAAATCGTTTTAGCAAAGGCGCACGCACAGATTTACAAACACAAACTTGGACAGAACAACATTAGGCTTGTAACACTTCTTTGTTCCTGTCGTGGATAACGGATATATCGCACGTCCTCAGCGTTTATAACAATTTTTGGTTTCTTATTATTACTCTTTCTGACGACTTTTACAGTTTCATAAGACTCGGAGGCTGCGGATTTGGAAATTTTGTGCCATTGTATAAAATATAACATATACATATATACATAATATAGTATTGCTTCGGAATCTAATTATAAAGCTGTTTCAGTCTACTTACCATTTGTTCCAGAAGGATCAGGTCGTAGATATCTTCAATGCATGGCTGATGATGTTCAATACTGTTGCGACGCTGTTCGTTGCCTATGGCAGACCTCTCAATACTGGTACGGCGAAGTTCGACTCCAAACTTTCCACTTTCTCGCCGACTAGTAACGTCTATTTCATCTGTCATTTTAGGTTCTTCTTTCAGTTGGCTAGTTTTTGTTGGCCGCAGGTAGCCCGGAACTTTATCATGTGATTTGTCAGGAATATCATGTCTCTGTTGTAGTGATTCGGATCTTTCGGATTTCGGATGTTTTGTTGTAGTATGTTTGGTGGCAGTGGTAGCTGTCGTTTCAATAACACGTTGCTGAACAGGGGACCTGTTTCTTTGTACATCTGGTGATCGCGTCCTAAGTCTTTCAGGACTCTGTTCCTTTTCTTTTACTACGTCATAGTCTGATAATCTTAGGTTATCTTGAGTATCTTGAACCTCTCGATTAGTGGAATCATCTTTATCAAACGAAGCTATTTTGGGTGTATTATCATCCAAAAATGGTTTTAAAATAGCTGTGTCTCTTTTTTTACTATTCGTCGACTTTGTTACTTTTGTATGAATTACTTCTTTAGTAGTCTCTTTATTTGAGGCAATGTTTTCGAATAATGCTTTTGCTTTTTTCACAGCTTCGCTACTACGCAAAGATGTGATTTTTGCTGGCGTCTTTTCAGGAGCTTTATTGTTCGAAGGAGAATTTACTTGAAAATGATCTTGGGGTACTATTGGTTTTCTTTGTGTAACCTCAACTCGGGTTTTAAAATCTGTACGCATTATCTCATCTTCGGTTTCTTCGACTTTAGATTTATCATCTGAATCGTAATCGACGTTTTCAATAATTTTTTTCATTATTTTGTCATGCTCCTCATTTATTTTTTTCTCTTTTTCCTCCATCTCATATGATTCACACAAAAACTGCTCCGCTGTTTTTACAAATTTATTTACCTTGTCAGATACGCTGAGCAAGCAATCATCACTTTTCAAAGATTCGTCGACTTCGCTTAAATTTGGACGTTCCACTATATAGGATGTTTTAGGTTTCGAGACTTTTATATTCTCTGCAGATTCAACAAACAAATGTGCTTTGTCATTGACACTGAGCTTTGTGTAATTATCTTGGTACACAGAGTCCTTGTCGTACTCATTTTTAATGTTACGGGATGGGCTTCTACTTTTATTAGCGTTGCTTGCACCTTTAGCAAATTTGTTAACTTTTTCGGAAACTGAGAGTAAACACTCATCACTCTCAAGATTTTCTTCAACCAAATCAGAATGTACTTTCCTTTCAGTTTCTTTGAAACGCATTGAAATGTCCTTAGGTGTATCTAAAGTTTGAATTTTGTTCGTATATTTAGAAACTTTGTCATTAACTGTCAAAAGTCTCTCCTCAGAATCTAGTTGGTTAGCTTTCTCGGTTCTTTTTATAAATAGTTCATCATCCTCACTTATTTCGACTATGTCATCGACAATGGATTCAGCTTCGTGGATAGTGTGATGTGCTCTTTTATTGATATCATCATCGGGTTCATTAACTTCATCTGGAAACCTAGGTGTGCCAACATCATCAGTAAAATTAATAGGTGTGGGGCAAATACGATCTGGTGAATTTTCTCTGGAAGACTTTGCTTGCTGTACATCTATTATGACATCATCCTCGTCAATAGACATATTTAATGAAGTAGCAGATTTAGGTTTGTTAGGAAGTTTCGATTGTGTTTCTTTTAACAATGTTTTACTTGTTTTAGCAGCGTTTGTTCTAGTAGTTGAAATATCATTTACATGTATTTCAGGCTTGGACTTAACTTTTTGTGGGGATAATGGTTTTTTAGATTTTAATGTATTATCGCTACTAGTTCGCGTGACTTTAATATCAGAATCTTTTTTCGAAGTTACATCTTTGGTAATACTTTTTGATGTGGACGTTTTTCTACCCTCAATATCTGTAGTTTTATTTATAGTATTTTGATTAATCTTTGTGACAGATGTTTTCAACGTTGATGTTTTAGTAAAACTATTTTGTTTGGTTCCACTAGCTGTTTTCTTAATATCGCTTGTTACTGTTTTATCAAATTTAGTCGGTGATGGTTTTCGCGTTAAATTTGAAGTTTCTTTTGATTTGAACACAGTTGTCTTTTGTGTTTGTGGAGATTTAGGCCTTTCAGTAGAATTTAATGGTTTTTTAGGAGAGGTGCTCCTTGGTTTGTTAACATTTTCAGGTGTTTCAGGTCGTGAATTGACTACGGTTGTAACCTTTTTTGTGGGAGAGACGTTTCTTGATGAAGGTTTATTTGATACCTTTTGGTCTTTCAGTTTATCTTGTTTCGACTTTTCTGCACGAGTGTTGTCATCTCTAGTTGTTATCACGCGTTTCTGTATATTTTCTGTAATTTCGTTAGCTTCTACCGTTTCGTTTGCCTGGACATAATTTGTTACGATGTCAACATCTTTTAAACAAGTAATAGTCTTTACAGAACTTTTTTCTTGACTTGGTGCTCTTTCTTTTCTTTCAGGAGATAATTTTCTTAATGATTTTTGAACTCTATCTAATATTTCCAGTTCTCTTTCCGATGTGATTATCAGAGTAGATTCGTCTGATGTGGTATCAATATTTTTTTTTGGTAAATTTGTAGGCTTTTTGCGGTCCTTGTCCATCGATATAGAAGTGTATAGCTCTTTAGTGTTCTTACCAACTGAGGACGTTGAGTAGGTTGTTGTAATTTTGGTATTTCTTGAAGAAAGATCGGCTTCTCCGGACTTAATAGATTTTATGTCTTTAATGGTTGTATTTGATTTCAAAACTGTTTTCTTTTCAGGACTTTGAGGTCTTCCATGTTTAACTGAAATTGATTCCTTCAGATGTTTGTCAACTGGTTTTTTATTAGATGACACAGAGTAAACAGTAGGTGAATGCTGTTCTAATTTTCCTCCCGAGTTGTTTTCAAGTCTGTTAAAATCTTTCGGTGACTGTTTCGGAGTTGAATCTGTGGGTGAATATGGAGCATTGTTTGATGTTTGTTTTTTTTCTGGTATTTTAGATGAATGTAAGTTAGCATATTCTGATAAAGGTTTTGTTGTTTCATCGGTAGGTTTAGTTCTTCTTTCAGGACTTTGAGGTGGAGAAGCGTATTTAGTAGTAGTAACATGGCTTTGGATTGTGTCTTTGCTATTTACTTTAGTTGTTGCATAACTTTCTGTATCTGAAATTATTTCATAAAGATTTTTAGGTGACGAATCTTTGCAGGGAGATTTATCTACCTTTTCTTTCTCTAAAGACTTCTTTGTAGGTGAAGAGTCTCTTGATGGAATTTTATGTAATTTGCCTATTTCAGACTTCTTTATCGGCGAAGAGTCTCGTGTTGATGATTTTTGTGCTTTATCTATGTCACTTTTCTTTGCCGGCAAGGTGTTATTACCTTTTAATGTCAATTGTGGTTTATCTGTATGCTTTATCGTAGGCGAAGTGTCTCGTGAAGGAGTTGGCGTCTTGTCAAATTTCTTGGTAGTGGTATCTTTAGGTGATAATGTTTTTTTTTCTTTCACTGTAGTATCGGTGTCGTTTCTTATATCTGATGAATTTTTTTTAAATGTTATCAAATCATAATTTTGTTCATTGTTCTCTATACTAGTCCTATCGTTGTCATGTTTTGTCGGCAATTTCTTAATTGAATTTGGTAAAGATTCTTGAAAGTCTTGCCTATTAGTAATAACATTAGTAGTTTTTGTAAACTCTTCACGTTCTTTCAATAAAAAGTCAGAAACATTATCAGAAGTTTGCACTTTGATGGTGCCCTCTTTAATTTTTGATTTCTCATTTTGTTCTGGGCTACCGCAGGGAGATATGCTAGGAGAAGTATAATCAGAATCCACTTTATTTGAATACGTTGTTGTTTCTTTAGAATCAGATTTAGTTGAATCATCTTCCATCATTCCTAGAATTTTACGGCAGCGCTCTTCGTAAGTTTCGCGACGCTCAAGGGGTGGTTTTGGTTTAATTGTGATATTTTCAGACTCAACCTTTTTAAGATCGTATTTTGTGAAATTTTTATCTTCTAATGTCGGAGACACACGGAAGCTAGACGGAGGTTGCTCTATCAGAGGTAGTTCAACTTTTTCATTTGTGGGTTTCTTCAGCGAACTTTTTCTAGGTAGGGTAGTTTTGCTAGGAGATTGATCTTTTTGAGGAGAGGAGGATCTACAAGGTATTTTAGATGGGGATGGAGGCCTTCCTGCTTCGATCACCTTATAGTTAACATCGGTGACCAGTTCAGATGTTTCTGAATATAAAGTACTATCATCGAGATCTGTGACTATGACGTCTTCTCTTCGTGGTGAACTGTAATATACAAAGCCACTTACTGAAGTAGTGGGAGAACTATGCCCAGTTGATGGTACATCTTCAACAGGTTTTGATTTTCTAGTGGGACTTGTAGAAGGGGTAATGAGTTCACGTGAATGTCCTTTCGATATTGTATTTTGTTTCTTTGTTATGTCTTTGTTTCTCGTGTTACTTTTCTCCGATATCTTCTCCATATGTATAAAGTCAGCAGTCGTTTCATATTTTTTTTCTTTAGTCTTCGTTCTGGTAGGTGAAATACTATCTCTTGGTATAGATTGACGTTTTGTTGGTGATTCTGGTCTACCTAAATTATTATCTGTTCCTTCTTTAAATTTATTTGTTTCATATACTGTTTTGGATGGGTTGTCATTAATATGAAATTGTTTCTTTTCATCAGTTTCGGATTTCAATGGTGAAATTTCTATATTTAAATCATTCTTAGGTTGTCTCGAAATATCTTTTAGAATGAGGTCCTCCTTCTTAACATCTTCAGTATGATATTCTTTATTGAATATTTTATCGATTTTATCATGCTTATAATAATCCTTTTGTGTTAACTTATCTTCTGTAAATGTTACTGAACTTCTATCCGGTGATGACGATTTTTTATCCTTCTTTACGGAGATATTTTGGGCCAGGGGAGTAGGTTTATTATGATCAAAGCGAGGAGGTGAATGTTTTGTTTCATTAGGGGTATTGATTGCATAACTTTCGCCTTTAATGTTACTTTCATCGTCACAAGTATACATTTTAGTTTCTTCGTCAATTAATTTATAATTATCTTCTTTTGTTGTTGTTGTTGTTATATTTCTGTCTGATTTTCCTTTAGGTGCCTTTTCTGGTGTTTCTTTAATGGGTGATTTTCTGTCACTGTCACTGCCAAGTTTTTTCTCTGGGCTTGCAGAATCTTTATTATGTGATGATTTTCGTAACTGTTTATGTTTGGGTTCAGATGTATTAGATTTCGTAGAATGTTCCTTGTCAGGGCTAACAGAATTTTTAGATGGTTTTTTGAAAGAAATTGGGTGCTGATAATCTGATCGAGGGCTAGGACTTCGTCTGCTTTTAATGAAATCTCTTACGGGAGAATATTCGCGAGCTGAAGTTTCTTCAGGGACATTATCTTCGTTCCTTGGCGCCTGACCAGATAATAAATGTGATGGAAGTTCTTTATTTTCACTCGGCATTGAATTATTTCTTCTGTCAGGTGATTGTTTAGTAGGCGAAAACTCTCTGTTTTTTTTAGGAATATGTTCTCTGTTCTCTAATCTTGATTTTTTATCAGTAGTATTGAAGTATCTATCTTCATGTTTCCGTTCCGGACTAGAATGGTATCTAGACGTGTCGGATGGTGATTTTTCTGGACTGACCCTTGGACTTGGACGATTGTCTTTATGGATTTTTCTTTCAGGACTATACGACCTTTTAGGCGATAATGATCGCATTAATTTGTCGTCCGAATACTTATTTGTTTTCATTTCAGTTACGGAATGTGTAGAGTGAGTACTTAAATATTTTTCAGAAATTCTGTCTGTTGGTGAACCACTATCTGTTTTGGAAGGGCTTCCACTACGGCTTGATGGTTTTCTAAAAGTTTTGTCAGGACTCTCGGTGCGGCTAAATGGTTTTGTGCAAGTCTTATCAGGGCTGTCTGCGCGGCCAGATGGCGTTTTACAGGTTTTATCAGGACTACCTCCGCGGCTAGATGGTTTTCTATTGGTCTTATCAGGGCTAACACTACTTCTTAGCGATGAATTACTTGACACAAATGTTCTGCTTCCAGGAGATGATGCTCTCGTAGAAGGACGGGTCGGTGTATCCGATCTTAAAGAGTTAGCCCAAGCTTGATGAGAAGGGCTCCAATCTGTGCTAATCTTTTTTTGACTGTAATCAGACTGATACGTTGTTTGGTATCTATCAGTACTAGTCTTACACTTCATAGTTTCCTCAACATCCTTATCGTTCTTAACTTGGTGGAGAACTTCTCTGTTATCGGTATTGTACTGCATTTCATCCTTAACGTCACGTCGTGTTACGCTTAGGTTATTCTCCGATGGCATAACTTTACGCCGTTCAAATTCATTATCTTGCGTCTCATATATCTTTTTGTGCCTGCGATGGTCAACTGACTGGTCAACTTCTTGTTTTTGATTGATTAAAAAATCTTGATTGCTTTTGAAATCGTGATCATCTATAATTCTTTGATGTTCAACTATTCCGTCAGTACGGTCGTCAAATGTATCACTTATTATTTTAGATGAAGATTCTTTGACATCTGAGCAGTGGGTAGTAGAAGAATAAGACGAGGTTTTGCTCTCGCTTTTAGTTTGTTGTGAATGCTGTTCTGAACGACTGCTTTGCACTAAGGGCGCTCGAAACTCACGGCGAGTGCTGGTAACTCTCGTACCATCAGGCAGGCACCTCGTCTCTACTATAACCTTCGTATCTTCATCCGGATACTCCACCTTTCTTGAAACCAACTCACCATGTTCATTATTATTCCTACAACTTTGTTCGTGGTCGTTAATTTTTGTTATTCTTTTTTTAGTTAAGTGCTCGTTACGATTGTTGTCGTAAGATTGTCGAGTTACATCAAAGTCGTCGGAAGGTACGGCGTCGTGAGTGGTCGAAAATATTTCTTGGAATTTCGACGTAGAAGTTGAGGAGCTAGTGGTGCTAGAAAAATGCGATCCGTCGTCTGTTTGACGAACGACCTGTTCGTGAGCAGCGGTATTCGACGAGCTCTCGTTCTTCTTGAGGCTGATGTTACCATCATCGTACTCTGTGCTGGCTTGCTTGTGATGATCTATAGCTGAAAATTGACCCTTTCCGCCTTCTACGTCGTACTTGCCTTCGATATTCGCTTGAACTGTTTTGACATGGGTGTGCCCATCGTCACTCGTTCTGTTTTCAGACTCTACGTTCCATCCGGCGTTAGAGAGCTCCTTGAGATCTGGAAAAAAATTGAAATACATTATTGATTTGATAGAAGTTGTTTTATTGTTGTTACTGATTAATAGGCGTTAGTTCTGTTAGCGTTATTCCGGTTTAGACGTGCAAGGGCACCTTGGCCGCGATACGTGAACTCCTTGGGCGGAGAGCCCGCGTCGCGCACCTCCTTGCTCTTCATGGATTGGAAGCTTTGGTCCGCGAAAGACTTCACATGTCCCTGCGATGAAGTGAACTCACAACCTGCCGGATTGGTGACAAGACTTCTCTAGTAACTTTGAACAACAGTACTTCAATAAATATTTACATATATTATTAAGTATTAAACATAGCATATCATCATCAACCTCTGATGCCTTCTCCAGGCCGAAGTTTAACGTCAGATTGATAAAACAATTCCGGTGTTCGGTAATTCTTAAAAAAATATCATCTTTCGCGTATTTTTTATTCTTTAGAATTTTTGAAAACCTAAAGTATTATGTCTCTAAGAAAAATTATCAATTTATCATCATCATAACCTTCTTTTCTTGTGAACGTTTACGTCCACTGCTAGACACTGTTCAGTCTAATTGAAGCAGGCAAATTGTCGCATTGCAAAGAAACAAACATTTTTATGCAACTGCAACATATTTTGGATAACTACAGCCTAACAAGTAAATACCTAAATTTGTTTATCTGCTATGCAAATCAGGACTTTACCTTTAGAGTCGGCAGTGGGTTCCGGGGAGTACAGGTTGCGGAGGCGCTCCTCTCGCAGCCGGTACATGTGTGCACGGATTTCTTTCTTCCGCGAGAAGTCTTGAGTCTGCTGCCACTGTAAACGTAGACAAAAATATCTTCACGGTTAGAAGTAAACCTCGTCGGAGAAGGCCATGCGTCTGGCCATCATTATTCAATGCAGTTCACCTGATAGTAACTAATACGCTCGGTCCTAACAATCAACGCCCTTCAAACCGCAAAACATTAATGTTTGCACATTGCTGTTTGGCGGCAGCAACGATACCGTGGTGTACACATACGACACTTCTTCCTCGTATCTTACATCAAGACTTTATTATTGGTGGTTCACCGACACATTTTTTTTATTTAAGGAAGCGACCAGACGAGCAGGACGGTTAGCTTTTGGTACGTGATACGGCGGCCCATAATAACGTGGTGCTAGTTAGGATGATGATGTTCGATGTTGAGTCTCGTGACCCCAGTAATTACACTAGATACTTTCAAACCGGAACACACTAACGGTTACACAGTACTGCTTGGCGGCAGAGAGGTGAGCCCCAGTGGTACCCCACCAGAGCTCTCATTTCTGCCATCTAGGAAGGTATACCTAGATGGTATTTGTTAGCTGAGACCTACCAGCAGTCTAAATATAATAAACATTTTGTTCTCACCATGCGGCGCAGAAGATCCTCGTCCCGGATCAAGGAAACGTCGCCTTCGGACATACTGCGGACAAGGATTTATGTTCAATACAGTTCCGGTCACTTCAGTTAATTGCAAAGATGGCAATGGACTTAGTTTTATATCATAAATATCATGTTTAGGACTGTTAGAAATGCCCAGCGAAGTCCCCAGCACGTGGCCCAGCAAATGCATCAAACCAAATGCCCTCAGATATCGGTACTTGTGGGTGTATTAATTATGCTAAATATATTTTAATAAGAGAAAAAGTCTTTAAAGCACCGCCGACACGTTGTAAAAAAATTAATACTGTGCATCACATTCTCCATCATCATCTAACGCAGTTCCGAACAGACAGCCTGTCCCTTTTGAGCACCACATCCCCTTTCATAACAACTTGAACCAATCAAAAGGAGTATTTCAGTTACTTTTGTACCAGGACATGGTTTGGGATATCAGTAAAATAATGAACTCGAACCTGCGACAGTCGGCAGCAAGTGTATATACTTGCAATGGCTAGTGCCAGGTTCGAGAGAAGGCTGTTGGCCATGGCGTCCTTAAAACGTCTCGCGCCTGACACGGGGCGGCGCGGCGGCGGCGCAGCAGCTGCGCGCGCGACGATCGATGGAGGTCAAAGCGAGACGTGCGCCGACCCGTTCGCAAAGTATACGAGCGATAGTTTCACGCCGCTGTACCGAGCTGAGGAACGCTTCCAACTCCTTTTTTATTGCCCGGCTAGACACCAGTCACTGGCTTCCACTGCCGACGCAGGCTTTGAGCCAACTGTCAAACACTCCTGGCAGCGGAATGACCACACGGATGACACGGACCACACGGCCGACGAACACTCAGTCATAAAACAATTGGTACGACGCGACGGCTTAGTGATTGCACTAGACAATTCGCAGCAACATTCAGACTGCACGCACAATTGCACTATCTGCGCAGGCGGCGGCGCCGGCGCCGGGCGACTCACCAATATCGGGTGGAGCGGAGCGACGCGCGCCGGTGTGCGACATATGGTGCCTTGGTTTAAGGTCTTGACCGTATACGGCCGGTGCCCCGGCGCCCTCGCTCCGGATGACGCGCTCCCGGGGCTGGCCTGCCTCTATATGGCCAAGTGACCCGGTTCGCCGTCGCCGCGCCGCCCCAGCTCCTCGCCTGTGCCGGTGCAGCCTTGCGCACCTCGACCTCCAGCGCAACTTCACTTGCTAGCACGTTTACTTAAGACCGGGTTGGTGTGGTCGGACGGTTGTTGTGTACCAATTCCCATTTATAGTCGGAGAGTTCAAGTGGGAATTGGTTGTATTAGAAGGTGCCTCACAGCACTTAGTCCAATAAATACATGATCACATAAACATGTAGCGTCTCCTGTCGCTGTTTTCACCAACTACACCTAAACAGTGCCCCTCATCACAAGGGACACCTAAAATCATACCTTAACTTCTTTCACGACCGTTAGTTAGGTGACGACGTTCAGTGCTGACCCAGCAAGCGAGCAGTTCCCGCTGGTGTTTAATTGAACATTAAGTACAAGCCCAATGTTTTCCTTTGTATGATTAGGTAATATTTTAATAAAACATTGAAATCAATATCAACCTGTGTACGTATTACAAACGGGGGCTGGGGTGGGGGAGGCTGGGGGTAGGGGGTAGGGGGTGGGTGGGAGGAAAGTGTTTTCGCGCTATAGTATAGTATGTACGAACTTGTAATGAAATCTGTTTGGCTGTACTATTTGTGTGGGGCGGGTTTTGGTGTCGTTGGAAGTTTAAATTTTAAAGAACATAATTCCAAATTCAAATTAGGAAAATGTGTGATTTTCATTTGTTTCTCGTACTGTCAAGATGAAGGAATCTAATGAAGGCATTCGATACATTTTAAAATTTTAGTACAAAAAAGGTAAAAATGCGAAACAAGCCGCGAAAAAAATTTGCGATGTTTATGGAGCTAGTGCAGTGCAGTGCAGTGCAGTGCAGAGCAGTGCAGTGCACTGTGTAGCAGAAATTTGGTTTAAGCGTTTTCAATTGGGAAATTTTGATGTCAAAGATGCACGTCGCTCTGCTCGCTCTGGTCGCTCTGGTCGCTCTGGTCGCCATATTACGGATAAAATGGATACCATTTTTGAAAAAGCGGAGCAAGATCGGCATATCAGTAGTTACGGCGTAGCTGAAGAATTGGGAATTGACCACAAAACAATTTTGGCGCATTTGAAAAAAACTGGGTACACAAAAAAGCTCGATATATGGGTACCTCACGAGCTCACGAGCTTACTGAAAGAAACCTAATAATGAACCGTGTACTCGTTTGTGGTTCTCTATTGCGACGTAATGAAACCGAACCAGTTTTGAAGAAGCTGATAACTGGTGATGAAAAGTGGATCACGTACGACAAGAATCTGCGAAAAAAGTTCTGGTCAAAGGCCGGTCAGGCTTCACAGACTGTGGCGAAACCCGGGTTAACTCGCAACAAGGTGATGCTGCGTGTGTGGTGGGATTGGAAGGGCATTATTCATTATGAGCTGTTACCACCAAGCAGGACCATCGATTCTGAACTCTACTGCGAACAATTGATGAGATTAAAGCGAGAAATTGTGAGAAAGCGGCCGGAATTATTCAACAGAAGGGGTGTGGTTATTCATCATGATAACGCTAGACCTCACACATCTTTAGCCACTCAGCAAAAATGAAGAGAGTTTGGCTGGGAGGTGTTAAAGCATCCGCCGTATAGTCCTGACCTTGCACCTTCAGATTTCCGCCTGTTTCGGTCTCTTCAGAATTCCTTAGGCAGTGTCAGGTTAACATCACGAGAGGACTGCCAAAACCACTTGTCGCGGTATTTTGATCAGAAGTCTCAAAATCTCTATAGCAATGGGGTCATGTCCCCGTCGCTACCTACAAGTTCGCGTCTCTACAAAAAGTTATCAACCAAAATGGTACCTACGTACTTTAGTTAAATATAAATAAACTATAATAAAATTGTTTTGAATTTTCTTAAAAAATGCCAACAAACTCTTTCCCCAAGTTAATATATATATACAAGTATATATGTACACGTATATATATACAAGTATATATGTACTCGTATATATATACAAGTATATATGTACTCGTATATATATATATACGTGTATATATGTACTCGTATATATATACAAGTATATATGTACTCGTATATATATATATACGAGTATATATGTACTCGTATATATATACAAGTATATATGTACACGTATATATATATATACAAGTATATATGTACTCGTATATATATATATACGAGTATATATGTACTCGTATATATATACAAGTATATATGTACTCGTATATATATATATACGAGTATATATGTACTCGTATATATATACAAGTATATATGTACACGTATATATATATATACGAGTATATAAACGGCTTTCCTTTCCACAAATGTTGTTTTATTTTATTTTATTATCTTTTTTCTTAAATCGGGTGGAATCTTTTCATAAAGATACTTAGTCTTCTGAGGGGGAAACCAAAGTTATGTGGAGATTTTTACCCACTAAAAACCCCACGGTGGTCATCTGCAGCGTTTGGAGAGGTTACGGGATCTCCGTTCAGAACGATAACATGGATCTAGCTGCGGGGCCGATGACCGCGCCCCTAAATTCAAGGACTCCCTTAACGCTGTAATCCACACATAGCTGTTCGTGAAAACAAAACGTTCGCCAAGTGTCCCTAAACCTGGTTGAAGAGAAACTCAAATTTAAAGGGTTGTTGCTACAAAGGGCGGTGATTATTTAATTTAATAACATTTATAACCTCAAATGAATAGTTATAAGTAAAGGTGTGAGGCGCTGGCGGTGCTGGCGGCGCTGGCGGTGCTGGCGGCGGTGGCGGTGCTGGCGGCGCTGGCCGGTGACGCAGGCTCGGCTCCGCAGAATTCCAGTGATAAGGCATGTGGATGATGAAATCCCTTGTGTTCAGTGAACATCGGGGCACGGGGCACAATGCCTCATTGTGTTACAAGTATGTGCGTGTGTGTGTGCGACCTTTTGGACTATGCGACTGAATTATCGAGAACTTTCGAAAGGAATTTATATGAGCGATTTTTAAACAAACAAAAATATTTGTCATAAAATCCACACCTCTCCCCTCCAGTCGTCCTCGTGTTCGGATTGCGGCTCTGGTAGAATGTAAAATGCTGCAGCAGCAATTAGTATTGTGGGGGCTCTTATCACCGGGCGCCCTTTGTTGCGTGACGCACGGCGCTGCTCCAGATAACAGCTCCCGGCAGCTCATTCGGAAACATAAGACGATTACCGGACGCGCGCTGAACTGGCGACGGGACTTTACTACACCAGGTCACTGGTTTAAGTTATTTGAGTACATCTCGCTTGTGTAATTTTAACGCGTTGAAAAAGCGGGCGCAGCGAATGGAAAACCACATTAGTCCAATATAAATACTTAGCGGAAGTACAACAGAGTACTAATATCGCACGCCGGTTGGCGGTGGTAGCGGTGGTAGTGGTGGGAGCGGTGGCACCACCTCTTCAATTCCAGTTGCCGAAACGGCGATCGCTACGTATCGCCTCGAGTCTCACTGCATCACAACGCCGTGCTGTGTAAACGTTGGTCGTCCAGTTCGTCTCTTCTCTACATTCTACATCACAACGCTTATTCCAATAAATAACATTCATCTTCTTTTCTCTACTAAAGTGCTGCCTCTTTCTACTGCAGACAAATGGTCGGCCAAGCACGTAAGTATACGTAGTATGATAAGTGGAAACATCATGCCGTGAGCCAGACGCGCGGGTGCGCGGGTGCGCGGGCGCAGGCGTCTACATCGCGACCACGAGTAATTGCTGCAAACGAATGAGATTTAAAATGATTGGGGAGAAGGCCGGCGCCGCGGGGGCCTCGCGCCATAAATATTGTCATCATCATTAATACAATACTTAACGAACATTCAATTACTGCTGCATTACCTGCGCAGGTCCTTCAACAATAAAACAATGTCCTTGGTAGCGCGGGCCAACGTACACGTCGCACGAGGTGAGCACCGTCCGGGGCAGCCGGGCCGGGCCGGGCCGAGCACTCTCGCGCACCGCATGTATTGTTGTTTAGAAATATGGAGCCACTCAACTTCAACTCATGCAAGAAGAGGAAATACATAGCGAGGCAAAGAGATCGCGGCGGAACCTGTCACTGTCACAATGATAAACCAATTTGCCATAAAACATAAAGTCCGTTAAACAGGATAAGGATAAGGAAGTGATTTCTTTTCCAATTATAGTGTTCGTAAGAAACACTCGATTGCGGGTGCTTTCAAAGGGAAGTAAATTAGAAATGACTTTACGGTTTAGAAGCGCAACACCACAGACAGTAATTACATTATAAATATATATATATAGTAGCAGTATATATATATATATGTATGTATGTATATAGTAGGCTCTATCGCTATCTAATTATTCTGGAGTGTGGCGACACATTTGACTGTAAATCGATTTATAACAAACACAAAGATTAAGCTAAGTCCCATGAAGATGCTGTAGTTGTTAAAGAAACGATCGGTGCAATCTTCATAACAAAAAAAACAAACACACCGACAGACAGAGCGGCAGACAAAGCGACAGACAGAGCGGCATACAGAGCGGCAGACAGAGCGACAGACAGAGCGGCATACAGAGCGGCAGACAGAGCGACAGACAGAGCGGCAGACAGAGCGACAGACAGAACGGCATACAGAGCGACAGACAGAGCGGCATACAGAGCGGCAGACAGAGCGGCATACAGAGCGGCAGACAGAGCGACAGACAGAGCGGCATACAGAGCGGCAGACAGAGCTACAGACAGAGCGGCATACAGAGCGGCAGACAGAGCGGCATACAGAGCGGCATACAGAGCGGCAGACAGAGCGACAGACAGAGCGGCAGACAGAGCGACAGACAGAACGGCATACAGAGCGACAGACAGAGCGGCATACAGAGCGGCAGACAGAGCGGCATACAGAGCGGCAGACAGAGCGACAGACAGAGCGGCATACAGAGCGGCAGACAGAGCTACAGACAGAACGGCATAAAGAGCGACAGACAGAGCTACAGACAGAACGGCATACAGAGCGACAGACAGAGCGGCATACAGAGCGGCAGACAGAGCGACAGACAGAGCGGCATACAGAGCGGCAGACAGAGCGGCATACAGAGCGGCAGACAGAGCGGCAGATAGAGCGGCAAACAGAACGACAGACAGAGCGACAGACAGAGCGGCATACAGAGCGACAGACAGAGCGGCATACAGAGCGGCATACAGAGCGGCAGACAGAGCGGCATACAGAGCGACAGACAGAGCGACAGACAGAGCGGCATACAGAGCGGCAGACAGAGCGACAGACAAAGCGGCATACAGAGCGGCAGACAGAGCGACAGACAGAGCGGCATACAGAGCGGCAGACAGAGCTACAGACAGAACAGCATACAGAGCGACAGACAGAGCTACAGACAGAACGGCATACAGAGCGACAGACAGAGCGGCATACAGAGCGGCAGATAGAGCGGCAAACAGAACGACAGACAGAGCGGCAGATAGAGCGGCAAACAGAACGACAGACAGAGCGACAGACAGAGCGGCATACAGAGCGGCAGACAGAGCGACAGACAAAGCGGCATACAGAGCGGCAGACAGAGCGACAGACAGAGCGGCATACAGAGCGGCAGACAGAGCGACAGACAAAGCGGCATACAGAGCGGCAGACAGAGCGACAGACAGAGCGGCATACAGAGCGGCAGACAGAGCTACAGACAGAACGGCATACAGAGCGACAGACAGAGCCACAGACAGAACGGCATACAGAGCGACAGACAGAGCGGCATACAGAGCGGCAGACAGAGCGACAGACAGAGCGGCATACAGAGCGGCAGATAGAGCGGCAAACAGAACGACAGACAGAGCGGCAGATAGAGCGGCAAACAGAACGACAGACAGAGCGACAGACAGAGCGGCATACAGAACGACAGACAGAGCGACAGACAGAGCGGCATACAGAGCGACAGACAGAGCGGCATACAGAGCGGCAGACAGAGCGACAGACAAAGCGGCATACAGAGCGGCAGACAGAGCGACAGACAGAGCGGCATACAGAGCGGCAGACAGAGCGGCATACAGAGCGGCAGATAGAGCGGCAAACAGAACGACAGACAGAACGACAGACAGAGCGACAGACAGAGCGGCATGCAGAGCGGCAGACAGAGCGGCATACAGAGCGGCAGACAGAGCGACAGACAGAGCGGCAGACAGAGCGGCAGATAGAGCGACAGACAGAGCGGCATACAGAGCGACAGACAGAGCGACAGACAGAGCGACAGACAGAGCGGCAGACAGAGCGGCATACAGAGCGACAGACAGAGCGGCATACAGAGCGGCAGACAGAGCGACAGACAGAGCGGCATACAGAGCGACAGACAGAGCTACAGACAGAACGGCATACAGAGCGACAGACAGAGCGGCATACAGAGCGGCAGACAGAGCGACAGACAGAGCGGCATACAGAGCGGCAGACAGAGCGGCAGACAGAGCGGCAGACAGAGCGACAGACAGAACGGCATACAGAGCGGCAGACAGAGCGGCAGATAGAGCGACAGACAGAGCGGCATACAGAGCGGCAGACAGAGCGACAGACAGAGCGACAGACAGAGCGACAGACAGAGCGGCAGACGCGAACGTCAACTCTACGACGCGCCGCTGTCCGATTGTCAAACGAAGGCCGGGAAGGCGAGGGTGGTGTTCAGTATCGGGCGTACCGCATACCATCACGTGCCCGTCTGCCGGTCTCCAATATTGTCACATCATTATCACTCACTGCTGACAGGACTTTACGTTACCGGAAACCGTCTAAGTGCAAACATTACTGTGTATAGATTGAAAGGCGTTGTAGCTAGTGAAATTACTGCGGTAACGAAGCTTAACATTTTATGTCCCAAGGCGATGAGCGTAATATGGTGCAGTGTATATCATCCTAACTAAGCGCCACATTGTTATGGGCAAGCGTATCACCATCAGATGAACGTCTTGCTCATCTCATCTCTTCAGCTCAGCTGCAGTGCCCCTGCAACCTGCAGCACATATTACGTGTGCAGATCCCCGGCGGCGGGCGCACCTCCCACCTTCAATGCATCAATATCTTATGCATTGTTGCAACATTATTGTGTTTGAAATAATCGAGAGCGGAGCAATGAAGGATAATTGAAAGATGGCGACGCGGCGCTGAGCGGTGGGCAGTGGGCAGTGGGCGGGCTCGTTCCCACCGGCCCTAGAGCTGCGGTCGCGGCGAGGCTGAGATCAGCCGCCGCCGTCCGCATCGTCCGCGCCGCCCGCGCCCTGCTCCCAACCACGCAGTATACATTGGATAACGAAATCGAATCGTTGATAACGTTGTGATCCACCAGTCGCCCGCCCGCGCGCAGCGGCGCCGGCGCACGGGATGCAGCTCCGGCAGCAGGCGCGGGCGGGGGCACAACACCGCGTCATCTCTAACTACAGGTGTTAGCATAACAACTTGAGATGGGCCGGTTCATATTGTTCGACTGGTGTACAGTGTGCATACTCGTAATATCCATTGTTTGAATCCGTGCGGGCAGTGCACCGCGCACGCGCGGAGGAACTTCAGTCGAGCGTTCTGCTAGCTGCGGGCAACCTTCGCGAACACCACGTGTGTGTGTGCAGAAGAGATATATTTGGCGCATGCATACGAATAACAAATAAACCTCGTAGGGCGAAGGTCACCGTGCGGTGCCGGAGAGTCCCAGCCCGGCCGCTCACTGCGACCACTCGATGCATACCCATCCGGAATAATATTAAGTACTAGTTTTTTCTAAGTATCGAGCACCTCAATAGGTGAGGAATTTTTGTCTGATCATCACTCCGACGGAGGACTGTTCGTGTGCAACAACAATTTTATCCAACCCGGATTATTATTGTCACCGTCTTCAAGTGAAGTTTCAGTGCAAACATACAAATTGGGTGACAAATTCGATACTCAGCTAAACTCAGCATCGAGGATCCTACAGATATCTGCGAATGAACTGCAGCACGGCACAGCACAGCACAACTGTACACAGACAACCACACCATGGGGACGTGGTCTCCAACGGATGCAATCAACAGCAACTAGGTTATATTCACGAAACGCAAATAGTGTTATCCGCAGAATATAATGAAATGTAAATATATTACAATATGATTTAGTAACTAACGGTTGAAGTGAAGCATTTGTTTAAGGAAAGTTAAGTAATAGCAAGTGTAGCTCCCAGTGCCCGCAGGTGTCCTCTCCTATTAACCGGATGCAAGGTTCTGCGCAACGATTGTAACCGACACACGTACACAGCGTTCACCATATCGCTCAGCACCCGTTCACCTTGTAACCTTAACCTTCGGCGCGTCGGGACGCAGGACGGCGGGGAAGGCGGGGAAGGCGGGGAAGGCGCGGGTGTACGGGTGTACGAGAGCAGCCTGCCGCCCACCACACGATACCTACAGTTCCAGCGGAACTGGTCCCCGCATCCCGCAGCGTCCCGCGCGTTACAACAATCATTTAACAACATTACCTAACACTAATATCTAACGTACAAAGTAAACAACCCTGTACTCCGTCCGCCGAGCACCAACAGCTTTTGACAATCTCCTAAGCCTCAAGTCCATACTGATCCCTAAGTAACGCGCCGGTCTAACATAACGTCCGTATCCGTATACATTTGCATTTTGTTTAGTGACGTTCGCGAGCCCGGTGAGGGTCAGGGTCGAGCTTTATCAGAAGTTGTTTACGTCAAATTCAACCCCTTCGATATCCCTTCCTGCCGTTTAGTATTAGTACGAGGAAGGTACAGCCCCGCAAGGACCTGCGGACATTAATTTCGAGCGATATTCGTTTGTAACAAGCCTTTCGCGAACTGCTGCTTACCGGCAATACGGGCTACGGTGGAATCAGTGTCCACGGGGCTTCAGTGTAGTACCAGTAGACCATGATTACTGTACCTTATTCACTTGCTCATCTAAACAGCACAAATCCGTCTACTAGAGTTAAGACTGTAGAAGTCTTGTGGTGAGGTGCGGAGATCAGGAACTGATACTTATAATAATAGTACTCCCGCTCGTAGTATTACGAAGATCCAGACAGATCCAGTTAATGAATACAATTGTATACTCCTTAAGGACACTTGTTGACTAAAGACTTGACATTAAAGAAATCCAGAGATCCAAGTTAACGGACGCAATCGTATACTTTGTAATGTCTTGTTGGCCGAAGTCAATGTAAACAAAGATGCACGATCCTTAAAAGGATTGGAGCTATGACACAAGATAGCGTGATCTCTTGTTCACGGAGGCGCCATCTGTTGAATTGTTTGAACACTTCCTGTTACAGTCTCCGACGAGGTTCCGACGAGAAAGACAGGATCTGCTTTTGTGACTGAACTGTACATTATTACACTGCGAGGAATAATGGGTGGCACTAAGCACCTCATTACCCTGAACTACTGCAGGCACACACGAGCAACAGCAATTAGGCAAACGGCGTAGTAACTAATGAACAGTGTAATGACGTTTTGTTAAACTGAACGGACCTTGCTTCACGGATTCGACAGTGGACCTTAACCCCACTACTTAACCCCACTACTTCGCCAACTGAAGTTACATGTGGTGCGCGTGGACAGCGCCTCCGATTAGGACACCACGGGTACTCTTACTTTTAATTATTGAATAAAAAGTAGCTTAGCTTGAATCAGTTTCGGGCCAATCATTTCATATATGAAGATCTGTAGCATTCGCTACTTTGTCCCTTACTTTGCTACTTCCTTTTGATTCTAATACATCACGCCGCCGTCTCTACTAGTCTACCTCTTCTTACTTCTGCCTTCGTTATCTTGTGAAGATGAAATCGTGCAAGGATTAATTTCTTCCTTTTCCTGTCATTGCCGATGAATTCTTTTCTCGTTTATCAAAAAGATGGATCCCGGTACTCTAAACATTTAAGGTGGTTAGGTCGGCTGCGTATCTCATTTAGTGAACCTTCGTAAGCGCTGGTGTAACTGATTATTTACGCCATCCTGTACACAGGATGTTGACGAGGTTAGTTCGTTCGCCGCAAACATCGTCGCAAACGGATACTTAAAAAGCGTCCCACGCGTGAACTATTGCGTCTCCTAACGACTGTCCAAGGAAAATCTAAATCGCAGGAGACAAATTGCTGCTCCGCCATTGAAATCAATCTAACTCGAATTTAGTGATGACCTTATCCTTGATCTGTTTCATGCGCGAGGATGCGGCCGGCACGCTGCAATTGGCGGCGTGCCGGTGACCGTGCGTCACTTAGAGACCTTCTTCTCTTACTATTATAGAACCGGAGATCATTTCGAGGGGCGCCACCACACCGCAGCATCTCTATGACAGTATACGTTCCATCGTTCGCTGCAAAGTGCTATAGCAGAAGTTTCCCGGAGAGGAGCACATGTGGTGCTAGGTGAGAACCTGGCGCCGTATTGTTGTGCACTTTCGCATCGGTCGTCGCCGCGTAAACAAACCTTCTCCGACTTCATTTCCTGTGTTTACTATTTTGTCAAATATAAATAGAAATACTTTGCTCGTCCTTTCCATAATGAGCTTTGTTCGCCAAGCAGACGCATAACCAGGCCGAGATGGGTAGGTATGGCTCATGAAGATACTCTCCTAAGATTTGTTCAATTTGTTATAAACAGTGTTGGTGTGGGCATGCGCAGAACTAGTTCCGACCGGCGCGTGCCGCAACCAAAACGCTTTTAGACCTTTCTCCGTTCATCTCAAAATGTTCTTTTTCTTATTGGGATCTCTTGCTATCAATTTATCAGGTACCTTATTAATGTAACATTCATAATTTCGTTTTAATTTTTCTTAAATAATAAGTGAACATTTTATTTTTGTTATCTTATTGTATCTTTTAAGAGCCGAAACGAAAAAAAAATTGCGGATTACATAACATCGAAAACCATGCCGGCGTTAAGATAAAGGTGTCCGCAAGTTCTTGTTGGAGGTCTGCAGGACCGACTGCTTTTAATTTTTTTTTCCATAAGGCACGCAGTGCACGGTGTATTTCCGGCGGTGACATCAGGCGGAGGCGGCAGCCAGCTCTAACGAGGATGTGCCGTCAAAACCAATCCACCGTGTTTACTTCACAAATATATGAGGCGTGATTTCACTCGCGCAAGGCCATGTCACAGATATGGCTAATCACACAAACTTATTTACATTGTTTGTATTGTTGTGTGGCGACGGCGGCCACGGACAATGCGCGCGCGCCGCCAATATCAGTCATATTAATTTGGTTTACGAGACGTGTGACGCAAGGCTCGCAGGACATCACGGCGCGACGAGCTGCTCACCACGCCGGCGTGCACAGCACAGCACTGCACAACACAGCGCACGCGCAGACACCGTTTATACATAATATTTTGTTGTCAGTTTGTGGCGCTGTAACGAACGCAGGTTATCAATCAGATCTAGGATACCGTTTAAATGGCAGGTCGCTGTCGCGCGCGGGCCCGACCACCTTTACTACATACTGCATCAGTAGGCAGTGCAGCCGCGAGCGCAGTGTGCAATGCTGATTTACGCACACCACCACACACACGGGGAAATTAGAAGTATCTAGCTTCACGCGTCTGTGAGTGTTTAGAAGAATTCGAATAGATAACCGCAATAAGATCATATAAATCGATGTCAGACTGTCCGCCTGAAGGTTTACGAGTTAGTTCAAATGCGAAAACCACTCATTGTTTTGGTCCATATGCAAGTACACCTCGCTACCTCTGGTGCGCGCGAGATGTTCGCGCACTCGTCTCATCAGCGCCGGCGCAATGAACTTTATATGAAATCTATGTTTTCAATTGCGTTTCATGTTGTAGTTGTATTCATTGGACATAGCACAATATGTCATAAGTCACAGATCCTCACGAGCTCGCCTCCCAGCGGGCGTACTCATACTGCTGTGCACAACAGCGCGACTCCGTTCCGTTCCGTCGCGGCGCGACGCCAGCAGCGTGTTAGCACGTGACCGTGTGCGCGCCGCACTTACCCAACCCGAACCTCCCCTACCCTCCCCTACGCCCCGCTACTGCGACGCGGTTAACTAATTTATTGTAAAAACGACAAATTGTCTAAACTTCTTTCTACCTATATAAGGCAGGAGGTTTAGAATACGGCAAGCGCGCAGCATCGGAAGGTAGCACAGCAGCACGCGCTTTGTTATTGATAAGCACGCACGGCCCGCTTGTTGATATCCTGAGGAGGAGAGTGTGCTCGTAATGCTTAAATGTCTATGCGTTTGGTTTATGATCTGTTCTGCGATGTTTCGTGGGGTGGTGGCCGCAGCAGCCCACAGCGGCCAACAGCAGCCGGCAGCAGCCGGGGCACAGCGCGGGTACACATGTATCTGTATCGAGATATGTATGACGACACAAACAATCTATCCATCTGTAGTAATTATTATTATTCGTCTATGGAAAAATTTTTGATGCGCGATTAAATACTGAAGAAATAAGTATGGCAGTCACTCACCGCAGCACCAGCACCAACTTTAAGAGTGAACGGGGTAGGAAGGCGCGAGGCGCGACTCTGTTCGACCCTGCGCGACCGTGGCGGAGCGAGCTCTACAGGCGAGTGCGCGTGCGCCGGCCCACCGCGCCCACCGGGTCCATCGCCGCCCACCGCCGCCCACCGCCGGTTGTGCGACTTTTTGCGAACGGATAAGTGGCGAGGTCGCGTGGGAAGCGGGTTCGATTCGTACGCAGTCAAAACATCGACTCCACGGCTCCCAGTGTCGTTCGGTTACATAAACACCGCCGAGACCGCATTGTTCCGACCGCTCACCCCCTCGCTCACCCCCGCGCTCATACCCGCGCTCACACCCGCGCGCACACCCGCCCGCACCCTCACTACGAGACGCAACATTTTTTATTTATTATATACATTTTTCATTAACTGACACCGCAGCAGCGTGTGCGCATGCGCATCCTCGACCAGCTCACATTGCGGCTGGTTCCGTGTGTACACTGCGCAATATTGGGAGGAGTTTACAGTAAGGTCACACACAGCACTTGGAGTGGTGTTGATGCTCAGCACAAACCCATCCGTCATGTGCTGTCATGGAGTCACATTTTCTCTTCTTTCATGTGTTAGTACGACTTTACTTATTTATTACGATTTTGAACATCACCCGTATGCTAATGGACCTACATATTATATATAAACTTGAAGAATTCGAACCTGCGACACCCGGGGTGTGTCCGCCGGCGCCGGCGCAGCCACCTCAACCGGCTGCGACTGTGTAATAAGTAAACACATGTAATAAGGAAGAGCAAATGATATTACTTTAGATAAATCCACTTCACGCTGCGATTGAAGGTCGGCGAGTTAAGGCGCATCCGGCGGAAGCTCGCGACTGCACCGGCGTGGCGTCACCACCACCCACCACCACCCACCACCCACCACCAGGTGCGAGAGGCTGCGGCGGCGGTGTCGATATTCATAACATTCATCAAGAGAAGATTTATTGGTGAAGATAACTTGCCGACTGTTGCGACAACATCCGAATAATGGCCGAATAACTTTTCAGGAGTGTACCGAGCACGAGACCTGGACAAGTAGAGGAAATGACTTTCTCAATAAACGTTCGTCGTGCCCCTCCATGTAAACATGGCTTCTCAACCTGTTTCAGGTCTGCCCGACTCCAGTTAGGTACGAATATGATGAATGTCAAACGGGAACATCGACTTGTCTTTGGTCAGCCGCTGGGCGAGTCGCTTCCGGACGAAATGAACTTGGGACAGCTTCAGCCTTTCTCCAGCTGATCAAAGCTTTTGTAACTAGACACTACTACATCATTAAATTACAGTAATGTCTGTAATGGGATGGTACAGGTTGTTTAGAACAGAGGCATTGTGAGCGCGTGTGTGGGACTGCGCGGCGGCCGGGCCACGCGTGGGCGGCGCGGAGTGCGCAGCTCGCGGTGCAGTGAGGTCATTACCGCGCAATTAGCACGTGCTGGTCGCCACCGCCGAGCTGCTGCGTCCGCCCACAGGCAACAACGCGGTGCTACTTGGCACGTACATACAACACCTCGCTCGTTGCTGAAGTAATTCCACCAGCTGTGTGTTAAGTGCCAACGTTGGATCGCTGTTACTGGACGTGCGGGCAGCCCCAGTGGTTGCGGTATGCTGTCGGCTCGTGACGCGGCTCAGGAACGCTGGCACTGATCAGATTGTGAACAAAGCACAGTAAGCATCTGCGTTTGTAACGACGTACCGCAGTACAAAGTGAGGTCACTTTATGTTCTTGTGTACACTCTCAATATCGTTGACATCATGGAAAAACCTGTGCAGTATCACTGCACCCGGATGGCCTTCGGGGCCGTGGCGTTGTGCTCAAAGCCGGATATAATATAATACATCACTCCTGACAGACACTATTCAAATCGCGTTAGGTTGCGTTTGACGCCACCACCGCCGGGCGTTGCTGCTAAGGTTACTGCCTCTCGGTGCTGGTGTTAACATTTCTGGTGCTGCACACACCAGTTACTGGGAAATGTTCTGAACAGGGTGCATCGGTTTAATAACGCTTTTTTTTACACTATGAAGCGACGAGACTAGCGGGACGTAAGAAGTAAGACGTTAGACGTTAGACGTTAGACTACGCTAACAATATGGCTCTAGTTAGGATGTTTTACACAGCACCACATCGCGCTCTTCGCCTTGGGACATAACATATTCAGTCTCCTTACCCCAGTAATTTCACTAGCTACGGCGCCTTCAAACCGGAACACAGTAATATTTGCACAGTACTGTTTGCCAGTTGCAATAGGAGCTACGGTGGTACCTAGCTACACGGTTCGCCAACAAAAAACTACCGCCAATAAGATGCCGATAAACCAGTAAATTAGAATCTCATAATGTGCTTCTCCATCCTCATCCTCTGCCATGTAACAGATCGCCAGCAATTACATCATATAGAATGGAGCCCTGAGTGAGATAATAGCCCAACTCCAAAATTGAAATATTAAGTCCGTTAAATATTAACTGACCTCATCGCGTACAGTGCAGCTCACAGGTTAACTACACATCTGCCCTGTAGTCTCGAGCTATTAAGAATGGCACTAAGGTAGCCCTGTCTGTCGTATAAGACGACTAAAAGGGCCTTCATTGTTCACTAAGTGAGTGAGAGCGAGATGAACGAGAAGTCCGAGGTGGTTTAGTGCTTGTGGTAGCAAAGCGAGGGTGCCAAGAGGGCTACAGCCAACTCAGGCACTTGTTTCGGGGACTTGCGTTCCGTAAGAGATTGCGGGGCTTCTCGCAACGCACTGAAGATGACCACCGAGGGGATTTTAGTGGGTAAAAATCCTACATAATGTTCCCCACAGAAGCACGGTATGTTTTAAGAAACCCCCCTCCCCACACTCTCCTCTGATAAAAAAAAATGTTTACTGCACACGGACACGATAAATAGTTCCAGGTAACGAGCTCATGGACCGTATGTGATTTGCGCGAGGACACATTAAATACACATTAAGGGTCCGACGCGACCGCACCGGCAATTAGGTGACGTGTACGATTCATCTGTATCTTAATTTGAATGTAATATGTTTATTAAATGTCGCATCGATAACCGACTCCACGAGCTGTGGGGCACGAGGGTCGGCCGGCCGACGGCGCACGCGCGCGCTGTACAAATGTTACTCTGATCCAGTTTCGAAGTGCTTTCCTTATGAACCACGGAAAGATAGTATTATAAACCCCTCACGATGTTCCACTGGCACCGATTTCTAGTTCACCTATATTATAATTGGGAAATAAAGTGGCAGCCTCGAAAAGAAACGCCCGCAGCGAGAACAGAGAGTTGTTCTCAAGAATCAAAGCGTCTCCGCTGATGAATGTACTTTCCCTACACCAACACCACTGGTACTTAGTAAGGCAACGCAAGCCACGTTGATTTCAAATAGAACGTCTTAACATGATAACATCACGAGCTCGGCCCGTGTTCGCACCGAATGGGTGGACAGGGTAGGAGACAGGAGGAGCGGTCGGAGTCTCCGCCGAGTCCTGAACGCGTATGCATTGCCCGTTCGTGTGGCCTGCCGTGTGGTCCGTGGCTCCTATCAAATTTATTTATTGAACATATGAACGAAATACACGCATCATCACCTGCCCTCATATGGGATCCTAAGCATTTCTCATACACCCACTTCCGACCGTCCGATGTCGTTGGTTTATCTGGAGGGAGGGTGTTCCACACTTCTGTGTCGTGTACGC
The DNA here is from genome assembly GCA_029030555.1 of Ornithoptera alexandrae. NCBI lineage: Eukaryota > Metazoa > Arthropoda > Insecta > Lepidoptera > Papilionidae > Ornithoptera > Ornithoptera alexandrae. The sequence goes on along the minus strand of JARDVY010000041.1, from coordinate 11,203,420 downwards.
GGCTTCCAGTCTAAGACTTTCCTCTCTATCGGCCGTCACTGACCTAATATATATGGCCGGCCCGCTGCCACTTCCATATGCACATTTTGAGAGCTATGTTGACAACTTTAGTTCTCCGTCGAATTTCTTCGTTCCGGTTCTAGTCCCTTAAAGAGATGCCACGCATATCTCTCTCCATCGCTCGCTGTGATACTTTGAATCGGTGAACCAGTCTGATGAACAGGTGCCATATCTCTGCGCTGTAAGTGAGAATCTTCTTCTTCTACTTGCGGTGCCTCTCCAACTAGCGAAGGTTGTCAGTTCATCATATTACGCCCGGTCCAAATGAGGGTGGGAAGGACAAAATCGGTAAAAGACTTTAGTCTTAAAATATTGAGATATTTGCAAAATGAGGACGTGACGAAGTTTCCCAAACGCTGCCGAGCCGAATGCGTCCATCGATCTCTTTGTTGGAGTCACCTCGGCCGAGTTCTACAACCTGTCCGTGGCAGACGTATTCTTTTACTTCTACAATCCACACAAATGATGTTAATTGGAAAATGTTCTATTTGTTCACGAACAATTTATTTTATCAATCAGAGGTGCGAGCGCGGACGGGCGCAAACAGACTGACACATTGCGAACAGGTACCACCAGCGCGGAGGAGGTATGAGGAGCGCCTCGACGAGGCGTGCGCCTGCGCGTGCGGACTAATAGCGTCCCAATGTAAGTTACGAGCTGCTGAGGCTTGCTCAATATTACATATCGGAGAGGGCGTGGGGCAGATGCCCATAAATTGTTACTACTAGCCTTCTATATATCTTCTAAGATTCATTCGTTTTGTAGAAGCGAAATGCAATGTCAATAAAGACGTAAGAAGAAGAGAGAAAAGGTTTCGTTATATAATAAAGTTACACATAACGCCACAGTCTTTAGCTGATGCCATCTCTCGTGTGCTGCTGCGCCTTTCAAACAGGTTCGTAACGTTTGTGTTACGAAACCTAATAAAGGAAATAATTAACTGGCTGTTGAATTTATTCCCCGGTACACATCCTAGAATGAATTTTATATTTGCATAGAAGCAGTATAAAGTCTCGTTCGCGGGAACCTGTCTGATGGCATGAGGCGTGGTGCAGCGCGCAGTGGCAATGTCTTCAGTGAACGCGCCCCAGGCGTCGGCTGGTGAGGCTGCGCGGCTGGTGCGCGCGTCGGAGGCCGTGCCGCCAAAGCTGTCGCCTTTGACCCAGTGCGACGAGGCCGTCGACACGAGGCGCGCAGTTAGTTGCAGGGAAGGCTGCACACGCGCCCGCCGCCGCTTATCGCGAAGGATGCGCCCCTGCCGCAGCGCGGTCGCGTCGCGCAGCTTGTTGTTCGCGTTTTACTTATTAAAACGGCGAAACAAGGTTAGGGTTTTTTATTATATCAGCATCAGCATTAACATTAACATGCTCGTTTGTTTTGAACCTGTTTCGAAACGTGATAAGCGATACATTAAATAGCGTGTCACCGCTGCACATTACCAGCGAGCGTGTGAAACAAAGTCATGCTGCCCCAAGTTTTCTACTCTCGGTGTGCACGGACGCGATCTAAATAATAACAGCAATAATAAAGTGAGTAGCATTGCGCGCGCGCAGCGCCATTCTACAACTGATTCCTGATAAACAGGATACTTACTTGCTGCCGAATGTAATTAGCAGGATTGTACTTTTTTTTAGAGTTTACATAGAGGCGTAGGCCCAAGTTGCCCTTTGAATTAATAATATACTATGCACCCGGGTTGTCATCTTGCAGAGAGACATCATCGGTGCGGGGCTACTCCTGTGAATGTGGTTAGGTATATCGTAACGTACTTAGAGAAAACTCAAACGAATTTAGAAAACCAGAGTGGTGCCCTATTGGACATGCCCACAAAAAGACCTTTGTGAACTCGCAGTGCCATGTATGTCGTCTCACGAAGTTCACTGTGGCTAATGAAATTGTGAGATAAATGAGACGCGCTAAGTAAATATTTTGACTGCCTCTTTGTTGATACCGGCGGACGAGCCACACGAATTGAAGTGTAGGCTGAAATTACAGAGATGTTGGATTTAAGGAAAAGATGATGTTTATTTTGCGCAGAATTAACATGTAACCGCCACGTTGACTCACTGACAAACACTTGCAGATGACGAAGTCCAGGACATCGTACAGGCATGTACACAAAATGACTAGGATAACCGGAGGGAGTAAATGCTTAAATAGATACCGACGCGATGCAATATAGAAGAATGTGTAGGGTTACAAATATTTCAACCAGTTTCCCTATAATTAAAGTATCCGCTGCAGTGGTGCAGTCGGTCTCCAGTTGAAGAAACCGGCGCAGTAAGCACCAAGGCTGCGAAGACAAGGAACTTAAGAGGAATGTTGGGTTAACTCAAGAAAGTGGGGAGCGACCTACGCCGCAGACATGACCGCTCGTCGGTTTGTCGAGTCAGCAGCCTGCGGCGGACCCCGCCCCGCCCCGCGCACGCGCACGCGCACGCTATACTATCGCAGTTATAGTATTAAACAACATACAAGTTGTTGGTGAAGAAGAAACGGTGCATAGGACATACCCTTAAGAATTTAACCTTTAGTAAATTGTTCGAGTTAAACACGTTCGGTTACGTGAAGACGGTTAATTTATTGCAATTATACGAGCTGCTCGTCATCATGTCATTCGGTACCGACTGCTCATGAGCCTGCGATGTATGTACGCCGTTACACTTTAGAGATCACATAACATCGGATCCAATGCGTTATATACGTTTGGAGAAATAAATAAATACCAGGTAGATAATGTATTGTATTGGTGCCGCAGCTTCGAGGACGCTGTGAGCAACGATTGTATTTAACTAAGTAAATGTAAATGAGCGCAGCAATTAATATGTATGGATTAAGATTAGAACATCAGCTCGCCGACGTCAGCGCACGAGAATGTCTAAAGTCTTCGGATAAATACATTGCGAAAGAGTATCATACGATACTATACGATACGATACACAAAACGCAGCTCCAAGACACATGCGCAAACATACTGCGCGGACGGGGGCGTGGGGGCGTGGGGGCGCGGGGGCGCGCTCACTCGGCCCGCTCGCTCCCCGCGATGGCCCTGCTTCATACCCTAACCGACAACTTGGAAACTTACGATTACTGAGCCCGCACCCGAAGAACTAAATACTTGGTCACATCATGTCAAATTGGCTCAAGTGACATTGCGGGTACGCGGGTACACAAACAGCTGATCGTGCTCAACCCCGGTCACGTGGGACTCGTCCGCGATCAGCACAAAGAAGAAATCCAATTATCATTGTACCTACACTCAGTTGTTAAATATAAACACATGCAGTACCTGCGCCATGTTCGTGTTGGGAAAAGTATTTTGTTACAAAGGAGTCGGCAGCAACGGAGCGCCGTGACTCACGAGCTGGTGTTTCAGCTGGGTTGCAGCGACACTCACCTGGCGGGCGCCCGCTAGCGGTCACACTGGAGCACTGAGGAACTGCTCCACCTCGTTGCGGGCTCGGCGGCGAGTGCGGCACGGCCGGCGCCGCGCTACCGGCCAGTGATCGACTGGTCAGTGCGGATGGGGCGGCGGGTGTTCGCAGAGTCGGTTCGTTCGTGTCGGCTGCCCGGTGCACGTCAGGTCACTGGAGGTCGGTTTGTTTTCTTGCGAGCGTGCGGTCCGTGCGCGTGCGCGTGCGGTACGAGCGGTGCGAGCGGTGCGTGCAGTGCGTGCGGCGCCCGAGCGAGCACTGCGCGGCGATGCGCTGCTCTGCGCCGGCGCACTTCGGCGGGGTGCGGCTCCCCGCCGGCCCCTCGGCCCGCAGCCGAAGCCTCCAGGGCCCTTAGCGACTCGCCGAATGTTCTGGGAAGACTCACACCGCCTCAACACTTCCGCGCCCGTGCGATTGCGCCAAGTGCTCACTTATTTTACTAAAGATGTACAGGATGTCTCCTGCCGCGGCTGCGGGCACCACCCCAACACGCAGGAACGTGCGAGTCTGGCTACAGGATTTAAAGTGAATCTATGTATATATATATATATATACATATATATATATACATATATATATATATATATATATATATATGTATGTATGTTAATAAATGGCTGTAGTAATTATACAGGCGTAAGGCTGGTAATTATTTCATGTCCACTTGGAAGTTGGACCGTAAACACGCTCAAAGCCAGGTTACCCGGAACGTACAAACAGTGGACACTTTTTTAATTTCATTTTATTTACATGTAAACATATTTTGATATTGACGGAATGCATTAGTTTAAACAATGAACGTGAGGGCATCAGCTGTCACGTTCATTTTTAAACGTTCACCCCCGGACAATGATTATGTACATTGCAGTCAGATTGCCTCACTGGTTGCCGACAGGTCGCTCTGTGTCGCGCTGTGTCGTGCCGCGCGCGAGTCGCGAACGCTCATGATGCATCGTTATTGTAGCTCGTTAAGTTTTGTGTGAGGTTCCTTTATAAGGAAAACGGTTTCAGAACGTAGCAAACGCGCCTGCAGTCAGCGTGCGTACTGGCTCGCGTGAGTCACTTGGCAGCAGGGCCCGCGCCGCGCCGCGCAGCGCTGCATCACATTGCGCTGCGCTGCGCTGCGTTGCGCTGCGTGGGCGCGCTGTTTGCGGACGACATTATTGTTTGTATTTGAATAATGTTTTGGAATCGCTCGCCATTGTTCCCAGCGCTACCTCTCATCGGGGCCGAACGGGCCGGTGTGCTATGCCATGCCAACTGTCGCTGCGTACGCCAAACGGATGCTCCTAAACAGCTGAACCTAAAGCTGAAGCAAACCGGAACACGGCAATGTTTGCACACTACACAGTTTGACGGCTGCAATAGGCGCTGCGGTAGTTCCTACCTAGACGGTGTCCGACAACAGAGACTTACCACGAGTAAAGCTCCTGCTTGCCTCGTATTCTAGTCGAATAAAGAGGCGCAAGGATAAGGCGGAGCCCACTCCACCGTTCGTGCTGACATTGCAAATTTATAAATTTATAAACAAATTATTAATAAAAAACAGTTTCTGTTGCATAAATCCTACTCGTCGGCCGTGTACTTGTACCTTGGCGTGAAAGGCAGACATTTAACCTTTCATTCCAAAAAACTCAATCTAACTACAGGAGTGAGCAAACGTGGCCGTGTGGCGGTATGTCGGGGCAGCGCGGCGGAGGGAGAAACGAGGGAGGGGGGAGAGAGGGGGGGGGAGCGGTAAAGGGGAGAACAGAAAATAAGATCTATCCGGCCCAGTGGTCAACCTCACCGGCCCGCGGTGCCCCCTGCTGGATTATGGACGAAGCTCTGGCGACCGAGCAATGGCGGTATAACCATACACTCGGCCCGACAACGGCTGGATGAGGGTTCAGCAGCCTTGTGGTGTAAGTAACATCTAAAAGGTCTGGTGCAGAAAACAACGGGAAACCACTGCACTTTATTCCCTAGTGTTCAGCATAAAAAAGTCCAATAATAATAAGGCCTCGAAAGCCCGGCTGTCTCTTAGGAGACAAAAAGGACTGCACCACACTGATCGCCAACCTTCACTAGTTGGAGAGGCACTTTAAGAAGAAGAAGAAGAAAGTTTGAAGGGCGCTGCAGTTTGGAAGTTTACTGGTGTAACAAAACGTACCACCTCCGCGTTAGACTCATCGCAAGGTCTCGGTGGGCCAGCGGCCGGCTCGGTGCCGGCGCATGCGTGCGTATTGTAATAATGTTATTTATAATAATTATACTCGTATAACTATATAATTTGCCTCCTGCCGTGTGAACAGTATAACGAGATGTAATAATTTCCTTATTATTAATATTACCTGTTTACTATCGTTCCGCCGGCCCGAACAATTGCACTCACTTGTCTGCGACGTCGTGTGCAAGCGCACTCCGGGCGCGCCGCAGCAGCCCGTGCCCGGCCCCTGCTTACGCGAGCAGGAGCGGGCGTCCACGTTGCTATCGGCCGCGAGGGAGCGTCTTCAGAACGGACACTTCAAGTCCTCAACTGGTTTACTATATCATCATTATACGTAAGAAATATTTGTAAGAAAGCGGTGCGTCCCGCAGACTGTGCGCCAAGGTTACGTCGATGCCGACCGGCGGCCATTTTGATGCAAATGCGTGACGTCACCGCCGACGAGTCACCCAGTGAGCTCACTTGCGCGGGCGCAACATTTTTTTCTCTCGTGAGGCTGTTCTCGAAACCGCACACACATTACCTTAGAGGATAATAAATTATCTTAAAAGATTATAAAATAAATTTCGGTCGCCATTTGTTATTCTACACAAAAAGATACGCAAATCGCGGCCGTGTCCTGTGTCCTGTGTCCTGTGGCCTATGTCCTGTGGCCTGTGTCTTGTGTCTTGTGCGGTGAAACTCCTTATGAAACCAATTATTTAAAGAACCGCTGACTGAAATTAAAAATAATGTCAATCATAAAATGTCATTTTAAAATATCCATATTTTAAAATGACATTTTATTGAATATATCTAAAAATAATGAAAAACCGCAAATATGCTAGGATACGCACACGGATCCCGCGGACGCACACAGCGACACGACTGCCCGCCACACGCACCGAGCTGCCGATGCACTTCTCGAGGGGCGGCGGCGAAATGCAGTAGTGTTGGTAATTGCAGCTTCAGCTAGAGTCATTCAGTCAACCATAATTATATTGTCTTGACAAATTGTCTAAAGAAATTTGCGATCGATGAATAGCTTCCCCTGGGGTGCTCACGGGCATGGAATCGAATGACGATACACGTCACTATAGCAAGCCGCGCCGGCGTGGGTGTGGGCGCGGGCGTGGACGTGGACGTGGACGTGGACGTGGGTGTGGACTTGGACGTGGGCAGGAGAAGGACCACTGGCGGGATATTGAATGTGAAACATATTGAGAGCTCCTGTTGTTTGCCGAGACGTCCGTGTGCCGATTGCTCTAGAAATATTAACACGCGCTCACTTGCTCGTACGTTGATTAATCTTAGTTAATTAGAGTGTGTGTAAAGACTGACATACTTGGAGCTCAACTCCGCAGTCGCTGTCCCGCCGCTGAGTATTTACTTTATCTGCGTTTATGCCAATAAGGCTGTTCATTAAACACCTATAATTGTCGCCTAGTAAACAATTTGAACAGTGTAGGGGTAGTGGGTACGCTGCTCCCCGATCGCGGCTCACAATAAATACACGCACACAAAACAACATATACATATATTATCGGTGAAGCGTGTGCCGGGCGTCCATTGTACCGGAAGCTTTCTAATTCATCATTGTTTTCATATTTCAAACACAATACGATCCAGTAACCATAGAATATCCATTTAGTTTAAACAATAACGGAGCGCTACGCCAGTCGCAACGGTCAGGTGGCACAGCGCCCTCAATCTGGATTCCACACAGAATTACGTTTCTGATAGAACACAACAAACGTAAAGTTTGACAAATGCTATGGCATGTGTTATCGCGGCAAGTAATCTCGCTAACTTATGTGGTCAACACATCCCTATTCAGGTTTTGGCTTCAGCTAACGTAGATCCAAGTCGGTGGTAACATAAACTAATCAGCGGGTACCCCGCGGGGGACCGACTTATGTTAATATATTCAAAAGGAATAATCTGCGTTAATGATTGGCGCGCGCGGGTTCCGGCAGCGCCTGAACAGCGCGCGGCGAGGTCAACGACCCGCGCGACCGGACGCCCGGCCCGGCCGCACAGCCTCCCGGCGCAGGGTCCGCGTTCCCGTGCAACTTCTATCCCGTTTTCAATTCAATTTTACGTACTTCAAGAGCGCTGGACCGGCGCGCCGCCTGAGCATGCGCCCGTCACCTGGGGCCTGTAATGCCAGCACCAACATTTATAACAAACGCATTGTTGTTGCAGAAATATCGTACATTTCTTCGATATCATGTCAACAAATTGACCATGTTCGAGGTCAGGGTGCACCCCTGGCCGACAGGTGAACATTCCTCCTCGTTACACGCCCACGGGTTTTATGAGCTCTTCGTATTGTCTTGACTTATGTTTGTAGGTTCCATGGCCAGCTCAGGCCGAGAAGTTAAAAGGACGCTACAGTGCCTGAAATTTAAGGTAGTACATTGTGTACTGAAGCGATGGACGCAAAGGTGGCTCGTTGTATACACCCTAACTAGCGCATCGGTTTTTTGGGAGCCGGTGGACCCTCGCATGGAAACTAATTATATCGTTCTGCATTTAACTTCGAACACAAATTCGTTTAGAACCGTTGTCTATTGTGATCGGTGAAGAGTTTTATAGAGGGGGCGGCGCGGCTCCGACATTATGCACGCGTCAGAAGGAGGTCGGTGTGTTCTCGTGTTCTATTTAAATGAATCGCTACGAAGCCAGTCCAGCGCCCAGTCCCGGAGCGACTGCTGCGCCCGGCAGCCGGCACGGTGGGCGTGGGCACCCACCCTCCTTCGGCATCACTTATAATTAAACACTCAACTCGGTGAACGCCTAATTAAATGATGATGTATGCCTAACCTTAAGTCGTATTCTATGAATCAATACACGCGTGGGCTTGGGCGTGGCCTTGACGGTGAACACAAGTTGTACTCTACCTCTCTTAGCAGAAGCGCATTCGTAGTGCAATGCTACATAGTACTCCATGCACCGGAACGATAAGCATTCAAATTTCTGTCTCGGAAGGAGCAGGTTTCACAGCTCACCTTGTAATGAGTGACGTCGGCAATACCAAGTCGGTGGGTTGACAACAACAGTACGCTGACATTTATTTTTAGTTTGGTAAGTACAGTAATGTGCAGTAATGTGCAGTAGTGTGCAGTAATGTGCAGTTGGAGCGTTGTTCGGTTTGAGCCAGTCTCGAGTTGCCCTGAGGCCGCACCGTGCGAGCCGCTGGAGATGGAGAGGTCGAGCGACGCCGCAGCGTGTCGCAAGCGCGCCTCTCGTGCAACGCGTAACTCGACGCCGCCGCCGTCGCCGCGGCAGGAGCGCGCACTGCGCACTGGCTGTCCGCCCTGCTGCCGGCAGCCAGCGGTCTCACAGAAACACGGCGTCCTAATTTGAGGGTGCATATAGCCACTGTCACATATGCATGAAAGCGAGGAATAGCTTCGTGTAAAAATCCCAACCGGCACCTTATCGTAGCCGGCTGCGCGGACCTCCTGCGCATTATGTTGATTTATGTAAAATATTTAGCTATTAACTTCATGTAAGCGTGTTATAACTGACAGCATGATGAATTAACTCCGTTTATGAGTACTGCTTGCTGAAAGATATGTAAAACGAGTTTGGGTACGGAAGGTGAGGCGGCAGGTCCCCGTTGCAACGGCGTCTGCAGCAACGAATGCAATCGCTGGCGTAATAATGAACGATTGATCGTAACAAGTCGCGGGGCAGGGCGCGATGGGGCGAGGCGGGCCTGAGCCGCGCCGGGCCGGGCCGGGCCATGTCGGGCGACCGCAATGCAATGAAGTCATTTGCAGCGAGTGCAGGGCCGGCTGCACTGAGCGCGTCCACCTCACCGCCAAATATGGCGGCAGCTCCGCAACAGGAAAATGGTTTGTTTGTTTAAAACGGCGCGCTGTGATGTCAGCGGCCGTGGCCCATATCCGACCAGTCTTTACTTATTTTACATATTATATACCTGCCCGCGACGGCCCACCGCCCGCCGCCCGCCGCCCGCCGCCCGCCGCCCGCCGCTCGCGACTTTATCTTGACATAAGCACCTCAACCAAGGAATTTAATGTGTTTCCTAAAAAGGTTAAATGTATCATTGCTTGACAACCCGACGGTTAAGGCTGCGAGTGGGCAACTTTGACGTGATGTCCCACGGGCGGGCACGTAGCGACGGTGTCTAGGTGACGTTAACGGAGTGGGTGGGAGCCATAAATGTTAAATGTTTAAATTCCGGCCTTACGTTCCATCACCGGCTGAAAAAAACCGAAGAGTTGGAACAGCAGTCGGATCCCATACAGCTCGTGACAGTCTAGACGTCGGCCGTCAGCGGCGCGTTGTGGCTATTTTAAGGCATCAAGTACAATGGAAAGTAAAATGATTGCGTCGCCGTCGCAACGAGAACGGATAACTTGCAGCTTGTTAAGGAGCTGTGAGACGAGGACACCACTTTTTGGCGGGGCCGGGCAACCAAAGGGGCGAGGGGGTGAGGCGCAATATTCAGTCGGAACGTCAGCAACGTTACCCGCAACGGAAACTAAACTAGAAAGACGATAACTCTTTAAGCAGTTGAAGTAATTTTTTAACAACTGTTGTAGTAAAGTTTTGACGAGTCGGTTCGCGGTCACCAACACGCACATGTCCTTGTAGACCTGACGGGGTCCGCAATGGATACTGCTGCGGTTCACGTACAACCGACAGTAATAAAATCACAGTTCCGACTTAAATGACGCTTGTGCAATTACTGCGGTAAGCACCAGTAACCGAGGTCGACGGGCGCCAAGACGGATTCCTTGAGCAAAAAACAAACTTAAGCCACTTTTGTTTATTCATTGGGGATTTGATCCAATAAACCTTCAGTTCATAATGATAAATTGCAGCGCTTTGCAAAAGCTTCCCCAGTAGCAGGGTGCGCTGCCGGCGGCTGGTCAGCGTCGCCCAGCATGCCACTGCGTGCGAGGGACCGAGCGTGTCGCGGGATCTCCGTTCACTCTCAGCTCAGCAACAAAAGACAGACACACCCCTGCGTACGCTCATCAGAGCCTTTCCGGAGCTCAATATCTATTACACTGGCACTCCTCCGACCCTTGATAGATCGGCTGGGGCTCAGAGCCTTTCCGGAGCTTAATATCTATTACACTGGCACTCCTCCGACCCTTGATAGATCGGCTGGGGCTCAATGCCTCTACAACAACCATTGAATCCCGTCAGAGCGAGGAAATTCGTTGTGTGATGGGTTGAGGAAGGTATTACATCTTGGCTGCGGCGGCAAGCTTGCGCTGCCCTTCACTGACGTGGTGGAGTCGTAGAGGGAGAGGAGTGTCCGTATTGCGGTTCGCCGCTTTTCTTACCCTCTGCGAGTAAACGGTGCCGCACCGCTGATGTGGCCGCGGTGGGGCCGCGAGGGAGAAGGAGTGTTGCTATTGCGTTTTTCTCTATCTCTCCTTATCCTCCGCAAACGTATAACAGTTGGCAGCACAGCCCATGACAAGATCCGCCGTAGAAAGTCGAGAGAGTTTTTCGGTTGGCTCCCAAGATAGAACGCATATTTCTAGCAGTATATTAATGTAATTGCACCCTGGCACACTTGATATAAAGTGAATTGTGTGTTTTGGATTAATATTTTATTGAAAAGTTCACCTGGCCTCTGGCGCACCGTTTATACATTGAGGATATATATATATATTTTCAAGCAAATACTGGTTGGTGTCAGGGTCTCGTTATCGAGTAATGTAACATTTCACAAAATCCGGGGCTGCTGGACTCGAAGTAATAAATGTAATGAACAAAAAACATTCATAACTATATTTATTGTACGAAGTTCGTGTGCACTCTCAGCCCGACGCAACGAGATCTCCAGCCAGCCGCGCTGCCGAGCACGGACCTCGCAGCAAGGACAATCTTTGTTGATGTTAACTCATAACGAACACAACAACAGTTTCCGTGAACTTCGCGCTTGACTAACACATAGAGATAAGCAAATGACCTCACAAGTTACACAGCCTCAAAACCAAAACCGCACAGATAAGTTTAATTATAAATTGACTTTAATTAGCGGTTCACTCGCTAATATCCATCGGAGAACCAGCCACGAGTCCAGCCGGTGACGCGACCACTCGCCTTCTGGACCGGGCGCAGGCCGGCTAAGACATCGCCACGTCCTGAACAGAAAGGCATCACGGAATTTATCGGTCTAAACATTAACTTATTTAACTGGTAAAAAGGACGTTGGTATCAAGTAAACTCTCCCTCGTTGGAAGAAATACAATATGTGGTAGACGATTTCAAGCTAAGCTTTAAAGTAAGCTGTTGGCTAATCTTAGCGGATCTGGCTGATGTCGAGGTGTACCGCGAGCTGAACGCATAATGTCAATTTTTTAGTGTTTGTACACAACCCCACTTGGTTTCATGTCGATCCTGTCTGTAAGCCCTTTCATGTTGTAGCGTTCACAAACCTTGGCTTAGCTTAGCTGAACGCACGTCGCAAGCTGGTGGTGGTGGTGGGGCGGCGGGTGGTGCGCGGCCATATGGCGGCGGGCCCGTTATGGAGCGAGCGCGCCTTAAGCGGGGCCCGCGCCGGCTTGCACAATCACAGATGCCGCTCGAAACTAGCGCGAGGATGCGGGCACCGCGCCACCCCGCACCACGTGCCCTCCAATTCTTATTTATTCAGAATTAACCGGGCTACAAACACGAGCCACTACTGGTAGACTGTCCTCCAGTTTCACAAATAACAGAACAGATGGTTGAGATTTTACTTACAACTTTTAATCAGTACACAATGAAATGTACACAATACAATACTCGTGAAACCACTTAATACCAACTATTCTCGCTTTCCCCCCGGTGCCTCCCTCACAGCCCGACGCCATTTTGTCCGCGCGTCCCTACCGTATTGTCACATTTGAAATGATGCGAACTTATAATTAACAAAAGTAATGATATCGATATAAGATCCAATATATTTTATTATTTATTTGATGACGCTAACAGTACACATAGGAACAACGCATCAGTCTCTTACCTAGGTGGTAACCCCGCGAGGCACGAACCTGCACTTAGTTTAACGTGTGACGAACGAGCCGGGTGCAGACGACAATAGCGACCTAGCAGTGGAGTCGTGTGTCGTGGGCATGGCATGGGTGACGGCATATCGCATAGAAACTCTTACCAGATATTCTGGTAGACGCGTAGGCGACGACGCGGCTCGATCCCAAGGTCGAGTCACAGTGTCGAGTGTGCGATGTTTAGCTTTTTAAATCTAGTGAACTAGTCTTAGACTGCGTCGCTTCAGTCGCGTACTGTGTCATTACTTTTTAGCATGTTATTTGGTTCTCGAATGAAGCACGAGATGACATCGGTAGTCGGTGGAACTTAGGCTGCTGCGCAAACACCGTTCGCAGATAATTTCTGGCACAATTGATGCGGTCGCCAGGCGCCGGAGAGCTGCAATATATGTACTCGTGTACGGCTGCGACAAATTATCGCGACCCGTTCAGTAGGGGAGGTGCTGCAACAACCAGATCTTTTTATTGGCAGCAAGTTGCAACGCATAAGGGCAACGGGCACGCGGCACCTTGCCAGCCCGCGCGCACCCCGCATGCGCAATGTTGCAGCACGCACACACACACACGCACACACGCACACACACACACACACACACACACACACACGCACATGCGGAACGTTGCTGCGAATAGTTAGGCTGCGAATGAGTCGGTGCGTTCGCATTGTATTATACAATAAATACATGCGATTATTTAGATATTATTTATTTCCACTGTATTTGTAATATTTTGATGTTATACAGGCAAAGATAACAAGGGAAGAGCAAGGAAGCGGCAGTGGAGATCATCAGTCGGTCTACGCGGAGTCTGCGCTCCTCGGTTAGATGGGGCTGGTTTGCTGTAAAATATTTAAAAAGAATACTTTTAACTTCTCGTCCGCGTCGTGCAGAACGTAATACGAAACTAATAAACTGTCAAATTCTTCAGTTCTTCGATGATATTACAGTTTGTTGCCGAGCTGCTTCATTAATTCACAGTTGGTGGGGTTCAGTAAGTTGGGGCCGAGGCGTGCGTTGCGCTCTCGGGTGTTCATAATAAAACAAGAGAATGATCATGGCTGCCCCAGCACGTAGCGCTCGACGAACTCCTCGCTGAGGTGCAACTGGCGCTCCCTGTACTCGCGGTTGCGGCGCGCGTGGGCGAGCACAGGCCCCGAGCGGTCCACCTCGCAGTACTCCATGAAGGTGGCGGGCTCGTCGAACGTCTTCTGCGCGAGCATCGGCTCCATCAGTACGTACGGGAATATGCCGATAGCCGCGAACATGCCGAACATCCTGCTCCTCTCGCACCAACTTTCGAACGCTTCAAAATTATAATTCAAACCTCTCAATCTATCTCGCGTCGCCACATTCAGAGCCTCCGAGAAGACGTCGTAGTAATGGCGCACGATTTCCGTCTCGTGTCGCTCCCTAAAGCGCCGGTCGGTCGTTAAATAAAGGAAAACCATGAGGTCGAAAGCCGGAGGACCGTAGCGCAGACATTGGAAGTCTATCAGCACAGCGTTCGTCGGCTGGTCGCCTTCGTACTTGAACATGATGTTGTTTATCCACAGGTCCTTGTGCATCATTACGTTCAACGTGCCCTCGTGGTCCGCGAGCGTCGCGCACGCCGCGAGGTATAGCTGTACCAGCAGTGACTCCAGTTCTCGTGGGAACTTCTCAAATGTGTTAGAAAACTCCCTGAGTAAGTTGAAAGTGAGTTTGGCGGCGGCTCTCAGCCAAGGCGAGTCGCAGAAGGTGGGCTCCGTGAGCACGTGCGCATGCTCGGCGAGGAAGTCGCTGGCGCGCCGCCCGCGGGCGCTCGCGTAGTTCGCGAAGGAGGCGTGGAACCGCGCGAGCGACGCCGCGGTCAGGAGTGCGTGTTTTAGGTCCAGGATGTCGTGAACGTTTAACGTCCTGTAGCCTTCCTGCGTCAAGTCTGGCATCACCAGTATGCTTTCGCTGCATAAGTACACCCTCGCGCACCAAGGGTTGGGCCCTGCAAGTAATTACCAGATGTTTAGTACTCGTAAGTGTTGCAAAAGTTTTCTTTGCTCCGTTGGATTTGTTACAATATTTGTTAATAAAATATTAACGCGACGCGACTGTACGTAACACTTGTACACTTATCACGTATGTTAAATAAACATCATGAAAGGAAATAGTACAAACCCTCAGCGCCGCGCATTTCTTCAGCCAGCTGCAGCGCCAAAACCTCCCGCTTAAAATAACCATATTTTTTAATGAAATCGGCCTTGGGCGCGTTGTGCAGCGGTAAACTTTTCACGAAGAGCCTTACTGACTTGCGCTGGCCGTTAACTTTTACATGAACGGTGACACGGGCGTGGTCCCCGAGGAAGCCCACCAGGCCCGTCGCCGCCGCTCGTTTGTCGCACGCCACCACCTCGCAGCCCCCACCTTCATCGCCCAGCGAACGCTTCAATATATGGTCGAACTGTTTCGCAGTGAAAACATCACAACCGGCCGTGCTATTCCCGCACGCCATTCTGAATTTCCTGTGCACCAGAAATCTTTCCTAATGTTCCCAACGTAGACGGTGATTGTGACGTGCATCCGCCCGGCAGTACGTTACTTGTTCCACTTGTTCCATTTGCGATTCGCATATCATTATATACTGAAATCGTGACTATTATTAGAAGTGTTGGTTTGGTTTGGTGTGGTGTGGTGTGGCGCGGCGCGGGCCTGAGCCGCAGCCGCAGCCGCAGCCTGCCCCGCGAACCTT
Source organism: Ornithoptera alexandrae (assembly GCA_029030555.1). Lineage (NCBI taxonomy): Eukaryota > Metazoa > Arthropoda > Insecta > Lepidoptera > Papilionidae > Ornithoptera > Ornithoptera alexandrae. Next base: position 11,187,971 of record JARDVY010000041.1, on the reverse strand, counting down.
GCCGCTCCGCAAACGTCGACGGACAATATTTGCGTTTGGATTTCGGCGAGTGTTTGCTAACGCGCGTCTTTGTTCTCCCGCGTGATCGTTACACAAGTTGTAAATCACCGCCATTAGCGGTGCGCCTCTGTCTATAACTTGCAAGTTGTACCGGCTGGGTAAACTTTGCAGTTATTCCGCTGCACATATCTTGTGTGCACTGTTCTTATCGTCCGTTCTCTCTACCTGACTACACGATGTCAATGTCGTCTAAAGGAAACTCCAAAGATGTAATGGGTACATTAAACTTTACGTAGAGATGAGCATCCATCAAACCGGAACATGGTCACTTTTGCACATTTTGGCGGCAGGAACAAACGCGGCGGCGATAGTCTCACTGGCAGCAGTATACCAGCCAGCACCAGTAAAACATGGAAAGAAACAAAATCCTGTACCTGTAATACATCACTAGATATTGCATGCGAGTAGTTTAGCGCGTATTTTACCACTTACTCTATGCGCTTCGTCAGCAGCCTTCTTGCTCACTTCGTCCCAGAAGACAGGATCTCTTACCGAAGATTCTAAAAAAAAAAGACCGAAAAAACCTACCGCGCGACGATTTACTGTAAACAGTCAATACCTGCCAATCCCTAATTGGCTTGATCACATCGAGGTGACCTCAGTAACGCTTGATCCTTCTAGCCGAATCACAATGCTGGAGACGCTGGCCCGAAGAAATGCTTTTGCCGTCCGTGCTAGAGTCCTTTTTACATTGGTATTGACGCCGTGTGTACTTCAAAAGTCGCGTTGGTTCACATTCGTATATATTCTGTGCGTTCTTTCGCGTTCAACAAGCAGTGGTGTGCGAGCATTAATATTCCGGTGTGAAAGACGCTGTGGCTAGCGAGTTTAATTACTGAGATGACGAGACTCGACGTCTTATATCTCTGGCGACGAGCGCAATGCGGTGCAGAATATATCATCCTAACTAGCGGCACCTTGTTATGGACGGGTGTATCACTTACCATCAGGTGACCGTCCCGCTCGTCTCGTCGCTTCGTAGTATAAAAAAGTAAGATACTGCAATAAAACAACAGATTCAATTTGAATGTTTTTTAAAACTTAATTATAATGAATTAAAATAGAGTAAGGCAGCGCATTAACAAAACAATATTCAGTGGGTGGCTGTGTGGCTGGGTGGCTGGGCGTCTGGGCGTCGCGCGCTGCAACGGCTCTCTTCAGGCGCCACTTTCATTGTGCGCTGTCAGTCAAACTTAAATTAAAATTATTTAGCTCCACCGCCATTATTATGTTAAAAAAAATATGATTAATTATATTTTAAGCTGCTACCAACAATAATGTGGCAAAGAACGGAAAATCGCGGCTGAACTTTTGGAATGTTGGAGGCGTGTGGCGCCGGGCTGTTTGTAAAAGTGACCACTCCTCAGCCGCGCCGCGCGCCGGGCGCCGGGCGATCGGTTATTCCGGTGCCCGGTAATAATGAGTCATCTCTCAGAAGGTTTGAGGCTCCTCAGAATAATTTAATTTTAAAACTTTTTGACACTTTCCAAAACATAACAATAAGCGAGGGGAAGACTGGACGACATGGTCCTCTCCCTATAAATAGGTCGTTACACTGTATTATATTTACAAAAGCTATATAAAGTAAGGCACCTCTGGCAAGATCGAGTGTGTAATGTAAACATACATATAAATTGCAAAAGCATTAAAATTTCCATCGCGTAACATTCGCTTATATCTAGTGTATAATTCACGTCGCAAGCTCGAGTGGTGCGAAAGGTACGCGCGCGCAGAGCGTCACGATCCAACCCCAACCCCACCCCCACCCCACGCCCTCCACCGTGGCTCGTGTCCACGCCCTGCAACGTACTGATAACACCACAGATTACATTTGCAATAACAATTGTTATCCTCAATACCCGAAAACGAGGAGGTGTGCGGTGGAACCCGCAACAGACATATCAAATTAAAGTTAAAAAAATTTCTGGTGAAAAACAAGATAATATTTTGAGACTTTAGTTAATACAGACGCCTCAGCGACCACACCTCGCGGGGCGGGGCGCTAGGAGCAGGCTTGCGTGGCGCCGACCCACCCCGCGCACCGTAACTCACTTAAAGTATTGTATACATAATGCTTACTTAGGCGCAGTGCGCACTACGATATAATGTATAAATAGATTCTTGCTTATATTATAACTTCTATCAACAGGAAGACAGTTCATATGGCTTTAGTGGAAGACAACAGTGACCTATCTACAGATACATGATCATTTATTATAAATATAACATCTTAACACTGTGGAATGCTACACCGGTGTCTGTCCATGGCAACAACACATACATCGATATACATAAATAACTTATTTTACTTATTACTTATTCCTTTACTCCCAATTGTAACTGTACAATACACAAATTGTATGTGTGGGGGCGGCGACCGGGCCGGCTGCAAAGGGGGAGTTGAGGGAGACTATAGTCAACTTCTTTGTATTCAGAAGATATGGAGCAAAGTTGATAATTTTTTGTCCAGAATTGATTGATGAGTGTAAAATCCGCCAACGAAACAATATCGCAACCGACATCTGTCACTTGCACCTCGGCGGCGGCGTTGGCGGTGTTGGCGGTGTTGGCGGCGCGGTCGGTGCGTTTGGTGCGGCCGGTGCGGGCAGCGCGGGCGGCGCCGGTGCCGGCGGCAGTGGACAGTCGTGATGGGGCCGGGCGGGGTAGTCGTGCAGCAACCGCGCGAGGCGGCGCACGGCGGCGCGCAGTTCGTCGTCGCCGCACGTATACTGGTGGGGCGCAGCGGGTGGCGGCGGCACACGCCACGCCACCACGTGCTCGCGGCCGGTGGTGCGCGAGGCGGCCACTGTGAACAGCCGCCGCCGCTCCCACGCCGCGCGAAGCAGCGCCAATACCTGCCAACGCAAACATACGACTCACCTTTATTGCTTACATTACACAGTGGTTCCGCTATGAAACAACGGTAAGCTGTCTTGACTAGACGCGTCACTAGAGCACCTCAGCTTCTGCGCTCCGGCGAATCTGCTCCGGCCACACCATTACATAGATAAACAATGTTTGATTTGTGTATTCTTATTTGTTTATGATAAAATTTGCACGATTTCTTTACTCTTTTAAACACAAGGATCCTTCGCGCCGAATGGTAATATACTAGGAAATATAATATATACACTGGGCAATAATATATCTAATATACAAAAATTTACTAGGGATGTGATTCGGGCAAAAATGACTGAAATGTGACGGTTTGTTTATACAAACAATGTGGCGCCTACTAGAGATGAGAAGCGACGCCAACTCCGTAACCCTATCCGCAAAGCGATCAGTCGCAGCGTGTATCGCCTGTCGGTCAGCACCTGTCGTCCGAGCGGCGTATCCGGCAGCAGCGTGTGCCGCGGGAAGCCGACCGCGTAGTAGGGCGCGCCGGGCGCTGGATGCCGCGCCCCCTGCCGCCCTGACTGGAATCTAACACGAGAACGAGCACACGTGTATACGAAAACTTCATTGCGGAGGTTAGTTCAGGTATTACAGGTAATGAACGTGCCAAGAGTTGTGCGAGATCGAGATGGTTGTGAAAAAGTGGCGTTAACGCGAAAACTAGTGTGGCATAATTGAATATCCGTAGCGCTGATCAAATACAACATATTGATTCACCAGCGGTAGCTCTCTGTTGCCGGAGACCGTTTAGGTGGGTACCAAGGCAGTGCCGCTTGTGTAATTACAGAGGCGACGAAACGGACGCGATCCGGTGCAGCGGTCATTTGACCAGCGCCACATTGTTATGGCCTGGTGTATCACTTATCATCAGGGGAAAGTCCGACACGTCTCGTAGTTTAATTGAATAACAAAAAAAAAAAAGAAGTTTGACATAACACTTAAATTATTTATTTAGCTGGTCTTGTATGTCTCGTTTAACCAAAGTTAAAGCGTAATTTCGATAATTGTTGAATTTATTTGTCAATCAATTAAAAAAAAGGCTTTTAGTTCGTGATTAAATATATAGCGCAGCGTTATTATTTGGTATGTCATGTTGCATAACAACAAGAGCGTTGGACACGATCCAAACTATTCATGTTAGTTAAAAACGCGCGCGTTCTGTACATACGTGTAGGTGACGAGTATGGAGGCGGCGTGCGGGTGCCCCGGCAGCGCGGCGGGTTGCTTGCACCATGCCATGCTGCCGCAGGGCTGCTCGCCCTCCACTCCGGCGCCGCCGCCCGCGCCCTCCTCGTATACCTGTCCGCACTCGACGCACTCGCCGCAAACGCCGAGCTCCAGGAACGCATCCTCCTGATTACACACGACGGGATGAAAACAAACACCGACATGGATAATGTAACGTATGTGTACTTTTAGCCGTCTACCGACATCTTGCAATGTGTAGAAATAAGCATAGCGCCAATATCTGTGAAAACTTTTCAGTCGCATGTAACGCCTGGAATGGTTGTGATATCATAAAAGTTTCTCTCTTGCGACATCTCTTGTCGCATTTCTATCGAATTCGAATGTGCCGTAACCATTCGACGCGGCACGGGCCTACCCTAGCGAGCGCCTGCGCCGGCTCCGCCCATCCCCACCGCGGCAGAAGCTCTGCGCCCGCCGCGCCGCACCCACACCCGCACACGCACCCGCACCCGCACCGCTCGCCCGCGCCTGCAGCCGCCGCCTCTGCGCCAACAGCACGCGCCCAGTTACATTCACATCCTAATAACTAACTACAGCAAAATAAATTTGTAATAAACATTTACATTATTTTTGTTTCAGTGTAACGCATGACCAGTGTTTGTTGCGCTATATCAAAATAGAACTAGATATTTAATCTCTAAACGTTTTTGCATTGTATCTGTACCTGTACCTGTACAGAGAAGTAAATAGTGACAATAAGTTATTTTGACTTCATGACTCACCGCGGGCCTCGGGGCCGTCGGCGTGCACGGGCGGCGGGGTGCGCGCGGGCCGCGGCGAACACGGCGGCTCGAACACGTCGTCGCTGCCAGTGCTGCAGTTGAGCAGCTCGCCCACCGCCGCCTGCTGCAACACGCGCATCCGGCATACCTTACATACATTGAAACGATTACCCGCCGCTTTTATCCGTACAGCTTGGACAGTGTAGGGAAACGGTCACACGATAGCGGTCTTATCATAAATGTATTCTTATTCATCCCCCCCTACGTGAAGAAACCGGAGAGGTCGTTCGACATAGTAGTAGGACATGCGTACGACTGCTTCACAATGAACTAGCTACACGTAACTCACTGTCTACATACACAAGTAATTAGTAACTGTTAAAGATGCACTGTAAACTCAATCGCGGCTTGCATACAGATGTCCTATGGAACACAATGACATGTTTAATGTTAAAGTGCAGCGATGTTAGAGCTGTTGCTAATAGCGCAACACTTTTATACTTTATCCCGCTTCAGTAGGTTTATTTCTTTCTTTAATAACTACCCTTGCGTGCAATTGAATCGACTCAAGCCGTATATTAGTATAAGAGGTTGAATTTCCAAAAAATGGCTTATCCGATTTTCTTTTTTTTTGTTTATGAGACTAATCTTTTCTTTAAAAATTGCCATCCTAAGGAGAAAAATCGGTCGAGTATTTATTGATGAAATTTAATTTGGACAGAAATGCATAAACAATTTAAGACAAATTAAAACGACAACATAATGAATAACAAAATTATTTTTCATAAAAGTAAAGAAAGATAAAATCATCAATACTTTGCATTGCCTCCCCTTGCCTTTATAGCGGCTCGCGTGCGACATTCTTCCTCTAGCGCAGTTTTGAGCTCGTCGATGCTTGAAGGAGCCGTATCTTTAGCTCGAACCTTCCGTTTGAGCTCGTCCCATAAATACTCAATGGGGTTCAGGTCAGGACTGAAGGCTGGCCACATCATCGTCTCAATTTCGACCTCTCCAAGAAACTGGCGAATAACACTTGCTGTATGGCACTGAGCATTATCATACATCAAATCAAGATCTATTTACCCTGCATAAGGTACAACATGATCGGGGAGAATGTTTTCCATGTACTTTTGAGCTATCAGACCCCCTCTCCGACCGCCACCAGGCACGAAAACAAGCTCGGTCTTCCCTTCATATGATTATCGAGCCCATATCACGACTGAACCACCGCCATATGATACCGTTTCAGCGAAACAGCATTAAGAGAACCGTTCCCCTGGGCGCTTGTTACTGCGCCTCTTCTGTCGTTGCCATGGAGACATACTCTGCTCTTGTCAGTGAACAGGAAGGAGCTCCATTGCTCAATACAGCAATTGAGGTGTTCACAAGTATATTGAAGTCGGGCTTGACGGTGAGCTGCGGTCAGTTTCAAGCCTCTGGCTGGCCGCTTTGGAGTTAAATTGACTTTCTTCAGACATCTAATTGTCCACTGACTTACAGCCACTCCTCTAAACCTTCCGAGCTCTTGTTGCACATCAACGCCCGTGAAATGACGATTTCTCAGTAAAGTTGAGGCGATGAAGCGGTTGTCCGTCTCGGATGTGCTCCGTTATCTGTTGGTTTGTGGTCTCCGAACGAAGCCAGCAGTCTCAAAAAACCTTCCTTATACTCGTGAAACAGCCGATTGGCTCATGTCAAGTTGACGAACGACTTGCCGTTGATTAAGGCCCGCTTGCAACAAAGCTACAACTTGGGCCGCTGCTTCTGAGGTAGTATCCATTGGATTGCGATTCAAATACTGGGAGCATAAGGAGATGTGTACCTGTCAACGTCTGACGAGTAACTGATGAGAAATATGACTCACGCGAGCCTTTTTATACGTGATTTAGTCCCGCAACTCGCGGGCACCGCAACGAGCAATTTCTGTAACGCTCATGTTTGACGGTAATTATTTAAAAAGTTTTGTCATTGTTTATTTGAAAATTACTGTATAATGAAAAACATTATCAGTCTTTCGAATAATAATCGGAAAAGCCGTTTCCCGAAAAATCAACCAACACCAATATACGGCTCGAGTCGATTCCGTAGCACACGAGTGTAGCAAGTGCATATACGTAGTATATACATTTCCTACATATCTAAACAAAATTTTATATTTGCTAATAAGATTTATGAAACGGCTTCTTGATAGGCAGACTAAGGATATATACTATAAAATATACTTATTAAGAAACGTATGATCGTACCTGTGCGTGGTACATTTAGAACCATTAGGACGCTACGCAGGCACCTCGGAACGTGTGCTTGCAAGCAGCTGGAGGAATCCACTGTCACAATTCATTATGGGCAACGTGCTCGGATTTATCCGATGCCGCGGATCTTTAATGAGATTTGTAGTGAGGATCAGTGTTCTAATGAGGCGATGTTTCAAGCGAAACTGAAGCAGTGGCTTCTGGTACATTTATTGAAAAAAAAAAACAACTAGCCCGTGGAAAATGACGGATGGCATTGTGTATGTATGTTTGTATGTGTATGTATGTATGTATATTGTACAGGTTAGTAGTAATAATATGTACATACATTGTATTACAATTAATTTCAAAGAGTGCGTTCAATGCGTCGCCAACATACTGCCTATCAGTTTAACGGAATGGTTTCATTAAAACATGTGGAAGTGAATAGGAAATAAATAAAATATATCCGCCGCCGAACTCTTTACCCAAGTAATTTCACCAGCTACAACAGAGCTGATGCGAGTTAAAACTAATTCATAAAACAGACGAACATTACAGTGATCCGGTGTGAGGTGCGTTTAATAAGGTAATTTACTGCCTTAAGGAGGCTTTACAACGACAACGCCAGGAGGTGAGCATGATGTAAGGCGCGGTCGTGGTAGTCGCCAGCGGATGAGTGGGGCTCTTGCCGTTGTGTTGTCGCATAGCAACCCGCGCGACACGGCGCGACGCGACACGGCGGCGGCGGTCACCTGCAGGCTGTCCTTGCTTTCGTGGCTGAGGTACGTGGACACGGTGTCGACGCTGTGCCGGCGCCCGGAGCGCGTGCTGCCGCACTCGTCGCGCGACTCCTCCGCGCTTGACGGCCCGCTGCCGCTGTTGCTGTGGTTATTGTTGTTACTGTTGTTATTGCCTGAAAATAATATTAACAAAAAAATTATTATCACACTTGTCAGTAAATTTCAAATCATCACTGTAATTGGTTAATTCAAATTGAAAAAGTATTAATTGAAGATCCGTGAGGGAGTGCCTCGTGTGGCGCGGAATGCAAGGCCGTGACTGAATACGTCGGTCGTGTTGTCAAAGTGGAACATGAAGGTCCCGCTCATCTCGTCGCCCCATTGAAAAACCAATTCTATCGCTAATCGATTATTTAAACAAGGAGACTCTTTTAACCTTATTTTTCTATCGATCAGAATATTTTCCACTCACTAAATATGTTGAGATTGTGTAGTATCTGTCTCGCGAGCCCCGGCTTCCTGTCGCGCGGGGAGGCGCTGCGCGCGCACGTCGCCCCGCGCCCGCGCTCGCGCCCGCACGGCTGCGGCTGCGACTGCACCTGCGACTGCGGCTGCGCGCACAGCGGCGGGCGCGTCGCCGGCGCACTGTTTACCGCGGGCACGGACTGTACTGACTGGACCGAGTGCACGCTGGAACCGGTGAGTTGCTGCGGAATGCGAGGCCGACGCGCTGTGGGTGGAGCTATGGTTGAAAGCAGTATACGCATTGCCAATGGAGAGAAGCTATGTATATTATTTTGAGGCGAATCTGAGCCGCGGTTGCTGTGTAGCCGACCTTCGAATTCTAATAATATATTAGATACAATGTGTAGAGGGGCATGCCTTGCGGAGTGAGCGGGTAGGGCGGCTGCGTAGCGCGGCGCAGCAGGCGCAGGGCGGGCGCGGCGTGCGGCGGGGCGGCGCGCGCCGTCATGCGCGACAGCGATGCCACCCACCCGTCGAACGCGACGCTCTCCGCGCCTCGCGACCACGCCTCCTCGAGCCTGCACTGGACCTACATCAAACATACATACACCTGCATCACTGCAGCAACATATACAGATACAGGTGCACATTTCATCATAATTCTATCCCCTTTTGACTTTGCCACTCCATAGATGTAAAATTATTCAGACAGTAAATGTTTGTTCGACTGTGCGGGTATACTTGTTACAGCATGTAGTGTTGCCAGTAACGGTTGAAGGGTTCTTTTTACATTTTCGCAATACTTTATGTCATAAAATGATATCCATTACCATGTCCAATCAAGTCACCTGCTAAAAAAAAATGAGATAATAGTTCATTGAGCCATTTGGAGGCCACTGTGCCGCAGAGGGAGAGACGCGGGCTCTCACTTGAAGCTGTTTTATTTCCATTACCTGCATGGGCAGGGGTTCGTAGCGCAGCCGCGGCGCGCGCGTGGTGTCCGCGATGCGCGCCCACTCCCAGCGCGCGCCGCGCCCGCCCGGCGACTGCACACTGTAGCACGCGCGCCTCACCGCGCACTCCACGGCGCCGACACCGACACCGACACCGCCCTCTGTTACAACCGAGGAATATTGTACCTAACTTTGAAATCTATATGGCCTGCAGACCAAGATCTTATCTCCAAGAATAGTTTGATGCGAATCACGTAGATGGTATATAAAAAATATTTACAAAGAACACAATCTACACAAACATTTGTGTGGTAGAAAACATTTACAACTGTCTATTTCGACAGGTTAATATCTAGTAACCAATGCAGCCTTGCTTTTTTAGCGGCCTAGTGGTTATGTGACATTACTGTATTCTTCTTCGGAAGACAATATTAGCCAATGAAGCAACAGCTCCAATCAATTCATTTTCTTCAATCAATTCAAATTCTGGAGAAGATAATGCACAAAAGACTGACGTCGTCTCTGTTTTAGTAAAAGTGCTAAAGCTGCTCCCAACAAGAAGTTTAAAATATTGATTCATATATTTCTATGCAACCGCAAAAATTGCACGTCCCAGTGCAAGCGTGACTCTATATCTAGAACAGACACTGTAAAATATCTTGGAGTGGTTATTGATAAAAAATTATCTTGGGAATGACATATACACACCATGACAAAGGACTAAGAAAATTGATTTACATTTTTAAGAATATTCGCACAGTAGCGAAAAAAAAGCTGCTTATCCAAAGTTATAAAGCTCTTGGAGAAAATGTTTTGAATTATTGTATTACTTTGCGGGGAGGTGCTGCCGAGAGTTATCTGATTAAGATAGAACGTATACAAAGGGCTCTCTCTCTTCGAAACAATATTCCGATTTCCTTTTAGACATCCAACGTCTGCAGTATATGAAACGGCTAACGTATTATCTGTGCGAAACCTTTTTATTTTGCAGCGTATTAAAAGATACCACGGAGTCATTTTACCAAGATTAGGACTACAGAACAAAAGAACATTGCGATGTCCAGTACCGTTAACAAACTGTGCTGTATTCATGAGACATTTTAAATTTTTAGCCCAAGGATTTATAACCACATATGTAACCTTCCCAATGTAGGATCTCTGAATAATTACAGGATCAAGAGTATGTAGTATGCAGTATTATAACGACTATTTGGACTAACTTACGAAGGACGGAAAGTGTTCTCTCTACAAACGTTTAACTTCCGAATTTGTACTTGCACACATGAACACAGAAATCATAGGTAGACTTGTAACATAGACACATACACGCGCATGCACACACACACACGAACACACACACGCGCACACTCGCATGCACACACAGATATACGAGAACATACTCGTATACATAAATACATATATTAAAAAAAAACAAAATACATATATAAAACAAGCACTATATGCTATTGTCATTTAATAAAAAAAAATAAGTATGACACTGTAACAGAAACTGGTTCCTGAAATACAGGAAATATTCCTAGTTCGGGAATCACAGAACATGACAACACTACATAGCTGTAACTTTTATAAGAAATAAATAAAATAAATTGTTTTCTGAATATTGTAACTGACAATTTTCTTGCAGTTACATTTTGAAACATGTCATGCATACAACACATAGGCAGTATTCAAAAGAAGTTTAAGCAATATAATAGTTTTCTAAAACATTTTATTGATTTTTTAATTAACTGTGTTGGCACCTATTTGATTGATTAATCAACTGCCGGTTGGCCACCATGTTAATCACAGTGTAAGGCTGCACTATTGTATTTGGCAGAAGATCCCAAGGTCATTTACCAATCAACTGGGGACACCAACTGAGATAGTTTTAGTCAGTACAAATCATGTGGGAACTGCATCTATCACTAGAGGCAGAATATTCCTTTCAAAATATCTTCTGATAAAAAAGGCAAACATTTCACACAACACATATACAATAAATAAAGGATAATGACATTAAAGCTGCTCTTTTCAAATGGTGAATTGCATGTGTTATTTAATATAAATTTATCAAGCCTCTGTGTGCAGTGGTTGCCAATTATTCATCATGCAATAAAAAATTTATAATTCTAGTGCTATTGATGTTAAATTGTCCACACCAAATATCATTTTAACAATGCTGTCTCAAAAGGAAAATAAAACAATTTAATATCCATGACCAATGATAAACATTACTGTTATGTATACATACAGTGACATACAGTTTCTTTGACTGGATGTTCTCATCATTTCATACATTACTGTCAACTGTTGTGAAGCAAGTTATTGTATTTAATGATCTTTATCTAGTTGTTAGGTTAGATTAACAGATAACTTCATATCAGTGTTTAAACTCTAAAAACCTTAAGAATAAAAAGCACTAATCAATTATAACAACTTAGATATTAAAAAATAAATGCAGTAAAACATACCCAATCCATCTGAACATTGTGTGAGCGTCAAAAGATTCACATAATGACCCTTGAGTGCTGGGTCAGCATCTGCAAGGACCACCCTTGTCAGTTTTTTAGCGTGTGCACGCTCTAACGTGCGTGCGACCCCTGGAGAGTGCGGAAGCCATTGTCCATTGCACTGCCACTCCCACACCACCACACAGTGTACAGATGACATTGCACCATAGCCTATGAATGTAATATGATGATATATGATACACCTGAATAGGTTTCCTTCTTAAACCAATTGAAATGTGCTCTCTTCATTTACCTCATAGACGTTTAATAACTTGTTAAATTTAGTCTTCATTCAGGCCATTCATTCAGTCTTATATTAGCTTAGTGTTATTACAAATAATCTAAGGAAGTGTTCCTGTATTATAAAGGAAAGTACTCAAAGACAAAATGTTAATATTCTCATGACTATATTTTTTAATGCACCTTCTGATGCCAAGAACTAATAAGAAATTTAGTGCAGTTTGAATTTTTAATTTATAAAAGATTTCATTATATAATGAAAACCAACAGCATTAATAACAAACTTATACCAACAATATTATTAAAATAGTAACGCTAATTACGTATTTCCTTTAATTTACATTACTCAAGCAAATTTTAACTGTGCATGAACAGATAATAAAAAAAATATAGAATAATAGTTAAAAAACTGTAAAAAAATAATAAGTATTTATAATACAATAAGTATTTAATCAATACACAACATTTTAAAAGAGCTATTTATCTCCACAGTATGTTTTTTGTAATCATGCACACTATCTATTACCTACCACTAAGTAATACCTCAGAAATATGTTATTTCTAATAAACTCTTTTAAATAATTACATCTATTTAGGTATTAAAAATTTGTATTTTTTATATACTACACACTTGAGAAGCTATACAAGCTAGCTAGACTAATCAGACAGCTATCCCCATCATCACATTTTGCATATAGGAATAAAAGTGTACCCAGAGAGCATGATTTACCATTTTTGGCCTATTAGCATCATATCAAATTGGTAGCAATGGAACCCTCTAATGGATCCCCTGATGTTTACTAATAAGAATACTGTACTGAATTTAAGTGTTATGAACATTATAACTTTAATCACCAAAAATTATATAAAAAACTTTAAATTTAAGTAAACGAATAATTAAGAAATTCAAGTTGTTATCGAAATCGACAATAACTTAGTAAAATATGAGATTACACACAAACTTCATACGTTACTTCTCGACATTAACTAATAATTATTGAAATAATAGGATCTTATTATTAATTACTGTTCATATTACATAAACTACTTAAAAAAATTAATTACTAAAGCAGTGTAGTATAACAAATTTGACGATAGCACAAGTTATTTAAATATCATAAAAGAGAAATAAAACATTCAAACTTGCCTATACTGAAGATAAGTCCTTGCGATAGTCACAATCGTTCAGTTTCATATCAATGAATAGTGTTTAATTACCTTAATTGAACTATTTAAAAACTTAAGCTCAACGCAAACTCCAACGATCTTTGAATACATCACGCGTTGACATTTCTGGGATAGCTGTGTCGTATACAAAACAACGTATTTTAAGTAAAAGGTCTTTGAAATGTCATTGTAGCCACTGATTTATCGCTGGCTGACAATAGGTGCTTAACACTTCCGCGAGTCAATCGCGACGAGCTGTGATCAACCGATCAAATACAAATACAAATACAAATACAGCTACACACGCACCAAACTTCGTAGTGTTTTAATGTTGTTTATTTCACAAGGCAAAGGACCAAGTCGCAACATAATCCATAGACTCAGATATAGACTAAACAAACTCGTGCAAAATTAAATTGTCAAACTTTATGGACAAATATTTTATTTTCATATTAACTCGCATAAACACGTTGACGGCAGTCATTGTTTAGTTTGTATAATTGAGGTCACAAAGTGCAGGTCCGCGAGCCTAGTACCAAATGAGCTGCATCCTTCGGTCAAACGACTAGCATCATTAACCATCAGAGAATAGATATATTACTTCTTTCTCTCACCAAGAAATGCGTCCAATCAGAATGTAGCTTTGATTTAACAGTGAATAAAAATATACATTCAAATATGTGATTTTAACTGTTGTTCGTTGCAAAACTTTACAAAGTAATGCATTTGAGGTCACTAAAAGTATTTTATACTGTTCACAAAAGACTTGGTCTCAATTTTATAGTGTTAAGTGACAATGTGGGCGTGTAAGTTCAAGTGTGCTCGTCCAGAATACTCTGGCTTTCTTGTATCAACAACCGGAACACACAAACGCTGTTAAGGCTTTACAATATATAGGGCGCAGAATGTTCCACAACATGAGCTCTCAGAATGGAATCCATTTCGATGGGCACTATGGTAATTGTGTCGTAAGAATATTGTTGCAACTGATACAAGTTGTCTTAATTAAACCGTATCCTATTTTTTAAATAAAACGACTCTCAATACCAAAGAAGCACATGATTCCCAAATCAATACGTTTTGTATTCCAAACGAGTTAATTAATAAACACTTGTATGTTGCTAGGATGTCATGCTTGTACATGCGCGTAGGAATTTGTCAAAGGAACAAGGACACGAGGTGTTGTACAAAAAAAATGCAACAATTAAAAATAAAAATACTGATATAAATCCAAATATATATATAATATATATTTATATACATTTATTAAATATTTATTTTATTTGTATTCCAATACAACAATAAAATTTCTCAAAGACAACATTTTTTAAATCTGTTTATCGTACAAGGATCGAATCCCATAGTACGCGACTGATCGCCGGCGGCCGAGAGGGCGCTAGTGACGCGCGCTCGGTCCTCAGCGAGCCGAAAGGCCCTCATACAAAAATATATTAGTTTGCGGCCGGAGCGCATATACAGAAAACCGGCTCCGGCGTAACACATTAGATATTTAACGATTGCAATACTGTTTGCGCAAGGCGATCTAAATCTCTTAGTTAAAACAAAACGAGAGCTGAACTTGAATCACAAGTATGATACGGCGACGACGGCGAAACACAGGTAGATAATTCGTAGAGACAAGCCCTTTAAAAGAGCAACTAGTTTCGACCGAAAGTGATCGGCATTAACACATTGTGCTGAGAGGAGCACCAAAGTACACAGAACACGATCATAATTATCTACATTTATTTATCTAAAAATGCGGTCAGCGCCGTCGGCACGGGGCGGAACGGCGGACAAACGACAAAACGACAAAACGACCCGCATATCACATAGAACGTCTCGCATATAACTCGACTAACACATCCTCATTAATACACGGAGAAGAGATTTGCACAGGGCATCGTCATAGCTTCCTGTTAACAATTCAATTTAAGACAAATGGTAATATACAACAACAAATTTTATACAAGTTAATGTAACAAGGTACAGGGCGATTGTGTCGCGTCCCAACGCTCACGCTCGAATTACACGGAGCAGTCGGTGTGGGTGCCGTGCGAGACGTGCGCGTACCGTGCGCGTATTGTGCGCGTGCGCGTGCGCGTCGGCCGCGCAGGTGTAGTCGTAATCTTTGGTATATCAAAAACTGACCGGCTCGGCGCGAAGCGACCAGTCCCCGGGGGCGCGGGAAGCCGGCGGACGAGGAGCGTCGCGGCGGAGCCTGCGAGCGCGCCGCAGATGCGCTTACAAAGTACCAAAGTACTAAAGATCTACGTATTCGCATATACTTAAAAGCATATTCAAATATATATATATATACATACACATATATTCATTAATATATTTTGTACACTTAACATTCTACTACATTTTAAAGCTTTCAAATTAAGATTTGTCTTAATTTTCTCCACCTACACAATAAACGGCACTCTCTTTGTTGTCGATTCATCGCAAACGGTTTCGAGCGCAAATTCCTCGAAGCGATGAGCGGTGAGGTGCGGGGCGGGGCGAGGCGTGTCGGGGCGAGCGTAGCGGAACCTGACTGCGCCTCACTTGCCTTCGTCCTGCTCCATCGGCTCCTCGGACCCCGAGCGAGAGCTCTCCGTGGACCGGCTGCAGGAATAACGATTATTGTACATTACCGTTAGCGACTATCAACACATATCTTGCTACAAGAAATGTCAATTAGTATTTGAAAAATATTCTCTTAGCCACACTTTTAAAATTTGTCCACATATCAATATTAAAAGATATTAGTTGATCATTAATGCATTGACCGATTTGAATCAGTGATAGTACGTTATAAAGTACCTAAGGCAGACGGGCACAGCGGGGGCGGGATGCAGCGGCGCGCTGGCGGGGGACGCGGCCGCGGCGGGCGGGTGCACCGAGAGCGTGGCCATGGCGGCGGCGGTGTCGGCGGCGTCGCGATCGCTCTGCAGACGGCCGAGACGAGCGGCCAGCACAGCGGGCGCAGCCTCCAGTGCGGACATGCCCGCGAGCGCACTGTAGCGCTTCACCTGCACACGCGACCTTGCATTCAATGTGTAAAGTAATGATCGAAAGAAAACAAATGAGGCACACTAGCAGTGCGAATTATAATGTTCATTTTTAGTAAACGCGGACGAGGGATACGAGTATTCAGCAACGGTCACCTCGGGCCAGTGCGGCGCTTGCGCAGCTATGGCGGCTCGGAGAGCGGCGTGCGCGTGCGGTGCGGGTGCTCGTGCCAACTCGTGTAGCGGTGGCTCGGGCAGCCGGTCTCCGAGCAGCGCGCGCACACACTCCTGCGCGCAGTCGCACATCGCTGCCAGGTCGTACCCGCCCTCCAACGAGAGAACTACCTGCTCACGAACGACCAAACGCCATTTAGTTACAAACACATAAAATATAACAAATTTTTTACTATTATTATAATACTTTTTATAGGGCGGTTCATGAAGAAAACAAAACGGGAGCTTATTAAATTTTGTTGTATTTGTGCTGAATAAGAGCGACGAGAGGCCTAACATCTGAAGAGTCATCAATCAAAGACAAAATAGTCCTTTGTATAAGATCAGTGTAACCCAACCCAACAACACAGCGCTGAACTAACGTAGCTGTGTGAAATTTATATAATAAGCCACATATCACATTTTTTCTATGAACAGAATGTCTCAAGTACAAAAGTAAAATATATCAGCACAAATTTGTTTCAGCAACTAGACAAGAACATTGCGGAAAACATAAGCAGTCATTAGCTTGTCCACAGCTATTGATGCAGATCAGGCGCACGCGCACACGCGAGAGAGACGCTCCAACTCGTGCAGTCACTTCCGTGCAGCTTTAACAACAGAAGTAGCTGACGCTGCGGTTGTATCTGCTAATGTCTATTTATGCTTAGGTATCGAAGATCACCTTGCCGTTCGCGAGCTGCATGAGATCGCGCGTCATGTGCGCGAAGCACGCGGCGGAGACGCTGTAGCCGCCGAGCGGCGCGGGGTGTCCGGCCGCCGCGTCGAACCCGCACGACACCAGAACCATCTCCGGATTGTACTCCTGACAAACGTATCATATGCACATACTATATTGTTTTTTTTCTTTACCACCACAGCACAATTTCACATTAATAAACCTCATATTTAAATGCACGACTTCTGGAACGCACCGTGTTATAGAGTAGCTGAACATAGACAATAAGGGCGGCAGATAGCGCGAGGCAAGTCCGAAAAACATACATTCTTTCGATCTCCAGGCATCACCAAAACTCAACGGAAATACTACCATACTAGCTACCACATTAACTGCAGCACCAGGACGAAGTTTAAATTTCATTAATGCAGGAATATCATTTAGCATCAAGTGAACAACGTCTTATGCCAGTGTTCGTTTTGTCGTTTAAGAAACATTAGTTTTGTTTAGAGACGTTTTGTGGCAAACATGATAGTGGTACAAATATCGGCACGCTGCGTACCTTGGCTATGGGCATGATGAGCGAGCGGAAGGCGGCGAGGTACTCGGCGTCGGCAAGCGGCGGCGCGCCCGGCCACGGCACGTTGACGGTGTACCCGAGGCCGGCGCCCGCGCCGCACTCGCTGGCCGCGCCCGTGCCCGGGAAGAAATTGCCGTCGTCGTGCCGGTGCAGGCTCATGTACAGCACGTGCGGGTCTTCGTAGAACATCTGCTGCGTGCCGTTCCCGTGGTGTACGTCCTGGCCGCGCACAAAGTTAACGACATGTAGCGGTCGGAGAGCTGTTCGCAATACGCTAACTTGTACGTGTATGTAACTCAAAACCAAATGATGTTAACATTCAATTGATACGTGCCCAACAAATTTTACAACATTCTGAAAGGGGTTACGTGTTTACTACTGAAACCTTCGTCGTTTCTCACGGTACGTTAGGGACCTCTCAAGCACGACCCCAGGTTGTAAGGCAAGGTTCGGATATAATCATACCCGTGATTAGCTTTCTGATAACTTTTCCGTTACTCCAAATACGTTAAACAAATTTAGAACTCACCCAGTCAACGATAAGTATTCTCTGTAGACCGAGCCTGGTGTGCAGTATCTTAGCGGCGACGGCCACAGAGTTGAAGAAACAGAAACCCATCGCCTGGTTGG
This sequence comes from Ornithoptera alexandrae, assembly GCA_029030555.1. Lineage (NCBI taxonomy): Eukaryota > Metazoa > Arthropoda > Insecta > Lepidoptera > Papilionidae > Ornithoptera > Ornithoptera alexandrae. The sequence continues at coordinate 11,169,633 of JARDVY010000041.1, read as the reverse complement.
GCTCCGCATGGTGGCCGGGAGGACGGACCACGGCGAACCTGCATCCAAGTGTCGGATCAAGTCGAAGTCATGCTAACATATTTTATTAGATCCTTCCATATGAAATTAGCGTTTTGTCGTACTGACTACTTTTATCTGAAATATCTCCCTCTTTGGTTAAGAATTCCAAATTCAAATTTATAAATTAATTTAGCTGCTACATTTGAGTTCTGGAAACAGCCGTTCATTTGTTTTTTCCTCATTATTTTTTTCTTTGGCGTCGCTTATTACCGCACAATGGAAAACATGAAATATCGGTATATTTACGAGTACAAGCTCTACCGTGACGCCAGTACCAGTGCTGCAGGAACAGCTCGAAGGATTAGTAATGTGTACGGCGCTAATGTCGCAAAAGAAAGTACGGTACGTTTTTGGTTTCAACGTTTTCGTTCTGGAAATTTCGACCTTCAGAACCAACGTCCACGGGGGAGGACCAGAGACCAAAGTGGAAAACGAAAAATTAAAGGCTGTTGTGGAAACGGATCCATCACAAAGCACTTCAGGGGTAGCTGCAGGCTTCGGGGTAAGTGACAAAACTGTATTAATCCACTTGAAGCAAATCGGGAAAGTAGGAAACTTGAACGATGGGTACCTCATGGATTGAGTGAATCGAACTTGCGAACACGCGTCCACTGCTGCTGCTGTGTTACTTTGCTCAACCGACACAATGATGAAGGGATTTTAAATCGAACCATTAATTGTGATGAAAAGTGGATACTGTACGATAATCGGAAACGCTCGTCGCAATGGCTGCACCATGGAGACCCAGCCAAATCCTGCCCTAAACGAAAATTGACTCAGAAAAAGTTGCTTGTGAGTGTTTGGTGGACTAGCGCCGGTGTCGTTCACTACAGCTTTCTAAAATCTGGCCAAATAATTACGGCAGATATCTATTGTCAGCAACTGCAGACCATGAAGGAAGAACTAGCTGCTGAACAACCGAGATTGATCAATCGCTCTAGGCCACTGCTGCTTCACGACAACGCAACACCACCACCACACACTGCACAACAAACACCCACTAAGTTAGATCATCTACAATTGGGATGTCTGCGACTTCCACCGTACTCCCCAGACCTTGCCCCAACATTTTTTCCGGAATTTGGACCACTTCTTACAAGGAAAAAAAATTAACTCCGATGCGTCGGTCCAAACCGCCTTCAAAGAGTTTATTGATTCTCAACCCCCCATGGTTTTTTTAGTAAAGGGATCAATGAACTACCTATGAGATGGCAAAAGTGCATAGATAACAACGGTGCATACTTTGATTAATTAAATATATTTCACAAAAAAAAAAATGAATTTATATTCCTCCCATACAAAGCGCCAATTTCATATGTAAGGACCTAATAAATTTGCGTTCACGATCGGTTTAATAAAAAAACTATATAAATTTCACATCAATATAAAACAATACTGTTTTTAATTTTTTTATAAATAAACAATTATAAACACCGTGGAATAATATTAGTGTGAAGGTCTGATCTCGTGTTCGTGGGCTTTTATTACAAAATAAAAGTTTCTTTTGTAGGCGTTGCCATAAGGTCGGCAAGTTAAGAATCGAACAGCGGCTCCGCGCGCAACTCACCCGTTGCGCAGCTCGGCACGCGCCGTGCGCAGCGCGAGGTCGAGCACGGCGCCGGCGGCGAGGCGCGCGGCGGGCGGCGTGTGCGCGTCGCTCCACGCGGTGTCCGCATCCACGCCGAGCCCGCCGCACGCGAGTCGCACGAGCCGCAGCGCGCGCGCCTCGCGCCCGCGCCCGCCGAATGCTGCCACGTGCGCCTCCGTGTGCACCGACTGCACAAGCGTGCGCAACAAAGTTCACAACACACAAACCGTTCGTGATTGCCCTACATTACTTGTTTATAATTTTGCAAGAATCGTTTCCGAGACGGAGACAGACAGACAGACAGACGGGCGCTACAGGACACCGCTGCCCAGCTGTACGAGTAGTGTGCTTCGTGTAGTGCGGGACGAGCGGCGCGAACGCTCAGCTTCATACAAGGTACAGAATGTTACAGAGCTATCTTTTATTAACGGACGGAAGTTGCGCGTGTATGGACGGCGTGCAGTCGCATTTTAAAGTAAGCTTTAGTGTAGGAAACGTTTGATATCGAGCGCATCAAGTAGTCATTCGCACACCTGGAGCTCCTCGAGCGTAGCCTTCCTGGGACGTGTGCGCTCGGTGCGCGCGGCCAGCCCGGTCTCGCACAGGCGGGCCCACACAGATTGCAGCCGCCCGCCATGCTCCGGGTGCGTCGGCGCGTGCGCACCACACGAGCACCTGCGACAAGCGCAAGAGAAGTTTTCACCAAAGGTCGCTTTAATTATACCGATGAGTTAAGCCGACGTCGCACAACAGCCAGCCACGCGTGGGCTCGCTTTGGGAATATTAACAAATATAAATTAAATAAATATCGGATAAACTAATAAACATTGATGTTCTTTTAAATATAATTAAAAAACGTACAATTACATAAAACTTACATAAATAGAAATGTAAACACCAAAGCGATGTAGCGTAATAGATCGTAAGGCAAATAAAATTGCATAAAACGTAAATAAACGAAATATAATCACAGCTGTGCAAGTTACCCATGTTTGAGCATGAGCGCGTCGTACGCCAGGCCGGTGGCCGGCGCGCGCGCACCCACCAGCGGCGAGCTGAGCGCGCGCGCGAGCGGCGCCGGCTCCAGCGGCGCGGGCGCCGCGGGCGCGGGCACGTGCGGCGCTGATGGGGAGCTGGTGACGGGCGGCGGTCGCCGCGCCGTCAGGTCGATCACTTCGCCCTCCTCTTCGCGCAGCTGCGCCGCCGCGGCCGCGTCGTGCGCACGCGTCAGCACCTGCCGTGCCATACACCTACGTCTTTAATATCTTGCGAGTCGCCCAGCAGCAAATATTTGTCCACCGGTTCACCTGAGCGAGTCCAGCTCTTGTCGACTACTCAACTTAAGTGGTCGCTATGCGTAGGGAGAGGATCCTGTTCATAACTGGATAGCCAAACGGACACCGCTCGGGCGGCCCCAGTCGCCGGCCCGCTGCCTGCCGCATGCATCGGTGTACTTTTGGATCTCAGTCATATTTCAATTTGTGGCCATCACCACATTTTTATTATCAGAGCTTGGTGCGTGTCATAGTACAGTATTCGTTTTGAAGTAGCAAATAAACATTTCTTACAGTTTTTCTTATTTGATCTCTCAGATAGTGGTGGGCACTGGGCGGCTGCAGCGCGGGATCGCCCAGCGGCAGGGGTGCCGAGTGCGTGCGCCCCAGCGGGCGTTTGGCAAGCCGGGCGCTCACGCTCACTCCTCCCATGGTGGACAGCCCGCCTGGCGCGAGCCCGGCGGGGCAATATGCTTCCGCCTCGGACACCGGAGGTAGCGCCACCGGTACCTGAGGACGAATATGTTCTCGTGACTTCTGGTTGACCAAAGTTTTGGGGTTATATTAAGATTTTTATTTTTTCATATTGTGTTGTGATTGTCTGTATATTGTGAATAATAGTGGGAAGTACCTAATATAAACATTGTAAAAATATATTTAATACTACACATTTTCCCCCATTATTATTTATTCTTTACTCTACTCTCTTTAGCCAGAAAGAGGACGGCAGGTGGCGAATTCGACGTGGCATTGAAATCGAGAGGCTGGTTGGCGAATCAAACATCATAAGAGAAGTCAAAGCTAACAGACTTCGCTGGATGAGCCACTTGCTAAGGATGGAAGACGATCGTAGAGTCAAAAAAGCGTTCCTCGGTACCCCAACTAGACGCTGACCTATCGGCCCGCCCAGATGCCGCTGGAAGGATACTGTAGAGCACGAGCTATGTGAACTTCAAGCACTCGACTGGCAAGAGACAGTGCGAGTCAGACATCGCTAGCGCTCTCCTGTGTTGGAGGCCAATACTCATTTTTGGTCGTTGCGCCAGAGGATTTACTCTTCGTGTATTACGATCAAGTATTATATAGTATTATTAAGTCTTTACCATTGTAATTTCTTCAAAAAAAATACTTGTGTACTGTAACGGAAACTAGTTCCCGAAATACAAGAAATATTCCTAGTTCGGGAATCACGGAACATGAAAACACTGTACATGGCTGTAACTTTTATAAGGAAAAATAAATAAAAAATATAAATTGAAGTTGAGCGAGATCATAACTATCGGATATGAGTAAACGGTCATGTTTAAAGTTTAATGTAACGAATAATTGAAGAGTTTCTGAAGATATATGGTTTACTAGAAATCGATACTATTGATAAACTGTGTTAGCGACATGCTTATAACGTATACGTACCGGCGCAGGGGGCGGCGCGTGCGCGTGCGCGTGCGCGTGCGTGTGCGTGTGCGTGTGCGCGTGAGGATGCGCGTGCGCGTGCACGTGCGGCCGTCCCAGCGAGATATTGGGCAACGACGGCGAGGAGAACAGCAGCTCGGCAGCGCGTGGGCACGACTCCTCCTCCTCGCGGATGGGGGCCGTAGCGCCCGGCGGCGAGTTGCGCGGCGAGCTGCCCTCGCAGTCTGACAACATATGTGCGAGCCATTAGTGACACGTTAACCACATTACGGTGTTATTATAATACAATGTGATCATAGTAACGTCCAACCGAGGTCAGCTGAAGTCAGCCGAGGTGAACTGAGAACCATGCGGAAAGCATTGGGTAAGAGGAGATCATAATGAATGGGAGCGTACGTGTGTGTACATGTACGCGTGGCAGGTGGGCCTGCGCGTGTGTTGTACTCACTGCGGTGCTTGGCGCGTGTCTTGAGCGGGCGGCGCGCGAGCGGCGAGGCGCGGCGCTCGATGACGCGCGCCTTCAGCCGCACCTTCAGCATGTTGGGCTCGGACGCTGTTTGCGCACGCGCATGCGGTTACGCTGGCTACGGGCCGCGGCGCGCACGCGCACTCGCATTCGCATGCGCGGCGGCAGGCCGTCGAGCCACACGAACACTTTGCAACCGCTTATGGTACGATCGATGCGAACCATTTTCAAAATTACAGTATTGATCCAGAGAACGTATAAAAAAACGATAATAAAGAAATTACGATATTGTTTAATAAAATGTAAAATGCATTAACTGAGAAGTTTTCATAAAGCTAAAATTGCAATGGACTTTGTTGATGGTGATAAAGGAACGGGAAGCTTTTTAACGTAACTGCACTTTATAATTATCTTTTTTCTTTTTTTTTTTGTGCTAGAACCTGCTCCCACTCCTTGCAATCCCTCTCCGCGGTGCACCACGCGGGGTGTCCGGGTCGCATTCGGGTGTGGCCGTCCCTAACGTAGCGGTTGCAAGTGTCCGGGCGGCGCGTCGGCCGGCGGGGTGCGCGCGCGCGCCTCGTGCCATTCACTCACACGTTGTTAAGTAAAAAAACAATTTATATGCGTTTTAGTAATTGTTAATGGATGCAAAATAAATTTCAACAAATATATACTCAAAAAAATTAATAACACTACTGTCCACATCGTCATAAACAAAATTTTATGTTAACTTTACTATTGTACGTTACGGATTCCGACAAGGGTCCCCTGACAGTACTGGACAGCTTATTGTACCCTACAGCGCACAGTCGCTGAAAACATTAATTTTGCCACTTCTAAGGATTTGCAGTCGCAAGTTCATTTCAATCGCCGCGTGTTTCGACACAAGCGGAGTCCGTGGCACCCAGTTTCCCGGGGCGGAGTCCCCGCCAGCTCGTACAATGCGTGCCAAACAGCGAGCATTTCGAAGCGGAACTTCAATGTCAGCCCCATGAATTAAATAAAGTTTAAACCATACATTTTGTAATTTGTACGAAAAGCGTCTACTTGTAACAATATGTAGGCATCTTTAAACTTGTTAGTACTGTAAATATTTTTATCTACGATACAACACACAACATCACTTTTTCTTTCACTGCCACTGCGCTTAGACCGCGTTGTACGTAAGCACCCCACAGGGTTCAAGTCACAATAACCAACCGGACAGTGCACCAGCGCGCCGGCAGCGCTCTACTCACCGGTCTTCCGCAGTGGGTAGTCGGCGGGCGAGGGCTGCGGGGCCGCGGCGTTCAGCGCCAGCGGCAGCGGCGCCGCCAGCCGGTACGGGTGGGCGGTCGCCGTCGCACCGGCTGACGTTATGGACTCCCCCGACGAGGACTTCACTATACCCCTACACATGTATAAGATCGTTCATGATAACGAACCAAACATTTTGTTGTATTTAAACAGTTGCAACTACTATTGCTATATAATAACACTTTGCAAAGAGTCACACAGTTACCAGTGCATCCATTTTCCAACTTAACTAAAATTCCACTCAATGAACCTGAACTGATGTTTACAGACTAACCAATTTCTATATGGAGAACCGGGTACTGTTCCGTTGGCATTCGCTGCAGCTTGTTTTTTCTTTAGGAACTCCTGAAATATTAAGATTTGTTCTGAGCTAAAAAATGTGATTCAAGTAGATTTAAAAAAAAACCATCTCATGATATTGTACATTATTAGTTCAATACGCAACAGAGGAGGGGGTTAGCTAATGCACTCCCCCCATACGCTCACAGTGGATTGTGCGCACGCATCTCAATGCGCATCTACAACGCACGTGTATATCTGACAACGAGCAAAACTTGTTCATGCGGATTTACGCAGAACCTTTCCCGGCGCGTCCATCGCTCACCTGCAGCTTCTGCTTGACCTGCGTGGATGCGTTGGCGCTGTGCTCGTGCTTGTCCTTCTTGCGCAGCAATTCCACGCGCTCGTGGCGCTCGCGAGCCTCGCGCGCCTCGCGAGCCTCCCGCGCCTCGCGCAGCGCAGCCTCCTCCATCGCCTTCTGTTGCTCCCATAGCTGCACCATATAATGTTTCCTTCATCACGCCCAACATACAAGTAAACACAAAGTAAAAGGTCTCCTCCGTAGGAGTCGTTAGATATTCGTTGAAAACTTGATAGTGTGCGAGTACACCGGGCGCGGCGCAAGGGTTTAGCGTAACTAAACAAGTGAATAGATAACTATCAATAATTCCTGTAACATTCCAACTGTAACCCAGCACCCACTCATCCACCCACCCCCATACATATACATACACACGTACGTAACAATCGTGAGTTTTATTATTATTTGGTGCCCATTACCAGATTATTCTTGAACAAAACACCACCAGTACTGGCTGGAGTAAACAGACTGGCTAATGCACGAACACTTGCAGAACAGAGTCATTACGGAGTGTGTGCGTGCGTGCGTGCGTGCGTGCGTGCGTGCGTGCGTGCGTGCGTGCGTGCGTGCGTGCGTGGCTGGGTCTAATGGCACTAAATGGTGTCGCAAAGGTTAACAAACAATTCCTTTCGCGCAACGTGAACATGGTGGACCGTAACGTAATTGAACAATTTAATTATGTTGAAAACTCTTTTTCTACACAGCAGTGGTCGTTAGCAAAGAGCGCACCACTACTCACCTTCAGATGATGCCTGAGCTGCTGCTCGTGCTGCTCGGCGAGCTGCTGGCGCTGCTGCTGGAAGTGCTGCAACAGTATCTCCTGCTGCAGCTGCTGCTGCTTCTTCAACTGCAACAGGGAGCAGCACACTTAACGCAATAAACCCCGCACGCGTCACTTACTCCCCGTCGTGTTAAAATTCAGCTGTAATTATTTTCTACATACAAACAAGTTTAATACTCACTATTTTCATTAGAAACACTGCCATCTCAGTGACTGACCGACTGATTAACTGATTAACTGATTGGTATGACGCATTGTCGAGCAGCGCAGAGTTAGTGTGATTAATTACCAGTTTATACTTGATAAAATCACATAGAAATATATTACAGGTTAACAGCATCTAATATATTCACACCTGCAGACATGATAAGTGATGAGTGTACCAGCCCGCAGCCGACGCTACGGCTAGGCTCATGTTGTGTACCGACTGTACCAGCTTCGGTAATCATGAAACATCTTAGCGGTGAACAGCATTATTAACACATATTTGGCTCCTTGATATAACTGTTATTTATTTAAGAACGGTTGCTGCTAACGACCGGCACCAATACAAGTATCTATGTATATTTAGTGTTTGGTTGTATGATGGCGGACAATCTGGAGGACTGCGCCGGCCACCACACCACAACAAGCGGAAGGAGTCGCCGCGAGGCACTGCCGCGCAGCTGCAAGCATTACCCCTTCATTAATCATTTCTACAATTGTTTTCTTCGCGGGACGGAGCCGCGCGCCACGGTTCGCCTCTCGCGTCCTTGAGCAGAGGCGACGGGGACATCGTCGGCCGCAGTTAGGTTTGCTCTTGCGCACACACACACGTACATACTGACACACAATATTTTGTAACAAAAGCAACAGCACGTGCCGTATTCAACCGGCAGCGCGGCGCTCGCGCACGAGAAGCGTTGTGATTGAGTATGGAATATAATTGTGAAATTAACATGGTGATAAGGACGTAGCAAGTGCAACGATAAATGTGTACACAAGTGTAAACATGGCATGTTTATGTTTTCCCGGTATCAACAAAGGAAGTGGCAGCGGCGAACCGAAATAGCTGCCGTTTACGTATAGCAACCAATTAACCCGTAGCCGCAGGAGGAAAACGCTGCGCCGACGAATCAACTGCTATACGTAAACGCACAGTGCCGGCCCCGCCCATGCGCAACACACGAACACGAACACGAACATGAACACGAACACAAACACGAACACACGCAATCGTGCTCGCGTGTTCACTGTGCGCGGGATCTCCCACTCCTTTGCAATCACAAGGCCGCTCGTGCGGCACACAAACCGTGCGAATAGGTAATGGTACACTCACTTGCATCAGGAAACTATTCTCTAAGCTTTGTTTCGCTCTCTCCGCTATATGGCTCTTTCTCGGGCTCTGACTCTGGCAAGGAGAGGAGACACACGCATGAGAGCACTGGCGCGTGCGCACTTGTCAAATGCAACAAGTATTTTATTTAAGTGAAGGGTAGCGGGTGTCGGATGGCGGGTTGTGGCTGGTGGGTGATGGTTGACAGACGGTAGGACCTCGCACCCTTTTGTGGAACTTACTAGTGAATGTATTGTATTAACGTGCAACGCCTCCGCCGCATTTCCACGGCGCAACAATGATGCGCTTCACGTATAACATTCAGTGACAGAAGCATTCGACTGAAGTCGGTTGGAATAGGTTGGGGGAGGAAAGGGTAAGATTGAGTATGTAGAACTTTTGACGGAAGGCGTCTTCGTGTATTTCTGGCAGCGTGTACATTATTTTGGTTGGATGAAAAATACGGCGTGCGGCCGAATGCGCGGGCGCCGCGAATAGCAATATGTGTGCAAGCCGGTTCTCGGCAGGAACGGGGGTGTCCGTTGTGGGGAAACCCACGCCCCTCCGGCTCTCCCGAATGTTTTCGAGACAGTAAAACCTAAGGCCGAAACAACAGATCAACCCGAAATCGTTCATGTATTCTTCGCGGCAGTGTTCACATGCAGCAGAATACTCTCGCACATACGCATACACGTACGATAAACTGTTAAACACCGTAAGGAGCTGGTGCAGTGGAATCTAAAGCCGCTTCACAGACAACATTATTCAACGCCGAGACGCGATTAAACAAAAATTGTTATTCATTCATCGAAGTATTATAAAAGCGCGTAATTATCCAATAGGCTACGCAGCAATGTGACACGGCTTGTCCAGGTAACCAAAGTTGGAGTCGATCCAAGCGCGCACAGCCGACGGTAATTACTAGTACACAGATTTGTATAAATTAACATTCACCCACGCATACACACACCAGTTCCGCGGTGTCTCGGCCTTCAACAGAATCCATTACAGGAGTAACGGAACGACAAACGATCAGATTTAATTGAGCACAACCTGGAGCGGTCTCTCTCAATAAATTTAGGGACGTAATTCGTCTTTGGTTTAGAATGTCGTTGTGGATAACGGGCTCTGTGGGTTACTGACAATTAGAGAGCAATTTCTTTTTTCGGTTGGTGCCAAATGATAGGGTGCAAATAAACTTCCCGCTTCGACGACGTGAATTTTTTTTAAATGTGCAAGCGTTGTTGTACATAAAGAGGTGGCTCGACTAATGGACAATTGAATGCAATTCGCAATGGTAGAGGAGGCCTCGAAGAGTATAGTATAGGTTTCTTGCGAGCTGAATCGGGAGAGAGGGTGAGACATAGGTCGTTTTAGAAATCAGAACAACGGCAAACGACGTCGGCGACTTTCTCTGCGAGCGCGGGTCCATGCGCATTAACTGGCTGCCCAGATTGGCCGCTATTCGTTAGGAAGCGTTTACCGCGATTGAGTCGACAACTCGTATTGTTGGTAAATTTTAGTTCTTCTGTATGGTGGTTAGGTGGGTGCCGTATCGTGACGCAAGTATCCCGTAACCGCGCTTGGGTTGCGGTTGTCGTGCGGTCGCTGTGCAGCGCGACGCCCATCTATGTTTACCGCGCTCGTAATATGCGCATGCAAATATAGTAGTATTGAGGCGGGCGGACGGGCGGACGGGCGGACCGACGGGGAGCGGCGTACTTTTTTAATATGCTATTTATTTATAACGCGCGCGAGAATTTTATAAATAACTGCGTTTAAAAATGCACCGCAGGCGGGAGCGGGGAAAGGTCACGGGTAGGCCGCATGTAAACACGCACGCGGGAGGCTCATTTATGTCAATATGCATCATACATATATATATATATATGTGTGTGTGTGTATATATAATATATATATACATTTACATGCTCGGACTATTAAGGAAATTAATTCCGACCCAAAATAATGTACGTGAACGTTTCTCTTCAGGTATACCGGGAGATACCAGGTGTTGACACGGGAGGGGACAGAAATAAAAACAATACGCAATGAATGTATTTTAATACGATGCGTGGGAAATACCGCCAAATGGTTGGAAAGAAGGGCGAATGTGTTAATTGTTCACATTGCGAGCGGGCACTCGCGGAATGAATCCGGTGCACAGTGCTGGCAGACAGTGTACCTGCATGATCTGCTGGTGGAAGCTGGTGTCGGCGGGCAGGCGCGGCGCGTGCGGCGGCGAGGGCGCGTGCTGCGGGGAGCCCGCGGCGCCCGGCGCGCCCGCCGCGCTCTCGTGCGCCATCTCTGCAACAAACACGCGCGCATGTCAGCGGACAATCGCATACCGTTGCTACCAGTAAGTTGATATCAGTTTTGATGGTCAAAGATACCTCACACTTAACGATGCGGTGCTGACAACGGACTTACACAGAAAATGTAAATATAATCTAATCAAATATTAAAATTCTTAAAGTTAGCTCTTAAAACAGCTTAACACACACAAACGTTTAAAATGTCTGTACACATGTATACAAAACATGTCCCTGAATTTAATTTTTAAGGGTAATTTTCTTTTACGCTTCTGATTGAAGTAATCAGATTTTCAACGTGTTGTTGTACTGCCGAAACTGTAGCGAGCGCTAAGAGTAAGCTCAGTACCGTGCCTACAAGCCTGTGTATAATGTACACTACGTTAGAGACGCTAGCGAGCCTGTAATGTAATTTCCCATGTATAGGTTGTACTGTTTGGCTGCTGTACCGGATGTGAGGGCGCCGCGTGTCAGCGGTCGGCTGCGCGGTAATCGGAAGTGAAACCTTCGCACAAGGCACGCGCGGTGCACTGTACCACCCGCACTACCCCGCACCGGACGCACCGCTGCCGCACTGGGGAGTTGTTTCCGGTTTTGACTGTTGGGAACTCATTTGGTCGCACGTAGGGAGTAAGTGAGACGTGTAGCCGTTAACGCACTCATTTTATTATCTTACACCGGTAAGAACAGCTCTCGCTTGTTTTATAAATACTTTATTATGCATGTTGATTTACCCCGTAAATATCATAAAGTAACGAGTTTTGATTTAGTGATTTCGATAGAAATAATAAAAAAAAAAATATATTAAAATATATCGGGGAATCAATATTATCGAGAGGTGCATATTGCAACAGATTGCCTTTAACAGCTCAAGCAGCTGGTCAAAATAAACCAATAATTGTTTATGTCCATTTGGTGATTGAGACACGCAACGCACGGGCCGCAACCTGTCACATTGTTTTCACATTTACATTTAAAGGAAACTTTGACATTCCATGCAAGGTGTTAGTGTATGTACAACACTAATCGTGTTACTGATTTGGCAACATTCTATTATTAACGCGAATCAGTGCGCTCGGGCCGGTGCCACCCCAGCCTACCCCGGCCAACCCCTTCTCAATATGACCTACATCGACAGTCGCGGCGTTCAAAGGGAATAGAGGACGGGGCGACGGGGCGACGGGGCGACGGGGCGGCGGGGCGCAGGGCGATGGGGCGACGGGGTGACGGGGGGACGGTGAGGGAGGTGTTGTTGAGTCTATTTATAGAAGAGGCTCGATAAAGAGGCACCATGACACAAGGCCGTGCTTCCCCATCAGATTGTGTAAAGCCTTTAGAAACCTTAGTAAGCGGTGCTATTAAGATTTTGTTAAATGTGTGTGTGTTTGTAAAAAGTGTGATATTGAAATGTGGATAAATATTTAAAAGCACATTCAGAATTTTGGATGAAACTATAATTTATGTAATTATACGCAATGATAAAATAACTATGTGAAAGTACAGTCGTATAATATTCGTTTATAATTACATTTTGACGGTAATGGAAATAATTGTCCAGCCCACTCGATCGCCGGCCAGCAGCGCTCTTGCGGACTACAGCAATAAGAAGCGTTTCCTATGATTTAACTGAAGTTTATTGATGAAACGCGATCTAAACGTAGACCACGCTTCGTTATCCCAACGAGCGGACGCCATAAGAAGAACGCGGCACCAAATTAAATTACAATTAAACATAACTCTAACTAGTCTGTCCCACAAATACTGTTACATAAAAACTTTTAGTTTTTTCAACTTTTTAATTATTTTGAATTTGGAACACCTATATTCTTTAAAAACTTGTTTCGATTTTGCGCCATTTCACATATTTTTTCGTGTTCATTATCAATTTACAATATGGAGTAAGGTGGGGGTGTTAAAAAAAAATAGGATTGCAGTGATCGCCTTGCACAAATTGGGGATGGAGCCGATCCGGTCGGTCATATTGCAGACACATCCAAAAGCTTGCTATCAGCCCAGCCGTATGTTCGTATATCGCACTATCAACAGATACAACAACACTTCCTCTGACCAGAAGAAGACCAGAAAACATCGGAGCGACCGCGTGCTGTTAGCTTTTAGAATTACAAAGGCTGTTAATGCTGTTAAAACCAGAACTCGTCGAAACCCGATTAGGAAACAAATCAAAAAATCATATCGCGAGAAATGAAGGAAGATTCCCCCGAGGACTCCGTGGCGTACGCGTATTATAAAACAAGACCTGAAGCTCGGTGCTCGGTGCTTATCAATCAGGTCACTGTCGATATACAGGACATGCACTAAATCAAAGTTTACAATTAGAGATGGATGGAGTGGATCGAACCTTCTGTCGCGATACAACAGGCAGGTGAAAGTCACAGAAATATCCTGTTTAGCGATGAAAACATTTTCACGATTGAAGAACACTACAATAAGCAAAATGATAAAGTGTACGCACGCAGTTCTAAAGAAGCTGCTCAAGTGGTGGCGGTCGGAAAGGTATAACGTGGTCATGGTCATCATGCTGCGTCAGTGATGGTGCCGTGGTGGTGACTTTCTAGCAGGACCCTGCACCTGGTCACAAGGCACTAGCCAAGCCTGGCTTGAAGCCCACGTTCCGGACTTTATAAGAGCTGAAGACTGGCCCTCATCTAGCCCAGACCTTAAACCTTTACACTTCAAATTAGGGTCAGTTTTAGAGGACATGGCCTGCTGCTGCTCTAAACGACACGGCGACATTGAGTCTCTTCAAAAATCTTTAGAGCAAGTAGTGGCGGTGGTGGAAATTTCCCTTGGAGACAGTGCGTAAATCCATAGGTTCGTGATACGTGTCCAAACAGAATAAAATCCAAAGGTGGCCATTTCGGATGGAATATTTTTTTTCTTTTTTGCTGAGACAAATATGTAAGTATTAATTTTAATAATATTAAATTACTTCATAAAAAAAATCATTTTCAAATGCATTTTAGAATAAATCGAAGAAATCGTGGCTGCGTAACCTCAGGAAGTGGTCCGGAATCGTGAGAGAGAAACAAAAAAGAAAGAAACATGTTTGCACAACATTAACGTAGTGTCCAGCAATTTATAAAATTCGATTCGGCTCGAGTTTGTGATATTTCCGGCGAAACAACTATGAAATTAAAATTAGGATAAAGTTTTAATTAATAACATTTAGTAGAAGTGAGCTTCCGTAGTACGCACCCGTCTACGAGACGTAGACGGCCTACGTGCCGGGAGCGCTACGTGCCCGCGCCTACGCAGCCTACGCGGTGCTACGTGTGCGGTGTAGCGTACTGCGATCACTTAGAGGCACAACGCGTAGTAAAATCGTGAACATGGCAATAAAGTGGCTGCGGAGAGACATAGAGCTAGCAATGGTCATAGTATACGGTGCTACGGTACCACACCGTGACATAGTTGCGGTCTGCGCGCACCTCGGGACGCGTTAACGAGAAATGTTCACAAGCCGGCCATAGCAACAGAGGCAGCAGCAACACAATCGCATTACTATCAAACACTGATGGCACGACATCGTTTCCTCTAACACAACCTGTTCTTGTAACCGAGCGCATCTTACGCGCATCATACCGACGTCTGTAACAAAATCACCAGTTATTAATAAATACTGGCAATTAAAAGCACGTCATACAACTAACTACGATTAAACTGTAACTTAGCATATACACTTAGTACATGAGCGCTCCACCTGATGACAACTTACATCAAAGGAATTAACGTGTAAAATTTCTTTGTGAAAAAAGCACACACACACACACACGCACACGCACACGCACACGCACACGCACACGCACACGCACACGCACACGCACACGCACACGCACACGCACACACACACAAACACACACATACTCGTAAATTTTTACAGTAATCGTTGTACTATTATCAAGTGTATCATTCTTGAACAATTCAAATCATTTATGTTTATACGCAATGTTTGGTACCATGACTGATCTTAGAATCTCGGTCGCATCCTCATTGAAACGTACGTTGCAATAGTATAACTAAATCTTTTTCAATGAACTTTCTCCGTGGCTTGACATTCCGGAATGTGATAAACATCAGGCGCGAGGATCTGTACACAACGAGCGCCGCGCACCCGCGCTCCCGCGCCGCTCCCTCGCTCGCCCACGCAACGTCACTTCTAAAAATAGAACGCAAAACGCGACAAGTGAAGGACGCGCGCGCAGCCGCACCGCCCCTCGCACCCGCCGCACCCGCCGCGGTCGCACCTACGCCGCTGCACAGCGGAGCGAGCGGGCCAGGAAACACCGCAGAGCGAGTTATGATCTGCTCTAAGTATAGAACGCACGCGAGCTACAAAGCGCGCCGCCGCCGCACCCTCCGCCGCACCCGCCCCGTTTCAATCGCTGGATTAGTGTAATAAAGTTTTTGCGCGGATCCGGAAGATCCCCACCTTAAATATACCCACGCTATTTCTGTTATCGTTAGTCCGCGATCTACAAGCTGCGTAAAAGAAACATTGCAACTAACGTTGCAAGTGTTAGGTATCGGGTCAGCTAAATAACGGTCAGATCGCGGACGTTGCATGGACTATTCAACGAATGCTGGTCAGTCCTTACAATGTCAGTGAGCAGGTGTTATATTTAAAAAGTGCAAAAGTAGCTATTTACACATTTTTTTCAATCATTCGTTGTTGTATATTATTATCTCTAACGATTAGTTTTTTGTTGCAATGTCATAATTAATACAGGTGAGCCAGTCGTCACAAGAGAGCTGCTTAACCTCACGTCCTGTCCTGCAATGGCTTCATCATGAAAAAGTTCAAATGCGAGTACAAAGCGGGAAATGGTGGTACTTTCGAAACTATCATATAAACACAATTAATTTGACGTTGTATAAAGTATATTTTGCAAATACAAATATAAGCCGGATACATAGTTTTAAGAGTAACTAATGTTTGGCAATTTTTTCTTATTAAAAATAAATAAGGGAAAAACAAGTTTATATATTCTGTATGTGTTGTAATCACATTGTTAGTGCACAGAGGGAAGTATGCAGGTCTGTGCTGCACCGACACAAGTTATCTGCAATCGACTGGTGCAGCACGGACAATGGGAACTACCGCATCCGTTCGGAAAACTGCTTCGCGGCCGTCGCTTAAAATAGTTGCCTATAAAAGCGAACTTCTGGCCGCTCCAGATCCACAAGCGGCGCTCTATTTCCGTTCAGTAAAAAGTTCACCCGGCTTCGCTCACGCGGCCCGCCTCGCCACCGCCGGCTATTTTCGCCCGGCTAAATGCAGCCATCCGCTAACGGAAAGGTTGGCCCGCAGTTCCACGTACAACTTCACTACTTCCCTCAACGATCATAAAGTACGAGTACAACTCCGCTGTCAAATCTCTATCGGAATTACGTTCTTACAGATTACGATTGATTACCGGCGGAATGGTCGCGCGCGCACCCGGCCCGCCGCCGTCGCTGCCGCTGCCGCCGCCGCCACCGCCACCGCCGCCACTGACCATATTCCATTATTTACACGTCGTAGCGTGGTTGGAATCTCAGCATTTCATTTCAACTTTCGCGTCTCCGCTATAATATTGCATTTTGTTTTGTTCGAGTACAAAATTGCGATGCGGTTCATTAATGAGTCTCCATCCACTCGGGTCAATACATAAATGAAAAAACGTCTGTGTACATCCACCGTCACTCGCAAGTGTATTCATTCTTTTAAGTTAATCGGCGCAACTCAAACGTTTAATAAAAACTTAGGTATAATTTTGAGACGCACGCGTATGCTGCACTCGCTGCAGCGCGCATACACGCAAAAATATTTACATACACGCATAGCTCGACGCACGACAATGTTTCGATTGTTCGACAAGCCGACGTTGGGTGTCTAGTGGTCCGAACACGAGTGAGAAGGGATACCCGCTCCATACGGGCAACGTGTGCCTACCACCAGCAAACGGTACGTTTGAAACAAACCATGTACGTACGTGTACTGACACACCCCACATAAAACGAATGTAACGATTCAAGAACGAATCGGTCGGTTTAACGTATTATTGTAGATTATACTTAGGTTTTATCTATCATACTATGTAGGTTTCTTTAACTTGTCGTATTGGACTGTTCTTGCAAGCCATTCGTAACAAAAGGTACAAATAAAATAATAACAAAATAAAATAGGAGCGTATTATAAGAATAAAGCGATTCGTTTGGATTGTACAACCGGCAACACAAGTCCCACGAATACTGAAGCGGGGCGGCCCTCGCCCGCCGGTACATCATCATTCGCGTGCGTTGGCGCAGTAGTACGGCGCTACGCGGGGCTGAAATAATGTGGCTGTAAATAATGCGCCCACTGCAGTGGTAGTATCGCGCAGAGGCAACCGGCCGTTGGCCGCCGTCGCGCTTAAACTCACATCACCCGCCCTGCAGCCTTTCGTCCTCCACATACAGAACACCAACGAATGCGAACAGTATCCCGCGCCGCAGCATCGACAATTACAGGATGATATAAGCGCGGCCCCGCGTCTGCCTTGTCCGAGGTCGGTTCTTACGCTAATTGTATGTGATATATTTATTTTATATTGGTAATCGTATAATTAGGAAACGACCTGGTCTATGCATCCCATTCCACTCCTAAATCCTGTTTGTACATCCCAAATCTTCTCTTCAGTTTCATTCATCACTCTTTCAATCAGTATCTTTGCATACAGTTTGCCGACGACGCTCAGTAAGCTAACGCCAGAGTAGTTTTTACAGTCTTGCTGTGACCCTTTTCCTTTATACGAGAATACCGGAACGATTACGGCTATGCACCAGTCATCTGGCACTTTGCCGCTCCTCCAACAAAGGTTGAAAAAGCAGTACAGCCGACTAGCTACCACGACCTGTCTAGCTCTCAGCATCTCGATCGTAATCCTATCATACCCTGCAGCCTTACCCAACTTCATACTGTCCATTGCATCTAAAATCTCGTTCATACTAAAATTACTTTCATCCCTGCTCTCAGTTTGGCCTCTGACAGGGTTTGGCACTGGTTTGGCTGAATGTCCTAAAGAAAGTTCGGGTCAAGAGTACTCGCAACCGACGAGCATGAATGAAGACGCTTATGAAAGTGGAAGAAGCGAGAGAGGTGTTCCAGGATCGTAGCAAGTGGAGAGAGGTGGTCTCTACCTACCCCACTGGGAACGACGCGTGGTATATATGTGTGTATATATATATGTGTGTATATATATGTGTGTATATATATATGTGTATATATATATGTATATATATATGTATATATATATATATGTATATATATATATATATAATTAGATTATACATTGTTATATTTTACTCTGTAAGGAATTAAATTTCTGAAAGCGTAAGTAGAAAATAGCTGATGTTCTTTGGACGCGTGAAACTATTTTTTGAAATACCGTTACTTTACAAACAAACGTAACCGGATCAAAATATGTGCCGCCGTTTGGGAGGAACAATGCCATTGACGTACACAAACGAGCGCGCATGCGCACGCACACTCACTCCGCCGAAACGTACCGCGCATTAAAATTAAAACGCCTCTCCTTTTCAGTAAGGAGTTTAAAATAGAATGCGATCGTCACCCAGTTCTGTAGCAGGTTGACACTTGTTCGTGTTAAGGCGGTCGGTTTTTTGTGAACCTGGCGGGGCTGGTCCCCGGCGCCACGGTGCGCCCGCACGCCTGCGCGCCCCCAGTAAATCCCTCCCGCCTCGTGGCGTCTAATCTATAAGCGGCCGTGCGCGCATTCCGCGCTCTTTATTTATACACGGAAACTATATTTATCGTGCCACACCGATTTGGCTATATCCACCCTTTTAAATATTTAAACCAAGCTACTGCGGCAGTTGCAGTGCGCCGGCGGTGCACGCTTGCTGTACACTTGCGACACGAACTGAATCAATATTGAGGCAGAGCACCCCCGCCCGCGAACATGAAGCGAGGCAGTATACGAATACGCGCTGCGCCGTAACCGCAACGTTTACTTTTGGGATTTAACACAACAAAACTGCCCTTGGATGTACAGCTTATCAGCCATTAACGACTTGTTAAAACTTAAGCATATCCGTAGGAGACTAAAGTAACCCACATAACACAGGAGATTGATAAACTTTTACTAGTTGCAAGTCTGTTGCCAGAAACCATCTAGGTGGTTACCGCCTCAGCGCGTATTTCTGTCGCAAAACAGTTAGTTTATTCGTAAACGTTAGTTTATTCCAGTTTGAAGAGCGTTGTAGCTAGTGTCCTTACGGGGGTAACGAGACTCAATATCTTGTCTCAGACGACGAGCGCAATGTTGTGCAGTGTATATCAGTCTGACTAGCGCCATGTTGTTACGGGCAGGCGTATCACTTAGTATCAGGTGAACGTTACGCTTGTGTCGTCGTCTTAATTAAATAAAAAAAAACTTATGTGGTCAGGAGCATGTCACATCGCTCGAAGAACTGATGGCTGATGAAACAGTTAGGTCCTCGAGCGGCGGTCGTGTAGCAGTAGACGCAGCGCTAGCAGCCGGCCTGACCGACGATCCGGCGAAATTCGAAGGAAGCCCCTGGAAGGCAGAGCGGAACCAATCGATGTGATGGATACTCGAGGTGGTGAAGCCCAATGCCTCGCAGTGAACATCTTCCGTTTGATAATGTTAAAGTTAGTAATGCAGATTTATGTTTAATACGTACAATGACTTATGCAGTGTAACTTTTTTATTATCAGACTATTTTAGAAAAATGCATCACCAACAACAAAACATCACAATGACGTTGCGACACGCTGACTGACATTCAAGACTGCTCGCTCGTTACTTGTAGTCGTTAGTGTATATCGTATACAATGGTTGCGAACAATTTTATATGCGGCGCGATCCCCTCTTGGTATCATATGGTCACTTATCGGAGAGCAGCGAGCGAGAGCGCGAGCCGCCCGCCGCTCGCCTCCCGCCGCCCGCCGCCGCTGCACATCCATCAGGCGAGGGGCCCGCGAGTTATTTCCATCCGACAAAGGCGGAGGCGCGACGCTCGTGTCCACGCTATAAATAACCCGCTCGATACTTTCCCACTACGCGGCTATTCTCGGAGTTGATTATACCGGGAGCTATTTCAGGCCTCCTTTTGTTTAGTTTCTCCATTGTAGTCCGAGTGGCGCGCGCACACAGCCACCGGGGGGAAACGGAACAGAGGCTTAATATAACTGACGGCTGGTCATTAACTGGAAGAGTTGCGTAAATAAAACCTTATATATGTCGAAGCTGATGGTACAAAGCTAATCAATAAGTCGCCTAGGAGATCCATAATGAGCGAATGCACTGTGCGAGAGTATTGCAAGCAGGTCGGGCAGGCCAGGCACGGCCGCGGTTTATCTCAGACGACGGCAACTACTTCCACAGCAGGCGTCGTTTACGCGACCGTCGCCGACTCCGGCGATCTTTTTCCATTCAAATAAATTGTCCAGAACTTGATTTTGTTTCGTTTTGGCTTAGCATGTCCCAAATATTTGCACCAGTGCCTTTATTGTTACAAAAATGTGAACAGGTGTCACCACCGTTTCGAGACCAACCGCGACTAAAAATTTTGTGTTTTAATAATCACCCGAGCTTCTAATTTCTACGAGTCTTCGCTTGCCGTACGCTCAACGAGCTAAGCAAAATATAGTATTTAAGGAAAACGTTTAGTTTGGCAAGAGACTAAAGCTGCACAACAACAACAGGTAAACTCTATAAATACACTTTGCGATTACTGATCCGCCGATGCCGTAGCGCGCTGAGCACCGGTTCCGACTGCACCAATAACATGTTCGTCTTGTGGTGTTCTGACAAAGAAGCTCATGACTTCCAGACGGATGGCGGACCGAAAAGTCACCACTACTGCATTGTATTATAACTTAGTCCATCCATTGATATTGTGTAAGTGAACGCTTGTAAGTTAACTGAATTTTATGTGTGTGTGTGAACGAAAAGTGTTTCCCACAAATTTTACTAAAAATTGTGATTGTAATTTGTACGTAACTTTATGAATTTTAGATTTGCTTCAGATCAGATACAGAATAGTCCTTCTGTTAATAACTACTGTGTTTTTTGATAAACATCCCCCTGACTTTAGGTATGGACACATTAATTGCATGCAAATACAAACACGTATCGCGTGTGAAAACTGCGGCTCTACAAGTGTACAATTTTCAAATCAAATCCTACGTACAATGCGGTTGAAACACTTTTTTCTCGTGCTAGTGCTGGCGCTCGTGCCGTCACCGGCAAGTGTTCAAACATTAAAACATATGTGACCGTGTGTTTACTGTGAACTCGCGCATGCGCGCGCCGGTACTCCGCGTTGCGCGGACGGTTGTGCCGAGCGTTCGCGAACATGTATGTATACAGTATACAGTTCATTTAGTAAACACCGAATACGGCGTGACCACGCTGCCTTTAATAACTGCTACAGCGGCCCTACGTAGCTTCGCGGTGGTGATGGCAGCGCTGCGCGCGTGTCCTTTTCACAAGTGGATAGGTTAGTGGAGCGCACCGCTTATCATCAGACGGACGCCTTTCCTTTAGCCGGATAAAAAGAAAAACAAAGAAAGGTCGCGGTGCGGCGGGGACGCGCTATATATAGCCTCCACAAAATTGTATTTCCGCGTACGCAGCAAGTCTATTTTAAGCCGTGACAGAGCCTCGTGTCACCGCGCATTGCGCAACCGCACAGTGCAGCGAGCATAGCATTCCGTTCCGTTGAAGGACGTACGTTTGATCCACAGTATGTCGGTTCCTTGTGTGTTGTGGATACAACTATATCGGTTACAAAACAGTCCGTCAAAGCAAATAAATCACTTTGATATGGATCGTCATATTACATCCGCACATGCTGCACACGTCGTGCGTTCAACCCGATGTAAGCACTACACCTAAGTAATTTCTCTAAACTCACACTAGCTAGCTCAGTACGTTTGTATTCGATCGAGTATTCATAAAAAAAATGTCATTATAATGTACAATATAATGAAATAAATGAATGAAAAGTGAAACTATATTCTAATTGTATATACAACAAGCGTTTCTGATTTAGAGGCGGCTGAGATGTATGGGTCGCGTGGGTGGCGTGGGCACACCTTCCGCCCTTGACCATGACCAGAGCTGTTATTTTCAATTTCGATTTGCATCGTTACTTCATCATAGCTCAAATAGATTTTAAATTGTCTCATTTATAATGTTTTAATTGAAACACTTTCAAAACGATGTTACCTGTTCGAGAGAGATTCTATCCCACTATTATGACCGCACTGACACAAGACTAAACATTTATTTGGGCACAATCCGTCGGCGGCACGGAAAGTAACCGCAAGCAACCGCGGCAACCACGGCAACCACGGCTTGGCACACTCTGTGTGTTGGAGATCTGTTATAAATAAGCAACAAGCGGCGAATTTGTGATCATGTTAAGTTTATTGTATATACGCAACAATCATAATAACATCAGATATTTTAGAGTTTGCCTTCCCGGTAAAGTATTCAGAGCCGAGAAGCAAAACTGGTAGTGGACATTTGTTCAATTTGCATTTAAGAAGTACGCTTGCAGGCAGACAACTCGTCCGTAGCTAAATGGTTATGCAACAGTCACCAGTATGTACGGTACGCTTTAACTTGGTATTGTCTGCACCGTCGTACAGCAATCAGCATGCCGTTAGAGACCCATGCCGACGGCTCATCGGCTGCCGCTAGGCTCGCGCACACCACGAGCACCGCGCACACCACGCGCACCGCGCACACCACGCGCACCGCGCACACCACGCGCTGTATTCTCGTCGGGGAGGAGTCTCGCGCAGCGCGCAGCTATCGCATCCGGCGGGTTTGTCGCCCTTCCGGCGCGCTATCGGTCAGCTGCGCCCGCGCGCCCGTGCGCCCGCTCACACGTGACACCGCAGCCATGCGCCGCGGGCGAGACGCGCCGGCGCCCGGGCCGCCGCGTCTAGAGATTTACGAGTATGGATAACATGATCCTCTTTTATTAAACTTTAAAATTCACTTATTCAATTACCTTAAATAAATAAAAAGTATACAGGCCCTGTTAGTGCCTTCGACGGTGATAAATGTTTTCGCACCCGTTTATATACCATACCTTTCACAAAAGGGAAACCGCTGACATTGCAAAGCAGATGCCAAACAGTCATAAGTTATTTGCACGGATTTGTCGGACAGCCCCTTTTTTTCAATTGATCCTACTGTAATAGTACGACAAAGATAATGAAGTAAAACAAGACACCCCGCCACTGGTACGGTAGTTAATGATTTTTTTATATCTAGTTGTCTTGCATTCTTAATATGTATTTTTGATATACAACGAAGCGACGAGACAAGCGATACGATCACCAGCCCGTAACAACACGTTGCACTGGTTAGGACGTTATACACCGCACCACATTGTGCTTGTCGCCTAGAAGCATACCAACACATTAAATATTGTTATCCCAGTAATTACACATTACTTTTTGTCGGCTGCAATAAGAGCTGCGGTGGTACCTACCTAGGCGGTCAACGGCAGCAAAGACCTACTGCCAGTGAACTAAATATAATGAGTGATGCCGGGTGTTACTGTCTCAATGTAAGCCTTGCAACAGGCAGTCCATTTCTTTATCTCTGTAGTCCGCATTCAAATCGCACTTACGTACTACTACGACTCTCTACACCAATTACAACTTACGCAACGGAGACATAAATACCTCAACGGTCTTTTGGGCACCATGACAACTTTACTACACATTAGTTTTATACATACGTATTTGCTTAAATCATAAATAGATTATGTACCAGATCACGGCAACAGTCAGCGGCGGCCTTCCCCCCCAAAAGATAGTTGTGACGCGACGAACGGAAATTGTGTCGCAAACGTTGTCGGATGTGAGAAAGGGTGCGAGGGAGACGGGTGTAGATGTAGTATCAAAGCAATAATTAAAACGAGGAGCTACAAATTTCCATACTCAAACATAACAACAACTCGCGCTTGATTAATATTTAAACTGACATTGTGTTCTGGAAGCGTTCGAAGCGAGCAGCTAAATCAACAAATTCACGTTAGCAAACACTGATACAAGTGGCTCCGCGTGCAAACAACCTGCCCCGGTGCGCGCTCCACCCAACCACTCACTATGCCGTGCCGTGCCGTGTCGTGTAGCGTCACTGTTCCAGATTTGTTTTGTTGGGATCACGAGTGGACTGTTGAGATTTCGTCTTACAGTCTCACCATCTAAGCGGCTGACCGCTTAACCTGCAACACTGCGCTCATGCGCTAACTGCAACGTCCGAATGCATGCACGCGTGATCGTTCAGGCGCCGTTATTGTTCGTACTGGTGCAGTGGCTCGCTGACACACCACGCGCGTAGTGGAGGCCGCAGCACGAGTCGCCGACTCGCCTGCTTCTATATCTGAACGCGCGATGTGTGGCATTGGTATTTACCGCGTACCCGAAAGGTAATCGTTGTACTTGTCTTCAAGTTTTATGACAAATGATTGAAGAGAGAACGTATGCTCGGTACGCGAAAGTCATATACAGACATAGACAGATGATTCAGCTGAGAGCTGTTCGCGCGACGCGTCGCAGCGACGGGCGACGGGCGGCGGGCGGCGGGCGTCGGGCGGCCACCACACGTCACATTAATTTGTAATTAAACTAGAAATTAGCATATTGTACCGGCATCATTAATTATAATTAATTAATTACGTCGGCCTACTTCACCTCTGTGTGTAAATAAATATTTTACAATATAACATGTTCTGTGGATGATATGGATTGTTAGTGTACCTTTTTTAAATTAATAAATAAATAAACATGTATATGTTATATTTTAGTGGTAATCCCTCAGCCTGTCTCTCGTTATCACCGCCGCCGCATTAACGCCCAAGATTTTGGACATTCTTAACTGATCATGTAAACAATAATTAAGTAAATGCATTATTATACGAACAACGAAATGATTCGAGACAGGCCGGGCCGGGCCGCGCCGGGGCTCGCCTGCGCCTGCGCCTGCGCGCCGTATTTGCGCACACAATACATAACACAAGTGGTGTCGCGGCACGAGCCGAGCACGCGCACGCCCCGTGCGCGTGCTCGGCTCGTGCCGTGCAGACGGCGCAGACGGCGCAGACGGCGCAGAGAACACGCGGAAGCCCCTGTTCTTGAGCAAATCAAACGTTCAGCATATAAGGTGGTCAGTTACTGTAATTGGGCGCGCGTAAGACGGCGCCAGTCGCGCTGCTGCGGCTGTGTCGGGTGCGGTGCGGGCCGCGCTAAATGGCCGGAGGACTAGAAATCCAATAACAGCAAGAATGCGAGTGAATCTATTTCGGTTGCATTCGCGCGCCGCCCGGCGGACGTCACGCCGCCCGGCGCACGGCCGAATGTAAATATCTATACTATACATAGTAAAACATATTACATGTGGATATTCAACAATTATATGTGGAGCGGCAGTCAGTCCAGTTACTACCAACACTACTCCTGCTTCACCCGGTTCAACAAGCTCAGGAAATGTGTCAGCAAATGTTTCGAACGAAAGAGCACTGCAGCGAGTGAAATTAAGTGGTGTGTAGAGGGGTACGGTTGGTGTACTACCGAACACATCATTTGCTTAGAGTCTATCTTAGTACATTATTTTTAGTTCATTTAAAATGTTACTTTATTTCTTTTTAAGATCAAGTAGGTGCACTTAATCTTAAATATAAATAAACCAATTTGTTAAAATCGTGAATTATATATTTTATGTTTCACTTTTAAACTCAAGAAAACCGTAGCGAATGACGTTAACACTAGCGAGAGCAGAAGGAATGATACAGTTATACCCACTCCATTGATTAAAACTACATTTGCAAGCATCCAGCATAATATGAGATCAGTATGTATGTACAATAAAATAAATAAACAATTAAAGACATGTAGCAAAAACTATCCTGACTGCAAGATAGTAATAACGAAATGATTAAAAACACAATTTTACGACGAAATTGAATTATTTATGCAATTTATTGCCTAAGTGTATAATTTTTTAAACAAAAAAAAACTGCGCGAATATTAGCACTCATAAACTTATTACGACAACAAACTTAACTCGTGTATGATAAGGAAGGGCGGTGTCTCCTGGCGCAGGCGCAGGCGTTATTATGCCTAAAAGGAGACACCAATAACTGTTATCTCTATGTAATGTACGTTGTCAAATAAATGTTTTTTTTTACAAAATTAATTAAATGAACTGAAACGACGAGATCAGGTCGGCCCGCTTGCTAACTTCAGCGACGTTAATTCCTCCACGACGTGTACAAGTGATGTGTGAACATTGCACCCTGATAGCCCTAAGAGCCTTCGATTACTCACAGGGTTAATTCTATGAACAGCACCTGACACAATGTATTTAAATTGGATTACTTATTTAATAATATATAAGTAAAAAAAATCGTCTTCATTTTCTGTGAACATTTTGTACTTTTATTTGTTTCAGTTATTAAAAAAGACTTTCTTGTCTGTTGGCAATGAAGATCTGCTCATAGATTGGAAATATATTTCCTTGTAAAGCCACCAACTAGCGTAGGCGCAACACAACAAACCTATAAACACCAATCTCATGAGTGTTATCCGCGCG
The DNA here is from genome assembly GCA_029030555.1 of Ornithoptera alexandrae. Classification (NCBI taxonomy): domain Eukaryota; kingdom Metazoa; phylum Arthropoda; class Insecta; order Lepidoptera; family Papilionidae; genus Ornithoptera; species Ornithoptera alexandrae. Next base: position 11,142,844 of record JARDVY010000041.1, on the reverse strand, counting down.
TGTGTGTGCGTGTGTGTAACCGGTCTCCCGAATCGGAGATTGTCTAAGGTGGATGCTGTCGCGTCTGCTAGTCCAGCCGTCCTTTCCTGTTTTGTTCCCGAGACACGGTTATATATATTGTTGCTATATCTTAATATGTTATTTTAGTCATAACAATTTTCTGGAAACAGCCCTAGCCCCGCCCCGCATTGTGGTTAAATATTATGACTGACTTCATGTTTTCTAATCACGTTTATAGCATAGGAGGTTCAGTGAATAAACAATATACACAATATGAGTACGCGAGTGCCTAACTTTGTAGGTCACGAGGTGACGCGCTGCTATCCCCGCGGCATTAACTCGCATCCGACCCAGTCTTCGCCACGCGCACCCATTAATCATCTCGGGCGCCGCATCGAATGCGCCGTGCCCGGCGCGCACAGCGGGCCCGGTGAGCCCGGCGCATTCAGCGCACAACGGGCGCCGGCAAGCTGTCAATTGTTGGAAGATACGTTCTCTGCGTTTATTTAGTCCCATTGAAAATTGTCAATGTCATAGTAAAACAAAACAAAACATAGAATAAATAATTAGTACAACGGGCGAGCGCGTAGCCGGGGCGGGCGCGGGTGCCGGTGCACGCGCGCGCGCACGCGCAGCCCTTGTTGCATTGCAGCGACGAACCATGTCATTTATTAACGAATCTTCTATACTTTTCTTTTACAACGGATTAATACTAAGACATGATTCGTATTATCGTCGCTCACCAACTCCGCAAGTTGTGTTGCCGTATTGGGAGACGATAGGCTGATTGTACGGGGACGCCGCGACCACATCATTGCAATGGCCGGTCGCCCATCTTCAAACAATTAAACATGAATGAATGAACGCGACGAGGTCCGGGCGGGTCGGCGTTCGGCTGGCGGGCTTCCAATCAGATACCAACCGTTTGGCCATCTCTAAATATAAACCGGGCCGGAGCTCACCGTTTATAGACTAACCAGAATAGCGCAGAGAGAGGTGGGATGCGGAAGGGGGCATGCGCGCCGCTCCGACGACCACATAAAAATGTACCTGACCAATTTGTATGTGCAGTACAGTTAAGGCACCAGTGAAAATAAAACTCGCCGCTGGGAGTTGTACACACCTCGGTCACATGCGAGGGTTGGGGATTCCACAGGGTTTCATAAGACGCACACGACAACAGGTGACAGCAGCAAGTGACACGACCATCGATACCGATCTGTCATTATATTAATCCGATCGCATCCGATAAACTCTATAAAATTATTTAATTTATATGTAGATATACTGTAACAAACATTTTACAACAGTCTGCGATGGCTATTGCTGGACGTATGGCTGAAGCCCACTCTTTTGACTCTGATCACCAACTTAGCATAATGCTAATATGTTGAGAATGTCCGTTGACATCGACAATTGTTGCCTCCTACATTTTACTCCAAATAAATTCACACGGCACAAAAAACAAACGGAACAGCTCTGAAACTGCATGTCGGAGTCTAAGTTACCTGTAATTTTTCATAATAAATATTTGTCATACGTTCCTTTAAAAAGTCAAAAGCCAAGTTATGATGCCGTAGCATTATCACCAAGAATCACTCGGAATGCAAAATCATGATTCGGAATGGGGTTCAGTGTTCAGATTGCTCGCGACGCGCTGCGCACAGATCGATACGAGGTTCGGGCGAATGGATCTTTATGTAAACTTTTTTTTATTCAACGCAGCAACAAAACGAGCGAGAGGTTCACTCGATGGTAAGTGATATGCTTGCCCTTAACAATGTGGCGCTAGTTACGATGTTATATACAACAACGCTTTGTGCTCGTCGCCTCGAGACATAATATGTTAAATCTCGTTACCCCAATAATGTCACTATCTATATAACGTCCTCCGAATCGGAACACAGTTTTGTTTGCTTGCACACTGCCTTTCTTCGGTAGAAATATGAGGTGCGGTGATGTACTACCTAACCTTTAATAATATCGCATTGCGTCCGCGATGTTAACATTAACCGAGTGACACACGCGCGATTCAATGTATGCCGTGCCTCATCTGAACGTCAACCGCCGCCAAAAGTTAACTAGAAGCCAAAGCATGGTTGTAGACTCGCATCACTCACTTTATGATGCAACTTTTGTTTAACAAATGCAGCAATGTGTGTATTTAACACGTTCTATGTATCACATCGTCATCAGGTGCCCTCTTCAAACTAAAGTTTAGCCATCAGATTGAGAAAACCAATTCGATCCTCAGCTATCAGCTACACAGTCGTTAAAACTTTTTGATACATGTCGGATTCACTGTCGGCTTTCTTCACCAACAATGGTTTCCCGGGACTTCGGCCGGAAAATAAGCTATTACTGATCGCCAATGTTATTATTGCATCGCAGGGGATAGTGGGAGGCCGGCGCCAGTGGCTCCATTAAATGCTTTTATGATGCGAATATTCAAAAAAACTTTCAGCAGAGGGTTAGCCACCGTTCCACTAGCATTACCTTAAACTCTGCCTGCACTGGTACATTCAATGTTTGACATTATTTCCTTTTAACGAAAAATTAATCTCACATTGAACACAACGGAATGAAACTCGGACACTAAATGTAAATTAACAGCTTCAATGTGAATCGCTCGCCGACACCTACACCCCCAGGGCCCAGTTTTAGTCTAGACACGCGGACACAAATACAAGGCGAGTGGTGGTTCCGCTACGTGTAATCGATATTTTTGCGTTTCCGAAAAATTGAAGTATTACGACCATAAAAGCAACGTCACATCGTTATTCATTGCATCAAGTGCAACTATTTTTTAACAACATTACGTGCTGACGTGGGGGGTGGTAGCAGGTGGTAGCAGGTGGTAGCTGCATAGAGATATTAAAACTGCTGTAGATACTGGTGCAGTGATTAGATAAACCATGCACATCCGCAGCGCCGGTCACTTTACGCGAAAATAATAACCAAATTTCACTATTCATTAATCTGATATCGTAAGCGAGACTATGGCAAACTCCGGAGGCCATCCCTGATCAGTTCGGAATTTACTTATTGCAAGATGAGTGTACAATTAACATAACGATGTCGTATGTAGCAGCAGCGGTCGAACAGTATTGTTTGTTTGTCTGTCCTCTGAGTGGGTTCGCAAAGGTAGCGGGCATGATAATTTCATATAGGATGTGAGGATTGTTCTATAGAAACGTAAAAGAGATAGATTAGGCTACCTTGTGTGTGGAGCAGAGCCGCAGCCCGTCAGACAATCACCTGCGCGCGCACCTAACGCCAAAGTAGGCAAAAAATATATAATACGACTTAAAAAAACTTGTTACCGTTTTTTTCGCATGACCTTCACAAGGAACTAACAAAACTATTGTTTTAATTTCAATTAGTGATGCTAGAAGTAACATTAATGGTTAATGTTATCGCCCATTACTACTGATGTCCAGCCCGCGCCTCGAGGTGGTTTGTGACAACACCCTTGTGGTGAATTTAAACTTTAGTTTGAGGAGGCAAAGTGAAACTGCGCAAAAAGTTATTGGCGACAATATATCTATCATTTGGGATGCCGCGTATAAAATGAGCTGGAAACTCCTGCTCGCCACTGGTGTCCGCGACACCTCACCACCGGAAGTGTCAATTACTATATGCTGGTAAACATCCTTAATCGTCTATTCTGCATACACGAAATATTGTTATGAATTATTTGATATTGCTTATGCCTACTGATTAGAAAAATTATGCTCTTTATATAATTTTCGTAAAGTAAAGTTCCGAATGTTAAGTAGCCTATTACAATTCCCATCCAAATGGCACCGCTCTTGACTAAAGAATTCAAATATATTTGAGGTGATCGGCATGCGTTAACCATTCATTTTTAGATATAGGTATATATATGCGATGTAAGTAAAAAAAATTATATGTGTGTACACAAGTCGTCGCTAAACTTATGATCCAGCTTCATTCGATCGATCATAATAAAACTTTACCTAAGTACATATTTCTTCCCCTCGACACATTTTCACATCCCTTCCCCTATGTGTTTAAATTACAATACCGTTCAAACTGTAATAGCACGCAAAGTTCAAATCCACTCGTAGAACAATTCTATCAAATTAAGTTAGCGGAGTATAAATATGCGACTGCATACTGTATGCTAAACAGTTAACAAAGGCTGTTTCGGAAAGTAGACCGAGCAGTGCAACGTTTTGCGCGCGCCGAACAGCTCCTCCCGACCGGCTGATGCACAAACGAAGCGACACCTTCTTACAGCATCCGTATTTATACTTTTCTATTTTTAACGTGACGCGGTACGACAAACATACATCCATACAAAACGACCATTTAAAAAAAAACCAAGTGTATCGCAATAGATCACAATTTTTATATAGCGTCCGTTAACAGGAAGCGCTTATAAACATAAACACATATCTGTTCCCCCGGTGCGGCCGTCGCTTGTTCTACGCATTTATGTACTCGTTGGTGGGGCCGCGTGCGCGCGCAGTCCTCCGCTGGGAAACAGAGCAGGAGTAGAAGAGAAGCGGTGCGATCCGGTCAGCTCCGGCGCTGCAACCTCTGACACCGCGACATCGGCGCTTCCGGCCTGAGCCCGCCCGCCGCGCCCCGCGGCTCGACCGCCCCCCTCCATCGCAATTATACCGGACCACTGTCGCTATAAATACAGCATTACGAGATAAACGCTTATTTATCGCGCATCGGTACCGACTAGACGCGACGCACACGCGCGCACGCGCACTGGTGCACACGCGCACACCAACACACATGCCCGGCGGCTGGATTTAGACGGATTATTTGCGAACGCGCGGCGCGCGGGCGGCCGCGAGCTAAATACACATGCGCACGCGCACACACACACTTCTAAAATATTTACAAAACATTTTTATTAAGCTAAAAATTAGTTATAAATAAAGACGTGTAGCCATCGAGTGAGACGACATTTACCATTTATTAACATGTTCAACACAATCTCCACAAAGTATTAAACTAAAATTTAAACTATGATATATATATATATATATATGGGATTGAAACACTAATAAAACACTTTATTCCGCCTAAAACATCTTTTTAATTCCTTTTAACATACGCGACCTATCAAATCGTTCTTCCCCTCTTTCATTCTTTTGACAGCCTCGTGACGTTCTTTTTTCTTTTTATTGTTATATATGATTTCATTCGACACACATATATATATGTAGTTAAGCAATAGGTGTTGCCGAGGTGTGCGAAAGCGTTCTCCTGGTCCCGTCGTAAAGCGACAGCGGTGGAACATCGTGAGGATTTTAGTCGGTGCAAGTCCGACATAAACTGTATTTACCTCCGCGAGAGCAGATATGCGAAGGCATTTCCTCACGTAAAATAAAAAAAAAAGTTTAGTCAACGTACTACACGCACACACTACTCGCGTTTGGTTCGACGGGGCCCTATCCAGTTCTCCCTAGTCATTCGGCACATCATTCACTTCATCGCATGTGACGCATCGCACAGGTGATTCAGAGGTCACGGCCGCCGGGTGCTTTTGAAAGTAGAATTTAAGTGGTGGTGAGGGATGACGCAGCAAAGTACATACACATTGAAACATACACACCGCATGTAGCAACCGCAGTAGTTGTCGTAAACGTTACAGATGTTTAGAGTGGGACGGTGGGTGCTTCGGGTCAAGCAAGAAACAGTTGGAAAACCATTCCAATAGGTTATCGTCATTGCGAGAATTTTTTTTTATAAACAATATATTGGTTGTGGAACAATTCAAAGTGTTTGTGCAAATCCAAATAGATAAAACGTTTAAATTAATGATATGGTTTGTAACTTACTTAAAATACCATGATAACAAATAGGTACTTCCGTATGAATCCCTGTGAGAGGTTTAGGTTTAGAGCTGGCAAACTGTGTATGTGAACAATTGGTGCAAAAGAGCGCGCGGGCCAGGTGCGAGGCTGTTGCGAGGCGGGTGCGAGGCTGTTGCGAGGCGGGTGCGAAGCTGGGGCAAGGCGGGTGGGAGGCGGATGCGTCGTACCATTGAACTATATAACATGAGGTTGTCCTCTTCCTGTGTACTACTGACTTGTGATGAATACGTCAGGTAAGTACAGCACCGCCACATTTTCATACGCCGCGAAATAGTATATCATAAATATTACCGTACTACTACGTTTTGAATGGCGCCGCAACAGGCGAATTTATGCAGCTACTTACACCCTCTTACGTGTACACGCTTTGCAATCATCAGGGAGTGGAACGACAGGACATAACTTTCTTAAGATGAAAATGTCCATGTTACCATTATTGGTATTCCCGTTAACGACCCCATAACGAATCCGACCTTCAATCGCAGCGCTCTGCAGCGCTCTGCAGCGCTCCGCAGTGCACCTGTGCAAGCATCCCACTGTCACGGGCAGGCGTATCGCATCACTTGACCTGACCAAATAACTTGCACGTACGTACACTACGCGTAGCTCCGCTAAATATAAAATTAAGCGCTCCTCTGTATCCACTAACTGCTAACGGAATCTTAAATTTAAAAAAAAAAATTCTTAATAGAAAAAAATTGGGAGAAGTAATCTGTTGTCCTAGACTGAACGACTGCTTAATCATAAGGTGAGAAATAAAAATTTAACAATGGAAAAAAATAGTTGGCTATGAGTGCGATATCGTACGCGGAAATACAATAGTGAATTGCGAACCTTCCTTCCGGTCGAGGGCACAAGACATCAACGACAACAATGCGTCCCCCACGTTGTTGTCACGTTGCCCGACGCGGGCTTTCAATTGTTCCCTCGGTTGTTCTATTACGGCCGTGAAACTGTTTCACAACAAATGCAACATTATAACTTATTAATTAATAGGATCGTTCAGGGGGAAGCTGCGCGCGTAGCTCGCGACCGCATTCAGACGCGGACAAACGCTTGAATGATTTCAATTGTACTGAATAGCGTGAAATAAAAAGGTCGACGGCGCAACAGCACTTCCTTTTCCGAATACGAGGCGGAAGCGGCCGACACAATTTCACGGACCGGCGCCGAATCCTTTATTGCAACACGAATGAAAATACAAATAAAAGACTCAATCACAATGATATTTTAGATTTTTTGATGGTTCCTCACGAGGTGGTACACTGCAACCGTAAGTACTGCACCGATCGTGCAGCCTCATCATCACCGATGGCCTCATGACTAAACAACAACACATTTTAATACAACAAATGGAAAAATACGTTATCGTGCAGTACCTCCACTCGTCGACTGACACATACAACCAACCGCATCCTGATTCACGCGTTTGATCCTGGGTTTGGGAGCCGAGCCGCCGCGCGACCTCCCGTCGCATCGCCACCGCATTGACGTCTGACACGCTGACGTCAACCGACAACTGTCCCGCATTGTAACAATGTGGTATGAATCGTTTCTGCTTCGTAAAAGGTGGCCGTTCTACGGAAGGAGACGCGCGGATCATCCGGCCGACGCAAATGTTCGGGGAAATTTAATAACGTTGAAACTTGACAGTTTAGGTAGCATGTATACCCACTGTCAATTGTTTCTGTCCAGCGGTGGACATCTAACGGCTGGGCCATTTTTTATATTGTCTCTAGGCAACATATTCACTCCCAGTGTCAATCGGTCTACGCAAACATGGTTATAATAAACATTAAACTAGTTTAAAGAGCAAGGGAGTTAATCAAATTACCGGTACAACGGAGAGTATATCTCACTTGTGACGGAAACGGCAGCAGTGAGAAATTGTGAACTGCACACATTGTCGTGGCAGGGCATGACCCTGCGCTAGTTTGCCGCCTGCGTGTTATCACAACAAAGTGTTAGTGTGAAGGTCATTAGGCCACCGGAACGCGCGAAGGGCGGGAGACGGTAGAGCAGCGGCCCCGCGGGTCGTCGGGCGCAGGTACACTGTAACTAACTGTCACGCGTTATTAGAGGAGCAGCGCTTCCGTAATACGTAACGGAAAATATCCCGAGGACAATTTTTTGCACATTGTAGTTAATTCAGCCATTTTTGTTTAAAGAACACTAGTTCTTCGTCGCTGCACAGCCAAGTCTTATAAATCGAATCCGATTGTGATTATTACTGTGCACTATTTACACGGTAATAAGTTGCGCGCCGAGGAGGAAGACGAGCCGGTGTTCCGCCGGTGTATATTTATCGCTGTACAGCTAAAAATAGACGGTTAATAAATATCGATCTACACCGGTACAATGCATTTTTAGACAAGCGCGTTCGTATTTTCCGTATAGGCGATTAGTCTGTGTATATTACAATGTACAGGGAGGCCGGTGCGCGCATCGCAGCGAGGATGGCCCGCCCGCCGTCCGCACGCGACGTTGTTTCGGAGGCGCGCGATGACGTCACGCTGCCGGACGCACGCGCCCGACCAACAGATACATTATAATTGCTCTCAAATAGACCATTAAGATCGGTCGGTAACGCTTCACGCCGAGCGTCGACAAGTTAAAGTGTCAAGGGCTGATGTACAGGTACACCACTAAGTGAATACGTAAACGTAAACGTAACAGACAGTTCATAGCTTTCGGGCCAGATATAAATCATGGCTGATAATAAGGCAAAAAAGTTACCTATAATCCATCCAGCTATCCTCAGGGTATGTTCCAGCACTTCCCGCTGGCATTTGTTTCGTATGCTTCCTTACGTTTACTTTTATGTCTCTGCCCTTTGCATTGCTGTTTCCCTTTTGCTGGTGGTAACATTCAGCAGTGTATTAAGTTAGGTTAGTGTGTACAAACCATGTTTCCGCCTTGTCGCCTTATCGCCACGCCAACATGTTTCCGCCTTGTCGTGGCAATGGGGATCAGTAGTCGTGGCTTGGTCCCCGACAGTGAAGCGAAAAGGAACCTAACCGGCCGGCCCGAGGCGGCCGGTCCAGGTTAAAGCTCCGGAACTCCGTGAGCTCACCTCGGATGCAAGCCGGTGGGCTGTAGGGGTGGCTTTATACTGCCCTTTGCAGCCGAGATGGAATCGCAAAGGGAGAGGAGTGTCGGTATTGCGATTCGCCACTCTCCCTACCCTCCGCGATAAAGCGGTGCCGCATCACTAATGCGGCGGCGGTGGGACCGCGGGGGAAGAAGACTGACGGTATTGCGTTCCGCCGCTCTCCCTATTCTCCGCGGCCGTACAACGACGGCGGAACCCAACATCGGATACGCCGTAGGAAATCGGGAGACTTTTCTCTCTTGGCTCTCATGGCCTCTGGGTGACGGATGACGAGGAATGCGTTGCCCAAGTGACTGAAAGAGGCCGAGAAGAGAACGCGCTGTGCGTTCCGGCGTGCCCTTACAGAAGTGGAAAGGGACGGTTCGTCCGTCCCGAGGTGTGGTTGCATGGTGCAGCGGGCGCTAGCGGGGTCGCGGAGGTGTGCGAAAGCGTTCCCATGACCCTGCCATAAGACAACGAGGTGGAACATCATGGGGGATTTAGTCGGTGCAAATTCGACATAACCTGTCCTTGCCCCCGCGAGGACAAATATGCGCAGGCATTTCCCCACGTATAACAAAAAAAAAAGGTTACTGTGTACGGGCACAACCAAGTGGCTGCGCTGATAGTTAATTTGTGGGTGCACGGCCACGTGTAGACTGAGCCTTCTTTGTTTTTTTTTTTTAAGGTGGGGCAAATGCCTGCGCATACCTGTCCACGCAGGAGTAAGGATAGGTTATGTCGGACTTGCACCGACTAAAACCCCCACGATGTTCGTCCTCGACGCTTTAAGGCGGAGTCACGGGAACGCTCTCGCACACATGCGCGACCCTGCCAGCGCTGGCCACATAACGCAGCACCATCTCGAAAAGGAGGGGAGAATCCTCCCTTTCCACCTCTGTGGAGGCACGACGGAATACACAGCACGCCCCCTCCTCGGCTCGTTTCAGTCACGCGAGCAACGGATTCCCGCGAATCCGTCACCTAAAAGCTATGGGCGCCAAGAGAAAAAACTCCCAGCTCCCTGCGGCGGATCCGATTTTGGGCCCGCCGCTACCCGTTAACGGCCGCGGAGGATAGGGAGAGCGGCGGAACGCAATACCGACACTCCTCTTCTCCTGCGGCCTTACCACCGCCACATCAGCGATGCGGCACCGCTTAGTCGCAGAGGGTACCCTCTCTCCGCGACTCCACCTCGGCTGGAAAGGGCAGCATAAAGCCGCCCCTGCAGCTCTCCGGCGCGCATCCTAGGTGAGCTCCCGGTGGACCTCTCGAGCTCTAACCTGGACCGGTCGCTTCGGGCCGTACCTACACCCCAGGCCGGCTGGATAGGTTCCTCTTCGTTTCACCGTGGGCGGCCCAGCCACGGCTACTAAGCCCCTCCGCCACGACAAGGCGGGAACCTGTTGGGGGGGTGTAGACTGAGCGTAGTCCATGTTTATGCAATAATATTGTATTTTAAATATTTTACATATACAAAAGTAAACAAGTTTTAGCCAAATGAAACATCTTTTTCTTTCTAAATAAAATTTAAGAAGTTTACCTCCGGCTGTTTTGGCTTGCCAATTTTTGTCGAATAGGCTTAGTTTTTATCATTTCCAACGGAAATCCTGGACAACAGTCGGGTTTACAGATGTAACCATTCAACACAGTGCCGTCACCTTTTCCCATCCCTAATTAGCACGTATAATCATGTTTACCATTGGAATGTGACCTGTGCGTTGGTACGTCCGGCGTCTCAGTTTCACACTCTGTTAAACCACTATTACTTGTATTCAAAATCTCTAATAATTAACTAGGTTATGCTCAATTATTACAAAAACTCCAGTTACGTGTACCTGTTAGATACCCTAGGTGCAAAATAACTCCGTTCCAGCCACCCTTTCGTAGAACAATTTTCTGATTGTGTGTGTGATTTCCTGGAAATCCACGATTCACTTGACAATATCCGGCGAATAATTATCAATTTCTATTTGAACAATTGCTAGTTAGAATGCCTTTTTCTTGTAGTCGTTACTTTTAAGTAATTACTAGTATTAGATTTTATTAATGCATGATGTATTTACCTGTAATTGCCTTGTTACATTTAATTTTGTATCTTGCATGTATTGTGTTAAAGTACTATAGTAAATCAAATAAATAAAACAAAAATCACATGATGCGAGCGGCCAACGTTAAAAAAAACAGCCGGTACAGCAAACAGGTAAAAACAATGCTCTTGGAAATTTTCCACTTGTTAATTACACAATGTTCTTTGAATTTTACGGCTTAATTATTTTGGTAAAGTTACGTATAAAAATCATACACGAGGATAAAATCTATCACAATGTGAAGCATATAGCGGAACTTTAAATATTTTTAGAGGTCAAATTACTCTGTGTTGGCACAATTGTCTTTAATTTTGTTCTGTAAAAGTGCAGAACAAAATAAAACGTAGTGCTGTGCGCTGTGTTAGTTTTAACGAAGCGTACAAACGGGCGATATATTTAACAAACAAAGCGAGCACTACTTTTGTTATCATTGTCTACGTTTGTTGAACACGTCCAAGGCAATGAATAACATGTGGCCTTGGCGTTTAATTATGTATGACAATGTGGTCACAGTTACTTCGACGCGTGTCACTCAATCTTTTATCTATTGTTGTGGAGACACAGGTACGAGTAAAGGAGTAGAGTTGAAGCCAAATCCGGTGGTTAACGGCATAAGCGCGGCATAAACGCACACCGGCGCTGGGCACAGCCCGCGACTAAACCGAGTGCTAAACTCAGTTTCATTATATTTCCAATGCTCGAATACCCGCGTGTAACAAGGATCGGGTGAACGGTCTAGTAATGTGGGCACAGGATCCCAACCCCCGCTCTAACCACGGTGTGGGAAGACGTGTTTAACGGTCGTGGCCCTGGCAGAGTTATTAACTATAATATGTTAATGTTTCGGTGAGATACAGTATCGGAGGCAATATTATATAAACCACAACAAGTATTGTATTTGCATACTAATTTCCATGACCATCGGTCACGACGTAAGGTCAGACAGATCCACGGACGTACAAAAGAAAGCGGACCTAATACATGGATAGGAATAATTTTATATATTCATCGCTTTTACTTACTTCAGTTACATGCATGTGCGTGTACAGATTTCGTGTAGGGTATGCATTACGTACGGTGACATGGTGGTATTACGTAGGGTGACGTGGTGGTATGGTGAATACAGTACAGGAGAGTATGCAGTGCTTATTTACCTGTACGCCCCGATTACAGGTCAAAAATGTTATCACTTTTTGGCTATAGCGACATTGAAACAGGTAAAATTGAAATGAAGCAGTTTTCTATTGAAACAAGCTGTAAATAACAGGCATATGTTGTCAACGATAAGTGACAACTTTTTCTTTCGCTTTTAATTTTTGCGAATTATCCCTATGTGGTAAAGATTGAAAGAGGATCATATTATGCGAAGTTATATGCCCGTTTGTGTTGCAACACAACATATAAGAAAACACTTCCTACGGGTAAATTTTTTGTACGTTTTATTAATTCTTGTACGATCAGTGATAAGTTATATTAATGTTTAGATGTGTTGTGTTGAAAAATAAAATGATTCTTGAATGTTTAAATATGTGAAGTTTGTTATGTCATATTTTCGATAATAACATCCATATTGGTTGCGAATGATTCAAAACTGGGTTTATCCACCCTAACTGATACTATAACAATCCTGTGTCTGCTGCGCGCCAATGTTCAACTCAAATCGACGACAATTTGAAAATCAAATCACGACGGTGAGTAAAATGCACTGTTGACATTTATTTCATTGCAATTACTTTAGAATTCTTACGTGCATGTGCATGTGCATGTACAATATGAGCAACTCATTATTTAGTTTATTTTATTTAGTCTATAAGTACATGAATTAGGCATGTGCAAGTTTTTGGATTGGTTTTTTATTGATATGTTAGGTCTGTTATTCTTTATACGGGTGTTGGTCAAATCAATGTTTCCTGGTGATATCCTGCAGTCAACCGGAGCGCGGTCTCTCAGCGCGGTGTGCTGCCGCCACATCGCGAAGAGTTCCGGCAGGAGGTCGGCGACCGGGCCGTGCTGCAGCGCCGGCGCGGCTGCCGGCACTCCGCCGCATTCCAGGCCGAGCGGTCGGCGGCTACCGGCGAATACCGGCCATCGTGCTGCGGTGACTGGTTTCTACTAACAGCTACATTATCAGCCACCGAGCAGTTCACTTCTACCATGGCAAGCCGCCCTGAAGCTACTGCCATTGTGAGATTCAGTTTTAACTTAATTTATTCACTTAATAAATGATTAAGTTATTTTCCAAAGAAACCATTTTTTTCGCCAAAACGTTGGCTTCAAAATGGTCCAAATAATAATTTCTTAATTAAGAAATCCATTCGTTATGTTCGCATGTGTGTACCACAAATGAAAGTGTTAGCTTCTGAAATTTGAACTGTACGTTAAGTCCAATCGTCCGGCTAATATGCTATGTCCGTGCCACGAAATAGCTGTAACCGTTACGGTTGATAACGGGCATTACGGGCACGCTACAGTATTATACGTTATCGTTATGAAACATTGAACAAGTGTCGTGCGTGCGGGTTTGCTGCGTTGCGGCTCATTTACAACAACATAAACAATGTATTGTAATCACTACAACATTCATAAATGTTATCATCTGGTGCAGCTTAATTGATATCAAATTGTTAACATTATTATCGCAAATCGCACATTACATTTATAACGTCACCGATGTGATGTAGTCAAGAAGGAAAATGAAAATTTAATGTTTTTATAAATAAAAGTATTTCATTTAAACAATAGCATTCTAATTACGAACAATCCCATACAATTAATAATACGGCTTAAATGTATTTGCTACTAGTGTGAGAAATGTACCGACGCAGGCGCCGCTCCCGAACCTCACGTGTCGCAAGTTTTATCAGAACCCCGACGCGAAAACAACAAATTGACGAGCTGCGGATTACAAAAAGCTCATAAGCACATAAACAATTTCCAAAGCACAATTTGATGGTGCATGCGACTGTAACGTTCCAAGCTTAATTCGTATATATGTTTGTGCGCGGAGGGTAATATTAATAGCATAGAAGAATGAGAAGAATCACGTCAGCTCACCTGTAGGGCGTCGCGCAGGGCACCGTTTTAAGGGCTTTTGGTACATGTCAATAAATGCTCTTAGTCACACTTTATGACTACTTTATCATTATATATATAATGTGGATGTTCTGTACGACGTACGCCAGTTTCAATTCGGTGCGTACACCTTTGCTTTATAATTACAGCGACGATAATAAACTACACTGTACTATTTATTATATAAATTACAATAAATTATAACTACAATTGCCACAATGTATTAACATTACAAAATTTAGAATATCCGCACACCCGCAGGCGAATTAATTATTATACTCGCAAAGTTAATGAGCAAAAAAGGCTAGAGATTTTTTGCAAGTACTACCAATGATTATATTTTATTGAGGAAATCAGCACGTATTTGAAATGTAACCTTTGCGAACGTCTTAACGCTGCATTAATCATTAGAATCAGAAAAGAGAAGCCGAAACATAAAGAAAGAGAACACAAAACCCAGAAGCCATGCTGGCTGCTTTGGGATTGTTTGGAGCAGTTCGAGGTGGTTATGTAAGGCCGCGCCGCCGCCTCATTTGCATTCAATTAAGACATGCAAATTTATTAAATATATTCTGTAATGGCACGCTACCTGTTCGTGGAACTTTAAAATCGAATAATTAATTTCCAAAACAAGGTACAAAGTACACGGTATACAGTGGCTAACTTCTTTCTGTTCATGAAACGACTCCGAAAAAATAACACACGCGAACAAACTCCGCATCAGGACGGCGCGATGGATCGGCGAGATGGATCGGCCCCGCCGGCGGTCGTGACGTGAAACGTTAATTATAATGGATGCGGTGCGTGTACGTTGCCGTCGACCTTGGGCCGGCTGTTTTAGAGCGGTGTAAACACTTCAGACATCACCTGACGACCCACCATTCATGAGATCCCAGAAGGGGTAGACACGCATGCGGTCGTGCGGGGTCGTCTACTTCCGTGACGTCAGGAGTGCTCCGCTCCCGCTAGCGGGCCGCGGCCGCGGCGGGGCGTCACGACTCGGCACGCGACCGCCGCCGCCCGCGCTCCGCAATCAAACATTAGTCCGGGGCCCGGGCGCCGCTCATGCGAGTGCACTTATGGCCGTTGCAGTGCGGACACTGCGCGCGCTCCGCCCCGCAAACCACCGCACCCACCCCGCCTGTCGTTGACGGTTGACGGAAAGTTTACGCGATGAAGCAACTCGCGCGTATTACCAAAAAATATTACAGCTATCATCGGAACAAATAGTACACCGAATCATAGTTGCCTTGACAGTTTTTCATTAAGTATTAACAGCAGCCGCGAGGAGGCGGGCCGTTGGCGCGCTGTCGGCCGAAGATGATAAGCCGGTGAACGCGGATACGGCGTGCACACAAACGCAACGCGTCCACACAGCGGACGCACACGCGCGCGCTCCAGAAATAGCAACGCAACACCGATAGCGCAAACACACACGCGCACACACGCGCAAACTGTCTCTAATGAAAACATACACACGAGCAGTCCGATTGCGCTGTGAATAGGATACTAATTGAAATGGAATGGTACTCCGTGCGAAGTCGCTCGCCCGGCACCAGGACACGCCGAGAAAGAGAAAGGCGGCAGCTCATGCACTACAACAGAAACTAGGTCTCTACGCAGCAATAACATTTTCGAGATCCGCGACGAGTCATACATGCAACGACCGGTTTTACGCAGACGCCATGAACTCAATGTTAAACATTGCGGACTCACCTAAATTCATGACGTACATGGCCCGGGAGCGTTCGAGCCGCTGCGCGTGCTCCACGGCCTGGTACACTCCGGAATCCACCTTAATCACTGTACGGAACCTTATCACGAAACGCAAACATCTTATAAGAAGAGCACGAGGCACTGGCCACTGAGCACTGGGCACTGCCGACGAGCGGGTCGGCGTCGAACGCACTGCACGCACTTCACGCTCCACGCGTCCGCCCCGGCTCGCGGTCGGACCGAGACTGGAGCGCGCGCGACGCGTGCGCCGTCATCGCTGCAACTTCATTCACAACCCGCCCCGGTAGCGCTTCGAGCGGCGTCGAGCGGCGTCGAGCGGCGTCGAGCGGCGTCGAGAGGCGTCGGGGGACGTAGAGTCCCTGTGGAACGCACTTCGCCTGCGGACGACTAACTCCCCTAAAATCTATTAGCATCTATTCATTCACAAATTTTCTCACTCGTCTAACAAATCAAAAAAGATACAAGAGTAAACGAACAGGCGAAACTATTTGAAATTATAGTACTGCATTAATATATAATAGTATAATAAACATTAAAACCAGCAAATAGGAGACTGTCTCAGTTCACGATTTGCGCGCACGAAAACAACGTGCGCTACGCAAAACGACGCGCAACGATTTTTGACCTATCACGTCAATCATTTATTTTATACATTATACGCAATCACATGTTTGAGTTTAATGACCCACCAATCTGATCCATGCTAGCCTTCAGTCGAATAGCATTACTGTAACCGTAACAGAGACTATTTTCGAGTTAACTAAACGGACGAGTTATGTAGCAGAAAAAGCGGTAAATGCAAAATATCTACAAGTTACATGACAGCAAACACCCATCGAAGGTGTCACGGTAATGTTGGGATACACACACACACACACACAAGGCACCGGAAGGAAAACGATGCGCGATGACGCAGGCTGAATGCGCTGTTGGTTGTACCCGGCAACATGGTGCTTCCACCACACACGGTAGTGCAGACTCGACTCAAGCTCGCAACACCATACGAGGGATGAAAAAGTAGGGAGAACGACATATATACTCGTTGGTAAGGAACAAAATAAATAGTGGCAAGCTCAGATACATATTTGTAAAGTTAATGAATGAAAACATCTTCGGTTCTCTTTTGTTTTGTTTCTGAATGTAGACCTTTGTTTGCTTCGCGTCGGAACGTGTTCTCGGAAATGGAGAAAAGCGAAGTGTGAGCCGTTATTAAATAGCTCTGTTTCAAAAAGTTAACAGCGCAAGAGATTCATTGCGATTTGGGGGCAACATCAGGAGAGTCTGCTCCGCCGTATTCCACTGTCGCAAGGTGGGCTTCTCAATTCCGGGTAGGGTGACCGAGCACGGAAGATGAACATCGTTGCGGTCGTCACCACGTCCATCGACGTCACTCACCCAAGAAAATGTTGCGAAAGTCGAGAAAATTGTATTGAGCGATCGACGAGTTACCATCCGATACTTACTCGTAATTCAAGAAACGGGCATTTCATATGGAAGTATTCAATCCATGTTGAAATAATCTTTGAATATGAGAAAAGTCTCCGCAAGATGGGTGGGGGTGGGAGTGCCGAGAATGTTAACCCAAAGACGGAAACAAAATCGACTCGACATTTCGAAGATATTGTTGGATAAGTTTCAAGAGGATTCTGAAAACTTTTTGTCTCGTTTCGTAACAATAAACGAAACATAGGTCCATCATTTTGATCCCGAGACAAAACAGCAATCTTCGCAATGAAAACGGCCATCATCACCGACCCCGAAGAAGTTTCGTGCCGTGGCATCGGCTGGCGAGGTTATTGTGTCAGTATTTTGGGACTCGGAAGGGATATTATTAATCGATTACCTGGAGCGTGCAACCACTATCACAAGCCAATATTATGCAGCTTTAATTCCCAAGTTGAGGAATCCCATCATAGAGAAAAGGAGAGGGAAACTTCGAAGGCGCGTGCTGTTTCACCAAGACAACGCACCCGCACACAGGTCGGCAGTTGCGATGGCTGCCAATCAGCGAACTGACTTCGAATTGGTTGACCACCCCCCTTATTCACCAGATCTGACGCCTAGCCATTTTTATCTGTTACCCAAATTGAAAGAATACTTAGGGGGAAACAGGTATGAAGACGTTATTATACCTCGTTATCGAGGTGATGCATGCCGTGGAGAGCTTTTTGCAGGACCAAGACAAAACTTTTTTTTTGAAAGGGATTGGAGCCTTGGAAAGTCGCTGGGACTCGGTGTGTAGAGAGACTCGGAGACTATGTAGATAAATAAATGATTAAGTTATCAATGGTCATTATATTCTATGTAATTCTCACTAGTCTTTGATCCCTCCTCGTAGATATCGCGTAACCGGCCGTTTCACACGACCAAGTGAACTGAAGCGACCGAAGAAGGCTTTCGAGACAATGCCGAGGTTAAAATTTATTATAATTTAATTTATAATTATTTTATAAGTGAAATTCGTTTCGACAAGGTATTTCCGTTGCAGGATAAGGCCAGTTGGCACCAATTACCTTCAAGTAAACGCGGCGCACTCGTTCAGGTTTAACGCGGTAAATGTTGCTCGAGATATTTCAACATTCCACGGCGGTTATATTAAGCACAACGTAAAATTTCACATGCGTCAGGGAAATGATCTATGTAATGCAGCCACCTGTCCGAAAAGCGCAACGCGGACAGAATTTGCATCGCTCGCCGGATCCAGCAATGTATGAATATGCTGTAGTTTTGGTGAATGGTTGTATAGTGGTAAACATGAAACATCCCAATGTCATGCGTGATCGGACCACTACAACTTACATTCTATGCAGATGGTCGTCTACCAAGGAACTGGGCATGGACTTCGCTCTCTCATATGTACCATATCTTCTTGCCCGATCGAATGACCCATCTTAACACTTAATGTCAAACTCATTGCCACTTGAGCTCACTAATATCCTAAGCTATGTTAGTGAGCTGCAAGTGCTTCTCGTAGCCCGTTTCGCGACTTTGAGCAGTGGCATGGATTTTCGTTGCGTAGGTATCTCTGGCAGCACACTTTTATAACAGACTAGTTTTAAGATACAGAGATGTTACTGTTTCGCAGTTTGCCAAATGGCGCCGGTGTCGACGGTGACAAACACAACACGTATGGATGTTTAAATTTGTCCATTTGCACCTCGGACGAGTCGTTTATCTAGAAAACATCAATAGCATAAATGGTTCGCGTACGATTTAAGAATATATAATAAAAAGGCGGGCTGGGTCTCTTCTATTGATTATTGTAGTGAACAGCACCGGACGGAGAACAAGCCGCACCGTAACGTGTGTACGAAAATAAGTAAAACTTCCGCGCGAAAATTGCGAGGTAGCGTTGGGAGAAATACAAACGGCTAAAACGGAAAAGGCGGCAGCAACCGCAGCAGATACAACATTGATCTTTAATAATTTGCGATGAATCGAATACCGCGAACCGGCCCGTTGTGGCCACAAATTGACACAAACTCACATAACACTGCTTCGTGCGACCAGAAGAACGTGCCGTGCGACCCTCCCACGACGGAGAGGGAACCACGAGAGATCTCTTAAAGGTTGATTATATTAGCAGTGCAAATTTGTGCCGCCAAAAACATTTTGTAAAGTGCGTTTCTGTTTATAGAGCGATGCGAGTAGTTTGAGCTGATGACACTGCACACATAAGGTGTTAAGGTCAGCCTTCGAAACAACAAACACCTTCGAATTCAAGCGTTTTGATATCATAAACCAAATGACACACTATGTAGAAGATACGCTGCACGAGAGTTCTCCTAGACGATACATCCAACTTGTTCGAAGTGAACACAACGTTCTTAACAAAAATTTGCTATGGTAAAAATGTCTATATGTAATACATATAATTGGAGGTATTTGTTAATTTATAAAATGTATCTTCGCCGACTTCATTTTTAATGCTAGAGCCAAAAACACGCTGGATATGGTGGTACACAAGCTGGAGGCTCGACATCAAATACAGACCCCGCCGCACGGACGGACTGACCAGTCGGTCGACCCTCCTCAGTGGCGCGTACTTACAATAAGAAGGCGCCTCCGCGACCGTCTTATTATTTTATCATGCCTTTGGTAAATGTCGCCCCTCTCGAACACAAATATTGTATAATTCAAGGTGAACCTGCAAAGGGTGGGGCGCTCCGCATCAAAAAGTTTACACTCGCGCTATAGACGCGGCGGTGGGCGCCCGGTGCGATCACTTTACTGACAGCCTGAACTGACACTCTCGGGAGACTGCACCGAACGCAGATAGCTAGCCTCAAGCAGAACAAGTGCGCTGTAAAGCCAAAACTAACGAAAGCCATACTTTAATGTTTAGAATACATTGTTGTTGTCAATTACGTTTCACTACTAGGAAATCTGCTGTACATGATCAATGTTGACATTCATAGAAGACCGGATTCATGAAGAATGTCGGGTGACGTAACAGTTCCAATAACCTTGTTCTGGAAAATAATTAAAATAGAAGTGATGTATCGGAAACATTAAACTTTATAAAGCCCTGACGCGAACCTTTCTTCACAGACATGTGTGTTCAAGGTAACAGGAGCACACTTTCTCGTCTATAATTTTATTTTAAAGTATGGACAATCGTCAGAAGCCGCCGGCGGCGGTAAATCTTTGTTTCCTAGATGCGGAAATTACACCCACACTGTCCTCGGGCGGCGCTGGGTGGCACTGGGTGGCGCTGGGCGGCGCTGCGCGGGCGCCGGCGCCTACGCTGATCTAACGGTTTATTTATACGCGTCACCGTGCGTAAGGCGCCACGCCAGCCATCACCCAGAGATCGGTTGATACTCCGAGCGTACTTATTCTCTTTGTCGTAAGGCGATCACGCCGCGCATCAAAATCGCGTGCGCAGTGCGGCTTACCGGCAACTACTGTAAATATTTATGGTGTAAACTTTTTTTCATGGGGAATGAGAAAAAACCTCGACAATGGATATCTGAAATACTTAAAATATAATTTATCTTTCATTATTGCTTTTATAATTAAAAACTTATTTGTTGGGTAATTTGCATCTGTAGTCCTTGGTATTTCTTTTGCCAATCAGCCGTAGCGGCTGACGCTGTACTGAGCATCCATGAGTCAAGTTCACGCGACGTATCAGATCGGCTTCGAACGCGGACCCGCGACGTCGCAGAGCCGGCTCTGCTCTATTTCGGTATAGGTCGCAGGCGCCACACGTCTGCCTTTACCAGCATTTGAATGGTAGACCTGGAGTAAGACGCGCCACTTTGCTACCTACACACACCATCGTGAGTGAGTGTGGACAATCAGTTGGATTGTTTCATTTTATTAAGGTATTATACAATACTCTTGAATTGTCACAAAACAGCCTGCCCCTGCGCTAAGTTCATGTCCGATATCATTACTTCAGAGTTCTGGATTTCAGCGTCATTATTTTATATAGTGTTCGTGTGAAACTCCTCGAGGTGAGTTGATCCGACCTCAAGTACCGACCATTGTTACCACATAATTGCCTGTTCAATATGAATAAAATTTTACCAGATTTAATTTCATCACTAGAGGGGGCGCTCCGGCAGATTTATAAAAAAATCAATGGTGTCATTGTAAATATTCGTTTTACTGATATAATGACAAATAGTTCCCAGTCCTTGACTTTCCAATAACTTGACTGGCACCTCCGTGGTCGTTCTCAGCAGTGGGTAGCCGCGGGATTTAGTTCACCTAGAGGGTGACAGCATTAGTCCTTATTAGTCTATTCTTCCACTTTGTAACCTTGTTTTTTACATCAAAGGTGACAATGATTCGTTGAAACGTTACTCTTGTGGACGGAAACCGTGGTCTCTTTACCTTTGCCGTGTTGCAACTACTAATAGGTAGACACATTACTCCAAAGACTGACACCAGATGGAGCAATAAGATCATCGCGCGGCGGCCGATATTGTAGATGCAGTACTGGCAGCCCCGCCACCAGATGGACCGACGATCTCATGAAGGTCGCTGGAAGCTGCTGTTTGCAGAACCGATCGGAGTGGAAATCTTTGATGGAGGCCTATGCTCTGCAGTGAGCGTGATCTGGCCGATAATGTTGGAACGGTTACTCTCGCAAAACTGTTATAATTTCGACTAAATATCTAATGAGACTACATTGCAGTTGAAGATTGACGGAGTAATATTTTACCATGACGATATCACCGTCCACCCGCGGGACTAATAATTTACTTCAAATCGCCTTTATTCAACTCTATCCTTGGATCCGCATCGTCCCGGCGGGCGGGTGGGTGAGTAAGCGGCGCCGGCTCGCCGCGGCCACATTTAACCGACGTCCGCGGTTCGAAGCGGGCCCGAGCCGGCGCCGGTCTCCTCCGACCAGCGGCTAACGTGGTTTATTTCAGTACGCAATCGAGGAAAGGTGAAAGTTAAACATTGGATTGGAAATCATTTTTTCGTGCAAATATGATGTTGCTCTAAAGTGATGTAGTCAACTCCACGGGTTGGTCACATGAATCGATTGAAGAAGACACCAAGAAAGATTTGCTCTTTGCCGACACGGCCTATATTTCACTCGATTCTTGATCAGGTTTAGAAGTCGTCGTTAGTATGTTCAAACCATTCATCATCAATAGCCGATAGACGATGATGACGATGTTACCGCTGTTCAAACCATCGCCCACTTCTAAATGGTCTCACTGCAACTGTTTTCTGTTCAGGAAAAGCTTACCGTATTCACTACAAACAACGACGAGATTTCATCTAAAACGAATAACGTTTTATAAAAAACAAAATGAATTAAAAAAAAATATTACTAAATGAAACTAAAAAAGAAATTGCGCAACCGGAAAAAATATTCTTAGACGTTCTGACAACAGACGCTAGTTGGAGTGTGACTCAGGCTGGGAAATCCCGTCGGCGGCGCTTTGGGACTCGAATACAGCTTATACTAATTACATACATGTCTGCATTCTCGGCACGGCAGCTATAGCTCGCCGGGCTGTGCGTTACTACGGCACCGGGCGCAGAGTACAGCTGTGTGTCAAGATTAAGGCGGTACGTCTACTTGCCACTAGCTATGGACGCCAGTACACCAGAACACGGCAGTTTAGCACGCGTTACAGCTCGGCTAGGAGGTCATCAATATTGCTAACACAGTGTCGGACATGAACCCTCTGAGAAAAATGTGACAAACTGATCACATTCATAGGTATCCTTAGGTGCATTATCTATCCACACCACCGTTATACCCTCAACTTTCGTCTACCCGTAGCCCCTTTCAATCTTCTACGCCAGACTTGTCACCAAGTACTGTATGTATCTGATACAGCTGTTATATTTACAATATGCTAATAACTTAGGTCAAGATTATAAAATAATTTGATTTGGATGTCTTTAGGCACATACGTGATGTATATGCATTTGTATAGATAAATAGTCAAAAACTGATTACTCCAAATGTTCATGGTAACATTATTAATATTGCCATTAACATAGCCACCAACTTTTTGCTGGAAAACGTTAATAGTATTTTAGACCTGTAATCTCTGACTATTAGGAATAGGATTAAGGTAAGCCCTGCCTATCGAAGAAGACAACTAAAAGGGTTATCGAGTTCACGGGATTTGAGGGTGGAAGCTCTCATTGTCTACTAAGCGAGCCCGGGATGAACGACAAGTACGAGGTGGTGTAGTGTTTGTCGTACCAAGGTGAGGGTGCCTACAGCTCTCCCTGTGCCGTGCTTTAGTGCGTAGTGCCAGGAGGCACCGGTGCGTTCCGTAAGAGATCTCCGCAACAACCCGCAACGCACTGAGGATGACTGCCGAGAGGGTTTTAGTGGGTAAAAATTCCACATTAGCTTGTTTTCCCGCCAGAACGATAACTTTTTCCTCTCGACAATAAAAAAAAAATCGTAAATAGTCGAGATAGATTCAAACCAAAATTAAACATTGGACTCGCGACACTTGCCCGCGACCACAACGCTTTTGGTGCTTACATAACAGCTAACAGCCGTAAGTGTTCGCGTCTCGATATGTGTATGGAATATGAAACGGATGAAACGGATCGGTGGGACCTTAGAGTTCGTAAACACGAGGATTTTCCTCAATGGGCTTCTTACGTTGACATTTCCTTTACTAAGTAAATGTACACGCACGGAGTCAAGGTATGAGTCGGCGGGCGGCGGCGTTACCTTCACACGGATATAATTTAAACTTAACCGATTCCAAAATACCAATATCTATACATTAAAAATGAATACATGAGTATCTCCTCTTTCTAAGATACCCCTTTCCGTTAAAACAAATAATGCCGCAGTCATAACTGCAAAAATAACGCCACGAGGTCCAACTTTTTTATAGATACAAGTATATGAACTCTTTTGAACTTTCAGTATAGAATTATATTTACAACTACATTTTTAATAAAATGAGGTCCCTGGACCATTTAAATAGAAATGAGGAATGCAGAAGTAGTTATCGGTATGGTCTCCAGTAAAAATGTATTTTGATAAGATCATCTCATACGTTATTATGTACGGACTCACCGGGCGCGTTACGAAGCAAACAGAACAGCACGCGCGACAGCTTCACGTCGAGCTTTACCTTTAACGGACAGGGTCTTCGGGTCCGCCGACATGACGCTCACGTAAATCTTCCTACAGCCGCACGACAACTATTTCACTCGAACTACACTCAATTTGCAGCACAACCGACATCTCATAAGATGAACAGGTAATAATCACAAAGCTTGTGAGAATCTTTCAGTGCCGCCGTACACGATACAGTGTGCGATGCAGCGAGCGCAGTGCACGTGCCGGTGCGGCGGCGACAGCACGCGCCGCTGATTGCATTACAGGTGCGGAAGTGTGGGAGTATAGAAGAATGAGAGTATGGGAGTATGGGAGTATGGGAGTACAGGAGTACAGGAGTACGGGAGTACGGGAGCACGGGAGTGCGAGAGTGCGAGAGGGCGGACGGCGGCGCGGCGTGCGGTCCGCGCGGCGCTTCCGCTGCGACTGAGGCGCCGCGGGAGGGTGGGCCACACAGCCTCCGAGCAACAATCATTATGTAAGTATGAGGGGTTGCTTCTATTTTTGGAATGAAGGCGTATGAAACGCAAGCGAGCGGGCGCGGAGGGCGGGCGGGCAGCGACTTGCTGGTCTGCCTCACGACACCCTACACTTAAACCTACGGAGATAGCTCTGTGAAGTATGACAGAAATTTGGATTGTCTTCATCAAATACAATAAGGCAGGCAGGTATGTCTTTATGACGATGATGACCGGTAGCAGTGCGACTACAACTCCTCAAATGGAATAATAAACACATGTAAAAACAACCTAAAACAAAGTATACATGTAGTTGATATCGAATGACCAAAGAACAATCGAGGGATGCTTAATCACTATTTCTTCGGCTGCCTGCCTAGTTATTAACCACTGATCTATATCTGTGAAAAATGTCTTTCTCTACTTAAATCGACGGAGGAGTCGCTTTTACAAGTACATTAATCTCAATTCAAGACAAAGTAATCAGCCATGAGAACCGTGGGGCCGTGGTTGGTGGTTCCCAAGCTTATATAGGTTAGCGGGTCCAGCTGATGTAGGAGCGGGGGTGCGCATTGCAGTGGGGCGGTAATACACGGCGGGCTCGGCAACCCCGCCCGTGCCATGCGAGAACTCCTCGCCAAGGAGCCACAGATGAGCTTACGTTCGGGAACATCGTCACAGTTCCTGTTATAAGAACTACCAACAAACTAGTATAACCGGAGGCCGTTATATAAAATGAACGATGGGTAGTACCAATGGATAGGTACCATAAACTCTTCTCAAAAACAAAATCGAACCTGCTGCTATAAACCCTAGCCATTAACGCTCAGCCAGCTAAGCTTTACAGCTAGCTTCTTCCCTTTAGAAAACTAAAATGATTAAAGAAGCTCGTGTAAGCTGTGTTCTCGCGTGTGATTCTAAATCAGTTGTTCCTAGATTTTATTTCTTATAAGACCATTTTAAAAATTTAGCTAATTCTGATGGACCCTCTACAGCTACATTTCTAACATATTCCCAAAACTCGACAAAAAATGTGAAGATTAGTCCTGGACCATTTCGAAGCTAAGGTTTTCTACATGTTCGGAACGCGCAAACAGAAGTAGTTACAAAGTATTCACATTTCTAAGACATCTTATTAACTGATAGTAGTTCCATCCTGTCGCCGGGAACCGTCTAGTTCCTCTTCACACTGCCAAACAATAAGGTGCAAGCGTTAAAAGTTGAGGTTTGAAGGGCTGCAGCTAATGAAACTACGGGAATAATGAGACAACGTCTTACTCCTCCAGACGGTGCAACCACAACGAAGTGCAATGAATACCACCCTACCAAGTGCCACTTTGTTTTGTTGCTTCGTGGAATGTAAAAATCTCATTAAATCACTCAGATTTTGTGTTCCGATATTGTTAAACATTGCAACCTGAAAAGATTTAAACACATTTTCGTCACGAAACAATGTAATCTTGGCCAACCATTAATACACCAATACCTTACCTAATTGGTACGAAGTGTGCTGCGAGCGATCTGCGAGCGATCAGGTACCTACTTTAGAGAAAGTTGCGCTGCTCCCGGCCGTTCCTTGTGACAAGTGAGGCGGGGCGCGGGGGGAAACCTAACCTCTCCTGTCTCTCTCTCTCCTATCCGCCCACTCCTCC
Source organism: Ornithoptera alexandrae (assembly GCA_029030555.1). NCBI lineage: Eukaryota > Metazoa > Arthropoda > Insecta > Lepidoptera > Papilionidae > Ornithoptera > Ornithoptera alexandrae. The sequence goes on along the minus strand of JARDVY010000041.1, from coordinate 11,116,308 downwards.
CACCACCGCCCCTACTAACCACCACCACGACTAGAGCCAGCGCCACGCTGCGTAGGCGTGTTGACAAACGGTGCCGCTCAATCTATTTCTGGCGCTTACGGGGCCCCGCCCATGTACCTCGACCTTGCCACCCCACCAGCCCGCCACCCCCACTCCCACTCCACTTCCTAAAAGCGACCTTGAACTTCCCATATCCGAACGGGCGCAGTCACAACAAGCCTAGGACGTTTAGGTGATTTATTTGTTGTTTATGGCTTCTAAATAAATTACAAATACATGAACGCTTACCGAAGCGCCGAGCGCCGCAGACCTGCAATACGGACTTGAGGTAACTTTAGATGAGTCACTGGCACCATTAAGTTGCAATAAACGCCGGAAGCCGTGCACCTGGAACGGTGTACACGTTGCCACGCTGCGACGTTTCGGTGTGCGAGGGGAGGGGAGGGGAGGGGAGGGGGGGCCTCGGCACCACTTAGCACATTAAGTAGAGCACGACGCACTGTAACTGAGTGTCCGTACTACTGCATTACTTGGCCGAGGGTCGTGACCACTTCCATCCGCCACTCTCACTCGCTTACTACCAGTTAAAAATATTAAATTGTGTACACGAGGAACTGGTTCCCCGTGCTCTATTGGTTATGATCACGTATGATTAAACGCAACACTTTTCCAAGCACCGGTTTAAAAGAAACATTGTTTTTGAACAAAAGTTAAAGATGGATGCGGAAAAATGGGCTCACAGGCTATTGACAGGATTAACTTCGAAGATGGTGATGGTGATGGTGAAAAGTACATAAAAACTATGTATTTTATCAGGGTTGCGGGTCTGCCGCCTACGGACCGCCGCTTACTTATTACATATAAGCCAGTAACTCTAAGATCAATGTATGTTTAGGATAACTTCACGATAAACCTCCGGTGGTTCAAGATTCCACTTTTATTAAGTTTTACACCGAAGGTATGTATCTTAAACTCTGTGGCTATATCTTGTTCCACATTGTTTAGGTGTCTTCGTGCAGCAGCACCGAGCAGCCCGGCTACCGGGCGAGCGATGCAGGTGCACTCTACACCGTATCCTGCAACGCATTACCAGCTTTCACCAAAAGCCTCTGACGTGTCTTAAGAGCCCTCTGTAGTTTTATGAAACGATGTCGATTCGTAGCCACACAACCTTCACTTAACAACCGGCATGTAGTCCAAAGCTCTTTTAAACATGGAAGATGGTCTCGAAGAAATGTGTCTTTTTATTTCTTAACACGTGCAAAAAGGTCAAGGTTATTTTTTACAACTCTATGATGTTGTGGAACAGTAAGCCCTAAGGTGGTTGCGGAGGCGCGGCCGTTGCTCGGGCGGGCACACGTGCGGCGCGGCAAGGTCGACCGGACGTCTACGTGGGGTTGCGCGGTGGCTCGTGGGAGGGCGGCTGCGAAGCGGGAGGGGCCCGGTGCCGGGCGGGGGTGTTCACGGGCAACCGGGGCTGGCGCTATTTATACGGAAATCGATACCGGCCCGGCCGTGGCCTTGGCAGCATCGATCCGGGCGCGGGGCCGAGCCCCCGGCGTACCCTCGCGTGCCTGCGGAAACATCACAAACACCGACTTCCCTTGCGACCAATCCCACCTTAACGATGTAATTGAAGAGAGAAAAAATTGATGTTTAAAATTAACATTGTAGATAATTTCACGTAAACGTTCCCTTTTCTACTTAGGACGTTGGGAGCACAGAGTGTTAATTCACGTTACCCTAGTAATTTCAATAACTACAACGCCCTTCAAACCGGACCGCGGTAGTTTCTATACTGCTTTCTCATTCAATGGTAGCTTCCGACCTCGGGCCACGAAATGTTGGAATGACTTATTTGTGCCCAAATGTTTAATTACTTGCTTCAAAATCATTTGGAATCCATAATCCATGACCATCATCCATGATGTAAGGCAATCAATGGTTTTTTATTTCTTTATATGCTCCTAACAGTTCATCCCAATTCTTTACACTTTTTAATTTTCACATTTTTCATTTGAACAACTAACAAGGGTTACTGTTTCGCTCCTGGTAGATGAAAAATAAGCAGAACACTTACCTTATGTGCCATTGCCGTGCAAACACACCTGTCCCCGTTCACACTGAGCACTGAATTTGTTTTACAATAAAATTCCCATCTTTATCTTATAATTTGTGTATTCTGTTTTGTTACAATAAATATATCTATCTACTTATCCACTTTTCGACAGTAGAAATTGGAGCTGAGGTGGTACCTATCTACACAATCTCCATCAACAGAGACCTACTTACCTACAGCCATAAGCTAATTTTGTTCATATTTTGCGAAAGACCAGACAAATTAATTACCTGAGTGTGAGGATGACTGGCCGGGGTCATCGGCCATGTTCAAGTGACAGCCAGTTTTCTGTAATAACAAATAAACATAGTATACAATTTGACTCAAATGCTATATTTTTGAAATGAGATTTTATTTTCTTAATACCACAGCCAAATAGCAATACATAAACATTGGTTTCTGTTTCTCAAGATCAGTTTAACTAGTGCAGTACCATGCCTTGTCTCAGTGCAATCTAGCAATTGTAATATTGTCCAAAATCATTTACCATTGCTTGAACACCTTGCTTGTAGATTGACAGAGAAAGTAAACTTTTATAAAATTTCAAACTAGTAGGCAGGAACTGAAGCCAAATAAGATGCCACCTACAAATTTTTGGAACATAAGAAAATATCCCATGAGCCTTTTAAGGTTCTAATGAAATCCAGGCTTATTAACTTTGAATATTATTCCAATGTGTATGAAAGACTATTTGAAATCCCTATAATTTTCACTATCTTTCCAACAAAAATGATAAGGAAAATTAACTAAAGAGTAGGTCTGCCCTTTAGAGCAACAGCAACCAGAGAATGTCAAATCCCAAAGCAATTCTTTACACTTCCATCGACATTAATATAAGATGAGAAAGTTTATGAATGCCTTAGACATCAATTTCATCTTATCAGCCAGATAACACCCACTGCTGGGCATAGGCTTCCCTCAAGGATCCTCATTGAAGAGTGCACCAGGTGCAGGTGAGCAATTTCATAGCAATGTTTTTTTAAGTCTTTATACTGTTGAATTTTAATTTTGTTAGGAATATTTTTAATCTCCCATATTTCTCTGTATTTGACAATTTATTCATTTTAATTCCCATCTATTTTTATTTATAGGAAATGTATCAAGGCAGTAAAGTCCTGATTAAATGCAGCATTAGTTTTTCAATCCCTTCAAATAAAGTTATTTTTTGAGTACAAAGATCTTATTATTATTTTAGTATTGACAAAAATCTATAGAAATTTTAAAAATATGTTATATAGTTTTTACAGCTGTGATATGCAATATTTTTTGTCTTCGTTTAACCTAAACTTTCTGTTTGGAACAAAGATTACAGTTACAGCATCATACTTTAAACATGAAAATATTGACACATCACAAAAAAAAAATATTTTTATACTATGATTTCCACCAAGATGGATGGCAGAGCTTTGATACAATCATCAATTGTTTAAAAGTAAACATAAAACTCAGAATAACTTTTAACATTTTTCACAGATGATAGATATTGTAATTGTAACAGTATAAAAGGATTTGAGTCAACCCATACTTATATGTTTACAGTTAGATATTTAACTAAGTAAAATGATACTTAAGCTAACTCTAAAGATATGAAAACATGATTTGAAGTGTATGAAAGTACAAAAATAAATTTACTTTCTTTACGAAAATTGTGCACAAAACAAACTAACAGTTCTTGTTATTTGTATTCTCATTTGAAGGTAATGTTTCGGTTATATTTTTCTATACTAACACCTTCTAATAAGTTTAATGCTGTAAATCTTATGAAATTAATAAATTAAAATTTTTCTCTTCCAATTATCATCATCAGCCGACAGATGTCCAGTAATAATATCAACAATTAAGAATTACAAAGGACTATGTGTATCAAACAATATCATATATGTGAGTTGTGTCTTCAATACATTAGTGAACTAAGCTGACATGATCATGAAGTAAGAATTGTAAAAACCATATAACATTTTTTAAACCACAGTTGTTTAAAATTGGTTGCGATTGTTATATTGGTCTTTTAACTTTTTTTTAATGCTATCATACATGTAATATGTAAACAACTCATAATAAGATGAGATAATTCTGTTTTTGTACATTTAAGTATCTACAATAAATGTACCCCTTTATTACGTTATATTAGCTACAAATAATAGTGAATTTCTAAAAAGAACATATAAGGGAGTAATCACCCGATGAGAGCCAGCAACCAGCTGGATCGACAAGTATCAACCCTCTCACAAACACTTACAATTGCTTGTTTACCTAAACACTAATGCACTTTTCATAATTCACAGAACTAACACTTCAAGATTTTTTCAAATAAAATTTTACACAAAACATTTCCATGGACAATTTGTTCAAAACACATCCAAACGTATGTTTTGGCAAGACTTTGACGTCTGAAGTTGAGTGGGTTCGCTACGTCGGGAGTTTTTTAATTGACCGCATCGCTCGTCACACTGAGCAATTGACCCATTTCTTGGCCCCCCGATTCGCTAATAAGAATCCCATAAGAACTTGCAAACCTAATCAACCAATCACGTTACAATATTTTATTAAAAAACGTTCAGTGAAATCATACCGAGCTTAACGATTACATATCCAATGTGTTAAAGAAATCGATGGAGATTAATGTTTAAAAAAAACTTAAATATTAACATGTAAATACATTTACATAAACATAAACAACGAGAAACAAGTATTTTTAAAAACAAACTATTCGTATGTAATTTATAATAAATATTAATATTTATATTTAATTAATGATCATTAAGGTTACACTGTTTTCTTTTGTTAAGTGTTCATAATATTCTATCTTACGTACAGAATATTAATGTGATTATAATACTTGCACTAAAAACACGAAATCTATGTACTCTGTGGTATAATTTTTGTTTAGTCGTCCGTAACGTCAAAATTATGTATGAGTCAGACGAGGAAAATTATACTATTAAGTAAAAATGTTTTCTTCTCTTTTTGGTAAACGAAGATCTTCACCAGTGAAAGATGAGGCACTTCCAATACCAGGACCCAGACCTGATGATGGCTTTGTGATAGTTGATCCATCATCTCCTTCAGGAACCGGTCTTTATCCTAGTGTAAATGATGTTCCACAACCAAAAAGGCCAGCACCTCCTACACCTTTATTGAAGATGAATGATCAAACGTTTCATTACCTGCAAGGAGTACCATTTGCCTTATCGCGCGAGTTGCAACTATCGAAAAACAAAGAGACTTTTGCCACTGAAATAGGAGACCTACTTGCATTTTTAACGAGCAAAATTAATATGAGTGGTTATGATTACGATTTTTCAGTCGAAAGGAGTGTTTTAAAAGAGTGCTAGTCGAGCCATACAACAATTTGTCCAAACATTTGTGATTGTTTTTTTTTTTGTTCCAAATTGACAATATCACAATGATAATTGAAAAACAAGTGGGTGCCACTTTTAGTTACAATAAATTTTTTGCTTTCATTGTTACTCAATTTGCAAGGAAAACGTTACATTTACTGAGCTTATTATTGTAAATATTCACAGGATGTTTAATTCTTTGTAATAGTGTCATATTGCAGCCATTTAAATTTTGTTCACTGTAATTCAATAAATAAAAACATTGACTAAAATTAAGAAGAACAATTTATTTCCAATTTTATTACAAATTAATACTATTTGATTACCATTACGAATTTGGTTTAGAACAGTTTTCTCTCCCTGAATTATTCAAACTAATTAATTGGTATAATAAATATTAAAATATGTCATGTAAGTTATAAATATGTGGCTGTCAAGTGATGAGAAGTCAATGAAAAAGTACTTTCACAAAATTATATGTGATCATTGTGTTCATCACAATTTAACAGAGAATCATAGTTTTTAAGCCATAATTATTATGCAAAAGTTTATTATATTAGTAACAATCATATGTACTTTAGTTTGGCAATAGATCTGTATTTATGAAGAAAAAATGCTATTTTTAATAAGACTATACATTAATATGTTGCATTAAAAATGATCATTCAACAAGTTTCTACTGCAAAATTTCTAAGTTCAAATCTTTTATGTACACATTTTTTATTTCTTCAGCTATCTTAATGAATATACATAAAAATGTGATAAAAGTCCAAGATACATCCAAGTTGTACATTGTTACTCAATTGAACTTGAAAGTTTGGTTTATAATATCTGAGCTAAATCATCAATTGTAAATAATGTGTAAGAGGTTAAGTTTTAGGTGTACAAAGTGAAAATAAAAATTATAAAATAAAGTTTGTTTATTGCATACTCATTTAACTATTATAAATTTTAGAAAACGTAAAACATCAATACATACTGGTGGATGGAAAGTTAATAGTTTATTTTTAATTAAAAGGCATTGTCACTATTAAGTAATAAATCTAGAAATAACTTCAGATTCATTAAAGTTGTAATAATGAAGAGCTTCTGCTTTATATTTATGGGGCTAAGTGAGCATTCTATGGTTTCAGTGCTGAACTTACTGTAACTTATCTCACTGTTATCATCATCATCATCACTAGTTATTTCATTTATTGATAAAGATGGATTGGTGTATAATTTTTTGTGTGGGGGCTGGAATGAGGAGAAAGAAAACCTGTTTTTAGTCTAAAATCTTTTCCACTGAAATATTAGTTTATGAAAGTATTTCAGTGAATTGTAAGTAGGATACTGAAACATTATAAGTAGTATTTTTAAAGAAAAATAAATAGATGGCGTATGTGGAATAGTAAATCACCACAAAGTCAAGAGGCCAAAGGCCAGAGCCCTAAATATTTATATATATACTTATACAGTAGTCCCCTATAACACGACACTCCTATAACGCATTTTTATATTACGCGATTTCCATCCTTCGTATGAGACGAACATTCCCCCATATAGCGCGAGGATTTCCGCCATTATATTTCTGTACAGTGAAATTTATAATAATTTGTACAGTTCATAATTACTAGTTAATTGAAATCAAATCTTTTTTAGTTCATATCCATAAGTTTTTTATTTAAAATGTTCTTAGTTTAGTTTGATTTTAATAAAACGTACATATTTCGTTTATAATATAGTGTTTTCTTAACATACGATTTAAACCCCCTGTCGCGAAATAAGTTAAACGTGAATAGTTTATACGCAACACGTTATATGGGAAAACTCCTACCACACGCTTTCCTATAACACGCAACTAATCTACCGTGTTATGGTGAGGACTAATGCACATTTAATATATATTCCACTTGTTATTTGACAATTTGTGTGTTGGTGATTCCCACTTTCTCTCCTGTACTTCAAAGTCATATCCAATGTACATTCTGTTATAAGAGTAAATTTTGAGCAAAAAGTATGCCCAAATACATAACACAATAGTGCCATTTTTGTACCATTATAAAATTAAATCTATTGATATCTTATTCTCATAATACTACCCATTAAGACCTAAGCAGCATTTTACGATTGGAATAAGAAGTGAAATATGTCTATGTAACTAGCGAGGCTCTCCCAGCTCACTTCAAAAATAACTTTCCTAATTACATATGCTTAATGACACAGAGGGCCTGGTAACCCTCAGTAAAATACCTTCACTAGAAGTTATTGGTGCTTCCATTAGCAAATATAAAGTAGTAGTCGAAAAATTTTATAAATTTAAAATTGACTATATTGTTTAAATAATTGAGGCCAATCCGCATATAAATGCAACTATAATAACGAATGGCAACCATGTCTTCAAGAAACCACAAAAACTGAAAAAAAAAATATAACATTATTATTCAAATTCATAAAAAACATCATTACTTTAAATAGGAAGAGATTGTGAATATCACCGAGTGTTGGCAACAGAACAAATTGGCGTAAAAACATTTGAAGAGGGACTATATCCAGCAGTGTAATTGTATTTGTTGAAGGTAATGATTGTAATTGTGATTACTCATTGGTTATTTTGGGTAGTAGGAAAATAACTCCAGTATTGTGAACACAACAACAGCTAATAAGTTTTGACATTACCTTGTTCAATGTTGAAAACCATTTCAATATATTCATAAAATTTTAATTATGTGTATAACATGCATGAACAACTAATATATATAATTTAACCATTAAACCACAACTTCACATACCTGACATATTTTGAATAGGGGATCATATAGAATGCCAGTTTAACCATATTCCAGTTCTTGCAGCCACTATAATTCATTATGTTAAGGGCCATCGCCACATGAGAGTGGCAATTATCATAAAATATAATATGCTGGAAAAAAAAATATACAATTAAGTGACAAGATGAGAGAGACTTTCAGCTGATGATAACTGATATGCCCCCTCCCCCCATAACAACATAACAGTAGTTAAGATATTGTGTACATTGCACCACATTGTGCTAGTTACCTGAGACAAGATGTTGAGTCTCATTACCTCTATAATTACCCTAGCTACAGCACCCTCCAAACTGGAACACAGTAATGTTTGCGTACCACTATTTGGTGGCAAAAATAGTTGCTGTGATGGTACCTACCTACACAGTCTGCAGCAACAAAGACCTACCACCAAATTAATGAAATATACTAAACTATTTTATATTAAATAGAAAATAAACTTGATGACATTACATTTTTTATTCAGTAACACATTTTGAAATTATAATATACACAAAGGACTTTAATGCATAATTCCTAATTGTTAAACATGTTTAATTGTTAGAGATATTTTCAGAATAATTTAAGTTTGGATATAAAAAGTAATAATGCCTTCTATTATCATTTTTCAAGGAAATTATTCTCCTAACCATTCGTTTTTTGTACATCTCCGAAGCTTCTGCAACAGCTGCGTCCCAGCTTGCCTGCCCATTAGTAGCCTTGTGTGGAGACAGTTGCCAGTACTTAGTTGGGTTACCAAACGCCATAAGGTCCTCAGATACAAAATAGGGACCTGCAAAGTCTCTAATGACTCCATTTGATGTACAAATGCCCATATGTCCAAGAAAAGGAAAAATCCATCTGGAACAAAAAACAGGATATTGTGTATATTTAATAAGAACTCAATTAGGGCGATAGATGGTTATTGGCTATAAGAATTAAGCAAAGTGTGTGAAAGCAATGTGTTTCAAAAACAACACTCATGAATATGTAAGATGTACCAATCCACACTTGGTCAGGTCTGAGTCCTGAAAGCCAGAACAATAATAGGGATGTTTATTTAATTTACTTTTTTCTATCCTAAATATTTACGAAGCATATTCGCACGTTTTGTGACAATTTATATGGCGCTTTATGTAACTTCTTAATCGTCATACTTACGTTAGAACCGGAATGGGTGTCCAAACGATGCAATAAGGGTATCTACATCTTTCGTGATCTATAGGGTCCATTAGTACAGCTTGTTCACGATCGCTAAGATCTAATGGACTGCCAGGGCTGTGGTCACCGCTCATGCTTGAAAACAAATGTTAAGCAATATTAACATCCATATCAATCCAAGCTTTCAATTTCAATTTCAAATAAGAACTTTATATCCGTAACAAAAATATTCCAGTGATCAATAAACAACTACATATTATTATTGACAGTATGTACGTCAGTTACGTCGAAAATATGACATTTTCATTGAAAAATATTACTATTATTAAATATTACTATAAATCCGATGAAGATAAAATGTTATTATTTAATAAAACTGTTGTTTAACCGATAGTTTCTATAGTTAATATTAAACGTCCAAAACCATTAAGTATTAACAAAGTGGCTATGTGGATGTTAGATCTTTGCCTTTTCTGTTAGAGATAAATGGAAAAAACATGTTACCGCCTAGGCATGGATCGTACTCGTAAAACTCGATACCAGGGCGCCATTGTACAAGTATTTTTAAAAACTAGGGCTAATCAGCTTGAAATTCTTTTAAAATTTTTCTTGAATATTAAATCTTATGCAGAAGGTTTACAGTGCAAATTCTATTATACGAAATCAAAACTTACCTCTTGAGACTTGTTCTTACATTTTTTTATTATTAAAACAGAAGTAAAAATGTCTTAAATATCTATATTGTTTAGAGCCCATAGAAATAAATTTTCTATAATTCGAAATTCATCGAACAGGTGAGATTAATATATCACAACATCTCAGGTACATCTGTAAAGGCAGGTCCTTGTCGTCCTTACTTTGAACAAACTTTATGTTGTTTGTTATAAGGCTTTTTAGAATTTTTAAAATTTTATATCAATTTAAATTTTTTTACAACAACAAACAAAATTTATAAATATATATAATATAAAAGATGGGGAAAAGGAAAAGTCATGGTTGAGAAATATCAGAGAATGGACTGACATATCTGGGACGTACGAATTGTTTTGCCGAACCAGAGACAGAAAGGACTGTACCACGCTGATCGCCAACTTCACTAATTGAAGAGGCACTTTATTAAGAAGAAGAATATAAAAAAAGAAGAATAAATATATACCGGTTTATACCGTTAATTTCAATTCCTTTAATTTTTCCAAATATCAATATCCATCATAATTTTTATGGTCATACAAAAGTGAAAATAAAAAGAAACAATTTAATCGCAAGAGGAGATATAATAATTAATTTAATACATGCGGCAATTGATGTTTGGAATTTAATTGTTGAATCAGTTACCGAGGTTATATGACATTGTAAAATAAGATAATAAGTAACATTAAACAACATATTCGTTTTAGTGCAGTAAAAATAATCTTTTTTAGCAAAAGATTTTATTTAAACTAATGCAGTAACATACTTTATTTTTAAAAATATAAATTCATTTCACAATTCAAGTTTGCAAGTCTAGAAGACTTGAAGTATTTTTTAGAATTTAATTAAGTGTTTTTTGTAGTATAAACATTAAATATGTAGGGTACATTACGCGTTTTATTAATATTATACAGCGCGAGTATAGCAAAGTGCACGCAATGTATAATGCATGTGCCAAACTTCTGCGATTGGTTAGCGTCTCGCGACTGGGTGCTTAGGTCTATAAAAAACTTAAAAGTATTAAATACTTAAAGTTATTTTTCTCAAGCACCTAGTGCGCATACTTGCAAGCGAATACCTGGTTTTAAAACCTGGTCATGTAAATACGTCGTGCAAATCCCTACTGCCGCCATTTCTCAGTATTAATTTGTATGTAAACTTGAGCGTAGCGGTTATGTTACTTCATATTACTTTTCATACATAGGTAGAAACATCGTCTTTCAAAATGCCTGCGTTTTTAAAGTACATTGATATGGAAAATTTCAAGTCTTATCGTGGCCATCACCGAGTAGGACCTCTGAAACCCTTTACTGCTGTCGTTGGACCAAATGGATCAGGTAATGAAATGATCTCCGTGATTCTTCTGAATAATATAAACAACAATGACTGAAAGTTGTGAGATATCTTTTATATACAAAAACAATATAATCATAACATCTAAACTGAAAACAAAACACTACTATTAAACTTTGACTACTACTTTTACTTCATTCGTATTATTATAATTCATCAATCATTATTTATCCATCGGTTGAGATGATGACGATTAATGATAGTATTGTCATTTTCGAATGACTTAAAAACAAACGATCACTTGACTAAAAATCTTAAAACTTTATTTTGAACACCTATCGGTTGAAATAAAGATGATGAAAATACCATTGCTGTTTTCTATTTGTTTTTTAACACACATAAAATATTAAATTATTTTAAAGTTGACAATTATAAAAGAAGACATATTATTCTGAAATAGAAATCTAGCAATTTATTGTTGTTGTTGTTGCTGGAGACCATCTAAGTAGGTACCCCTGCAGCACATATTTCTGCCGCCAAATAATGGTGTGCAAACATTACTGTGTTCCAGATGAAAAGGTGTTGTGTAAAAAGTGTAAATACTAGGGTAACAGGACTCAACGTTTTATGTCTCAAGGCGACAAGCACAATATAGTGCAGTGAATAACATCCTAACTAGCTCCATGTTATGGACAGGTGTATCACTTACTGTCAGATGAATAACCGTTTTATCTCATTAGTTATAAAAATAGTCTTATATTTTTTTTTTACTAAAATATACATTGCACATGTTATAGGGAAATCTAACTTCATGGATGCTGTTAGTTTTGTGATGGGAGAGAAGACATCTTTGTTGCGAGTTAAGCGGCTCAGTGATTTAATACATGGTGCTTCTATAAACAAGCCTCTGTCTAGAAGGTATTTATATGATGTGTACTTTCTATATTTTTTATTTGGTTCCACTTTGCTACATCATTAAAATATCCATTTCATCTTTTAACAGGTTTTCTAAAGATATTTAGCTATCTTTTTTTCCTTAATAGAGTTTAAAACTTTAAGTAAACTTTTAAGTTAATTATTTTTTTATTGTATAAACCAATGAAATGAGCAGGATGTTCACCTGATGTTAAGTGATTCACCAGACCATAATAATGTGGTGCTAGTTGGAATGACAGCAGCATTTTGTGTTTGTTGTGTTGAGACATAAGATGTTAAATTATGTTACCCCAGTAATATAACAAGCTACAGCACTCTTTAAACCAGTACACTGTAAAGTGTACACACTACTGCTTGGCAGTAGAAATAGATGCTGAGATTATATCCACCTAGATGGTTTCAGCAAACAGAGACCACCAGTAAAATTAATCAAGAGGTCTGGAATAGTATAGAAAAGTTCATGACTTTTCATGGATTTAATTCTTTTGATTTTTGGTAATAATGACATTACTAAATTATGTCTAAAAAGACATTAATTAATAAACAGGCAGACACAGAAACTTTCCAGGACTGAACAGACAATATTAATTCAATGTGTTAGTGACAAATTGGGACTGATAAATTCCATTGGCTTTTGAAGGTTCCATTGGCTTAAAGTATATTTTTTTTTAAATAATAGAAGCTTCCAGATATATACGAGATCATTAAGTGAAGTAATTAGCATTATTTAAAGGTACCTGTTTTTCTAAAAAAATTAAATTGTTAGTATCTTTTAATTAGCCTCTTGCACTATTTTCTTTAGAAGTAAATAATAAAAGCTCATGTACCCATGTTATTCATTTTAGAATATTTTTAATAATACACATTGTTTACAATCTGGGAGTTAAGCTGAGCTAAAATTCATAACTGCTAAAATTAAAATATATTACTGTATATGAATTAAGTTGAATTGTAGATAAACAAAATGACTTGTGGGTCTATTTTGTTTGTGTAGTGCATCAGTAACAGCAACATTTGTTTTGGAAGACATGACAGAGAAGCAGTTCCAGAGATCAGTGATTGGACAGTCATCAGACCACAAAATCGATGGGCAGGTGATACTTAAAATAATATCCTATTCCCAACTAAAAAATAGTAAGCTGAAAATTACCATTCAAAATTTATTTTTAATAATTGTTCTATTGGTTGTTTAAAAATAATAATGCTGCCTTAAAATTTCAGTCGGTTTCGGTAAGCCATTATCTAAGCGAACTTGAGAAGTTGGGAATCAATGTGAAAGCCAAGAACTTTTTGGTTTTCCAAGGTGCAGTGGAATCCATAGCCATGAAAAATCCAAAAGAAAGAACTGCATTGTTTGAAGAAATTAGTGGGTAAGGCCCACAAAATAACAGTATAAATTATACATATATGGATACAAAATTTCCCAAATTTTATTACATCATTTCAAATGCTTGCCTATGGTCTCATGGCCATGAGATGACTGAGCTCATAGATAATCTGATGTTATAGTTATTACAGTTTTTTTTATTTCTGCTTAAAGAATGGTAGTTGCGTAAATATATGAAATAATTAGTTTAATTTATAGTCATGCCAAATAATTGTTTTACAGAATATTTGTTCTATATCTTCTTTGTAGATCAGGAGTTCTCAAAGAACAGTATGAGGCATGCAGGGCAGAGGTGAACCGAGCAGATGAAGAAGCTCAATTCTCCTACCAAAAGAAGAAAGGAGTTGCTGCAGAGAGAAAAGAAGCCAAATTTGAAAAAGAGGAAGCTGAAAAGTACACACGACTTAAAGAGGAATTGGTATGAAACTAAGATATTGTTAAACATACACATTACCTAGCTACAAAAAAATAGGAGAGGTACAATCTTCAACCAGCCACTGTGAACAACAAAATAATGTCATTTAGATATCAATGTTTTATTTGTTTCCAGCAAGAGCAAAAGGTGGAGCTCCAGTTATTCCATCTCTATCATAATGAAAAAGAAATACAATCGATTGAAGAGGATCTGCAGCACAAACAAAATGAACTGACGAAAGTTGAGAAGAAAAGGCAGAAAGCAGAGGACATGTTGAAGGAAAAAAAGAAAGAATCTGGCACTGTACAAAGAGAGCTGGCTAAGATTGAGCAAGATATAAGAGAAGTGGTATGTTGATACTTTTCTTATCACTAGACACGTTTCACCAGATAGTTTAATTTTTACCATTAAAGACAATTAGTCGACAAACAGTATATTTATATTTACTGTTATACTATATTTTAATACAGGAAGCGGAAATTTCAAAGAAGCGGCCAACTTTTATTAAAGCCAAGGAACGAGTCACTCATACGCAAAAGAAGTTGGAGGGTGCTTTAAAAACTCTAGAGCAGGCTCGCAAAGCTCATGAAGCACACCAGACAGACATTAGGAAACTCGAAGATGAGTTACGGCAAGTGGAAGAAGAGAAAGCTGCTTGGGAACAATCTATCCTTGGGATTGGTCATAGTGGTAGAGCTGATGTGCACCTGGAGGAGGCGCAGGTGAGTTTAAGGTTTTTGATCACAATCTTAATAACTGAGCTCTAAAGCTAATTGTATTGTTAAACATATAGACAGGGTATGTTTTACATAATGGTGTTTACCCATCTATGTTATAAAAGCAACTGTATAGAAACGGGGAGTAACTCTATTTTAAATACCTTTTCTCTTATGCTTGCAATATTTTTATGTGCGTAGTATAATATAATACAATAATAATTAGTGATAAATTTTTATTTTTAAGCCATATGTCTGCTATTTTACTAACTCATTTTGTCTGTTCGCTCCGTCTCCACTGACAACTTTCGTTTTTCTCTTCTTATGAGTATACTTCATTGTCAAGGTGTTGCTGCTAATTCAACTTTTTCATCATGGCATCATAGTGAAGTGCAACAATGATTATGGTCTAAAAAGATATTTGATCTAAAGTAAAAACATGTTTACATTCAGATCCGCGAGTACGAAGAGTTGAAGATGGAAGCGTCACGGCAGGCAGCGCGCTATCTGCAGGAGCTGGACTCCGTCAACCGTGAACAGAAGGCCGATCAGGACCGCCTCGATAACGAGATGAGGCGCAAAGGCGAGGTGGAGAACAAGCATCGACAGAAAGTAAATCCATATTTAATTTCTGTTTGGTTTGTCTTCCTCAATTTATAATTTAACATGAAATGAATTTACTTTTTGTTACCAGGGACATGAGAGGAATGAAGCTATGAAGAGAGTGGAAAAATTAAATGAGCATATAAAAAGTTCTGAACAGGCACTCGAAGAACAGAGAAGGCTGCGGGCGGAACTACAAGTAAATAAGCATGCTGCACTTTTAAATTTTATTAAAAAATGTCGCATACTCTTGGTTACCACGATACTCATCACTGACCTACAAACTCTGTTCATAGGAAATGACATTATACATTACAGTTATGGGATTTGTGGTGGTTGTAAGCCATACTAAATAGAGTAGACACATTACTGGGAATTATTTTGTTATGCACTCTGTGCACCAATGAGACGGAAAGGGAGAACAATGGTATGCATCCTCAGATATTATCTTATATTTGTTGGGGAGACCTTTGGTTAGTAGGAGGCAATGACGATAGCAATGTGTATAATAATTTTTATTTGTTTAAAACTTTATTTGCATATACCAAAAAAAGAACGTTGTTTAACTTTCTACCGTAATATTTTATATGATAGTATAATAATGTGCGTGGTGTGCAGGCCGATGTGGGCGAGTGCCGGGGGCGGGCGGCGGAGTTGCAGGCGCAGCTTGAGGAGGTAGCCGCACAGCTAGGGGATGCACGTGTCGACAAGCATGAGGAGGCCCGCCGGCGAAAGAAGCAGGAGATCGTTGAGAACTTCAAGCGGGAGATACCCGGTGTGGTGAGTGAAGACACAGAGTGTGGCACATGGCACACACTGTATTACAGTTACCACAATATTTTTAGTTTATGATGACATGGTGATATTTAAGACACTATTACTCAACACAAATACATTTTCTATTTTACTGCCTAACTGATGGGAGACATATTTTATAATGATTGAATTTTAAACTCATTTTTGGTCTTCAATGCAGTATGATAGGATGATCAACATGTGCCAGCCAACCCACAAGCGGTACAATGTGGCCATCACAAAGGTGTTGGGTAAATACATGGAGGCGATCGTTGTGGATACCGAAAAGACTGCGCGCCGCTGCATCCAAGTACTCAAGGAGAGGATGCTGGAGCCCGAGACGTTTCTGCCACTTGACTATATACAAGCGAAACCGCTCCGTGAACGATTGCGGTAAGAGTTATTTATGTCTCACTTATTTTCTGTGACTAGCCGTTTATTTTCTTTGCGTGTGTTTTATTTTATACAACATATTATATTGTAACATGAGCAACCCAGTGTAGTATTTATTTATGAACTTGTAGTGTTTTATATCGGAAACAAATTCATAATCCTTTTTAACTTTGTATTGAACGAAAAACCTTCAGGCGCTGTGTGGATAGAAGTCGGTATTATGCGCTGAATTGTAAGCTCACTCCAACGAAGTAGAGTCATATTAGCTGCAAAGTTTGTGCGTACTGCGAACAGGGATATAAAGGAGCCCAAGAACGTGAAGCTGCTGTTCGACGTGCTGCGGTTCGAGCCGCCGGCCATCCATCGTGCGGTGCTGTTCGTCACCAATAATGCGCTCGTCTGCGAGACGCCTGAGGACGCGTCGCGCGTCGCTTACGACCTCGACCGCAACAAGAGTAGCAGATACGACGTGAGTTAGAGTGAATGCCCATAATTATGTATTTATATAATATGCCTTTGGAACTTTTATTGTACGAGTACTTTATTATGATTTGTGCACGCGTAGGCGCTGGCGTTGGACGGTACTTTCTACCAGAAGTCGGGTATTATTTCCGGTGGCTCACTCGACCTGGCGCGCAAAGCTAAACGCTGGGACGAAAAGCACCTCTCGCAGCTCAAGTCCAAAAAGGTACACACAAAATATTTTTAATGTTATTATGATGTGTTTAAGAAGTCGACTTTAGTTCCATAGTGATCCAGTATGCGGGGGAAATATTGTTTAGATCAGATGAGATGATTGTCTTGGTAACTCTGTCTCGAACGTTGCAGGAGAAACTCACAGAAGAACTGCGCGAGTCGATGAAAAAATCTCGGAAGGAGTCGGAGCTGACCACGGTTGACTCACAGATCCGCGGCTTAGAGTCTCGCCTCAAGTACGCGCTCACCGACCGCGACACCACGGTGAGCACGCGCTTATGGCTCCCCTCGCGACACACTGCTGCAAATTGTGGATATGCAGAGCGTCCTTACATTTTCTATTTGTATTATTACTCGTAAGTTGTCAGAGACTTTTACTGTTTGCCGCCAGAGATAGAAGCTGTTGAGTACCTATCTAAAAGGACTCTGGCAACAAATACCTACCACCCGTGAATAACATGTATTTACTTTACACAGCTGAAACAGATCAAAGGTCTGGACGCCGAGTTGGCGGAGTTGGAGAGGAAGATAGACATGTTTGGAGTAAGTGTAGCATTGTTTTTATGCTAGAAAACATACTTTACTCTTACTGGCCACATGTTTTCCATTTATCTTAAACATTTGCTTTAATTCGCGCCTCATGTGAAGGCTGTTGTGTGTTCATTGTAAAATATAATTCAACTCTGTTAGTGGGATTTAGTTAACAACGGTTTAAGCTAACAGAAGTCTTATTTCTGTAGGAAGAGCTTATATTTTGACAGCAGCATATTATTTCCATCGGCTTGTTCCGCTCATTTCCTTTCGTATATGATCCCATAGCCGCAGATCGAAGAAATCGAACGCACGATCCGCACGCGTGATGCCAAGATCCAAGAGGTGAAGGAGAACATGAACAACGTTGAGGACGTGGTCTTCCGCGGTTTCTGTCGGGACATAGGCGTTGCCAATATACGGTACCGCTTTCGTCTACAATCCAGACATATGAATAGTTTTAATAAAAATGCTTTAACAGACGTTACACATCAAATACCAGTTTTCCTTAGCAAATGATGACTTTTTCACGGCGAAAACAATTTTTTTTTCTTAAGTCCTGTTTTACTAATTTTTTTATTAATTTACAAGAAAATAATTTTAAATTGATTATTCTGTTATTGAGACGAATAACAAAAAGAAATCTAGTTGTTCCATTAAACGTACTTTTGTGCTACGACGCGCAGTAATGTGTACGTGGTGTTGCGTGCGCAGGCAGTACGAGGAGCGCGAGCTGCGCGCGCAGCAAGAGCGCGCCAAGCGGCGCATGGACTTCGAGGCGCAGATGGATCGCATCGCGTCCAATCTCGAGTTCGAGCGGTCGCGCGACACTCAGAGTGCGTACATCACTGCAACTGTTTGTGACACTAGCGTGTGCATGTGCGTGTGCGTGTGCATTGACGTAACATTGCGGAACCCACCCGTGCGTGATAAGCCGATGCAGGACAAGAAATTAAAGTACATAATGGTGTAGTAATATTCTACACATACACTATGTATTGTTAGCGATTTATGTGCTAGCCTTTCTGTTCTTAGTTTCGGAACACCCAGGGATGTAATAAAAGTGTTATTTGGTCTGCAGAGAATGTGACCCGGTGGGAGCGCACGGTGCAAGACGCCGAAGACGAGCTGGAGGCGGGGCGGCAAGCGGAAGCCAAGCAGCGGCAGGATATCGACCGCGAGCTGCGCCGCGGGGAGACCCTCAAGTCGGAGCGTGCCGAAGCCAAGCGGCGCCAGCAGCTCGCCGAGGACGACGTTAACTCGGTGATCGCGCACGCACTGTGTGCTATTTGTTATCCTTTGTTGAACACAGTTAAAAATATTAACACGAATGATTTGATACATTGCAATAAAGGTCAGTCAGACGAAACAATTGAACATATTTAAAGTTTTCTCTATTCATAGTGTGGCCCTCCCACACCTTAAATTTTTAATTAATATTTAAAGAGTCCTCAAAGAATAATTATCATCACTATCTATATATAAATGTATATATCTCTCTCTCCTCCTGCCCTTTTTCCAGTTATGTGGTGTCGGCACAGTATGTACTTCTCTTCCACATCCCTCTCTCAGCCGTCATATCTGTCTGTCTTCTTACACATGTCATCTTTCACACAATCCATGCACACTTTCTTCGGTCTTTCTCTACCCTTATAATCATCCATGTTCATTCTCATTACTTTCTTTATTATAAGTCTTTCATCCCTCCGCGCAACACGTCCGCACCACGCTAACCTCTTGCTCCTCAACTTCTCTGTCACCGGATCAACTTTCAGACTTCCTCTAATATACTCATTCTTAATTTTATCCATCCCCGTTAAACCGCACATCCATCTTAACATTCGCATCTCGACCACATGTAGTCTTCTTTTATCCGAACCTTCGGTGGCTCAACACTCAGCTCCATGTATATATTCTTTATCTATTTTATAATTATTTGTGATCATCCCGGCTAGGACCTTATTCTATGTTGTGTTTGAAGCAATAACCAGTTCTTTTAGGTTTATATAGAAAGATGAATATTCAATAAGAAAGTCGTTGGTGCGCTTTAGTTTCTTATTTATAATTCCTCCACGCCTGTAAAGGGCTGTATATTTTTTTATATTATTTATTAATTGTTAAACCCCGGGGATGGCATACGGCTCCAGTAACCAGAGCGCGCGCATGCGCAGGGCGCGAACCAAACAACGCGAACACCCCCATGCTCGTAATGACGCATTTATTACGCGGTTGTGCGTCCTTTTAACTTTCGCTATATTATGTGTTTAACTTTAAAAAATAAATAATTTTTAAACGCTTCTATTATTTAATATTTTTTATAGTTCATCAATTTATTTTTATAAATCATTAATTTATTTTTATAAATTAATGTATTTTGTTACAATAGGCACGTAAGGAAGTGGCCAACATCCAGAAGGATATTCAGTCTACACAGAAACAGATCGCAAATTTAGAGGCCCGCATAGAGAGCAAGCGCAGCGACCGGCACAACATCCTGCGGCAGTGCAAGGTACTCATCCCGGTCATTAATGGAACATAGTTTGCTTCTGTTCGTTCGTTTTGTTACCGGGCGGTAGCGCGGTGCCCACACGCGTGTACGCTTACGTGCGCGTGCGCACCGTTTCATACTAATCGTCGCTCTTTGTGTTCGCTTATGATTCAGGCATTCAGTTCGTGCGAGCAAGCAACGTCGGCGCAACCCAAAATCTGGCTGTGCACTGGCTCGAATAAAAATTGTACCGACCAGCTCACCCGTCTGCCATTTCTTCATTTTGTGTCATTTGTTAATTGAAGGCATGGTTTTAGATTGACGATATCAATATTCCACTGCTGGAGGGCAGTTTGGACGATACCGCTGACACGGAGTCCGAACAGTCGTCCCTGTCTACCACGCAGCAGTACCTTCGTGAGTCCAGGTGAGAGAACCCAACTGAGGAAAGAAATTGAAGGCAGATGGAAAACAAATTAAATAATAAAATGAATGTACAAATATCTATATTCAGCCTAATGTCCCTCGCTGCACATAAACATCCTTAATTTTTGAGATAATTATCGTAATCGCAAGATTTATCTTGTAAATAGGTTAGCGAGCGCAGCAGGGGGTACAAATGCATGAAGATCAATCAAACAATATCCGAAATCCGGGAGTGAGTAACAGCCCTTCACAGGCTTGATGGCAAAATATACATACTGTAGTGGTCGAGCGAAGTAGCATATTTTATTTTGACTTTATGGATCTCATGGAATTTTGTACAACTATTCCGCCGCTGTAGGTGATCGATCATATTTTATTCAAACTGCAAAAGCTGTGTGCGGTGACAGGATACGCGTGGACTATCGCTCGCTGCCGGAGTCGCTGAAGGAGCTGGAGGAGTCTGACGAGATTAAGCGCAAGGCCGACAAGCTGCAGAAGGGCATTAACTCGCTGCAGAACACCGTTGACAAAATACAGGCGCCCAACATGCGGGTTCGTACAGTTTGTCAGTACAGTGGCGGTAGTACCTTCCACCTTCGTGGGACCTCTTCGAGGATAACTGGCTATTTTCAAAATCTTTGTTTACTTGTAATTAACAAACGCAAACAAAATTTAGTTCAATGGTAGAAATGCAATGACATAGTGAATCACCGTACGACGTGTTTCAGGCTATGCAGAAACTGAACGAAGTGCGGGAGAAGGTGAACGCGACCAACGAGGCGTTCGTGGCGGCGAGGAAGCGCGCGCACAAGGCCAAGCTCGCCTTTGAGAAGGTGAGGCTCTTTCCATGTGTTCCCTCCAACTCGGTGATGTTGTTTACCGGTCACCTGTTCTGCTTGCACAGCTAAATCTTCTGTTCTGCAGTGCAACATGAACATGGTCATTTTTCACTATGCTAAGTTCATACATTTAATTAAACAAAATGTTCATGTGTTTTCAGGTGAAAAAGGAACGTCACGATAAATTCATCGACTGCTTCGAGCACGTCGCCAACGAAATTGATACTATATACAAGGTAACAGGGAACATCCATTGATCACCAACCGAACACTGTCAATGTTGCGTAGCTAGCTCAGTTTCGCACTTTAATGTCTTCTTAACTAACCGTGTAATCGTCCACTAAACTTTTCCGATTGTGGTGAGCGTGCAAATGATTTTGTTAGTTTTGTAAACCAAGCAATAATAATAATAATAATATGTGATAAGCTCCCTACACGACCACACGTCCTGATTGACCACCTAATCTCGTAGGGGGCGGACACGAATGAGAAATTACTGGCGTGGCTAACGTGGCTCTGGATACCCATAAAACATGGAGACCCGTTCAAAGAGTAAACGTATAGGGCCGCTACCCGGGGGTGATCGCCGGGGCACACCTGGAGCTGACGCTGGGTGTTTCAGCATGCGAACCGTCAGCGGTGAGGAGTTGAGCAGGCGGGCTCCCACCGACAAAGATATTACAGCCGAGTCCAGTAACGATGTAAACAATCCATTACCCATATCATCGCCACCTCCTTGTTTAATTTTAAATACTAGTCCACCCATTCCAGCTTTGAATGTTGCGCGGGGGATAAATACCTTCTTACCTGGGTCCACCAAGGCTGGTAAACCAAGAGTTCGCATGAGATGGAGCAAAGATGTTAATATATTTATCATGCGAACTTACTTCCGCATTACTAAATTAGAGACAGACATGACCACTTACAGAAAGCAGTTGCATGAACTTTTTACACAGCAATATCCGGACATATCAGTTTCAGAACAAATAATTTTAGATGAGAGGAGAATAATTGTAAGAAATAAACTATTGACAAAAGAAATAATAGAAAAATTAAAGGAAGAAACCAGAATATACCTACAAGAAGAAGAAAATAACACCAATACTATTAACACATCACGGAACATAAAAGTAGACAGACAAATACAATCACAAGCAAATGCCCAACTGGAAACAAATATTCAACCACAATCATACAATCAAACATGTACACAAAGAACATATACGTCCACACAAACCAAGTCAAATTAATCTATTGCTGGAGAATGATATTGAAACCCCTACCATTGCTGATCAAAATGTAATAACAAATGAAAATATTACAGAAATAACCAACAGATTTCGAACAACACTAATACAATACTCTGGAACGGACCCAGCAGTGCGACCAAAACTACCTAAACTCAAATACAGTCCTAAATTATTCCGTTATATTAACTTATTTAATGACGATATCCTAAAACAGTTTACATCTGACAACATGCAACTAATAGACATACACACACTTATATATTGCACAGCGGTAGTTATATCTGGAGAACTCAATTTTAAAGTCACAGACTTCACTAGGAACACAAAACCAAGACAAAATAAACCACCATGGCAATAAAGGCTGGAAAAAGATATAGAAAGATTGAGAGCAGATTGCGGTAGACTTACACAGTACATTAATAACAATAGATCAAATAAGGTAGTTAAGAGAGTTGAGTCTATATTCCAGAGCAATTTAGTTCACACAAGACATGAAAAAGGCAACAGAACACCTGAGGAGTTTCTAGACACGTTAAAACAGAAATTAGCACTTAAAGTATATAGACTCAGGAGATATAATAAAGCACAACATCGCAAAAAAATAATGCCATCTTTAGCACAAACGAAAAATTATTTTATAGAAACATACAAAATCCACAAATAAATTTACGTCATATAAATAACACAAATACGAATCTAGAAACACCCACAAAAGAACAAATAGAAGCATTTTGGTCTAGCACTTGGGAAGAACACATACAACACAACCACAACGTATTTTGGATTCCGGAAGAAGAAAACGAATGGAATTTATTGCAATAACAGAGTCCGATATCACAAATATTACATCTAGGCTACATAACTGGAAATCACCAGGAGTAGATAAAATACATAATTTTTGGTATAAAAAATTAACTTCAATACACAAATTACTTGCAAAAAATTTTTCCGAAATTATTCTAGGTAAACAGACTGCACCTAAATTTATAACAACCGGAATTACATGCTCCCTAAAACTAAAAACCCAACACACCCTTCCCAATATAGACCAATCACATGCCTGCCCACTATATATAAAATATTAACATCGGCAATCACAACAAAAATCAATTCACACATAGAACACCATAAAATATTAGCGGAAGAACAGAAAGGCTTCAACCATTCACAAATATACCGCGACAAAAAATAGAAATCTTCATTGCATTTATATTGATTACAGAAAAGCGTTTGATAATGTTCCACATTCTTGGTTGATACAAATATTAAAAATCTATAAAATAAACACAAACATAATAATCTTTTTAAGCAACATGATGAATCATTGGAGAGCGACTCTTCAGATACATGATACTCAGAAGAATATTATAACACGAGAGATATCTATTAGGAGAGGTATTTATCAAGGTGATTCCCTGAGTCCCTTGTGATTTTATCTTGACTTGAATCCTCTCCCTCACTTACTGCAACGTAATGGGATCGGCTTTTGCCTCAAAATTAATGCCGAAAATACTATTATCTCACATTTAATATACATGGACGACATAAAACTATATGCACAAACTGAAAAAGATATGAAGAAACTAATAGAAGCTACAACAGAATTTAGTAAAGATATTAGCATGCAATTTGGATTAGATAAATGTAAAACACTTCACATAGTCCGAGGCAAGATTCGACCAGGCAACTGTGTTATCAACAACACAGACACAATAATGGCAATGGAGCCCACGTACTTATATAAATATTTGGGGTACACGCAACTCAAAGGGCTTGACCATATTAAAATAAAAAATTCACTCACCGCCGAATACAAGAGAAGGCTTAATGCCTTATGTAAGTCTCAACTTTCTGGTCAACAACTCATTAAAGCTTGTAACTCCTATGCTGCCATCCCTGTATTAACATACTCCTTCGATGTTATAAAATGGACAAAAACAGACACGGAACAATTAGAACGATTGACGCGCACCACACTTACAAAACATAATAACTTACACCCTAAATCTGTTATAGAAAGACTTACTGTAAAGAGACAAAATGGAGGAAGAGGCCTAATAGATATCCAACACCTTTGGCGAAAACAAATCAATAACCTGAAAACATTCTTTTACACAAAATCTCATACGAGTAACATCCATAAAGCTGTAGTTATGAATGATATCAATTACACACCACTTAATTTAAATGAACAAAAAGACACAAACTACTCTCACAACGACGACCCGCAGAAAAAGAAAATTGAAGACTGGAAGAAGAAACTCCTCCATGGTAGACACCCACATGATCTGGAACAATCTCACATTAATACTCTTGCGTCAAATATGTGGCTTAAAATAGGTAATTTATTTCCAGAAACAGAAGGATTTATAATCGCGATACAAGACCAAATAATCAATACTAAAAACTACAGAAAATATATAATTAAAGATCCTACAGCCACTAACGATAAATGCCGTAAATGTCACACACAATCAGAAACCATTCAGCACATCACAGGAGCTTGCACAACACTTGCACAAACCGATTACACTCACAGACATAACCAGGTTGCAAACATCATTCACCAAAAACTAGCAGTAAAACATAAACACGTTCAGAATACAAACGTTCCTTACTACAACTACACACCGGATGCCGTTCTAGAAAATGCAGCGCACAAACTCTCCTACGACCGCGCTACACTCGCCGATAGGACACTTCATTACTACAGACTTGATATAACCCTACAGGATAAGATAAATAAGATCGCATACTTGATTGACATTGCAGTCCCCAACACACACAACATACAAAAGACATTTGCTGAAAAGATGAGTAAATATGTAGAACTGAAGGACGAAGTAGCTAGAATCTGGAGACAAGATATAGTATATGTCGTTCCCATAGTGTTATCCACAACAGGTGTTATACCGCATCATCTTCTCCGCAGCCTCAAGTTAATAGAGCTACAAGAATCCCAATACATAACCCTACGAAAAGCTGTAATTTTAAATACATGTAGAATCGTAAGAAAGTTGATGCAAGTAGAGGATGAGTAGAGTAACACAGTTCACACTGCATTACCTGGCTAGGGCCCGTAAATGCAGCTATTACCAGCCCGAAAGCTGAGAAAAGAAACCCTTGACAAAAATAAATGATTAGCAGTATTTACACCTATTAATGCACTGAAAACTGCGGCGCTTGAACGAAGCTAAGCTTGTGTCTCTGAACCCTGAACCGCGAGTTAACAACTAATTGGTACAGACATAGTTAACTTTAAGAAATTTAATGATCATACACAACTAATACTTACAGAAAATATGGTCCTGAAGGCTATTAAACGTATTAATGTATACAAGGGCGCTGGACCGGATAATATACCGCCCTTGTTCGTTAGAAGATGCACGTCTACTATTGCATTGCCACTAACATTAATATTTAACCTTTCCTTATGCACTGGTCAATTCCCAAATGAGTAGAAAAAAGCTAGAATTGTCCCTATATATAAAAAGGATGACAACACTAAAGTAAAAAATTACAGACCAATCTCAATATTATCTTGCTTTTCAAAATTATTCGGGTCCCTAATTTATCCAATATTAATATAAACAGGCAGATGATGCTTTATCGGAACACCAACACGGATTCAGAAGCGGTCGCTCCGTGGTTACAAATTTAGTGTCATTTGTTTCTAGCGTGAGCTGCGAGGTCGATAGAGGTCGTCAAATCGACGCTGTATACACCGACTTCAGCAGCGCTTTTGATAAAGTTAGTCACGATTTACTGTTAGCGAAGCTAGAAAAAATAGGGATACATGGACCCTTATTAAAATGGTTTGGATCATATTTATTCAATAGGCCACACAAAATTGCTATAAATGGTTTTGAATCTAAGACGTATTATGCGCAATCCGGAGTACCTCAAGGCTCTCACTTTGAACCTATACTATTTTTAATATTTATTAACGACATCAGTGCCGTAATACAAAATAGTAATTTCTCTTTATTTGCCGATCATCTAAAACTTTTTAAAACCATTAATCACCCATCAGACGTGCAGCTCTTACAGGCAGATTTAGACAATATAGAATTATGGTGCCGCGACAACAAAATGTCACTTAACGTAGCTAAATGTTTTTCAATCTCCTTTACTAGAAAAAAGAATGCAATGGTGACGGTGTACTCTCTGAACGGAACAGCCTTATCTAAAGTTGATGAAATCCGAGACTTGGGAGTTATAATACATAGGGAACTTAAATTTCACAGTCATATTAACATAGTAGTAGAGAGAGCATCTAAAATGTTGGGGTTCCCGAAACGAAACTCTACAGATTTCAAAACACCTCAAACCCGAATGATTTTATACAACACTCTGGTACGAAGTCACTTATAACACGCTTCTATAGTGTGGAATCCAGTGTATAGTACATCATCACAACGATTGGAGGGTATTCAACATGCATACACCAGATACTTAGCCTACAAGACAACCGGATTTTCATACAAAGGCACTTACGACAGTCGTTTACAGTTCTTTAAAATGACTACTCTACACAATCGTCGGATAATTTCTGACCTAATGTTCCTCCACAAGGTTCTAAACGGAAAAATTAAATCACTTATACTTGGGAGTATCAACATTAGAGTACCCCATAATTACCCTCGTCGTCCAATAACCAACATTTTTAGTCTTCCACAGTACAGAACAAATCTTGGAATACACCACCCGATAGCCAGAATGTGCAATGCTAATAATACATATAATGCCAAGATACCCGAATTAGACATTTTCAGCGATTCTATGAATGTGGTGTCTGCGAGATGTCACTGTGTTAAATGTAGGCAACATGCTATACCTTACTGCTGATTGTTTGGAAACTGATATTTGTTCAAAATTCAATTGTATATTTTAATTAATTGTAGACTACAAGTTTCTTTTTCACTTTAATATTTTTAAGTCCAAACTATGGCCAAAGCTGTGTGCGCCTATAATAGGCATACATATTTAATATTGTACACTATATCTAGAACGTAAGATAGTATATGTTATGTTATGCTGTTGGTGTATCAATAAATAAATAAATAATTATGGGGGACTTTTATAAAGAGTAAATAAACACAACGGTTATAATTAATTAGTTGTTAAATAATGTTTACATACATAAAAAGGAATAGCTATCGTCATATTTCCAATTCCTAAATTAATTTATTTATCCCGTAAGCTCTCATGCTGCGACGCGCACTTAATCCTTCTTTTTTAGTTCTTTTGACGATACGTTTGCAGGCGCTCGCGATGAATCAGTCTGCGCAGGCGTTCCTGGGCCCCGAGAATCCAGAGGAGCCGTATTTGGACGGCATCAACTATAACTGTGTGGCGCCCGGCAAGCGCTTCCAGCCCATGAGCAATCTATCCGGCGGAGAAAAGACGGTCGCCGCGCTCGCCCTGCTGTTCGCGATACACAGGTGCGTGCGCGCGTGCGCCCAGCTGGTTAACAGGTTTCAGTTGGAGGTGTGCGGGATTTTGGCTAGTGAAATAGTTTTATATAAGGTTATCTTATCCCACGTTCGAGTTCCCTTACATACTGATGGACACTTACAATGGAGGCATCATCTCTGTTTGCGTTTTCGTTACATAAAAATTTAAGTTTGAGTTGATAATTGTGTTCCTTAGCTATCAACCGGCGCCGTTTTTCCTGCTGGACGAAATTGATGCAGCGTTGGACAACACCAATATCGGCAAGGTGGCCTCCTTCATTCGCTCGAAGAAGGGCAGCCTGCAGACTATCGTGATCTCGCTTAAAGAGGAGTTTTACGGTTGTGCCGAGGCGCTCATTGGCATCTGCTCGGAGGTGAGTGGGGGCCGCCGTCGCTGCAGTACCCACTGTGTACTGTGTGACGGCAAGCACTATACGGCCAATGGACATGGTGCCCATTAACATAAACAGTTTGCTTATAGCACCCCTCGTGCCTGAACTGAACACTGTCTGCGCGTGTGTGTTTATTCCGTGACATCACATTAAGAGGCACTTAAATCGTTTTGAAGTACGTAATCAATTCTTTATCTGTTCAGGTGGCGCGTACCACCGATGACTCACATTCGATTGGGTTTTTAATGTTAAAAATTAACGTTTATTAATTAAAAACACGTTTTTCAAAAAAAAAAAACGTATAAAAATCACTTTCTTCATATTCGTATTATCAATTATTTATTAGATCAAAAATTAAAAAAAAATTCTAACTGCCTTTGGAGTCATATTTGATTGAAGAAATCTTAGGTTAGATTGAAGAAACCGCACAAGTTACACAACTTGCAAAATAAATAGTCTATGCTATTAGCAAACGCACAACTGGCCCAGGCCTGAGCTGAGCAGGCGAGGGTCGCGCGCCGCCCCGGCGTTAACGTGTCAAACATGTTACTGTACACGACCAACGCCATCTGCATCTCTATATTTGCAAGTATATTTGTGTAATTGCAAGAGCGTCCGTTTTGTCTTCAGCCGGCGGATTGCCTGGTGAGCGACGTGTTTACCATCAGCCTGGAGCAGTACCAGGACTAGCCGCCGGCGCGCTGCCCGCCGCGAATAGGGTGCAGCGCCGCGGGCTCGGCGGGCGGACGCGCACTCGCGTAAATTGCACGCGACATATATTTATATATTGTTTCTATTCCAAACACTTGTCTCGTTATAAGTAATAGACATTAACTTAATAAATTGTTTCGTTTCTCTGTAAGGGCCGAGCTAACGAGATTTTAAAAGGAGTCTGATGTTCATTTCTGTTACCTGAATAATAAAAAGAAAATGAACACTGCTTGAACGATTTGAAATATTTTGGTGGTCTTGTTGCCGGTGACCGTCTGGACAGGTATCGCCTCAGCGTCTATTTGTGATCACATCTTACGTCTCAAGGTGACGAGCACAATGTCGTGCAGTGTATATATATCCTAACTAGCAGCGTCACGTTATGGGCAAGCGTATACTTATAATCGGATGAACGTCCCGTTCGTCTCGTCGCTTCATAGATTTAAAAAATAAAATAATATATTTAGATACAAATTATGCGAGTATCGTGCAGAGTGCCACTTGTGCGCGTGCGCATACGCGGGCGATGCTGCTGACACTTGCGCTGTGGTATAGAATTAACTTGTCTATGAAGGTGTTAGCACGCACATTTTATATCTTTCCTCAATCTTATTAATCAACATCCAGTCAAATTAAGCTGTCTGGGTTTTTAAATATACAACGATGTGTTTTCGACACGACGGAACTCGTAGGCGAGGCGAGCAGCAGGGTAACTGGTTTTTGCACCGCGGGCTTGAGTAACGGATGAGCGCATACTTACGGAATGGACTGCCTGGTGCCTATCCACCAACTGCTGCACGGCGGCGCCAGTAAGCGCAGCAAAGTCTCTCCGCAAGAGGCCGACAATAACAAATGTTGCGTAGTGATAAGCTTCAAGATCGCCACTAGACATAGCGATCGATTATCGCTTCTCGCATCACCCGGCGGCAGACATTGCGAACATGTCGAACTGTCCACTACTATTTTATTATACTCTACGGTGTCCATCGATTTGGCGAACAATGATAAAAGGGGCTGTGGTTAAGGAAACACAAGTTACGAAATAATTATTTATTTGTAACAAAAAAGAACGGCATAATAAGTTTGCAACTTAACTCCCCCGCGCGGTGCACACTGCCCACCCCGTCCCCGGCGCAACAAACTCGGCTGCAGCGCAAGCGACCGCACCAACCGGACGGTCAGTCGATGGCTGGTGATACGCCGCCCGGACAATGAGACGGCAGTTAGAATGTTTACACAGCACCACATTACTCCGGATTTAAACATTGCGTTTAATCGCGTTATAGATAGTTTATTCTCATTCAGCTAAATATATTTTAGTTTAAACCATTAGGAACACCGACGAGTTGAACTGTGGATATAAATGATTAAAAAAAATATAAATATTACAAGTGCTTATTTAAAAAAATACATCATTTTATATTATTGCATTATCTTTATCATCGTCCGACAGACGTGCACTGCTGGACATAGACCTCCCCCAAAGATCTCCCACATCGATCGGTCCTGCGCTGCCCGCAACCAGCTGCTTCTCGCGACCTTCACCAGATGTAGGACCACATAGCGGGAGACCTCATTATCCCATACCATCAATTAATAATATAAATATAATGTACATTTGAAAATATGCCTGCGCGCGCTCCTTGCGATCACGTAAAACGTATAATAATTACTTGACACCTGATGCAAAGGCCGCAGTACTTCCCATCTTCCCCTCCCCTTTCTGTATCGCATTGCGCCCGATTACGACACATTTAGTTAATAGTTGCGCTATGTTTCTCGTACGTTTAGAGTTTTATTCGTAATGTAATAAAGTTCTTCCTGTTTACTGTGTGTTAGGAGACCGCTTCCGAAAACGAAGACAGATGATAGTAATAACGACACCTTTGATGATGGCACGGAAATAAAATCCGATTCCGATTGAAAAAAATCATTTTTTTTAAAATACTAATCTAAATGCTCCGCGTCGCTATGGGATAAGGTTCAAATTGAAACCAAATACCAGTCGAGTTCGCGCCGTAGCCGCGCGCGCGCATGCCTTGATCCTAGTATCAGCTGTTTTTGAGTTTGTTTCATTGCTGGTTACTATCTATACTAGCGTTTTATTTAGCTACACTAACATGATGCAGCGTAAATAATGCTAATAAAACGTGTTAAAAATATGATTTTTTTTTCACTAGGATCTATTTTTCTGCGGTGCCATCATCAAAGGTGTCATTAGTACTATCGTCCGTCTTCGTTTTCGGAAGCGGTCTCCTAACACAGTATTAACATCGTAATTAGCCGGTTCTTCAAAACCGACGATGTGTTGTCTTTTTTGCCTTAGAGCAACCGGAAAGGATTTCACAAGTGACTCTTCGCTAATAGGTGAAGTAATGCTGCGAGCGAGTGTCGGGCGGGCCGGTTGATAAAGGTGTCGAATGAGTATTATATAATTAATAAACCGCAACGGAAACTGACTGCTTACACTGGTTAGAACAGATCCTTCATGGAGCGCTTGATCGAGCCTCTACTTTCATACAGAAAATAGATCACATACGACGCGACGGCCGCAGAGTGACTAAGCGGCATCTCTCTCGTCACGGATTTACGAGTATATTATTCCTTGCAATAATAATAACATTATCACTGTCAAAATACTTAGAAAATTATTTTTTCCTGCGTTAAAAATTCTATGAAGTCTAATAAGACGGTCATAAAATCCGTCAATCGATGCAAGTTAGTGGTCAGTCAAAGTAATAGAAGAGTAAAGAGAAGATCGACAAGATCTCGCTCTGCATATCGCATAAGACGCGAGGCCGCTCCGCCTTCCTGATGCGCGGCGCAGCAGCCGTGTTTACGCTTAAATGTGTAACCATATAATAGTGGTAAATTTAAACAAGCCGACGTCACTCCTAGCGCTGCAATACATTTAAACTGTATATCAGATAGTCGAATGCATCATGAAGTTCTGCAGATTTTATTTTATTATTTTCATGTCTGATTTCAAGCAATTCTACAGTAGTAACAAAATGTATCCAACAGAGTATTAAGAAGAGATATAAACAATTATAATTTAGCAGTGCTGATGTGGGCAGGCTGCGTGTCAGGTGCAGTGCTGGTGCGGCGCGGTGGTGGCGCGCGTCACGCACAGTCCGGCGGGTCCAACGAGCTGCAGCGGCACGTGCACGAGCTCACCGGGCACTCCGCGTGCTCACTGCGAACAACCAGCGCGCATGTTACCGGCCGGCCGCTGGCAAGCGTATCGTTCAGCAACACGCTCCAACAAACAGAGAAAGATAAATAAAGATTATATGTACATATATGATGAATCGAAAAATCGGTAACAAGTAAAAATTTTACCCCATTTGTTTTTTACACCCGTTATGTTTTTCGCGACTAGAAATAGCTCATTTCCTTTTACAACAACCTTTTTTCTCTGTACTAAAAGATCGTAAACATAAAAACCAAAAAATTAACACGGAGAGAAAATAGTACAATATTTCAACAAATCAAATTACTATCCCGTTCCTGGATTATTCTTTACCTGAACCAGAGCAGCAGGTGCGCGGCGTGGCCCCCGTGCCGACAGGCTACGCACCAACTGAACCAGCCCCCGAACTGCGACCCGCCCGCGCCCACGCCGCCACCTACGCCCACGCCACCGACACCCACGCTCACGCCGCCGCTAGCGGTGCCCAGATGCAGCAAGCACACACCGCAACGCGGCAGCGGCTTGCGGCAGTTCGGGCACGCGGATATCTGTGGCCACAACACACCGCTTATGTATTCATTGCGATCGTTGGCCGACCGCTGCCGTGCCAGCGCGACACCAACACGGTCTATACGAGAACATTGAAGAGGAGATGGAGAATCGTTGCTTTGCGTTTATTTTTAAATTATTCGTAAACATTGTCCGAAACTCTCTCCAAGTAATCAAATACTCAATTTTTGCCACAAATTGCGCATACGGTGACGGAGATGGTACATAATACAACCTCACAAGTGTATAGTACAAACAGTCGACTGTTAGACAGTCTCGCTAGCTACTCAATATTCTTCTCGAATTGCCGTAATTTGTTACCACGTACTAATTGCAGCAGAACGAGTGATAACAATATTATAGCCTGTGGAGTCTGGGTGCGCGCGCGTTCGTTCAGTTACAAAAGTGTTAATGAAATGACTAGCGTCAATAAAAATTATCAGAAACACATTCTCATTCGTTAAAATATTAAAAAGAGAACATTGTATGAGCTCAACAAGCTCATCACCTTCATCTTGGCGGCGGGCGGCGGCAGGCGTGCGAGCGCGGCGCGCGGTCGGGCACTGTGCGCGGGAGCGGCGACGCACTTGCCGCAATAGCTGCAGGCCACGCCTACACGGCGCGCAGTCGCTAGCGCAACGCCCTCCTCCGCTGCGTCGCCGGCGCACGCGCACACGCACGTGTCCAGTGCGCACCGCGCCCACCACATGCGCCAGCTGTCCAGCAACGTGCGGTAGCTAAATGTAAAATGTATTGTTACATCAACTTCATAAAAGGTTTGTAATTTAAATCCTATTTGAGTTGCGATGGGTGACGGCAGAAGCCTTTGAAAGGAAAGGTAATTAAAGTAAGCTACGAATTACGCGAAGGTCATGGCTGATATGTGAGGAGATCAAAGAAAAGCCTAAGTGCAGATGTTGCCGTATTTCTCCGTATGATACGACGATAAAATAATGAATAGTTTGAAGTTGTTCTACTTAAGTTGGAAACGTGGGTGCGTCACCTCTCAAGCCAAGCGAGCACGCGCTCGTCGCGCAGCAACTCCGGCGGGCAGCAGCGCGCGGCGAGCAGCGCAGCGGATTGCACGTCGCCGCTCGCTTCCACCCACCGCTGCAGCAGCGTCAATCCTTCGGGGCTTACCCCTAACCACACATACACACATATCTTGTTGACATGATTTTTACGCGTTGACTTTCTACGCAAAATAATTAAAAGTAATCCAGGTTTTCAAAAGTAATAACTTGAGCATTATGAATTAAACAAAATTAAATATTACGATATTGAATTCAGTGGAGTTTTTGGCGATAGCATTCACCGATAACATGGGCTCGGCACAGCGCGTACTTCTTTTCCATATCCTTCTATCAGCCGTCACATCTGAATTCACACTTTTCTTACACATGTCATCTTTCACACAATCTATCCACACTCTCTCCGGCCTTTCTGTTCTACCTTATAACCATCCACGTTCATTCTCATTACTTTCTTTGTAGCACATATTTACGGTTATTTAATCGATGCCAAGTCACGCGACGTGAGAAATGCACATGTATCATCTAGACACAATCTCAGGAAACTGGAATCGAAATTTCACTTTTCATTAAAACCAATAGTAGATCAGTTAATGCTAAACTAGTTTAGCGCAAGGACAGCGCATGCACATGTCTATGTACCGGTGAGCAGCAGGCCCGCGAGGTCGCCGCGCTCCACGTGCGCGTCGCACGTGCGCCGCACGTACTCGTGCAGCCGCGCGTCCGGCAGGAAAGTGCACGCGAACGCGACGCGGTCCTCTAGCCGCATCTCCGTCTCGTTCTGCAGCAGAAGATACTTCAGTTATACTTCAGCTCAACATGAAGGCTCATGCTGGCTCTCTCAGATCTGGCCTGAGACAATACATTAAGTAATAATTCGTATAACATTTAATATACATACTTCACGCAAAGGTCAAAGTTCACATCTATTCTTAACAGCGATGCGATTCCGCGGGTTGCAGAGACGTACTTGGCCATTGCACAAAAATCTAAATTTTTCTTCAGTAGCCTATATCCGAAGAACAATACTTATGTAAAGGTACAAGTAGTGTCGCTCTGTTTGTTGTCGGACTCACCAGTACTGCCGCGAGGTCCGGCTGCGCGGCACTAGCGGGTGCGGTGGCCGCCAAGAAGTACAGCAGCGCGCGCAGGTAGGGGTCAGGGAGCGCGGGCGCGGCGGCCGCAAGTGCGTCGCGCCACAGCCGTTCGTCCGTGCCGGGGCCCGCCAGCGCTGCGCACGCGCACAAACAGATTACACGACGAATGAATAATTATTGGTGTAACACAAAAAGCAGTGTTATCATTAGCTACTTGTGTACGTTAGGCGTCTAACTATACTTTTTTGAATAAAGGCAGTTATTTTTAGGTTATGTTATTCAAACTTTGATTCTCTGTGAAATGTGCTGTACTGTGTCCACAGTTCTAATCAAGTGACGAGACTTTAGTGAGATGACAGTTTAAAAGATTTTTTTCAAAACCACAGTAAAATTTGTTCTTGTATTCACAAACATGCACGCTACGTGCATGTGTGCGCGCGTATGTTACCTAGCGCGGCGACGCGCAGACGCGGCTCGCGCGCTCGCGCCAACACGTCCAGAGCGGAGCGCGTGCGCAGGTGGAAAGCGGCAAGCGCGGCCGCGCGGCACGGGGTGCCTTCCGCCTCGGCACGCTCCACGCCCACGCCTGCGTTCTCCCAGCCCCAGCCCCAGCCGCACAGTTGCAGAGCGCACGTGCGCTCCGCACTCCTGCTCATTTTCAAATATTGCCATAGAGTAAACAAATAAAATGGAATAATACGAAATAAAATACAAATGGAAGTGTGCAAATGTGTACCTGTACACAGTGACTTTGCGATTGGGCATGTCGGGCAGCAGCAGCGGCACCGCCTCGGAGCGGTAGCCGCCGTCGCCGGGCGCGCGCAGTACCGTACGCACGCCTGGATGCTTCCACGGGCTGTTGCGGAAGCAGCCTGCAATAAAATTGGTAAAGGACTTGCATTATTATTATCAAGATATATGTCATACGAGACGAACACCACGAGGTAAACATTCTGCTTATCTCGTGCGTCATTATATCTTTATAAGCATCTCGCCCGCTTCGTCGATCCGTCAAATAAAGAGAACAGCTGATAAAATTTACTTCGTTTCACAAAATTCATTGTTAATATTGCAATGTAAGCCGCTCACCATCTTCCACCAGCGATTTGCTCAACGCCAGGAAATGCCACAGACCGCTCAGTGCCTCGTCCTCGGCGAGGTCGGCGTTCTGCCACAGATCCGGCTGCAAACCAGTAAGACAAATCGCGTGATGACGTTGAGCTCGGCGTTCATCCATGATACGTTATATCTTAATTTGAAAGATTTCGTAAAGAAACAACTAATAACGTTCTGAATGTCATACGCGATCATAGCACCATGTTGCGATTTACATTTTTTAATTTTTAGCTAAACTTAACCAACACATCAGATGTTAAGTTATACTATAGTCTTAAGTAGTAAACCAGGGAAGAGCCCCTACCACATGGATGGAAGCGGTCAAAAAGGCGGTGGGTGGCAGTGTACACCGTGCGCTCCACTCTCCATATGACCGCGCTCAATGGGGACTGTTTGTGCATGGTCACGATCCTTAGAAGTGATGGAGCGACGAGGAAGAAGAAGTTAACCAGCAGACCACATGTGACCATTCACTGATTGTCTTCACTCCCATCAAGAGCACACTGAAGTATTTGGTTTAAGAAAATCGGTTGATGTACGATAAGTGACGACAAGTTATTTTATCGGATACAAAAATTATTGCGACTATAATAAAATTCAAAAGATGGCAATCGCAGGTGCTTAGAGAGTGCACCGCGTTCACCTTGAGGCCGTAGTCGGTGCTCGCCCGGCGCTGCATGAGGTGGGACACGTCCTGCAGCGAGCTGTAGAAGTCGTCGTTGAGCAGCCGCAGGGCGCCGCCGCCCGCCCACACCAGGCCCCCGCGCGCGCCCCACCCGATCGTCACACGCTCGCACACCGTGTACTCCACTACCGCCCCTTCAACACAAATGCAACAGCTACTGCTGAAATGTGCTAGTGACTGCAATGATCACGCCACACGTCGCCTGTGAGATTAAATTGGTGAATGTTTACAGAGTAGCAGTAACTGGGACCTGTTATCGCGAAACATCGTTTGCACGCCATTAGTCGGCGGCAAGAATGAACTAAACACCGAGCTGTTGCCTGTGTAGACTATCTGATGTGACGGAGAAATAACTGAAAGTCAATAGTCCAGGTCGCAGGGCTGCACACCGCACTCACCGGACATGCACACGGCCAGCAGACGCGCCTCGTGCGCCGGGTGCCAGCTGAATGAGGAGAGCGGCTGCGAGGCGGGGCAGACGTCGCGCTCCAGGACACTCGGATCACGACCGTGCTGGTCCTCTAGCTCCTCCAGTGCTGGAGTTGCAGACATCTGACAACAAAAACCAGTTGATGTCAAATCTCTTTATTAAAATGAATATTTGAATTTTCATTCAATATAATTGGATTTTATTTGAATTTTAACAGTAGTTTTTCTTTTTTTTTTTAATTAAACTTATTCACGGAAATTTAGAAACATTTAAACATACAGAACTGTCAGAGGACTGAGTGAGTTTGTATTCTTGGGCCTGCTGTATGTCGTGTAGGCGCAAAGTGCTAGAGTCGCGCTGCAGCGACAGCAAGAGGTTGGGTCTGGAAACATTACAGATTTTATCGCGGATAATTTAATAACGGAATAATATGAAAAGGGCCCAAGACCCAGGCAATGTCCCTGGATGAACTCAACAGTTAGCTAAACATGCCGCTACGATATTTATTGGCCTGTGGACCAAAAACGTCACCAACCAGGCAGTGCCTGTTACGTACTTCCATATTCGCAGGTCACAATACTTGGACCGTCAAAACTGATCTAACGCAATGGGTTTTCTTTTTTATACAATTAAGCGAACAGACGGGCGGGACGTTCACCATATGTTAAGTGATACGCCTGCCACATAACAACGTGGCGCTTGTTAAAATACTACGCACAGCACCGCATCGCGCTCACCGCTTAAGACATAAGGTAATGCTGGTAATTACACCCGCTAGCTATAACGCCCTCCAAACCAGAACAAAGTAATGTTTTCACACTACTGATTGACGACAGATATAAGCGCTGCCGTGGTACCTAACTAGAGGGTCTTCGGCAACAGAGGATTTTTTTTTGTTTCTGGGGAAATCTTCGAAAGATACCGTGTTTCTGGGAGGCAGCCAGGGTTATGTGAGATTCTTACTCACTAAAACCCCCTCGGTGCTCTGCATCAGTGCATTCGAAGTGGCTCCGAGATCTCTTATAGAACGCACTGGTGCCCCTCTACACTTTCGGTTACACGTCTCTGAGGAGAAGCCTAATCCTTGTAGGCACCATCGCATGTTCGCTTGTTGGGGGATAAGAGCCCCCACCCTCAAGTCCCGCGAGACTCCTAGCCCTTTCAGTCGCCTTCTACGACAGGCAGGGCTTACCTTAGTCCTATTGTTACTAGCCCGAGATTACAGGGCTACCGGCAGAAGAGACCTACCGCCAGTAAATAGTAGTAGTAGATATATTATCGATATAGGTGCATGGATGCAAAGATACTGAAAGATGAAACCGGCCCACCTTGTGGGGCACCACTGTATCTTGGTGAGCGGGCGGGCGGCGGGCAGCGCGAGCAGCGGCCGGGCGAGTGTGCGCGCGTCCCACACACATGCGCCGGCGTCGCCGCGCGTCGCTAGCTGCCAGCCGCGCGCCGCCGCGCACACGCCCAGGCACTGCCGGCTGGTGGCGACGCCCGTCGGCGCGCCCGTCTGCTCTGCGCACCGACGTCTTTTGCACAAACTGCACTTGCTTTCTCACAAAACTGTTCCTTACTCAAGTTTGATGACCAAGCATTATAACAGCGATGATACTGCACTGTTATATTTAAACAAATATTATGCAATGAACTAGTTACGCAGTACCATAAATCAAAAAGGAGAGAGATGTGTGAGAGAATATTCAATCAATTCACATTGAATAAAAAATAAATAAATAAAAATCTCTTTATTGTCTTACATCATGATCATTTACATATGATCATAATGTAAGACAGTGACATTTTATTAAGGTTGTGCTTACCTCTTAGATCGAAAATTTTTATATGTTTCAAGTTCATGGAGGCTGCAAGGGTACGGTTACCAAAGTTTACCCATGCAACACTGTGCGCAGTTTCTGATAAGGCAAGCTCGGAAATGGGCCGTGCATACTCTGAAGTAGGTGAAGATGATGTATCTAAAATAATGAAGGTACAAAGAATTGTTAACAAGGGATGAGAACAGCTTAAACATACTTTGACTTGTGTAATTATTTTATTCTAGGTTTAATGTTACATATCTAAATACTGTGTATTAAGATTATTATCTTTTGTTATTATAATAATTTGACATACTTCAAATGTAAAAAATATAACCTTAGAAATGTAGTTTTCCATACGAAAATGTGGTTAAATATGGTTGTACTAATTAATGTAATGGCAAGATCATCTTTATTACCCATATTTGCAATATAAGTGTATCTTAAAAGCTCCAGTTCTTTGGATTAGCAATGCGAAGCTTATTAATTAAAATTTAATTAATGCACATGTTTAATAATACAATTCTATACTAAATAAAGATGTTAGGTAACTAAAAACAATATATTTTTTATAATATTAATTTTACATTCTCAGTGACAGGTGACTATAGCAGCAGATCAGACCAGACCTGAAGATTCAGTGTCAATCACTGATAAGTGACATAGCACTTGACATATTGATTCTTAGTCACTTTATAAAGGTGTTGAATGACAGCCCTGTATACTACATATTTGGACTTAAAAACACATCTCATACAATAGAATGTGCAAAACTATTATGATTTTGAGAATACCTGTAACTTCATCACCAGATATAGAAGATCGATTTACATCCCACACTTGTATGCAATTATCACTGCGATGTTTGTCCAAGGCTACTGCAAGAAGATTACTTTCGTCATGGTTCCAAGCCAACCCATTACAGGGACGAATATATTTGACCACTGAAAAAGATACACTCTAATTAATGATGTCAATATAAAACAATATTTTAGGGTAGCTATTCACAGAAAAATTTTATTAGTTTAAAATAATAATATTAAACAATTGGAAAATAGTACAAATTATAAATCACATACTTTATTTGTCGAATTAATGATATGTTCATACCAAATTCCCTTCCAACAAGTCCCAGTGGATCATATGTCTGCTTTAGGCTAGCAAGTGTAACTTTGCCACTAGTATGTCCCAGTGCCAGAAGTGGATCTGGCTGATCAGCTATAGAACTAATGTCGACACAGCGCACTCCACTACCACTTTGTGAAGCTACTACAGTGGCCCCTCTGGTTGTAGATATCTGGGAAACTGAGATAAATTTATTTTATATAACACTAACAAAACATTTGATTTGTTATCAATTAAAAAAAAAAACAAAAGAACTGATAATGATTTCTGGATACATAATTAGTGGGATGGAAAATTAATACTTGTTAATAATATTGGAAGGAAGTTTGTTATATTTTAATTTTATTAATAAGTAAATTGCTCAAACTTTTTTTAGAATAACACATAGTATTTTGTCTGTGATAACTTAATGAAAGATGTATTCCAGTATTAACAAATTTAAAGCTATTTTTCACATACATGAAGTTTTCTTTTCTATTTCTTTGAGTTTGGCCACTTCGTGTATGGTTATATCAGCCCCCCATATAATAAACTTATTATGGTGCACTGGTGACCAAATTACATCTAACTTTGTTCCCGACATAATTAAATACTATTCAAGTAAACTTCTATGTGTATATAAATCTTTGTTTTGATTCGTTTACGTCAAATTTGACATTGTTGTGAAGTTTCACAGTCGGTTGTACAATAATTTTATTATAACAACAACAAAACAATCAATAAATATTTACTTATTATGTTCACTAATTTGTACGCTCGAAATGTAAGTCAAGTAATTGTATTACACTAAATTATGATAACTTTAATTAATATTCATCTTTTGATTTATAAAGACACTATTTTATTGTGCACTCTCATGGTTCTTCCAACTTTTTTCTTTTTAGTGGTATGTTACTATTTTGTTATTAAAATGGGCCATATTTTATAAAAGTTACTTGTGGTTATTTAATACGAATGTCCGAATGGTTCTCCACAGAGGTCGCTGGTGCGGCACGCTGCTCTGAATTCGTGCACAAGTTATTGTTGCAGTCTATTTTACGTTGAACTTTACCTCCCACTTCGTTCCGCTCGTCGTATCTGACAGATTTGCGACATTACCTCTGGAAGTGAATGACCAGTGACGAAATTAGTGAAATCTGTTTACCCAGTGAAATAATTGGAACAAGTAAACTTTCCCAGCGAATTCTCGTGGATCCAGTGAGTGTGTAAGTTTTATAATATGGTACAGCTCTATACAGAAAGTTTAATTGGTCCGTATTTAGGTTCAGTGACGTGATTGTTTACAACAATGGCAACGCCTCTCGGTCTCCCACAGTTTCACGCGTACAGTCCCACGACTCTCACGTGTAAATGCGCGGATACCGACCGAGCCGAGGCACTGCTGCTGTCGTGAGCTAGTGAGTGTTTCCAGTTCAGTCACGCCCGCCGGGACCCGCCGACGCCGTCTGCCGACGTCCGTGACTCACGCGCTGCTGGTTGAGTTTTCGCGAGTTTCTTTATAGTTTACGCACCCATTTCTTTGTATACGGTTTACATACAATTACTATTGTTTTAACGATAGCTATAATCTTTGTACCAAGTGACGTTAGCATGGGAGCCGTACGGTTCGCGTGTCCGTTTGCGGAGGGTGCACAGTAATGTTTTCAGCTATTGCATACAAATTGTCTACTACATTTCTAGAAGAACAAAAGGTGAGGATGTAGTTAATAACAATATAAAAAGCAATTGTAAATAATATCTATAATATATCTGAAATTATTGTCCACTATTACATTTTAATTGGTGACTCAATGTAAATTAGTAATTTAGATCTCTAGCCACTTATACACAAAATCATTTTGAGTAGTAATGATTGTTTATTATAAATCTATTAATTATTATACTATCTGTTTATTATAATACAAATCAGTATACTATGTGCCTAAATATTTTACGAAGGCTTTTCTTTTTTCATATTGTTTAAATTGTGGATGACCTGCTGACAAATCCTATGGAAATTTTCTATATCACTTAGCTTTCTCCATTTTTATGGTTTTATTATTTTAATGAATGTACTAATCCAAGTACAAGCTGCAAATTTTAAGTATTTTGTATATATTTAATCTTATGTGTATATGTTTTAAAGCATAATGGTAATATAGGCCTATGAATATCTAATTAGTAACAGGTTGTTGGAACACATTTTTTGTGTAATAGTACAATTTTAACTACTTAGTCTTTTTAAACATTCATTAACTTAGAAGTACTTTTAGAGAGAAATTATCTTAACACTGTTTTTGTTTTTGGTGTTTGTGTTTGATTATTATAAGACTTCATTACAAGAAACTACCAAATAGTGGTGTAAATATTTATCATTATCTTATTGGAAGTTTAACAAAAAGTAAGACTTGATACCAGTAATTTCACTGTTGGTTCTGTCAAAGGTCAGCAAGTAGGCGATCAACAACAATAAATAAAGTGTTGTGTATACACACATACCTCCACATTCATATTCCCACCAGTGTCATTGTTCTCTAGGATTTCTATTTCTTAGCAAGCGGAGTGGAAAATGTTGTGTTTTTTATACTGCATTCACCACACAAGTCATGTATTTGTGACCAGTTACTCATACTTGTATTTACCCACACACATTTGCATGTTTTATTGTTGGACAGTTTATTTTATCTTAAAAAAAATTACAATGTTAATTTTGAACTGCTGTAGGCTTTAACGGCAATATACTGTTAGTTCTATTTGTTATTGTTTTCATTTAATATTTGCCTATGAAGCTGGAATAATTTTCCTTCAAAAAATGTTATTATGCACATCTCAAGACTATTTTTGTTCCAGTCATTTGAGGTCTTGGTATAAAGGCCATACTTTAGTGGCATACATTTCTCTGTAGTTGTGGCTTGTTGTATATTAGAAAAAATGTATTCTGAATAATGATTCTGGTGAGCTAAGCGATGATTCACTGACCCCATCATGGCTGTGTGTAATACTGATAACATCAAATCAACTCACTGAGCAGAGAACTGTTTCCGGTTCATAGTTTTTACATTTAACAAGTCATAACTCATTGTTTATAGCCATGAATTTATTATTACTTTCTCTGTAATTATTACATGTATCTGATAAACATGTACAAACATTACTATAGTCCAGTAGGTGTGCTGTAGCAATTTACTGGCGTACTACATTCATCATTCAAGGTGACGACTCCGAAAAGCGATTGAAAATGCGCCAAATTTTTGAACGGGTGTATCACTTAACATCACGTGTACCAGATTAAGACGTTTTAAACGTTCAAGTCGCTTACTGGAAAATTATTTTATAAATTTTATTATGTTGCGTTTCATTATCGCAACGAGGCGTTCAGCGATACTATGTACAACTCGGTAAGATAGATTATCAGCACAACATCAATCGAATACAGGAAACGCTCAGAGCGCATGACGTCAGCAAGACGTGAATTTAATACAGGATCCTCGCTACAAAGCGGCAGGTATGTTCGAACAAAAGCGTGCGTGCTACCTGCCATCACCACGTGCTGGTGACGCGGCAGACAATATGCACCTTCGTTAGTTGGAAAACCGTGTGGGAAAGCCGGTGGTCGTGGCGGTTCGTTGCGTGTCGATGTGTTGTAAAAGGTCCCGGGTCAGCCCGGGTCTCGGGTGCGTCCGACAAAATGTAGAGCAGCAGTCTTTGGTGCTGATAAAGCTCACAATGCCATTACTAAGTTCTTTTAATTACTTAATTACCGGCCGCGGCGGGCGCGGTGTTAGGCGATTACCTCATATAACGGAGCTCCGCGGGGATATAGGGCTATAGGACTACAGGACGCGTACTACACACTACCACCAGAGCCGTGTCCCCTGGT
The DNA here is from genome assembly GCA_029030555.1 of Ornithoptera alexandrae. Classification (NCBI taxonomy): domain Eukaryota; kingdom Metazoa; phylum Arthropoda; class Insecta; order Lepidoptera; family Papilionidae; genus Ornithoptera; species Ornithoptera alexandrae. Next base: position 11,071,979 of record JARDVY010000041.1, on the reverse strand, counting down.
TGTAGTATGTAGTGCGCGTGGCGTTTCATGAAGCACGGCGTATCGCTGTAGGAGTCCAGGGTCTCCCAACCTACGCTGCGGTTTTGGTTCGCGGTCGTGATTCCAGCAGTGCTCCACGAGCTACATACGCTCTCTCGATGTAGTAGGTTGCTACTGCTCAAAAAAGATAACATAATGAAATATATAAGGTGTCAGGTTACCAGCGACATTAGATGCAGTAAGCTGTCAACAGTCACATCGTCGCTGTATGGGTGAGGTGCTGGTTGCGGCGCAGGTTACGCGATCGCATTACGCTCCGTATGGCGGTACTGCGTGTTACGCACGAAACAACTCTTTTTTACATCGACAAGGTGAGCGCTTCACCACGATCTCACCTGATGTTAAGTGATCATGTGATTTATCGATGGTAAAGCGCACTAACCTAGAAATAGTCTATTCACTCTTTTCTTGGAGACACCAGCGTCGTAGTTTGACATGAACACGGACACCGGTACAGTTGATACACTTGTTTGCTGTTCTCATGGTCAACGAAGAGCTGAATCTCTGTGTTGGTAAATTGGGGTAAATCTACGGAAATCGTATGCGTGCAATGTTTTTGTGGTCGTTATACACGCCGCTCCTGGCTGCCACCTCGCTGCCGTTAAAGCACCGCGCTTTTTATACTTTCAATGAAAAAAAGTTACAAGTTATAAATTGTATGGGTGCAATTTCATATTACTTTCATGAAATTGGAGGAAGCGGGAGAGGTGTGCCAGGATCGTAGCAAGTGGAGAGAGGTGGTCTCTGCTTACCCCACTGGGAAGGAGGCGTGATGTATCTGTATGTGTTCACATTACTTAATCCTAGGGCCCCTCGTTCCGCAGACCAGACGTTAGTAAAAGGTTACTTTGTCACGGCTGCAGGGCGCTGTAGTTCGTGGAATAACTGAGGTAACAGGAGGTGTTCTCGTGCAATGAGCTCAATGTGGTCTTTATAAAAAATACAACTTGGAGGTCGTCGAAAGTAAACGTCACCCGTGTTGCCGGTTGTAAGGTGACACCGGAGATCGATATCCGGCGCTCGCCAAATGCTGTAACGTTGATGTGACACGTATTGACGCTCAAGGTGATGGAGTAACGGTGAGGTGACGTCACCACTGGCACGCTTCAAGTGAGACGTCATATTGTGAATATAAGGCGTCGTGCCACCAGCGCACCTTGAGACAGTTATTGATTCTTCACTAGCGGCAGGTTTCAGTTGCTGCAGACCGTCTAGGTAGGTACCGCCGCAGCGCCTATTGCAGCCGACAAGCAGTACTGTGCGGACATTACTGAGTTCAGGTTTGTAGACACATTGTGTCTCGAAGCGACAAGCGTAATATGGTGATGTGTATATAATCGTAACTAGTGTCACGTTGCTATGGCCAGGCGTGTCACTTATCATCAAGTGAAAATCCCGTTGAATAAAAAAACTCCATTTGCAACCAGTTTTTCTTGAAAAGCGGTTTTGATCTCTGTATTATAATTCAAAAATTTAAGTAGATTGTCAGCCATTGACGCTTCCCTGTTCTGGAAGATTTTTCCCTGAAACGTTCCTTTTTCGGCGTTCAATTCGGCGGATGTGGGCAGCGGACTGATCGCTGTTAAGATCGTTGAAAGGTCCGCTAGTGATGTGTGGATAATGATGTGTTTATAATTGTAATAACGTCACGTACACCGGATCACCCTGCAACAGCCTCGCGCAGTGGTTGTGTGTATACTGCGATCACCAGTGACCCCGTCGGAGTTGTCCTCGCGTCCCTCGTCCCTCGTCCCTCGTCCCTCGTCCCTCGTGCCTCGTGCCTCGTGCCGTTGTACGCATTACAAACGCCTTTGTAATTAGTCCGGACGGTGCGGCCGCTTCCGTGTCCCCAGTGCCCGATGCTGGGCTCAGCGTATCCATACAATGTTACCGCTTACTTTAAATTTTTGACTTGAAAAGCGTCGGATATTCTGTTTGTTGAAGATTTGCACGCACAACTTGCTTTTACGAAACGACACCTCTTTATAACGTTTTGTGTCCGATTCGAAGGGACGGTCACCCATCCGTACGGCTGAATATCACAGTGGCTCCTAGAGTGGGTCGACTGTTGTTGTGATGTTTGTGTGCGCGCGCACGTTGACCGGTTGTGTGCGCCGAGCAGGAGCCAAACAACCTTGGTCGTCTTGTCTCGTACTCGTACTCGTGCAGCGTGACTATCGTTTCGTATCGCACTTCCGGGACTCAGTTGCACTCCTGATTGACCAACTCTGGCACGTGCATAACGCGACAACTCAACTCCTCGGCTTCCACTGCCCTTTTCTATTTCCTGCGATGGTGGTTAAGTTCAAAATAGATTTATATTTGTTATAACGTTCTTACCTGATCTATTAATGCCATAAACTCTATTTCGCCTTTATATTGTGGTTTGATGGTTAAGTCCATGTATAATAATAAGGCAGTATTACGACTACCATCTGATGACAAATTATGACGAAGTTGTATATCTTCCATTGTTATACTTAAATTTCTTTTAATCCTTTACTTGCTGAAATTTATACATTAATGTGTTTGTTTAAATTGATGTGTTTCATTCATTAATATTGGATCAAGCGAGCGAAAGCGGTCAGGCCGGCCGGGCCAGCGGGGCGTCGCCAGCTGCCCGGTTAACTGATGACAGCTGCACTGCACTCTAATTTCCCTCCGTCTGTTGATGTCTGCGATATCTCACGAAAATTTTGACCGACGAAATATCGACAGCCGTAGTTAAAGGGTTGATAACTTTGCTTAAAACCTTTCTCTATATGATTTGGAAAATATTAATGTTTTTGATTAGAGACAGAACATATCGCAGTGCATCCGGTCGCGGTGTTGTCGCGACGCGCAGTTGCTGAAACGCGGCATGAACTTCCAGCAGCTCTTTAAACGTTTGTGTAACGAACGCACCGCAACGGTGTTGTATTGGACTTAAAAATATTTAGTGTTTTTGTTGTTAAACATTGCTTTGACTCGTTCAGCGCGACAATAACCGATCGGAAAGAAGAGCGCGGTGCGCGGTTTACGGAAATGAAGTAACAGAAATGTTTGGTTGAAACTTGCGGCAACTTGCAGCAGCTCGCCCCCAGCACGCGCGCGTGCGTCGCGTTGCGTTGCGTTTTCCATAAGTTGTCCGCGGTGCATCGCTCTGCTACGAATGCAAACGCTTTTCGTTGTTGTTCAGGTAGCGCGCGATCGGTGCACGCGTTGCGCTGCAACTTTCCATTGTTCCATTTGTATCGTGCGACTGCTGTCGGCCGCGGTGAGGATACGAGCGTCTGTTTTTTTTTTTTATGAAGTCCGCGCCCACCGTGTTAGTACAGCTAAATGAAACGATAGTTTCATAATAAACACATTACTTTAATGCAGCAATGCAGCAATGAAACCCATAAACAAAAACAGCTGATGCTCGGATCAACGCACGCGTACCGCTATCAAATCGCCGACCTTTCGCGGGTGGCTTTGGACTCTTCTTTCTATAAAACCGTCGTACCGGCGTACCGTCGTACCGGCGTCGTCGGAGGAGGCCGTCAAACGAATCAAGAGAAAAGGCAAAATGCAAAGGGGTACCGGCGCGCTCCGTTGGATATTCCGGAGCCTCTCTTAACGCACTGACGGAGATCGCACCGAGGGAGATTTAGTAAGAATCCCACAGAACCTTGACTTCCTTCTAAAAAGCAAGGCGTCTTTCGAAGATTCCATCCCTGATACAAAAATATGTAGATCCGGTCTGCGCGAACGGCCTCGAGGATCAATGAAGATGAAATAATCACGGCCAATGCACTTTTTTTTATTGACGTGAGAGAAATGCCTGCGCATACCTATCCTCGCGATGGCAAGCACAGGTTATGTCGGACTTGCACCGAATAAAGCCCCCACGATGTTCTAACTCGTCGAAAACGTCAGTTACGGGAATGCTTTCGCACCATCCGCGACCCCGGCGGCGCTGGCCGCTTGCGCAGCTCCACCTCGGGAGGAAGGGTTGAAACCTCCCTTTCCACCTTCGTGGGGGCACGCCAGAACATGCAGCGCGCCCCGTCCTCGCCGTCCTGCTATCGCGCGGACGACGGGTTCCCGCGAACCCGTCGTCCAGTGGCCATAGGAGCCAAGAGAGAAAATTCTCCCGACTCGCTGCGGCGGATCCGATGTTGGGCCCGCCGCCACCCGTTAAACGACCGCGGAGGATAGGGAGTACGGCGCATCGCAATACCGATACTCCTCTTCCCCCGCGGCCCCACCGCCGCCGCATCGCCGGTGCGGCAGTCGCAGAGGGTACTCACTCCGCGACTCCACCTGGGCTGCAAGGGGCAGTATGAAACCGCCCCTACATCCCCCGGTCGCTCCGATGAGCTCCAGTTATCCAACCGGTGCTCTAACTTGGAGCGGCCGCCTCGGATCGGCCCTTCGCCGCGGGCCAGCCGGGTAGGTTCCTCTTAGCTTCACCGTGGGCGACCCCGCCACGGTTACTGAGTCCCTCCGTCACAATAATGCGGGAACCTGTTGGGGGGACGGCCAATGCACTTGATTCAGCTGAAGCTGGCTGCAGTGCGACGGTCGATCCACTGAGGACACTAACCATCACATTACGAACATGTAAGGAAATATCTCCAACTTTTGTCCTGCAACAATATCATTTGTTTATTTAGTTGATGTAACGAACTGCTAATCGTATTTACGTAAACAATTACATAATTATTCTACCTTACTCGGCGCAGAGACCGGATGGTCATAAAGCTGTATAGTTTGTGCATCACGCGAAAACAGGGAGTCATGAACTGTATTCCCCACTCTCGTTACTGATAGTCTAGTGAACACCCCACTCCCTCCCTTGTGACGTGGTAAGTAGTTGGCACGCACCACCGTCACCAATCTTACCAGATGGGTTAGTGTCCTTACTGTTACTGGTAGGTGGCTGAAGACCGCCTTGAAACACCACCGTAAATTGTGTGCGTATATCCGGTTCGAAACGTGATGGAGCTGGTGGTATTACTGTGCTGACACCGGCTTGTTGTATCGCAACCAAAACAAATACCTAATGCACCCACGCGTTCAACTAAAAACGTTACACATGTAAATGATTTTGAAGCCGAGCCGGCGGCGCCCAGCTCTTGAGATCTGTGTGTAGTCATGTAAAGGGCCCCGGGGCCCGCCGGCTGGTACTCCGCTGCATTCCTCACGCGAGTGGTTCTCAAGGAGTCTCGTGAATTGCACGCATTGTCACGGAGAGAACGGAGGGCGGCGCCCGGGACACTGCCTGCACTCGACCTAATTTACGTGCCTGACTCCCGGAAGTGTCTACCTAATCTAAGCGCACGGACAACGTACAAACGCATACATATCTGTTGCATGGTGTCCACGCTCCATTAAGGAATATTACAGGCTAAAAATATTAGCTCCTTACATATGAAATTAGCGTTTTGTCGTACTGACTACTTTCATCTGAAATATCTCCTCTTTGGTTAAGAATTCCAAATTCAAATTTATAAATTCATTTAGCTGATACATTTGAGTTTTGGAAACAGCCGTTCATTTGTTTTTTCTTTGGCGTCGCTTATTACCGCACAATGGTAAACATGAAATATGGGTATATTTACGAGTACGAGCTCTACCGTGATGCCAGTACCAGTGCTGCAGGAACAGCTCGAAGGATTAGTGATGTGTACGGCGCTGGTGGCGCAAAAGAAAGTACGGTACGTTTTTGTTCTGGAAATTTCGAGCTTCGAAGCTTCGAGAAGCGGATCCTTTGTGATGGATGAGTATGAGTAATGGCACTTCAAGGATAGCTGCAGGCTTCGGGGTAAGTGACAAAACTGTATTAATCCACTTGAAGCAAATCGGGAAAATAAGAAAACCTGAACGATGGGTACCTCATGCATTGAGTGAATCGAACTTGCAAACACGCGTCCACTGCTGCTGCTGTGTTACTTTGCTCAACCGACACAATGATGAAGGGATTTTAAATCGAACCATTAATTGTGATGAAAAGTGGATACTGTACGATAATCGGAAACGCTCGTCGCAATGGCTGAACCATGGAGACCCAGCCAAATCCTGCCCTAAACGAAAATTGACTCAGAAAAAGTTGCTTGTGAGTGTTTGGTGGACTAGCGCCGGTGTCGTTCACTACAGCTTTCTAAAATCTGGCCAAACAATTACGGCAGATATCTATTGTCAGCAACTGCAGACCATGAAGGAAGAACTAGCTGCTGAACAACCGAGATTGATCAATCGCTCTAGGCCACTGCTGCTTCACGACAACGCAACACCACCACCACACACTGCACAACAAACAACCACTAAGTTAGATCAGCTACAATTGGAATGTCTGCGACTTCCACCGTACTCCCCAGACCTTGCCCCAACATTTTTTTCGGAGTTTGGACCACTTGTTACAAGGAAAAAAATTAACTCTGATGCGTCAGTCCAAACCGCCTTCAAAGAGTTTGTTGATTCTCGCCCTCATGGTTGTTTTAGTAAAGGGATCAATGAACTACCTATGAGATGCCAAAAGTGCATAGATAACAACGCGGTGCATACATTGATTAATTGAATATATTTTACAAATAAAAAGTTGACTTTATACTCCTCCCGTACAAAACGCCAATTTCATATTTAAAGACATAATATCTCATTTGCTGACGGCTAAATAGGTGCGACGTGGACAGCGGTGCAAGGTACGCGACAGAGTGTTCAGGTCCCGCCGGCGTCCGCGAGGATTCCGTTGCGACTTGTAGGGTTACGTATAAAAAACGTTTAATAAACGAGGAACAGGTTGCAGGCGCTGCGTCGTTCATGAGCTCGTTAATTGCAGTTTGATTGCGGCGGCCCGGCTGAGACCCCACGCGACTGTCACTCGAAGCACCTGCCTCTCTAACGGGTTGCTGTTACAGCTCACCCGAGGAGCTGCTTTATACAATTTCTAGTACCCTAGCGGATAGTACTACAATGGCCGGAGATGACGTCCAGCTATTGTCTTCCTCAGAGTGACTTATAGCTTATTAACCTTTCCGGCAGTGTCCAAACGATTCCCAAAATTTTTGTATGAAAGTCAAGTCGACGATGATCTTATAGATATAGATTATAATGTTGCCAGCTATTGGAAGATAAGCGACACTTCTAATTTCTCTTATTTATCCGGTGCTTAATTATATTAAATAACACCGGAAATACCGTGATCGCACTCCCAATGATGTAAAATTCAAATGATTTTAATTGTAAAGCTATACGGTGCGGCGCAATGAATTTCACGTCATCATCTCTTTATGCCTGCGGATGCTGCTTTCCCGCGCTGAGCGCGCCGGTCAAAATCTATTCAAATTCGGAGAAAGTATTCAATAAGTTAGTGAACGATCTAAGAATGGATAATTTGTATGCGATAAGTTTTCACTTTCCACTTTTATTAGTGCTAAGTAGTTGCATCGCGGCGCATCATCAAAACTCGCGCGGAATCCGAACCCAGAACCGAACCGGTATCGGCCGTCGGCGAACGTCGGCTGGGCTACTTTCCTCTCCGACATTGACCCGCTTACACCCGATACGAGGGACGCAATTATAGTTTCCTTGAAGCTTCATTACCTTCTTTCACGTTTGCCGGCCGACGCCGACTGCGGCGACGTTTGAGCAGCAAGCGAACGATACAGACTCCGCGGCGCATTGACCTCCACGGAGGTCTCTAGTTCAATTTCTCTACCGATGGAGCTGAGCATTCGGGACGCTGAATGTTCGAATAACAAACAGTTTTAACGTATTGTAAAAATAAACATTTCTTTCACCTTTCGGATGGTTTTTACTTTAAGACTTCTGGTATAATTTTAATATATAGACGCAACTGTAACTGGCGAAGTATCGTTAGGAGGACAGTTTGTCCACCGCGTCGATTTAATGCCACACGGCACTAACTGATATGCAAAGTATGATGATCCCGATGCCGCAGTAATTATTATCGTATCAAACAATTTCTACAATATATGGCAATACGAGTACAGTTACGTTTAGATTAAAAACAAAAGAAACAAAGTGACTTAATTCTAATGAGATCCACCTTGGGTACTTCCGACTTGTCATGTAGTTGTGACCTTCGAGCTAATGCCCAAACAGTGCGAATAGTTTAAAGCACAATGGACGGGCTCGGGAAACAGAAATTAGTTGTTGATATCATCACCCTTGTCACCGCTGCAGGTCACGCACGTTCTCCTAATTATTTTGGTTTCTATAATGTTGTATCCTCACTTTGGCGTTGTTTACATTGAGCCGTGCACCCGCAGGCGTGCGGCCCAGCATCGAGCGCGATGTCCAAGCGGCCAGCGGCGCAGCCCACGCTGCACAAGGTGATCATGGTGGGCTCCGGCGGCGTGGGCAAGTCCGCGCTCACGCTGCAGTTCATGTACGACGAGTTCGTCGAAGACTACGAGCCCACGAAAGCGGATAGCTACAGGAAGAAGGTACGAATTTAAACGGCTTCCTAATCTACAATTAGTGGCTCTTTTGACGAAAATGTTTTTGATTGATATATCAGTTGAATCAATTTATTTATATATAAATATATAAATATATATAGTATACAATGTGAAACATTGTTAACATAAAAGAAATCATTTAAGTTACTAATTCTATCACGTTACATCATCATCAGCCGATAGACGTCTACTGCTAGACAAAGGCCTCCTCCGAAGATTTCTACATAGTGGGTAGGGATTCGTAGGGAGGAATTTGAACGAATTCCCACCACGCTGGCTCAATGCGCGATGATGGGAGTCAGAGCCTCGTTTGTTGATTAGCAGGGCGCATCACGAGCAAATGGCGTTGGCTTGGATCCCATGAATTGTGCGGGAACCCTAACACCCCTGTGATTACACAAAGTCACAATAAAAAGAACTAAACACAAACACATTTTAAAAAAGATAAAATCTCCGTAGTTATAACTTAAAAGGAAAACCTTAATGAGACTGTTCTGAAAGAACCAGAAGTATTTTTCAAATTATCACTAAACGTGTCCAAACGTGGACCTCTGGCGTGGACAAAATTATACGCGTTACGAGTATTGCATCGAGTGGGTCGGGCTCACGGAGGTTGGTTCTGTCGCGTGGCCAGCGGAAAATATTTGATACGGCATGTCCGGGGGATTTACAAGGAACAGATAGCCTTATTTTAGAAAGGACATCACTGCAATCAACATCACCGCTTATGATCTTATGCAGGAAGTACATGTCGTGTATAAGGTTGCTATTGTGTAATGATACCATGTAACATATTTTTAAACGCTTCTGGCGGTGATGCCTGTGAGAAAACTTGGGAGTGCAGACTGTCAGGTGCGCACTGAATGAACGCTGTACTTTTTCCAATCGTGGCGAATACGCGGTGGTAAGGATCCACGGTGAAATACTTACTATACTGAAGGTGGCTTCGCACAAGTGTGTGTGTTTACATCATCGATAACATTTCATTGGGCGCCAGCTTCGAAATAATGACAAAACTAAATCAAAAGTGGTTGCATGGACACACAGGCCAGCCTCGGCGTGCGCATGCGCATGCAGATGCGGATGCGGGTGCCCGGACAACGCGAGTGCGTGGTACACTGCGCCCGTCGGGGACCGGTCTATCGATCCGCTCTGTAGGGAGGCGTGACCAGCTGCCAGTTGGAACCTGTTCGCACACGGTGCTGATAAATAATAATTCGTTGCAAAATTGACATACCTTCAGCCGTCGACAAGGGTAACGGCTCAATCATTGAATCCACTGATACAAGAGACATCCGCATGAAGAAGAAATCAAAGCAACGCAATAAACTTCATTCCACCCAATCGTGCTCAGGTGTAGTCCAGAAGTGGCCACGGTGCGCTTTGTACGGGCCGAGATCGCTCATGCTGCACTGGAGGCATCAATCGAGGCAGTTTTGATGGTCATGGTTCCATTAATGTTTTTTCGAAGGTTTACTTTCCGATATTACAAAACGGCGAATAATGATACGTTGATGCGGTCTGAAGTTAAATAACCGTTTTCATTGGTTTGTTAACACTTTTAATCAGGTGACAGACACGCAGTTTTTTTTAATAGTGGTAGGTCTCTGTTGCGGGAGACTCTCGACGTAAGTACCACCGTAGCTTCTACTTCTGAGCAAACATTAATGTGTTCCGGTTTGAAGGGCGCTGTGGCAAGTGTAAATATTAGAGTAACTAGATTCTAAATGTTATGTCTCAGGCGACAGGCGTGAGGTGGTGCTGTATATATCATCCTAACTAGGGCCACGTTGTTATGGGTGAGCGTTTCATTTACCATCAGTGATCGTCCCGCTCGTCGCGTCGGTTAATTAACAAAAAAAATTCTTCATGGTGACATTGGTGATTATTATTGGTGCAATAACATTAATATATATATATATATATATGACCATTTCATAACCGAAATCTCCGCTGTACACATTGTATCACTTATATAAATTGTGTAGTGGTATGAACTGAACTATGACAGCGGTGACCGTCTCCCTTCCGGCAGGTTGTGCTGGACGGGGAGGAGGTGCAGATCGACATACTCGACACGGCCGGCCAGGAGGACTACGCGGCGATCCGCGACAACTATTTCCGCTCCGGCGAGGGCTTCCTGTGTGTGTTCTCCATCACCGAGCCGGAGAGCTTCGACGCAACGCAGGAATTTAGGTTGCTCATGTTTACCAAAACACCCACACCGTGCTGACACCCGGCGAGGTTTACAGCTGCAAAACCATTCGCCACAAACTGATTAACTCCTCGTGTGAACGGAATTTTACTAAAACATGCAGGTACTACCTGGCGTTAGCCTGGCGATTTCTGCTCGAACACTGCAAAGTGTGAGCCAAAATAAGTAACGAGGATTCTTTTTATCTCAACTCCTGGACTGCTACGTGTCGCTGTGGGCACATGTTAACAGGCATCTGCCCATAAATGACGTACAGTGTATTGCAAACGTGGCCCGTCGCACCTTGCAGGGAGCAGATCCTGCGCGTGAAGAACGACGAGAACATCCCGTTCCTGCTGGTGGGCAACAAGTCGGACCTGGGCGAGAAGCGACGCGTACCACTCGACGCGTGCCGGGAGCGTGCGCACGCTTGGCAGGTGCCCTACGTGGAGACCTCCGCCAAGACGCGCGACAACGTCGACAAGGTGAGCGCACGCGCACACATGCACGCGCACAGGCACAGGCACGCACACACGCGTAGAGACCCCTCGCCCAATAAATAGACAATTATAACTTCTAGTGGAAATCTCCAAATTATCGTTTATCCTATAATACTTATGTAGACACTTAACGGTCGCCGATGAGTAAATCGTGCACAAGCTTCAGGGTGAGGAGTAAGTAGCAAGGTTTAGGTGTACGATAGAGCGCAGCACCAGGCGGGACCTGTGTTCCTGCACCGCTTCAGGTCGCAGTAGCTAGAGCGGCTGCCGCTGCCGTTTTTCCAAATTTCCCATTTCTCAGCGCGCGCTCCAGCACGCCGCTGATTCCCTGTATCAGTAAAATTATATTCCTTTCAATGTTGATGAAACTAACATTGATTTGTTATTGCGTTGCTTTAAAGTAGTTTCTTATTTCCACTTTATCCCTGTAATAAGTATTGACATATCTGTGCGGTACGCCGGTGGTGATCTGTGCAGCCACTGTGCAGGGTACATGATGTTATCGTTGTGGTTATCACACCATTTATATATATGATTTACCCGTTTCGTTTAGTTTGTTGGAACGGTTTTAGAACTAGTTTGATGAACGTCATTACACGAGGGTAGAGAAAACAGCGGCGTGCACCGGAGTTTAGTTTTGGCCGTGACGTTGGAGCGGTGCGGCGGCGTGTGCGCACGCGCGGTCACGGGGCGGAGTCGTACCGGCTGTCTCAAGTACGACGCAGAAACTGTCGTTTCTATTGTGATGTTCATTTGTAACCTAACAACGTTTCAGTGTAAAAAACTTGGTAACACAGCGAGGTTTTGTTCCATTGTAAAATAACTGTATTGTAAGATTCTGCCAACGCGGCGTAGTTGGGGAAACGAGACATCCTGCGCTACGGAGACCGCGCCGAGCGTCAGCCGCGTGCACTGGGCTCCGTAAGCAGGTAGCTCGCGGTGCAACGTGTAAATGTAATGTGAATGTTAATTTTGACACAATGCACTTCATGCTACTGAAATTATGTAAACTCACAGTCGGATTGTGTACAATCGCATAAAGTTCACCCCGTGTAAAACAACTAATGTGAACAGTAAATATTGTATGGACCTCTTTGCAATGTTATATATCACATTGACTTGTTCTAGAGGCTCTCTTTCACGATTGTATTATTTCCTGGAACGTTCCAGCGCAGGAGGTAGTAAGCAATCAGCCGTCGGTGTGGGGGGGGGACCCCAGCACTACTTAGTCCTACCACCGAACAGAAAGGCACTGTATCTGACTTATTACTTGGTGACCGTCCAACCTAAATGTTCCAAGTTCAATTTAATATTCCGTTAGAACCAACAGGACGTGAAGGTACTTGATGTATTGGTTGTTAAATTAATGTTATGTGTACAGTGGCCCCCTGCTGCAACACAAAGTACGTTTTAGCAAATTGGTAAGTGTCCATGGTTGCACTAGCGCGTCGCGCGTCGCGCGGTCTCCCTCTCCAGGCGCTGCTGCGGAGTGAATGTTGTTCCTCCCGTGGTCGTCCGGATGAAATAACTATCAAAATATGACACGAGCTGGGCTGTGTTGGATACGGGAATCTGGAATATGTTTTATATAAATTATATGGGTGTTGTTACGGTTTTTGTTTTGCTAAATCCTGTGGGCACTTGGTGAAGGGTTCCGATTGCTTGTCGTGTGTGTGCGTCGTGTGCGCGTGTGTGGGTGCATGCGCGCGTGCGTGCGTTCGTGCGCGGATGCGTGCGAGCGGGCGCCGGTTGACACTGTGTGTGCGTGTTCCCGCAGGTGTTCTTTGACCTGATGCGAGAGATCCGCTCGCGCAAGTCGGACGACAGCCGCGCTGCCAACGGGAACGTGCGCGACAAGGGCAAGAAGAGAAAAATCAAGTGCGCCATATTGTAGGGCGGCCGCGCCCCGCCCGCCCCGTGCCCGCGCCCGCGGCGCGCCGCACCGCACCGCACCACGCCCTGCTGCTTCCACCGGAGGGTGTACACGCCACGCGCCCGTTAACTGTGTTAATTGTATCCGTGACAGTTGCCCGCCCCGGTGCTGGTGTTGCTTGGAATGCTGTCCCCTGTGAGTCGACGCCCCGCCGCGGACAGAATCCTACAACAATGTTTACAGTCGCGAGGCGTTGCGTCTGTGCGCCGCTTCGTAACATGCTCTGTGTTAACATTGTGCGACCTGAACTCGGACCGCTGCCTGCCGCGGCGTACGCGCTCGCCGTGAAAGGTCTATCTTTATTCAAAACAATTTTATCGTTTTTGTAAAAAGATACTCCTTCATTGCGAGCTGTGGAGGTGGAGGTCACGTCGCGTCCTCTCGCAGCTCGCAGACGCTGAACGTGTCCTATGTCGTGGATTGCGTCGTGTTGTAGAAATATTTTTCAAACATGTAATGTAACGTGTAAATTGACCGCGCGAGAATGAATGCATGAAGGCGTTTTGTTATATTTTGCTTTAAATAAATTATTATATCCGGCCGTATCCACCTCTGGGCATTGAAATATTTCTATAAAGACTGCAATTGAACGCAAGCGCACCGCGGGCTGCGCACGCGCCGCCTCCGCTCGCGTTTCATTAGAATCACTTATGTATTCTCTTATGAATACGTTTATTTATTGAGAAATATTGTAAAGACATTTGAGATGCACTGAATCAATTTTCCCCCTGAAAATAGATTTTGTTATTAGTTAATATTTTATAATAAAATGACTGATAACATGCGGGGCGGGTCCGGGTGCGCGCGCGCCGCCGGCGGCTTCGGGATACTTACCGCTTGTTGTTTGCGTTTGTGTGTACCGTGGTGTCGCGCGGGCCGGCGGTCGTCGCGGGAGTGGGTATAACCTCGGAACGATGTCTGTCTAATTAAAATTTAAATATTCTCTTAGGAGTTCAAATTCTTCCAATACACGAGTAATACAACAGTTGTTTTAAAGAACAAAAGTGTAAATATGCATTTACAAAGTAGTCACGCATCGAAGCGGAAGTCCGGCCGGGCTGTGTGACGCTGAGAATGTAGAAATGGAAACGGCGAAGCTGGTGAAAGTGACATCGAGGTAACACATAACCGCGAGCACGTGGCCGGGGGCCCGCGACGGCCGGCTCGCTTTTTGTTGTAAGAAAATTATATTTATTGTTCGCGAGGAATAAATTTTCTCTTTATACGCAAAGTTTAAATATGTTTTTGTCCATTTATATAGCATTATTAACTGTACGAACCCTTACATCATTCCTACGCCGGTTAGATATTTGCTAGTACCTGTATTCATAATGAACTTGTGCCCCTCCGCACCGGCGCCGATTCGTGCAGAAGGAAGGCGCGGTCTCTTGCGGCGAGTGTCCAAGTAAATAGTTATTATATATTCATATCTAATTTAGATGTAATAACGTTTATACATGTATCAAACGAACAATGCATATTTGGTACACTTGAGCGGGTGTTGCGGCCGTAACTCCGCTGGTTGCCTATTGTGGTCTATTACCGCCGCACCGCGTGCATTATGCACCCGTGGTAGCCTTCGCACGCCGCGTCCGCTGAGCATAATAATTGCCAAATAATAATAAAACACTAGCAAGCGACAATTTTACACGGTGTACACTGTTTTACCTTTTTTCTATGGCTCTAATGTCGATAGCCGTGGCACCGGAAACCTCGCCCGAAGCGCTCTTGGCGCGCGGAGCCTGCTTCAGGCGAGGTTAATAGTTTCGATGTGTCGAACGTATAGATAAGTATACCACTATCAGAATTAGGTTCCGGACGCGTCGTGCCCACCAGTGGGTGGATCTTTACATCAACTGAGTACCAATTATGAAGATGTGTTTTAATGATAAGAATGTGGACATTTTGTATCGATAGTGGTTCCTAAGTAAACCTGCGTGGTGTCGTTATCAGTCGTTA
Organism: Ornithoptera alexandrae; assembly: GCA_029030555.1. NCBI lineage: Eukaryota > Metazoa > Arthropoda > Insecta > Lepidoptera > Papilionidae > Ornithoptera > Ornithoptera alexandrae. The sequence goes on along the minus strand of JARDVY010000041.1, from coordinate 11,056,904 downwards.
TGCTTTGCGATGCGAACCACCCGCGTTGTCTGTAAGTTAGCTCTAGCTGTACGGCTAAATGTATTTCCGCTGCATATGTCCGACGACACCAGAATAAATTTACTATTATGGTAATCAAGACGAGCAAAAATATACAGATTTTTTTGAAAGTAAAGATCCGTGCGTCTTATTTGTTTCCGAATGATTATAATTTTTTAATGTACCCTCTCCTCTATGATATCACAACATTTTTTTATAATTGTCCCCGATGGATGTCTCCGCAAAACACTTTAGGCTATTAACACGCGTACATCTTGAATTCAGGTGAGTTTATATGTCGTTATCTTTTAATATTTGTTCGAAGTATATTTTAACTTTAACCTATCACATCACGTCGAGAAGAAACTAATCATCTTAATGTAGCCATAAGCCTTTGACGTATAACCTGCTGTTTGCTGCATAACACGCACTATGTCCGAGAAATTTTGTGACAGACTGTTTCTGTTTCACCCGAAGATACGCAGGAATAAATCACCTGCAGGAACAAGCCCCGCCTTTGTTTTCTTTCTTCCCGACTTCAATGTGATTTTGTTTCACTTTTAAATAGAATAAAGTTTTCATTGTCGTCATGTTCGCCCGAGAGTAGTTGTCCTCGCAGCGTACATACCCACAACCGAGCAGTGCTGTGCGGTCGTCACTGAAGTCTGTAAGTGTGAGAAGAACGGCGCAACGGGACATGTCTTACCATCTCAAAGCCACCAGCTCGGTGTCTCCACCGTGTTACCAACTGTTGAGGCGGGCGTAATATTTACAATCGTTATTTTTCATTTATCACATTAAAACCATCATTTAAATATCTAAGAGAGGACTAGAGGACACAAATTGACACACGTACGCTTTTTGTACATAATTCCACATAGGGGGTGTAAAATCAATGTTCCACTTCCGCAGGCCTTCTTAACACTGATCCGTACGATGTCGCAGCAGAAAAAGGGTCTCGCCGCGTCGGAGCAGATCGGCGACGAGCGCAAGCAGCGCTGCTCCGAGTCCTGCTGCCGCCTCGTGTAGCGGCCGAACTGTAAATTAAACCGAACTGCCCGGTGTACAGTCACGTCGGAGCTCACAGAACATACCCACCCTCTCCAACCCCTTCGCGTCCTGGATGCGCTTTTGACGCATTTCCTTTCCCTATCCTTTTCTGCATACGTCTCAAAATCTATGCTAACCTGCATATACGAGATTGATAAATTGCCACACCATAGGACCAAACACGTAGTATTGAGGAAATAAGTTTAAATTGAGTTTATTTCTTACAAGCCACCAGATGCCGCTGCAGCCCCATGCTGTCGGGCGTCCTGTATAATAGATACCCCCTTCCAGATATACACAGGCGACATAACGTCTGTCAGGCGCAGCTAATTTGTAGTCATTGTAAACTTATTTCTATTTGCCATAATACATAATACATTCCAAGTATCCAAAAACGTCCGAGTGTTTATATATATATATATAATATTACGTTATACGAGCTCGCAATTCATCAGTTAAGAGTTTACATTTCTTTCGAATATATAGCGATCTGGAAAATTACGCAAAATTTGTTGTATATTGAATAAGTCTAACTGAGAAAAAACTAATAATCCCAACATTATAAGAGTTCATTTAATGATCATATGATAATGAACCAAGTAAAGGTTCACTTACATTACACGGTTTCCCGCTGTACGAGCAGCGCGCGAACCCCGTCCCCGCTATGTCTAAACGAACAGTATTAACTATTTAAGTTGTAAAGGTTTATGTAAATAAATAAATGTACATAATAAAGGTTTTTTTATTATGCAATACACTGTATCATATATATATAAAAAATATTAGCAATTCTTCAGAATGATTTGTAGATTTTCTATTGATAATAACAATGCAATGAAATCGATAACAAAAAAATATATATTAACCCGTTTGAATCACAAGTATATAAGAACAATGCCCCATGGCCAACGCTTACAATAATATTAGCTCCTTACATATGAAATTAGCGTTTTGTCGTACTGACTACTTTCATCTGAAATATCTCCTCTTTGGTTAAGAATTCCAAATTCAAATTTATAAATTCATTTAGCTGCTACATTTGAGTTTTGGAAACAATCATTCATTTGTTTTTTCCTCATTATTTTTTTCTTTGGCGTCGCTTATTACCGCACAATGGAAAACATGAAATATCGGTATATTTACGAGTACGAGTTCTACCGTGGCACCAGCACCAGTGCTGCAGGAACAGCTCGAAGGATTAAGGATGTGTACGGCGCTAGAGTCACAAAAGAAAGCACGGTACGTTTTTGGTTTCAACGTTTTCGTTCTGGAAATTTCGACCTTCAGAACCAACCCCGTGAACGGCCGGAGACTGAAGTGGAAAATGAATAATTAAAGGCTGCTGTGGAAGCGGATCCATCACAAAGCACTTCAGTGATAGCTGCAGGCTTCGGGGTAAGTGACAAAACTGTATTAATCCACTTGAAGCAAATCGGGAAAGTAGGAAACTTAATCGATGGGTACCTCATGGATTGAGTGAATCGAACTTGCGAACACGCGTCCACTGCTGCTGCTGTGTTACTTTGCTCAACCGACACAATGATGAAGGGATTTTAAATCGAACCATTAATTGTGATGAAAAGTGGATATTGTACGATAATCGGAAACGCTCGTCGCAATGGCTGAACCATGGAGACCCAGCCAAATCCTGCCCTCAATGAAAATTGACTCAGAAAAAGATACTTGTGAGTGTTTGGTGGACTAGCGCCGGTGTCGTTCACTACAGCTTTCTAAAATCTGGCCAAACAATTACAGCAGATATCTATTGTCAGCAACTGCAGACCATGAAGGAAGAACTAGCTGCTGAACAACCGAGATTGATCAATCGCTCTAGGCCACTGCTGCTTCACGACAACGCAACACCACCACCACACACTGCACAACAAACAACCACTAAGTTAGATCAGCTACAATTGGAATGTCTGCGACTTCCACCGTACTCCCCAGACCTTGCCCCAACATTTTTTCCGGTATTTGGACCACTTGTTACAAGGAAAAAAAATTAACTCTGATGCGTCAGTCCAAACCGCCTTCAAAGAGTTTATTGATTCTCGCCCTCATGGTTGTTTTAGTAAGGGATCAATGAACTACCTATGAGATGGCAAAAGTGCATACATAACAACGCGGTGCATACTTTGATTAATTAAATATATTTCACAAAAAAAAAATTACTTTATATTCCTCCCATACAAAGCGCCAATTCCATATGTAAAGACCTAATATAACAAATCTGTATATATATAAATAATGAAAATGGGTTTTGTTTGTTCGCCAATTACGTGAACACTGGTGAACGTATCGACTTCGGAACATGGGCATTCCACGCGCAAAGATCTGTAGATGGTTACGGGCTGTTTATTCTAGAATTTCATAGATCCTTCGTCATTTTGTTTCTAATTAAGTTTCATGAACATTTTCATTTGGTATTAATTATGCGGTTGCTCTCAAGAAATGTTTCGCACAAATTTCGAGTAATTTTATATTACGGCCAGCGAAAAGTGCTGGGAACAGCTGGTATATACATATGATGAAAATGGGTTAAACAATGCTGTACAACACCTAAACAAAAGAAATACCGCTAAATATGAGTATTGCATAATTTTATTTATGAACACGCTATCCGTAAATAATCCCAACACTAGCTCTCCCAGACTAGAATTGCCGCAGATATAAAGTATGATGCTCTGGCGACCACCTCCGCGCTCTGGGGCAGTCTTATATATGTGTATAGACTAGACAACCACAAGTAATATTACACAGGGTCACACCCAGGAGCCTGTACTACCTGTTCCGTAGATACAAATACTGTGTTAGTAACCACCAATGTCAACGTCCGTGAGTGTTTACACACACACAGCAGTTATGCACTTACTTGGTGTCATTAGTCATACAAATCGTCCTACTTGGGAGATTGGCTGACAAAGTCTAAAATTGATCAATTCCTCTAATATATTTTTTACAATGCATGAAAAACGTTACATTTACTTCCGATTCACCCAGATGAATAGCGCGTTCATCAAAATGACACAGTAAAACAGTTGAATACAATTCTTGACGTAACTTCCACCCTTACCGGATTGCAGTATATTTATCATACTGTAATGTTCAGTTAATCACAATTTCTCCCAGCCGATGGCGCCGTTCATCCCAGCTGGCAGTAGTGACCGCAGCCGGCGGGGCAGATCCGGTGCTGCTGCATCCAAGCGCGCATGTGCTTTAGGTGCCCGCCGTGCGAGCAGCCTTGGCACCACGCGTACAGCCCGCGCACCACCTGCAATCGCCACACGCCCGCCCATTTATAAAATTCTCCGAACTAACAGCTTTCGTAATGTTTAATAATCACTGTTGCCATAGACAATAACAAAATTTAAGAAAATCGTATCCCCCGCAAATAGAATAGGTGAGGTGCAATACTTGGTGGCAAACGGCGCAGAGATCTGGGCGGCGCGGAGAACAGCGCTCGCAGGGGGCGCGCGTGCGTGTGCGCCGTCCGCAGCGCCCGCAGCATGCTGCCACACTACTAGACTGTTGCGACAGCGACCATACGCTGCTCAGCCACGCAGACCGCACCACCTGTACTCACACAAACCACTGTAAACCTGTCCTCAAAGTCTTCCCCCTTCCTTCTCACGAGCACGCACCTCCGTGGCAACATTCCAGAGTTTGTGTCGCTGTAGCAGGTCGATGTAGCCAAGCAGCCATTGCTCCTGAAGAGTTTCATCGATATACGTAAATAAATCGCTTCTGTAAACAAAAATATTTCATAACTTCCTTGATGAACACATCTTTTTTGTTCTAATCGCGTGCGTCGCTTGTCCTGTCTACGCGGTGACATGGTTATATCGACACATCGACCTGAGCCGGCAACGGCAAACTGTTCCTTAGTTCGTGCAGTGCATAGAAAGCACGTGTGTGTGTGTATTAGTACCTGTGCTCCTGCAGCACGATGCAAACAACAGCTGCTGTCTGCACGTCACCGAGGTCCGCGTGCAAGCGCAGCGCCTGCGCTAGCAGCGGCGCCACGTCTAGCTGCCCGCTGCGAGTCTCGCCCACGCGCACCGACAGCGCGCCCACCTCGCCTTCCTCCATCTGCACAGCACAGCTCTTTTGTGTAAAGACAGGTATTATGTATTATAAATCGAAGGTACGATAATGACTCTCATAAAGTAAAATGAAAATTTGCTATCTAATTGGCAGTAAAGTTCCTCTGTCGGAAATAACTCGGTGGTTGGTCCCATTGCAGGGATCATGCTTCGGTGATGATGAAGTTATGGCAAGTTTTTTACAATACTTTTAGTTTATCGCGAATTTTGTAATAAGGATATACATACTGCTGTGATTGAATTCTGGTGCGTATACACTTTATGCGTGGCGTCTTGCGCGCCGGACGAACCGGATGCACCGGAGCTACCCGAGCTGGAGCCGCTCGGCGAGGAGCCGCCGCCGCAGACGCCGCCCGCACAACCAGGCACCGCGCCCGCAACCGCGTCGCCTGAATCATTTTGTATTCAATCGCGGTACTTTAAACAATATGTTTATTAAGTGAATCTAGTGCAACAGAAGCATGTTAATGCAAGAATGTCGTCCGAGTGGTGGGGCAACCTTCCGTGTAATGTACTGACCGTCGTGCTCGATGTCGTCGTGCGCGTGGTGCGAGTGCGGGGCGGGCGGTGCGCTGCGCAGCGGGAAGGCTTCCTCGGGCAGGGTCCAGTCCACCGCTTCCACGTCTACATAGTGCGCTGATGCGGCGGATACCCAGCCGCAGCCCGATTCTGTATCAAATATTTGCATTAAGTCCTCATTCTTCAATATACGCAGAAAATCGCGTGTAAGGTGTGCGACTGTTACATATGGTTTATAGAATAGTGTCTGGTCTTGTGGTGCTTTCATTCAACAACAATACTGAAGAACTCACCAGCTCAACGCGGTCTTGCATGTGCAATGACAAGTACACAGGATAACGTCTCACCGTCGTCGCGCACCTGCTTCGCGTACTTAGCTGGCGGTATGTAGATGCTCTGCGTGGGCAGGCCCAATACACCGCTATTGTGGAACTGGTTCTCCTCCCACTCCTCCTCTACCTCGCCCATTGGCTCCTCCTCCACGGCGCTAACAACACAAAATTGCTTGATTAGTTTAACTGATCTGACTATTAATCTAAATATACATCTTCAGTAAACTGACCAGCACTTGACACATCATGAGACAGCGCTGTACTAATGGTTGCAGTTTCGCGTGAAAGGTGCAATTGTTGATGTCTTAAAAATCGTAAATGCAGCAGATCCATAAATCAGAAGTTAAAATAAATCTTGTGTCCTGTGTGTTTTGAAAGCAACAGAATACAGTATATTTCAATGTGCACCAAGTTTGTGAACTATAACATGCTAGATGTTTGAATGACTCCTCAGTGGAGCGTGAGAGTTAACTTAACGCAGCAGATCTATATATATTCGACCACCTGTATACGGGCAGCGCGGGCGGTGGATCCGCGCGGGGCGGCGGAGCGCGAGGCGGCGGCGGCGCGGGCGCACGTCGCACGCACGTTCGCGCGCCGCACACCGCGCGCACAACCTCCCACACATGCCCCACCTGTGGACATAAAGAGTGTTTTGTCAGCGGAGAGAGAGAGGTGTGAGGTGGACAAATCAATGTAAAAGCGTAATACGTACGCAGTGCCTGTTGACGTGACGTGCAACCGCCGCATTGTACGCGGCGAGCGAGTGCGCCGGCTGCCCGCGCATGCGGTAGCGGCGCGCGCAGTGCAGCAGCGCGGCGGCGGGCGCGGCGCGCGGCGCGTGCCGGGCGAGCGCGGAGGCGGCGCCGCCGGGGAACGCGCGCTCGAGCGTCGCCTGCGCGCCTGCCGACAGCGACCCGGCGGTCGGCTGCTTGCGTCTGCGGCACACGTGCAGCGAGCGCTGTGTCCTACTCACTTACTGATCCCTCGGGCGTACTTCCACTTACCAAAAATGTTGCCTCACGATAATTGATATACCACTGTGTATTATTCAAAATCTAAATAACCTACGTCCTCCCAATAATCTTAGATGAAATCTTTATAGACTCATGGGCAGCTGCCATAGTTATAAACATGCGCATCAATGCTACTGACGATAGGAGATCTCACCCGAGTCCGGGCACATGCCGATCGGCGGGCAGCATGTGATGGGCAGAGTGGGTGGCGTGGGCAGAATGTGCAGGCGGCGCGAGAGAGGGCAATGGGCACTCGGGCGCGGCGTGCGTGATCTCGCCGCGCGCGGACACGCAAACGCCCTGCGGGTTGGCCCACAGCACCGGATGCGCCGCCTCCGAGAACCTATGCCGGTAGAGGCTGCAATCCTACACACGCAAGCGTCCTTCCAATTATAATACGCACAATTAGTTGGAATTAGCCTTTTTAATTAATTTGCAACATCATGTTTTTTAAATCACTTAAAGAGGAACAACATTTGTCTAATGCCCATTGAAGACAGAAAGACTTATCAGCGATCATAAAACTTTGTTGTTTGACCAAAGACAAGCTGAAACTTTTTATGCACATATACAGCTGTCTCTGGGTGTAAAGGGTCCCGCACGACAACTTACGGGACCATAGCCAACTTCAGCTGCTTGTGGTGCACCTTGCTAATCAACAATGGAGGCTCTGGCTTCCACCAACCCGCGTTGGGCCAGCGTGGTGAGAAAAGACCCAAATTCCCCCAATATGAACCTTTACAGACTACTCCTGGTGACTGGTGATTTTGCGGGCAGCTCAGGATCAATCGATTTGGAGATCTTTCAGGGAGGCTTATGTCCGTCCAGCAGTGGACGTCTAGCGGTTTATGATGTTAGCGGTGACGCACCCGACTTGTAGAGAGGAAGGCGGCATGCGAGAGCCACGCGATGGCGGTGGTAACGTCGCGGTGCTCCGCGAACGTTGCGAGCGGCACGTGCGGGCGCCGCACGTCCCACACGTGCACCGCGCAGTCCAGCACCAGCGCGCAAGACGCCACCTGGTACCTGCGCGCGCACACCTATATTGATTGATCAATTTCTTTAAACATTAAATATTGTATCAAATAAAATTTTCCTGTTATTATTATTAGCGTGTCTTTTTCGATGTGACAATGAGCCAACCTGTGTGGCATTGAATCACAAGTCAAGTGCAACTGCCTCGTATTCCATTTCTACCGGTGACTTACTTCTTCTGGGGCCGCCACTTGACGTGCCCAACGGATGCGATAGTGTATATGGTGTGCTCCAGGTTCGGCTTGCCCTGCATGTCCCACACCTGAATCCAAAGAAAAATTACTAAATAAAATTTCAGCAAAACTTTATTATTTTCAATATCAAACCATTAAGCATAATCGTACCAGCGCATAATGGTCGCTTCTATAAACTCCACGTGTCTGCACCGGACAATTTAAAAAGGTGCAGAAGACGAAGAGCAAGTGCTCTCTCAAAACAATAACGTAAACGTTACGCAAACATGTGTGTTCATGTAACAACAACTAAACGACTTGAACTTTATCGGAGTGTGGAATGGATTGTTGTTATCTGTTACGGGTCATTATTATGTCTAATTACCGGCCTGCGCCGTGTTAACTTACATCGAATAGTAATCACATATCTAGAGATGGTGATGTAATATATGTAGAACAATGAGGTAACCCGTCGGCCAGCTGTTTATATCTACAATTAAACATATGGTTCATGTGAAAGAAATTATGTTATTACAATTGCAATAATTATTTAACTTATGCGATATAGAATCTGCAATTACATTTAGCCGTTTCTAAAGTGGACCGCATGAACTTAATGCGATAGCTGCAATTGATCTGTGTCAGTTGCAGACGCGCGATATCGCACAATCAGGCTCTCGGCACGACGGCAGCGGGCGGTGGATCAGCGCGAGGCGGACACGGCGGCATCATCACGCCGCGCCAACCGCGCCAGCCGGCGTTATCAGTCGGCACATTTCTTCACCACCATCATATCATTATCAGCTGACAGATGTTACAAAATCTAGTTGCGTTTGGGAATTATTAAAATGCAATATTCTTGGTACGAAAAATACAATCGCACACGAACGTTGAGCTGAGGTGCACACTGTTCGAATATATGGAAGAGGAAGAGACGCACCTTTATAGTTTTGTCCCGAGAGGCGGTGGCCAACCAGGGCGCGTCCGGGTGCCAGTCGCAGGCAAACACGGGCCCCGAGTGCGCGGTGAACTGCTGCAGGCAGCGCTCGCTGCGACGTGAGTCCCACACTTGCACAGTGCCGTTCTCGGAGACCGCTGCGAACGCATACGGCTGGTGCGGACTGAACTGTACATCGCGGATCGACTCTGTGTTGCTGAAGCAGAAACATCTCCATAATGGTGTTTTATGCTTAGTTTTATTAAATGATGCACCTCCAGCTAGATAATGATATCTGAGTTTTACATTCTACTCTGCATCTTCTTACTCATTACATATCAAAAGTTATAATGTTCTATTGTAATAAAAAAATCAGACAATCAAAATGTTTTTAGTCTTTGAAATATTTTAAATTTTGATGACGACAACATGGCATTCAAAGCGTGGAGTGCAATTAGTTCTCTGTCAGAATCTAAACAAAAAATTGTTCTTCTCTTTATAGTTTATTAATAGGTAATAAATAAATTTGTTTATTGTAAATGTTTTCCTCCTACTGACCTGATAAATGTACGTGCCACTTCTTTCATACGAAGGTCAAAGCACTTCATCATGCCATCCTGAGATCCAGAGATCAAAAGGGCTGGTTCAGTCAGGTGGAAACTAACCTGGTGCAATTAGTGACAAATATTATCAACTAGATAACACAATGCTTTGTTTGTATTACATAAAAAAACTTTTTAATTTTACAAATACTCGTTGTTCTTTTGTCACATGTCAGTAGTTCACACGAACAGTAATCAAGAGTTGGTGAACCATAGTGAATAGTAGTTACTAATTGTTCATCTTCTCAAGTTTCAGGTGTTGGTATATTTTAGAAGTTTTTATTTAAAATATTATGCTTTAATACCTTGTTAACAGTTCTTTTGTGATCAGAGAAGACATGCTCTTGTTTAGAACGACCAGACCTTCCAAGATTCCACACTACCACTGCACCATTTGTAGCAGCCGTGGCCAAGGTATTCTCTGGTGAAATTATAATTTGGAAACTTGTTACATTTATATTTATATTAGTGTTCCATGTACAGATAAAAAAATTGGAATTGAACATTTATTTAAAGAATGTAATTTAAATATTAAAAAAAGTCTAAAAATTTCTTAGCACATAAAAAAAACTTGTCAAAATCTTTTGATCTTGCTATAAAATAAATGTTTTCAAAATATTGAGATAAAGCTTATGAATAAAAAATAGGATAACAGATCACCATGATTCCTTGGTTTAGGTAGAAACTTAAACAATGACTGACTGACGTGTAAAATTATTATTCTTTTCATTTTAACAAGTTAAAAATCTAGATTTCTTACAAGGTTGTTATTGATTTTGGCTTACCTTCAATTGTACTCCATGCGACATCAATTGAAGAAAAATTTAGATTCAAATTTTTTCCCACTCTTAAATTACATACCTCAGAAAAATCGTTGTCACCTATCGAGAACACTTTGAATACTGAAAAATAAATATAATATAATAAAATCTTGATGAAAAAAAAAGTGGACTTTGATATTATTTTCTTACCATTTCTTCCCGCTATTACTACTTGTGTACAATCTTTGTTCAAGGCTAATGCATTTGCAGGACCCTCCTGCGATACGCAAATTGTGTTAGATGGAATCATTATTTTAATCCTAAATAGATCTGAATTTCTGCTCTATAAAGTTGTACTTTAATAAAATAATACAATTTGCTGATATACAGGCATGTCACCTATTAACCTAAACAACTGAGACAGCACATGACCCAATGCAAAAATGTTGTGAAGCATGTCCGGCCAACGTAATACAAACAATCTTAGACAAAATACAATTTTATTTAAAAACTGCGAGTCCGCTCTCCGATCTGTTGTCAATAATCGAACAAGTGACAGTGACGTGAGCGCCACAACACGTCTAGATAATAAAGGAGAGGTTTAGGCAACTCCGACAACAACAACTAACACTGAGAATCACATGTTTAAAATTTTATCCTTTGGTAACTAAATATCTACATTTAATTTTACCAAACCAAACTACACGACCCTTATTTTTAAAAACATCCAATAAAAATATAAATTTTAGAAATGTCAAATATGTGAAAAGTCAAAAGAAATATCACTTGTGGACTTATCAAATTTTTCATCACACAGAAGTTATGAAGTACGAGTGATTTTTATAAATATTATTGATAAATATGATTGTAAGTGTAATAGTTATTATGTGAGAAGTCTCGATTGTATGCTGAGACAATGGACAGCGGTGATAGAATCCTGGTGGCTGCGGGGCTAACGGCGGCAGTTGTTGTGGGTGCTTTCGTCTTATGGGGACCTGGTGGTGCACCCCGCGTTCGAAAACGACGGGGACAAATAGCGGGGCTGCAGAATCTAGGACGAACATGTTTTCTAAACACGTTACTTCAAGCATTAGCGGCGTGTCCTATTTTCATAGAATGGTTAAAAAAATATGCGAAAGCCGATGCACACAATAGTATGATTACGACCTTGTATACGGTTATTGAAGGTTTGTACTATTTATAACATATTTAATATTTCATATTGCATTGTTAAGAAATAAATCTTTGGATATATATAATCATAAAAAAATACATGTTTTATTTTATGAAATTGTTATAATACAGAAGCACTGTTGAAATGTAGAACTCGACATTAAAAGTTGCATAAATATAGAAATTTTGTGATTTTTTTTTACTGTTGTATGTTAACAATTAAGACCAACATATTATTTTTATTATATAATTAATTCTAGTAAGACAGTTTGTTTAATTAATGTGTTATTTAATTAAATTTGAATGATTATATTGTTTTTTAATTTTTTAGTTTTAAATTAGACTTGGATGATTTAGTCTGTATAGTTATCTATTTAGGTTTAGTGTAGTACAAATGTATATTTTACATTTTAGTGGTCAATGGTACACATGAATCAGCTAGGGGAACTCCGGTATGTCCACTTGGAGTGCTGCAGTCGCTGCGCGCTGCTGGCTGGGTGATCCCTGCAGACCAGCAAGATGCACATGAGTTGCTACATGTCCTTTTGTCTTGCATTGAGGAAGAGACCACTGCTATGGCAAGAAAGGTAGGTCTCTTCTCATATTCACCTACATATGTAATTTTTTTTGTTAATATTGCTGGTGTTAATAAATTGAAAATTGAGACTAAAATTTATTGAAATTCATAATTTGTTGGTTACTTTGCTATATGAATAGTAAAATTTGAATTGAATTAAAGAGTTTCAATCCAATTAAACAAAAAATTTTATTTTTCTATATATTTAATGAGAAGTTTTGCTTCATTAAGACAAGATTATAGTTATGCAAAATCGAAAATTATTCAAAACATGTGAAATATTATCACAGCCAGGCTGTCTATCAGACGCACTAGGATTGGGAGCAGGAGGTCGTGCCTGGTCTGCACTGGCATCACCCGCCTCACCTCCTGCTGCACCATTGTCTTTGCGACCTTCTTCAGCAGCACCACCGGATGAGCCCGATCTTGCAGATCCAGGTGATAATTTATTGTAAAAAGTAATTTCACTTTCAATTAACAAAATGTTTTTGTCAATTGATAATTTTAATTACACTTAGGGGACACAGTATTCACCCATTATTTTACAGCTGTGATATTCTGCCAATGACGAATTACTACTTTCTCAATTGTTCTAGTTAGACGCAGGTGGCATTGGTTCAGTTGAACATTGATTAGGTTAGTGGCTAATATGAAGTAGACAAGTTATTTACTTTATATCATCAGAGCCCGCTCCAGAGCCTGCTCCGTTGTCGCGGGGCGTTTCACGTTCACTGAGCCAGCTGGGCACCGCATCCCGGCGATGGACGGTGGCACCAGCACGCCCCGCCCCTGCACCGCCCACGCGCGGCACTCTCGCATCACGCCTCCAATGCACTGTCTGCTCCTCCAAGGTGTTCGCTTTATACATACTTCTCACTCCAGTCATATGACTATGACCATACAATTATTGTCAATCTCGAGATATGTGTATTTGTAAGAAATAATGCTTTTCAACCATGTCACCCACAGAGCCCTGTCCGGTACGACAAGTTTGACAGTATATCCTTGTCCATGGCAAACGCAAGCACTGGACGCACTGGCAGCTATAGTCTTCCTGGTATGTTTTATATTCAATTACAACTACTTATATCAGGAACAACTCTTCACAGGAAGCCTCAAAAATTTTCCAGTTTCGAAAATACACTTCTTTATTTTGCGGTTATAACAGCCAAGTGACTAGATCTCCAGCCCTGTTACATTTAGTTCTGTTTTGGTGACATTCATTTAAAGGTCAAGATATAACTAGGTACCTAAACATATCTGGTAACAGGATAATAAATAGTAACTTACATCTTCATCTTTCTATTCTAATCTTGTTAACAAAAACATTGTTATAATATTACTATTCATTTTTAGGACTGCTGCGAGCATTCACTGCACCCGAGATGGTGAAAGGAGTGCGATGCACCAAGTGCGCCACCCCTGAGGATGGCACTACTCACACCAAACACATACGCACAGTCAGCTTTGGGAAGGTACAATGACAATGCATATACGTAAACTGTTTGAAATACTTGATAAGGGTGTTAAGTGGTGACGACACGAGCAGCTTTACTTGGTGCTAAGTGACATGCCCACCAACATGGTATGTCCCAACAGTTTAGTAATTGCACTAGGTGCAGCTACCTTCACATTGGAAGGCAGTGATGTTTGCACAAAGTATTGTGCAAATCACATGTAGACATTTTGCTTATATATTGCAAAAAAAAAGTGTTACTGTTGAACGAAGCCTGTGATCTGCAGTTGCCGTGCTGCCTGTGCCTGCACGTGGCGCGTGTGGAGTGGTCAGGCGGCGAGCTCAGCAAGCGCGGCGAGTTCGTCGCGTTCCCGGAGACGCTCAGCATGGCGCCGTACGCCGTGCGGCAGCAGCCGCAGGTCAATCAAACTGTCATACTATTCATCAAAATTAACTTCAACAAGTTCTTGTTCTCGACATGTCCATCAAAAGAATAGCAAAGAATAAACTAAGAGTAATTGTTTGTTCAGTGCTTTCAGAGCTGCCCTACGGTGCGTCTCCCTGTGGTACAGTCACTACTGTACTGTATCAACTTAAATGAATATAATTACGGTGCGAGTAGCTGTGTTTACGTAACAATACCCACAATATTATGTACTCTGATGTTGGGCAACTTCCCCGCTGTATCACGCGAACCTCAGATCAAGTGTTAGTTTATTGTTAATAAAAAAAATGTTCCCGTTAGTTGGAGCTCGCGTCGCTGGTGGCGGAGGGCGGGGTGCGCGGCGGACTGGCGGCGCTGAGCGCGGCGGGCGCGGCAGACAGCGAGCGTGCCACGTACCGGCTGGTGGCGGTGGTGGTGCACGTGGGTGGCCCGCGCTCCGGACACTTCGCCACGTACCGTCGTGGAAACGGTTTCGAGAGCAAGAGGTAGAAACTATAACTCCCGAAGTCAACAACATGTCCAACTTACAAATAAGATGTTTCTAGAGGTTTTCTCGTGAACTTGTTTTATAGAAACTACACCGAGTAAACAATAAAATGTTTATATTCAAAGTTGCGTACGCAGCAAGTCGTCGTCTGATGGTGAATGACTGCTTCCAGATGGTAATGGAAAGCCAGCTAGCGTGCTTAATTAGCATCACAAAGCCGTATGATTTTGTAAGTTTATTAAACTCATTATCTCAGCAATCCGACGGCTGCAACACTTTCTAACAACCGTTGTGAAGGTACTACAATTATATATAACTAGAGAGTCTGTGCCAACAGTAACCTGCCATCTGTAAAATGAATTTAACAACATAAATATTTTCAATATCGGGCTCGAAGGATCATATAGTTAATAACAATGAAGTTTTGTAGCAAATTGTCAAGTTCAATTAAAAATTTAGAGTTGTGTCTGCGTTCGTAGGTGGTGGTACACTTCGGACACGCTGGTGCACGAGGTGAGCCTGCAGGAGGTGTTGCGCTGCACCGCCTATATGTTGTTCTATGAGCGCGCCCGCGCAGATACGCTCGTGCACCACTTCTAAACCTTCGCCGGCGCGGCGCGGCCTGCACCAAGATTAAATGAAATAAAAACAGAAGGAGACAAGTGTGTTTGTAATAGAGAAGAGAGGTGGGCGGGCGGATGCAGGAGGAAAGACTTTCTGTCTAATGATTGCTCCTCTTTCGCTGTTGATGTTTCCGGCTGCATTGCATATAGTAGCGAAATCACCGCGGACACGTTATGGCCTCGTGGTATATACATGTACCAGTGCATTCAGTGTTTATATCCAATGTCTACCATTGAACCAGTAGGGTTGGTAGATTGCAGCTCCGGGTAGCGATGGCCGTGTTAACAAGGGAAGTTGGATAGGGCTAAATAAACGATGACAGAACAATGTAATGAGAACTGCCTGGTACAAACTATATGGTAGTCCGTTTTTAGCGAGTATCTCTCACACCATACGAGGTTTTAGAAACGTAATAATTTAAAACAGTAATGACGTCACTTATGTCCCTATTCGTCGAGCCGGGCAAGGGTTGCCGTGACGGCTGCAAGGTTTGCAACGAGGTATTGGTCGTTTTATATGTGTACCAGCTGTAGTTGCGACGCGGCAAGCGGTGAGGCTGACAACGGTGAGACCTGTGGACTTTTGGTGTTGTGGAATGGTAACCATTTCACTTCATGTGAATATATTTTGTTCAATGTATGTAATTGTTTATTTGTTTGTTTGTTTGTTTGTTGGTAAGGGAACATCACAAGGTTATCACATAAAGGTATGTCATCATAGAAAAGCTCCAACTCAAAGAGTGGGGTAAATTGCAAATAATAATTGGGAAGTTTATTGTGATTGTCAGTTCCAGTTGTGGACACGCGCCGGCGCACGAGGCGCCTCGCGTCGGTGGATGAGTTACGTGTGACGTTTGCCATTTCGGTGTTGCCATTGTAGAGCGGTAATAAAATCGCACATTTTTGTATATCTGATAATTACCGATACAGAAGGTTTCTCCTTCTTATCCACACTACAGTAAAATTTAAAGTTTATTCCACCCACTGTTTCGTGGTACAGTTGTACGCCTATTGCACCCAGAGTTAATATTAAGAATATGAAGAATTCCTCAAGCACTGCAGCCTTCACTGGCACGTGTTTCCTGATGCACAATATTGAAATCGAGAAACTGCAAAATGTTTCATTATAATAAGATGGATAAATGGAGAATGATAGTATTTTAAGCCGTTTTATTATCAGTGTCAGTCATTTACTTATTTTAATTCAACTTTTTCACATATGAAATTGCATTTATTTCTTTCTTATTAAATATTCTCTTTAAGTCTAGAATTTAAAAAGCTCTATCGTTAGTGCCGACGTGCACGGAGTGGGTTTCGTTTAATTATGTTTTTAGTCTCTAAAAGGGGACAGTGTACAACTAATCGCAGAAACAGTGACTGCTCAATGTGCATCTCATTTACTTATCAGCCGGCTGATAACTTTTCGGACTTGGGCTTGTGTGAACAGGTTACAAATGTATTTAATATGCAAGACCGCCAGCCAGAGGTACAGAGTCATTGTATATCTATTCTGATTTAGATAACACCGGAGCTAAATGCACTAACTCATTATATTATAGTACATTGGTGCCACATAGCAGTTTTTAGTTTATATAACAGCAATTCCTCAAATCGTAATGGTAAGCTATTATTGGAATAAGTCTCCTCTGATAACTCTTATCCACACGAGTTCGGGACCGCGACCGTATCATTAAACCTATCTCTTCAGTACATATGGCGGAATCTTCTGAATGCATTTCGTCACACCTCTACCGAGCTCATCTGTGGAAGAACTTGTTCCCTGTAGACGCTCGCAGTTGAAACTTACGAGCTCTTGTTAAAAGGTGCTAAATAAATATTTATAGTTGCAAAAGTTTCTCTTAAGAAAGCGTTAAAACTTTTAGCTCCTATCAGCGCAACTGATACATCGCGAGATTACAAATAACTTGCCTAAATCTACTGATCTGTCGAACGAACTGTCGTAGGCGACTGCGTTAATTATTCGTGTTAATCACAACAAAGATGCTGCTGATGATAAACGCAATTTGTGTGATCTTATTAAAACCTATTATAACATTTGGTAACCACCGCAAACTTTGCTCTCAATTGTAAATAACTTGGTACTAATTGCGACGACGTTCTATAGTTGTTCAAGAATAAGTAAGACTAAACGACGAGGCTCTTAAAGATTAATTAAATAAAGTGTTAACGAAGTTTATTAACGTGTTTTTTATTCTAACTAAATATTATCGGCGAGCTGAAGCTGGAGCGGTTCAGTTTCACTTATTTACCAGTTCTAAACTTAAATTAATTTCAAAGCGTTGGAATTTATCGCTTTTAAGATTTAATCATTATGCGAATTATAGGAAATAATTTAACTCTTAAAATTTGCTGCTGTGGTACGATAAGTATATTTTTATGCGAGAAAATGGTAATAAAACTGGTAACAATAAAATTTCCGTGTTGATGATACTTTGTTCTCTAATATTAACTCGCGTCCAAAAACCCGGGGCACAACTTAGCTGTACAAATTTCAGTGAGTAAATTCCTCGCAAACGGAAGTACGTAGCGGGGATAGATGATTAGTATGCAACTACGGAAGTTGATGTTAATTTAACGTCAATTATTTCATTTCGATGTTTTGTTATATTTATTAACCCTATATTAAGCTTATAGTTATAATAATTTATATAATACTTTAGCTAAAGAACGGAGCGGAAGCAGTGAATGATTTCTGCATTGTAAACCACGTATTCAGCATAAACTGTGCCGCAAGTGTTTCAAGGAAACAGGATGTCATTATAAGGGTCGGTCCGCTCATTTTAGTGTTGCGACAAAAGAAAGAAACAGGAAGACTAGATTAGACTAGAGTTCACAAAATTTGATCAATCGTTCGCTGCATCGCTACAGTGTTATGTCACAAATGATATCGCGGCTTACTCAGTTGTTTTCGCTCAACTAGTGTGTCGCGGCTGCGACGGGTTGCTCGGTGACGCGACTTCCGGTGAAACGATGTGGCAACTGTAGGTAGGACGGGTTCTTTGAATCATTAACAAATGTTTATATAATAATAAATTGTAATGTAAGTGTAATGTTGCTTTCATTTCTTCCCCGCGATGCAGTGCCTTGGTAACGGCCACAAGGGAACCTACTCTCCCTTTCCTTGGCATAATTCCCCTACATAATCGTCTTCTACGACACGCCGGTTGGGTAAAGCGCAACATTGCAATAAGTTTGTTTTTCACTGCATGTCATTGATTAATCTAATACTGGAACTGGTCACAGGGTCAAATAACTTTTTCAAGTGTTATGGAGCCGTGTCCACGTGCAGTGCAAGTAGCCGTTGCCGAAGTTATAAAACATTCGGCTGGGGTGAAATAAAATCAGAAACATTTCAATATCGGGATCTTTATTATTTACAATAAAATATATATATTATACAACAAGTTGCGGCGAGCGCAGCGCCGCCCCGCCAGCTTAGCACTTTGCGTTATCACATGCGCGCCGCGAGGGCCGACCGGGGGTTAGATGTGGGATGCCGTGAACCAAACGGTTTGTCCGTTACCCCGGTCGACACCACGTTACTCCGCCGCGCAAACTTACAACCTAACTTAATAGTTTACATACACTATATATCCACCCACCCCTACCTCGACCCCGCGCGTTCCCACCAGCGCCAGCTAACGCACGCCCCGACACTCGCGTGCTATCATCACACCTCACAGGGAATCACGTGGAGATGAGGTGCCTGTTCACAATAACGGCGCTCAAGTGAACACGTTCCCACGCGGCAGCGCACTGTGTATACATGTCACTGCAAAGCGTGAGTTGCTTCATCTCGTTTACTCGTTCACTAAAGTGTTTGGGACTCAATGGTTTTATCTTCAATGGCGACAGATGTTTAGACCTTCATATCTAACTCAAGAATGGACGATCACCTGCACCGAGCAGTCCTTTGCAGCAAACGTTGGTGCGTTGTAACACTGCACGATAGGAGCTGTGTTTAAAGTGTTCAAGAGTTGGAATGTCGCCATGCGAGTGCGCGCGAGTTGATGCGGTCCGGAGGTGCGCTGAAGCCGGCTTATCTAGTGCCGAGTGACCTACGTGTCCGCGTGCGTGTACTCGTGCGCTCAGTGGGGCGGGTCGGTGCTGAAGTAGGGCGCGGCGTGAGGCTGCAGCAGCGTGCGGCACACGCTGCAGACGCGCGAGGGCGCCGCGCGCGGCCCGCTCGCCACCACGTGCGACACGCACGCGCCGCAGAAGATGCGCCCGCAGTGTCGGCAGTGCACCTGCGCGCGTTACGTGCACACTTACTACCGAGTGCCGCCAGAGAGTGATGGCGTCATTGTATAATGTAATAATATGTTTTTTACAAACGTTTCAGACAGATTTCTCAAACATTTTTGATGCAAAAATGAAACGCTATAACATTACACTGCCACGGGATGACCATCCCATCCACTTATTTTACATAGTAACACAGGGGTGTACGGGCTCCCCGCACAACTCACGGGAGTCAAGCCAACCTCACCAGCTCGTGGTGCTCCCTGCTAGTCAACAAACGGGGCTTTGGCTTCCACCAGCCTGCAGTGGGCCAGCATTGTTGGAAATAGCCCAATGGGGGTTGGTGGGAGCCGTATGAATTCCTTCTCGATCGTGTGGGAATCTTTGGGAGAGGCCTATGACTAGCAGTGCACGTCTATCGGCTGATGCATGACGACACAGTGACACATGGCTTTAGTCGCGAAGGGCGCCAGTTTGTTCCCGTATTCGCCAATTGTGTAAATAATCTCTTATTACAAATCAAGTTTTGCTTTCAAGTTAATAATACTCAAATCCAACAGCACGGGTGCCGCTCGCCGCTCGCCACTCGCCGGAACACACGGTAAGTTTTAAAGTTTGTTAAGTATAATAACTTACAACGCACAAATAGAACAAAACATTGTACAATTGCAAATGTATCGCTCCTTACCTTTTTCTTGATGGTGGGCAGCGCGGTGTGGCAGGCGGGGCACTCGTTGACATCCTCCTCGTGCTGCCACCGCACTTCCGTGTCGGCTTCGCGGATACGTTGCAACTGCACCTGTACACCAAAATAGAGGGCACCAGTACAGCACTCGTAGCTCAATCGCTATGAACTGACAGTAGCCACTGTATCACTCACTCACCTGCAGCGACTGCGAGAGGCGCACGAAGTCCTGCTGCACTTTTTCGCTGTTGTCGAGCTCCTGCTGCAGTGCGTGCACACGCCCACGCACCTCGCACACCTCGCCCTGCAGACGTTTCTGCAATAACAACAACTATTACGATTAACTGACTTACGCTGGTGATAATATCATACCAACATTCTTGCATTGTGATGTTTCCATGATGACCGGTATTTTTCTTTGTCCACGTTGAAACGTGTTTTCTATACAAAGTGAATCACAGAACAAGCAGTCGCACGGCGTTTATGTCACCTTGTCCTCCAGCAGCTGCTCGATCATGTCGTTTGAGTGCCGCAGCTTGTCGCCGAGTTCCCGCATCTGTTCGCGCTCAGTCTGCAGCCGGTCCAGCTCCTCCCTGTGCGCACATACAAACACATGAAGGATGGTTCGGACGCACAATACCATACAGGGTGCTCGCACTGCGTGCTCATCGTGTGGCCCTCACTTAGCGGCGCGAAGCTGCGCACGTGTTGCCGCAAGCGCGGTCTCCTGCTGGTGAAACAACGTGCCGTGTTCGAGTAGCTGTGCGCGTAGCTCGCGCTCCGCCGCGGCTGCCTCTTCGCGGCCTAGCTGGCACACGATCAGCTGTTCGCGCAGCTGCAGCTGCTGCTCCTGCAACTCCTGCACAAACATAATGACGTGTGTGAATTAAATAGCAGCCGGTCCGCGTCTTCAGATTCTATTGGGTGTATATTTAAGTTTGTGTACTTGAGTTTGCCTGCACCATTGTACCTCCCAAATGCCTGAACCGATTTCGGTCTAGTTTTTTTGGTTCCGTCTTTTATAATACAAAATATTATCCGATCCATTTGATGAAAACCTCTTCTTTTTTAGTAGTTTAAATTTTATATTATTTCTCTATAATAAAGTACAGTATTTTTAAGAACATTGTTTTTGAGTGTTTAAGGGAATACAGATCATAATTGTATAGGAGATATTCAACACTTGGTTGGTTGGTAGAAATCAAGATCACTGTTCACAGAACGCACACTCACAACACTGACCTCTACGTTATCGGGCAGGTCTATTATTTCGTTTTGCATTTCGGCCGCCTTCTTGGTGTACTGACCGACGAGCATCGCGTTATCTCGCTCCAAGCTGTAAGCAAAATCCTCCTGAAAACCATTGAATTGTGACACAAAGAACAACAACTCGACATGATTGTTTTTTAAATATAACATTGCGCTCTCACCGCCGCAAAGTGCACTTCAATATTACAGCATTAAATATATCGGCACGTTGCAATGATTTTTAGAACTGTAAGTACCGGGTCTGAAGTATATTCATAGCGCAGTGAATGTTGAACTTGCAAAATAGTGTTCCGGTGAACGTATCAGACGCAAGACAAGTCCTAATACAAATGATCAGACATGATTGGTTGAGAAGCGTCATGTGTACTAACGCATCTAGCTTCCGCTGCAGCGTCTCACGCTCCACGGTGAGCGTGGTGACGTGGTGCAGAGCGCGCTGCTCCGCTCCTCGCGCGGCAGCCTCCTTCTCCTCAAGAAGCTGCGTGGCCGCGCGCAGCCGTTCTGCGAGCGCCTCTAGCTGCGTCGCGCCCTCCGCTCGCCACGCCGCACTCGAGCGCACCGTCTCGTCGTGTATCGACCTTACACCCTCCAATTCCTCAGTTGCCTAAGGATCAAACTGGAGTGTCTAGGTGGCTTCACCACACCAAAAACAGGTGTTGCGAATGTAGCACATAAACTTTAATGTGTTGCAGTCCGAAGAGCGCAATAGCTACTAAGTTTTAAAGTATTTTTTTAGTATCTCTTATATTTATGACCACCTTAAGACTATCAATTGAAATAGATCAGGCTCGACGACATTATGTTGGTGAGTTGAAGCTGAACCAGCTGGCCGAGCCGGGTCGAGCCGTGCCGGCCGTATACACACCAGTTTAAGCGCCTGGTCGAGCCGGCGCGCCCGGTCGCGCGCCGCGTCCGCGCGCCCCTGCTCGCCCACCAGCTGCCGCTCGTAGTTCGCGCACATGTCGCACCGCCGCGCCGCCTCTGTTGCCGTAACGTTATTGTTCTACGGTCACATCACACTTAACACAATGTTTTACGAACAACGGCGAACACATACGTGAAATTAACAATTATTTCTGTGAGTCGAGAGCATTGCAAGTTCCACATGGTAGAACAAAAACTTTTTGATATATCATTATCTGCATTAGGCTGTTTTGGTGTTTACATCGAAAATTTATTAATTATTATTTCGTCCACGTTTTTGCGTTCCTATAGAGAACTAGATAATCTCTCACCAGACTCCTGTTTGATGTCTCCGCTAGATCCGGTCGTGGTTGCGGTGGCGGCGGCGCCTGGTGTGACCGGCTTCGCTTTCTAGTGAATAAACATTATTATTAGATTAACAAAAGATCCATTAACCTAAACTGGGTCAAGGTGATGGATAAAAGGCTGCGAGTTCAAACAGTATCAACGTCAAAAAGACTATTTATTGACTGATAATGTAAGTATATGTAAAAACCTTTAACTGTCAAGTTATAATTTAAACACATTATATATATATATATATTAAACCCACTTAAGTGCAACTAACTTTAGCCGTTGTGTCTCATATAACTGATTATAAAAGTGGCAAAGCGCTAAAAGAGCCGCACCAGAGCGTCCTGTAGCTGCGCGTCCGTCTCCCGCAGCTTGTTCTTCAGCGCAGTTATCTCCATCTCCAGCGGTTGGACGATGCTGTTCATTAATTCATTTTCTTCTATATTCTGTAATACACAATTATTTATTTATTTATTAGATTTACAGCAATCTCTATATAAACTAGGTCAATGTCTGTCAAAATCTGTTTGTAATTGTGTTTCCTGCGCGCGAGGTGTTCATGAGTCGATCTGACACAACATTCACGTGAGATCTGATTTAATATTTTGAAACTATACCCAAATCAAATCAAACCAAATCAATTTGTTTGCGAAAACACGGTGACAAAATATAAATGTTTATAACAGAATAGGGAGTGCACATTGCACTTGCTGCAAACTGTACAAATGTTTACATATTCACTTAATACACTCGCAGTAAATGGTACGCACGCTGCGGAGACGCAATTGTTCATTTAATATTTGTAGACACGTATAGTTTATAAAGTTTTATCAATTGTTGTATATTTACAAAAGTAGGATAGTTTGTAGATTAAAATAAAATGAAAATATGATTTTTGTCACCCCGTGTCCGTCACGAGAGTGCGCTGGTGTGTGCATGCGCTTATTATTTATTATATTATTTCCATGCTTAATCTCGTTTATATACTTTTTGTTTAATTATGTGTTCATTTAACTGAACAGTAAAAACACGTATTTCGTTATTTTCTCGAACAATCAAGTGTATCGGTTGTACAATTTACTGAATCATTAGGTTTGTAATACCATTTGCGGCAGGTAGTGTGAAGACGGACAACTATTCACCTTCTTAGCGGGCGGCTGGTCCTGGTCGGTGTCCGCACCCAGCTTGCGCGCCAGCGAGCGCACCAGCGTGGCGGGCACCAGCGAGACCTCCTGCCACATGCGATACACCAATTCACCGTTATTTTCCATCACAACTCAAGTACGATATCTTCTATTACACTGTTTTAACATTCATACAACTACTAGTAGTCGTTAATATTTTTAATTAGATAAGCGAATTAAAAAAATTATTAAAAATATATTAAATTACATCTCCCTCTCTATACACACTATCGTTTGTGTGTAACTTATATTATTACAATAAAGTTGGCAATGTCGACCCTCATTACAGAGTTAGACTGAAGCGAGATAAGTTCTACATTAAGTAAGTACTGCTTAGAAATGGAGATGTCAAAGCTTTTCTAATTTTCTTGCTGCATTATATAGTTATAAACACTTTTTGATCACAAATTATATAAAATGTTATTGACAATAGTTTTTTGTCAGTTAAGAAACAAACTCCTTGTCTCCAAATATGTTATGCATCCATCAACCAGGCCATTACCCAACCACTGACCAAAATTCATAATATTTGTTACTGATCCATTTTAAACAGTGTTTGCATAGTGGATGTAAAGGAACATCCTTGGCTGGTATCCTATAGTGTTCAACACTTAGCAAAACACAAAAATGCACTTTGCGATTCCGATATCGCATCCACTTCCGGTGCCCCGCGATAAGAGTGAACAGCACCAATAGTATACCCCAACCCGCAGTGATATGATTCAAACTCTTTTGGGTGGATATAAAAACAGACAATTTTAAAGTTCCAAACAAAACAAAATATAAAGTGAAAACATTACTTAACATACAAGTTAAAGCAGGTTGCATAGTTTCAAGTTATTTTTAAATATAGCTTAGATACAGTACAATTGTGCAGAAAGTAGCTCAATATAAATATATTTTGGTTATTATTTATTTTTATACAATATATGTGTGAGAAGAAGTGAAGTCAGAATACCTCCACCATTCCAATACTATACTTTCTTGTCTTAGGCAACTAAAAGTGGAACAATCCCAAGAAAAAGAAAGCAGCTGTCTATAATTGCTACAAGGTTACTACATTTGTCA
Organism: Ornithoptera alexandrae; assembly: GCA_029030555.1. NCBI lineage: Eukaryota > Metazoa > Arthropoda > Insecta > Lepidoptera > Papilionidae > Ornithoptera > Ornithoptera alexandrae. The sequence goes on along the minus strand of JARDVY010000041.1, from coordinate 11,031,871 downwards.
ATTCCCATGCTAACCATAGTAAGTATTGAATAGACCTTCATTGGAAGGAGGCCTATGCCCAGCTGAGATTATTTATTAGTTGAAGAGATGGTGATGGAGTATTATCATAATGTACCTAAATAAATTATAATGGTTTTTCTTTTTAAGGCATCAACTGCTATGAGAAATGCTATATGGCCTGAACTTAATTTTAGAGACAAACAGAACAAGGTATTTTGGTATTTAGGTTACCTGTTGTCTGAGTTGAGTGACCTGGTGTTCCAGCTCGAGGTTTTTCACGCGGAGGCGACGCACCTCTTCCGTACCAGAGGAGGACGCCTCCACAGTCTCTGGTAAAATAAAACACTGTATTCGAAAAAGTTTATAGTAAAGATGAAGAAATGATGATGGAGAATTAAACTACCTTTTGCTCCCCATGGCAAACAGAAAGACTGCAACATACTGCAGAATGATTCAATTCACTATACAATTTACTGTACAACTATTTAAATATGTTTACCATATCACAGTCACTCATTAATTAAAAAAAATTGATAAAGATTATTAATGCCACACATTTTTTATTCATTAAAAACATTAATCTTTCTTCTATAGGATAAAACAGAAATTCCTAATGAACTTAACCAGACTCACCACTAACAAGCAGTTGTAGGCTTTGTATCTCTGATTTCTGGTTCTCGCTGAGTGTCTGGAGCTGTTGCAGAGCTGTGCGTAGTCCCATCACTTCGGATTGCAGCTGCTCACACTCCTGCACCATTTTCCGCATGTCTTCTGCAATGACAAAAGAGGTAGGTTGTCTAATTAGTCTTTCTTTACAATGAATGCAAGATATTTGTAATCGGAAGTCAGACCACCACCTCAGAGCATTTCTCAAAACTTTAGCTGGTTAACATGTAACTTCATATAAAAAAATATACACTCTAATATCAAAAAAGCACAAGCTGAAATAAAAGGAAATTACTGCTGCATTTTTTTCTATGTAATATTTAGAATCGGTATCTAATAGCTAAAAGTTAAATTGTTATATTTAAATTATTAATATAAAGAACATAATAAATTTAAGAATTAATTTCCTATCCAAAAAAAGAGAAGAAGAAAGCATATTAATGTTTTAATGAAATATGTTCAATTTGTTCATTGTTACACAAAAATTTTATAAATTTGTTACATTATGTACAAGACTTAATATTGTTTGCTCATGTGACAAGCGCAATGTGGTACAGCACACCCATCCTAACTGGTGCCACATTATTATAGGTATATGTATCACTTAGTGAATGTGAATCAAGTGAATGTCCCAATTGTCTTATCACTTAATTGTATAAAGAGGAAAGAACTTTAAAATATATACAAGGAAAAGTTTGATGCTAACTGATTTAAAATTAAAACCTTATTGTGGCATTTGTACATCATCACCTTTGGAATTAAATAAATATAAATGTTTTCCTTAATCCATCCAAGATGAACTAAAAAAAAAAGATTCACACCCAGCTTATATGCAGTTATAGTTATATACTTAACAGTACTTTAAAAAAACAATCCATGTTTTAATGTATTATATAAGACATAAGATTATTAAACAACACATTAAGAAACATTTTATTCTTACAAATAATTTTAATAGGGCAGAAAGCTTCAACTATAGCACAATTACGAATTTATTGGATAACAAAGTAAATTATATTTACATCTATTTATTAAATACAGTCCAATGCTTTATTGAAACCACATCTGTTTAAAAATAATGTTTATTATTTCAATAAGTTTCGAAACGAACTATTAACCATTGCACACAAGCATTGTCATTAACCTTAAGCTACCAACCTTCTTTCTGTAAAAAGAGCTCTTTCATTTTCGCTCTCTGGATGTTAAATTCTTCCTCGAGATCTCGTCTCGCCGTCTCCGGTGACGATGCTCGGCCAACACCGTCTTCAACTTGAAACAAAAACACTACTCAGCCGCCTGCAGGTGTTGCTGCACCACAACCACCAAAAGATGCAGATGTGGAAACAAAGCACGGAAGCAGCTTTAATAAAGCATAGCATTGAGTAAAACGACTTTCTAAGAAATATAAAAGTCAATAGATGCTTTCCTTTCGCTGCTTGTCCAACTTACGGCTCACGGGATGCACTGTGCCTGAATTACAAATAAAATTTATAAAAACACACCTGCCCCTGTTATCTCGCCGGACATCTTCGATTGGTCGTTCATTGCCACCAGCTGTGTAGTTATAGGTAATAAAACTCTGGCATTCTGCTATTTACCATTTTTCTAAAGTTCACAATATTCAATCATGTAGAAATTAAGCGTCAAATTAGAAGAGAAAATAGTTTGTCGTTTGACATATGACATAAGTCATAAATCTACAGATAATAATAACAACAAATCTGATTGGATAATATTTTAATGCATATTTTGGATAAAAATATATAGGTATTGCAATATATGTTACTTAAGTAATAAATGTTTTTTTACGCTGGCTATTAATAGCAAGAGTAAAAAACATTTACTCATTGATTACTATTACGTATTTTAATGATATATCTACACAAACATACGAATCAACATCCCTTTTTACAACGTCATAACAATAGTATGATAATTTAATAACACATTAAGAGCCACTAACTTTATATATTTTTTTTTTCTTAGTCTTTATTAAAAGAAAACTTTATTGAAATATTTATAATTATAGTTTTCACAATATTAATACATCTTTGCATTAAGCTACAACCATTATAACAATTGGGATGAATATAATAAATGTTATGCAATTTTTATGCGGAATCGGATGTTTTAATATGAATTGCAGCTTAACTATAATTTCAAAACTGAAAACTGGATGGAGGCCTGTAGTAATAATTAATGACAATGATTAAATGTTTTTTGAACAAATATGCAGAGACTAGTTATATAACAAAATTAGAATCTGGTTATTTTCACCCAAAAACATCTAATCCTTACTAATTGGGATGTGTAAAATCTAAACGAAAATACAAGGGAATCCAAAATAAATTATGTATATCGACTACTGTGTCGTAACATAATGAAATGCATTTCGCATGTTTAACTGGGAAAAGTTTAAATGAAAACAAAAAATTTCTGTTAAATAGATTTATTTGGTATAATTAATTCACATTTATTGCTTTGTAGTTATTAAATAACGTAACATTTCTTATTGCTGCTATATTAAATTAAAATGAATTTTAACCAAAATTGAAAGAATATACAATGGGAAAAATAAATAATTCTTAACTATACATTTGACTACATTTATAATTGTAACAGCGCCATCTTTCATATATAATATAGAACATTTCAAGGCACAGACATATCACAGGTATAAAATTTAATTAATTTTATTTATAAGAATATTTGATAATATCTAAAATATTTACACGATTACCGCACACTTTTTATGCAATAATATATAGCATAACAATAAGATAAAACTGTGCGAAATACTAAAGTTCACGTTCGATGGCGCTGTGAAACAGTTGCACTATTCGCCGTTAGATGTCACTAAAAGCCTTGTTTAGCGTCTCTGAACTGGCGGCCGATCGGTTTGTCCTCCAGACAGGGGACCTGCACCAGGTTGAAGTAGATGTGGCCCATGAGGTGAGCGGCGGAGGTGTTCGTGTTCTTGAGGCAGTCGAACAGCATGTCATCGCAGGTGCAGTGAGACTTACTGTAGAGGGAGTTGTTGGTTAGGTTGTACCGGCGGGAAAAGGCGCGCACTTTAGTGGGGCAGAGGTCGTGCGTACGGCAGCAGCGGTCGAGCGCGCGGTCCGCGCCCAGGTCGTGGTAGTCCGCCGCTATGTCGCCCGTGCCGCACCACTTGGTACCTAGCCGATGATATATAAGTACGGTTTACATAACAGCGACAAAAACAGCTGCAGCTCGCCTGTTGAAACCAAGAGCATCAAAAACGTTTTCTGTATGTAATAAATGCATGGTTGGTTTAGTACCTTATTATTCGATAGCTGTTGCTACGTCACTATGAGAATACAATATAACTTAAAAACTAATTATATTTTTCATGGTTTTTTAATTTTTTAACAGAAGTCTTCTGACAATATAATTGGTTGGTCTGTGTTTCGTACCGGGTATGATGCCCTGCAACAAAGAGAGCGGACTGCCCCCTAGTAAGCCTGCGTGGGCGCCGCCCGCCCGCAACCGCGCCGCTGCGCCCCGCTCCCGCCCCGCGCCGCCCTCCAGCTGCCCACTGTCCCACGCTTCGACACCCTCCACCTGAAGTAGTAACATTTCCATTTTGTATACAACATCAGTTATAATTAAGTACGGACCATTGTTATAAGCAAAAACAGAACATGGTGCAATGGAAAACGTTAAAACAGCCGCCTCGCGTAGCGTGGGGGTGACTGATATTGACAGGTAACTGGTAACATTTGAACAGCTCCATATTTTAGACACAGATCTACAGCTAAAGCTGAACGCGTTTTTCAGATCCGTCGCATTATTTGATGTAAGTCGTGGACGGCGAGCTCGGCGAAAGAATCGAAAAACAATGCTGTTTCCAAGTACCAGCTTTGTGCCGTTGTTTGTCGACAAAGTGCGCATTGACATGCGCCATTGTATCTGACGATTAAACCACATCACCATTGTTTCAGTGCATCAATGTCGATGCAATCTCATTCATTTGTGCGTGTTTCATAATTTTTTTCACAATCTTAACATTGTTTTAATACATGAAGACAATTTATTCACTGCACCATTAGGCCCCATTAAAAACTAAATCTAGTTCTTATTACAAGGATAAGTATTTGTATCAGAATATATCTTTATAAGTCTAAAACTATCTCGGACCGATGCACATACAACTCAAGTGTTGCAACCGGTGCTTGTGCGTCCGGTAAATCAATTGAGGGTCTGCACATTCGTGTCGTGCTCAGTTCTCTATGCAGAAACAGTGATGTGAGGAAAAGTTCTTTTATGGTAATGACTACTTGGCATTCAAAGGACAGTGCCGCCGGGGTTTTGTACGGAGCTCGTCAAAATTTAAGTGCATCTTAAGCACCGCTCGCCGAGGCTTTGGTTATCTGAACTTGGACATAGAACTGCTTCCATACAAAGCTTATGTGTTCACAATACCTGCTTGTGTTCCCATTTTTGTTTATACTTTTAAAATATTCTTGAACCAATTAAATTAAATTCATGAATCTATGAAACTGTAGAATATTAAAGTAAATACTTACTAATTGTTAACTTCTATTAAATCGTTATGATGATGAGAAAAATGGAACATCATAATCATCGTAACCACCACCGTCATTTCAGTCCGTTGTCGTCCACTGCTGAACATAAGCCTCTCCGATAATTTCTAACGAAACAATTTGGTTGTCCTGCAGTGTTGCTTCTCACCTGCTGACATTGACTCATCAGCCTTATCATCTGCGGGAAGGTGACGCTGAGCGGCCGGTTGATCCTAGTCAGCTGCCGCAGGAGTCGGCTCGTATCATCTTCATCACTGAAAGTATAAGACAATCATTAAAACATCTATATACTATATCTGACTGATCGATACGACTTGCCTTATTGAGTGCAGCAGTGTGTATGTACAAGCGGGTCCTCTAGTACACGCAGAGGCGTCACGAACGTAGATCCTGTGACTTCTTCGAATACCGAGCACAACACTCTTAATGTGTACATTTTTTTTTACTCAATTAAGCGACGAGAGGTGCGAGACGTTCAACTGATGGTAAGTCATTCGCCTGCCCATAACAATGTTGTATTAGGATGGTATTCACAGCACCACATTGCACTCGTCGTCAGAGACATGAGATGTTGAGTCTTGTTACTCTAGTAATTTCAGTGGCTAGAGCACTCTTCAAACCATAACACAGTAATGGTTCTACACTACTGTTCGGCGACTGCAATGGGCGCTGCGGTGGTACCTACTTAAACGGTCTCCGGCAACAACGACCTGCTTCCGGTAAATATAACCTTAACCTATTCCCACAAGGCGTAATATCTTTTCGAACATTTTATGCTCAATACTAAAAAATGGTTCCGTTATGAGACTGATACATATAGATATATTTTTCTACAGGAAATACATAATCAAAAAGGTTGTTTGTCGGACTGTGATATCTATGTGACATTATATCATCTATCGCTATCTACCAACATCATCCATTCATTACAATCAATGCTTAGAAAAGGCTAATTAGTTTTTTTATTAGGATAATTCAGCGCATGAAGCGGATGTCAGATCTAACGCAACGTTATGTTGCAATATCCATTACATCAAGGCTCAGTGAGGGGCGGGCGTCGGACGTCGGACGTCGGGCGTCGGGTGTCGGGCGTCGGATCGAGTGCTCGTGCCAGTACTGCTACCACCACTAGTTCCACGCGTCGCGCGTCACTCGTCACGCGGAATTGTTTAAAATTATCGGTTTTTTGTTAATACAGCAGTTTCATGCAACAGGAAAACGGTTAATATATAATATATATATATATATGTACTATCCTGTTCCCGCTTTGCTGGCCGTAATATAGAATTAGTCTTGAAATGTCTCTGAAATATTCCTTGAGAGCGACCGCAACCGCAAATGGCGTTCTAAAGCAACCGTTACTATAGCAACCGTATAAATAACACCAAATGAAAATGTTTATAAATGTCTTTCGGAAATAAAATGATGAAGGTTCTATGAAATTCAATAAAACGTTCACTATTTTTTACGTGATTGGCAAACAAATAAAACCCATTTTCGTTATATAAAGATATGAATAATAAGGAAGAAATCGGAGGCGGGTGGTATGTCGGAAACCCGGGAGACCAGATAGGAAGATGTCTGATACTGAACACTAATAACTGAGCCCTTAACAATTTATGGCAACTTTTCTCTTTTCTGCATTGATATGTTTAACGTTATCTTCACAGAATCATTGCTAAATGTTATTTATAACAAAATGAATGGTTTTGTGAACATTAGCGGTAAGAACTGTGCGATTAAATAAACTTTCGATTCTTTGTTGTTATAATTAGTAACAGATATAAGTAAACTCTTAAATAAAGTAACTGCATACAAACTGAGGGTTAAACTAGAGTTCAGGGTTTCTTCTTATCGCCCGTGTTATATGCCCGAGAGTAACAGATTTATTAGTAAAATGTATCAAAGTGATAGGGGTATAAGGGGTCCGCATAGCGACTTGCGGGACCCAAGGCAACCTCACCTGCTCACCACGTGGTGCACCCTGCTAATGAACAAACGAGGCTTGGTCTCTCATCAATCCGCATTGGGCCAGCGTTAGCGGGAATGACTCAAGTGTCCCATATGAACCCCGACAAACGACGGTACCTGGTGCCCGGCAAGTTGTAAGTAATTTAACTAGATACAGCGCCCTTCAAACCGGAACACAGTGATCTTTACACACTACTGTGTATAGGTTGCAATAAACGATGCGGTGGTACCTACTTGGACGGTCTCCGGCATCAGAGACCACCCCGCGGCATAATTACCCCGCGGGGTGTCGTGGGGGCCGGCCGCGAATCAGCTCCGACAACGCACCGCGTGGATGAGCAGGCCGGCCAATAGATGCAACATTACGTAGGGTCAATCCTACAATTGGCATGCAATTGTTCCAATTCCATTGACCCATATACGGTGCGGGGTTCGAGGCCGACGTTGCGCAACGACTGCCGAGCGCCGACCTTACTTTCTCCGTGCAGCGCGGCGCCTCCACTCATTGTTGAGTGGAGACCATACCCGCTGTCACAGCACGCCCGCCACTGCGCGATTATTATTTAGAAGCCGCTTCGCCCCGGTGTCCGGGTTCCATGCCATTATCACTCAAATCGTAATTAAATAAAACATCTGTGTAATGCACTCCATACTAAGATCCACTTGTAGAGTGGATCATCACTCTGTCAAAGTTAAGCTCATTTTACATATATCTTAATGTCCTTGCTTTAACTTTATACTTTGATATAACTTTATGTACTACAAAATAAATAAATTAGTAAACCTGACAGAAAGAAAATTTTCTTCAAAATCTCTACTGTGTCTTAGGAGACCACTTCCGAAATCGAAGACAGATGATAGTACTGAAGACACCTTTGATGATGGCACGGAAAAAAAAAGATTCTGATTAAAAAAAAAACATAATTTTAAAACGTTTTATTAGCATTATTTACGCTCCATCATGTTAGTACAGCTAAATGAAACGATAGTTTCATCAAAAAATACATTATTAAAAAAAACTAGCAATGAAACAAACTAAAAAGCGGCTAATGCTCGGACCAGGGCATGCGCGCGCGGCCGCCGCGGGACCTCCGCGCGTTGGGTTCAATTTGAACCTTATCCCGTAGCGACGCGGAGCATTTAGACTGCGCTCTTTTTGAGTTTGGGTTTCATTGCTGCTTTTTTTAATAAAGTATATATTTTTTATAAACTGAATACTAACATGATGGAGCGTAAATAATGCTAATAATAAAACGTTACAAAAATATGATTTTTTTTTAATCGGGATCGATTTTATTTCCGTGCCATCATCAAAGGTGTCACTAGTACTATCGTCTGCCTTCGTTTTCGGAAGCGGTCTCCTAACACACAGTATAACAATTCTGTAACATCCTCGTTGAAAACTAAAGGAGTTGTGATATTTACTATCTTATATTTACTAGTCACAATTAAACACTTCTTTTAAAAGAAAAAAAAAATCAATTAAAATTAGTCCCGTTACGGGCAGATATGCAAGTAAAAATTGTAATATTTCTAAATATATTGATTATTCAAATATCAATCTTGACGTAGAGACCTAAGTCTAGCAATGGACGTCCATCGATCGGGATGTTGATGAAAAACTTGAAATGCTATACAGGTGTTATTTGTTCATCTTAAAGGACGGCAAGGCAACTGCAGCCCTCCGGCTTTTATGGCTGCCAGATCGCTACGCGACGGTAACCACTTAACATTACGTGACCCATTTGCTCAGTTTCCCACCTAATGGATTTGATTCGCAAAGCAGATAACAAGAGGATCGCATGAGCGCGACGTAGGTAGATATTGTTTAAAAAAGATTAAAATATGTATTTGCGACGATAATAATAACAATATATAGATATTCAAATAGAAACAGAATGTAACCCCGTTTTAAAAGGAAACGTAGCAGCGAAATAAACTTTCTCGTGCGATGTCAATGATAATTAGTATCGGAAATCGAACCTGGCATCCGAGTGTCACCACACGCGGGCGAGCACACACGCACGCACACACGCACGTATACACACACACCGAGACAGACATTGTGACGTTTCCGCCGAAGCTGCGGAAATTTGACACTTTTTAACCACCGTTATTAAATTAAAAAGAATTTAATGCAAATTTGTTATTATTAAAATCCTGTAATAATCGCGTAAATACAGGAAATCGTTCAATTAAAGTCTATGTTATACTTTATAGTTTCAGATATCTTCGTGTGAAAAATTCGACTAATTTGGATCAGCCGCATTGGAGATTAATGTTATTTTTTTCTATGTTTCATTATTCAGTATTGATACAGTGAATTTAACTAAATCATCTTAAAGTGATATTAAAAAAAAAACTGATATTTTACAATTTGTACAAGTTCTTTCGTACGTTTTCGCGCCAAATTTATTGAAAATGGTCACAGCGGGATTACGGCGCCTTGACGATTGCGTACAGATTACGTGAAGCGCGCGAAATGTGTGTTGTAGTAACCTACTCCGTAAACACGTTGACATATATTCGTTTTATTTGACTTTGACATATATTATTTTTTATTTTATTATAATATTAGATCCTTACATATGAAATTAGCGTTTTGTCGTCCTGACCACTTCCATCTGATATATCTCCTCTTTGGTTAACAATTCCGAATTCAAATTTATAAATTCATTTAGCTGCTACATTTGAGTTTTGAAAACAATCATTCATTTGTTTTTTCCTCATTATTTTTTTCTTTGGCGCCGCTTATTACCGCACAATGGAAAACATGAAATATCGGTATATTTAAGAGTACCAGTTCTACCGTGGCACCAATACCAGTGCTGCAGGAGCAGCTCGAAAGATTAGTGATGTGTACGGTGCTGGTGTCGCAAAAGAAAGCACGGTACAAGAGATAGCTGCAGGCTTTGGGATAAGTGACAAAACTGTATTGATCCACTTGAAGCAAATCGGGAAAATAAAAAAACTTGAACAATGGGTGCCTCATGCATTGAGTGAATTGAACTTGCAAACACGCGTCGACTGCAGCTGCTGTGTTACTTTGCTTAACCGACACAATGATGAAGGGATTTTAAATCGAACCATTACTTGTGATGAAAAGTGGATATTGTACGATAATCGGAAACGCTCGTCGCAATGGCTGAACCATGGAGACCCAGCCAAATCCTACCCTAAACGAAAATTGACTCAGAAAAAGTTACTTGTGATTGTTTGGTGGACTAGCGCCGGTGTCGTTCACTGCAGCTTTCTAAAATCTGGCCAAACGATTACGGCAGATATCTATTGTCAGCGCTCTAGGCCACTGCTGCTTAACGACAACGCAACACCACCACCACACACTGCACAACAAACAACCACTAAGTTAGATCAGCTACAATTGGACTGTCTACGACTTCCACCGTACTCCCCGAACCTTGTCCCAACAGATTACCATTTTTCCGGAATTTGGACAACTTCTTACAAGGAAAAAAAATTAACACTGATGCGTCAATCCAAACCGCCTTCAAAGAGTTTATTGATTCTCGCCCCCCATGGTTTTTTAGTAAAGGGATCAATGAACTATCTATGAGATGGCAAAAGTGCATAGATAACAACGCGGTGCATACTTTGATTAATTTAAAAGAAAAAAAAAATACTTTATATTAAAGCGCCAATTTCATATGGAAGGACCTAATATTTAACAAATGTTATTAAATAAATATTTTTAATTTTTTACAGTTTACAGTATTTTTTTTCTGTGCTCACCCGGTAAATATTGATTGATGTATTAAAACAAAGAATAATTTATTTACAATAAAGACGTAATAAATGAGAAGTTTTTAAGTTAAAGTGGTCTGATTTTTGCATGGTGTCTCCTGGAGGCGATTTCTTTCTTGGTAATTATAGAAAGGGCTAGAAAACACTAAATGTAGAACTCGTGTGTGATGTACGGGCGCGCATCGCACACTCATTATAAAAGCATTTAGAAAGTGTCGTAGGTACTTTCTTCCCTTTGTTAAAACATCTTAAAGAAAAAAATTATGTAACACGGCTACCATGTATGATTGCATATTTTGTTAGCTTCCATTTTCCATATTAGAGAATAATCTACAGTAGTAATTAGTTTTAAATGTAAAAGGAAAAAGCATGGTTTAAAAATGTCTTGTTATGTGTTTTATGATAAATAAAAAAAGTATCAAATAACACATTGGTTTCGGCAGCAGTGATCGTTACAATACTCTTGGCGGCATTCAACTTGCAAAACCGTAGGAAATCTGGCACAAGGACGCTGCATGCGCAATCCTCGCCACCGTGCCCAACTCACCATATTTTGGTGTAATATACATGACATTGTTTACTACTGTTTTACTGTAATTTTATTATATTCAAATTAGGATTTTGATAATATTACTTAAATATGAAGTGTGACGAAATAAAGGCAATTTGAAAATGACGTTTTATTATAAACAGTATAGAAATAAATAAACAGGGAGCAGACCGTAACGTAACCAAGTAAAAGTAAAAAAGAAAACCACGCCCTTGAGCTCACAAACATAAAAATTGTGTCGCGAAAACATAATCGCAACCTCATCTGCAACTAACTTCTGAACGCAGATGATCCTAGGCTATAAAGAAACATTGAAGATAGGATTCATCAAACTTTCCTGAACGAAAATTCGTTAGTGTGAACTAGAATTGATATTGGTCTATAGTTTAAGAGATTTTCTTAACAGGATAAGTAAATTTTCTGCGATCATTAACTGGAGTCCTGTTCTTCGGGCTCGGGGCGGGAATTAGCGTGGGAGTCGCTGGAGCGGGTGCCGCGGGTGCGGGCGCTGCGAGTGCGGGCGCTGCGAGTGCGGGCGCTGCGAGTGCGGGCGTCTGGTCGCCGCGGGGTGCCCGCCCGCAATCCGCGCGTTGCTCGCGCGCTCCGCGTTACGGCACGCTCGCGATTCACCAATTTATTGCCAATGTTATGCAAGAAGTCAACAGGAAAGAATAGCTGATTTATGTTATTATATCACCGGTGGTAGGTGTCTGTTGCCGGAGACCGTCTAGGTAGGTACCACCGCAGCAGCTATTGCAGTCGACAAACAGTACTGTGCAAACATTACTGTGGTCTAGTTTGAAGAGCGCTGTAGCTAGTGCAATTAGTGGGGTAACGAGGCTCAACATCTTGTGTCTCGGGCGACGAGCGTAATGTGGTGCTTTATATAACATCGTAACTAGATTCACGTTGTTATGGGCAGGCGTATCACTTCTCATCAGTTGGACCTCCGGCTCGTCACGTCGCATAATTGAATAAAAAAAACAATAGAATTACATAAATGACGCAATCATTGTATAGGCTATGCTTGCGCGTGCTTAGAAGACGATGCGCGTTTCTATAGATATAATTAAGTAATAGTGATTAACATTACATACGTATGCGCCTATGTAATTACATAATTGTCTTCCGTGTTGTTTAAAGGAATGTTGTTCACAATGTATATTTCCGTTACTTGTTTCTTTTTATTTAGCCGATAGGAAAGGGTTTAGTCCCTGTGGCATACCACCGTCAGCCATGCGCAGACGCATGCATCAATTACTCAATGATCCAATCAGGGAGGCCGACGCGCCCCTCCCGCTCGATCCTTCTAGAGCGGGCGTTAGGAATTGAACCGCGAATAGCTACACAATGGGCTTACAATGTAAAAATGGACATCGGCAGTAGTTTAAAGCAGCTCCCGAACAAAATGTAACTTGTTACAAAAGGGCACTATTTTAATAAGTCAGAATGAAAGAGTACTTAAAATTTTCTAAACCTTCTTGAAATTAGCGAATGCTATTTGAAAATTCTTAAATTACAATTTTTTATATTGTATTGAAACTATATTTAACATGTAGAATAATATTATATTATAGATATACAATTCGCACATACAAAGATTAATTTAGGAATCTAGTAAAAGCTGAAAAGCTAGGTACACTCAACCAACCAATGCCACGCCATACGAGCATAAATTACTAATCATTTATTTATGTAATGAAGGAAATACATCTTACCGATTATTACGAAATCTTTCACTTGGCTAATTGCGCACGAAAAGATTGTTTATTAAAACTGGAATATCTTCACTAACCATGTAGTCAATCCACCAGTGAGAAGTTTAACGGTGTTCATAACACGGAAATGTAATGGCGTTCGAGAAAGTGACCTACTCGGATTTATTAGCGCCAGTTTAGTGACTATTTGTACTATTAGAGCAGGTAACACAATATCCGGTGAATTGAGAACTAAAAATCATACCCCACTGAATTCAATAATCAATTTCCAATAAGCTGTTATTTCTTACCAGCCGGGGATCAAGAATGAATCATCTGACAATATTATGAAACTGTGGGAGCTTCATGTGTGCTAACATCGTTTTTCTGCATACCTTCCCCGTGTAATTAGTGAAGGAATTAGTTTTTATTGAGGCTTTTAAGGGCTCCCTAAGGCGTATTCTTCGTGTCAGAATCTCTGTTCATCATTAAGACATATGCCAACCTTAGAGAAGCCACAGTTCTTCCGCTTGGCGGTCGCGTGCGCGAGCTACACGTGTGGAATATTGAAGTACGCTACAAGTGATTCGCATGTTAAACGAAGAGTGGAATCGTGTGGGAAGCCGCACTGCCTCATGCCGTCGCCGAAGCTTTGCAAGTGCACAGCTAGGCCGCTCCGACAACCGAGGACCATGGAAACATGCGGCAGAAAATTTATTATATATCATTATAAGGAACGGTTCGAGCAAACAGAGCGTTAACTGGTCGTAAACGAAACGTCTTTCCATAACAACGTGTTTTGTTACGACGCAACGCAACACATACACTAAGTGTGGAAAGTGTTGTGTCGTGCTATTGACTACCGCACAGGCAACCAACATGTAATGTAGGAAAAGGGAAGCACGAGTTGCCAGAATCAAATCGTGTTGCTCGTGTGGAATATACGATAACCAATTAACAGTGATACATCAAAAGTTCACGAGCAGAGTTCACAATGTCGGCCGAATTGGTTCATTTGGTGAATGGAAGCGGATCACGCGTCTTTGCGGGTTCGCGAGTGTGCTTGCAGTGGCGGCCGTTAACAACTAACAATCTGCCACAGCCACGCCTTTGTGTCCATTGTGACGCGCAGTGGACGACGGGATGTGGCGACGAATTCGAGATCCGGCAACTTTATTGTGCACCACGATCCGCACACTACACACTGGAAGTAACACACGACATACTACACGGACAGGACGCACGTCGGAAGCTTAGCCTTTTACACCTCGAGCTAAAGGAGAAACGTCTTTGGTAAAACGTCTTGTCTACTAAAGAATGTACCTATAATTCGCATGGAAGCTTCAATTTTAGACGAGGTCGTGACAGGTGACATAATCTTTTAACAAAATGGAATTGATATTAGTTTGTCCTTTTAAGATCTACCAAACCATTGGTAGACGGTTCAAAGAAAAAACTAGTTAAATTTATAACATTCCATATTCTGAAGCAGGAATTAAAAATATATTATCAAGTTTGATCATTCAAGATAGATAAATGGTTACGTAGAAATTGAAATGCTCCGGAATTTAATCCTAGCACGTTATACATACACGTAAGTAAAACAATGGATAAATATAAACATACTTCAAGCTTCAGGTGATCGTCATCTGCCACCGCACTTAGTTCTAATACAAACGCAGAGCACTACTAACGTTGCAAGGAGGTATTTGCGAGGGATGATTAGAGATGACGTATCGTGATACATTGCGAGTATCAAGCAACAAATTTATATGTACTTCATGTTCTTTCACAAAAGCACTCACACTCTTTTTCCGTAGATGCGGATATATTTAAATAACTGTGCAATACTTAAAACTGCATAAGAAGCCTATTTAAACAGTTTTGAACACAGAAAAAGTAGCTATAACTAGTCCAGTTTTATTATAAATTTGCCAGGGTAGGAACCCTCATAAATCTGCCGCTATAACAGCATACAATATGGAATTTTCTGAGCGGGCACGCAGGCCTCATTGTCACATAATATTAGTTGAGGTCAAGTGTGAGTCCATTGTCAATAAGAAGCAGCGCTAAGTGCAGTATACAATCCGATCTGTTGAAGAATGGTGTAGTGAGGTAACTGAGATCCTCATCCACGCCTCCTCAGGCGTAACAGCTCAACACAGCGATCGCAGTACTGTCGTAACATTCTTAACTATTTACTAAGAAAGGAAGGAGGCCGAGGCATATCACCAGAAAAGTATCCTGCTTGCACTGATGACTGTTGAACTGTTGCACTTTGTTGAAAAAAATATAAAATTGAACTAGTAATCAATGATGTCCGATGATAATCAAATATTAAATAGAGACAACAGCACCGCCACACTTGTTGACAATTCATATAAACAAGAAAGAATATGAGAAGATTACCTGACGTAGAGTCAATCAATCCAAACGAAGCGGAGGTGCGAGCTGATGTAACTTATAAACAAAACGAGTAATACGGAGCCATTGTCCGCCATTTGGTTAGGGCAACGCTAAACACTAATATTACATTTGTTTTGTCACAATGGCCATTCATCGTCCCATGTTGTCATCGCCAACGCTTTTTTACATTAAATTAAGACCATCACTCAACAGATTACAAGAATTGTAAATTCTTAAACACGCAATACAAAGATATAACATTAAGTCTGCACGTCATTGCAAAATCTTAGTGATTATTCCTGATTGTGACTGTATGTTGTGTATGTACGCTGATTGAAAGCCTCGTTTCATAAAATTTGTGCTCGCTGATGGATATTTTTAAAAACTAAACATTTTCTAATAAGCAGCGATCAACTCGATCTTGTAGTTACTTTCCCAGTTCATAACTAATATCCTCATCATCATTACACCGGCTAATACGGTTCACGTTTACCCCATATATAGTAAACGGTACTTAAATAGGTAGAAAAACTTTTAGAGAAGAATAGCACAATCAACAAAAATAAAGTTAACTAGCGCTCGTAACATACACAGCGAGCTCGCGTGTCGCGTGTCGCGTGTCGCGTGTCGCGTGTCGCGTGTCGCGTGTCGCGTGTCGCGTGTCGCGTGTTGTGCGCATGCTCTTGACTTTGCAAAGCCTTCGGATGAAACTGAAAGTGGCACTGAATCAACCCTCACCGTGTCTGCGAAGCGATGAAGTTGTAGTATTTAGGGTATGAATGTTAAAGATATAAGATAAGATCCTACAAATTGAAACATTGAACAGAATTGAGAAGAAAAGTACCGTTCGGGAACAAAACAACGTTTTTATGCTGATAAAAGTAACTGGGTCGAGAAACGAGTTGAGAAGAAATAAAAACAAACCGTTTATATCACATGTAACGATTGTTACAAGAAAGCCACCATAGCTTCACTTTCGCAGGCGGAACAATGTAAACAACGAACCACTTTCACTTTCACTGCTACAGTACACTTACAGGTGATGCTTCAAGCTCGATACCGCCGGCGAAACGATGTGGCCTTACGGGCTACAGGCACACCTCATACGTTACAACGTTATCAGCCGGAATTTGCTCACTGCTGAACTGAGGCCTTCTTCAAAGATCTCTATTCCGATTACTCCTATATCCTCGACTAAGTCCTTGGTTATCCCTATGCCTACCAATACGCGGCCACTGCTCTAGACCATTCCTAACAATGTTGTCTGTCAATTTCCACTTTTTTATATTTTTGTTTCGTCATTCCAATGGTCCCTGTGCGATATTGAGCTTCTTTATAAGGCCTAATATATGCAGGTCACATCTAGGTTTACGTGTCCCATTTCCTATTCCCAAATTGCAAAATGTGAACTGTCTTCATGATACTTTAGTATGTAGTAAAAAAGAAGAAGCGTATCTTGTCCAGGAACCCACGGCTAGTATAATAACTTATTTTAATGATTTTGTTGGCCTTCCCCACCGCGCCATATGATTCCAACATACATGAGTACCCGTGACCCTATTATTGTTTCATTCGGACAACACACAAGCGATCGATCGACGGTGAACCGTTATTTGTAAACCATCGTTACCCGACCACGCACCTTGACCTACCCACTACCTACCCACAGTTTCACTGAAACGTTGACTCGCATCGAATTGTCATCTTTTATGTATTATAAAATCGATTTCCATTAACTATTTGAAAGGAAATGTTGTGTACATATTGTACTGTTCAAAGCAGGCACCGATGCAAAGGACAGAATAATTTATAGCTTTTTTGTGCGGAATGTGTTAAAAGTAAGAGAAAGATGAAATGTACAAATGCATGGCAATCTACGACCTTCAATCATCTAAAACTCTTGTTAATGAGCTACTAGACGGTTACCGGGCTGCTCCAGCCAACTTATAGCTAATAGATAAGAGCAGTTAGTAATTAATAATCATTGGCATAGAAAATCATGTCTTCACATCTTAAATCTGATATAGTAATGTGTGGTATATTTATTAAAATAATTTGAACGGTACATACGGATCATGTTTTTCACAATTACAATAAAGATAATATGTTTACTCTATTACCAGTTACATCAAATCAGGTACATCTTTTAATTAAAACCTATATATTTAATAAATAACTTAAGTAATATTTTATATTTTATAGACGTTTGTATTGGAAATCCACCCTTAGAGATGCCAATATTAATTAACATTCACAGTGTGTGTGTGTGTGTGTGTGTGTGTGTTATTGTGTGTGTGTTATTGTGTGTGTGTGTGTGTGTGTGTGTGTGTGTGTGTGTGTGTGTGTGTGTTATCAACATATCGTTCAAACCGCTCTACTAAAAGAGAATAGCGATCAAACTGTCTTCCTGTTCGTATATTAATTGTATTGTGTAAGTAATTAATATTCTCAGACGCAGCCGAATGAACGTTTGTAACAGTTACATTTTTTAGGGGTAAGGAAGAGGCCATTGAACAACCGAAAGCCTTAAAACCTGTGAAGAACATAAAGTCTAGTACAGATGCCACTAGTGTTGGTTCTTGGACCAACAGCAATCCGCGTAGAAATGTCGGTGGTCCGCAGTAAAATGTGCAACGTACTCACTCATGTTATGTTTTAAGATCCATTGAAAATTAATTTATAGCAATTCGTTTTATTATTAACCTTTCATTATTCGGTTATAATTAACTAGATACGTTTTATGTTCTTAGATCATATTTTTTTTATTGATATATTTGATTATTTTATTAATACAGAGATTAAAGAGAACTGTCTGAAAAAAGTCAGACCTTTCAAGGATTTTCACTTTGTGTTTGTTAGTATAAAAAAGATAGTACTTATGACAGACAACTTCCTGCAGGAAATAGCACGTTAAGAAAGAGTTAATGACTTTATGTTGGGTAAAAGTATTTAATATTCGAAATTTAATATTATAAATTAATAGTCAAATTAAGCCGTAAACGAATTTGAATTTTTTGTTTGAAATTGTTGTTCTGTTGAAAAATCAGATCACATCGCAGTCTAATGAGATAAACTGTCAAAAAGAAAAAAT
This sequence comes from Ornithoptera alexandrae, assembly GCA_029030555.1. Taxonomy (NCBI): domain Eukaryota; kingdom Metazoa; phylum Arthropoda; class Insecta; order Lepidoptera; family Papilionidae; genus Ornithoptera; species Ornithoptera alexandrae. Next base: position 11,013,160 of record JARDVY010000041.1, on the reverse strand, counting down.
GGAATTTGTCTTTTGTATTTAAGAGGAAGACGAATTAACAAACGTGTTTATTAAAAGTGTTACAAATAATAATGCAGTCGGTTACAAAAAATGTAACGCTTATGTTGTTATATATAATAAGATCATGCCTCGGTAGCTGAGTACCTTCTTTACGATTGTCTACAGCACCCTTCAAACAGGTACACCTTGATACTAGCAGGTCACTCTGACAGAAATAGATTCTACGGTAGCAGATAAGGTATGTTTAAAGAACTACACTTTACTCGTGGCCTTGAGACATAAAATGTTCAGTTTCGGTACCCCAGTAATTACGCTAGCTACAACGTCTTTCAAACCAGAACACTAATGTTTGTCGGCTGCCATAGGAGCTGCGTTGGTCTACGGTCCTAGACGGTCTCCGGCAACAGAGACCTACCATCAGTTTAATAAACAAATGTTGAGATGAGTGTTGAGATCGTGCTGAAAGCAGAGTTACAGATTGGGTTTAAATGCACACGATTTGTAAATGTCGCAATAAGTGATCGAGGAGCAGTTCCCTGCGGACCCTGTGGCAGTGAGTCAGCGCGACGTTTATTAGCCGTGAGGTCCCGCTGCGGGACCTGCGTCGCGTTCAACGTGCTGGAGCTAACACGTGACGTTCACTACACACTGCTGTGTGTTAGTACGAGTATTAGCACTTTTTGTTTCGCTGGGTAACAACAACGAAGCTAATCCTACATCCGGCTCAAAGGACTAAAACTTGTCGGGGTTGTTGTGATACAATAAGAAAAGTTTGATGGGAAAGAAAAAATACAAAGTTAATCGTCTCAAATTTCAAAAATGTATTTTATACATTTTCTGGTATTAAGGTTTTACCCATGGCCCTCCACAATTATGGGTACCCACCGCACTCGTTACTCACATATTTGGCAGATCGATTTCATAACATCGATAAACCTGCTGTCCCTTTGTCCAGTTGTCTCCTTTCAGTCTTTTTTTATAACACGCCGACAGTAGAAAAGTGGTGTAAGTATACACTAAACCTTCTCCGAAACAAAAAATTTATTCCTGATATACAATCAATCAAATACAAGGGGAGTTTAAAGGTTCCCGCACAACAACTCACCGAACCCAAGCCAACATCACCTCCTAGTGGTGCACCCTGATAATCAACAAACAAGGCTCTGCTTCCCACAACCCGCATTGGTTCAGCGTGGTGGAAATTGACTCAAATCCTCCCATATGAATCCTTATCCGATCGATGTGGGAATCTTTGGGTAGGTTTATGTCCAGCAGTGGACGTTTATCGGTTGATAATTATACAATCGATCAAAGCCGAGTCTGTACGATTTTTTTAGTATACATGGCAACGTAAAACCGATGAATTAATTATGACATAAAAACAAAAAAGATTATATTTATCTTGTCCGGTCAACGCAAAGCTACAAATGCCGATTATTTCTAATGTATTAAAACGCAATTGCTACATGGATGCACATTAAATGTACATAAAAGTAAAATTTATTACGTCAATAACAACAACATTCCTTTAAAATTATTGCATAATGTAAATAACTGTATCAAGGATAAAGTGCGATTATCTTTCCGTTTCATCAACTTGTTTATCAAATATGAAGATGAAATTCTTTCAGTTGACTTGTTCATTAAATTATTATTAAAAAAAAACATGTGCCACTAGAGATATATTGTTTAAGCTTGTCTCGTAGTATAAAATATTGCTTTATTCCTGTCAGGAAAATGTATAGGATATAATATTGAAAGCAATGCATACAATGCATGTTAGGCAGTATTAATACAACCTCTGTGGTACACAATGTTTTTTGATTCGACGAAACGACCAGACGAGTGTGACGATCACCTAACGCCGAGTGATACCTGCCCATAATAATGTGACGTTGAGACATAAGATATTAAGTCTCGTTACCAGCAATGTCTACCACGTTGCCACAACCAGTTTCCAGTAATATCATTGGCTACAGTCTTTCAAATCAAAACACGATAATGTTTCAAACAAAAGTTTGGTGGCAGAAAAAAATTAACAACCCAGACGGTCAACCGTAACAAAGACTTACCACCAGTACCACATGTAAATCCTCAACGACAGAGGTTTTTTGGTTATAAATTATATTACATAAAATAACGATTTTTGGACGATTTAAATTATTTTAAAACTTTTTCTGTGAATTTCGGTCAAATGGAAGCGTTTCCGCGTTCACTGGCGTACAGCGTGGAGTGCGCCGAGTTAATTTTCCAATCAATGGTCAAAGGCATCGACGTCGCACGGCCATAATTTCAATTAATCACAATTGCCTATGAGAGTGACACCTCGCCACTGCCAACTGCCCACAATGGCCTATTCAGAGCGCTGGACCTACTCCGTATCCAGAAATGATTACTGCTAACATTTGCAGATACTGTTCTACCATTTCAACGAGGAAATGTTTCATATCACTCACACTCAGCGCAACTTTTGACTTTTGCTGTTTAACGTTTCTTTCGAATGATTAATTTCTATTTAAGGTGATTTTCACAAGTTAGTTCGTAAACAGTTTGAGAAAAAAAATAATTATAATATTTGAAGTACATACAATAACAAAAGTTATATCACGATACTACCAATACTTGCTTATTGACATTATTGTTACGCGAAAAACAATTTAAATTCTTTAAACCCTATTATAAATATATTTTAGTCTGCTAATAATTGTCCTGAATTACTTACACAAACAGAACGTTTTTCATAATTATTAATATATTTATTAACATATATTTCAACTTGAGTAGGTAAATGACTCGTCGGTATTATTTTTTCATATATATACAAATATTGTTACTTATAATCTTATTATAACATAAAAATATCCAAAATCAAAATCGTATACGCACTAAGTCTCGATGAGCTCGCAGTTGAGCAGCAGCTTGCCAGGGCCCAGCTCCACCACCGCGACCGTTTGATCGTGGTGGTACACCATCCGCAGCGTGTCGTTGCCCACCCGGCGGCCCGTGTAGGGTTTGACCCCAGCGGCCGGCTCCCGCCGTTCGGCGTCCTCGGACCTCGTGCCCACGGTACCCACCAACCCCGCCAGGGACCAGCCCGCGGGGAAACTGAACGCGAACGGTTTAGCGGAAGCCGATTGCGGCGAGGAGACGGCTATGCAGCATATCACAACGAGGGATATCAAGGACTTGAGGATACCATCGGCTAAAGGAGCGCCCCTGGTGAGGGCCTCCCTCGCGGTGCGCACCGCGCTGAGCAGCCTTCGGAAGGACATGGTTACGCGCGCTCGTCCATAGCGTGCGTCCACTGCGACCGCCCGCTGCCGACTGAGCCGGCCAGAAGCGGCCAGCGCGGGCCGGCCGAGCCGCGCCGCGCTGCCGCCGCCGGCCCGCGCTCACACTTTCTTCGAATGCGACGTCATGTGCGAATTTCACCCCGGGTGTCCTCGTACATCCGATGCTGCAGGACAATACCGTACAAATCTTTTCTGCTGTACCCTCTATCAAATATGGTTTATATGAACTGGTTTGAATATTCAATGAATAGAACTTTCACTTGGTTTCCTCGTTATTCAGGATTTTTAAATGGCACACACCATGGCATTTACACCCTTTAAATAAGACCCCCTGTACTCCGCCCACTACTGGTTTGCAGTAGCAGTAGACGGTGTGATTTTATTCACCTGAATAGTATCCGGCGAGGTAAAGGGTTGTCTGTTGGTGGTAGTGTATAATGTTCCAGTAACGTTGTACACAGCATTTTCTTGATTTCTCTGGAAAGCATTAAAGTTGTCTTTATAGTTTATCTAACTGTTCTCCGCCCCCTTCGCTGGTCGCAATATAAAATTAGACTTGAAATTTCTCTGAAATATTACTTGAGGGCAACCCCAACCGCAAAAGACTTCTGTAGCAACCGTATAAATCATACCAAAATAAAAATGTTTATAAAAGATGAAAATAAAAAGCCTATAACAATCTACAAATCATTCCGGGTCGAATCATGTCCTTATGTCGGTATGTTTACCAGTTTTCACCAGATTGGAAAGAAATTATCTGATGTACAGTGTACAAGAGAATAGATAAAAAAGTTATTGTAAGCAAAAGTTTCCCTTGTATTACTTTTCATTATAGTGTAAAAGTATTAAGGTACTAAATTCCATGTGTAATATAGCACGTAAAATCAAGTGCATATCACGCCCAATTTGTCGTAGACAGTCCGATTGCAGTAAACCGACACGGACACCGGCCCGTAGGCCGATCTTACCCATCGCAACACAGGGCCGTGACTTAATTCAAGGGAAATCATACACGGTGACAGTGCATAAGCATTACTTAATTAACAAAATAGAAAACGACTGCGGAAAAATGGTTTCCGGTACCTATATAATAACATTTTTTACTACCGTCCACACACCTACCACAACATTAATGTTATAATTTTTAAATTGTTGCTGCTGATTCTCAATGTATTAATTAAATTCTCCTTTGTTCATTCATCCAATGTAAAATGTAGATCTCACCTAAGAACCCTTCTCAAATTTCCGTCCCACAGTCCCGAATCTTGTTGTCACTCTGTCGTTACACACACAGGTACCCCCTGGACCTGGAGTGCACGATTGTCCTGTTAGGACAGTGGCACTAATTAAAAAGCGCGTTAAAGAGTATTATTTTGCGCTATCCTAATGCCTATAAATTTTCATCTGGTTTTTTTTCTTCTCTTTTTGCTTATAAGCTATTCTAGATTATATTTAGTTTTATAAGTTTTGTTCTATTGTATTATCAGAGTGCACCAGGTTCACTGTCACTGCAACCAAATCTCCCAACTACTGGAAAAATGTACACCTATTTCTATGTATATTATATTTTCATTGTAATTTGTGTGTGCATAAATAAACAAACTTGTCAAAGAAATGTTCGTGTACTGAATATTAGCCTAGCAATGAACGTTTAGGTATAAACGTTTGCCTATTAAAATATGTTTTGAGTGAAAAATTACTCGAGCAGCTCATACAATAACACGAAACCTTTAAGTATATCCGGTGCGTAGGTAGGAAGGGTCATTGTGATCGACAACGTATATTTATAAAACATCTAGAACCCGGAAATCTAACGCAAAATTAAAAGCTAAGAGGCATACGCTGCCATTGTCTACAAATAATAAATTTCTTAGTCTACATATTTGATCTAGCAAAATCCTGTGTTATAAAGCCTGTGTTATATCATATATTTGATCTAGCAAAATCCTGTGTTATAAAGCCTGTGTTATATCATATATCTCAAGCTTTTGGTCACTGACAGGTCCGTCAAATCCCGTCAAAATGTTCTCAAGATTTCCCGAAAAACAGGCAAGCAGACAAACATCTTAAAAAATGCTGTTTCCGCTTCTAATGTACCATGATAAAATGTATGTGAATGAAATGAAGAGTTGTAGTTTTGATGTTACGAACTATTTTTATTCTCATTTTTAAATACACCGTGTTGCTCCACAGAAATGAGTTACATGCAGCAAAAACAACAGTTATACGTTCCAACTCGGTCCGGTTAACTGCATTTAAAGGTTTTACTTAATATATGCTTAGCACAGCTTAACTAATTCCTTATCCATAAAGAAACAAACACTACGCACCGGTGCGCGGACATTCCTCTGACGCAATAAATTAGATTTAGAGCGATAAATCGCTTTAAGTCCGTTGTTATAACATCGTACAATAACATCTTCCTACAACATTCAACACACCGTGACGTTCATTAATATAATTAGATTCAATGACATATTCATTTTCTCACTTAGACATTATCTCCTTTCGTTTTTATTTCATGGTTCTAATGTACAATAGTTCAGCTGAGACTGGTCGGGATTAAAACATTTCCGCCCCAAGCTAGCTTATTTATTCAATCGCTGTAGAAATCACAGTTACACGGAAAATAAGTGAATGTAGGTGAGATATTGAATCCCCCCAAACAGGCTCGCCTTTGGCATGGTGGTGGGGTAGGGTGAAGCTAAGAGAAACCTTCCCGACCGGCTCGTAGCGTAAAGTCGGCCCGAGATGGCTGCTTTAAGTGAGCTCCATAGGCTCACCTCGGATGTGTGCCGGTCGGCTGCGGGGACAGGCTTGCTCTGCTCTTTGCAGCTGTGGCGAAGTCGCGGAGGGACAGGAGTCGGTATTGTGGTTCGCCGCTCTCTCTACTCTCCGCGACCAACCTGATGCAACGGCTGTAGGGCCGCGGAGGAAGGAGTTTATCGGTATTGTGTTTCGCGCGTCTCTCTATCCTCCGTGGCTGTATAACGGTTGGCGGCGGAGCTCAAGACCAGATCCGCTACACGGAGTCGGGAGAGTTTTCTCCCGTGGCCTCTGAGTGACGGATTCGGGAGGATCCATTGTCCATGTGACTATAAAAGGCCAATACGAGGGCGCGCTGTATGTTCAGTTGCGCCCGTACAGAGATAGAAAAGGCGAGATCTCGCCCCCCGAGATAGAGCTACGCGGTGCAGCCGGCGTTGGTGGAATTCCGGAGATGTGCGTGAGCGTTCCCGTGGCAACGCTGTAAAGCGACGCAGGTGGAACATCGTGAGGGGTTTTAGTCGGTGCAAGTCCGAAATAACTTTTCTCTAACCCCGCGAAGACCGCGAAGAATGCGAAAGCATTTCCTCCATGTAAAACAAAAAAAGGTGGGATATTAAATAATTCTTATTTTTAACATTGAAGTTATCAGGCGCTGTTAGTTTATAATAGTTATACGGATATGGTTACTTAACCTTACGTGAGATTGTGATTAATCACTAAGCTATGTAAATAAAAAAAATAGTGTAATAACAACATTAAGATGCTAAATGTCTGTACTCTAGTAATGTCACTAGCTACCACGTTCTTTAAACGGGTACACACATGACCTTCACAATCTCTGGTAAGTAGACGATTCAAGGTACTCTATACCAATAAAAGTAAGGTTTCACTCTTATACTATTTATTGCCTAAGACAGCATCAATCCAAGGTGCGTGCGTGGCCAGGGAGTAGGCATATAATACACTGCTTCTCGCAGCCCCCTCGAATTCAGCAACGGCGAGGAGGCGCATCGTGTCGTCCTGCTTCACTATCACAGGGCCGCCGTAGTACATCTAAAATAAAGTTCCTGAGTGTAGTTGATGACATTACCTTTCGAAAACTGGAAATCGGTAAGACATGCATTATCAAAAGCTAATAATTATTTTTTTTTGCTTAAATATTAATTCTTATTTTGTGCTCTCTATAAACTAACAATTTAAGTAACAATTGCAATTCCCAAGAGTCTTCGTACGTCCAGCAAAAAACTATCAATAGCTAAAGATAATCTTCTTAGTCATTATGGATTGCTATTGCGCTTTTTAAATGGCTTAATTTCTTTTAGTGGTGATTCTCTTTATTGGCAATGAAGTGATACATAATTTCAATTTCACGTGATGTTTAGTGATAATGACGCCTAATGATTTCAAGCATGCTCATTCAATTATGCTGTTTTTAGCCTACGATATGTACTTCATAAACTGAAACAGCTGCCTAATAATACTAAAAATAAAATGACCATTCCTGAGGTATGCAAAAATCTATGTATGTATACTTAATACTATAAAAAACCTTTGAAAAACTTCGACGATACCCTAGTAATAATAGCTTTAAAGCTCATTTGTGCGATTCTAAAGAAAGAATAACTTTGATCAAAAATGTTTACTTGGGCTATACGACGCCGGAGCAACCGCATACAATAACTACTCGTGAACTTACACACGCTACGCACCCCCCTACACCCCTCGAGCGAACAAAAGTTCTGTGTATTTGAACAAATCTTTTACCTGATTAATTTTACTGTCAATGTCATTTTGCGCAGTGAGGCAAAGTATGGAATCCTGATCCGGATAGGTTAAATTAGCTTTACACTCCTCGGACGGTAAGGTTTTAGCGGAAACCGACGCTACATTCATTACTTCGCTGCCGGTCTCGTTCTGAAATTTAAAATGATTTTTACACCGCCTATACCTACCTATCATGCAAAAACATTAAACTTATGTTTTATTGTTAGTGGCTTACGTTAACTAAGAACCAGCCATAAACTTGAACATCTTCTACTTCCTTTGACTTGCTCCTGAATATTGGTAAAGTTTCAACACTCGCAGCAGGTTCTATTCTCAATAAGACTACAGTGAGATTCTTATCGTGTTTGTTTAGTTGTTTTGCTTCATTCCAGGTTCTGACGGTGCTTACATTTAAATCTTTTTCAGTCTGGATCTCATCAGGCACAAACACCATCTCCGTGACGTGATGTGCAAAGCCATCTTTGAACGGATTTGAAGCGCCTATAACTATTGTGTATTCACTTTTACTTGGTTTTTCTTTTTTCATACTGAAAGAAAAAACACGCTAGCAATATCGGTACATTTCACCTTAAAAATTCTATCTAAAAGTCAAACAAGAATATTTAATGTATAATTTTTTCAAGCCATGTTTAAAGACGACATTAGCTATATTTAATAATTGGCTCATACATAATAATGTTGTGCGTAGAAGTGTTTCACATCAATTTAATAGTACGGTTTATTCACATCTGATATCAGCATGTATCTGTTCATCAACAAACATAGACCTCTTCTTATTATTGTTGCCTTTTGTGGTCCTTCACTTTCCTTCTGTATCAGTTCCTTGCCGCTTGTATTACGAGTAAATATACATTCTTACTTGTGTTGTCATGGTTTAACAGTACATTAAATATATATATATATATATATATTTGATGCAAAACAAAATTACCTGTCGACGTACAAGTTAGACAGCCATCCCAAACAACTGGCCGCCGTTAAAACCCAATGGCGGGAAACCAGCGTACCTCCGCACGTTTGCGCGGTTACATTTAGTAACGTTTCAAACATGGCGACCAAAAACGGCGCGTTCTCAGGAAACTTGTTAATCGTGCTTTTTGACTTTCTAATAATTGTATTGTTGCTAGTATCAGAGTCGTTGACTTTGTGGGTTATTATTCCATTTTTTGAAAGTTCATCATCGTTAGTGAGCACAGATGTTGACTGTGTTGTAATTTCATTAAAAGTATGCCCTGTTACCACTGCATTGATGTTATTATTCTCCTCAGTCGTTTTATCGAATACAGTTTCAATACTGTAAAGAGTTTCTGGAGATTGTTCATTATAAGCTTCTTTATATTCACTGGGATGAAAAATAGCACTTGACTCATCTTCACTGGCTTCATCAGATAGGTTTTCCTGTTCGATGTTATTTTCAATTTCGTTTAATAGGGATTGAGCGATGAATGGATTACAGTTATCCACATGAGATATTTCCAATGCAATTCCTTCTATCTGGCGCAGAGTTACTAACGTAGAGTTTAAAGCATTTTTGAAATCTGAAGCGCAGTAAATATTAAGTTACATTATATCTCTTAAACAATTTTTAAGTACCAATAAGTATATAAGAATTTTCTTCAAAACATTGGTTTAGTTTTAATTTACATTTTTTAGGATTCTGTTCAATGAAACTGATATTCTTTGACGTAATGGTGTTTTACAAGGTATAAATACAGCTAATTTATAGTTACATATTAAAATTCTGCACTCAACTATTGTGTTAAACTCTTCTAGGAAAGGAAATATCCTTGTTAGAAATGGCGTCTGGAAATTTAACAGCATTGGTACCATAGACCATTTTGTTAGAAATTCACTTACCAGGCAAATTGTCAAGTAAAAACAGGAACACTGTCGCACTGGACATTTGTACTAGTGCCAACGGCTTGTTCACGTTAAACAATGCTTTGTTGCCTGTTTCCGTTGCGTAAACATTAGCAAACATAACGTCATGATTTTAGCACAATATGCGACTGCGCGTAACTAGAATTACTACTTACTACTTACATATTACTTGTTCGAGAAAAAACATTCAATGAGATTGAAGCCCTCTCTGCAGAGGAAACATATATCATTAATTCATCATAAAGTTTAACTTCTAAAGAAAAAATTTAAATTTGCTTGTTGATGATTAATGAAATGGAAAAGGCTGGAGGAATATGCTCAACATTGGGCATCTTCCGAAAGGTAATGATGATGGTGAATATAAAGTAAGAAAATTGAAACGTTTTTACTGTTCTAGGTGCAAACATTATTATTTTTCGATTTGATCGGAGTAGTAGCTAGTGCGAATTACAGTAACGAGCCGCTCATGAAAAAGTGATAAAGGGTTATACCATTCCAACAGGCGCCCTGTTGTGTGCAGAGGTAGTAACTGTACTATTTGGTGAATTTCCCGTTCGTACTGTAAACTATGTTAAATGATATAAAATGGAGGTCTAATTCGTTTGCATATGACAACATATATATTATATCTTCATATTCATACGTAGGAATTGTAAAAACAGCATTTTTTTTTTTAAAAATACATTTATTACATTGATAAAATTTATTATTTACAACAGGTTTAAAACATTATTATTCAATAGTTAAAACTGATTCTAATAATTATGATTCCCAAATTCATGTTTTCCATTCATAATAAATTAAAACTTTTTAGACATTGTTCTCTACTTAGGGTCTATCTCTACTATGTATTGTAAAAAAAAAACATATTTTACCATTCAATAATGTTAAAAATAAAGGCATACAATATATAGAGTATTACGTTTATATATATTGACAAAGCGATATATATTAAGTTTTTAAAATCGCCTCATCTTTATCAGTACTCTATAGGTCGTCGAGTTTATAGTACATAAGATGCCTTATTAGCTAATCTTGATTACTGTAACACCTGACAAAGAAGTTGCTCCCATCGTTTGTATACAATTAGCACTTTTATTACAAATGTACGATTAAGATATATATATATAAATAATCATTTATTTAGGAATTCTTTAGGAATTACATAAACCATAGGCAAATTCTCAAATGAAATAAGTGGGAAGTTTGATATATTAAAGGAAATAAATTTCTTCAGGCACCACTACAATATAAAACGAAAATGCGATAGTATAACATTAGTCTTGCTTGTCAAAATACTTACGAGTTTCATGAGGAACACTATCGCTATAACTTCTAAACGAAACATAAGATCAAGTTAATAAAACATCTTTCACCACATCAAGCAATATTTTATATTACTAAGTTTTAGTCCAAAATATATTTTTAGTTATAATATAATATAAATTAGTATAATTATGTAAAATATAACACAAACTTTATGGAATAAATTACATTGATTTGAACAAATCTAGACTTTTGAAGAACTACAGACATGTTGACATACAATTAACTTCAAATGCATGTAAATGGTAATTAAAAAATTCAGTAAACATCTATCTTGAACTTCACAATAGTTTTTTATCTGACTAGTTTATGTGCATGACTATTATAAGTAAGGAAAGATTTTAATTATACATTGTCAAAATTTACTCAAATCTATATAGAACATTAATAAAATCAAATCATATCTATCACAATTTTTTCGATCACAACATTTAATAGCTCCAATGTTCCTACTTTAAATTTTGACCCCGGTTCTCTGGGATGTATCCGGATATAAATGGCAGCCCTGTGCCCACTTTCTTTTGATACTTTTCATACTGAGGTCCAAAGAAAGCAAGTAGAGTCACCTCCTCAGCAAACACTCGCTCGCGGAAGAAAGTCCAGGAAGCGAGAGTGTAGATCAGCACACAGAATGGATTGAGCAGTATTATCTGCCGCAAATAAATAATTACATTCTTCAATGATATATGGCTAATGAGGAAAGCCAATAGTTCACATGGTTATCGACCCAAACCATAATGATAATTAAAAGTAATTTAATTATATTTATAGTATTTTATTTTACATTCTATATCAATGAATTTACATTAAAATATTAAGGTAAATTTTGATATACCTGAGTTCCAATGGACCAATAGAACCACCCCACATAGCTTGGGTGCCGGCAGAAGGAGTAGACCCCGTAAGTTACTAGCCGATGCTCCGGACGTTTCACAAATTGAACCTGTGTTAAAATTAAAATGTTTAAAATGTAAATCCGTATTCTAAACTTTTAGTACCTTTCATTACTGGTCACTAATGTGTTTTAATATCCATTGATTATTGGACTCTCTTTTCTATACTATTCAAATGTAGACTACATTTAAAACAAAATATATCAGACTAAGGAGTGCACAGTTTGTATGGTAATTTCAGGGGTTGACAGAGTATGACCTGTGGATCAATGAATATATCTTCTTACTACAAACTAAACTGAATTATTTCATATATACATTCAAATTCCATTTCTCATTTCCTTTCTAATTATGACATAACCAATATTTTATATGGTGAAATAGATAATTATAATGTGTCACAAACAATGTATTGAAATATTATATATTATTACATTATTCACTTCAAAATGAACCAATATACACTTTTATTTAATTATGTGATGTTGAATACTTTTTATAGACTTTTTAGTAGACAATTAGAAATTTATTGGGGAGGCCTATATTCAACAGCCGATGGTGGTGGACTAAATTAATAACAATGAACAATATACAAAAACAAAATATATTCTACTATATGTATTTATAATATAAACTTTTATATTTCATTTTAAATCATCAACAAGGACTACTTACAGTGTGGGTAAAGTTAGTCTTGGCTGTGAACATAGCAGTTTTTCGTAGAAGCTCTCCACCAATGCACATTATTACTCCTAAACTTGACAACCCGAAGTATGTTTTCATTTCTGAAACATTCATCACAGTAATTAAAAAATATGTTTGTAACTTACAATTACTTAAGATTTTATTAGAATATTTAATTAGAAACACTTTGCACTCACTTCTGATAATATAAAACATTCTGATACCGCAATTCAAAGCAGTTAATATTTTTTTCACTGTTCTTTACTTTGTATTGCAATTTTGTAAATGATAGTTAAACATACTTTCCAATATACTAACCTATGTTATAAACATACCAGGAAAGAAGTAAAACTCCACTGCCCACTCAATCCAGCTTGCAACAGCTGCCACTGCATACTGCATGCTATGATTTAGTATAAATGAGTCTATTGTAACTGTCTTAGGATTAGACAGTGCCACCGCAACAAATTCAGAGAAGTGGAAGAACATCAAGGCTACAGTGTACAAGCCAAAAACTTTCCATCCATCATTCCATGAGGTCAGATACAACCCAACAGCCATTCCTGCACCTAAACCTGCTGCTCTTATTGACACCTACAAAGCAATCAAATCAAGATTCGAATTCTAACAATGAATGTTTTTTTTTATGGTTATTATTTCTAATGAAATTATTTGTATTTACTAGTTAATGTTACATGACTGCTAAGTCTTATTTAAAGTTATGGCAAATACAATTTTTTTTTCCTTACATAAAATGTCAAACAAGGAAATAGCTCGTCATTATTGTAACAATTAAAAAATAGGTATATATATAAGTTGGTTAAACTAACCTCATACAGGAAACCTTTAAAGGAATATTTAAGCACAAAATTAATTAGACAAAAATAAAATGCGGGGCCCCAATATTTTAGAGCCCATAGCTCTGATGCAGAGCCCAACACTCCAGATAGAAAGCACATAATCAATGTAACATTTGTAAATAGAAAACACACAATCGCCAGTTTAGCAGCAGGTATAATCTTCGCCATTTCGTCTTTTATGTGTGTACCAATTTACTAATTAACGCTTAATAATAATTTACACAGGTTTCATTTAGTTTATTTCGGTATAAATGACCGCTTTAACATATTTCTTTCCAAAATTTATTTTACGTCAAATTAAATCCTGAACTGGCAGCAGGCAGCAAAAAGCTCTATGTCACAGCCTCCTGTCACATTACTTTGACGGTTCTTTATTGATCTTATTCGCCGAAGATCTTATTATCATTTTGTAAACCAGAAAGCTTTGTAATCAAAATCATTCCAATATTGATGAAAAAACGATATTAATGTTTTTTAATCAAATTAACATTCTGCGGGAAGGCTACGTCCGGCAGAAAACATTTATCGACTGATGATGTGATGTGAAATTTTTAAAAAGTTTTAATATAAACTCATTCTTTTACCTTAAGCATAAAAATTTGATAGATAACCAATGTACTAAAATTCAACTACACTGGCACTTGAAAGAGTTCATAAACGAATTGATCCATTTAATTCACCATATTAGGAAATATGTGACATTTTCTTATAACCGTGGTAAGTTATAATCTGTTCTGTAGTTAGTGGTTACGAGCTGTTATTATTTTTATTCTATACAATAGCTTTTTGCAGCCTTGAGAAAACAAAACAAACTTTAATTTTGAAACTACAAAATTTGCTGTGTTTTTAATTATTAGCTTAAAATGTAATACAATATAATGTAATTATTTATTTGCTTAGAGACCGGCCAATTAAATAACTGACATAATCGACCGTGACAACATCGTATTTATTAAACTCGAGCACGTTTTGCAAAACTATTATCTCGTAAAAATCAGACTCGGATTTTATTAATCTCCTGGTTAAGTACTAAAGCTTCTAGGTATAGTAATACGTCGACCGGTCTCGCGCACAATGATGTCATAAGTTTCAATCGTTATTCTCGGGAACGTTTGTTGGTCTGCGAGCGAAGTTAAATGTGATCCGAAGAAAATGAACGACCCGTGGGACGTGAAATCTGTTAGACAATCCAGTTATTATACGTCCTGTATGAAACTAAACGGTGTGCCGCTTCTACCGCCAGTTGTAAGCATATACATTGAGATATTTTTTCTTTTTCGTAAAGAGATTATAAATGATTTAAAGTAAAACGATATTTGCAATTGCCGAGTATAAAAGCCTCCGTTTAAAATTCTATTATTTGTACTTGTATTCTGTTTATTATTTTATGAACAAGAAAGTAAAGCAGAAAGGCAGAAGATTAAAATAAAAACCTTTATGAATTTACTCCTAATAAAGCTGGTATGGATAAAAAAATTATATTCATTAATAACAGTAACTTATTAAAATAGTTTAAAAATATTGTTAAAATTTTGAAATATAACAAATTTTACTTATTGCAGTGTAATAAAATAATGAGATTGTTATGTGGTATTAAGGTGAGATTGGAGATTGGATTGAGAGGACAGAGATTGGAGAGAGAATAAACACATTTTTCACCTTAATTGTGATGGGTTTTAGGTACCATTGAGTATTAAGTTATAAGAATTATTTTGTCCTTTTTAATCATTAAACAAAATCTGAATGTAATTAAATAACATTTTGTTTCATTATATTTTTGAGTGTTGTATTATAGGAATGAGAAGTACACAAAAAGGTAACATAGAAGTGCAAGTAACAATTTCATTGTTACTTATGAAGACACAATACATACATTACTACTAAAACTACCTGATAATAGCTGATGTCCAGCTTATATTGGTGAAGGGAGACATCTTTGCTATTCTCATGACAATGTATAAATTGTTTTTTTTTCAGCTATCTAAAGAATGCCGTAAAGAGATGCAGTACTATAAGCTTCTTGCTAAGGAGGTTGAGAAACGGATATTACTCCTCAAACCCTTTACATCTAGTAGTGATTCAGACCCCAATGAAGACAAGACTGATGCACCGGAACTACCTGAATCTGAACAAAACTATGAATTTCCATTAGAAGAAATAACCTCTTTTGCCAATGAAAAAGTTTTAAATGCTGATAATGAGAAATCAATAAACCACTCATTTCCAACTTCTCCAAAATTCAGTTCCATGTCTACTAATAATTCAGAGAAAAATACATCAAATTTGTCACCGATAACTGACACCGCTTTAAATGAAACTTCAAAATTAGCAATAGATTTAAGTTTTAGTTTAAATCAAAGTGTGGAAAGCACCATGCATGATAACAAAGCAAAGGTCCAAGATACAATTCTAGATATACCTGAACATGATAGTGAGACACCAAAAAAACCTAAAGAAAAACACCCTCCTGAAACAGAAATAACTAAAAATGTGATTACAGAAGAAAGAGTGGACAAGCCAAATTTTAGAATTGATACCAAAGACAAGACTGTAGATGAATTATTGTGTTATATTTATCATGATGGCCCAGCATCACTCAGTGTAAAGAGTTTTACTGGTTCCCTAAACAATCTTCACAAGGATAGTGTAAATAACACACAAACC
Source organism: Ornithoptera alexandrae (assembly GCA_029030555.1). Taxonomy (NCBI): domain Eukaryota; kingdom Metazoa; phylum Arthropoda; class Insecta; order Lepidoptera; family Papilionidae; genus Ornithoptera; species Ornithoptera alexandrae. The sequence continues at coordinate 10,997,005 of JARDVY010000041.1, read as the reverse complement.
AATCCATTAATAAGGCAAAGATCATACACTGTGTTGACTCCGAGCCCATTGTTGTTAGCACATTTGCAAATACAATCTATGAGTACTGGAGTGGATATGACTTCAATATCGATGAGCGAGTCTCTATCTAATCTAAGCTCACCGAATAAGAAACGTAGAAGTTGGGATTTGGAGACAGCTAAAGCGAAATGGTCTAATATGGCTTTGGAGTTAAACAAAAAAAATATTTCCGTCAATGTAGCTGTGTCGAAGAATAGCGATAACAAATATACCAGCTCAAAAAAACGTGTAATTTCAAATCATGACGCTACAAAAACATCGTCGACAATGCCAAGATCAAAATCCGTAGGGCATAAGGCCATGGCCGGTTACGGAAATTCAACCTCGAAACCAAAATCTGATTCCATACAAAGGAACAGAAGAAATCGGAGTCCAACAAGAAACATAAATGATAGTCAAATTTCTCAACAAAAATCTGTCTCCAAAGAGATCACCACCGTACCGACGCTGCAGAAGACTCAATTAATATCTGAATGCGAGGACCCTGGCAGACGTGTGAGAGAACTTTACGAAAGAATACAAAAACAGCAGCTCATGCAGATGGCAACACTTGTAGAAAAACAGAAGAAGGAACAAATGCTATTGCAACAAGTGTTTGAGGAGCAAAATAGTTTGCTTTACAATCAGTTGAAGACTATTTGTCCTAAGACCTCTGGCGAAGTGAAAGAAGCCTGGATCGACAAAAACGAAAGCCCGGAACGTGGACCCGTCAGTCTGAGTCAGTTGATTGACACCAAACAAACACCGCTGGCGGATCAGGACAGCCCGGCTTCTTGTACGTTGACTGACACAAAGAACTATTTAAATCGCTGTGACAATGTTCTGAAAAAAAGCAGAGATATAACTGGCAGTATCAAAAAGCTGCAGCAAGACTCCACAAGTGAAAATTACAGGCTGAAAGCAAGCGCCATAGCTAATGGCGACGGCGGCAAGGTCAGAACGCGTTCCCCAAAAGATAGAAATTTGAACACGTCGAGGAAACTCACGTACGAGACGAGCGCGTCTTCCGACCGCGATTACGAGCTCATACTGACCGATAGAACCAACGACACGATGGCTGATGTGAACGTGACCTTCCCTTCCGACCACAGTGACGCCTTTCGTCCGGGCAGTCCGAATAGCCACGTCATGAGCCACTTGTGTGGAAAGGAGGTGATATCAGTTCATCAGACGCCAGTACGGACGAAGGAAGTGCCCTGCAGGTCCAGCGAGAGCGCCATAAGATGCGTTGAAGATACGATAAAAAATTCAATTCTGGACGTGCGGGCGCGCTTCTACAAGAGAGACATGCTTTGCTCGCCCACCGCGCACGAGGTAAGTACGCTTCTGCAGTGAGCGCTTTGCTTTTTCAAACTTCAAACATTTTTGATGCCACTTCACATGGTGATTATCCATTCCATTCTAATTACATATTGCCGGCCGCCATTTTCTTGCCTATCTCTTGCTTACTCCACTTTTTCATGCTGTCAGCTTCCTTGGACGTTTTCATTCCTAAATGGAATTTTATCCCGCTTGCATTTGTTCTGACGGCTTTGCTCGTGTTCGCTTACTGTCGACTGCGTCGCCATTTTGTGCACACTTTTATGTACTTTCCCGACCGATGGTTGTAGCGAGCGGCGGCCACAAAGATAGTAGCATACGCGAAGGGTTACCTGGTGCGGAGGCTCATGAAGACCGAGCGCGTTCTGAGCACGGTGCAGACCATAAGGGATGCGCTCCTGTGCGCCCTGCAGCTGCACCAGGACCGCGAGGGCATAAGGGGACCCGACGTTGATCTGCACAGGCGGCTCATACAGCAGGTGATGACGACTTCTTGGCAGCAAAAAACTCACTGGCAATCGATGACGCGTAGTTTATTGTTGAAACCGTTAGTATTTAGCTGGACAAATCTACGATTGGTATGTGAAGTTCTGCCAGGGTCTTATATGTATATGTTACGTTCATTTCGTGATGGTTACATATACATCTTAATATTTTATTTATAATGTTGTGATAACATTACCAGGAAGATATCACGTTAGTAAAAAGGTATATCTCATGTATCCGCCACGCTGCAGTCGTAATACAGGACTGTGGTGCTAGACACGTAGACCATCTGCTGCTGCAAGGCATTCGTATGAACCAAGGGGTATGGTCGCTGGCTATAAGTAATAACCAAATAAAATAGACGATGGTGAGTGATGGTGTGATCGCGATGCGCGTGCGCAGATAACGGCCGCGTGCTACACGCTGCACGACACGTTCGTGGGCAGCACGCCGGCGGAGCGCTGCGCCCTGCTGGCGGCGGACCGCAGCCGGCGGCGCGCGCTCTCGCTGCGCCCGGTGCACCAGCCCGCCGCGCACCAGCGGCACTACCGCCCCACGTGAGTACGCACCACGATATATTCTTTGATCACCGACCCAAAAAAGAGGGGTATTATAAATCAATTTCTACCTACAGTGACGTAACGGCTCTCAAACTGTCGCAATAATCAAATATTTTTTAAAAGTAACTTGAAATCAATTAAATATAGATAAAGGACATTTTTTGTAATAAACTTGGTAAAGTATACGACTTGTAAGTCCTAGTTTTGTCTCTCAACGTGTTAATGGATATCCTCAGAGCAAACAGACTAAAACTAGCGCTGCAATCATGACCTAAGCCCGAGATGTTGCAGACCGGTGCTAGTGCCAGTGCGGAATCGGTAACAATTATTTAACCTATCTAGTATGATGATGCTCTGCTCTACGCTGAATCGGAGAGTTGCAGAGAACGTTGCGGTGTGCGTACACAAAGTGCTAACCTGTGCCCGCGCGTCAGGGACATTATGTCGCACAGCCACACGGGCTCGTTCCCGCAGCGGGCGCGGCGCAGCTCGCCCGGCCCGGGCCCCAGCCCCGCCATGACCCAGTCCCACCACGGTAACGAAACGCTTTGAATGTCCGCGCGCGCGCCGCCGCCGCTTGTCCGTCCGCTTGGCACGCATGCGCCGCACCCAGCACGTTGCACAATGTTTACACCAGAGGTTTTGAACTTTGAGAGTCCATCATATCTTTCAAAATGTTTAACTTCCACCAGGGAAGAATCGAAATTAGTAATTAAAGCATGTTGCAACACAAAATTTTCTCAGGGCTCTTTAATATTTTGATGTACGCCTCCGGGCCCACAGGAGGGCGTCTTCCTGTACGCCTCCGGGCCCACAGGAGGGCGTCTTCCTGTACGCCTCCGGGCCCACAGGAGGGCGTAGCCGCTCTCTGTCAACTAATAGAGTACCGCTTCAGACAATAGAATGCATCTGCATATAAATGTAGCAATCTTTGCACGTTGCGGCTGCTGTGGTTTTAAATGTTTTTGCTTGAAGATTATTTTGCTATGGAATCCAAGCACTGAATTGTAGACGCGTGTGTTTCGTGTTGGCATGTGTGCACTAGTCAAATATCGCAAACAATTGCTGGGAAACCTTCAAACGTTTGATATAAACCGGCGCGCATTGGGATCGGGCTCGGGAAGCAGTCGCCGTTCTGTAGTACGTATGTATGATTATGCTAGAATAGGAAAGCTAAGACTAACACTTCCGAGTAGGGCTTGCAAAAGTGTGAACTGTATCTGATCCTGACGCCACCTTTGGATTATTGCATTGAAACCTCATATTTCTACGCTCGAGGACATGTGGACGAATCAGTTGAAACAGCCTTAAACAATATTTTACTTAAGTGGTAGAAGTGAGGTTGTGAGGTTTGGAGGATGCGGCCAATGGGGAAACTGACAGGTTGCGATAAATACTGTACAGTCGTCAGCATTTCGACCTAGTGCTCAAATGTGGAGCAAATGAACCCCAGGGTCTAACAGTGAAGTAGTTGTGCGTCAGGTGCCGACGGTGCGGCCGTCGGCTACATGACTCTGTTTGTCCCCAGCGTCGGCAATGACAGGACGCCACCGGAAACGCGCTCCGGCGCTAGTGAGTTAACACTCGCCGGACTGGTTAGTTGTCAGTTGGTTACCTCTTAGCAAATTTCGCAGACCGTACCCATTTTGGCTATTGGCGCTTATCTTAGTGATCAAGTGTATCGACGCGGCGGTCGCCCTGTTGGCTAAAGGATGGGGGACCCGTCGCCGGTGAGGTGACTACGTAGCCGTAGGACCATCACCGCATCCACACGCTAAACGCCGCAGGGGGGCGGGGGGCTTGGAGGGAGCTACTATAAAAAAAAATAGTTTTACCAGTTCTTACAGTTTAAGTTTCTAGTCCATTATGACATTAAAATGACAGTTTAAATAATAAAGAGCGCACCCAGTGATGGCACGAGCCGCGCGTTACTGCGCCGTATGCGTGTTCACTCTGCAACAACTTCCGGCGTTTAGCGCTACATTAGTATAGCAACACGATGTATAGTTATTGCTGCGGGATATTCGCGGGTATTTTCGACTTGGTTTTCGGTCCGTGTGCCGCTCACCTTGTCGCCAGCACCAGTTGGTCGTTTCGTTCATCGCATACAGATTGTCACTAGAGATAGAGTTATCCGGTAGCGTCACTTAGAGAAGCGCAGGTAGATGAGCCATACCGAATGATGTAGACTTGTTAGTCCATGTTCACCAGCATTTGAATGCGTATAGACGTAGATAAAGACAATCAACCATTCACAGCTTCGATGATGAGTACTGTATGAACACAGCGTCGTTGCTGCAACGCGTATGCCACAAGCAGCATCCCTTAGCAAATCTCACCTACACAATCTCAAAGCTTTGGCGATAAATCACCTTACACTTAGCATCAGTTCATCTGGTTTACTTTGACTTTATGCCGATGTGTTTGTAGAGTAATCGATATGATGTACGTCGCAGAGAGCTTTAGCGGCGAGAAGGCGGGCGTGCGCGCGCGCTGTGTGGACAGCCCGCGGCGTCGCCCGTGGCGCTGACAGGCGCGCGGCCCGCCCGGGTGCTTCACCCTCTGCTGGCGGCCGCCGACCAGCGTCTGATCGCGACACCGTGGCGCGGGCCCCCAAGTGCCTGAAGAGCGATCCTCTAGAGTTATTGGACGCCACTACATGAGCTTACATCCTGTTAATTCCCCGATTGCAATTTTTTACACGAGCGGTTCGCCGGCGATAGGCATTGCAGGTAACGGCGGCGCGCCCCGCTCTCTTTGTCGCTTCTTTAAATAACGGTCGTTGGATTAAAATTTCCTTCCAAACCTCTACCACGTGATGGTGTAACATTAGAACACGTCACGGCAACTGCTTGTCTCGGCTTTGTACTCCTTTATGACGATGGAATTGTAAACTCATTGCAGTGGTGACACCTGAACAGTACTAACATTAAATTTAAGCGAAGACGACGGCGCAATGGTTGTGCAATGTTTTTTTTTCTATTTTTAACCGCAGAGTGAGTGCATCAAACACTCCTCGCAGATACGTTTCTGCCGAGTACTGCTGCGTCCGCCGACTGCAGCGGTACTCGGGCGCAACGTACCTAGTCGCGACAAGTGACAAGCGAAGGTTATATATACGAACGCGCGCCGCCGCAGCGCCTGCCGCCAGGTTTCACGCGAGGATGTGTGAATGTCGGCCGGTGCGTACCGCCGCTGGAATATATGAGATTATTTTTACGTAAGTGTGCACATGGTTTTAACACACGCTTTTCGAGGGTTAGTTGTCTCTGAAAATTGATCAGTGGTGCTCGGGGTTAAGACGCCGACAATTTGTAATTATAATATAGCTATGTAGAGCTTATACCCGCGACAATTGACATCCACTGCTCCGTGTAACGTAACAAAGAAATATGTACAATCAAGAAAAGGCGAATTGTTTATTATCCAGTCTTGAAACTTTTTTATATGATGTAGTTTATTTCAAATGTTAATCACGTATTCTGTCATATTGTTGATAGTGTATGGAAAAAAAATAGTAAACTCTAGTCACATAACTGCAGAGTGAATATTTAAAAAATTTGTATAACGGTGTGGCAGAATGATTGCTTTAAGCCTTTTCGAACAAGCTGTTGCCAGGGTGAATGCTACCCTGTACTCCAGTGCACTGACATGTCAAGTTCGCTGGATATAGGAATGTTGGTTAAACCAATTTCAATTAAACATGGATATGCTCGAAATGTTTATTTATTTTCCATCCATATACAGACCCATCTAATTGTACTAGAGATAACGTTCCGACGGATGCGCGTGCGTCGAGTGCGAGGGCCGAGGTACGAGGTACGAGCTCGGCGGGCCCCGAGCTGCAGCGAGCAATTAATATTACACTACCATAAATATATGTAAGATAACCAGTAGACAATAAAAGCGTGTCTCGAAGCACAAATCAAAGAAAAATGATCACACAGTTTACACTAGCACTGTACAGTTCCGAGTGTCCGCCGCGCGGGGGCGGAGTCGCCCGCGTGCCTGTATTAAAACATCTAGAACCTATCAGACGTAATTTAAGAATACCCTCGTGTTGGTGGCAGTCCGCAGTGCAGGGCAAGGTCGTTGCCCGGTTACGGCAGCGTGTACTTGACGTACGGCACTTCAACGTCGTTGTCGTCCTCGTCGTTGCAGCACAGCTCGAATACTAAAGCGCGCACATGGGGCTCCAGCTTCCGCTTGGATACCGCCGTCACGACCTCCGACATGGGCAGGTTCAATCGCTCCTGTTTCTTCGCCTTCATCATAAAGAACGAGTACAGCATACAGACACCCTGTGAGAGCATTGTGATCTCTAGCTTGTGTTCATTCTTGAAGTAATCCAAAAACTCTTGTAGAGTCATCTCGCCCTTGACCTCGAACCTGTCCCACAGGGTCCATTTCTTGTCGTAGTAAGAGTTGACCGGCGCCGCTATTGGTTCTGAGAAGCCGAAGAAAGGTAGAGCCAAGTTGACAAAGCCATTCTTGAAAGTTTCGAGGCTGTTATAACCCTGTGCCAATTTGTACAGCTCGAGACACACAAGGCCGGCCACCACGCTGGTGGTCGTGGCGATAGCGGGAATGATCTTGCCCGCTATCAGCTTGGACCGATGCCGGTCGGCGGGCGGGATCTTGTAGTTAGCTGCGCGCAGATTTGACGCAGCCACGATGAAGTCCATGTGGAAATTGGTGTCGTCGTCTTTCTCGAACTCGAGCGGTGTAATCTTGAGGCCCCCTAGCGCGGAGGGCGGCGCCAGCTCCGTGATTATGTCTTTCACCTTGTCGTGGTCCATCTGGTCGTTGTTCTCTGCTGCGTAGTTCGCGTCCGTTACGGCTATTTTGACGTCGTGGCGCGGCTTGAATTTCGGCACCTGAAATTATAAATTATCCTGTCAAAACGTTTGTTTCGAGGGTGGATCATTCCAACTAAAGGCTAATAAAAGCTTCATACATCAATGCTGGCAGCCATCTGTGCAATAGCTTCCCTATCGACGCACGTTGGCAGCCCGTACACTTGCGCGCGCAGGTTGGCAGCGGCCACGATGTAGTCAAGATGCAGTTCGTCTTCAGGATCGAATGTCAGCGGTGACGGGCAACGCTTGGGTCCCGACCAGAATGGCGCACCATTGATAGTACACTGGTTCGGAGGGAAGTTGAACAGCAGCTGCTTGATTTGGTTGGAGTACTGCGTCTCCCAATGCAGGCGCGCCCACTTCACGCAGTCCTCGAAGTTGAGAGGACGTTCCGTGATCGTGTTCTGAAGAAAGAGGCAAAATAGTTAACAAAAAAATTATTTCTATATGTTATCACCCACCTTTCATCATCATTATCATCATCAGCCGATAGACATCCACTGGTGGACATAGGCCACACTCAAAAATCTCCACATCTATCAATTGTCACCTTTACATAATTTATTTATTAATGATGGATTACATGAAATCTCCGAGTGAGTATATCAGGAACTGAATATAGATTTCGATAAATTGCATGTACACCATAATGATTGTCAATAAATCTACTGCAGGAGCAGCATCCAACCCAGCATCTATAAGATTCCTCACACATTTTTTTTTTCATTGGTTTTTTGTAGTGTCGATACCACATGAATACAACCAGGACAACACATACTGCTGAAACATCTTAATCGGCACATTACCATGTTAACAAGGACATTGTTTCGAGAAATTAATTCCATTAGTTTATTTACCATTCCCTGAAAATGTAATATTATTTATTAATTGACAAAACTCTACCCTGACGCTGACAATGGCTTCGAGCGGCTGGTTTCCCGGCAACTTGATAGTCCTCTCGAGGAAGTGCGAATCGCTTAGATACTGGGCGGCGTGCTCCGCACTTTGTCGAAACAGCCCCTCAAACTCATCGCGTGCCCACTGCAGCGTGTGCTCGATCGCGTTGGGGAAGTTCTTCAGCGTGCAGATGGGAATGCTCTTCTCTGGTGGGTCCTGCGATGAGCTATATGACTCCGTCAGGAATGGTACCACAACCTGTGTTCCAAATAGGTGATTATCAATTTTCTGTTATTGTATTCCAGGTCGCAGTGTAATACTTTAATATAATTAATTCTTATGTAACTCTGCCGGTGTGACTGTCCATTACATTTTCATTTTGAACATGTTCCATGCCAGGCCATTTTTGCCTGACTTCTGATTTAAGATCAATATATTATTACACAATATTTCAATATATCATCAATAGCAGTTATCACATTGTGTACCACTGCTGGTACATGGGACGAGGTACATGTTCAATGAACTTATGCGTTTTATTTTATACTGCATCTTTTATGTTTTATTTTTTAGGTGAAAATATAATTTACAGAATTATATTTGTAATATAAATATAACTGCGTGTGCCAGCGGTGGTACACGTGGAATAACGATCAAGTTTACTGTGCACCACCGGCGGTGCATATGGCCTGCAACGTTTTTAACTACTAAGTCAAATTTGATCAATGTTATTGCAGGGATTTATATGTAGGGAAACGGGCGGTTATTTAGTTAGGAGACAATCGTAACGCCTACATACATTTGATAGTAAACAGGTTTTTTCCGAATTTGAATTGCGTGAAACTAAATAGTTTCTTAAAACGATCCTTATTCTTCACGAATTGAAATTGCCCACATACATATATTATTTGCATATTCATAAACAACACCTTCATATCACACCTGTGTATTTCCCTTGGTGCCAAGAGTACCGCTCTCAAGCAGAGGCTTCCTATAATAGACGCAGCGGCGGTCCATGTAGATCCTAGCGTCCACATTGTCGAGCGCATTGGCGACGCCGTCCAACTCTTCGAAGAACTTGTCGTCGTAAACGCACTCTGTCTCAGGGCATACTCTGTTCTCGTGGGCGACTACATTCATTAATGGATTCATATTCTTGATAACCTGAAATTTAACAAACATTTTAAGCATTTTCTTTAATAAAAGACCCATGAAGAAATAAACGAGAAACAAATGGCACTAAAGGTAATTGCAACAAACATACTCCATATAAAATTTCATGTTAAAAAAATATGAAGACAATACAAAAATTAAACAAAAACAGGAAACATTCATACCTTAGCAGCAGTACTGGATTTGGGTTTTTGGACATCATGAGGACGGAACAGGAACTGACGGTTCAAATTAGACTTCTCAATAAGGTCCATGTCGGTGACGGTAACGCGGCCACCGTCTGCGCCTATACCGATCATAGCGAAGTTCTTCATCAGCTCGCAGCCTATGGCTCCAGCACCTTAGCAAACAGAAAATATTAATAATAAAAAAATTTTTATCGGAACAATTAAAAAAAATCCTAGAATTGTAGACGTAGCCTTGTACAGAGGAATAATTACTAATTTAAAACTCTTATTATTCTACCAGCATGAATATTCATTCAAATGTTATATGTTAACTCCACTTTGCCCTACTACGTTCTTACTTAGGGAGAGGAAACCTTGTCCCTCCCCTCTCTTGAAGCGCATAATCAATTTTTTTATAAAAACATTCCTTACTCAATAGAATATCTAAAGTATTAAGTGACCCCAGGATACCGTTTCCCACACGGTACTGCGTCTTAAACTGCGGTGCTTGGTCCGTCTTCTTGCATGGTGGTGAGTGAGACTTGGACTTTGAACAAGGAATGTTGTCGTCGAATACAAGCATTTGAGACTGAAGCGGGGACTCCGTTGAATATTTAAGATAATGTGGAAGCCATTTGTCTCCAATGCTCCAGTCATTGAGAGAGCTGACTGCGAACGCAGGCTGATGACAACCGTCATGCAAAGGAAAGGTTGCATTTTTCGGACACCTTCAAGGAGGATCCCCTTGAGTTCCCAACGTTGATCCTGGAGGGCGAAATTCGTGGAAAACGTAGGTGCACGTGGTAGATAGCGCAAGAAATGGTTTGACAACATAAAGGAATGGACCGCTGTTAAATACCATCAGTTAAAAAGAATATATGAGGGTTGAGATGGTTTTCTCAATGTGATCACAAAAGTTCAGTTTGAAGAGGGCAGCACCTAATGATGATTCCTTACACTCCATTTAAACATTTTTATTTGTATTAGAAGACACATTTAACTGTTGAGCAATTGGTGCTAGTGACATCTATTAGTCTACTTGCTGAACAAATTTGCATTGTTCAAGCAAAAAATCTAATTGTGACTGACCTCGCGTGATAACGACTAGCGATTAAAAAAAACCAAGCGGCCAATTGGTGTTCTGCAGTGTCGTACACAAGAACTGACCAGTCACTGGGCTTTAAAGTGTGACATGTTGACTCGTAATTTAGGTGACGGGTATAACTGTTACTGATATAAACTTTACATCCTTTTAAAATTATCTTTTATCTTTAAGAAACATTGTAATATATATAGTATTTTAAAACACATAATCATGTCACAATCATCATCTGATAGATGATCACTGCTGAACATAAACCACCCCCAAAGATCTCCACATACAATCAGCATGAACTCAGGTATCATTGGGCACTAGGGGCTATCAGATGTATAAGTTCATATGGGGGATTTTAAGCCATTTCCCACTTTGCTGGTACAATGAGGGTTGGTGGAAGCAAGAGCCTTGTTTGCATTAGCAGGGTCCATCACGAACAGGTGAGGTTGGTTAACTTGGGCCCCGTGCATTTTTGTGCGGGACTTCTTACACCCCTCATATATCATGTCACAATATGTCAAATGTTTTATTGAATACACTTCTTATTTAACCACTTACCAACAATAAAGTATTTCAAAGCTCCAAGTTTCTTCTGGAAGTCACTGCCGAATACGGCTACCTGGCCGTCGTAACGAGACCCAATAGGCTTGCAGGCTTCCTCAGTGAGAGCAGAACGATCCTTGGGCAAACACTCAATGGCATCTAAGTACAGCCATTGAACTATCGGATGAAACTTTCCAGAGCACGCCTTCATCACCTCCTGCGCCACTACTCCACCTATTGCAGCATTCATTGGGTTTAAGTCACCTGATGATATCTGCGAAAAATTATTCATATTGATTAATTGTTATACTTTTAGATAATAGCCGACTATAACATTCAATTTACTTAAAATAATAACAGTAATGCAAATGGCCAGTATTCCAGTGTCCAGCAGCGGACATCAATGGGCTGATGATAATTATGACGAATGGCAGTAACATAGTTTTGACAGTTAAAATACAAGAAGCTCTATGTATTTACATTACACTGTATAGCCATGTTGTGTTGGGTAAAGATTTCACCATCCCTATAGTCTCGGCCTAGTAAAAATAGGACTAAGGTAAGCCCAGCCTGTCATAGGTGATTAAAAAGATCTAGGAGTTTCGCAGGCTTTGCAGGTGCGAGCCTTTATCGCTCCACAAGCAGACCTGCATGAGACAGCGTAAGCCTCGGCAATGGTGCCTAGGATAGTTAGGCCCCTTCTCAGAGATGAGTTAACACAAAGTGCACAGGGTCATCCATGTGTTCCATAGAAGATACTGGAGTCTTTCCAAATGCACTGATGCTGATCACCAAGGGGGGTTTAGCGAGTGATAATCTCACATAATTTTGACTTCCTCCCTGAAGCAGGGTATCTTTCAAACATTCCCCCCCCCCCCCCCGAAACAAAAAAAAAAGAGTAATGGCTTCATATTTCAAATGCTATGTATGCATGTTGAGGGAAGATTAATTGGTGACAGCAGTCTGCTTGTCACAAAGAGATATGATTCTTTGAAATGTGTATGTACCTTGCAAAATGTCTCCAACAGCTCAGTATTTAATTCAACATCCTCTTTGAAAATTTCACAATCTTTAACAATGCCTTTCACATAGTCCAAAAATTTTGCGGCGTCAGCATCGCACCAGGGTTTTGGCATGTGACCTTCCGTATTCTGGTATTTATGAAGAGCGGCAAATGCCAAGTGCAATTGTTGCGGGTAGTCAAACTTTCCAAAATCGGCAATAAGAAATTCTGGTTCCTTAATTGAATCCGTGAGATGTTTAAAGTTAATCTTTTTGGGCATCTTCACTTGTGTAACAATTCCGCCACGTTTGTATTTCGAGAAGTTTGTCGTATCTCCAATACTGAAGGTGTATGGACCAAGCACTTTGATCTTCCGTGGTTCACAGCCATTTAACTCTGTCATACCTTGCACCTGCAAAGTTAAATAACTAATATACTCTTTTGACACTAAGATATTGGAATACTTGAACACATGTATATTCTTATTTTAAATAGCCCAACACTAGGGCCTCAACTACAAGTTCTAAGTTAATACAGTAAATATGCAGCAACAAATCACCACCAACATTTTTCTATTAGAAAGGGTAACAATAGGCCAATTTATAATGGGATCTGGTAGTACACTGGTTGAAACCTTACACATGTGATAAGAAGGAGCTATATTTAGCGTTCAGTTGCAAATAGTGTAATCTTAGAATGTGCAAGAGACAATGTAAAATGAATGATAGGCCAGCTCAGAATTTATATCTTTTTCAACTATGTAATGAGCTTTAGTTAATTAAGACATTTACACAATGAAGCTACATAAAAATAATAAGAGGCACAATAGGTGCAGAACTTAAGCAGACTACTATTTAGTGGCATATATATTATTTTAAAATTGTATAATTTAAATTACTGGTTGTAGGTCTGTTGCTAGAGATCATATCATGTTTCAATGCAATGAGCACAATGTGGTGCTATGTATATTATCCAAACTAGCACCATGTTGTTATGGGCAGGTGTATCACTCAACATCACAAACATCCTGCTTGTCTCACCACTTCATATAATAAAAAAACATTATATTAATATATCATTAATTTAAGTTGGTTCCATTCAGACAGCAAAGGCTATGAAAGATATAACGAAAAGTATAAAAAGAACCAGTTTCTAGTATTATAATATTGCTATAGTAAGAAATATTGTTGAATGACAATAATTGCGAGTTAGCTATAAAATATTTTTCTCTCCTCTACTGCACAAGAAGTAAATAATATGTAATGTAGTTCTCTTTACATCTGATAACTCATGACAATGAACCGCTAGTTAGGATGTTTACCCAGTACCAGATTGAACTCAACATCTTAAACAAAAAATGTGGTCTTATTACATCTGTAATTTTACTAGCTATAAGTTGGTCTGAAACTGGTACATCTCTTCAGCAAACCCAGGAAATTAACTATTATAAAATAAATAATTGGTTTGTGCGAGGTTTAGAACCATGGTGACTTCAATGGAAATAGAATATTTATTAACTATTACAATTATATTGCAAAGAAAATGAGTTTTGTTAATAAGGTTTCTTAGATCCTATTAACTTATTTTGTTATTTGTTGAAATTATTTAAAAATATTGAAGGTATTTGTGTGATGGTATCAGCAGATGACATTGTATAATAATATTACATAAAAGGGTAGAAAAATTGTAGTGGTTAAAAATGAATCTTTAAATATAAAAAATGATAGTTCCAATTGTCTAATGTGAAACCAAAATTAGGCAATCACACAACAGCAGATTTTACAATGTTAATAAAAAAAAATAGAAAAATAAGTTAAGACCAAGTCATAAATACTGTAATTACTTCCTTTTTCAAAACCAGAATTCTTTAATTAAAATCTTGAGTTTGGTGTTGAATCATAATAATTATCGAAATGTAAATGCTACAATTAAGAAATTAACGAACCTCACTAAATGTTACATAGTCGCCGTCTTCCAGACCATGGCGGGTGTCATCTAAGCAGGTGACGACCGCTTCGTACTCGTGAGTGATCACTGCGACCATGGCTGACGCGGGGTTCTCGCCCGTAACATCTACTACAGTAAACTCTGGACCAAAATCGCAAAATACTTGTGAAAACAAGCCCCTGGTATCAGCGATGATCAGTGCGATGTTGTTATTGTGCGTGATTGCCGACACGCGTTCCTGCTCAGCCCATGTCGCACCTGTCAGCACTACAACTCGAAATTTCTTTAAAAATTCTTCGGTCAAAGGGCCGGTATACGCACTAGTAGGCACGTAATGATTCAGCTCAGCTAATTGTCCGCACGAAGCGAGGGCTCTATTCTGTCCTATGACACTTTCCGATAGGTAAAATTGAGATGATAAGTCTGCCATTGTGCAAACGCGATCATCGTGAAGAGTGACAGACTTAACACCTCCGAGAATCACGTTTTTCGCAATTTCCACCCCGAGCCCACCGAGGCCCGAGATAAGAACATCAGAGCTCGCCATTCTACGCATAGCCTCGTGTCCAAGCACGTAAAGCTGTCTGGAGTACAAACTTTCGTCAATTTCATCTTCCACACGCGTTCCATTGTTCGCCATTGCTGCAGATTTGCAACGGGTCTCTTCTGTATTTAGCTTCCGCTTTTTCGCCGGGGGGTCAACGGAATTATCGGCGACTTCAGCACTAGACATCGGGCACGAACGCGCACAATTTTGATAGAATTTTGCTTTGTGTTCTCTGCACAATTAGAAATATTCTTCAAATAATTGAGAACGACATTCGCTCGTCGCTTCGATGAAGGCCCGCTTACTCACTGTCATGAACTTAGCCACAAGGCAACGTGGAAAAATGTCTACGGAAGTGATTACTATTGTTTTATTTTAAGCAAGTAAAAAATTGCCGAAATAAATATAATGCTTCATTAATGCCAATATCCACATACGAAATTCTTAACTTGAACAAGAGACATTTTTATACGTTGTCGTCTTACATAGTTTACTAAAATTTAAAAATGACGGGTCTGTTAGAATCAAAATTCAAAAAAGAAAAATTAAGAAGATATTATTTATTTTTATAACACTAAAAAAATTGTGAATACTTCTTCATGAATTAATTAATCGTAAATAATTATATAATTATTTATTACATTATACACAAATTCATTTCAGAGTATTTTGAAATTTTTCTTTTATAACTTTTCTTGCCAATTATTTTGTAACAACAAACTTACAAGTAATTTTAATCGAATTCATGTAAATTATCACTATTGTACATTATACAAATACTTTTAATGATAAATATTATGGGATTTAAATTAAATTCATAGAGAAAAATAAAATGTACTGGTTGCATACAATGGGAAAAAAATCGATTTTTTAATCAGTTATCAATTGTCAAAAATATTTGACCCGGAGCAAACTTCAGGCCAAACACTGAATTTTCTTCGTTCTATTCGTCATTCACTGTCTCTGTTGTTCTGGTTGCGTTTTGTGAATATTTGACATTCGTTTATTTTGTTGTCATGTG
The DNA here is from genome assembly GCA_029030555.1 of Ornithoptera alexandrae. NCBI lineage: Eukaryota > Metazoa > Arthropoda > Insecta > Lepidoptera > Papilionidae > Ornithoptera > Ornithoptera alexandrae. The sequence goes on along the minus strand of JARDVY010000041.1, from coordinate 10,981,326 downwards.
TTATCGGGAGTGAAAGGACGTTGTTGTAGATAATTTATTTCACCATACGAATTTTCTGTGAACAGAATGACTGTCGTGTAAACAAATAAAAAGTAGAAAGGATTAGATCCCCTTTTTATTTGTAACATAAAATTCTGAGTTCGGAATCATGGTGCAGGAATATGTATCTCCTGTCAGGGTTCACAAATATCCGTTCGAAATGGTGATGGCCGTGAGTATTATTTCTCTAACAATCATTTGTGACCTATATAATTAATGGAAGAAAAACTTGTTTATATAAATGTGAACAATAAATATAAACGTTGAATAATTTTGATTGATTAATCAATAAAGTTGTAGTTAGCTAAGATATCGAGATATTTATATACTATGTCTTTTTGTAATTTTTTTTAAACACGTAAATTTTATAAAATGAAAACAGTATTGTTGATTGAAACCTGTAATATTAAAGTAATTTTTGAGGAAATATTAATTCCTATTCTTACTGACTTCTTACGAGACTAAAAAATTAAAAATACTTTTTATTTATTTTTAATATTTTATATTATTTGATCATGCTAAGTCATCTATAAATTTTTATAAATTACTCAAGGAATAAAACTGAACTCCGAATTTTAAGAAAAATGTTTTATATGTGTATATAATTGCTTTCTATTAATTTATCTTCTTGGTATATGATTAATGTAATTTGTCATCAAACATATTTTTATTTAAATAGCAAATGGGTGCATTTTGATTTTAATTCTACAATTGTTCTATAAAAATCTATTTCAAATAAGATACCATAACAGCCAATTTACATCTCCACTGCTGGGGCACAGACCTACCCTCAATATGAGGTTGATGGGGCCATAGTCAGCATGTGAGCTCAATGCGGATTGGGGATTTCACATACATCTGAGAATAAATTCTGAGTCATGTGCAGGTTTCCTCATGATGTTTTCCTTCACCGTTTGTATTTTGCAGTTGTAACTAAAGTTCACAAATGTATATAAATTTAAATATTAAAGTCAGCGATCGGTACATGCAGAAATTCAAACCCATGACATTTGAAATGAAGGCCACAGGCTTTTCCATTTATATCTTCAAATAAGGTGTATGATGTAAATGCATTGGAAATTACCTTCATCATATAGTCTATTTCACTAATTATAGGTCAATCCTATAATTGACTTATAATTAGTGAAATAGTGTACATACATAAGTATATCTATTAATCACAGCAGCTAACTGCTTGCCTTGAATATAGAGGTCATTGATATAACTCTGGGGTCGTTTATGATAGTTTGAATGGTGATACATTTTTTACAAGTCCTTACAGTATTTTGTCTTTATATTAAATCCTTTTAATTTGTAAGGAAAATATGTTCTTGTAACTAAGTTTCTTTATACACAAAAAACAATATATTATTTGTTTAACAAGTACATACAACATATTTTAAGATCAGTTTCCTCATTTGTCAAGGTAATACTGTAGATGTACTGTTCATATTTTAGCTTGAATTATGCGAGATTGAAATAAGTATCACTATTGAATGTTTCCATTTATTTATGTATCAAAAAATAATATGTGAACTTATAGCCAAATGAGGACACTAAATGAATATTTTGCGACTAAATTTTTTCTATTACACTAATAGAAAGGTATATTGGTCTGTGTGCCGACATGGTACTAACAAAGATTAGCTTATGGTCATTAAAATTTAGAGTAATTGCAGTACAATCAGCATATTGTTATAAGAAGGTTGTACCACATATTTTTTAACATCATCTTAACTGGTGGTAGGTCTTTGGTACCGTAAACTGTTTAGGTACGTACTACTGCGGCGTATATTTCTGCCGCCAAACAGTGGTTTGCAAACATTACACTACTGTGTTCCGGTTTGAAGAGCACTGTAGCTAATGTAATTACTGGAGTAACGAGACAACATATTTTGTCCCAGGGTGTGTACCGAACGCGATGTGGTGCTGTGCCGAAACAAAAACATCTTGCACGTCTTTTCGCTTCACGTAATTAAAGAAAAGAGTTTATGAAAAATACCATCGTTTGTTTTTCCACATCATCAGTGCAACATCTCTTGGGTTTTACCACTGAATTATGTACTTCCTTAATATTTGCTTCAGATATTTTCTTATATATAAAATAAACATTTAACAATTCTGTTCAGTAAACACGGCGCCGTGTAAACATTTTCATTTACAATGAAAAGCTGGCGTAAACGTGAGTTGTGTGTGGTGAAACATTCAGTTCAGGAAAATCAAGTGTCTATCTTTATATTGTGTGTGTGCAGCATGTGGCGGTGTTCACATCTACACAATGCGAACTGTGTTTGTTTGTTTGGCGTTGTGTCGAACGTGAAACAGTCATGCCTCGTTTTCTTGTATTACATTTTGTATAAAATTGCTAAATGGACTCGGGGACTTCCTCTCGCAATGAGAGAGTCAAGGCCATTCATCCACCGCGCAGTCTACGAAAAAAAATTTATTTTTTTGAACATTACGGTTTCCTTACGACGTTTGTCTACAGCGATAGCTCAAGTACAGAGTTCATCGACAAATTGACAAGTCAAACACTTGCTGAAGCCGTGATAGCTATTATTTCATTTTTAGATATTCAGTATTAATCAAAAACACAAACTAATTAGTTAAAAATTGCAGTAAAGTGTAGTGAGGTCATTTTCATAGTACGACTCCGATACGACACTGACTACTTTGACAATTAATGTTTAAAGCAAGTGTTTACTTTATTAATTAATATTTGCGCATAAAGTATTATTTTCTTATATATAGTATAAGGTCGCCTTTTCCTTTATTAACCCTTAAGTTAGGATGGGATCATGTTATTCCTCTCAACTGGTTCTTGTTTTGTTGTGGTGGCAGGGATCAGAAAATGCGGTCCGTTCATGGAGATGAGGTGAACTTATATATACCGACCGGCTTATATTCTTTATGGAGTCATGCTGAAGGTGCTGGGGTAGAGAATCCGTAACGTATCCGTAACGCCTAATATTTTTCTCAACGCAACTATGTTTAGCCATCATCATATCTTGGTCAACTAAGCGGTGTTGTATCGATGGTCGGTGGTTTGGCCCTAGATCAGATTTGAACTAGCGACTCTCTCTGGTCTCAAAGTGACAAACAATAGAAATCCGTCGCTCAAAGGATATAGAAGTTTTAAAGCGCTTTAATGGATGAGGGAAAGTAAGAATTCCTCGATGGAGCTTTATGGTGGGATCACCGCCGGCTGGGCTGTGTATTTATGTGACTACGTTTCCGTGTCCTTGCTGCAAAGCGAAGACGGAAGACGGAAAATCACAAGTCTTGTGCAACCTGTATGTGCTTTGGTGTGTGTTTTCTAAACAAGAACTAATGGTTACAGACGAGATCTTTTAAAATTAATTAAATTGTAATGAGTAAACATTTAAAATGATAACACTACTGGGACATTTGTGTTCATCTTAATCACGAACTTATCATTAACTGAGGACGAGGTTAAGCTGCTCGATTCTTCGCGTCTGTTTCATTATCATACCTCTTAAACAAGGCGTTTCTCGGCAGATAAAATATTGAAAGACACACAGACATATCTATATCTCATAATTTCTAACGCTCTATGATCAAATGAAATTTATGTTGAGATAAACTACTGATGTAGCGACCCAGTGGTCGATCTTTGTTCCTATAAGAATATAAAAATATCCGCACAGCAGAAGGTAGGCAATGGCAATAGCTCATATACACATAACAGACTATCTCGTTTGATTTATATCTGCAGATCTTTTTCATTTAAATATCTGAAGCTGTTACTTATAGTATGTAGGCATGACGCAAACAATATGGATTCTGTTATAGTCATCAGCACACATAGACCTCCCTCAAATATCTCCACATTGATCGATCATGCGCTGCCCGCTTCCAGCTGCTTCTCGCATCCAGCCGCTTCTCGCAACCGTCATCACATCGTTGGATCAACAGGTGGAGGGCCTGCCAATACTGCGACTTCCGGTACGCCATTCGAGGAAGTTGGTGCCCCATCGGCTGCCAGTTCTTCGAGCGATGTGTCCTGCCCATTGCCACTTGAGGCTAGCAATATTTTGGGTTATGTCGGTGACCTTTGGTCTCCTGCGGATCTCCTCATTTCTGATTCGATCACGCAGGGAAAACCCGAGTAAAGCCCTTTTCATTGCTCTCTGTGCGACTTGCAGCTTCTTCACAAGGCCCGCTGTAAGGGGCCACGTCTCGGTGCCATTCGTCATCACTGGCAACGCGCACGAATTAAAGACCTTTGTCTTTAGACATCCGAATCCAGCACAGTTAAATGGCGCACCATTCAACAGTTACAACTGTCGCGTGGTTTCATCGTGCTATACAATTAACCAATTATCCTTAACCGTGCCATTCTTAAATCTATTACATGAAAAGAGAAATCGATTAATGGCAACACCAGTTACTGTCAAAGTCAAATGGTCTCTGTTGCACGGCCCCACGATACATTTTACATTGTGCGATAAGCGGAAATTGGCAGGAAGGATCTCGTTATGGTTTTCACCGCTGAAATATCAGAACGGTACGATTATACTGATAGATTTTCGATTTAAATTCTTTCAGCTTAAGATTTATTTTCAAATGTAAACATCGAATGTAATTTTATATTCCGCGTCCATTGTTCTGGCGACTTTCTTTCGATGGATATTTTGATGGTTACACGTATTTGAAGAGAATTATATTTTATGACCTCTTCGTTATGGTTGAATCTTTGTTGAATTATGATAAGTTTCGGTGCTTCGGTCTGGTCGTCGACCCCGTACACTTGGTCGAGGCTATTTATCTTGGGAAATGGGGCGGCGCCGGCTCCGCTGGTGCTGTTTGATGCGAAAACATTGACCGCACCGGAACACGAGGCTGCGTGTAATGAGCGCTTGTTAATTGTAATCTAAGCATAGTCCGATGTTGTTGCCTTAGAGGGGCCCTCTTTCGCCGAAAATCATCGGTTAATTAGAAGAATTAGGTCATGAGACTAGTAGGTCTAAAGACAGCGTCTATTATGGTTCTTCTTATGCCTCCAACTAGTTAAGATCGGACACCAGGGCTGCGAATCCCTTTCTGTTATACGCTGATCGAGGATCAGCTGCGGTGCTCTTGATGTTGTCTAGCCATGATTCCTTCCTGCTAGCGATTTTTCTCCTTCCGGCCACTTTCCCTATTATTTCTATCTGTTATGATTAGACATTGCTAAATGAAAAGTTGGCAATTATTTTATTGTGAGGCGTGCACATAAAAAACTTGGTTGCCGAAACGTAACTTTCTATTATTATCAGACGTTAAGTTGCAAGTTTGCAATCAAAATTTAAAAAAAATTGCCTAAATATTAATGTGCCTTTAAATTTTGACATTTCAGTTGAAAAAGGTAAACTATATATTACAGTAAGCGTATATAAAAAAATATAGTAAAAATAATATATAAAATAGGACAGTAAGTAACACCCTATATTACTATTGCGGTTTATTTACTTTAATAATATACCAAGAAATGCTTTATAACATTTTTGAATGGTGAATCGACCTGAGTATGAACTAATGATTTTAAAATGTAGGGTGTGTCTTAAAAATCTTGCGTCTTAAGTTCATTAGGCTATTGAAGTGACTGAATTAAAAACACCAACAATATACGTATCTATAATAGGCTACACAAAACGAAGAGGATAAGGAAGTAGCTTTCAGGTGTCGCTAATAAAACACCTTCCTCAGTCTATATCGTCAGATTTGATTAATTAGTTGAAAACGATGTTCAAATATTATTATGTACTACATACGTATGTATAATGTACAGATACATGTATGTAAATATAAGTAGGTCCTTAGAGCCCTGCGTCCTCGCAGCCGTGTGTTTTGAATAAGTAATGCTCCGCGCAGCCGCAGCGGTCTTTGTGCGTACAAGGTCACCGTAACATACGTGCTCTGTTGCTTTGTAAGCTTGGAAATGATCCCCTCACTACCTCATAAGCTCCATCAGTCCTCATAAGCCTTCCCAAATTCACGTCGTAAGTATTTACAGTTACTTCCGCCAAATTTTTAATATAGATAGTATAGAAAGAATATCCTGTTGGCAAGTTTTTGCGGAGTATATATGAGTATCACATCAACTCCAAATTCTGCGATCAAGAAGTTTGAAGAACGTGGTTTTTTTGTGTAGAAGTTAGATATAACATCTGTGACTAATTTCCTGATGATTATTAAAAAAACAAAAATCAGTGTGTTAGCACACACGCGGTAGAAGCGAAAGTTTGTTTTCGGGTGTAACTTGAGAAAGAGTGAGATTAATTTTCTGCCTAGGTGGTAAACAAAGGGAGTGATTAATTTATGACGTGAAAAAGCATGAAAGGGAGAATAATAATAATTCGTATATGGCAACACTACTTGACTTTATCTATCAATACTGAAAAAACTTCAGAACGTTTCGCGAGCGATAGGCCTGTCGGATATTGGCTACAAAATAGAGAGAATGTTCTTCTTAAAGTGCCTCTCCAACTAGTGAAGGTTAGCGACGAGCGTGGTACAGTCCTTTCTGGCTTTCTGTTTAGAGAGGATCGTTGATATTATATTATTTTAAGAAATTTGCAGTTTTACTGTAAATTGTTATAAAAACGTAACCACCTATTAATATTTGTTGAACTGGAAGTTATTGCAACAACACTACCAAACTACTGAAGCTGACTTAAGCATACTGCATAAAGTGATCACTTCCAGCCAATCTCGAACTTCCAGTAAATATTTGCTCCAGTAAGTAACTGTCAGTATCTTGACGGCGGTCGTTATGAATAGATAGATAATTGTTTGTAACAGTATAATGAGCACAATATCCCGATTGCGCGCGTAAGTTATTTAATAAGTTATACAGGCGATAACTCTAATTGTGTAGTAGCGGCGATTTGCTTTAAATTTAATTTGGACTTTACATCATTTTTTTTTTATTTTTCTTCTGCCAGAGATTTCCTGTAACGGTTGTGTGCCATGACAGTGTTACGCTTGTACTCTGACGTACTGACGTATGTCAGAGACGTTTCTATCAGTAATAAATAACATTGTCTGCTATGATGGTACAGTTTTAAAACATGGCCATTATATTTGAAGGTGTTTAATTAAAACGATCATATGTCTTGTCGATACGATGTCCGACGTGTAACCTTCACTTCCTTTATGCAAAGAAAGGATACCGGATATTGTGTACTTCGTACGAGAGAATGCTAATTCAGCAGGGGTACGTGAGTTGTTTCTGTAAGAGTTGGTAGCGTTTAAAACTAAACTCATCCCGTGATTATCATCCGTGCACTCTGCTAAATGCCCTATTTGGTTCCCTCATGCGGGAAGTTTGGATGATTGTGCAATTTTTACCAATCCACCTCCTGCCATCATAATGCAGTTACTGTGATTGTGGCTGTCAACATTGGAGTGCCTGAGTAATCTGAGCAAATATCTTCCATCCTTCGTCTCATTGTTACTATACATTATTTGAAATTGACAACATGTTGTCAGCTAACATTTTAACAGTAGAGCCGAGACGTTCACCTGATCTTAAATCTCTATGACAATAAGGCGCTGGTTGGGATGATATACACTACACCACATTATACTCGTTGCCTTAAGACACGAGATGTTAAGTCTCGTTACCGCAGTATTTTCCCTAGCTACAGCGCCCGTCAAACCAGAACACAGTAATGTTTGCAAATGTTTGGTCTTCGGCAACAGATCACAAGCCAGTTTGAGGGATGTTTTAAGGTTTTAGTTAAATGCAATGTTAGTCAGCGTTTGGTGATTGTATGATGCATAGGATTTGCCCGACAATCGATCTAGCTGGTACATGGTACATCCAACATTTTTAAAAGGAAACCTGGTCATTCCATATGGCGGACGAGGAGTCTTATGTACCCAGCAAACTGCTCTGCATGGTTATCGCGACAGACGACCCTTGCTGGTCGAGGCAAGCCACGCTCTCCTTAACGACTACGGAGCATATCTAAGAAAGAATTTTTGTTTAGAAATGTATGTAGTAAAGTTTTAGAAATCGTTACAAACTTAATAAAATCAATATGGTAATGTTTTATCTGGTGTCAACATAACTTCCCAGCGGAGTGGAGACAAAAATTTAGTTTCTAACATAGATCAAGAACAATGTAATAAATATTACAATAAGTAATAACTTTTTAGGAACCTTTACAAGTTCCTCCAGAATGAATTTGAATTGTTTTGAGTGCGAAATTTGTTCAACAGGTGTTAAGCTCGTAACGTTGGTGAGCCGACCCGTGCAAGAAGTCGGCTAACTCGTCTCCGACTGTAGTCACCTCGTCCGCATTCAATATACCGGTTTGATTTAATCGCAGTAGCAATTACATTCATCAACATTCCTATTCTGGCAGGTATATATGTAAATGTTGGTATATATATGGACGAGGTTAACGTTCATTAATTTACGTGGAGCAATTTCAGCAAAATTATTGTTTTTTGTTTTTTGTTTTTTTCCTAACTGCGACGAGCAAGACGTTCTCCTGATGATGAGTGGTATGTCTGCTACAATCTTGTATTAATCATGATGATGTACACAACGCCTAAAATGCATGTCCTTTCGCAGCTGGAAGTGAAGTTTCTTTATGTAGGATTTGTACCAACTAAGACCCCTTGGTAACCTTCTGTACGTGAGGACGGACTCTGGGATCTTTTATGGAACGTTAGTACCTTTTTAGTCTAGTACATCCTAAGGAAGAACAAGACCTTTAGCATTATCACTTTGTTGTAGAAAACGCGACACGACACCACTACGTATTCGCCCTTCGAGATCGCTTGTTAAGCAATGAAGGCTCCAACCCCGAAAAATATCCTTATAGTCGCTTTCTGCTGCAGGCAGGACTCTTACTTTAATACTATTCAAACTAGCCTGTAAATACAAGACTGGGTAGAAGACCTACAACCTGTAAAGTTGTTATGCTAATAAAGTAGAACAGCAACGGTTTCAGGCCATTGTTGCCTTTCTTTGATATCCTCCCGAAACTTGTTACTTGGCTGTAGTATAGCTGCAGTGCGGCTGGTGGTACTTGCTAGCAAGCTTGACTTGAGGAGGTGTTGTAATCTTACGTGATGTTAACATCATCATCATCTAATGTATGGTTAAATTCGTATGTGTATTTGCTGGAGGTCGCTTGGATAGCTTTCACGCAAAGATACTTCATCATCGTCATTGTCATCAGCTTGCGGCAGTCCAATGCTCGACGTAGGTTTCTCCCAAGGAACGTCATTTAGCTCAAATTTCTTGTTTTATATGTTAAATCCTGTTACAAGATATAAAGAGCATATTTTAGTAGATTTCACTGTCCCCTGAATTCCTATAACCAATTGGAATTTGCTCTTTTTTATACATATCTCTGTCATGACGATACATTCCAGTTCGCCTTTTGTATTATATAAAAAAAAATGTTTGTATTTAGCTAGGATCAATCTGGTGTTTGTGGACAAGTACACGATTACCTTGTGTTACTTCTTTATCGGCGTTCATTATTTTTTTTAAAGTGTATTTCTATCATCATCATTAGGTGCCCTCTTCAAACTGAAGTTTGCGGATTACATTGAGAACACCAATTCGATCCTCAGCTATTCTTTTTAACTGATGGTATTCTATAACAGTTTCAACATCCGATGTTAAATCTAAACAATTTAAGGATATTGAGGAAAAAACTAATGTCTAAATGAAACGAACGTTTTATGTTTATCTACGTAACATTGCGTAAAGAACCTAAATAAGGTTGACCTTTAGCGACCTTTGCGAAGGGTCTGCAGTTAAGCGACGACGCCCGCCTATTTTTATATTGTACCCTTATTTATCTATCCATACACGACAAAACTTTTAAAGCCGTGTTCACTGTGGACTTCACTTGGCATTATAAAATTTTATTGCCAGAAAATGAGGAAGGTAGTTTGTACATAACAAGTTATACATTATTACATTAAATTAAATTTTAGATTCTTTAGTGTTTCTTCCTCCTGCCCTTTTTCCAGCTATGTAAGATCAGCACAGTATGTACTCCTCTTCCATAACCCTCTATCAGCCGTCACATCTGCATTCACACTCTTACACATGTCACCTTTCACACAATCCATCCACACTTTCTTCAGTCTTCCCCTACCCTTATAACCATCCACGTTCATTCTCATTACTATCTTTATTATATGTCCTTCATCCCTCCGTACAACAGGTCCGCACCACGCTAACCTCTTGCTCCTCAATTTCTCTGTCACCGGAGCAACTTTCAGACTTCCTTTAATATACCCAATCTTAATTTTATACATCTTCGGCAGATTTTTTAGTGTTCAACAAGAAATGTTTAGTCATATCAACCACCGTCTTCGGTAGTTTTAAATTTGTTTTAAAGTTTTAAATTGTAACAGTTCTGTAACTTCGGTTCAGTTTAATATTACTACCAAATGAGATAAAAATGTTCTTTATCCTATTGTTATTAATTATCAGTTACCCGTAGGCTAGCGGTCAGCGACCCTGCATAATAGATTCTGGGCTCAAATTCTTTTATCTGCATTGTGAAGAGTTGTTATATGTAACAAACGTATATCTATTTTAATTTCAGTCTTATAGCGACTTAGCTGATGCTGCTCCAGTCGATTATCGATATTTGGATGTTAACAGTAATTCCAGCATACGAATAGATCAATAGCATGTTCGTAATAAGGAAAACAAAGTAATAGAATACATTCCGAACTAGACCCCTTCTTGTTAATAATTACTGACACGAGTTACCTTTCTTCATCCCTTATGTTCTTCAGGTTTACTGTTACTCTATTGTAGTTATGGTTAGCTTTTAAGAATTATGATTGTATAAATTGCGATTGAATTTACTCAGATCGTATGGTTGAACAGAATTTTTAATAGAATAGAGAACAGTACTCCCAAAGAGGTCAACTTTGAAACAATTACACTAGAACAAAATTAGTGATACAGTACGACGAGGATACAAAGATACAATGTTTAAACAAAACTTCTCTCTTGGATTATGGGTTAGAAATCAGGTCGACCCTATGTTCTACTGTTGACGGCTTTTCAATGTTATCTCTGCTGTTCAGAGGCGCAAATCTACTTACAAACAAGATTGAACATTTATTTTACTTTCTCTCATATCATTTTCCATGTAGATTAATATCTTATAAAACGAAACGTAGTAAAAACATATGTTACAATTACCGTTTAAAATGTATATTATGAAATTCACGCGGACATACGTACACAGTCTGGTGGACATGGCAGAAAATACTATTTATATATTTTGATATGTTACAAACGTTTAGTGTGGAGAACACGAGAACGCAACATGTTGCTAAACTAACTGGTGACGATAACAGGTGATCCGCTGCAGCCATTGCCTAACTGCAGTTACGGATGTATCTAGATACCTGCGCGATCACATTTACAGATATGTGCGTAAAATACAAACGTTGAAAATTGAAGGGGTGTAATTATACCTAATATAAAAGATGCCGACGATTGGAAAACCGATAGCATTGAAGACGGTTATCATTGGGAAGTCCCTGGCTGACCTTGAACGAATATCCAATAGACGCTGGCGTGGGAATGCGTACACTTGCTTTTATGTAACATACTCGAATCAATTCAACGGTCGGGCTACATTTTAAAGGGAATAAGTTACCTATGAGAATATTTGCTGTATAGAGACATTATCTTTTTCATCCGTTGATTTCTGCTACTGACCTTCCCAATTTCTTCTTCCCAGTTTCTCTGTTATCGTTACTATTTCAATTCAGTTACCGCTTAGTAATACTTCGTCTACAAATTAAGGCCTATGAAATTTGGGAAAATAAGAGGCTAAGAAGTAAACGAGCAGACCATTACCATTTGAGCAAATGTCTTTTTTTATCACGAACCATAATCTAAATCGGTCCCATTGTGGCCTAGTGGTCGCGGCGCGCAACAATCGACTTGAACGCGCTCATTGATACATAATCAGCTGACTGGTCGTCGTTATGTAAACCACAATCTATTTACATAACCCAGTAGACGGCTGCCGGCCATTGTATATACTTCTAATTTATATTTATGTTGCTTAATACCTTCAGCATCGAAAGGTACTTCAAGTATTCCAGCATTTATCTTGTCTATACATTTACACCTAAGTTGTGTTGAAATCGTGTAGTTCCTTAAGTTTTACTAAATATTTTCAAATATCTAGCTTACGGTTACGTTTGCATACTGCTACTGGGCTTCAAGGGCTCTGCCGTGGTAAGCCGATAAACTTTGTGAACACTACTACAGGCTCGACCTTCGCACATTCTGCTTTCGCACAATTCGCTATTTCACATAGTTTTATTAATTTAACTGTTTAGAAAGATAGCATGATAAAAAAATCTTCATCAGGATGGTCTAGGTAGGTATCACCGTAACTTCTATTACAGTATCTTAGTGGTGATGGCGAAGAGCACGTGTGCTGTGTACATCAACTCCAACCAGCGTCACGTCGTTACGGGCAGGCGTGTCGTTTACCATCAAGTAAACGTCTCGCTCGTCTCGTTGCATCGAAATAAAAGGTTGTTATTCAACTTAGTTTTGACAATATTATAAATGAAACACACCAAAATATAACTTAACAAAAAATACTTTGATTGAATTATGGTGATTTGTTTTTTACGTCTTTCTGCTTTCGTACATTTAACATTCGCACACACACTTTCAGGAACCAAGTACGTGCAAAAGTCGTGTCTCTACTGTACATACTTAGAGATTAATGTCCATACTGTTGGGATCAATTCAAATCATATTGACAGTGCTATTCATATAGACCTCTACAGTATAACCTATAGTTCTCAAAATCTTGGTTTATTTTAGGTATAACAACGCGTGCCATTGACGTCTGCCTCAATGGAAAACTGTCCGCTCATGTTACATCGTTTTTAGTATTCCAGTGGGGCCTGTAGGAGGTCGGTAATCACAGATACCGCGCGTGGTGGTGGCGTGATCTTGGTGCTTGCTTTAGGCTCTGTAAAGCATTTAATAACTAACACGTTTACTGACGTGGTGAACTTTGTAACAAAATTATTAAACCCTATCTGGCCGGCGCCAAGTGCTGGAATAATATATAGTCTATTACATGGTGGGCGTTGACCATTAGATTGTTGTTGCCGGAAATGCAAGGATTATCAGATGATATTAATAATGAAAACGGTCAATAATGAAATTAATGAATCATCATCAGTCGATAAACGTCGACTGTTGGACGTAGGCCTCTCCCAAAGATCACCACTTTAATCAGTGCCCGCTAACCGACTCGAGCTTTCTCGCCACCTTGACCAAATCTTTGATCCACTTTGGGGGAGGTGTTCCAGTATATCTGTCACTGCCAGGCCGTCGCTCTGTGTAGTCCAATTGCCGTCTATAAGCTGACAGTTCGTCGAGCAATGTGCCCTGTCCGTTGCCACGTAAATCTAGCGATCGTCGATGTTTCTCCGTGACTTTAGTTCTACGGACCAATTTGGGATTAATCTCAATTTCTAATGTGTAGGATTTTAATTTTTTTCCCCGTGGATAAATTCTAGTAGTTGACATTGTGACCATGAGGATTTCTGTTACTAATTCGTTATAGGTGTTTATTTATCGCCCCTCTGTTGTAACCTCGTCGATTTCACTTCCGTTGACAGAGGTCGTACTTCTCTATTGCTTCGGTCTGCGCGGATATTATCGACATTTCGGATACGTACGTCGGTCGGACATCGGATATTGCAATTTCCATACCTTAATCTATAGTATAATCTCTCTAAAGAGTAAATTTTTTATATCCTGGCTTTATGAGATTTCTGCAATTTACACACTGGCTCGCCAAAGTTATGCCTATATCTGTCGCCAAATAAGGTGTTTCCGTTTGAAGTGGTCTGTAGCTATTAAAATTGTTGCGGCAACGAGTTTTACCATTTTAGGTCCCATGAAGAAGGAATGTGAAGTTATTGAATAAAGTTGTAGCACTTTGCTACAACAATGCACATGTGTTCTGGTAATAATACATATTACTCTTCGGCACAATTGTTACTTAATATCAAGTGAAACTGAGGTCGATTGGACAAAAACATGTCCTTCGGCGTAAATCTTCTATTTATGTTATTCAAGTTTCTAGCATTGTTATTCACATAAATTACTGAAGGAAACGATTCGCTTCCAAATTTATTTATCCGGTAACTGGTTCAGCTCATTTACGATATTTGTACGCGGTCTGTTCCATTGCGTGTCATCCAGTCGGCACTCATACCAGCGTATAGAGGCGGCGATGGACTCCGACCTGAATGTAACCTCTGCTCCGAATTTTGTGCCTCGTGTGGATCCGCAGAGTATTTGCGCCGTTGGCAACGCTGTGAATCTTCGCATAATATCTACGTTTCCGCCGTTCAATTTGCCTGAATAAACATTTATGTATAATTCGTTATAAAAATTATCTTCTGTTGCGGAAGCGCTTCCAACATGTTTATTTTAACGGCGGAAACTGTAACAGATGTGTTGAAATTATTCAAATCATATTTTACTAGGCCCTACCGCAACGAAACTCTTTCTGTCTCATAATATTCTGTGTAAACATTTTTTATAAGATTGTCATTATTTTTTATATTTATCCTGGACAGTACCCAACTGTTTCTAGTTGTCTATTGAGAAATTGAGAATTATAAACGTCCATCAATGGCAATTTGATCATCGTCATCATCATCAGCCGATAGACGTCCACTGCTAGACATGTCTCCCCCAAAAGATCTACACATCGATCGGTACACACTCAGTATGACCTTCGCCTCCGCCGCGAACTGGGGCCGTCGTTTGTAGGGGTTTATGTGGGAGAATTTGGGCCATCTTCCATCAAGCTGGTCTAATTGAGGTCGGTAGAAGCCAGAGCGTCGTTTGTTCATTAGCAGGGTGCACCACGAGCAGGTGAGGTTGGCAGGCGCTCCGTGAGTTGTTGTGCGGGGGACCCCTTACACCACTTGTGTAGTTGTGGTGCACGTCATGCGTATTATTGGGATTTGTAACTTTTATACCTATGTCTTAATTTGGTCTTATACTTGCCGTATGTGAGACATATTCACTATTTATATATCAGTTATTACGAGAGGCAAGTACACGCATGCAATAACAACGATTTCTGATAATTAATGAGTTTTTGTTAATTTACACAAATACCTCAATTGTATTAATGGTTAGGTTTCAACGAAGATCTTTCTATTTATTTATTTATAATATTTATCTGCGATACCAGTACCACCTAAGTCAAATGTAAAATAAAACTAATTTTATCCACTTTGTAGTATATCATAATGAGTCCTATTTGTGCGCAGGCGTACGAGATGCGGTTTCCAAACTGTCCGCAAATCCCTGTGGTGGTGGAGTGCGTGGTAACGGAGGACAGCTGGACCTCGGACGACTCCCAGCGGTTCACCACGAGGCGCTGCCAGCTTAATGCCGATGCGCCATATTTACTTAAGAAGGTAATGCTACAGTTGCCATGTATACCCCCATTTCAGAAGCAAGCAATTCTTTATTATAACTGGACTGATTGATGTATATCGCCAACAGATGATCGGCGTTGACTACATATACTTCATACAGAAGAACCACCTGGATCTTAAGAATAGAGTGCTTGAGATTGAGGCAACGAATGATACCTTCTCTTCTAGGATCGGTGTCGTCGAAAAGTGCCGATACTTCGTAAGTAATAGTTATTATGGTAATGAACCATATTTTTGTTAAGTTCCTGTAGTCCTGTAAGAATATTTTTTGGATTGGACCAGGCAACATCATATCACGGTTTAGAAGAGATCCATCAACATTATCAGCCAATAAACGTCCACTGCTGGACATAGGCTTCACTCAAAGGTCCCCGCATCGATCAGTCTGCGCTACCCGCATCCAGCGGTTTCCAGTGACTGCTGCATTTTTATGATTAGGTGTATCATTTACCATCAGGTGAACGTCTTGCTGGTCTCATCACTGTGGATTAAAAAAGTAGTTTTTAGTTTAACAAGTTTTGAGCGGGATTGTTGTTGGTGAAGTCTAAAGCATGATTGAAAGTTATTTGTGGTTAGGTCGCAGCACTCCGCACTCCTCACTCCTCACACATCACCACGGAATGTTTGCTGTTACCAAAATACTATCGGATTATTTATACTAGTCGTTAAGTTTACTGGTATAAAGAATGACTGGAATGAATGGTAATCAGAATACGACTATCTTTTCCTATCTACAACTGATTAATATCTCACTTTGATTTCAAATCATAATCATTTTCATCATCATCAGCCCATAGATGTCCACTTCTGGACATAGGCCTCACCCAAAGATCCCCACATCGATCGGTCACCGGGCAACAGGAGCCATCGTTTGTAGGGGTTCCTATGGAGGAACTTGAGCCATTTCCCACCACGCTGGCCTAATGCAGGTTGGTGGGATTTCGTATCATACTGAATAATAATGGGTCCGAAAATAGTAAAGTGTTCCGGAATGCTTCGGGACCTTCATATGGTGACAGTCGGAAAACAATAATACCGTTACAGCTTTATATATATAACATTGATTCTCAATAAGGTTAAAATAATTTAACTATAGTATTAATTACAACATAGTTGTATTCCAGCTGATAGCATATAAGAGCCAGGGGAACAGGTGAACGCGTTTCAGCCTCATTGTCATCCGTAACTGCGGGAACGGTTACAACCATTTACCCACTTACATCCCCTACTGCACCACCATGGTTTCTCTCGATATAAAATAGCACGGGTTCATTTCCGAGGTACTACTATTTTACTTTACCAAAAATCCACGACAGGTTTAGTGTAACATAAAACAGACCTATTTTTGCATTAATAAAATTAGTACGTACGTACGTATGTATGTATGTATGTATGTATGTATCGCCTAAATCTGTAATAAAATACGACGACATTGGAATCCCTAAAAAGTAACGAATCTAATTAGACTGTGACAAATAGGCGCTTACATTGGATTATCCAGCGCGGCGGGCTTTGCTGACTGATAGGGCTTGCGAGCAGGAGGCAGCGGAGGGGTGCCAGGGGGGAGGAATCGCCGGAAGCTAAATAAATCTACCGAAAGGAAAAAACTGTGGACGTAAAGATATTGTTGGCGCTTGACTATTTGGGTGTCCCGCGCGGCTTGGTGAGGAAAACAGCTTCAACTTCTTTCGGCTTTGTTACGCGGATACTGTTGGTCCAAATGACCCAAAATTGTAACCTTTTTATTTAACTTGACTCTACATGATTAAAAGCATTGCATTTGCAAATCATTATTTCAACCGATGGAAGACCACTGCTGGATATAGGTCTCTTGTAATATGTTCCTCATAGCACGGTGTTGTGTTGTCTGAGTTCAGTGGTCCTCAGCGGTTTATTGTGGTCATGTGTCCACCTTGTAGTGGGTCCGCATTCGCTGCGCTTTCCGGTTCGGGGTTGCCATCCCAGCCATTCCCGCCCGTTGTCACTTCAGCCTCGCAACTCGTATGGCTATGTCGGTTACCTTGGTTCATCGTGCACATTTCCTTATTTCTGGTTTGCTCACGCAGAGATACTCCAAGCATGTGTGATTCTGTGCTTTCTTACGTGGCTTATAGCTAGCAATGACATTGCGAAATTTCCCGAACGCTACTCATCCGAGTTGGATTCAGCGGTCACCTCTCGCTCGAAATTGCATCTACCTAATTGGAGCTTATTGTCCAATAAGGTAGTGTATTGTGCCTTATAAATATGGATTGGAAGTATTATCCAGTACGCTGATTCCTGTGAACATGCCTTTTATTGGAGAACAGATATACTATTATTAACAAACAATGTTCGTTCATCATAGTTATCGGTTGATCAATGTTCAATAGTACGAAAAGGTTGAATGATTAAAGAAATGTATTTATGTTATGTTATGATAGTGTGGAATGCGCAGTTACCAGTAATAGGTTTGTTGTGCGCATTGTGTGCGCGGTACAGAGAAGCGCGAGTGGTCGAGGGGCGACCGGTGTCGTTGTCGTACGTAGCCTTTGAATGTTCATTGAACGACAACAAGTGGAATGTACCGCTTCACGTTTGTCCGTATCAATGACTTCAAACGACGCATACCATTTTCCCTTTAATAATTATAAACAATAGGTTCTATATTAGCTTAACATTATTCTATTGCATAGGGGTGTACATTCCTTTGTCACATTATAAATAAATTAATAAATAAACATCCCCCATAATATGCCCATTGCTGCTAATAGCAGTCATCACTTACTAGGAGAGATTCAAGGGTATATATTTATTCCGCTCTATATTATTGATTAAATATGAAAGGTCTTCTGCTGTCTCCACATTGTGTACTATATATCCTGGAAGAGGCGTCTCGTGTTTGTCGTGGTACAGCATTTAAGGAACCTTATGTTTCTTCCTAGGACTGAAAATGACGTAGTGTAAAATGGAACCGATGTTTTCAGTGCGCTTCTAACCGGCCGGCTGGTTTTAATGGATATGGATCTCATAGAATTTGTTTTTTTTACAAAAACGATTTCCTTTCTTCTAAAGAAGGATACTTATAGAAGATAAAAATGATTTAGTTTTTCTTTTAAATATTTATAGGATGTCCTCTATATTTTTTGATATTCAATATGTTATTGTAAAAGGTTGACAGCCCTAGTAACGATAAAAGTAATGTATGCAAACGCAGCCTTGCAAGTTGCGAGGAAACTGTTCGATTGTGCTCCTTGACAAGGAACGCGTAGAACTTTATTTGTCCTTTGTACAGGACTAAGTGACGAGATTTCACTGGTAGGTCTCTCTCTATTGCCGGAGACCGTCTAGATAGGTACCACCACATCGCCTATTGCAGCCGACAAACGGTAGTGAGCAAAGCTGTAGCTAGTGTCATTACTGGGGTAACGAACCTAACATCTTAACTCTCAAGACAATGAGCACTTCGTGCTGTCGTGTTTATCATCCTTATTGGCTCAACATTGTTACAGGCAAACGTATCTCTTGCCATCGGATGAACTTCCCGCTCGTCTTTTCGTTTCGTAGAATAATAAATTATTGTTAAGACAGGTTTGGGGAGCCAGGGTATGAAGTGCTTATTTGCATGTATGGAGTCCACACCCCTGGTGTTCGCGAAGACCGCGGACGGTGAGGAGTACGAGCCACGAGGCACCGGTCGCCATCGTAGCATTATCAGACAACGTGACGCCGGCGACAAGTGTGTTCGCATGACATTGGCCCCGCTTTATTTCCGTCTGTGAACTTGTCGGCACATCTCGTTTCCGTGATAACGCGCCGGAATTAGTTGCCACTAGATACCGCATGATTATTTCAATTATATTGCATTTATTTAGTTTAGGTCAAGCTGCACACACTGCTCTTTTTCCGCCACCAATTAGGAGTGCGTAAATTCTACTGTTATCAAAGGGTAGGTATTTACAAAACTGGATGGTTTTATCTTAAGTTTCAAAACAGTGATGGTAACATTTGTTAAATAAACATCTCGTTGACGGTAGATCAATGTTGGCGGAGACTGTCAATATAGATACCACCGCAGCTTCTATTCTGCCTGACAAACAATAATGGTCAAAAATTACTGTTCCGACCTGAAGGGTGCAGTAGCTAGTGAAATTATTGGGGCAACAACACATCGTCTTGTGTCACGATGATGAGGTCAACATGGTGCTCTGTATATCATCATAACTTGCTCGTTGTTATGGTCACGTTTATTTACCTTAAGTTAAGCATTTCGTTCGTTAGAAAACCATACGCCATACCCATACAGAGTAATTCCATTATTTACAACGCTCTTCAGAACGGACCACAGTAATTTTTGTACATTACTGTTTGGCAGCGGAAATTGGTACTGCGGTTGGTAACCTAACTTACGTACAGTTCATTAGTTTCTGTACTGTAATGGTAACAGTGCAGTTAATTATGGAAAAATATCATCATTACCCGATAGACGTCCACTGCTGGACATAGACCTCCCTCAAAAATCTCCACATCGATCAGTTTCGTGTTGCCCGCATCCAGTGAGTTCCCGCGTGTCTGCACGTCTTCCGGCACGCGGGCGCCACTCGAGGACCTCACTGCCCCATCGGCCGTCAGTCCTTCGAGCATATGCCCCGCCCACTGCCACTCAAGTCTAGCAATCTTGTAGGCTATATAGGTGACCTTAGTTCTTCTGCGGATCTCCACATTTCTGATATGATCGCGCAGAGAAACTCCATGCCTTATTAGTAATTCAATTGCTGTTAATTGAGGAAAAATACCAACAAATATACACAAGGAACGCAATCGTTACAACGCTACACCGCTCCGAGTTCAAGTTATATTTACAATAATTGTCGTGCCCGTATCTATTTACATATATATTTGTATAGAAGAAACAGAAAAGAGGGGCAATATCTGGATGAAAATAGTAAACGGAGAGATATCTCAAGCACTGCTTTTTGAGATCACTACGACTCGCGTGATCATTATGTATCTGTGTAATTTTGCACTATTATCGTTAATCGTTTGCAAGATGTATAATAACTCGACTAACTATAATATTGTCAGGTTTACAACATCTCCTACATCATTTACTTAATTAGACTTAATATTGCTGACTAGTAATAATTTCACGGATAGACCTCATAAAGAAATAGGAAATATTATATGGACCATAGACGTGGAGATGATTTTTTTTTATTTCCACGAAATGACGAGATGAGCGAGACGATTACCTGATGATAAGTGATACCAGAGACAAAGGACTGTACTACGCCGATCGCCAATCTTCACTAGTTGGAGTCGCACTTTAAGAAGTGATACGCCCATAACGACGTGACGCTAGTTATGATGAGAATCCACTGCACCACATTGTCCGCGTCGTCTTGAAACTTAAGATGTTAAATCTCTTTAATCCAGTAATATCCGTAGCTACAGCGCCCTTCTTCGCTTTGATGTTGCTGCGGTGGTGCCCACCTAGACGGTCTCCGGCAACAGAAACCTACCACTAGTAGATGCTTAAAAAATACCTATGTTTAGCTGCGGGCAATATTAGGCTGACGATGATAATTCGCAGTAAATACTAAAGGGGTGTAAGAGGTTTCCTGCAACATCCTTCTGAGTCCAAGTCAACCTCCCTGCTCGCGGTGGACCCTGCTAAAACAGACGAGGCTCTGACTACTCATCAACCCGCACTGGGCCAGCGTGGTAAAGCTAAGGCCTAATTCCCCCCAATGAGGATCCTTGAGAGGCCTCTGTCCAGTAGGAAAGCATTATCAAGCCGGTGAGAACTAAAGGACAAAATGATAACTATTTGGTTTTAAACTTTTTAGTTTCCACGTTTTTTTTCTTGGATGTATTATCGTCTTTTTAAACCAAACCTGGACCATATTTGTGACAAATCTTTCTTCATAGTTTTGCGGAAACAAATGTATCATTCACGTACGCACTACTACATAATGACTTCTTGGTTACTAGTGATGACTGAATTTATGTAATCGTTTAACAAGAAAAATTACAGAAAGCAAAGTACTTTACCTAATTTCTCATTTACGGACCAATCCCAAATGCACGTTAACTAATTCCCGGTTATTGATGTGCACTGCTGAACATACTCCGTACTCGCCACGTTTAGCATGATAGATGGCAAGCGCAATATGTTGCCAAATGTTACCAGGAAAGTTACTGCACTCCTCTCAGCATTGGACAGAGAACACCTCTTAATCCATTAGTCGCTTATGGCACTGAGGAAGGTGTGATGTGATAGTAGCAATATTCTAACCCGTTTCCCACAAGAATTATTCACTAATTAAATAGTTGAATATTTTCCATGTCTGCATGTAATCGCTGAGTACAGCGTTTACCGCAATTACTGGGCGAGGAATGGAATGCCTTAATTAGTCGACTAAGCGGTTATCGGCACAAAATTGACGCAACCTACACGGTTGCAAAACATCCGCCGCAGTATGTTTACTGATACTTTTTAACCAAAACTGATGATAGGTGGAAACAAAGTTTGAACAGAAGGTAGCAAGTAACAAATAAATTATTTATTTTCTCACTCACAGAGATCAAATCTAGGAAGAATGGCGTACCTGGAATGAGAGTCTTTTTGGACAATACAATAAGAATTTTCAATGTATAAAAATCGTTTAAAAGATCAGATTACCACTTTTCCAACTATTATAATTATGGCGAAGGTCGTGGATGGCGGGATTGCAGGACCGATCCATGTTGTGGTAACAAGTAGACTTTCAGTTGGTTGTTGACGATCTCATTTCACCCCGACAGGTACACCCCGAGAACCCGGAATGGACTTGCTTCGAACAGAGCGCCCTCCTCGACGTGAAGAACTTCTTTGGATTAGAGAACACGGTTGAGAAGATCGCCATGAAGCAATACGCCGCTAACGTTGCGAAAGGTACTGAGCTATCTCCTCGCCAACATTTCCGTCTTAACTGTTTTATCGTTCAAATTAAGAAAAATATTTTGATGGAGTACTTTGTCGAAAGATGACTAGGTATTGATATGGACTACAAGATATAACTCGAGATGACCAGCCATGATTTCTAGATCTTCATGCGCTTTATCAGCTGAGACGTCATCACTTAAAACTAGGCAGGATTGTGGTTAAGCACAAACTGATGTTAATGAATACACTAAATAGTTATTCGTTTAATTGTCCAATAAAATAAGCAGGTTAAAAGGGTTTTACGTATTAGAACGAAGACTCTGATTCGCAGGTAAGGAACTAATCGAATCCTTCATGAAGCAAGTGGAGGCTGACGGTATAAAGGACCTGCAGAAGTGGACGGCGGGCGAGGTGACCAGAAACAGAGAGTTGCGACGCGTGGTGTCGCGCGGCGCCGAACCTCTGTCGCCCAGCGTGCCCCCCGACCTGTCCAGACTCTCGCAACCAGGTGAGACAAGATGTGTTAATGTTGGCCATTATATTCACATTTTACACGTATATTATATGGAAGTTTAAGAACATAACTAAGAGTGAAAGTAACTTGCCGGTATGGCAGTCGCAGACTTTGTTGTGGCCCCACTTCCGCTATTAAACAAACGATGTTAACTGAAATTTATAAATCATTGTAAAATATCTTCACAGCAAAAGGATTGAAAAAACGTGATTTTTTTACATAGGCAGATATTCAAATAATTGGATTTACCATATAAACATGCCGTTGCTTAGTTTTGATAAATATATCATATAAGTAGTTAACTAACTACCAATACTTATCTTGAGGTGAAGGGGATGCTCGTTTCACTTTACTATGTTGACGGCTACTGCTAACGTCTGCAGTTACGTCGGTACCAGATTACTAACACTAATAACTTCATATGTCAAATATACGTCGCTGTAAGTACGAAATTGTAGCGCAGCCGAAGCGTATGTCCTTTGCCTTTTCGAATCTAGACTATTACCATTTTTGATCAGTTTCGTCATAAATATAGAAGATTGGAGATACACTTAGAACAAATACTTTCTGTCTCACAATGGTTGTTGAACAGGATTGCGGTGGGTGGTTGGGGGTGGGATGGGTGTGGGGTGGGTGTGGGGTGGAAGGGTAGGTATAAAAGAGACTGAAAGCTCGCATAAGTAATCAGAACATTTAATTTGTAATTCATCATGTGTACGCACGCTCGCTCAGTGTTCGTAGTCGGCGTGGGCGAAGCCGCCGAACGAATCTAATTCATCAAGTCGTGCCTTATATTTTTTTGAGGCACTCGGAGGTCGTGTGAAAGTGTGGTCCGTTCACTGTCGACGTCGCTGGGAGGCCACTGGTGGAGGGTAGGAGTGCGGGAGGCGCGTGACGTCACCGCGATGACGGACGCGCGCGGTCTGCTCGTTTCCACACGATTATACTGCGCGCACGCCGATCTAAATTGTATTGGATTTTAAAAAATTGCATCGGTATGGCAGTTGCAACGACAGATGATCGCCTGGTTGGTGGAAGACGAGCTGATGAAGATCGCAGGGGATTGCTTGGGTGCGGAGGAAGAGGATTGAGTGCACTGGAAATAAAATAGGAACACCTGTGTTAAAATTCCCAAATGACTAGTTCATCCTATTGAGTCCTGTGGACATAACTATGTATGTATACTGTGCACATGATGAGTAGCTAACGCGAGTCTTCTATTTTTCGTTTTTCTATAATTGTTAAAAGAAATAATTTCTAGGGTACTAGAACAAGGACAAGAGACCGGGGTATTATAAGTTATTCAGGTTTCTGTGTTCCCTTGAAACACTAGACTGATATATTCTAATACTAAATAAATCAGACTTGGTGGTGCTGAATTTTTTTGGCGGAATGTCAAAACATTTTGCAAGACGAGGTAGGCACGCCTGGAGCAGTATGTGGGTCAAACTTATTCGATTTATCTAAGTAAAGTAAAATACCTTTCTATATAACTTATTCGCCACATATTAAGTAATCTGGTTATCTGCAATCTAACAGCTGTTTTTACCCTATTATTATATATACAGTTAATTGTTACTTTATAACCCACCAACCCGCACTGGGTCAGCATGGTGGGTTACGACCCAATACCCCTTAATAAACTCCAACAACAGACGGTCCCAGGTGCCCGGCGGTACTGGTGGCCGTGCCGATCAAGACGGAGGATCGATCGATGTGGACATCATTGAGGGAGGTCTATGTCCAGCAGTGGAAATCTATCGGCTGGTAATGAGTGAATCATGTTATTACATGTTCCATATCGGATGCGAACCCTCGTGATATAACGTGTTCTTTATGCGACAGGACATGAGAGATGTTCACGTAGTGTGTAGTAGTAATTATCACAGATGTGTGCTGTGAGAGATGTTCACGTAGTGTTAAGTGATCATCCCATAAATGTTTCATTTGTGGTTTTTATTACACAGTTCTGTAGACTTTGCTTCGGGATTTTTTTTTTTCAACAGCCAATTTACGTCCCCACTGTTGGGGCACAGACCTACCCTCAATATGAGGGCGATGGGCCATAGTGACCGCGCGGGCCCAATGCGGATTGGTGACTTCACACACACCTTAGAGTAAATTCCAATTCACGTGCAGGTTTCCTCGCGATGTTTCCCTTCACCGTTTGTCTTTCGCTGTTGTTACTAAAGTTCACCAATGTACGTAACCTTAATACCAAAGTCATCGGTGCACCCCGGGATCCGAACCCGCGACCTTCGCAATGAAGGCCGCGCGCTCTGACCGTTAGCCCAGCGAGCTACTTCGCTATTTGATGTCTTATTATTCTGATAATGTTAACTTAGTTTGTTTATTTCCAAGAGTGGTGGTGTCGGATCGAAGACAAGTAATATTTTGCAACGCCATTGTTTTTGTAAAGGTGTATGTCTTTCAATTTCGTCATTGTGAATAATTTGTAATTAATTTGCACCGGATGGAGGTCGTCCAGCGTTGACGTCAGCAAATAATTAAAAGACATTGTTGTTCAGTATTCACTTGGCTATCAATTTAAGCCATTGTACCTACTGGTAACCTGGTAACGTCCAAAAATTAGGTCGAACCTCTACACGAATAAAAGAAAATAAAAATTCTTTATCGGGAGCTATTTGTAGAAATTTACTATTGTAAGATAATTGTTAAGTATTAAGTATATTAAGATGAATACATAACGCTCCCCTTTTACCAGAGCCTTATTAGCTATGTACTGACTAGTGCAGTAACTGTAGCCGTTATCAAGCAGTAGTGTAACACATCTAAATCATTTTAATACAAAAAAAAATTATTTTAATTAAAATTATATCATCATCATCAGCCGATAGACGTCCACTGCTGAACGTAGGACTCCCCTAAAGATCTTCACTTCTATCCTGGGTACCCATAATAAAAAACTCTATATCTTCTTACAATCCGCTGTAGCCATTGGTTATGAAATTAATGAACATCCAATATCGTAATTATTATTTTACAATTGGTTTTTGACCAGCGCTTCATTGTTATAGGAGGTGATGTAAATAACTAGCACCAGGTGGAAGTAGGTCCTGGTTGCTCGACACTTTGTCGTTAAAAAACAACTCCGATAGATATTAATTTGCAATTCCACCAACGATTCACATATTTCAATGACAAACCCACCCCCCACAGCCGATGTGTAGAAACGCGCATGGTGTATGCATATTTGATACTCGCAAGGCTCTAAGGGAAGCGACCCCCGAGGTCGCGCCGTAACGACCCACAACGCAAAACTATTTATGAGTTGACCTGTCGCCAGCCGGCAAACGTGCATCCGCATACTCAGCACATCAAACGTTTAAGCAGTGCTCATTTGAATTTTAACGATTTGCTTTGTAACCCGATTGAGAAATGATGAACCTGATATTTAGATATTGTATTCATTGAATAATGATTGCATGATAACTAATTTTTCATGGTATACACCGTCACTAGTCTGCCGCAATCCAACTATCAAACAAAACCCTCCCAAAGGACATAGTGTCTGCCGTATCCCATTAGGAAACGGTATTTTTAAGGATTCCTTCATTTATACGAAATACGAACAGGTGTAAGGGGTAACCTCACATACTCGTGGTACACTCTGCTAATCAACAAACGAGGCTCTCCCTTCCACTAACCCGGATTGGGCCAGCATGGTGAGAAAAGGCCTAAATCTTCCCAATATAAACCTCTACAAACGACGACCTCTAGTGCCTGGCGGTTTTGCGGACAGCACAGGATTAATCGATGTGGAGACCATTGGGGGAGGCCTACGTCCTGCAGTTGATGTCTAGCGGCTGGTGATGATGGTACGAAATACACATCAGAAACTTGCTTGCTGGAACAGTAACACGAATTTTGCTGTCCGGCAACTGTACAATGATCATCATCTACAAGAAGGTTACGTAAGGATTGTCTTTAAACGTTTTCCACGTAGTAAAATAAAGACCAATTACGTGAAAAGAAGAGTTTTTAGGTTTATAGCCAACATCTCCGTTTCTGTGATGATGTAACCGATGAAGGATTTAAACGTTAATGAAACTTAACTCTCACCGATCTGCACCGGAATGTTATGAGTTTTAAATAGCTTAGTTCCAAAAAGACGTCTTAGTTCCTTATCTAAATCTCTTATTAAAACCTAATCCATGTATAATCCCTTCCTGCCTAACCTCATCCTTTCCTCCCCCAGGAACTTCGCGATCCAACCAAATCGCAACCAACTTGCAAGAATCAAACTTGAGGAGTAGGAGCAGCAGATCAGCCACGAGAACCAACTCGGGGAACACTCGGGAGTCGACAGATTATCGGCTTAGATCAAAATCGTCGAGCAATAAAAAACTCACCATACTAAACACGCCGAGCGACGTGAACTTAGACAGGAAAGACGTCCCGTCTCCCTCATGCTTGCGACTACCAAACGAAAGAGAACCAAAAAACAAATCGTCTCTCTCCCTCGAGCCGAGGGGCGGGCTTGATGGCAGGAAGGTAACGGTCAGCGAGCCAGTTCTAGACACAAACTCCGAAATCCTGAGCAGATTGGAGTCCATGAAATCGTGCGATTGCGTCCTGAACCAGGACACGACGATCGGTGTGTTCTTGTTTCAGAACTGCGTGGGAGTCCTCACGCTAACCCTCATCCTGGTCGCGCTGCTGCTGACCGTACCTGCGAACCTGTGGGGAACACGGTTCTAGTTAAGTGTAACTTATTTAAAATATACATTCTGCGCTACCGTTTTTTTTTCTTTTTGCATAGCACGCTTCCTTTGCAGTGATAATGCTGCGGCGTGTGTTGCAGAAATGGGGTGGGGGAGGATGGGGTGACGTGAATTTTGATTACAACGTTTGCCAACGCGTAGGCGTCGAGCTGCGCAACGCCCACCTCGCTGTGACGTCACAGCGCCAGAGTAGTACCAGAATAATGTCTGCAGTGTAGCTTCGTTTCACTATATCACAACAATTATATCTCTTTGTAGCTATACTTATAAATTTAACAGCATATATATATATATATATATATATTGACGTTAAAGGCATTATCTATATTAATATATAAGAGATCTCCACCTATGTGGAGACTCATCACGATGTCTTTGGAACCATAAGACCTACCGGCTTGAAATTTAGTATGAATATTCGTTTTGCCGAGTATAGGTCAGCTCGGTCCGATTTTACAAAATTCCTTCTCCAAGGGAGTCGCGGGTATGTTACTGCCGGCAAAGCGGGCAGGGACCAGCTAGTGCACTGATGTAATGTTCAATTAATGAAATGCTAAATCTAAATCTGTGTCGGAGTAATTCGCGACGGATTGTAAAGAAATAGTTCGGAAGCAGTTTAATAAATCCTAAACACATAAGTGATAAGATTTATTCCTGTTTTTTTTTAACGTTTGTGTTGTCATTTGTAATCTTTAACAGCAATTTGTAGAGGGCAGACCTAATAAGTTTTTGCATTCGCTCTTAATGAACAATCAAGTTATTAGATATTTGAAATGTTGTAACATCTCAATTATTTGGCATAACGCTTTAGGCTTTTGCTTAAGATTACAGGAGCAATCTTCTTCTTCTTAGAGTGCCTCTCCGACTAGCAAAAATTGGAGATCAGCGTGACATAGTCCTTTCTGTCTATAGTTCGGTGGAACAATTCGGACGCCCCAGACATGCCATTCCATTCCCTGATGCTATCGTTTTATAGAAGCAATGTAAAGTTTCATCATAAAACCTTTACTTACGAATAATGTCTACATAACACCGTTTATCTAAAAACTATTTTGTAGTATTATCTGAGAGAACGTGTCTTGAGGAGATGATACTGCACCCCTTACAGTAGAATATACGTGGCGTGGGTATTAGCAGTAGTTCAATATTAAACGACACGTGTTACCGGATTAAAGGGGCTAAACAGCAATAAAAGGAAAAAGCCTATTTCGCCAGTGTCCCCCATTACCGGACGTTGCCTTGACCTTGCCTTGACACTTGTGCAGGGTTTCATGTGTTCTCGTGTAATCTCTCAGATGAAACCTTGTTGCGATACAACGCTATCTCCGCTTTGTTCGTATGCGAGAAAGTCATAAGTTACTTCAATGTTATTGTACAGATCTTACGGTATACTTATTCTAGAAATTTCTGGACATTCAGAACGTATTTTTATTGCATGGGTTAGTTTTAAAGCTATTCGTCTATTATTCAAGACATCTGTGTTTCTCAATCGTCTTCTGGAAATTATTTTTCTGTGATTTATAGAGAGAACTAAGACGTAAAGGAAAGCTAGAGGCAGAGGCACGTTAAATGCGGTCACTGGCGATTTAACATCTAAATTACTATAAAATATGCTTTGAAGGCGAAAATCCGTACGTTAGATATTCCGCGATTATTCTATATTACCAAAAAAGTAGAATTCTTAAGGTATGTAATATCGGGAAACTTGCATACCGGAACATGATAATTTTCGCAAAATACGTACGCAGCAGGATGTTGTCTGCAGTATACCTTCGTTTGATTATACTATTACGTTTAAATTTCATACTTTGTCTAGGTAGCTAGACGGTTTCTGGCGTCAGAACTGCCACCACTAAAGCCTGCTCTATCTTATGGTTTACTTGACATTCGAATGTCAAAAATCAATTGATAGACGAGACAACGTTAGTCGTCTTTTAACTTGTCAAAAAAGCGAGGAGAATTTCATTCCAACTGATTTCTGAATGTGAACATCGAACTTCAGTTTGAAGACATTTCGTGATGGCGACTGAGAGGCATGACGCTGAAAATAAAGCGGACTCGTGTGACGACTGTCACGTTACATTCGGCGTGTCTTCTGTTGCGGTCGAGACGAATTGGGGATTCAATAAGTCACGTTAGTGATGTTGGTGTGCGGCACTCATACCTCTTTGTTAAACCCCGAATGATGAAAAGGTTTTTTTTACTGTTTTGGCGGATAGTCAATAGTACAAATACAAAGAGCTGGGCGGGAGGTTAGGCAATGTAATTTGAAAATATACGAGACTAAAGGTAGCCCCGACGTAGCATTGGTTTAAATTGCATTTCGTTTTCCTAAATTGTAATAGGCAACAGGCCTACGGCCTGCCTGTTGGTTAGCAGTTACTGTAGTCTAGCCTGTAATATCGCCAGCACCACAAACGTATTGCCAACCCCAGGATAACCTTGTAATACTCCTTTTTCTAGAATTTCAATTACTCGTGAGTGAGAATTGCACGGCAACTTACGCAAACGTCCGCCGATGTTGATTACCTTTACCTTATCATATAATAATAGATTAAAAGTATAATATATCTTTAAATTTAAATTGATTGTTGCTGCGCCAGACCTAGACGGTATTCGGCGGCGGAGATCAACCACCAGAATAGATAGTTCCCTAATACTCGTATTTAAATCCAAATAAATACCAGTTTGAGATGTCATGGGAAAGGGTCGAATACCGGGAAGGACGAGTACATAAGAACAATCTCAACTTCTTGAAATATCTGCTTAGTTGTACAAAAGCTCCTCCATCCGGAATTCCGTCCGTTTGTCCGACCCGCCGATCTCAACGATACGCAAGTTTATTTCACGCCTATCTAATTTTAGTTTCCGGAATCCAAGTCACACCCGAGGGTTATGTGACCAGCGATATTTACTAACGCGATGTACAAATTTTTATTATTAAATTTAGGATATCAAGACTGTTTTTATTTATAACATTTATTATTAATTTGGGTATAGAGCATACTCAATTTTTTTTTATAGTTCACTTCAATGTACTTGCAAGTTTCCTGTATTGCTTTAATTTATCTAAATTTACTTTCCGGTTAAGAAAATGCTATTCATCATCATCGTCATCAACCAATAGACGTCCTCTGCTGGACATAGGCCTCCCCATAGATCTTTGGGTCCGCAGAAGAACTAAGGTCAAGGACATAACCAAAAAGATTGGTAGACTTAAGTGGCAGTGGGCAGGGTACATTGCTCGATGGACCGACGGCCGATGGGGCAGTAAGGTCCTCGAGTGTCGCCCGCGTACTGGTACACGTAGTGTTGGGAGGCCTCCCACGAGGTGCACCGACGATCTGGTGAGAGTCGCGGAAACTCACTGGATGCGAGCACCGCGGGCGGACTCGATACTATAGAATAATTTTCTGCCAATCAACCTAGGGATAAAACTTTACCTGCTGGTGTACGAAAATTCAATTTAATATATAAATTATAACTATATACATCATACTTTACTTAAATAAAGAAAAAAAATTAGGAATTGTCACTTAACAATTATTCTGGACTTGGTTCTACCGCAGACCAGTACACACTGGACAGTGAGTACATCAAGCGGTACCTGGGCGAGCTGACTCCGATGCAGGAGTCCAGGCTGTTGCAGTTGCGCAAGTGGATTGCCGATCTCCAGAAGGGAAAGGTAACCTATCAATTATTTTAGATTTGTTAATTGTTTGGTTTCTCTTATCGGAGACTATTTGATTGAGTACCACCGCAACAGGTATTCCTATCGCAAAGCGATAGTATGAAACATTACTGCATTCCGGTTTGAAGGATGCTGCGATTCGTTACACGTCGGATGTCCAGGGATGAAACAACTTCTAGCTAAGAATATAACGACTCATCTTGTTAGAATGTTACAAAAGTACATAATAATGTTTTTACTTTCATCTTAATGACTAAATTAAAAATTATGGGGTTTGATAGATAGCTTGGTAAGCTGATCCGTATATCTTCATCCGTTGCTTTCACCAGGTACCAAGCGACACAACACTCCTTCGCTTCCTCCGCGCGCGAGACTTCAGCGTGGAGAAAGCCCGGGAGATGCTTTCTCAGTCGCTCCTGTGGCGCAAGAAGCACCAAGTGGACCGGCTACTCTCTGAGTATGAGACTCCAGAGGTCGTGAAACAGTACTTTCCCGGCGGCTGGCACCATCACGACAAAGGTAATTAATTGGCTTATAACTTGTGTAAAATGCTTACATTTAAAATAATTGTAACATTTAAGTAAGTGTTGATGAGAATCACTAATAGCCGGCTGACATTCCTGAGGATTCCCACAAGCACACGAAAAAGCTCCAATCGTATATTATCTTAACAATAATATGTTTGATTGTTTACTACAGACGGTCGTCCACTGTACATCCTGCGCCTAGGCCAGATGGACGTCAAGGGTCTGCTCAAGTCTATTGGTGAGGACGGACTTTTGAAATTGGTAAGTACCACGCCATTACAGTATTAAAAGTAGCAGCAAACGGCAAGTGATCAATCTGTGACTACTAGACCGGTAGCAGGGAAAGAAAAAGTCAAAATGTCGTCAAACAGCACCAGCGGATATTTAAAGGAGGCGGCCGGTGGAAGTCCTCAACGGCTGCGAGTTAGT
The DNA here is from genome assembly GCA_029030555.1 of Ornithoptera alexandrae. Classification (NCBI taxonomy): domain Eukaryota; kingdom Metazoa; phylum Arthropoda; class Insecta; order Lepidoptera; family Papilionidae; genus Ornithoptera; species Ornithoptera alexandrae. Next base: position 10,948,964 of record JARDVY010000041.1, on the reverse strand, counting down.
CCGGAAATCCGAATATAATTTTTATATATTTGCTTAAACATAGAAAAGATTTAATCCATTCAATCTTAAGCTTAATGCTCGGGCCGTGATTTAAAGCCGCAAGTTGCGAAGTTCTGCGATCCAAGTCGCAGCAGGTGACATCTGGCTTTCATGTGAAATTTTAATCTTGGAGAATTATCAGATTTTTCCTGACCTTGGAGACTTTAATGAAATATCAAAACTTTGTTCTTTTGATTCGTGCTGCGTGTACGTTCACCTTCACACGTCTTCAGTTTATTATAACTTTGTTAATGAAGTCCTTTACTGTAACTTGTGCATAGTTTTTGATAATTACCTTAATGTAACGCATTTGCTAATCAGTTTAGTCAAAACTGAATTAATTTTCCCATAACATTTATGAGTTGATCATAAAACTTCAAATCCGTGCAACTGGTGGTAGGTTGATAAACTAAAGGAACATTTTTGTACATCAGACGCTACACGTTTGTGAAGAAGGTTTGAAACTGTTGGAAGAAGCGACCAGGTCGACCGAACACGCCGTGCAAGCTTGGAGCCTGCTGGTGGATCTGGACGGCTTGAACATGCGCCACCTTTGGAGGCCCGGCGTGAGGGCTCTTCTCCGCATCATACAAATTGTAGAAGCCAATTACCCGGAGACTATGGGTAGGGTGCTCATAGTAAGAGCCCCTAGGGTCTTTCCAATCCTGTGGACGATAGTTAGCACGTTTATCGGTGAGTGAGAATTTTTGAAATGTTGTTTACTTATAGCCGACCCTCACCATTGAGGAACCGACTTAAAGAGAGAGAGATAGGCGACTTGGGTAACCGGCAATTGACGACAAGAAAAAATACTTCAACACCCTCTGGAGGTAAATTGGGAACATCATATATTTGTATCAATAAATTATAAACATGAGGCTAGGGTTATATAATATAATAACTATAATTTTATCTGTATCTGTTAAACTTAACACAGAGCTATCTAAAAAGCAAATGTTTTCATCACTTCCTGACTTAATTTGAAATTGTTGCTCTTTCAGACGAGAACACGCGCAGCAAGTTCTTGTTCTACGGCGGCAAGGACTACCTGCAGCCCGGGGGCCTGCTCGACTACATCCCGAAAGACCTCATACCGGACTTCCTCGGTGGACCCTGCAAGGTATTAGGACCTATTATTATTATAATTTAACACTGTAATCCTTTATCCCCTTCTTACTTACCTCGCCATTTACCTGATGAATATATTTAATTCAAAAAGTATCAGAAATTAACATTGTCCCCTTCCTCTACAACGTTTATCTTAGTTCATAGTGATAATGTTGCCGTTGTTCTATTTTCTGACATTTGTCTCTGTATCATAATTTTGACTAAGTAATCACTTATCATGAGGTTCATTTCGTTTTCCCTAATTATATATTTTTCTTAATTTACGTATATGGCGCACGCGTCTATGGTTTGTAGTGTAAGCGCACAATGAATGACGAATTTATGGAGCGGTTTCGTCTGTTACTTCCGATGACCAGGTACAGCTTAAACATTGTGAACGTTGTTCCCCCGCAGAGTGACATTGTAGAAGCGTGGTTCGTGCCGCAGCGTTATTACGACTCGGTACGCCGCCGCAGCCACTGTACCACTGTACCACGGTACCACGGTACCTCTCTGTGCTGGCCGTGTTGAAATGCTCGATTCTTTTATCCGTGTATACATCTTAACGCCGTGTCAATATCACCAGGTCGTACCAAAACAATACCATGTGTTACTTGCAATACTCTTGGAGTCATTGATCGTTGCACAATTTACTTCGTTTGCAATGTGCTCATGTGATGTTACCTCACCTTCCTTTACATTTCCTTATCGTACTTTAATACTAATGTTATAAATATCGGACTAAAATCCATTAGTATACATTGTTTATTATTTATATTCTAAAACGTTCACCTGATGATGATAGGTCTGATAATGACAACGTGGCGCCACGGCTCAAACTATATACATATACCGAACATCTAATTACTTGTACGGTGAAGATTTCCATTTTCGTTTTGTTATTTAGTATTGCTTATGTTTTAATTGTTGTAACGTTGATATTAATCTGTTATAAGTAATCCCATTATATGTTGTCATACATCACTCACGATATAATTAAAACTAGGCGGAAGTAAATTTACTATTTTTTTCTTAAGTTATAATCAATTGAGTTGATTCGAAATGTAGTCGTCACTAAGAAACGTCTTATCATCGCTAATTATGGTTGCCGTTACCCTGCCCATTACAGTGGAATCGAGCATTTCAATTAAATATAAAAAACAGGATATGAAAGTAAGAAGTGAATCAATTATATAATCGAAGTGTATGTTCGTTCACACGGAACACTGTGCGCGTCGGTGTACGTGCGCCCACGCCCACGCCCACTTTACTGTGCTGTACCGTAGCTGTGACGTGTGTACGTAGAATGTGTCCAAAAGAAATTATTCGGCTTCAAATATATTAAGCTTATATGTACGCTTGTGATATAGCTGGCGCTAATATTGATTCCGGTGCTGATGTCGTTTTAGAGTTTCGTGCACGAGGGCGGGCTGGTTCCAAAGAATCTGTACGTGAGCGGCGCCTTCACGGAGAGAGACGGAGATCCGCTTAGCGAGGACAGCATCTATCGCTCTGTCAGCCTAGCCAAAGGGCAGGTGTGTGGCGAAATAAATAACTTATTTATTTAATTTATAAATTTAATAATACTTTTAGATTTTTAGAGCGATGTTCATAATATCCACAGATATTTTGCTCTTAGAAAATATGTGACTGAGCGTGCTTACAACCGCAGGTTCACGAGGTGGTGGTGGCCAACAGCGACCCCCATAGCGTGCTGACGTGGGACTTCGACGTGCTGCGCCACGACATCGCTTTCACCGTGTTCCACACGGCGCGCGAGATGCCCGCCGCGGCCGACCACGCCGCTAACGGTACGCGCGCCCGTCCCGCTCTGCCGCCGCCTGCATCTTGCACACACCTGTCTTACTCTGTAGTATATAACAGTTATATTCACCTATATTTAGAATATACTCACAACTGGCAAATATATTTGAAAATTATAAATCGGAGTGCACGTGACATGAAAAGGCATGTGTCGTGTTCCCAGCGCTGTGCGTGGGCGGCGGGGACGAGCCGCGCTCGCTGCTGCAGCAGCTGGAGGCGCGCGGCTGGCGCGAGGGGCTGCATTACTCGCGCGTCGAGCCTACGCTCGTCTGCCACGACGGAGAGAGCATACAGGTGCGCTGTACATCTAGAGTCTTCCACCACACCTTCCATCTTATTACACCAGTTCATACACACTCTACCGTAAGAGATGAGAGCGTCTTGTCAATGGCCAGGAGATCTAAGAACTTTTCTTGTATGGTACATTTAAGTAAAGTTTTATACCAATAACTTAAATTTAGTATGAAGTATAACTGATAGTAAATTTTTCCTGCCGCCAAAATAATGTACAAACAAAACTATTTTCAAGTTTAATTTTTTTTATTCAATGAAGCGACGAGACGAGCGAAACGTTCACCTGATGGTAAGTGATAATAATGCCCGTAACAAGTGGCGCTAGTCACGATGATATACACAGTACCACATTGTGCTCATCGCCTAAGGCATAAGATGTTGAATCTCGTTAGCCCAGTAATTACACTAGCCCCAGCGCTCTGGAAGCCGGAACACAGTAAAGTTTGCCGGCTGCAATAGGCGCTGCGGTCGTACCCACCTAGACGGTCTCCGGCAACATAGGCCTGTGACCAGTAAATACAACGTTGATATGAATGTAATGTATGTACCCTCAGATGAACGGAAGGTAAGGTTTTTCAGTTTACATTACTTACGTTGCGGTGATGGGCACTTACAGGGCTCGCACGTGATGTCCGAGTGCGGCAGCTACGTGCTGCAGTGGCGCTGCGAGCTGCTCGACAGCGCGCACCGCGCCGCCCAGCTCATGTATTTCCACGAGACCCTCGCCAGCCACCAGTACAAGTGAGACAACATTCACATACAAGAACATGGACACCACACAAGGCCGTTAAAATATAAAAGTGATAAAGAACTGATACCACGACTCTTACTCTGTAAACGTCCTTTGTTACCACGAAGGACGTTTACAAGTGCAAATATTACTCCAGGTTCATTATTCACTTCGCCACAATGTAATAAAAAAATTAACTAAAAACACACAGGCACTGGCACAGTTGATAATATGAGATTGAAAATTTTACCTGGAATAGCAGGTTTTTTTTATCATTGTTGAACCCGACGTGTATCAATCAACTTGCCATCAGGTATAACACGGCAATATGTTGCAGGGGGTCTATGTCGAGCTTGCAGTCCGGCACGAGCGGGTTCTCCTGCCTCAGCGGCAAGTCCGCCGCGAGCTCGTGTCCGTCGCGGTGATGTCAGCCAGGGCCCGCGCGGGCCTCGCCGCTCACATAGGGGCCGCCATACTCACACCCACACATATACATACGTATATGCATTGTAATCATCGTGAGCCTTTACCTTCACGCCATGATTGATACGAACGCTCTGATAAAAGGCGCGAAGGTGTGCATTCATACATTCACACATACATACACATTCGTTACCATCTCCAGCTATAACCTGTAAGCGATTTTTGATAAATATACCCAGATAAAAGGTGCCAAGGTGTGGTTAGTGATTGACACAAATACATATACTTACATACATACAACTAACTACCTGCAACCACCGAATCCACCAGCGTGGGATTTCATTGTCACACTCGTACACACGTGTATACACACATATTATAATCATCTCGAGCGCTTAGCTTCACCAGTGGAGTGCTGAGTACGCTATTAACGCCATGAAAAACAATGCTAAAGATTTATACGATGCAAATAAAAAAAAAATCCACTGTTATTCGCAACCTCTCATCTGGTAACTTGCTCATCTCTTTGTTCCCATTCATTAACAGTAGCTTAGTTATTAACACATTACCAAAAAACTAGCAGATTGAAGCGCTGAACACGCGTTCATGTTTATACCACAGTAATTAAGCTCAGTGTCGCATTACCTGCATACAGTCGCTATTTTGATTATACAGTTCGAGTGACACTGTTATAGGACAATCGCTACACGAAGGAGTAGTTGTAATGGCGAAGGTTCATTCCGCAATAGATAATTTAAAGAGATTTACAGCGTGTGTGCACTGGAGCCTTACATAAGATCTTTTTCAGTGAATTATCATGAGCAAGGATCTCGAAACAAGTTCAGCATCTATGTGACTTGCTCTAAAATCTAGACTTTCGTAAATACTAACATAGGACATTAGTACATGAAACTCATAGTTACTACAGATGAATAAAATTCAATCTGATCAATAAATCTTATGCAATATTTTAATGTGCGTGTGTGCGTGAATAAAAAAAACGTATATCTATAAATAGAAGTAATCGTGTCATTGGATACATTAAATAACGTATATTACTTTAATAAATGGAATTGATATATAGGTAATAACGAGTAATTAGTGTATGAGATAATATATCAGAAATAACTGCATCTCTCCAAATGGCTTGCTTTAAATAAAAAAAAAATCATTAAGATATTAACAAATTATATTATATTTTGTAATAAACCATATTCTATAAGAACCTATCGTCCCGTCGCGCTTGACGTATTGCTGACTCGCGTAGTCTCAGGATGATTGGACGTTCGTGGCGCCGGTTGTGTGGCCCGCGTAAACGCAGCCGCTAGCTGGCGGAGGTGGAGCTGAGCGCTGGTTAAGTCTCAATTAAGTAGCCAATTATATTGACTAGTTAAGTAACTTGCGGTTTACACAATGAGGTTATTTTATTTCTAATTGATGTGTAATACGCTGTGACAGATTTAGAATATTTTTTTTAGTTGTATTTATTTTTTTATTCTGCGAAGCGACGAAACGGGCGGGACGTTGTTCTGATGGTAAGTGACACCTAATAACGTGGCGCTTGTTACCATGCATGGCAGCGCGTTGCGATCGTCGCCTTAAGACATAAGTTCTCGTTACCGTAGTAATAACATTAGCTACAGCACATTTAAAACCGGAACACTACTGTTTGTCGGCTGCAACAGGCGCTGCAGTGGTACCTACCTAGATGGTCTCTGGCAACAGGACCTACCTCCGTAATTATTATTCTTAACCCGCACTTTACCAGGTTAAAGGTAGATAAAAGACTTTGAATCTTTCCAAGCGGAGAAAACTCGTCCTAGTTGTGGGAATATGTAGTGGGTAGTTTAATTTTTTATTATTATTTCAAACTGATACCCCCGGCCATGTCCTAAGGCTGGCTGTGTGGGTATAGCGCGATTAGATCTGAATTAGTTTAATTTCATAATATTTAGATAATTTTTATTGGTCTTAGTGTTGCTACAAGTTTGATTATTAGCTGTTCAGCCATTGCTTGAAATGTACAGTTCAGATAAATTACTGGTAATCGTTCATCGAGTAAGTTTGCTGTCGAATGTTGGTACAAAGCCGTGTCAGGATCGAGGCAAACGGAAATGATGTCCCGTTTGTTGCATCGTCCAAGGCGTGAAGTTTAATTATGATAAAATATATTTCACGAATATATATTAAGTACATTGTAAATTAAACTATTTTTAGAATACATTTGAAATACCAGTAAAATGCTATGAGAAAGATAATCACTTGTTTTAAGCGAATAAAAATCTATGACATCAATCCGTTCAAAATCCATATAAATATTAGAAATCTCTATTGTTAACGTATAGAACTGCTGTCCGTTCATCGATAGTATACGTGGAAGAGTAATTAGGAGCATCCCCTTTTTTACCAGTTTCAAACTACACAGCTCAGTGAAGAGATGGTTCAAGGAGATTGTAGATCTACTATCCCTATAATTATCTTCTAGCCTTCTCAACTATGTTCCTCTGTGAAATAGAATTTTGATGAGAATTTTTCAACATCCTCAACTTAGTCGTTCTTAGTTTAGCTTTTTCTTAGTATCTATTTCTAATAAATCTTTTATTTTGTATTCTGTAGGTGATGTTGAGCAAATAAAAAAAAATACAATTTTATTTACTGTTGTCATTGCACGGATAATTCGTTTTATACTTGAATATTCGCGTGCACAAGGTGTGCGCAGTGTTACTGTAATCGCGTTGCCAATGTAACGATACGAATGGTGGAGTGAACTCATATTTTTTTTAAACATAACTGAACATGTAAATATTTTGATCATAGTAAATGCAAGATATTTTAATGCCATTATATGTGTAATTATGTTTAAGTAAATGAATATATAAATAATGTTATAAACACATATAGATTATAAGGCGGTCGCAGTCCATGTTGTACGTCGGAATGTACCGTGCAAGTATTATAGACACGTCATACATAGGTTACTCACAATCCGTACCTTGTTTTTAATGAACTTTTATTAAATAATTTTTAAAGATTTTAAAAATGATGAAATATTATTTTATCATTTCATTTTCAATCTAGACCAAAATTAGCAAATACCGAACCGCAATCTTTTACTATCTCTAAAACACAATACATGCGCCGTCATACAAACGTGGTTGAACTCTTAATTAATGTTAAAATCATCATGATCTACATAATAAAATTATTATAATATACTACGCTATAATCAAAATAAATCTTCTACAAAAAAAAGTTTTTATTTTCGATTGTGTCGAAGTAAACAAACCTGCCGAGTTTAACGATCATTTTCTATTGTATATTGTCGTGTCTAATAGTCGCTCGTGGCCCGGCCACTTGCCAACGACGGCTGCACCCATGAAATTCATTGTTTTTAAATATGTATCAAATTCAAAAAAAATATAAAAACAATGCTTGGAGTGGAAATGTTCACACTCCAAGCAAATACAACTTAGAAATAATTCGATTTAGAATTGCAAGCAATATCAAGTGAAGTCCGACGTCTTTGTGTACTGTTAGATGTCATCAGTGACATGACTCTCAGGACCATGCACAGGTAAGTATCTGATATTGTTTAAACTCTTCTGTACTCTTAACATACTGTATGTAGTATGGTCAAACAACCAATGATTTTCCCTGTCACCGTGCAGACGTGGATGGTTTGAGCTCAATAATTTTACTTAAAATCAATTTCTTCGTTTATAAATAAATGAATTCTTTACATAAAGCTTGTGGTTTTATTTATATATGATTTCCATTTGGAAAAGTCCCGCGATTACATTCAAAATTTAAGCTTATTATCTTATCTATTATAAAGTTCTCTTGCTAGTGGACATCGTTGTAGGTTCCATCTAAGTTCCCGCGATAAGGTCATTTAGATCAAATTATGAGACGATCCATCGTGCCCAAAGACTGTTTCCCGATGCGCTGATTTGCTTATTATAAAAAGCAACAAAAGAACAGCTAAAGTTATCCATTGCAACTTTAATTCATTAATATAATTAGTTCTCTAAATACGCGGAAGGGTTAATACATTTCAGTCTGTATATATCCATTACTGATTACGTCTCAACAACTCGGGAGTTAAGTCGTATCCTATGACTGTCGACAAGCGCAGTATATTGGTAAAGAAACCTGTGATTATAGGGCTGGAGTTATACCCTTTTGGTCGCCTTTTACATTGCGCCGTGGATCGAATGATAGATATAACTCGACTCTCACACAGGTAACATCTCAATTATATGTAGCCATAAAAATTGGTAGCAGTATATACAAGTACATGTGCTGCAAAACGAAATTACATCATATTGGTTTTTTTATACATGTTTACGTGGATGTATATTATCAAATGACCTCACAATGTAGGCGGTACGTAGAAACAGTCGTTATGTGCATAACCTAAGTGACACGTGTAACGGCGGCGTGGCGAATCCGCTCCAATTTACATATTTTTAAAACGTTCATTGATCGCGCAAATGCAATTATTTAATGTCCTATTTAAGGTATTTGTTATTTAAATTTTTCAAGAATTATTATGAATTTATAACAAAACTATAAAATTATTTTTACTTAAAATATTTCCATTCATAACCATAAAATAACGAACAACATTCATATTTTTGTTACACGGTGTACATGTAAATAGCCAAAAACAACCATCGACTAAAAAGTTATTTGAAGTATTGTAAAAACGATACGAGAAAGCGGTCCGCCACGAGCACTTTAAAGGGCTGCCTTTGAAGTTGATGGGGACTTAAACACAAACAAAGAAAAGCTGAAGACCGGAATTCTTATCTCAGTCTGTCCGTCAAACTTCAGATTTAAGATGACACTTCATGTTGTACCCACGATACGAGTGTGATGTCATAACACATTATGACGTCCAAGACAGCTGTAGTTATTGAGTTTTAGAGTCGCTCTTAAAATATTTGATAATTATTAAAAACTTGCTTCAAGTTGTAAGATAATTAAAATAAAAACAATAATAAATTGCGACATAATTCCTGAGTGATAAATTTTATTAAAAACACGTAATCCATATTTGAATCGTTTTATATGTACAATAATTTTTTTATACAACGCTTATTTATAATTTTTTTATAATTCCTCGAAACAATGAGAATAAGAAAACGTGATGACATGCCTATAACAAGGTGGTGCCGATTAGGATGGTAAATACTATACCATATTGTGATTACCGCCTTTAGAGAGATATGAGATGTTAATCTTTTTACCCTAGCATCTTAACCCCTACAGCGCCCTTTTAACATAAACATGCAATGTATTCGCACTACTGTTTCGGGACGACCGTACCTACCTAGTTGGCGCCTGGAAACAGAGTCATACCACTGGTAAAATAAAGTGATCATATGAAACGAGGAGAACTATGTACGAGCATACATTTCACCCGTTCTATAGACATCAAGTAGTTCATGTGGACTACGTTTGTGTATCACAACCCCTAACGTTACAGGTGGTCATAACATATACCATAAACGCCAAAAGCTCGATAACGGACCTCGTTTCACAATATCAATCGCGCCTGAGAACACTGCGTTTGATTAAGCATGCTGAAATAACGCGCCGGCGGCAGCCATTTTATGGCCCCTCGAACGATTCCTTTCCCCACTTGCAATTTTTTTATAGCGCCGATAAGCACACAAATTTTCCGCTGTGGAAATTAGCTTTTTTCATAAACGCTCCGGCGTTTTAATCTCGAAACAGATGGAATGGAATTCAATTAAAAGTACAATTTAATTATCTGTTTTTAGTACTGACAGTTATTGGAAAACAATTTGTTTGGCGGGAAAATTAATAGGTTATATAAAATAATTTTATTTTTTACTACCTTTGCCCTCAACCAGATCTCAATTATGATGTATCAAATGGCCTAGTTTCTGTCTTAATATCTGGAATTGTGTCATCCGGTTACTAATATTTCATATATGTTTTTCTTTCTAATTTAGTACTCTTTTCCAATTTTTTAGGTCTTTGTGTTTTATTATGTAATATTGAGCACTACTTCTCTAATTGTCTTGTGGTATGCTTAATGTATCTTAGTACATCTAAGGAAAGTTTGAGCCCATACATTTTAAATTTAGGTATAATGCGAAAGGATTGCTTCGGTGGGGTAAAATCGATCCTTTACATTGCGGTATTGCTTTTTCACAGTCACGGTACATACTGGTAATCCTTTTCCCTAATGTAAATAGATTTATAACGCGGCACTGCTGTACGATATAATAACGTTTCCAGATTGACCGACGTCTGTGAATTTAGATATATAATCGTAGGAAATCTGTCTATATATTATATATTATATATTTATAAATAAAATGGGTTTTGTTTGTTCGCCAATCACGTGAAAACTATTGAACGTATCGATATGGGAACATGAGCATTCTACGAGAAGTCATTTGTAGATGGTTAAAGGCAAATATTTTTTTGTATTTAATAGATCCTTTAGCAGTCGCTATAGTAACGGTTACTATAGAAAGTAATTTGCGGTCTAATTCTGTATTACGGCTAGCGGAAGCGGGCGGGGAACAGCTAGTTTTCTATATTTTAAATAATGTTTGGTATTCGGACCTTAGGCTTTTTATTTATTTGTATATTTTTAGATTTAATTACCGAAATCTGAACCAATCATTGAAAGTAGCAATAATTTAAAGTTCATATATATTTAGAGATAAAGAGTTTCTTTTAATGTACGGTATAAATTAAAATGGGCTTATGCTACCGCAACTACTGCTTACTTTTCTTTGAGTATGATAAATTAATTAAGTCATTTAATCAAGTTAATGTTGAAAATAAACTGTACGCTGAACAAATAGATTTCACTGCTGGTAAGTCCCTGTTGCCGCAGACCGTCTAGGTGGGTATCACCGCAGCGCCGATCGCAGCCGACAGACAGCAATGTATAAATATTACTGTGTTCCGGTTTAAAGGGAGTGGTAGCTAGTGAAATTACTGAGGTAATGACACTTAACATTTTATGTCTCAAGGCGACGAGCGCAATGCGGTGCTCAGTAATCATCCTAACTAGCCTACTTCTATTATGTTGTTATGGGCATGCGTGTCATTGACCGTCAGGTGATCGTCTAGTTCATCTCGTCGTTTCGTGTTATGAAAATAAAATAGAGACACAAACGGGGGCAGGTCGGGGCGCGCGGGGCGGGTGCCCTACTTGTGCACACAATTTACGAGCGCATTGTTTCCGAGGAGAATTTTTCGAAATGAGCCGATAAGCAGCTCGCCGGGCGGATGTGCCGCGTTCCTTAATTAATACTTTTTACCTCACAATTACTGGTATTTGTTAATAGAATGCTTCTTCTGGTGGAAGCTCTATGTAGCCGGAGACCGTCTAGATAAGTACCACCGCTGCGCCTATTTCTACCGCCAAACTGTGCAATTTTGCTGTGTTCCGGTTTGAAAGGCACTGTAGTTGGTCTACTGGGGCAACGGAACTTAACATCTTAAGTCTCAAGGCGACGAGCGTGAAGCGATCCAGTGCATAACATCTTAACTAGCGCCACGTTGTTATGTGCAGGCGTATCACCATCAGGTCAATGTCCTGTTTGTTTTCACTTCATCGAATAAAAAAAATATTTCCATGAGTAGAACACCACTGTACTAATGATAGTACTCATCTCCTCAACTTTCGGTTTCGTTAACTATTTAAAAAACTTATCTCTTTTTGTAATTAATAATAAGTACTTATTATGGAGGCCGATCAAGTCAAGAGATACCTAATTATAGATTTAAACATCTGAATCAATCGGTATACATGACCTTCGACATAGTTATGTTAATACGAAATGAGCCGAAAAGCTGTTCATTAGGGTAGTGATGCCATCTCAAAGTGCATTACATTTTCATTTCAGTTACTAGTATCGAAACATGAATGAATTTGTTAAAAAGAACCCGTTTCTCTTAAACAAAACCACTGTGCAAATTACAATATATAGTACTTTAAAAATAATTACAGAGTGCTATAACCAAATCTAAGAACTATCTGCATTGCGTACAGATCACAAAAGGCTATTTTTTCGTATAGTTAAATATTATTTAAAGAATAACCGGAATCTATTGATCTACACAAGCTTACATTTTTTGAATAATAAAGTAATTGGACGAACTGATTTTTCGCCTAGTGGTAAGTCATGAAGATAAGGCTAACATACGTTTTCTGAAATACAGAAGATGAGAAATCATGATATTAGTACCGCTCTGGAAATGTTTACGAGTGGTCATATATAAAAGGAAGAAATAAATAAAACATGCGTAGGAGTCCGATTGAGACCTTTCTCTGTGGCTTCGGTCGTTGGTGATAAATTAACGTGCAAAGAAGTAATTCATCGGCATGATGAGTCACATCAATGCCTGCCATCTGACTAATCAAGTTTCTCTCGCTTTAGAGGAATTACACTAAAGTTTTGTTAATATAGCAAAGGCAGAAAGTTACACAATTTTCTAAAATTTACACGTGAATTAGTTTAAAATTAGTCTATCAAAGTTGTAACATTAAATCCAACACCAGGAAGGAATCTATCAAAAAATTGTTTCAAAATGTAAACTCTAAATAAAGTCATGTCCTCATCAGCCAGTCACTGCTGGACATAGGCCTTCCTTAACAATTCTACGGCGATTGCTGCATCCAACGACCTCCGCGACCTTCATACAACCAACAATATCATCTACTATGAAATAATAAAAATATTTCTGTTTCCTTTTTATCTAGTTATCTAAGATATTTAAAAACATTAAATTTATTCACAGTCCTTAACACATTAACAATCGTCCTACAATACATAATGAACGATTTTTTAAAAAAAAATTAACTTTGATTTTTATTTTTAATCTATTTAAGTGAAATTTTATTTGTTGTTTATGAAAATATACTACTAATTGAATTTGTCATGTTTATAATACAATTATAAATGGTGCTAGTAAACGTTTACTTTATATATGCCTGTACAATGATACGATCTTGTGTGAATACAAGAGGTGTAACAAAAGCCATTGGAGGGATTGTGCGAGTACCATCACCATCAGTCATGGCGCCGCAAACAATTGGGGCAGCCAGGGGCCACGAGTTATTGAATTTACCGACAAATATAAATATTGTGGAGTCATAAAATAGACACAAAGAATAGATTCTATATCAAAACTTGGAAATAATAGATTGCTACTGTAGTGTAGTGCACTACTGGACTACACGTGGCCGGGATGCGAATGTGAAGAGGGATGTGCGGTGAGACGAGGATGGAGAAAATTAAGAATGAGTATATTCGAGGAGGGCTGAAGGCTGTTCCGGTGACAGAGAATTCATAGTTAACAGTTTTTAACTGCAGAGAGAATATCTTTATCTACTTTATGTACAACAATTACCTCATATACCCGACCTACAGATTCATTCAATAATTGGCCAAGAAACCCAGCGCACACGTAACATGATGAAGGCGAGGGAGTTCCAAGTAAATGTTGTAAATAATAGACAAGGTAAAGCCCTGAATAATAATATCAGAGAAAAATAAAAATAAATAGAAATTAAAAAGGTACGATGAAAGTGAATCGGAGACATTTTCAAGGTTGTCTCTATAATATGTATGAGTGACAACTGTTCCACTGAGCTTCTGTAGGATTTATGAAACAAATAATGCTTTTTACACAACGCTTCTTTTGTAAATAAAACAGTTAAATTGAACGTTCTATGAAACAAAAAAGTACACGTATATATTTGCAATTTATACCTTTATATACGTGTAGCAACTAAACGTGGAGAAAATACCACTCAGATTTATTATGAAATAGAATATAAACTTTTGGAGTGTTTTACTTAAAACGGTTCAGGTATTTTAGAGAAAAAAATTGTCTTATTTTTCTTAATGTATATTTAAAAGTTGTTCGCATGCAGTAGGTTCCCGCGATTCTCACCAGATCGTCGGCCAACCTTGTGGGGGGCCTCCCAACGCTACGTTTACGTCTAACTATGTGGAGATCTTTGGGGGCGGTCTATATCCAGCAGTGGACGTCTATCGGCTGATGATCATACTTAAAAGTTAATATTTAACGAGAGACAAGGCATACGTCCAAATTTTAATCATAACCCATAAGAAAGCAGAGTTATACATCATATTCGTGTACAGAACTTGGATTTTACTCTGATATCAGTATACTAGTGGTGGATTACTGCCAGAAACCGTCAGAGCAGACATCGCACAAAGCGAGAAACCAATACTATCAGTGGAAACAAAACAGCACAAGAAGATTGAACGTCGAATTAACTTTCTTAACCTAACCACCAAACTTCGGCTTCAAGAACACACCTCGTGATGATGAATGCAACAAAAGTAGGCAGAAGAGACCTAAGAACGCTTCCGAGTCATCTTTCCAACTACTACAAATAGAGAGGACTCAAAACGGTTCAGCTGTTTTGTACATACTAAGCGATAGACGGATACGGTGGTAAATTAATTGGTGAAAGGTGAGTCCCTGCTGAAAAACTTATAGCAGTGTTTCGTTGTCCTGCAATGATCTCTTTATACTCGTGCATTGACACGCGCTACAGTACATTTGTTATAGGCTTTATTTACCATGGCAATATATGGCAAAGTGAAGTTTAAATTTGTTTGAGGTCGGTAATCTCTGCACCGGTTCCAACATCATCTAAAAATTGGTACCCGTACCTACATCAGTTTTATCATGGAGAAGCATTCCAAGCTGACACTTTGTCATAAGACACGTTTTATTTGTTGCATACAGTGGACATATCTCTACGTAAATATGGATATGTTTAGTGAAGTCGTGGATGGTGGAACCATGCGCTGCCAGAATACTCTGGCTCTCAGGAGTTGACAGCCGGAATACAGCAATGCTATCATTCCGTCAGATATATATGACGGTACAGCTGTCCAAATGCTAACCTCTATCACTAACCAAATTGACCAAAATGTGACCGCAGAACCGATTTAGGAACTTCAGTGTCATAAGACAAGCACTTGACTACTGTATCATAGAAATTCTGATAGTTGGTAACCAATATAATTGAATTTCAGTAAGACAGGGATAAAGTCAACGGAAACAAACTGTACGTCCGGGGGTTTTAATTTGAATATTGCATAGAGTCAATTTTGAGGTTATTTCCATTCTTCAAACATTCGCGTTAATTTCGTGTTAATTAAAATCGTGTTAATTAAGTACATAATTATTTAGGTATATATTGAGATGGAATGGATTTAAAACAAAAAGAGTTCTCCTCTGTAGTAAGGTTACTGCGGGGAACTTAATTTGCTTTGATTTTTTATCGTTTTAGTGGAGCGCCGCGACGCGTACGCGGCTTCCACTTTATCGCCACGTACTTGCAACGAGAATGTCGCTATGTTAGCGATTCACTTTCCGATTTACAATTGCTTAATGGACAATTTAAACCAAGTTTCTAAATCACCAACTTACAAGTGTTTCAAGTAAACAAAATACACATTTTAATATTTCTATAAAACGTTAACCGTAAATAGGTTAATAAATAACCTTTACGGAAGAAATGTCTGTATTTAATCTGTATTAAAAAATACCTGTCATTTAATGCCATAAAAATAAAAAGGTAACGTACGCCATGGTGGAGTCCGCGGGCTGGCGCCGGGGGCCGCGCTGATCCGGCTTGAAGACTACGCGAGTCGGGGCGAACAAACTAGCTAGCTTAAATAGTTTGCTCATACCGCTCGGGTGGTCTTCCCGCCGTTGGCACCTGTCCCAGCGCTGGCCGGGCCGTGGGCGGGGGCTGCGTGCGTGGCGCGGCGGAGGTGCGCGCGCGCCTCCATCCGCAACCGGACTACCGATGTAAAACTATATTGTTTGTGCAAGTGTTTTCAGTAACTATTGTTAAGGACTTTTCTACTATTACCTCTGCAATGTCGCGGTGCAACCGCGCGATCGGCGGTTCTACGTTTTTATCGTTTAAACACTTGTCTTATTAATAATAACTAAAAAATATTGATCTCCATCGCGATTTTGTCACAGCATTTATTTATAGTTTCATTTCCTTTTAGCCAACGATAACTCACATGAGTCTTGATTTTGTTAACAAAATAATAAAATATTTTTTGTAAATAATGCCATTTAAACTGATTAAAGACAAGGACGCGAATATGAAGCTGCCGAAACGCTGAACGCAGCGTCTAATACGAACTACTACCCTGTGGAATCAGTTTGAGTTTGAGGTATTTCTGATCTGAGGTCCTAGTAGGAATTACTTCTACTAACTTCTCAAACGTTGGCAATCCACTGCGCAATATAATTACCGTTACGAAGTTATGCGCATACGTGTCATTGTGAAACAGAAATAAATTACTTCCAAGTTCATTATTAATATAGTTATTGGGATAATAAGTTTCGTCGATTCGTCGAACAAAAAATTTATTTAAAATGTAAAATAATCGCAAGAAACAAAACTGGTCAATAGTTGAGTTAGACGGATTTGCAGCGTTGCGGCGGTGGAGCGCCGACGGTGGCGACCCACATCGGAGGCAGGCGGCCACCTTTATCAATGTTGATAAACTTAACTGCCTCCCTCGCCGGAGCCGCGCCGCCGTGAAATCGCCGCGTGCGCCGCCCGCTTGTGGCGAACCGATTGCTTCCCGATAAATTATTGAGCCTCTAACGATCTCTTTCTATTAATTAGCTTTCGCAATCACAACCGCCAGCCGCCACCATCAAGGATCCACTGCTGCCGAGCGATACGCCTGTACGAAACGATGGAACGTAGTCTTCTCACCTTATTTAACCGCAAATCACCTCAAGAAATACTTTGCTCATTTGAAGCATAAGCTATTGCTACCTTCTTGGATGCCGAAACTCTCGTTGCGGTTACAACTACTGTTACTACGATTCAAAGTTTAAACCATTGCTACAATACAAATGTAAAATAGGAATATCTACTGGTAATATTGCTATTAGACTAAAGATACAAGAATCGACATCTGGTTACAGCTCTCCCCACCGATTGCGTATTCACTTAACATTAAATCTATTAATTAAAAAAAAGTTAATTATGATCATAACGATTCAGTTTTATCAAACACAAGCTTAACTTTCTATTTCTAAATTTCGATCGACCGCAATCGACTACTTTGCCAAATAACGAAAATACTGAACATAGGCTTTTGTTGTCTAAATGAAATAAATAATATTGGATTATGTTTTGAAAACCTAAACGCATTAAATTGATCGAATGTACGACGTTAGTTCTTATATAGTTATGTATTAATTATTCAGTCATCTGTCTTATGAACAGCTTTTACAGTTTTATCTGTAGTATTTGTAAAATTTGATTTCCAAAAACTGTATATGCAAGTACTTTCCGGACTGACTCTCGCCAAGGCAGTGGAAATGGTGGAGAACCTCCACAGTGCCCAAGCCAGCACGGCGGCCAGCGCGAGCGGCGAACGGGCGTACAATACGCTCCCCACCGCGCCTCAGGAGCTATTCCAGATAAAGAAACCAAGTGTCGTGAGGGTGGACAGAGTCAAGAGTGCGTTAACAACTACACGTGTTTTAACTGCTCCCTACCTGCGTACACAACAACATCAGATTTCGGATCTTAGATATAAGATGGTATCTATAAAATATGAATAATATGTTAAAAGTTTTCAAAAAAATTGCAAACTATTGCGACAAATAAATATTGCTAATAAAAAAGGCAGGCGCAAAATTACAATAATCATTTCATCTATGTTATAATAATGGCAAAAGGCAATTGCTACAGCATCCTAAAACTACAAGATCAAGTGCTATTACCACAAAGTAAATATTTGGGTTTCGTTTCGTAGTAATTGTTTTTGTTGTTGATACTGAGTAAGAAGAAGGATTGTTTTTGTTCTGTATTTTATGCTACTTTCCAGCAGAGGGCACTGTAAGTTAGTCTCGCAGACCGTTCATCTAATATTGATTTGATTCCGCTCTTGCATTGTAACATAAAGTTCCTCAGTTCGATTCCTGAACTGCATTGTGGCTTCTGTTCTTGGCTTACTACCACCTTTATACTTTAAAACTGCTACTGTAACAGCATTAACGTGTTCTGGTTGTCAACATATGAGACGAAGATTTTGAGCTAGTTTACATTGCCGTCCACTGTTTCATTCTCATTTAATGTTTTTTTTTTTCAACGAAGAGATAAAATCAGCGGGACTTTCACCTGGTGGTGAGTGATACGCTCGTGTCATAACAATATGCCGCTAGTTAGGATGATATACACAGCAGTACATTGTGCTCGTCGCTTTAAGATATAAAATGTAAATTCTTATTACTCTAGTAATTTCACTAACTACAACGCTCTTCAAACCGGAACATAGTAATGTTTACACGCTATTGTTTAACTTCAGAAATAAGCGCTGTGATGAAGCCTAATTAAACGGTCTCTGGAGAGAGACATACCACCAGTAAATTTTGTGAAAAATGTGAAATGTGTGCCTTGCATTGAATAAATAGCATCAAAATAAAAATAGAAAGGTAAGAATTGAAATAGTTTGAGTTTGTGCCAACGGCAGCCGGCGGGAGGTACCGTGACGCCGCGAATATCTGCATCCCATTCATGTTGGCACACTTGCTGACATCTTTGTAAGACGTGGATATTGTAATGAACATCATAAAGAACACAATAAAAACCACTTTGCTTTCTTATTTAGTAATGAATAATGTGACAAGCTTTAGCATTAGTCTTTGCGTTTGTTCTCTAGTCTCGGGCTGTTGAGAATAGGACTCTACTAAGGTAAGCCTCGCTTGTCGTAAAAGGCGACTAACAGGGTTATCGAGGTCTTGGACTTTGAAGGAAGTGGGGCTCTCATTGTCCACTAGGCTAGTATGTCATGAACGACAAGTACAAGGTGGTTTAGTTCTTGACGTACCAAAGTGAGGGTGTTGAGGAGGGCTACAGCCTTTCCTGACACGTGCTTTGGGCGTAGTACCTGGAGGCATCGAGGGTGTTTTAGTGGGTAAAAATCCCACATAACCTTGTCTTCTCCTTAGAAGTAAAGTATCTTTGAGAAGATTTCCCTTGATAACTGAAAAAAAGTTCTATGTTGCCGGAGACTATCTGGGTAGGTACCACCGCAGCTCCTATTGCAGCTGGCAGACAGCAGTGTGCAAACATTAACGTGTTTCGGTTTGAAGGGCGCCATAGCTAGTTAAATTACTGCGGTGACGAGACAACATCGTATATCTCAAGAACACAATGTGGTGTTGTGTATAAAATCCTAACTAGCGCCACGTTGTTATTGGTAAACGCATCACTTATCATCAGGTTATCGTCTTGCTCGTTTTGTGCAAGTTTAGTCTTTTCCGTTGTTCAAGTTTTTTTTAACAACCACGACTATGATTTTAAACAAAGGAATCATCAAAGTCAGACGATTTTTCAAACATGTACGCAAAGTATCGAAACGTCAAATTTTTTAATCATTAACTTTGATAAAACTCTTCATTTATCCAGGGCTGTTATCGAAATAATGTTTAAGAAGCAGCAAAACTGTATATTAGTTAATAATATTTATTATTCCTTTTGTTTATATGTAATTATGACCTTTGGAATAAACTCTTAAAGTGTGTATTCTTTATGTTTGTTTACGATTTTATAATATGTAAATAAAACCACATCTACATTTATGTGCGTGATAATGAATGTCTTGTTTATTACATTACTCTATCATTATGATAAATCTTTTGTTGTTAACTCAACAACACGCTATAATTTATTTATTAATATTTCTATAGGTATGTTGTTGCGTTACTACTACTACTTAGTATTCCGTTACAGTTGATTTTACTTTAAGATATCTAACGGGAAAAGCTAATGGCCCAGTTTTCGCGTAAAGCGTAAACAAAAAGTAGATTAACAAAAATCTAAGTATATTTTTTATATCACTGAGTAACCTCAACGACACAGTATTAAGTGACAATGCCTCTGTAGTTAAGCATGCTCCCTCACAACACTCCCACTTTCATATTTCTCTGTTCACGTATGTTGAAGGGAACATAGCGAGACTGTTATGGTTGTAGATTTACGAAATGTGGAAGATTGCCAGGCATGTTTGAAAAAACTGAACTATCACCCAAACTCCACTTGTAGCTTCGCAAACGAATCAGGGACCTCCGCATCCTGGCCAGCGGTTGGGCACTGCGCACGTCGGCAGTTAAAAGTTGTGCGTGTGGTTAACGCGTCATATCTTGGATATCATCAATGTAACATGTAACAGTTTTATTTGTTTACATATTGTTAAGTTTATAAACGTTGACTTTTGAAAATAAATACTTATCCAAATGTTGTTTACATGTATTAAGTGCGTTCACTATACTGTTTTATATATTATACTTACATCATAAAACAGGTTTCAAGAAATGCCAATAAATTATTTTAAGATTTTTATTTTGTTATTCGAGGATGCGATGAAGTGAGCAGGATATCGCATGAAGGTAAGTTGTACGCTTTCATATGACAATGTTGCGCTAGATGAATGATGATATACCCTAGTTATTTAAAAAAATATAACAACCTTTAAACTGGAATGAAACAACATTCGCACTCTACTGTTTGTCGGCAGAAATAAAGGCTGCGGAGGTACCTGCCCAGACGGTCAGCAACGGAGACATCGCTAGTCTGCTTCAGGCCGTCGGCAGTAGTATTTAGTTACCTATTATAATATACCGCTTTAAATGTACTACAACGTAGATTAAGTTGTTGCAAATTTAAATATTGTATCGTATTTGCCTTAACATGTTATCGCTCTAGTACACCTCGTTACACACAAAATACAGATTCTCGAACGGTAATACCGGATATTAAATCTGAACTAACAAATTATTCCATCTCTTTCTAACTTATTACGTACACCGTATGTTGCTTTGATAAGCATCATTCCATCCCACTCTAACAAATCGTAAGCTGCTGTTGGCTTCGGATCTGTTGATGTATTTTGAAGCGAGCCTATCGAGTTGCCCTAGTCTATTGATAAAATAGCAAAGTTTTGTGAAACACTTTTAGGTATTATGAACAAATTTTCATAATTTCTATTAGGTAAATTATTGACATTTTATCATTAATCCATTTATTGATAGTAAAATCAGTTATTGATCTATTGAAATATATTCATGTTGTATAATGGATTACAAGATTATGATTCATATTGTTGTTAAAGCAATGAGTATCGTATGATATGTTAATAATTATACATAACGAATAATTATATATATTATAAAATAATGAAATCGCTAGAAAAATAAATTTACAAATGTTTTATGTTTTGGGAAAAATTTCTGCGTTTGGCAACACTGAGCACGCATCAGTAGTGGTAAAACATTTGCCGTTGTAGCGTTGTGCGGCTGCGTCAGCTCTGTGGTGGCCGGGTTCGAGGTGGTGATTAGTGCGCGAGCAGAACACCGCGAGTGTTGTGAACTCCGGAGTTTTGGCGGCAGGGAGTGCATCAAATAAAACTAGTTTTGTTTGTAAAGTGAGAAACATTAATGCCTCGATGGCGCGAGGATGCCTGCGATAGACCGAAAACTTGGAAAGTTTCGAATGCGCTTTTCAAGATGCGTCGCCTTTTGTAATACATTAAAATTTATATCCTGTGCTAGTGCTCGTTGAGTGGTGAAAATGATAACCCGCCTTTGTTTCGTGGACGTGAGTAATTGCAGTTTAACATTGTGTCATGATTACTAAGAAGTTTATATGTTTTACAACTTTGTAGTTTGTTACTATTCGTTACATTTTTCCTTTCCGGCAAGCGCGCGCCGCAGAATGTTTGCTCGTAGAAAGTCCGTTTGTTTTTCTTTTGCATGCAACTTGCACAAAGAAATTGCGTGCGTCGTGTGGTTTACTTCAAATGTTTAACATTTAACTTAATTTATTACCCTTTCATGTTTATATATTTATTTATATTCGCTCACTCATTATATTGTGATTAATTTGTTTTAAGGGCCCAGGTTTACGAATTATTATTATAGTTAATATGTCATCTCAATTTGCATAAGAATCTCTTTTGCGATGGAGGCAGAAGTACTCGTCGGTGTGATGTTACTTTTTTCTGTAGCTATCTCGTTATTATACACGAACATCTTACACCTGGAGTCGATTTGTTGTAGTGTGAATATTCTATCCATAGTGCTTAAATCCTTTCTTAATGTGTTTGGGATAGAATTTCATCACAAATTTGAGAAAAGAAAGGAGCCGCGTTTTCTCCGGAAATTTCTTTTATGCAAAACATTTCCGAGTTCCAGTAGTCCATTACTTTATTATTCAATAGCTACATTAGCCTTCAAACGGATACCGTTCAGGCTAGTTGGCAGGCTGTATAATTAACATAACATAGTGATACATAATGATCATTATCATGTGAAACACTTAGATGTTGTGGCTGAGGTTTCATTTCTGTTTATTATAATTTTTTTATCCAATTAAACGATGAGCGAGCCGGTCACCTGATGGTATGTGATACGCGCACCTATAACAACGTGGCGCTAATTAGGATGATATATACTGCACCACATTGCTCTCGTCACCTGACACATAAGACGTTGATTTTCGTTACCTTAGTAACTACACTAGCTACAGCACCCTTCAAACCGGAACACATTAACGTTTACACACTGCTGTTTGTCTGCAGAAATTGGCGCTGCAGTGGTAAGTCTCCGGCAGCGGAGACTTACCACCAGTAAAATAAATCCACTTCTAAATAAAGTTTAAGTAACTTATTAAGCACAAACGGTAAAATAACAATAATAGTAAAAAAATTTTTACATGCTTCGGATGTCTGTTATTTTTAGAAAAAGTCTTGTAGCCTAGGGTTTACTTCTGTCATCATCATCATCAGCCGATAGACGTCCACTGCTGGATATAGGCCCTATGTAGGAGAGGCGGCCGGTGGGCTGCAGGGGCGGCTTTATGCTGTCCTTTGCAGCCGAGGTGGAGTCGCGGAGGGAGTACCCTCAGCGACTAACTGGTGTCGCACAGCTGATGCGCCGGCGGTGGGGCCGCGTGGGAAAAGGAGTGTCGGTATTGCGATGCGCCGCTCTCCCCATCCTCCGCGGCCGTTTAACGGGTGGCGGCTGGCCCAACATCGGATCTGCCGCAGGGAGCCGGGAGAGTTTTCTCTCTTGGCTCCCATGGCCTCTAGGTGACGGGTTCGGGGAATCCGTTGCCCGCGCGACAGCATGAAGCCGACGAGGGAGCGCGCTGTATGGTCCAGCGTGCCCCTGCGGAGGTGAAAAGGGAGGGTTCAACCTTGGTGGGGCTGCGCAAGCGGCCAGCGCCGGCGAGGTCGCAGATGGTGCGAAAGCGTTCCTGTAACCCCGCCATCGGGCGACGAGGTGGAACATCGTGGGTGTTTCAGCCGGTGCAAGTCCGACATAACCTGTCCTTGCCCCCGCGAGGACGGGTATGCGCAGGCATTTCCCCCACGTTAATCAAAAAAAGGCCTTATGTAGGAAATCGATAAGTTTAAGTGAAATATTATTTCAAACGTTATATTTCCATGGCGTAGCTAATATCCAGTTCTACAATTACATTCCGTTATACAGCGATTGACGAATTAGGTTTGGTGTGGAAAATAAAAGAATATACTCACTAACCAGATCTGATAAATTACTTCCTACTGGTTTACTAACAGTTGAAAAAAATGCTTCGGATGTTTCATCATCATCATCATCAGCCGACAGACGTCCACTGCTGGACATAGGCCTGCCTCGAAGATCTATACATCGATCAATCCAGTACATCCCGCAACCTTCACCAGATCGTCGGACCATCTGGTGGGGCCTGCCAACACTACGTGTTCTGGTATGCCGTCGCCGTTCGAGGACCTTGATGCCCCATCGGCTGTCAGTCTTTCGAGCGATGTGTCCTGCCACATGAGGCTAGAGATATTTTGTTTATATAAGTAAAACCAGACATACATATAACCTAATGTTTTTAGTAAGCTATCCCAAAATAGATGTTCAGGGTTTAACGCGTCTGTCTGTGTTTAACATGACAGGACTAATCTGCTGGTATGTGCCTGTTGCTGGTGACCGTCTAAGTAGGTTCACCACCGCAGCGCCTGTTGCAGCCGACAAACAGTACTGTGGCAAATATTATTGTGTTCCGGTTTGAGGGGCGCTGTAGCTAGTGTAGTTACTGGGATAACAAGACTAACATCCTTCTTTTTTTTGTTATCGGAGGAGAAATCTCCGAAAAGGTACTCTGGTTTCAATGGAATAGTAAAAGTTATGTGGAGATTTTTACCCACTAAAACCCTTTTGGTGGTCACCTTCGGCGGTTGGAGAGGTCACAGAGTCTCCGCTCGAACCACTATCGCGGCTTCGCTGATGCTGTGCTGGCTTAGACCTTCATGGCGTGTGTTTTATGCAGACCCTACTAGCCTCGTGACTACCTCAATGACCGGAGATCACGACGAACCATTGTCCTCCTCAGGGTGCGATTTAACATCCTGCCTCAATGCGACGAGCGCAATATGATGATGCAGTGTATATCAATCTAACTAGTGCCATGTTATAGGCGGGCGTATCACTTACCATCAGGTGAACGTACCCTTCGTCCCGTTGCTTATTGGAATAAAAAAAAATCTTGAGTGTTTTCCGTTCTCCAAGCACTAACGTGTATCAAATTACTGTAACCTTAAATTGTGATGGCTATCATCGAGTAAGTTTTATAGTTAAAATATTTGAGTAGTATTCTAATAACTATGTCAACAAGTACGAGTATGTACGTGATATGTATATATATATATATATATATATATATATATATATATATATGTATATATATATATATATACGCAGCCCGTTATAAACATTGTCCCGTTCCAGTTTAATGCTTAGCGATGTCACCCGTGTATCAAGTTGCGGTGTGTGATTTGATAAAGAACACACACATTATAATGCGTGATGTAATGTTTACTGAGTGCTTGCAACCACACCCACACCCACACCCACCCACACACACACGCACACACGCACATACGCACACACGCACATACGCACACACGCACACACGCACACACGCACACACGCACACACGCACACACGCACATACGCACATACGCACACACGCACATACGCACACACGCACATACGCACACACGCACACACGCACACACGCACACACGCACACACAATTATTATTTTCATTAAGTCGGTCAACTTCCGTTTTACATGAGGTATGATATTCCTGTATTGATGGGGCAGTAAGGTCCTCGAATGACGCCCGCGTATCGGTACACGTGGTGTTAGGAGGGATCGACAATCTGGTGAGGGTCGCGGGAACCCACTGCATGCGAGCATCGCCGGACAGATCGACGTGGAGATCTTTGGGGGAGGAGGCCTATGCTCAGCAGTGGACTTCTATCGGCTGATGATGACGATGATTCCTGTATCACGTTTCGAAAGACATCTATGTATATCTGCAACAAAAGATATGCATTTTAAATGGTACTATGGCCATTGATCTTACTGGGGGATTAGGATGGTTTTTTTTTAACTAAGCAACGGTATAAGTCAGACGTTCACCTGATGTTAAGTGATACGCCTTGCCATAGCCACGTGACCCTGGATTGGGTGACATACGCAGCACCACGTTGCGCTTTTTGCTTTGAGACATAAGATGTTAAGTCTCATTACTCCAATAATTTCTCTAGCTATAGCGCCCTTCAAACCGGAAAAAAGTTATGTTTGAACATTATTGTTGGTCGGGTGCGTTCTTACTAATACTGGAGTAACGAAACTCGACATCTTATGTTTCAGGCGATGAGCATAATGTGATGTAGTGTATAACATCCTAAGTAGTGTCATGTTGTTATTGGTGAGCGTATCACTTACCATCGGGTGGACGTCCCGCTCGTCTGGTCGTTTAATTGAATTAAAAAAAAATTACTTAAACTATACTTGTGGTAGTCTCTGTGGCCCGAGACCGCTGGCTACGACCGCAGCTCCTACTTCTGCTGATAAGCAGTAGTGTGGAAAAATTGCTCTGTTCAGGTTTGAAGGACGCTGTAGCTAGTGAAATTACTGGGGTAACCAGTCTTAATATCCTATGTTTGAAGACGACGAGCAGAATGTGGTGCAGTACACCTTCGGCACGATGTTAGGAGTAACGATGACCAACGTCCCGTTCGTCTTCTTGTTGTTTCGTAGAAAATGGAAGTACCGTCGATGTAGTGTGTAACATTGTGGCCCTGGTCGTGATGATGCAACCAGTTACCGTCGTAAACAATAACGTGGAACCTAGGCATGTGTGAAGACCGACCGAAATCGTTTCTACTGAACGGTTCTTATTGTATATACCACAAATGGTTCTTGATTAGTTAATGATGGACACAATTATATCTCCATTACGTTAAGTATCGTTAAGTTACACCATTAACAACGACACGGGACATTTGTACATACTGCTCTTATACAGATGCTGCCCTGGACTGGTTTGAGATAGTGCTGGTTAGGCAGATGCCTCTCACTGGGGTGAGCTTTCGTTTGGTGCAGTTGGTATATACTATTGCGGGGACCCACTGCATGCGACTAGCGTGGGGCCGACCGCTGTGGAGATCTTTGGGGGAGGCCTATATCCAGCAGTGGACGTCTATCGGCTGATGTTGATCACGATGATGCTATACTAATGGCCACTTAAAATATTTCAATGAGAATAAGTCAGCCAGCATTAAGTAAAGATCTTCTATGTCAGGAGCCGGTCAGTTAGTGCACTCTTCTATTACCAAGGAGTTAAGTGAAAACTATCTTCTGTTCCAGTTTCAAGGTAACTTAGGGAATTGGGAATAGTGAGGAGTAATACGGTGCAAATGTATGAGTCACTTTTGACCATAAAGTCATACTCCTTTTCTAACTACGTTATTTTAAAGGAACTAGTAAATTGAGTCCAGGTTCAAAAGGTTTATATTGTTATACTTAAGATCTAGTTAGAGATTAAATGGGTAGAGGGACATCAGACTCATAGTTGGAAATTGATGACAATCATCATTCATTATCATTTTCAGCCTTTGTTTATCCACTGCTGGAACAAGGCTCTAACCAACGTTTTCCACTAAATGCGACCCTTAGCTTCTTGCATTCATTCACTTCCGACCGCTTTGATGATGTCGCGGTTCATCTGGAGGGAGGGCGTTCTACACTTCTACGACTTGTTCGCGGCCTCCACTCCAATACTTTTATATCATTTATATCATTACTGAGATGAGAAGTGATGAGGGCTAATTCACAGCCACAAATAAGTAATCATTCCACTTTAATGAGTGGTGGTTAACCGGAAGTTTGCTGAACTGCTGCTTCATGTAATGTAATAAAATATCAAGACAGCGGCACGTAACTGAGGAACCCCTGTGTTGCATCATTACTGTCCTCTTTTTGTGGTTGTAGATCATGAAGTCATTTAATATCCGTGTCAAACGTCTTGTGCTCCGAAACAATTAAAAAATACGTAAATTATGCACCTCCCACTGCATGACGCGAGGGTCGTCTCCGCGAAACGAAGCTAAGCATAACCCCGGCTGGCCTTCATTATTGTGTGCACACGTGCGAGATTCTAATTTGATGTTTAGAATAATGAATCCAAAGTAATATGTACATAAATAAATCTAAAGACCAAGGCTACATTTTTTCTATATCTGAACACGCATTACCTAGGCTATCTGGAACTGAATCCGCTTGTGATATACTTTTTGGATGTTTCATTATCATCAGCTGGGACGTTTTCCACTACGCTGATTCATTATAATTATCAGCCGACTAACGTCCCCTGCTGAACATAGGACTTCCCCAAAGACCTCCACATCGATCGATCCTGCGCTGCTCGCATCCAGCTGCATCCCGAAACGTTCACCAGATCGTTCATTGAGGGAAATTGGGCCACGCTGGCCCAGAGTGTGTTGGTGCGGGGTGCATCGCCAACAGATGAGGTTGGCTTGGGTCCCGGGAGTTGTTGTGCGACACCCCTTACTCCCCCCCTTGGATGTTTCAATAGTTTATAATTGGATACAATAATAGTTATCTATGTTAGGTCTGTAAGAAACTCTTTCTTCGTCTCTCACATATACAGCAACCATACAGCGAAGGTTTTATGACTACAAACCATATATTAGCCAAAAGACACGAGGGTATGCTGCAGCAAATGCTACATATGTATAAATGTATATGTAGACAAAGGTAATGCATTCAGCGCGGGCAGTCGCCGTGCAATGGCTCCAGCAAATTCCTCTCTCGCGCCGCCGGCGGAGTGCGTGCAGCTCACTACAAAGCTGCACCGTAACTACACTGTAAATACTTTGTAGTTATGATGCACTTGTAGTTCTCTTAAACAACACTAAAATTGATATTTAATTGCACCTTTTAGAGATGTAAGGGGTCGCGCATAACAACGTACGGGATCCAACTAACCTCACTGCTCGCGGTGCACCCTGCTAATCAACAAACGAAACTCTGGCTACCACTAACCCGCATTGGGCCGGTGTGGTGGGAAATTGCCCAAATCCCACCATATGAAACCTTACAAACGTGGAGACCGTTGGGAGAAGTCTATGCTCAGTAGTGGGCGTTTATCGGGTGATGATGATGATGATGAACCTTTTAGAAAGGAAACTTTCAATAAAATTGAATCGAGCTCCGTCAGCTTTCTATTTTAACGTCTTGTGACTTGTAATTGGATAATAACTATCGAGTGTTTGAGACCCGCGGCTACATCTACAGCCGTTGCGTGTTTATTTTTTTATACAAGAGAGCAGACAAACCCGCGGGGAACAATTACAGAGCCACGTGAAGCCAATCCAGCGGCTCCGACGTGACAGCGAAAGGGTTGGCAATTTCAACTGCCGCTTTGTCAGTGTAAAGGAACAAACGATATAGAAATTTTAATGTCTAGGGAGAGACAAACATAACCCTGGAACATGTCTTCCAGGAACACAGGAAAAAGAATACTATAATAATAAAAGTAAAAACTATTTAGCTATAGCGTGAACATATTAAGTAATGTACATATCATTATTATCAGCCGACAGACGTCCACTGCTGGACATAGGCCTGCTCCAAAGATCCCCACATCGATCGATCCTGCGCTGCTCGCATCCAGCTGCTTTCCGCAACCTTCACCAGATCGTCGGACCACCTGGTGAGGGGCCTGCAAACACTACGTCTTCCGGTACGCGGTCGCCATTCGAGGACATTAATGCCCCATCGGTTGTCAGTCCTTCGAGCGATAATTTACATATATAATTTTAAATATACCGTTAACAAAGTAACGTTTGTGACAACCCTAAGATATACTATTGGCCAGTTCCGATAGTGGACTGGAGCTAAGTAAAAGTAAGATATGTATATATGTATATATGGAATAGGTAAAAGTATAAGAAAGGTTCAGCGCGAATAGTTAATGCTGCTGTTTATAGATCGGGGAATGGTTGCTGGGGTGACACTTGCGTGTGGTTACTCATCGGAGTACTACCCGGAAATTCCGTTTGTTAATATGAAAATAAAAAAAACATGGATTTTATATAGAAACAAATATAAACTATTACTTGAGTGTTCATAGTTATAGCCCCCTCAGTCTAATATGGCAGCAGAAGGTCGGAGAGATGTGAATCTGAAGGATTTTTTGAGCTCGCAGTCATTGGTATTATAAGCTTTCCTCTTTATGTTTCCGGTGTTGGTACTGGGGCATCCACTTACTGCATATGTTGATAATGTGCAGGTTAGCGGATATCACATGTCAACAAACGACTAGACGAGCGGGACGGTCACCTGATGGTAAGTGATATGCCCGCCCATAACAACGTGGCGCTAGTTAGGACGTTATCACTGCACTGCACTGCACATTACATTCGTCGCCTAGCACATTATACTATGCCCTTAGGAAGGTACTACTGCATCACCTATTTCTGCAGTCAAACAGTAGTCTACAAACATTAATGTGTTCTTGTTTGAAGGTTGATGTGTCTCGTAATACTACTGGAGTATAGATATATAACCTCTTATCTTTAACCGGAGAGCACTGATGCTGTAAAACATCTTCTTAATGAGAATCACATTGTTGTGGGCAGTCCTACAGCATCTTATGAATATCCTGTTCAGGCTCTATAGAAGAAATATCCTATGTTACTATTTAGAAGATCTTGCGATTGGCAATTAATATATTATATAATACTACTTAATGCAAATTATTGCCGTCAAGTAATCATCAACTTGGCGGGTAAGTATAAGTTTTATATAATTAAAATCTTTTCTAAAGTAATATCTTAAAATGACGTCTCTTGATGTAGCGTACATTAAGTTGAAAGTGACAGCCGTTGAGCCATGAATCTCTGCTGCAATTCAATTCCCCCGTTTGAACCCTGGTTGCGGCGGGACGAGCGGGCTTGGCTCGGCTCGGGTCGGCTCGGGTGGCTCGGGTCGGGTCGGGTCGGGTCGGGTCGGGTCGGGTCGGTGCGGGTCAATTGGCGTCGCCTGCGCTTATTGCTTTAATTGCTTTAACACTTTGCTTTCGCGTTTAGCGAGTAATTATTTTAACGCCTTCTGTGTACCCGTTGGAGATTTAACGATTTATTGAAATAACAAGAGATCGGAACGGAGAAGATTGCGTTGCGCTGTTCAAGATTCCTAACACACTACACCAGCTAGCTACATTTAGATTATGGTGATTGGTCTTAGTAGCCAAGTTACACTACAATTATATCGCAGTTCAAATAGTAACACTTGATTGTCTATCGGCTGATGATGATGATATATATATATATATTCTGTGATATATCTTTTCTCCTTTTTACCCTTAAGCTGTTCGTATATTACTTTCTAAATCTACTATCCCTCCTATCACCTTTAACATCTATTATTTAATTTTATATATATATATATTTTAGGTTGTGAAGTTGTTAAGAATTTACCAGAACCAAACTTCATAAAAAATTCTCTACAGTGGGAATTTTTTTTAATCAATTAAGACACGAGTGGAACAATCACCTGATAGTAAGCGATACGTCTGTTCATAACAATGTGACACTAGTTACTATGTTATACACTATACCACATTGCGCTTGACGCATTCGGATAAGATATTAAGACCCCCAGTCTTTTCATTAACTACAACTCCCTTCAGACAGTAACATAGTAATGTTTGCATACTACTGCTTATCATCAGCTGATAGATGTCTACTGCTGGACATATGCCTCCCCCAAAGTTCTCGACACACAGCACGGCCTCCGGTACCACCGGGCACTAGGAGCTGTCGTATGTAGGGGTTCGTATGGAGGGATTTGTGCCATTTCCCACCACGCTTGCCCAATGCGGGTTGGCGGCAACCAAAGCTTCGTTTGTTGATTATAAGGGTGCACCACGAACAGGTGAGGTTAGCTTAGGTCCTCTGAGTTGTTGTGTGGGACTTCTTTCACCCCTTACGCTACTGTTCGGCGGTAGAAATAAGAGAATGAGGTGGTGCTTAGATAGTCTCCGGCCAATATCGATGTACTGTTAGTAAAATCAAAATCAAGTGAAATAATCGTTAGTCTGTAGTAAAAAAAAAAACATAACGTTGCGTCACTAGAACAGCTATTGTTCAAATTATAATACGTTACAATAAATAAGCGCGCGCGCAGCTCACGGGACAGCCGGCCCGCATAGACAGACACCTCGCCGGGTCCCGCGACCATTTTGAATGTTCAATGGTGTGTGTGTGTGTCATCAGTATTCTGCGATGCTCATTACCGCGTATTCAAGCGGGTCCGATACCGCAGCACCGCAGCACACACCACACCACACCACACCACACCACACCACACCATAACACGTCTCTGTGGCGACGTATTCGCTTAAATCTTCCCCGAGTTGTGTTCTGATCGAGGTTTTTGGTTTCTTTATTGTAACACTAAAAAGAATGACCTATACCAAAGATGGGCTTAATGCTTGCACACATTCTCGCCAGCCAAGCATTGATGAGGTGAGACGTTAAGGTACCTGGAAAATTAATGATAGTATAACAATTAACATAATCTATATATATATGAGAGATTTCCATCTACGTAACAACTCATAACCATATCTCTGGAACTGTAAGGCCTGGAGACCTGAAATTTGGTAGGAATATTCCTTGTGCTGAATATAGGTCAGCTAACTTTACAAACTCCATCCCGAAAAGGAGGGGTTGCAGGGTGTTACGGCTAGCAAAACGGGTTGGGCACAACTACCACTAATATATATTTTTCATTTAAGCAAATGCTTTCTAGAACCGTTCTGAATCTCTTCTGGTAAAGAGTTCCAGAGCAGTGCAGCCTGAATTGTATTATATTAAAAAATGAGCTTCCGCCGGTTCCAGATATGTGATCAGGAATAATGATTTTATTGCAAATAAAAGAGTAAAGGTATCTATCACGGCAGGAAGAGAGATAACGGGGACGGGAAGGAAAGGATGTAGTTACAGTACACTAAAAACAAAAAAATAGTCTTGATAATGCTGAAAATTCGTCATTCTTATAAAGTTTTATCTATAGGTTAGGCAAACACATAATAAACTTGTAAATAGGCGGGTTTACGAGTGAGCACGGCAAACACGGAGCAGACGTCAGCCTGGACAAACTGGGCAGGGCTCGCGAAAACTGGGCGAGCCGTATACAGCAGTAGCTTTATGGACCTATTTACTTATCTGAACAGCATATTGCCAAGATATGCGGCTGCCATAACAATTTAGCGACAGTAATGTTCACAAGCACTAAACAAAACAACGCACGAGGTTGAGGTACTAGAATAATATCCGTACGTATACAAAATAGTTTGTTTACACAATACCATTCATTATGCGTTTATCGCCATTGCTATAAGACGTTTCTCAGGATACCAGCAATACCCTCGAAACTTTACCACCACTTTCGCTTAGACATCCAAATGATATATAGCAAGATTTACTTTGTAATAAAAATACGGTAAAACTTGTGTTACAATCAGACCTGCGCCAAAAGTAGGCATACATGTAAATTGTGATCAGTATCACGTTGCTATTTTCAAGGTTCATACCCATGATTATATATCTTGTAGCTGCTTTATATTAATAGAAATTATCTACCTACATATATAGGTGAGTGTTATATGTTTGACGGCGCTGATCTTCTCAACAAATGGACCGATCATATTGCAATTTCGCGTGCGAACATGCTTTATCATGGGTTGTGATTTTTTGATAACTCACTTGTTCAAACTTGTCATCAGTCTTCGCAAATTATTGAAATTTATACAATTAATTTTAACACGATAATTAACAGCAATCACTTGCGAATAAGACACGAAACCTGATGACGCGGTTCGTTAGCTTCTATACAGATAGGAAATAAACTAATATGCTCAAAGGTCCTGAGATTTAAACCTAAATAAATATAACCAGGGCAGCAACGTCCGCCGGATCCGGTGCTTAGTAACATACGTACAACATACAGCAATGAATGTATGAGATATTAATAACCAGCGACGAGCCAACTGCATATCACTCAGCGGCGGTTATATTCGTTCATCTGCTTACTACCATGTTTGATTTCTCATTCGACGAGGCGACGAGACCTTCACCTGTGGTGGTGAGTGACACGTGCACTTAGAGCTGATAATAATGAAAGGCTTTTTTTAAAATTTGATAAAAATGTTATCAAGAAGGTCACAGATATAAAAAAAAACATGAATGTAACGTAACATAAAATAATGTTAAAAGTAAATGTAAATAGCATGTATATAACCAAGGGAAATAAAAAAAATTAAACAAAGACTATAATGTAATGTAGATAAGAAATGTAATTACGGAAACTGTATAGTGATAAGAGAGCGCTTTGTGAAATCATTGAGACGAAGGATGAAAGAATGTATTCACTAGATCGTGAAAGATGAATAGAGAGGAAGAGAGAGCTGGAATGATAGACGGAAATGGGAAGAAAGAATTAAAGTAACAAACAGAGAACAAGTAAAATAAAATATATTAATAAGCAGGATAACGAATTTTAAATATAAATAGAGGAGTGCAGGGCTGGTCTAGACACCCATGTTACCTGAAGAGAACAATGGACGTGGTCTGCGGTCATTGAGGTAGTTACTCATGAGGCTGGTACGGGAGGGGCTATCCCAGCTTAGCGTTAGCGAGGCCGCGGTTGTTTTCCGAACGGAGATCCCGTGACCTCTCCAAACGCCGGAGGTGACTACCGAGGGGGTTTTAGTGGGTAAAAATCTCCACATAAATCTGACTTCCCCCCAGAAACCAAAAACAAACACACCCTTTTTGTTATTAAAACTTTTTGCACAATATAACAAAAAAGTTCTTCTGTATAGTAACAATTAGTAATCTTAGTTAGTCTTAGGTAGTTGTGTTACTGTTCTGAATAATAAAAAATTGAGGAAAACATCTCTTCTTGCACAGCTTCTTCCGTACAATTGTTAAGATGAAACTAGAAATGGATTGTTAATCTTAATACGATTGTATCGATTTAGCAATAGCTAGGACACACGTCTGCTTTGTTTCGGATAATAACCTAATTAAATATAGGAGAACAGATATAGAGATTGTATCTCTTAATTGTGTGGGACATTTCTAATTATGCAGAAACGCAGACGTAACGGGGGAGCGGTTATTTAAAGGTGCTCACAATGTCAACACGGCCGCGGGGCGACTGTTCAGAGTTGGCGCATCGTTTGCACAGTGTGAGATAAATATAGGAGAACAGATATAGAGATTGTATCTCTTAATTGTGTGGGACATTTCTAATTATGCAGAAACGCAGACGTAACGGGGGAGCGGTTATTTAAAGGTGCTCACAATGTCAACACGGCCGCGGGGCGACTGTTCAGAGTTGGCGCATCGTTTGCACAGTGTGAGATAAATATAGGAGAACAGATATAGAGATTGTATCTCTTAATTGTGTGGGACATTTCTAATTATGCAGAAACGCAGACGTAACGGGGGAGCGGTTATTTAAAGGTGCTCACAATGTCAACACGGCCGCGGGGCGACTGTTCAGAGTTGGCGCATCGTTTGCACAGTGTGAGATAAATATAGGAGAACAGATATAGAGATTGTATCTCTTAATTGTGTGGGACATTTCTAATTATGCAGAAACGCAGACGTAACGGGGGAGCGGTTATTTAAAGGTGCTCACAATGTCAACACGGCCGCGGGGCGACTGTTCAGAGTTGGCGCATCGTTTGCACAGTGTGAGATAAATATAGGAGAACAGATATAGAGATTGTATCTCTTAATTGTGTGGGACATTTCTAATTATGCAGAAACGCAGACGTAACGGGGGAGCGGTTATTTAAAGGTGCTCACAATGTCAACACGGCCGCGGGGCGACTGTTCAGAGTTGGCGCATCGTTTGCACAGTGTGAGATAAATATAGGAGAACAGATATAGAGATTGTATCTCTTAATTGTGTGGGACATTTCTAATTATGCAGAAACGCAGACGTAACGGGGGAGCGGTTATTTAAAGGTGCTCACAATGTCAACACGGCCGCGGGGCGACTGTTCAGAGTTGGCGCATCGTTTGCACAGTGTGAGATAAATATAGGAGAACAGATATAGAGATTGTATCTCTTAATTGTGTGGGACATTTCTAATTATGCAGAAACGCAGACGTAACGGGGGAGCGGTTATTTAAAGGTGCTCACAATGTCAACACGGCCGCGGGGCGACTGTTCAGAGTTGGCGCATCGTTTGCACAGTGTGAGATAAATATAGGAGAACAGATATAGAGATTGTATCTCTTAATTGTGTGGGACATTTCTAATTATGCAGAAACGCAGACGTAACGGGGGAGCGGTTATTTAAAGGTGCTCACAATGTCAACACGGCCGCGGGGCGACTGTTCAGAGTTGGCGCATCGTTTGCACAGTGTGAGATAAATATAGGAGAACAGATATAGAGATTGTATCTCTTAATTGTGTGGGACATTTCTAATTATGCAGAAACGCAGACGTAACGGGGGAGCGGTTATTTAAAGGTGCTCACAATGTCAACACGGCCGCGGGGCGACTGTTCAGAGTTGGCGCATCGTTTGCACAGTGTGAGATAAATATAGGAGAACAGATATAGAGATTGTATCTCTTAATTGTGTGGGACATTTCTAATTATGCAGAAACGCAGACGTAACGGGGGAGCGGTTATTTAAAGGTGCTCACAATGTCAACACGGCCGCGGGGCGACTGTTCAGAGTTGGCGCATCGTTTGCACAGTGTGAGATAAATATAGGAGAACAGATATAGAGATTGTATCTCTTAATTGTGTGGGACATTTCTAATTATGCAGAAACGCAGACGTAACGGGGGAGCGGTTATTTAAAGGTGCTCACAATGTCAACACGGCCGCGGGGCGACTGTTCAGAGTTGGCGCATCGTTTGCACAGTGTGAGATAAATATAGGAGAACAGATATAGAGATTGTATCTCTTAATTGTGTGGGACATTTCTAATTATGCAGAAACGCAGACGTAACGGGGGAGCGGTTATTTAAAGGTGCTCACAATGTCAACACGGCCGCGGGGCGACTGTTCAGAGTTGGCGCATCGTTTGCACAGTGTGAGATAAATATAGGAGAACAGATATAGAGATTGTATCTCTTAATTGTGTGGGACATTTCTAATTATGCAGAAACGCAGACGTAACGGGGGAGCGGTTATTTAAAGGTGCTCACAATGTCAACACGGCCGCGGGGCGACTGTTCAGAGTTGGCGCATCGTTTGCACAGTGTGAGATAAATCCGTCAGCTATAAATCACATCCAGACTGTAAGCTTAGGTTGTTAAGAGCCGTGATAGTGTGTACATTGTGTACATAGTGTACCACATTACAAGTATATACGAACAGCAGCGGAGCGCTGCGCAAACGGAGAGCACCTCGCGAGATAGTGGCGGCGCTGCTCCGGCAAATAACATGTTATTTTCCCTTATCAGCTGACGGCCGCACTCGCCCGCCAGAGGTCCCACTCCATATCTGATATTTATTCAAACGTTGCTAGGATACCGAACCGTACAAGCTTACTTACACACAACTTTGCCCACGTCCACGCACGCCGGGAATTTAGATAATATAAAAATAATGCAGCGGTACAGCTGTTAATTTAAGACTGAATATAGGACGAATGATGAATACCTGTAACGGAAATACTTCAGTTTGAAGAAAGTACCACATGGTGATGATGATGAATGGATAAAAGAAAATCTTTTATATATTTAATAGCAATTAGTGATAAAATTGTTGGTACAATCAAATTAAAAAGTCCTAAACAGTCGTTCTTTAATATTTATAATCATAATTTATGTGGTCGACTACCTTACTAAAACAATCCTTAATTTGTAGCAAAAGTATATATTTTGTTTTGCTATCAACCCTTACTAAAGGTCATCTAGATCCAAGATTGAAGATTTACAAC
The DNA here is from genome assembly GCA_029030555.1 of Ornithoptera alexandrae. Lineage (NCBI taxonomy): Eukaryota > Metazoa > Arthropoda > Insecta > Lepidoptera > Papilionidae > Ornithoptera > Ornithoptera alexandrae. Next base: position 10,911,110 of record JARDVY010000041.1, on the reverse strand, counting down.
ATTTACATCAATTTTTAATAAGAATTTGCATTTGATTGTCTTTCCTAAGTCATTTATAAGAAACGTTGTCATGAAATTGCACAAGCGTCTTCCTGATGTTTCTTTATTGATTAATTGGGTTTGTTTCATCAACCGCGCTCACAAGATCTCGAATTAACTATGTCCGACTAACATGGAAGTATCATCATCCTTGGCCGGTAGATGTCTACTGTTGGACCTGGCCCTCTTCCAAATATCTCCACATTGATCTGTCCTGCGTTGCTTGCAAAACTGCCGGCCACTGGGAGCCATCGTATGTAGGGATTCATACGGGAGATTTGGGCCATTTTCCACCTCGCTGGCTCAATGCGGGTTGGTGGGAGCTAGAGCCCCGTTTGTTGTTTAGCAGGGTACACCACGAGCAGGTGAGGTTGACTTGGTTCCGTGAGTTGTTGTGCGCGACCCCTTACACCCTTAACATGGAATGAAGTATTTTTATTGTTTATTTTCTTGACCCTAATTTCAAATTGTGTTAAAAGTCAATGAGCCCGGCGATGGTAAAGTCTGTCCCTAATATTGTACTCTAACCACCATATACTATGATGTTATTTTCGGTTTAGGCGCTGTGACACGGAAGCAATAAATCTTGACCATCAACTTTAACATTTATTCTGAAATCCTTGGGAAATTGGATTTTATCTTTAAAATCGTCCATAAAGTTAATTTGATAAGGTTACTTTTAAAGTAAACGTTGTTTTCTCTGTTCAGGACTTGTTCAGCGATCCAGCGGCAAGTTTAGGCCGTTTACTTTAGTTTTTCAAATATGCGATGGAATATTTTATTTATCTGGTGTAAGCAACATTCGTTACACGATTAAGCAGTGATAAGTTATCACGGCGACCTATACGACAGCGCAATATAAGTTATTTTCATGTGAGCGATGCCAACAACAAGTGGTTTGCACAGGAGTGATGATAACATTACCAAATAGTACAGAAGTAGACGATACGTATTAATCACTTTTAAATACAATTAGATAACACACGATTACAAATTGACATGATTTTAAGTGACAATGAGATGATGAAGTGTACTCGGTGTACTGGTTCTAATAACAATAACTGAACACTGCAATGTTAGGTACTTGAATAGCAACTTTTGGAGGTAGTAGTCATATGACTTAACTGAACAGTCGTGTAGCCCTGAGCTAGGAACCTCCGTGTTACATGGCAATAACAGTAAAAATGTATATATGTAGCGTTAGCAGAATACATAGGTATTTGTGCATACAAGTTCGAGTAATCTATGTAACATGCCTAACAAGATATTTCTTACTGGCCTTGGAATATTTTGTGTGGTATAAATAAAATTGTTGATTTCCAAAAAGCACCTCATCAATTATGGTGAGATATTCCTTATTGCTCTCTTACTTGCTGTTGGAGCATTAAGTATAAATATGATAACTTGATACAGGAAGATCCGTCCGTCAGCTTATTACTGCTTAAATAACAACTAGACCACGGAGCGCGCTTGTGGCCGAGATAAATAGGTCACAGCTGTTATAGATAAAGTTCCGTTTTATATGTTTTATTGTGTGTGTGTGTGTGTGTGTGTGTGTATGTGTGTGTGTGTGTGTATGCTTATTTTGTGTTTGTGTGCGTGCGTCAACCTCTCAATATTTCAACGATGATCCTATGAGGAACGCACAAATTTAAAGCATTCCCTGATCCGCCAGGGAGAATCACTCATGGTCGTCTTTGTGTCCACGCTTTGGTGATTATACTACGAGGCTGTAAGGGATGTCCACGTGTAGAAGACATTTCGCAATAGCTATACCGCCACCAGATAACTAAAGAGAAGAGCTGCTTTCCCTGTGGCCGTTTCGAGTATGCATAGCGAGCCGAATTCTGTTAGAAGATCGTTTTGGGACCTTCGGTTTTTTTTACACGCATTCAAGTGACGACCAACAGCTGGATGCGGGCAGCGCAGGATCGATCAATGTAGAGATCTTTGGGGAAGGCCTATGTCCAGCTGTGGACATCTGTCGGCTAATAATGATGACGAGTCACGTATCTTTATAAAGAATCTGAAATATTAATATTCATAAAATCTATAACAACTAACTTTACCGCGAATAGTTTTGAGACAATGTTAGCATAAATAACTCCATTATGGTCTTAAAAAGAAAATGAACGAAGATCAATTACCATATTAGTACTGCATGATGTTCTGTCTTTGCGTCACACCCGCTGTTTAAGTTCAGTATTCACATGTCACTATATTACTTGATATATATTTGAAGAGTCATTATATACATATAATGTATATGTATTAAATACAATATTATTCCTTTAAGCTACTCTACTTCACAAGTGATATTACAAACGCCGATTAAAACAATTTCTGAAAAAAACGTAGTTATGGTTATAGTAGATGGTCTCTGTCGACAAAACTATTCAACCATCATCATCATCATCATCATCAGCCGATAGACGTCCATTGCTGAACATAGGCCTCCCCCAAAGACATTCACACCGGTCATATAGTGGTATATTACAATATAGTGCATAGTTACGGTTATCTGATGAAGTGTAGCGCCTGATAGTCATTTTGACTCTTACAGTTCATCTGATACCGGGCTCGTGCACCCGAGTCCGTCGTATACACAACAAGACAAAATATACATAATAAGTGAGAGAAAAAAGTACATAGGCGAGCGTAACCCTAGAACAGTTTACTTCCTGTACACCTGAGAACTTTATTGGTGGTAGATCTACATTTTTTTTTAATTTTATATTCCATTCCCCCAGGCGTTTGTGGATCTCGGCTTCGTTCCTTTCCTTTTTACAATTTGTTCTCTCTTTCCATCTTCTTCTTTTATACCGTTCTCATCTTCTATTCTTATTCCTCTCATTTATACTCTATCCTAATTTCTTCTTTCATTCTTCTTTTAAATGAGTTGAGCCACTTATTTTTATTTATTATTTATCTTTATTTCTACTTCTAATACTTTTCTTTATTTAGGTAGGTCTCCGTTTTCGGATACTGTCTAGGTAGGAAGCAACGCAGCTCTTATTGCAGTCGACAGTGTAGGGTTTGAAGGGCGCTGAACTTAGTGAAATTACTGGAGTAACGAGACTACATCTATTGTGATGCAGTATATAACATCCTAACTAGCACCACGTTGTCACGAATAGGAGTATGACACTTACAATTAGATGAACGTCCCTTTCGTCTCGATGCTTTCTTGAATTAAAAAAGGTAGAAAAAAAATCAATAAAAAGTAAAAGTATTGTGTGAGACATTCTCCAGATTATCGTCATCAAAAATCGAAGAACGTCGACTGCTGGACAAGTCTCTTGTGAGACCTTGATTAAATTTATGTTCACATCAATTTGTGGACGTTGTAAGGATTTATCAGTAAAGTATTCAATGATCCTCAAAATAGACACACTCTTCCCACGTTCCGTGGTCAGATTCAGCCCGGTCGGACCGAACGGGCTCCACACGTACGCAAGTGGCAGCGTTCAGTTCCGGCGTCGGGCCAATTATCCAATATACCACATCCTTTCTTACTCAGTCGCGCCGAGCTGCACGGCAATTGTCTTCAAGGAAACCTAATCTTAGTTTTTGTGAAGTATCTTACTGAACAGGCATTATTAATAATGCCACAGTGGAAATATTTCATAAGATACCCTGTCCTCTGGGAGGAAGTCAGACTTACGTGATGATATTTATCTTCTATAAAATCCCTTCGGTGGCTGTCCACAACGTTTGGATAGGTCACGGGATCTCCGGTCGGAACATAAACGGCGCTGGACATTGGGCTGCCCAATTTTGGAAGTTGCCTTGGCAAAAGAAAATGATGTTGCTCCTTATTAATTGCTTTCGACGTTACCCTGAGGTATACAGCTGGTGAACATTAGTAGATAAGTATTATAATATCTGTGCTTCACAAACCGTGGTGCGTACTATTGTTTTAAATAGTTCATTAGTTGAAATTAAAAATGTATTATTAGCAACCATAATTATAGTTATTGTTAGTTCTAGAAAACAAAATCAGTATCCATTTATTCACAATACCTTACCATCAGCAAAAGCAGTATCATCATCATTATTAGTCGATAAACGTCCACTGCTGGACAGGCGTCTCGCAAATATTCCAACATCGATCGAGTAGGGATTCTTAAGGGAGAATTTGGGCCATTTCTCACCACGGGGGTCCAACGGTGCTTGGTGGGAGCCAGAGCTTCATTCGTTGATTAGTAGGGTACACCACGAGCGGGTGAGGTTGGCTTGGGACCCGTGAGTTGTTGTGCGGGACCACTTGCCTCTCACCTCCTATAGTTATTATTATTAACAATAATATCTTTAATCTTGCTTTATTAGTAATACCTTTGTCGTGAAGAGTAAATAATTAATATTCAAATATGTAATAAAGTTTACATTACTATGCTATAAAACTTACGTAAGAACGCTGTTTGCGCATATTTATCCAACCTAAGCATGTATTGTTGGGGTTATCAGGTATATGGAGGTTTTGCAATGAACACAGTAATAAAATGAGAACGTACGCAATTTGTTTATTATCCGATCAAAACCGCAACGGCAAGTTATACAATGTGCAACTTTATGTTGATGGTGATAAGGTTTATTTTGGCTTGCATCTAAATATACATTGACAACCTATGTTTACTTGCATTTAATTACATCTCATTTAGCTTTTGATGTGCGCCGACTGTTGGCTGCACGTGCGAACCAGTGGTTAAGTGGTCGCATTGATATCATTTAATGCGAGCTCAGCGGGTTCGTTTCCCACATCACACTAAACGCCGACTTATTGGAACCGGAATATAATAATCGCAATACTGCTACCAGGAAATAACTCGTCCTCCAATGGTGGAAGCGCGAGACAGGTTTATCATGATTGAAGCTCTCACTTTTTGTTTTAAACGAAACGCCGAGACAAACGAAACGTTCACTTCATAGTAAGTGATAAGCCTGCTCATAAAAACTTGGAGCTAGCTAGGATGTTATGTTCTGCACCACTTTGTGCTCCTCGCCTTGATACAAAACGTAATGAGACCACATTAGCTAGTGCAACTTTCAACCTAGAACACAGTTATGTATGCACAGCGCTGCTTGGCGGCTGCAATAGGAGCTGCAGTGGTACATATCTAGACGGTCTTCGACAACAGAAGCCTGCCACCAGTAAATAGTCTTCTAGGGTTATTCTCCCTGTTGTCACTTCGTGTGGGAACGATACTCTCTATAGATTGTCACGAGTGTTGAATTATTAGAATACCAAGATATTCTTCAAAAAAGAAATGTCCATTAACCACCGCACAACTGAACATCTTCATCATCAGCAAGGAAGCTTAGAGTCCTTGCCAAAGTACGATGGTACTTCACACCGGAGCAGCTTTTAATGCCCTACAAAGCGACCCTTTGTGGAGTATTGGTGTCACATCTGTGCAGGTGCTCTCAAACATTAACAGGCTGCTTTGGGCTCGGTAGAGAAGCACGCCATAAGGATAGCTGGTGACCATCACTTGACAAGTATGAAAATTGATAACTTGAGTCAGTAGCGTAGGATAGCGAGCCTCTTGGTTCTTTACTGATTGCATTTCGAGGAGTGTGCCCAGAAACTATATGATTTGATTCCGCCATCGCCATCTTCTACCACCGGAAGTACAGACACACAGCATGCATTCATCCCTATTTGGAGAGATCCTACGAATTAGGACAACGCGTTTCGCTTCATCCTTCTTAATTAACAGCGAAGGATTGGAACAGTCTACCGGCGCCAGTGTTTCCGTCCAGGTATGGCGTGGGGATCTATAAAGAGTGAATAGGCTTCTTCTGCTAGACGTTAGTCTAAAAAACTAGCGAACTATTTGGTTGTTACATAAAACGTAAATAATGTTGAAGTGCAAGAATGTGGAGTGGTTACATTGCAGCGGCACGAGTATAAACAGAGTTCAGTTGCAATGCGTTGCATCGTTTTGCAATAGCGGGCATGCGCACGCGCACACATTGCACACGGACGCGTATCGATGCTCATATTGTAATACAATTTTTTTGCAACAAGGTCACGACAAATCGATCCGTCCTGATGTCATCGCTTACCTTTCACCGTTGGACTTTAGTCATCAGGAAGGACGCAAAAGACACTATGCAGAAGATTCTATCATCTTTCCAATTACACTTGTGTAATTGAATGCACCTTTTTTTATTTAATTAAGCTACGAGAGGAACGAGACGTTCACCTGATGGTAAGTGATACGTCCACATATAACAACGTGGCAGTAGTTAGATTTGTATACACAACATCACAATGCGTCATCGCCTTGAGATATAGGATGTTAAGTCTCGTTAGCCCAGTAATTTCACTAGTTATAGCGCTCTTCAAATCGGAACGCAATAATGTATGTCGGCTGCAATATGTAGTAACTGCCAAGACGGTCTCCGGTAACGGAAACCTACTACCAGTAAATAGCACTTGTGGTGGTGCACTGTGCTAATGAACAAACGAGGCTTTGGCTCCCACCAAGCAGCAATGGGCCGGCGCGGTGGGAAATGGCCCAAACTCCTCCATAAGAATCCCTACAAACGACGGCGTTTAGTGTCCAGTGGGACCGGAGGCCATACTCGGAAAGCCGATGGATGAAGGCAGCGCGGGACCGATCGATGGGGACATTTTGGGGGTAGGCCCATGTCTAGCAGAGGACGTCTATCGGCTGAAGATGATGATGAAAGAGTGACAGAAATTTCTGTCTTATTCACATCGACAAACAAAAAAAAGAATAGCAGCAATAACGTCATCTATTAATAATATTTCCGGCTTCGTGACGGAGACACGACAAGAGTAATGAAGTAAGAACTTGGAAAATTATTAAAGCACAAAAATACTCGTTTACATATTCATCGCTGTCGATTATAAGGTACAATAAGGTTACGGGTCGGTCCAGGGTCACATCCGTACAGGCAGATACCAATGAATAAAATAATGGGTGGGCGGCGTATCGCGCGCCATATTATAATGCGATCGGGGAAATTCCACCATTCGCACCATCATCGTTGTGTAATATTTTTTTTTTGTTCAACGAGGGGGAAATGCCTACGCATACTCGTCCTCGCTCCCGCGAGGAGGGGTTATGTCGGACTTGCACCGACTAAAAGCCCCACGATGTTCCACCTCATCGCCACGATGGCAGGGTCATGGGAACGCAGGTGCGCCGCACTCAACCACGACCCTGCCGGCGCTGGCCGCTTGCGCGGCCCCACCTCGGGAGGGAGGGATAAACCCTCCTTTTCCAGGGCTCGCCGGAACATGCAGCGCGCCCCCTCCTCGTCCTCATTGCGTGGGCGACCGGTTCCCCCGAACTCGTCGTCCAGAGGCGATGGGAGCCACTGGAGAAAACCTCTCGCGGCTGCCCGCGGCGGAGAGATGTTAGGCCCGCCGCTACCTGTCAACGGCCGCAGAGGGTAGGGAGAACGGCGCATCTCAATACCGAAACCCCTCTCTCTCCGCGACCCCACCTCGGCTGCAGGGGCGGTATCAAACCGCCCCTGCAGCCTGGCCATGCGATCCTAGAAAATCATCAGCTTTTGTTGTAAAACTTTGCGATTATTGTACGTGATGAATTGATACTCTTGCTCATAACAACGTGGTGTACAGTACCACATTGTGCTTGTCGCTTTGAGACGATAAGATTGCGAGTCTCGTTACCTCACTAATTACACTAGCTACAGCGCCCTTCAAACCGGAACATGATAATGCTTATACGCTGCGGTGATACCCGCCTCAACTGGACCTACCACCATTCAAAGTATTATTGATAGGTAACAATGAGCCTCATTATGATATTTGCAAAGTCGCCAAACCAGTCGCCCTAGCAGTACGTCCGCCGCGAGCCTGGCGGGCGCGACGCAAGAGTCAACGTCCGCCGTGGACATAGGCGCATAGCTGGGCAAACCTGTTGGGAGAAAACGCGCAGAGAATTCACATCGCTCTAAGTAACGGGGCCGCGATAGTCTGATACGTCATCGAACAGTAATTTACATATTCTTTTAAATAAATCTTTCAACATTTCCGGTTGCTTTTTACACTTGAATTCAAGTACAATAAACGTTGTTCCTCCGGTATACAATTTTCGAAGAAGAAACCTGCTCCTGTCTAAAGTCTATTACCTATGGTCCCGGAATATGACCACTAATTATTTGTGTTACACAGGGTATTTAATCACCGTACAGAGCATTTAAGACCGTGCATTATGGAATACATAACAAGAGACCTATGTCCAGCAGTGGACGTCCATCAGTTGAAATGATGATAAATATCTACAATAGCAGCAGCTACATGCGAAATTAATAATAGGGTTAACTATACATTAAAGTGCTTGTACTTTTGGCCAGCGTCGTGGGAAATAGCCCAAATCCCTCCATATGAACCCCTACAAACGTGCAGGTCTTTGGTGGAAGCCTATGTCCAGCAGTGGACGTCTATCGGCTGGTAATGAAAAAAAAAATCAAAACAATGCAACGAACAGGTATTAGTACACGCTGCCCCGGAGTCTATTCCTTCAAGTGTTACTGTGCGTATCTTACTGCGTTACGGTACATAAGTGGTGTGCAAGGTGGAGTAAGAGACAGCAGTCGAACCGCTCTAGTGTGATACATGTTTTTACAGATTATTTTACAGAACCGAGATTAGTACGATGTCTTCACTTCCTATGGAAAAAGGAATTAAGATGCAGAATGAGAGTAAAAAAGAAGTGTGAAAGAAGAAAAGAGTATGAAAGATAAGATGGAAAGAAAGATGAGTGTGAGTTAAAAATGGTAAATGTAACTGTACATAAAGGCCTTAACCCACTAAACGCAAGGGGAAACTATCATCGTCATCAGCTGATAGACGTCCACCACTGGACATTGGCTTCACCCAAAGATGCAGTCAGCAAGGCCTTCGTTACCGCTGGGCACTAAGGGCTGTCGTATGTCGGGGTTCATATGGGGGAATTTGGGCCGTTTCCCACCACGCTGACCTAATGCGGGTTGGGGCTAAACTATAAAGAAAAACCGCTCTAGTGTGTAAGCAACATATTTAAGTTATGCGACTGGAGTCGCTTATTTAGATTGAAATAACTTTGCGCGGAGTAGGTTTAATTATAAAGTTACTGGATACGACCTTGTGGCGTTCCGTTGCTTTCAACTTATTCATTACTTAATAACTTATTGTGAACTTAACAGTACTGCTTCATACAATACACTCTATATCATTTTATTTATATTGCACTGCAGTACAACTGCCGCTAGAACATTAGTACTACCGTTACTGTGGCGTGTCGTAACAGGCGATTAAGATGAATCCTCACCAGGGTAGGGCAGCTACATTTCCTGTTCCTTTTATGAGATTGCGTTTACCAATCCATTTGACAAGCGCAGTGGCTATAGCAATTACCCACAACTAGATGGTTTTAAGATAGAAAAATTTAGATAGCCCACTTCTGTAGGGAAGACGGTTATGTGGTATGTATCTCATTCAAGTGCAGGGGTGCAAAGGTCAATGTTTATTAGTACTACTACTCTACTCTACTACTACTACTACTAGGCGGTAGTGTAAGGCTTGTGTTTATGTAGGTATCATCTTTTTTATTTATTCCTTTGCCGATTAAACGTTGGTGTATTATGGTGAAGTAGCAAATGAAGTTATGGAGGTAAAAGTCTTACTTTTAAGGCGATGAGCTCAAATATAGTATTGTGTAAACATCCTTACGCGTTACGGCCACCCTATTACAGGAAGGATGTACTTCATTGCAATGTTTCATTCCATTATTTATAAAAAGGCTCAAGATCACGCAAAGTGCAACGGAGAGAGCTATGCTCGGAGTTTCTCCGCGTGATCGAACCAGAAATGTGGAGATCCGTCTAAGAACTAAGGTCGCCGACATAGCCCAAAAGATTGATTGACTTAAGTGGCAGTGGGCAGAGCACATTGCTCGATGGACAGACGGCCGGTCGGGCAGTAAGGTCCTCGTGGCGTACCGGTAGAAGTAGTGTTGGGAGGCCTTCTACGAGGTGGACCGACGATCTGGTGAGAATCGCGGGAATCCACTGGGTGCAAGCAAAGCGGCATCGATCGACGTTAAGATGTTTGGGCGAGGCGTATGTCCAGCTGTGGACGTCTATCGGGTGATGATGTTTACGATGATGATTCTATTAGTACGTTATAACACTTTAATATTTTCGTATCGTAGTTTTGGTTTGATTTCAAGTTTCGCCTTTAATAAAACGTGTACATAAAGCTGCTCATGACTGCACCGCGGTAATGACTCGTAAAATGTACTCGCTCAAAGAAATTCATTCGATTGTTATCGCTTGTGTACCGGCGCCGCGCCACGAAGTATTTAAGTCCGGATTCTGTTAACTTATCGACCAATCTACCGGACATAATGAGATTTAACACGAGCTTGGCACGTTTCCGCTTTACTCGGCACGCCGTTTCATTCGCGCTCAATTAACGTCAGCCGTGAAAGATGAGATGAGATGAGATTTTGAAGGAAAAAATATAATTTTTTATATCATTAAGCAACGGCAAGCCCACCCACAGAGAAAGAGTAAAAATAATAGTAAGAACAAAAACAGCTTTACATGTAAACAAGTGTTTAATTTACAACTACTACTGGTATGTCTCCGTTGCTGGAGTCCTTCTGGGTAGGTACCACCACAACTTCTATTGCAGCCGAGAAACAGTACTGTGCAAACATTGCTGTGTTCCGGATTAAAGGGCGCTGTACCTAGTGTAATTACTGTAATAATGTTTTATAGCGACGAGCACAATTTGGTGCTGGGTTTATCTTAATTAACGCTAGGTTGTGACGAAGGCGTATCACTTACCCCCAGATGGACGTCTTGGTAGTTTTGGCCGAATAAACAAAACATTACAACTATACACTTGTTTGCTTTAGCATAAAATAATCAAATTTATTGCAATTTAAACAGATCATCACTTTTTTAATTATAACTTGGCAACATTTCAAATAATGACCACCCGGAAGGAACGCACGAACATAAGGCCGTCGGCCTGTCAGGAGGTATCGGAGGGTTAGCTAGGGGAAAACGAGGTTAGTTGGTATTAAGTGGTTCCAATAATATATATAAATAATATATTTCATTGTGTATTTATTAAAAGTTGTAAGTAACATCTCCACCATCTATTGTTTGTGGAACTGGAGGGTAAGCTGACACAGTGTTGGGTTAAAACTGATCTGTGATACTGGATCCACGTTTCACGATCCACGATCCACATTTCCACGTAACAAAGGTTTGCCGTTTTATACGTAAATATTTACTTAGTTTACACGACGCATGCCTAGAACTAACTCCAACTCCAACATTATGTATTATACCGAGCGGTCGCATTCGGAGTACACCTGTGGATAGCGCACGGTATGAGGCATCACATCGGGCATCTAAGCGGACAGTACCATTTGTCAAGGGTCAACATACGAAGGTGCGAAGAGCTGTTTTACAGCTCTACAGAAAAAGTTGGAGTAAGGCAATCTCTGTATGTCGTATAAGCTAAAAGTGTGCCTTGAAGATGGCAGTCTTCACATAAAAGAACCCAGGGTGCATGACAAATACAAGATAATTTCCTGTTTGTGGTAGTATAGCGAGGGTGCTGGAATGGGTTGAGGTCCTCTTTAATATGGCACGGTGCGTTGCGTACGAGATCCCCGAGTCCCTTCTAACTCACTGAAGACGTTTACCAATGAAGGTTTTATAGGTAAAAATCTCACATAACCCTGATTTCCTTTTAGATGTAGTTTACATTTTAATGATTTTTCCATGACGTCATGCTTTACCGGGAGAGACTATTGTTATATTAACACAGCGATGGAGCGTTTTACGAACGGCGATCTCACGATTACGATCCTCAAACGCTGGGGGTGACCAGCGAGACGGTTTTAATGGGTAAAAATCTTTTCGAAACCCTGATTATATACTTATACAAAACATGTATACTATAAATAACTGTCCGACAAAATAAGTACAATAGCGCTAAAGTTGGGATGAGCTCCGGCGGTGCGGGTTCCGCCAAGCACCCGCCTTGGTTTATGTGCTGTCGCGTTCGCGGTCCGGTTATGCTTTACATCATTGTAATAGCTTTATTTATGGATAACTTTCTCGGAAAATCGGTTCAGCCGTTTCGATGATTAGTTTTACCACCGATAGGTAGATCCTGAAAGGAAACATTTTTAAAAAAATTCCTCTCGGTAGACGGCGGAAGGAATCGTTTGATGATGTAAAGAATTCCAGCCGGCTCAAAAAGCATCAGTTACAAAGAACAGCTGAGGAAGGGGTTCATCTCAAACTGTCACCCAAATTTCAGTTTAAAGAAGTTACACTCATGATGATGATGATGAAACTAAATTAAAATCATGAATCAAACAGTCATCTCGATATAGTTATTTTATATTGAAATAAGTTGTGTACATTATTTATACACGATTTCGTAATTTTTTTATTCCTATAATCAACGGGTCGAGCCTGACGTTCACTTGATGGTAAGTGATGCTCCCGTTCATAACAAAGTGGCGCTAATTACGATGATATACACAACACCACATTGCGCTCGTCGTCTGAGATATAAGACATTGAATCTCCTTACCCCAGTAATTACACTAGTTATGGCGCCCTTCAAACCGGATAATAGCAATGTTTCCACACTACTATTTAGCGGCAGAAATAGCGCCTGCGATGGTATCTACCTAGACGGTCTCCGGCAATAGCGACCTACCACCAGTAATTAATTCATAGCTACCCAATGTAAAATATTACCTCGTCATCACAGATCAGTTTTTAATCAGCCCTCAAGAGAGTGCAGTTCTAATATTTTTATACGCGAAGCCACAAGACGAGTTGTTCACCTGATGGTAAGTGATACGTCTGCCCATAACAACGCGTTAGTTAGGATGTTATACACTGCACTGCACATTGAGCTCGTCGCTTTGAGACATAAAATGTTCATATCGTTATCTCGGTAATTTTACTAACTGCAACACCCTTCAAACAGGAATATAGTAATGTTTGCACAGTACTGTTTGTCAGCTGCGGAAGAAGCTGGTGGTTTGTACGTACAGTAGACATACCAGTAATGAATATCTTCTATGACTGCTGTTACGCTTAATGTACTTAATTTAATACAGGAGACCCAAGGGTCAGCAGCAAACATCAATAATCTGATGTGATGTGAGACCTAATTCTAAAGGTTTGTTCCGTCCGACAGGTGACACTATGGTGCCTGGTGGTGTACCTGGCGTGGCACGTGCCGTCCATCGAGATGCGAGTTGATGATCTAGATCAGCCCTCGTTGAAGTATAGAGAGGTAACATGATTTGTTTCAAACACAAATATATTGTATTAGATTTTTTGTCAGGCGTACCACTTACCATCAGGCGAACGTCCCGCTCGTTTCGTCGTTTAATTGTCCAAAAAAAGGTAAAAGTATAAGAAAACAGATCGCTCTTCTCTCCTCTGATAGATTTTTAAAGTGGTTTCCCTGGAACCGCCGCTGGGCCACCGCCTTTTTTATGGTCAGGACCTTCCGTCCGGCTTTACATCCTGCTCATCACGCCGCTTCTTTGAATACAAAGGCCGACCGTGTTCGGAATAACCTTACCATATATTCCATGCATCACCAATGGTTATTCCCAGATATAATATTATCAGAATGTAACAATTGTTGCATCTTCTCCCACTCCCGGAAGCTGTTCTTCCGCAGTGCAGTAAAGTTAACTCTGGTATATTTTATAAATTTTTGATACCATTCCTAGTTGAAGAGTCGGAAGTTGACTTTCATATTATCTGTTGGCTAACGAATAATAAAAAAATATGCATTAATTATATACTGTGTAGAAATGAAACGATGATGATGAGGAACCTGGTCTGTTGAGGTAATATATCTCAATGATATTTGTCATCAATATAGCAGTCTTTATAATTCCAATATTCACAGAAAACTGTATGGCCGTTGCAGCAGCTGCCCGAGCCCACGCAGCAGCCGGAGCCCCCCAAGCAGGAGCTGAACCACGGCAAGTGTTTCCACATGCCGCGCTCCCGCTGCCCGACCGACGCCAAGTGCACAAGGGTGGACACCGTCTCCGTGTTCTGCTGCGACGTCGACAGCTTCCGGCTGAAGGAGGCCCTCGCCATTGTTAGTGAGTGCTCTTCTTTGTTGTACTCCACCTCATCATGCCTCTTGTCAACTGTAACTGCAACACATCAAACGACTTCCGGTTTAAACGTGTCGCAGTTAATCATAAAATTAAGAGGTTTAATTATTATCACTTAATACTCCTGTCCCGAACTCCGGATCGGAAATGTCGAAATTCTTACTAATTCATAAGAAAAAAAAATAAAAAAAATTCTTCCGCCGGATGTAGATACATATGAAATATACATATAGTACTGGTGGTAGGTCTGTGTTGCCTGAGACCGTCTAGATACCAGCGCAGCGTCTATTGCAGCCGACAAACAGTACTGTGCAGACTTTACTGTGATCCGGTTTGAAGGGCGCTGTAGCTAGTGTAATAATTACTGGGGTAACAAGATACAACATGTTATATTCCTGTAAGGAGCACAATGTGTTTCAGTGTATGACATCCTAACTAGCGCCACGTTGTTATGGGCAGGCGTGGCGTGTCAGTTAGGGGTGGAGAGTTCCAGTTCCACCCCGAGACGCGGCCTCGTTAAGGCCTCTCGCTGTCGGGACCACGGTTGTGTGCGAGAGCGTTCCCGTCGTTTTGGCTAAAAGCGTTGAGACGTACACCGTGGGCTTTTAGCCCTTAGAGTCCTGCATAAGCCCTCTGTTGCCCCCACAGCAGAAGGGTATCCAATGCAGGATTTCCCTATGAAGAAAAAAGGGGGTGTCACTTCCCATTAGGTGAATGTCCCGCTCGTCTCTTTGTTAAATATTTTTCCACGCCAATGGCTCCTTACAAGGGAGAGGCACGAGTCCCAGCTGTGGGAACGATCATGGGCTGTACATGGTCCATTAAAGTTGTAAAGAAGTTTGCAGGTTCTTATCCGCAACCAAGGTGTCTGTGCAAGCTTCTATTTTTTTTTATTTAATTAAGCGACTAGACGAGCGGGACCTTCACCTGATGGTGATACGCCTGCTCATAACGACGTGTAGTTAGAATGATATATATTGCAACACATTGCGCTCGTCGCTTTAAGGGATATGTTGATTTCGTTAACCTAGTAATTACAGTAGTTACAACGTCCTTCAAACCAGAATAAAGTATTGTTTGCACACTGCTGTCAGTCGGCTGCAACAGGCGCTGCGGTGGTACCTAGAAGGTTTCCGGCAACAGAGCCCGTGCACCACCAGTGGGCTCTATTTATGTCGGTGCATCGCAGCATGCGCTTGTACGTAGCGGCGCCGCGACAGCTATTGTGCTTCATACGAACAATTCACAATGGGTGCCGTTTGAAGGTCAAGATCAGGTTGACCATAGCGTAATGAAAGAGTCCAGAGGTCTGGTTCCTCGTTACATTGCAAAAATAATAAATCGGTAACTTGCATCTTTTATGCGACGAAGCGTCTGTTAACAAAGTGCAGTTAGGATGATATACACTGCACTCTACATTGTGATTGTGGCCTTGAGACATAAGATGTTAAGTCTATTTTCCGCAGTTATTTCACTGGACAAGGCGCCCTTCAAACGGGATTACAGTATAGTTATTTTTAATCAATTAAGTGACGAGACGGGTTGTTCACCTGATGATGTGATACTCCTGCCCATAACAACGTCTGGCTAGTTAGGATTACATACAATGCACCACATTATCCACGTGGCTTAAAGCGTAAGATGTTGAGTCTCGTTACCCCAGTATTAACACTAGCTACAGCACCTTTCAAACCGGATTATAGGAGTTGCTGTGGTTCCTACCTAGACAGTCTCCGGCAACAGAGACACTGCCACCAGTTAAAAATATTAAAACGAAACGTCAGGAGGCCGTACTTGAGTTATAGATTACATGAGGACTATCATAATTGTCCCCTTTTAGAGATCAACCAAACTAAACATTTGCATCATCATCATCATCATCATCATCATCATCATCATCATCATCATCATCATCATTATCAGCTGACAGACGACCACAAACTAAAGATTGTATCATAAAGTAATTGACATTGCAAAGAAATGCAATGAGAACGGTTTGAGTTTAACGGTTCCGTTGTCCTCCTAGTGGGCCAGAACACGACCAACCTCCACGTGTCCAACGCGAACATCGAGGAGTTGGACGTCTCGCAGGCGGTGTTCCGGCGGCTCGCCTCCATGGCCTTCACCGACGGCAACATCGGGAAGATCGTCGGTAAGTGTTCTGATGGTGCTGACCATTCACAGTTTTGTTCAGCAACTAAATATTCCAGCTGCATTTTTATTTTCAAGGATGTGCTTTTGGTTTCAATTTGTACTTCTTTGTTCTAACAAGCCGACGATGTTGTTCTGGAAGAGGAGAGAAGCAACAGCAGCAGTGAGTAACATCGACTGTATTGGTGTGGTGTCTGCGTTAGAAACTTCACGTTACTAAATCGCAGTAAGGATTAGGATGCTCATATGGGGGTTGCCGGTTCGACAGGTCAATTCCCGAAGTACTCGTCCATTGCGTGCCTCAACATCTCCAACAACAACCTGACTACCGCCAAGCTGCAGCCGTCCGTACAGCAGCCGTCCATATCGCGACCGTTCGCCTACCTATTCAACCTGACGATGCTGGACGCCTCCGCCAACAACCTCACGGAGTTCCCGCTCAGCCTCGTCCAGAGCAACCGCAAGATCTCCGTCGATCTCTCAGGTAGGTCACAACGGTCGCCTTACTGTTTTATTGCTTGCATCGTTAACTTATAAATACTTTTGTAACTTTAAGCATAATCAAAATATTTACAATATTGCCAAGTTCTTATCTAATTATTATATTATGTAAAATTATATATATATATATATATATATATATATATATATATATAGTATAGTAGTTTTATTCTTAATTAATGTGTTAGCGCTACGTATTTACAATATTTTAGGAACTTGTATCTCTGTTTCTTATCGCTAATATACATATGAAAACTGTTTACATCCAGCTTCATTTCGCATCCTGGTTCCAATTGCAATCGCAGCCTTTCTTTCCCGTACATAGGACAGTGCACACTCCACCGGTACATGTATAACGGGTTCCTCTTTGTTGGGGTCGCAGGCGCGTTTCGGACTCTCTTTACACTTGAATTTGTGCAAGTGCTCAGAGAACCCGCCATGTCCCGTCAATACCTGTGTTATCATTTCGTCGACGTCAAGTTTTCTGATGATAGGGTAAGCCTTCATAGCATCAGAAAAAAAAATGTTGTCGTGAATGCGGTATCGCCTTCGTCATAGCGCCTGTTCCGTTCCTCAAGCGATTCCATGCGGATTTGTCGCTTGATACATGAAACATGACAAAAGTCATAGTTTTCTTTAGTTTTCATTTTTGCACCGCCACTTTGGAGAGAGATAGTGTCTGCCCTTTCATTGCCTTCTAGACCGGCATGTGCTTTGATCCAGAACAGAGATATCTCCTTGTTCTGGAGTACAGCGGCTTTAACGTTGGCACGTATAGTTACTGCCAGGCTGTGCATAGATTGCATATTTATCACTGATTCCAGCGCAGATCGCGAGTCGCTGTATATACCAAAACTCTTTTCGGGATGTGCTAAGATCACCTTTGTTGCTTCACAGAGCCAGAAGTTCCGCTTGGTACTCCATGTAATACGGTGACAGCTTAAACTTGACGGCTTTACCTCGGCTTTGCTGTTCCGAATGGATAGCGTTGCTCCGACTTTGCCATCAATTTTGCTGCCTTCCGTATATATGCAGATGGCTTGGCTATTTTTGATTAATTCCTTTCGGTTTACCCAGCTTTGGAATCGTAGTCTCATATATTCAGCAGGGTGAAGAGTTTTACTATATACCATGACTCGCTCCTCTATACTGTATCTTAGTTCTTCCCTAGGCACTCCCTTCTTTGTCTCATAGATAGCGGTTGCTTCTCTGATTCGGATATCGAGAGGGAGTAGACCAGACAACACCAGAGCAGAATTGAGAGAGAGCCCGATATGCCTTACACGTTTTTTGGGTGATACCTCTTTGTAGCACATTCAAATGTTTTTGTACTTGTTTGGCCGGCGCTCACGCGCTGGCTGCGTACCTAACGACCAGCTCTACGGCCGCAGTGTGTATGAGACGGATGATGTCCTCGTGTAGGCCCCAGTAGCATTTCGCAGCTCTAGAGAGATGTTTGTAGATGTTTGTGGCATCTTTGCAGACTGATGTGTGGTAGTGAATGTTGGGTATGACCGAAGAAACATGAAATTAGAATTAATACCGTTGAGATGAGAAGCCTGAGAAGTATAAGTGGAGTGAAGCTGATGGACTCAGTGAGGAACAGTGTGATAAGGGAGCGATGCGGCGTGGTTGGAAATGTTGTGACAAAGATAGAGGAAGGGACGCTTAAATGGTTCGGCCATGTAGAAAGAATGGATGAAAGAAGATTAACGAAAGAGGCATACAAGGTAAGAATGATTGGAAAAATCGGTGCAGGTCGACCTGGGCGGACATATTCCGATCAATTCGAAGATGTCCTAAAGAAAGGCCGAGTCAAGAGTACTCGCAACCAACGAGCATGTATGAAGATGCTCTTGAAAGTGGAGGAAGCGAGAGAGGTGTGCGAGGATCGTAGCAAGTGCAGAGAGGTGGTGTCTGCTTACCCCACTGGGACCGAGGCGCGATGTATATGTATGTACGTATGTATGTGTATGTGTGTTTGCAGACTGCCGTTGCGTGGTTGTTGAACGTCAGTTCGTGGTCTATATTGAGTCCTAGTAATTTTATCTCATTAGACATTCCTACGGTGACCTCTTCCATAACCAGAGTTGGTATGTCATACTTTAATCTTTTAGTTATGAGCATAGCCTTGGTCTTATGTCACGCAAATTTTAATTTGTTGAGCGCACCACATCTCCGTACATAGTCGAGGGTGTCGTTGGCTGTTCTTGCGATTGCCCATCAATTGTCGCCGTCGAAAATGAGCACTACATCATCGGCAGATGCCTGACAAAATTGTCCCCTGCTTTCCATGTGGTGAGTAAAGGTTCAGTAATAGATTCCAAAGTATGGGACCTCCTATCGAACCCTGTACGCATCCTTTACTCGTAGTTCTCACGAGTTCTACTCCAGAATATCTAACTCTAACAATTCTTTCCTGAAGATAACTATCTAATAGTCTGCGAATGTTCACAGGGCATTGTTCTTCCGCCAATCTGACTCTAATGTCGCCTTACTGCTACCAAATAACTCTTCCTCTTCAGATAACAATTCGTAGCTTCTTCTTCTTCGGTTCTATGTTCAAAAGTTTTTGGATTAGCAAGTACACACCACCTCATCATCAGGAGTACTACACAATCACCAAGGTCATTTATTTATTATTCTAATCCTTGTGTAAACAAATCGCGCAGGCAACAACTATCTGCCGTGCAAGCACTTCCAGAAGGCGATGGAGACCAACAACAGCTCCCTGGTGACTTTCGTTAACTACAAGCGTACCTTCTGTGCTCTCGACCTGCGCTTCAACTGGTTCAAGGAGGTGCAGATCGTCAAGATCGACCATCTACGCGTGCAGAAGGAGGTAATCCATTATGCGTCTGTGTTTATATGGAATAGAGGTCCTCAGGTTATATGCTCGAGGGAAGCAGTATGAACTGAATCGATTTGTTGACCCTGGGAAACCCTAAAGGGTGACAAGAAATAGCTTCGAAGTATCAAGCAGATAGAACAGCTGATTAGTTAAGATTCTAAATTATAGTTGGATGTAGAAAAATCTATTGAAATTTAAAAAACACCAAGGGTCAAGCGTGAGTCGTGTATAAAGAATTCTTAAATATAATGATATGTAACCATGGTGCAGCTGAACGCGCGCTGCCGCAACATAAAGCCGCCGAACATCAATTGCACCTGCGTGCCGGAGCGACTGGAGCTGCTGGGCAAAGGCGTCACTAACCTGGTGGCGGTGGACTGCTCGGGCGGGAACCTCACGCAGCTGCCCACCAACCTGCCGCCCAACACCGTCAAATTGAACGTCTCCTACAACAACGTGAGTCGACGCACACGACCCACTATCCATTATCATCATCATCAGCCGATAAACGTCCACTGCTGGACATAGGGCTTCTCCAAAGGTCTCCCCATTCATTTGCACATGTCGTCCGCATCATCGGGCACCAGTGGCCGTTGTTTGTATGGTTTCATATGCGGGTTTTGGGTCGCTTCTTTCCACATTGGCCCGATGCGGGTTGATGGGAGCCGGAGCCTCGTTTGTTGATTAGCAGCAAAGTGCACCATGAGCAGGTGAGGTTGGCTTGGGTCTCGTGAGCTGTTGCGCGGGACCCCTTACTCATCATAGCTTTCAAATAATTCCTCGCATTTGCTTGGCGGTAATAACAAATCCTGTGAGGAGCTTAAATGGTCTCCAGCAAAGGGACCAATATTTCTTCATTGAGCTTTATGTGTGTATTCTGTGCAAAATGCACCAAGTCTGGTTATTCCATTAGCTCGAGATACCTTCTAACACAAACCTCCGTTCGATGTGGAGTTGATACCCTCGGGTTGCCTGTTGCAGATAACTTCGCTGCAGGCGGTAAGCGACGACCCATCCTATGAGCATTTGCGCCAGCTGATTGTTGATCATAATGACATCGAGAGCATCATCGAGCTGGAGGGCACCAAGTTCATCGACAACTTCATGTACTTCTCCATCAGCCACAACAAACTGAAGACCGTATGTATGCCTTAAACTAGTCGCTGCGACGGGAACAGCTAGATGTTCAGGTTGTGTTAAATGATAGGGCATACCAGTTGTGATGGCTGGATGGCGCTAGTTAAGATGATGGACACCACACTACATTGTGTTCACCATCACCATTTATTTTATACTGTAAATCATTTTGATTGGAATATTCTAGAAGTGTTGGTTCCTTGTGAACTCAGTCGTTTCCCTGACGTACTGGTCGGTTCCGGCAGATCCACACTTACGTGCTGTCCAACAAGTTCGACATGACCGGTATCTACACCACCTTCTCCATCGGCGGTAACTATATACACTGCGACTGCAACACCGAGAAAGTACTCAAGGTAAGCTGCACGCACACATACTTTACTGGTGGTGCACGGTCTCTGTTCCCGGAGACCGTCTAGGTACCACCGCAGCGTCTACTGCAGCCGACACACAGTACTGTGTTCCGGTTTGATGGGCGTCGTAGCGAGTGTAATTACTGGAGTAATGAGACTATATGCTATGTTTCAAGGCGACGAGCGCAATGTGGCGCTGTGTATAACATCCTGACTAGCGCCGTGTTTGTTATGAGCGGGCGAATCACTTACTATCAGGTGAACGTCCACTTGTCTCGTCGCTCTATTGTCGTGGGATACAAAAGGGGTGTAAGGGGTTCCGCCCAATAATTAAAGTAGCCCAAGTCAATCTCATTTGCATGCGGTGCACCCTGCTGGACAAACGAGACTCATCACTCACCAAACCCCACTGGGCTTGCGTGGTGGGGCTAAGGCGTGACTGCCCCTCAATAAGGATCCTTGAGGGAGGCCTATGCCCAGCAGTGGAGGTTATCCGACTGAGGAAAATTTACTCAAATACATAGATACGTTCGTCTGTACGTGCACGTAACAACGCTGATTGCTACACAGCCATGGCTGCTGGAGAACTTCCGCAACATTCCGGACTACCGGTCGCTGCAGTGCGCGCGCGGCGGGCCCGTCGCCGAGCTGCTGGAGGCGGACGTGTGCCACTCGCCGCGCGACTGGACCGACTACATATACTACATAATCGGCCTGGAGGGCGTGGTGCTGGTGCTGCTCGTCAGCAAGGTCTCCTATGACTACTGGGTGTTCAAGAGCGCCGGCTACCTGCCCTGGCCCGCCAACAAGATGCCGCGTCTGCCCTGCGACTGGCTCTGCGAGTAGACACACCTCCACAACAACGGTCAGCCCAACAGACCACATGTAGCTGTGTCTGTGCTCATGAACACACAGTTGCAGTACATAAACACTTTGGAACTATTAGAAACATTCAACTTGCCCACGCGTGGACATCCAAATGATTTGCAAAATGTATGCAGACAGAGTTATAATGAAATCGATGTTTATTTTTTTATCATTATCGTTTACACGATATAATGATACAATATATTAGTGGTATAATATTTTCAGAGCTGTTTACATTTAATCATTTATCATTATAATGGATCAGATGTTGTGTATATATTGATTTAATGAGATATATGTATATGTAGGGCAACATTGATATTTTCAGATGAATTTATATGTAAATACTTTAAATGGAAATTATGAACTTATTATTACAATAACATAACGCGAGCAGCGCGAAGTATCGATGTATTATTGTATATCGGAAAGTTGTGCACGGCCCAGCGGTGGGAATAATTTTTGGGCGGTATAAAAACTTATGTACAAGGTATTGTTTCCTCTTCAAAGGTTAGAAACATTACAGCCGCCATGTTGTTCAAAACAGTGTAAGCTATAACTTAACTGTGTTTAAGCTATAACTTTACTAAGTTTAACCCCACTCGTAACGCCAAATAGTCGCCGACTTAACCTTCGACCCTCGAGGTCTCTGATATATAACGTCACCACTGGCCAAACGCAGCTGGCCCGCGGCAGGGGTCGGCAACATTTCGCCCGCGACTCATTCGCTAAACACATTTAATAATTTCTATTTAAAATAATAGATTTAATTATTAAACTTAATTAAGCAAAATTTGACCCGGACGTGTCTAATACTCATCGGTTGATTTCGACCCGCTGCTGCAGTTGCCGACCTCTGGCCATGGGTGTATACTTGTTCGGCGTCCACCGTCGACTTGTTCTGCATACAAGGCTGTTGTTCCAAACATAATATACAGCTGGAAGTAATTTTATACATTTTATTGCCATTGTGATTATTTAATAGTTTAAGAATCTCTTTAAGTTTTTATTATTATTTACTTACATAACAAATTGCATAATAATCAATTTATATATAGTATGTGGGGTACAGTAATATGAAAATTGACGTTTCAGTTATCCGGTTCAAAGTACATTTGTTTAGTTGTTCAGCGTTCAGCCGTCAGGTTCTAACTGTCGTCTCATGTCCTGGTAGTTAGGGCATTCTTAGATTCGTAGTGAGTATAGATTAGTGAGAAAGAGGCTTATACTTATAGTTAGAGGTAGAGATAAACGTTTCTGGATGTTGGTCAGCTGCGTCCGCGCGCGGCGAGGGGCGCGAGGAGCTGGGCGCGTCCAGTGCCATAAGCGCCGGCTTCGTTTTGTATATAGCGCAATGAAGACTGTGTACATTTTGTATATTTATTGTTTAAGTAAACGAATTCAAATAACATTTTGTTTGTTTGTCTGTTTCCAACGCCCGTGATACATCATCAGCCGCTGTCAATCTACTGCTGGATATAGGCCTTTCCCACCAAATGCGATCCTCAACTTTTCGCACTTGCCCACTTGTCACTGCTCTGATGTCGTCGGACCATCAGGAGGAGACCGCCCTGCACTTCTGCTGTCTCCACTCCAAGACTCTTCCCCGTTATGCATACCCTGTTACTTTCGTTATACGGTAACAATGATAATTGTTCATGCTGGGCTGCGAAGAGCGCGCGGCGCTCGCATTCTTCATTCATTGACCAACGCATATTCCTTTCAGTCACTATATTACATTCATTCATTTATCGTCGTACATGCATTCATTTATCATCGTACATTAATTCGTTCATCGCCGTACATTAATTCGTTAATTATCGTATATTCATTCGTTCATCTCCGTACATTAATTCGTTAATTATCGTATATTCATTCGTTCATCTCCGTACATTAATTCGTTAATTATCGTATATTCATTCGTTCATCGCAGTACATTAATTCGTTAATTATCGTATATTCATTCGTTCATCGCCGTACATTAATTCGTTAATTATCGTATATTCATTCGTTCATCGCAGTACATTAATTCGTTAATTATCGTATATTCGTTCGTTCATCTCCGTACATTAATTCGTTAATTATCGTATATTCATTCGTTCATCGCCGTACATTAATTCGTTAATTATCGTATATTCGTTCGTTCATCTCCGTACATTAATTCGTTAATTATCGTATATTCATTCGTTCATCGCCGTACATTAATTCGTTAATTATCGTATATTCATTCGTTCATCGCCGTACATTAATTCGTTAATTATCGTATATTCGTTCGTTCATCTCCGTACATTAATTCGTTAATTATCGTATATTCATTCGTTCATCTCCGTACATTAATTCGTTAATTATCGTATATTCATTCGTTCATCGCCGTACATTAATTCGTTAATTATCGTATATTCGTTCGTTCATCTCCGTACATTAATTCGTTAATTATCGTATATTCGTTCGTTCATCTCCGTACATTAATTCGTTAATTATCGTATATTCATTCGTTCATCTCCGTACATTAATTCGTTAATTATCGTATATTCATTCGTTCATCGCCGTACATTAATTCGTTAATTATCGTATATTCGTTCGTTCATCTCCGTACATTAATTCGTTAATTATCGTATATTCATTCGTTCATCTCCGTACATTAATTCGTTAATTATCGTATATTCATTCGTTCATCTCCGTACATTAATTCGTTAATTATCGTATATTCGTTCGTTCATCTCCGTACATTAATTCGTTAATTATCGTATATTCATTCGTTCATCTCCGTACATTAATTCGTTAATTATCGTATATTCATTCGTTCATCGCCGTACATTAATTCGTTAATTATCGTATATTCGTTCGTTCATCTCCGTACATTAATTCGTTAATTATCGTATATTCATTCGTTCATCTCCGTACATTAATTCGTTAATTATCGTATATTCATTCGTTCATCTCCGTACATTAATTCGTTAATTATCGTATATTCATTCGTTCATCGCAGTACATTAATTCGTTAATTATCGTATATTCATTCGTTCATCGCCGTACATTAATTCGTTAATTATCGTATATTCATTCGTTCATCGCCGTACATTAATTCGTTAATTATCGTATATTCGTTCGTTCATCTCCGTACATTAATTCGTTAATTATCGTATATTCATTCGTTCATCGCCGTACATTAATTCGTTAATTATCGTATATTCATTCGTTCATCGCCGTACATTAATTCGTTAATTATCGTATATTCGTTCGTTCATCTCCGTACATTAATTCGTTAATTATCGTATATTCATTCGTTCATCTCCGTACATTAATTCGTTAATTATCGTATATTCATTCGTTCATCGCAGTACATTAATTCGTTAATTATCGTATATTCGTTCGTTCATCTCCGTACATTAATTCGTTAATTATCGTATATTCATTCGTTCATCGCCGTACATTAATTCGTTAATTATCGTATATTCGTTCGTTCATCTCCGTACATTAATTCGTTAATTATCGTATATTCATTCGTTCATCGCCGTACATTAATTCGTTAATTATCGTATATTCATTCGTTCATCTCCGTACATTAATTCGTTAATTATCGTATATTCATTCGTTCATCGCCGTACATTAATTCATTAATTATCGTATATTCATTCGTTCATCGCCGTACATTAATTCGTTAATTATCGTATATTCATTCGTTCATCGCCGTACATTAATTCGTTAATTATCGTATATTCATTCGTTCATCGCCGTACATTAATTCGTTAATTATCGTATATTCATTCGTTCATCGCCGTACATTAATTCGTTAATTATCGTATATTCAGTCGTTCATCGCCGTACATTAATTCGTTAATTATCGTATATTCATTCGTTCATCGCCGTACATTAATTCGTTAATTATCGTATATTCGTTCGTTCATCTCCGTACATTAATTCGTTAATTATCGTATATTCATTCGTTCATCTCCGTACATTAATTCGTTAATTATCGTATATTCATTCGTTCATCGCAGTACATTAATTCGTTAATTATCGTATATTCGTTCGTTCATCTCCGTACATTAATTCGTTAATTATCGTATATTCATTCGTTCATCTCCGTACATTAATTCGTTAATTATCGTATATTCATTCGTTCATCGCCGTACATTAATTCGTTAATTATCGTATATTCATTCGTTCATCGCCGTACATTAATTCGTTAATTATCGTATATTCATTCGTTCATCTCCGTACATTAATTCGTTAATTATCGTATATTCATTCGTTCATCGCCGTACATTAATTCATTAATTATAGTATATTCATTCGTTCATCGCCGTACATTAATTCATTAATTATAGTATATTCATTCGTTCATCGCCGTACATTAATTCGTTAATTATCGTATATTCATTCGTTCATCGCCGTACATTAATTCGTTAATTATCGTATATTCATTCGTTCATCGCCGTACATTAATTCGTTAATTATCGTATATTCATTCGTTCATCGCCGTACATTAATTCGTTAATTATCGTATATTCATTCGTTCATCGCCGTACATTAATTCGTTAATTATCGTATATTCATTCGTTCATCTCCGTACATTAATTCGTTAATTATCGTATATTCATTCGTTCATCGCCGTACATTAATTCGTTAATTATCGTATATTCGTTCGTTCATCTCCGTACATTAATTCGTTAATTATCGTATATTCATTCGTTCATCGCCGTACATTAATTCGTTAATTATCGTATATTCATTCGTTCATCGCCGTACATTAATTCGTTAATTATCGTATATTCATTCGTTCATCGCCGTACATTAATTCGTTAATTATCGTATATTCATTCGTTCATCGCCGTACATTAATTCGTTAATTATCGTATATTCATTCGTTCATCGCCGTACATTAATTCGTTAATTATCGTATATTCATTCGTTCATCGCCGTACATTAATTCGTTAATTATCGTATATTCATTCGTTCATCGCCGTACATTAATTCGTTAATTATCGTATATTCATTCGTTCATCGCCGTACATTAATTCGTTAATTATCGTATATTCATTCGTTCATCGCCGTACATTAATTCGTTAATTATCGTATATTCATTCGTTCATCGCAGTACATTAATTCGTTAATTATCGTATATTCATTCGTTCATCGCCGTACATTAATTCGTTAATTATCGTATATTCATTCGTTCATCGCCGTACATTAATTCGTTAATTATCGTATATTCATTCGTTCATCGCCGTACATTAATTCGTTAATTATCGTATATTCATTCGTTCATCGCCGTACATTAATTCGTTAATTATCGTATATTCATTCGTTCATCGCCGTACATTAATTCGTTAATTATCGTATATTCATTCGTTCATCGCCGTACATTAATTCGTTAATTATCGTATATTCATTCGTTCATCGCCGTACATTAATTCGTTAATTATCGTATATTCATTCGTTCATCGCCGTACATTAATTCGTTAATTATCGTATATTCATTCGTTCATCGCCGTACATTAATTCGTTAATTATCGTATATTCATTCGTTCATCTCCGTACATTAATTCGTTAATTATCGTATATTCATTCGTTCATCTCCGTACATTAATTCGTTAATTATCGTATATTCATTCGTTCATCGCCGTACATTAATTCGTTAATTATCGTATATTCATTCGTTCATCGCCGTACATTAATTCGTTAATTATCGTATATTCATTCGTTCATCTCCGTACATTAATTCGTTAATTATCGTATATTCATTCGTTCATCGCCGTACATTAATTCGTTAATTATCGTATATTCATTCGTTCATCGCCGTACATTAATTCGTTAATTATCGTATATTCATTCGTTCATCGCCGTACATTAATTCGTTAATTATCGTATATTCATTCGTTCATCTCCGTACATTAATTCGTTAATTATCGTATATTCATTCGTTCATCGCCGTACATTAATTCGTTAATTATCGTATATTCATTCGTTCATCGCCGTACATTAATTCGTTAATTATCGTATATTCATTCGTTCATCGCCGTACATTAATTCGTTAATTATCGTATATTCATTCGTTCATCGCCGTACATTAATTCGTTAATTATCGTATATTCATTCGTTCATCGCCGTACATTAATTCGTTAATTATCGTATATTCATTCGTTCATCGCCGTACATTAATTCGTTAATTATCGTATATTCATTCGTTCATCGCCGTACATTAATTCATTAATTATAGTATATTCATTCGTTCATCGCCGTAATCAATTGGCTTGAAGTCTCCACAATATTGTAAAGCAATCAGTTAAATACGAGAATACAAATGGAAGTGCTCTGTTTAAAGAATGCTTGATATTTTCAATTCCAAAATGTCCAGCTCTATGGTGCAGTGTAAATTTCCTAACCCTCAATGTCGTAAGCAAAGATAATTCTATATCTAATATGCGAAAAGAGTTATCCGATCACATTTCTTAATGACTCCTTTTACTTTGTGGAAAGAAAACAGAACAATAGAAGATTACATTTTTAATATCAACTAGACGCGGCGGGCTTCTTGAACGGCTTCTTTCTTCTCTTAATCACTTTATCTCTCTTCTTTTCTTTGTTCTTCTGTTGCAACGTCTGTATTTTCTTTATCCGCGCTTGGTTCTGTTCGCCGTTTGCAATTTTTCTCCGTTTGTTGCTTTTGGTACTTTCCACTTTTTCAGTGCCGTTTGTCTCCTCTTTCTTCTCGTCTTGTAATTTCCTCCTGTAAGCAAGCAAGAACTATCACACCATATTTTTCCTGTCTTCAGGTTATACATTTTTGTTTTGTTAGTAATAAAGAAAATAGAATAAAAATTTTGTTTGAAACGATATTTTTTTTTATTCAACTAATAAACGAGACGAGTGGAACGTTCACTTGATGGTAAGTGATACGCCCGCCCATAACAATGCGGCACTAGTCAAGATGATATACACCACCACATTGCGATCCTCGCCTTGATACATGTATTAAGCCTCGTTACTCCTACTGCAATTACTATTACAATAGCTATGGAGTCATTCCAAACTGGAACACAGTACTGTTTGGCAGCTGCAACAGGCGCTGCGGTGGTACCTAGACGGTCTCTGGCAACAGAGACCTATCGCTAGTAATCTAGAAATGACGCAGTATTAGAAAATGGATTTTCAAAATCTGGACTGCTTCACAAACCAGCAAACTAGAAAAGTCATATATTAAAGCGGCAGGCTCAAACCCTGGACACACCCTGACTTTGTTTGTCTCTGGGTAAGCGATACCTTCGTGGGACATTCTTTTCTCTCACTGGATAGATATATACTAAGGTAATGTGGTTTCCTTCGGATTGGGTGTACCGACTTGGCCGGTCGCTCCAGGACCGTCGAGATCTTCTCCCTATGAGGTGCTTTCTTTAAGAGCCGCTTCCTCCGGTTGCTGTTCTGCTTCAACTGCAGCATGTACTGCGGGACCTCGCAGCCAGACTGCTTCATCACAGACGCTATGCTGTCAGTTATAATAATACATTATATAGTAAATGACATTTTTTTACCTGACGAGAATATCTTACCCTCCCGGTATAAAGGGTGGCTAGGGATGGTAGCTTTAATAATATGACACTACTTAGGATATTTACTTTAAAGTGTCCTAATCGCTCTTTTAGAATATAAGATGTTTAATCTTGTTAGTGGTGAAATTTCATCAGTTACTGCTGGTCAGACAGATGATGTGGGTGGTGTCAGCAAGAGACCATTCTTTGTTTAAAATGTTAGTCCATTGTAAATAAGGAAAGGTCACCAACCATCCATTGGACTCTAATTTCAAAGCACTGTGACACCAGTGTATTGAAGAGTTAGAACATGACGGCCATGATATACCATTAATAGTCTAATGGCTATCGATCTACCATATGTAGATGGTAATTGACTAGGCAAGTCTAGAAAAAATGGTATTACCACCTAAACTTTACTTATTTTATGACTTTGGAACCGGAGCCAGTACCTATGTGTGCAAGGTGAAAGGTTAATCCTGAGCCACCAGTAGTGGTACCACTAATACACCTTTAACATCTTTACCTCCTCAAGTTGACGACGTCCTCTTGTGTAAAGAATGTGACCGCTCGGCCGCTTCGCCCCGCGCGCCCCGCCCGCCCGATCCTGATGATGATTTCATTAGATGGGTTAACCACGTCCTTATAATGGCACAGCCTTACGCACAAGTACATGGTGCTGCAAGTGGGAATCCACTGGTGCTATTGCTTTACTACTCAGCGTATGATCACAACGGTGTAATATATAAGCCTGCAACGTTGTAGCAAAACTCCTCTGTAGTTGAGGTTATGGTGAGACATGTGTGACAAGCAAAGGAGTAAGAAACCAGGTGAAAAAAATTCTGCCGTCGATAGTTCAAGTTTCAGTTGCAGCCTGAACAGCATAGCCAGAACTAATGGGCCAGTTTTACAGATAGAACATCAAAGACGGCGATGAGGTGACGACAGAAAAATATATACAGTGGTAGTGCTGGAGATGGACTGGAGGAGCCTTCGTGCAGCAATGGACAATTAATCTATATATCATGATGTGCAGTGTAAACATTTTAAGGGAAATTCGTGAGCACACGTGACGTTTACTATAGTCTAGCCTGTAGTGGACCCACCTGTGTATGTACGAGATGGCGGACGGCGGGAAGTCGTAGTTAATGACAAGGTTAACGCCGCGGAAGTCTATGCCGCGCCCCATCAGCTCTGTGCAGATCAGCACCCAGACGCGACCCGCGCGGAAGCTGCGCACCACGTTGTCGCGCTGCAAAGCGAAGCGGTGTCGATAAAGCTTTTATATAAGACAGTGTCGGGACGAACCGGATGTTCAGGTTACGCGATGGTAACGAAGATGACTTTGTGCTCACGTTGGGATACAGAAAGTCTCGTTGCTCTGCAGTTTTGCAAGCTACATCACTTTTCAAGCAATGTTTGATAAGAGAAAGAGACATAGCGGTAAATGGAACAGATAGTGGTGGGTACCTCCTCCTTGGCCACACAACTAGGTACGTACCTGCGCCTGGGTCCTGTCCGCGTGGATCGCGTCCACGTTGATGCCGTCGTATATGAGCTCCTTGAACAGCTGCTTGGCGCGCTCCTTGCTCTGCACGAACACTGCACGCACACGTAACATGACACTGATCACCACAATAATTCACACCATCATGTATTTTTATGGAAGGGATTTTGTTACCAGTAACAGTCTACGTGCTACAGCGCCACAGTAAAATTAATGTGGTAATTAGATTTAATATCTTAATTCAAAGTAATAAATGCAATATGGTGCTGTGGATATCATCTTAATTAGAGCCACCTTATTATGTGAAAAATAAAGTAACATCACCATATTGTGGTGGGATATCTGCAGGACTGCAGCTACTCGAATTATGTTACAAGAGAGCGAGTCTACACGCAGTGTATACCTAACACGGGCGGCTTGAGTCCCTCCTGCACGAGCTGTCGGAACGCGACCAGCTTGCCGCTCTCGTTGCCACAGTACAGCAGCTCCTGCTGGACCAGGTGCGTCGCCGCATTCCTACACAAACATTAAAACTTAAGCCTCTGGATGTGAGCAGCGCAGGACTGATTGATGCGGAGACCTTTGGGGGAAACTTATGTCCAGCAGTGGATGTCTATCGGCTGATGATGATGAAGCAAACATGTTTCCTTGTGTGTCATCTATTATTCAATTCTATGTATCTCAATGTGAAGGTTAAGCTAGTTGGCAAACCAAAGTCAATTCCTTTTCTTTACTTACTCCTCGGGTTATGTCTGAATAATCTAAACCAAGATGCTGGTTGTGACAATGTTCTCTAAAAAAAGAGGATGTCCATAATAGCTTCTTACTACCACATTATAATCTTTATGTCAATATCACTTACCTTTGTCCGATGGTTATGGATATGATTCCTCTGAGGTTGTGTCTGCACCACTTTGCAACGGCGGGGGTGTGCGTGGCGCTGAACATGGCAACCCTGCGCTGCTGCCCGCCGCAAGCCCCGAGCACTTGCTCCAACTGCTGACGGAAGTCCGATATTTGTTCAGAGGAGCCTTCAAACATTTTGTCGGCTTCATCGATGATCAACCATCGGACCCTTGAAGAGAAGTTTCCATGTTAGGTTAATTTTTCTTCATTACCACTTCAGCCTTATATTGTCCATGTCTGATATAGGTGTTAGTAACTTTGATGGTAATTGCAATTTCGTCATGCTAAGCAACTAAGTGACATAAATTTGAGGTGCATTGAAACCTAAGACCGCCTCTTAGGTTAATTAATAGTTGTTAAAAAAAAATTTGTAAAGAAAAAACAAAAATTATTACGTGATGAAAGGAACTTACTTGTCCAGTGATATGTTCACATTATCGCGATTCAGTAAGTAACACAGCCGGTTCGGGGTGCTTATGACAATGTCTGCAATTAGATCCTGAAGTTATTTTACATTAAGGACATACTATCTCCTTGTGAGAGAAGGCAGAAGGCCTAATAGTGGGAACAACATGAAATAAGTGCATTTTTAGATAATAAATTGAGTTTTTGAATTTGGAACACAATATATATATATATATATATATATATATATATATATAGTACATATACATAAAATTAAACAAAATTTTACTGACACAGGTCTTTCATTCAATATGATATGTATGGACACCTTGTTCCAGTTTGAAGAAGTTAATCAAGTAACAAAGATTTTTATGAACTGTGATGTGAAGTATTGGTAGTTTTTGTTAGTTCTATTAGCTGCCTAGAAAATATCTGTGATGACTTTGGCTTTGACGTATGTTACATATTAACAAAAGGCCAATTTAAAATATAACAGTTGAATAAAATCTTACCACTTTTGCGTATAGTTGCTTCACGCTCCTTCACTTTGCTTTCTTTTATACTCCTGACCACAGAGCATCGCAGTTGTGTAGACTCGCTTAACCTGAGAGCCTCGCCATAAATTTGTTGAGCCAGCTCTCTCGTGGGACACAGTATTAAAGCTCTTGGTCCACCCTGAGCTCCCCCCAGGATGTGGAATAAGGGCAGTAAAAATGCAGCTGTTTTGCCAGACCCAGTTGGTGCACACACTAAAATTTGTCGATCCTACAATAATTGTTATATTACCTATATGGTACATAAATAGTAGGAATAGTATCACAAAAGAATAAATAGCTTATCAATTCTTACTACAATTTTAAAGTAAAGACAAGCATTCACAAGTCTACTGTGAAGCTTCTTTCAAAAAAATTCAATAATAGATACAAGGATACAAAAAAAATTAAAATTAACATCTCTAAGACATTTTAATTAAAAAAGACAGACAATGATAAATTACAAGCACTAAGTTACAAGCCTTCACCGAATTACATATTTTAAGACAATTTTTTTTTAATCCACAAACCAATACTTGGGAGAAGTACACAAGTTGGTAAGTGATATAATGTGACATTAGTGACAATGATACAAACTGCACCACATTGTGCTATTTGCTTTCAGACATCAGCCATCAATATTTAAAAAGTTAATAACCAACAAACCCAACCAGAATAAATTATAATTTTTCTTCTATTACTATTCCTCTTGATTAATCAAGAATTTTACCTCAAACATGCAAGGTAGGGCTTGCCTCTGCACTGGAGTTGGCTCAGTGTAGCCACAATGTGTTACAGTGTCAAGCAAGGCTTTGTTCACATTGTAATGGGTACATAAATCAGTAAAATCCTCGAGAGCAGCAGGCACATGTCTCCCTACAGCTCTGATGCCATGTTCATTGCGGAAGCGGTTGTGCTAAAATTTTAATATTGTAAATGTGAACTTTATCATTTTTAAAAATTCCGTATATTAATTGTGAAATTTATTTCAAAAAATTGAAATTCTATTCCTAACCTCTTCCATATCCAATTTATGTTGTAAATCTTCCGGTTTATCCTTCTTCTTCTTCTTTTTCTTTTCACTCACTTTAACTCCTTCGATAATTTGTAAATCTTCCTTTTCACTTTCAGATTCATATTCATTATGAAAAGAGACACTTTCTTCAATATCGTTTGCTTCTTCCTTAATTTCCCTAGGGTCATCTTTTTTAACTTCAACCTCTTTTTTCAAGGTATTCTCAGCGCGATGCCCCTTTAAATTAAATACTATTAATGTTATAATTTCATACCGCTATTACCACTAATTATATCAAAACATTATTAAGGTTATGAAGTACTTACATTATTTTTCACACCTAAAACATGATATTTGAATTTTAAACCTTTTGTAAGCTTTTTAAAAATGTCATACGCATCCATTATTATAGATTTTTGTGTAAATAAAGCAAAAAGTGTTATATTAACATTTATAAAGACACACGTGACAATGACATTTTGACAATCTGCCAAATTGACAACTAAAACGTATTAAGTACGTTGTCAGATACGGTATCTTGAATTTGATTTTAGTGCACATATATTTAAAAAAAATTATCAGTCGTATAAACAAAATAAGAAAGTAAATGTAAAAAAATACTGAAATCAAATTTTTGTTTCTATATTTAATTTTAACAATTTTATAACATTATCGTTATAATCCAATTCTAACTAGATTTTTTTTTAATTTATTTAAACCTAAAAAAACGTGTTATTGTTTTAAAAATACAACAATTGATTTAAATAAAATAAATGATGTTTTTGTTATACGGTCAGGATGATCATCTGATGGTACGTAACAGACCTCTATTATATATATATATAGCAATCGTTTGGATACCATTTATTCCGAAAAACAACTATATTACATTTTAATTAATTATTATTACCAAAACAGATAAATGAAGAGTATAATTGATATGGTTTACTAAGTCTATTTGATACATTGTTGTTTATAAATTTTCTCCGAATAAAAAAGGCATAATATGATAAATATTGAATAAGGCCGTGGAACCCGAATCCGCTAGCCTAGTATCCGACAAGCTGTAAGTCGACCAACGACGGGCAAGACAATATAGAGTGATTCAAGCCTAACTAGTAGTTAGCTACTGATGTAAGGTTCACTAGTAATAGAGCTACTGACGTTAAATTGTTGATTTCCAAACAGTTTTTATTTATTTTTCATTTAGTAAACAGACAAAATTTTCAGCTGAATGGATGGCTGAACTTCAATTTATATTAAAATATTCATATTTTTCAAAGCTTGCAGTGTGTTATTTCCTTTTTTATTTATAAGATGA
This sequence comes from Ornithoptera alexandrae, assembly GCA_029030555.1. Lineage (NCBI taxonomy): Eukaryota > Metazoa > Arthropoda > Insecta > Lepidoptera > Papilionidae > Ornithoptera > Ornithoptera alexandrae. The sequence goes on along the minus strand of JARDVY010000041.1, from coordinate 10,875,818 downwards.
GGATATGGCGGGGTTATTAATAAAAATGCATTGCATCAATGGAATCGCTGCGAGTTTATTTAATTTTATACTTTTATTACATCCAACTGTTATTCCGCATGAGACTTTCGAACGCAGATTTTACAATAAAACCGAGAGGACCGCTTTAAACAAACCAATTGCAATCGAATATCCCTCGATGTCAGACCCGAAGATACTTATAGTACTAAGTTCATCCGACTTTTGATATGTACTGCGCAGCCCGAGTTGATTCCTTAATCACATATATCAACAACATCAAAACAAGTATAGACACATTTGCCTAACAATTACCGGCAAAATCCTTAGAGGAGAATAACACAGATGGCGGAGTAGATAAATTGCATTAGACTTAAAAAAAAAACCATAGTCAAAAGTAAAGCGTTAATGCAATAGACAATAGAACTGGCGGCAAGATTTAACTATGTAATTAGCAAAACCGGCTATCGAATCAAGAACATGAAACCAGAAGACTGACATTTACATTAAGAATAAAATAAAAAATATATACTAAAACCTATCTTAATCGTTATTTTAAACTGTAATGAAGTTGTGAGGTAATCATTTTTAGTTCATTATCGGTAAGTACTTTTTTATTAAATAGTGTTCATTCAAAATAGGCTACAAGTGTGTAATCCCGTAGCTAAGTTTGTTTTATTTATTTAAACATCAGTAATTGTTAGGCAGCGTCAATATGTCGTTAATCGACTCACCACTTACAACAATAGTACTTTAAGTGTCTTGACTGAAATGGATCTTTCAACTTACAACAATTCTCAAAGGAGTCCTACCTCTCTACGGGTCCGCATTATACGGGCCCATCACACCTAAACCTTATCGACCAATACACAATACTATGAAACAATTTTTTGTACACCTCTCCCGATCCGACACTTTCCGAACATCAAAGTATAACAAAACTCATTAACTAAATGTATTTAAAACATATTTCATCCTCTTTGATCAACGATGGCAAACTATAACTTTTACATAATAGTAACACAATATTAGTTTAGGCATTATAAGGCGGGGCAAAGGTTGCGCGCGCTCGGCCGCGAGCCGCGAGCCGAGAGCCGCGTGCGGCTGCGAGGATACAATAAATTAATGCGCGGGCGCACGGCTGGCAGAGCGCGCGCGTCGCCTGCCGCGGGCCCCTTAAAGTAAAGAAAAAGAAAACCGATGCTAATAAACGCATAAAACGCAGATCGTGCATACATTAAATTACGAAAAATATAAAGACAAAAACCTAATCCTAAGTGTGTCAGCAAAAATATAGTGCAGTTAAAATTAGAATTGCCACTTAATTAACATTGACATATAAATTGATTTTCATAAAAAAATATTTCTGTGTATAAAATGTGTCACCAAAGCGTAACAAGTTAGTGACGGGATTCTGCTTAAACCATTGTTGGACCTTTTCATTATAAAAGTTAACATTTGGTAATTATAAAATAAACCTTTATCGGCTTTTACTGCGAATATTACACGAGGCGATTAAATTTGAAAACTTGTACGTTACAAAAATAAGTTTGCAGGCCGGAAACAGCTTGGGCAGAATCCCGCCGCCGTTCTTCATTATCTGTAGATAAAAAAGTTACTTTCTAGTAATATAACTGTAAGTATATTTGTATGTCGTTAGTGAATAAATTGTAAATACTTTTATTTAGTTGCTGCGAGACTCTCCGTCAACGATAACGGCTCGACCGGAGAAGCGATCACTTAGTTAATAATACTTATTTTTACATAGAGATTGTAAGTGCACTTCGAGATACGGAACAATATGTAACGAGTCGCTGCGGTACAGTACAAGTGTAGCGGCGAGCACTGGCAACACCACGTTACAATAAAATTAGCAATATATCATCATTAACAACAACCATTTTATCCCTATCGTGAATATTAAGCTCGTGTCCTGTTACAAGAAGCACATTGACTTAACCCTGGAAAATGAAATGGACAATCTATTTTCAATACGGAGAAGTTCGAACAGAAATTTCGACAACTGCCAAGGAGTGAGAGTATCCATTGAAGGATCGACGCTTCCTCTATTTGCTGCAGAAATGTTTCGGGTGCCGTCGCCGGGCCCCGGGTAAACTATCGTAGAACGTCAACAACAATAACTTTTAACAACTAAAATACTGCATATAACGTTGGCGCTACAGGGTGGATAACATGATGAGGAAGCGATCTTGTGCTTATTGTTACGTACAAATGTTATAATTACTGAGGTACTGTGGTAGACTGAGAACTATTGCTACAACTGGTATATATAATATTTATATTATACTGGAAGATACTGTATATATTAAAGCTATTGACTTAAGAATAAAACGACTTGTTAGCATAAAGACGCTTTGGACTATTGGGCACTGAAGAGAATCGAATGAACACTGAAGTTGTAAAGCGGTTGTATAAAAATATAAAAATGTATACATAGACATTCGTTCGGCCATGTCCTCGCTGACAAATGAAATGTATGGAAGCCGAGTACCGCTGCAGCTACCGTGCAGCTAAACACATTCCTGGTGCCCTCGCAGTGTCACACTATACACAATATTGATAACATTTTAACTAAAATACATCAATCTGTAATATTTTGTTGTCTTTAAACATAGTCGATTCATCCTTAAAATGGCTTTCGCTTCTTCGGTCGAGGGATTTTATTTATTTTATATAATTAACTATTGTACAATCTGGTCGTGTCCCAGGCTGCACCCCGCCGTCGTGCATCGGCGGGGGTGTAACCCGAGACAATAAATACTATTGCATTTTAATATGGCAATGGTTTAACAAAAATAATGTGTGTATGGGAATAACTATTAACATCTGCTATAGCTTTGTTCGTTTGTCGTTATCTATAAGTATCCTTTACATATAATATATGTTACACTCGTATGTGACATGCGAGCCGGATGCCGCCGGATGCCGCCGGATGCCGCCCCGGCCGGCCCTAGAAACGTATCATTCGCAATATTCAATCCCTGAAAACTTATTCTACCCCGTATACGTCATATTTATCGAAATAAATATATTTTAAAGTATATTCCTAACAGCGGCTCGTCGGACAGGCGGTGTCGCCTGCTACGTTATGTATATTTAAACAAATTAAACACGATTAAACGATTAAACGATTAAACTGGAGGTAATACTTAATATTATTGGAGGTAATACTTACGATTTAAAAGAGCAAGAGTTGATTTGTTAAACGGTCTGTGAACGTAACTTATATCTATTTAAGAACTTCCGCAACGGTGCAAGGGCAGGTCAACGTTTACAAGTTCCGCTCCGCGCCGGCAGTTTATTAGCATTTTTGGGATTTTGATTAAAAAATGTTTTGTTTTGCTGAAATTCGAAAGCTATATCACGTGGATTAATATTTTACATAGTTTAATTTCGTTTGACGTGCGCGAATGCTTACTATTTAAATATAACCGTAAAGCGGGTTGTAGTCGGGCAAGTCGCCGCGCAGCGGTGCCCGCTGCCGTTCCGTTGGATATTCCTCTGTGCTGGCCCCCCTACTGGCAGTATTTACGGTATTCTATATATTTACTTAGTGTAGGCTATTGTTATAGTTGTACTGTTACGAAGGCATCCCGTTGTTGATTATTTTGTGCGTCACCTTGTTTAGTAACACAGTCGGTTAATTTGAAGTAAACCATTAGTGACTTAACGATCGGGCGAAGAAGCACAAAGTATAGTCTCACGAAAAATATTACGAAACAGAAACGCTATAATTTAGAATTAAAAGTAAAACTCTCACTTATTAACTTAGTAATTAAAAATGCATTATTTTGGTATACATTGCTAAATATAAAATATTTTTTTTCCATCGTTTCGCCGCAGTTTCCCGTCTACGAATCTGAACGCCGTTTAGTTTTGGATTCCTTTTGAAATATTAGCTGCGACCTTTTGCCGACACCTATCCAAACTTAACACATAAGACCTAATTAACAATCACCAACGGCCGTCTCCGAAGTCGATGTAGTCCGCAGCTGTACTCTGAGATCAAAAATTTTGAATCACGAATTTTCATCAAACAAAAATGGTGGGAAACATAATCGAATCGCCTTCCGTCCGCCGACGGCTCAGCCAACAACAAGCTCACAAACAGCCGAACGAATAAAATTAATTGCACAGCGAAAACAATAAACGCAAAAACACTAAAACGTTATGGAGAGACTAAACCTACGTTTCACTATTAATAATCCATTAGTAGAATATATAAAAATCCCTTCCATTAATGATTTCATCTATTTACTATTTAGTTAATAATATCACGAGGCGTATATTCCCAAACGTTGCCGCGATACTTTACTCGAGTGTTTATTACTAGCTTATAACATATTTACAATTCATACTACCCGCTTGCGTTCCACCCTAAGCTCCCTAACGATACTGCGCCGCCCCCGGAGGGCGCCGGAAGTGCGCCGGCGCACCGGCGAACGTCAACATTCAAATAAAAAATCAAAAACAAAATAATATATCTGAGGTATTACGAAAAATAATCACGGAGGTACGCGGCCCGAGGGGCCTAGCTCCGCCCGAGGAGGCGAGGCCCCTCGAGGGCGCGAGCCCGGGGCGAGCTGAACGTAGCTTTGTATCGTCAAAACTATTTGGAAATATACCAAATAACGTTACAAACGTAAACTGATATCACAACGCGCGGATACACACGTTCCGAGACCGGGAGGCGGGAAGCTGACGTCGCGTCCGACCGCCACCCCTACCGCCAGCCCCTACCGCGGGAATAAATGCAAGGAAGTCGTTTCCGTTGAACAGCCGAGGGAAGCGCGCGGCGCTGTCGAGCGGCCCGCGCGGGGGCCGGCCCCGGCTCCGTATGGCACAGCTCAGCTCAGCTCAGCTCAGCTCCAGCTCGGCATCTCTTCGTTCAGAATGTTTTATCCTACTAGATATAAATGCAAATTGGCAAAATATTATCCCCATTTCTTTTTCTTTGGCTTTGTGAAATATCACGGTGTTGAGAATAGTTCCGCTCCTCGCGCGGCCGCACTATAGACATTATACTTGACTGATATGTTGTTTTGTTGCATTTTCACGTTTCCCTTCGCTCCGATCGCTCCGATCGCTCCGATCGCTCCGATCGCTCCGATCGCTCCGATCGCTGCGATCGCTCCAATCACTCAGATCGCTCCGATCACTCGCATCGCGGTGTACACCCTGAGTAGATATGTATACCTTAATCTGTATGCAGAACGCGGTAGCAATTTCCTATAATTATAAGTAAATAAAAATATTTTTATACAATCTGCAGCCATCTTATGGTCGATCCTAAGAATTTTGAGAATAATATAATAATAATAATAATAATAATAATAATCTAATAAAATTTCAATAACGAGACGTCCGCTACGTTGGTCGACATTTAAATAAGAACCACTATACACTCATAGAGAGAAATCCGAAAATGGATACTGATTAAATATAATTACGTTAGTTATTAATACCTAATGCCTACGTCATTTACACAGAAGATACGGTTACTCCCCGGTTCATGATGCGCATGTACAACGCGCGCGCAGCACGCGGACTTCCGCTCGCTCCCTCTTAACCCTGTGTCCTGGGAGGTGCCGCGCGACGGCAGCCCCTCGGAGGTGTTCTCCTTTCCCTTCGTCAGATACTTTTTCGTTTGCCAACTGTAAGCGCACCCCTTCGCAGATCGCGGACTGAAACCACTTTGTAATGGCGTGAAGGCGAACGAAGGCACGGCTACTATTGCGATGCTGGTGATCCTAAACGCCTTAATGTATTCGTCGCGGGGACAGTGTGCCGGGCGCAAGGCTCGCCCCCACGCCCCCACGCCCCCACGGCCCCGCGACGCCGCTACCAGTAAACAATAAAGTCAAAACGCACTTAGATTACAAACATTTGATCGATCAGACGTTAAATTTGTACTTTCAAAATCAGATTCTAAGAAGTCTTTAATTTTTACTCAACACCAACTCTTTTTTTTTACTTTTTATCATTTTTATCTAAAAATTTTGGTATTCAACCCCTAAATAATCTGTATTTATTTATTTTTAAATTTAGATTTGGCAATCCGAAAAAAGTTTCCTTAAAAAATATTTTCTTTGAATTTTCTCTTTTAAAAATTACTGTTTAAAATTTGTACGTTTCATTTTGTACAGTTACCGAGTCCAATGTGACGCTAGACACCCCCAATCCCACCCCCACCCCCACCCCATACTTTCCAAAAAACTTGTTATTACAAAATGTATTTTTTTTTAACTCTTTAGAATACAGTTGGCATTTTCTGGCAGTACTAGAAATATTAATACTTTATATAGTATTGCTCTGGATTACATTGTCATCATGAACACTGACCACATTCTCCTGAGGGCGCCCCCGGCGGGCCCCGGCGCCCCCGGCGGGCCCCGTGCGAATACTGTTCACGTAACTTTAAACCTAACCTCAATATTTCACTACGCCTTATGATACACGACAAGGGTGGCGACGCGACGCGCGCGCCCCGCCGGTCGCATGTCCGGTTTTGGCATTGTCCGTATGTATATTGCACATGTATGCTATGCTATGCTATCCCTCTCGTCCGAGTCCGGTGCCGTGCTCCAGGCAAACTCGAGGCGGCTCAAGTCTACTGGGAGGCGGCGGTGTCGCCGCCGGTTCAAGCCATGGTCTGAGGTCATTGGAGGCCGGGCGGCAGCTGCGCGCCGTGCTCGCCGGCGGCCAGGTCGAACAGGTGGTGCGGCGCCGGCGCCAGCGCGCTGTGCAGCGCCGACGTCTTGAGGAGCCGCTTCAGCATCCCGCTGGAGCCGCGGTGCTGCAGGCTCTTGTGGGTGGTGAGCGAGTTCTTCGTCCTGTATCGCCGGTGGCAGAACTCGCAGACGTACAGCGTGTCGGACTGCTCATGCTTGTCTTGGAAATGTCGTTTCAAGGAATAGTAACAAGAGAATGTCCGGCGGCAGTACGGACACTCCTGCGGCTCGTTGATGCCGCCCGCGGTGGGCGGGGGCATGCGGAGGGGCGGTACAGCTGAAAATTGAAAATGGCCCTCCTTCGATCAACCGTGCCGCACAAACGGGACTTTACACTGCTAATATGCAACCCTCGCCAGGAGCGCGCCGACGCCGGGCCCCGGGCGTGCCCCTCGACGGCTGCACTTCGGAGTGAAGCGGGATATGTATGTGTGAGGTTATTAATAATAATAATAATACTAATAATATGCACTGTACACATTGACTAACTACACAGTAATCACGAGATCGTATCCAAGTCTTAAGGAAACTCTTTCAACCACAATGACACAGAACACGTGATAACATAATGATAGAAGCATGCTCCAAGCAACACAACAACGTCAAGACTGCGACGCCCGCGGGGGCCTCTGGCGCGGGATCATCGGGCCAAAACAAAACATCTCGTAAAAAATAATAAGGGAAAAACAAAACGAGAACATAAAAGGAACCTTAACTGTTTGTTATCTTAGATCTAGCTCGTCCCCTGGTTAATGTGGCCTACCCTGTAACATGGGTGGGTCTATAAACATGTTCTAACCTTTTCTAGTGATGTTATGTACGGCGGCCGGGTGTAGGTTGGCCCGGTGGTGGTTCTCTTTGCTAGAGGAGTTCTGCCGCATGCCGCACCAACTCCGCCCGAGTAGTCACTAAAAAAATCGGATCTGATCCGTCTCCCCCGGCCTCGACTTGTGGTAGGTGTATATATGGGTCATCAGCGAGTTCCGCGAGCAATACACGCGCTCGCAAATCGTGCACCGGTACTCCTCCTGCCTCTCGGCGTGCTTGTCCGCAATATGCCGTTTCAGAGACGCCTTTGAGCACAACACTTTCCCGCATAGAGAGCACGAGAATAACTTTTTACCTGCAAGCAGATCCAAAAACAAAACAAATGTGGGGGTTGCTCCCCGGCGCGGTCGGACGGGCCGTCGCCCCCGGCGGCCGCCGCTAAACTTAAACTTCAAAGTTAAAACAAATAACTGACGGAAACAAAGGTGGCTCAAAATATTATAAAATAAAATAACCAAATAAAAACAAATAAATATAAATGATGGCGAAGCTACAGTGGCCGGTGATGTGTTAGAACAATTGACATGCGGAAGTTGCGGGGCAGGTGTGCCGAGGCACAGGAAGCGGGCTGCAAGCGCCGCGCGGCGGTGCACTACGCGCGCAAGCTGCGGCGGGCGGGGTGGGGGTGTCAATAAAACTAGCGACATTGTATATTTGTTTTTATTAAAAACGCCATTATCATCAATATTAGGATTTATGAAGTTCCGTTTAACGATTACAATTACATTTTATGAGTAGTTTACGTCAAGAGTTATTTTTTTAAAAATTATAAAGGGGAAAGAACTACCGAGATACACATACGCAGCGGGGTGTGAACATGTTCCACTACAAAACAGATCCTGCAGCCCATTACCGGTCGGTGGTGCCGCGTCGCCTCCTTGCAGAAGCGAGGACCCCGTCGACCCAGCGTTCAGTCGAGGGGTGCACCGCGAGCGGGCACCGACGCGAACGGAAGACAACGGCCGATGGAAATATGGAACGTCCGGCAATGGGCTGCATTACATACAGATGCGCCGGTCATCAACAAAAACAAATCCAAGGATTAGTATAGTATAATAATTTAAGAAGAAAAAATAATAAAATTTCAATACAACAACCAATAAATTAATTTAGATTCCTTATAAAATAGGTAAATAGCCAACAAGAAGTATAAGAACACATCGAATAGGGGCTGCGCGCCCCGTGACACGTTAGAAAGATACAAAAAAACTTAAACAGGTCACAGAAACAGTCTTAAACTTGCTAAGGTCCTAACTAATGTAGTTTCAACAGGGATGTGTCCTGCTCCCTAGAACACGGGCGGCCGCCGCGACCCCCCGACCCCCAGCCTCCGGCCCGTCCGCCTGAGATCCCGTTGCACTTAGCAGCTACGAAACGAACCAAACTAAAACCCAAACGTCCAAAGATCACAAACGAAATTTTGATAAATCACCGAAACATTTACGCTTCCGACTCGTCGACTTTTCCTTTATATAAAATTACGAGTTAATTTAGTAAATAATTGTACAATGTTTTAATCTAGAGAATACGCCTAATAGTGTACAATTCAAACGGGCACTTAGTCTAATCAGTCTATAGCGTTTATTACTTTTGGCAAAAATCATTTTTGATTCGAAACAAACAAAAACAAAAACAATCGACTCGAACACGATAAGATCTCTCTCAGCTACGAAGGAATTACCAAATTATTACCGAACTGCCGCGCTAGCAGCACATCCCTGTAATCGGAAATTAAAAAGTACAATCTATTACCTAACAATTCAGATAAACCTTAAGTCTATGTAGTCAACTAACTTAATCCCCAAACCCAAATTAACAGTAATAACTATCCGCTAGGTTACGAAGAAAACAACAATCCTAACTTTACGAAGGCCTGCGATCGGTTTGCAAAGAAACAGAAGGATAACTTAACCAGCGTCTCCCGCGCGGAATGTTGCGAATGTTGTGAACGTGGCCAACGTGGCGAGCGTGGCCAGCGTGGCCAACGTGGCCAACGTGACCAGCGTTGCGAAATATCTTAAACAATTTTGATTCCTTTTAGTATTCCCCCTCATCCGTTTTAGCGTAACGATTTGCCTAACACGAACGACCCCTCCCCTTTAGCACCAAATCACTAGTCTTTCCAATTAGTTCAACGTATTATAATAATAATAATAATAAAGCTTATCAATTAACTAAACAAAGAGTAATGGCGAAGCGTTGCTGCGCCGAGCGATAACAACCTAAACCTACAACTCGAACCTACACTATAGCGTTAGGTTTTACTTTAGGAAGCCTCTCGTTAGAACCTCCAGTCCAGGCGGGCTGTTCCGAACACCGCTCCTGGACCCTTCGGAAGGTCGCGCATAATATGTCTTTTTTTTTCGTTTTTCAATAAAAACCACATAATGATAATTATGTAAAGCAGGCACTAATAATTACTTAGAGTGTATATCGTTACAATAAATTATGTTTTACATTTACACTTAGATAAGAATTTCTTATTGCTACGAAAGGGAAAAGGAAAGATAACAATAGTACTGTCGACACGCGGCCGTGTGAGATGCGGTGGTGTTGCGGTGTGTCCGCACGTGTCCGCACGTGTCCGTGTGTGCGTGTGTACACGCGGCGCGGAAGTCTAGATCCAGAGGACAGTTCTAGCAGGAGTACGGTTACTATAAGCGATGCGATTGTACAAGTGCGGCCGTCTGCCCGCGGCTAGCCTACGATATATATATATGTGTGTATGTATATGTATATGTATATGTGTATGTATATATTGAGTTACCTGTCTAAACGAACAGAAACACAAGATAGCGTCGCGACGGCGGACTAAATTGACAAACGTCGAATGTATCCCATTTAACACCTATTTTATATTAATGCGAGCATTCTGAATCTAGACTACTATATAAAACGCGCTGAAATGCTCAATTTGAAATAGTTATAATATCGGTTAACACTATTTATGGCAAGCAGGATGACGTAAATGAAAAATATTCACTGTTCAAATTTAGGAACATTTAACACTGAGAGTTATCATAATGTATACATATATATGTGTGTGTATATATATATATATATGTATATAGCCTACACGTAGTTATCTTTGTCCATGGTGCGCCGGTCGGTCGCGGTGCCGCAGCGGAACCGCGACGCGCGCGCCCTAAACAATTTAAAATATAGAAACGTGAAAAGAAAAGTCAACGAATAAAAAAAATAAAAACGAACACAGGACAGCGAAACAACTTACCTTGGAAAGTAACTAAACATCTATATCAATAATAATAATAAAAAAAAATATAATAAAATAGCCATAATTCTTTCCCTTAAATGGCACCTTGCGATTCACTCTGCTAAGCAACGCTTTGACTGTGCTTCGAGTTATAACGAAAAAAACGTAAAAAAAAACTGATAGCGAATGACAAAATATAGTCGACTAGAAAGAGAAGCCATTAATTAAAAAAAAATAATAATTGAAGATAGGACGTCGACTTTACAAATGTAAGGGAAAAGTAGTTTAGTTCTATGGAGTGTGTTGTTGTGGAGGATTCGTGTTCCGGTCCGGATTCGGTATTGTTATTGTTGTTGTTGATGGCTGCGTGTGAGTCTGTCTATTTGTCTGTACGTATCTGTGTCTGTGTGAGAGTGCGTGTGCTGAGTGCCTGCGCCCCTGCGGGTAGTCTGAAAAGGAAACCTCGTCCGAGTGGCCTAACGGTGCTACGTATTCTCTGACCGTATCAGTCTTAATCAATGAACAAAAACAAATCACCTAAATAAAATATAAATTTGAAGCCTCATCAGCCGATTATATATCTGTGTATATAGTTTCCATAACTTTAAATAGAATTTTTAGTAATCTCGTATAAATATCTAAGCGTGAGATCATGAAGGTAAAATACAGAATAAATAAAGTTGCGAAACGCCGAAAATGAACACAATGTTACAAACAATATGCCTCTTTTGTCTCTTATAAAGAACAATGTTACATTTTTTTATAAATTTAAGCCTAAATATATAAATTTACAGCACCAAGATTTTTCTCATTTACTCAAAATATTTTTTTTCTCTTCGCCTTATTGTCACACATTAACATAGTGTAAAATCAGGAATACCTCGCACGTTGCGCCGGCTTCGCGGCCTCCGTAACAATCCTCCAAATATAAACAAGCACCCTCCTCCTCCTCCTCCTCCTCCCCCTCCTCCTCCTCCTCCTCCCCTCCTCCATCCGAACCCTTGGAATGTGGTAGTTGAAATTGTGATGATGAGTGAGTCACCGCCGTCCCCATCGACCAAGGCCGACTTCTACAGTTCAGAGAGGAAACAAGTGTCGCGTCTGCAGAGTGCGGGAGTCGTTACATTGAAAAGAAGACAAACATTGAAAAGGCCCGCGGAGCTGCCGGATGGGATCCTGCAGCGGGCTTACACGTTGAACTGGTCTTTGAACTTGTAGAAGTCGACGTTGTGGGGGTGCTTGGGGTCGCCGGTGGAAAGGTTCTGCGGCTGCGGCTGCGGCTGCGCGGGCAGCGCCCGCTGGCGCCGGTGGTAGATGCTCTTATGGTTGTTGAGCGAGTTGAGCGTGCGGAACACCTTGTGGCAGAGGCTGCAGCGCGCCGAGTGCAGCGGCTGCAGGTGCTGCTGCTCGGTGTGCCGCTTGAGCGTGAGGCGCGTGGAGAGCAGCTTGCCGCACACGTCGCAGCGGTGCCCCGCGCCCAGGGGGCCCACTGCGCCACACATAACAACCAACATTAGCGCATTAGTCAACCAGCCCCCACGCCGGGGCGTACCAACACCACTGCGAAGCTCCAACGGGTCCCATTTGTTAGGAACCAATTGGCACGATTCGGTGCCACTCTGTGTTGTGTGGCGGTCCTGCGAGCCGGAGGGGCTCGTGAGGCAATTTAACGTGATCCGTTTGTCTTTCCGGTCTCTGAATCGAATTTGACTAATGCGCTCGAGTTAAATTTGCAGTTGGTGGTTATGCGTGTACCGATCATAGTTCCAATTGGTTCCAGACGCTCGCTGCGCAGCGAGCAAGCGCGGCGAGCAAGCGCGGCGGCGGCGCGGCGGCCGCGCTTGCTCGCCCGCGGGCGTTAGTAACGGTCTAGGTCTAGGTTACACAGGGGTATAAATGGGTGTAGACGGGTATACATGGGTGTAGATGGGTATACATGGGTGTGGGCGGTTGTGGGCGGGACGTGGGACTGGCTGTGCGCATGCAGAGTACACGTATATCTATGCTATGTACAAATGTTAGGAACATGTAGTGTCGCTTTATAAATCGGTTCTCGTAAACTTAACAATCGTCTAGGGGCAAGACTATGGCGGTACTAGGTGGTAAAGGATGGCAGCTTAAGTTCTTCGAATGGCAACTTATTCGGCGACGGATACGGCGGGCGTCAATTGACGGGGTAGAAGGGGCCCTGTCCGGGGGCGGAGGGCGGCTGCTGCTTGCGGTGGTAGATCGACTTGTGGTTTCTCAGACTATTCAGGCTGGAGTATACCCGGCGACAAATGTTACACACGGGCTCGCGCGAGGGCCTCATGTGAACGTTCTGAATGTGGCGTTTGAGCCGCGTGAGGGAGGACAAGCTCTTGTTACAGGGCTCGCATCGGTAATCTTCCTGGGGGGTGCGGGCGCCACCTGGTCACAACACAAGCAGTTAGCCCCTCGGAAGCGTCCTTACGCACTTTTAATGCACTCTCATCGTCGCAGCCTCTCGTTACGTCTTTTGGTTTGGGTATACTTTAAGCACCGCCACCCCCCAATTTACAATTTGATGATAGCCATCCGTCGCGCCGTAAACAATGCGAAGCGATATTAGTAACGCATAGTGTCTCTGTGCCCTAATGCGCCCTAACCGCGGCCCCGGTGCGCGCGCGCCGCTAACAGCCCGCTCGGCGCCGCGCGGCGGGCCGGCGCGCCCGAGCGGCCCGAGCGAGCCCGAGCGAGCCCGAGCAAGCCCGAACGAGCCCGAGCGAGCCCGAGCGGGCCCGAACGGGGCTCGGGTTTCTCGAACAAAAGTGTTAGTATTCTTCAATGAAACTGGATGTCTGTGTGTGTATTTTTTTTAATATAACTCGACACCGGGGTTACCATTACTAAAAATTCCATTGTCCGATCTCGGATGTCCCGAACGTTACGTTTCCCAAGACAATAATGATTAATAAGGCAATTCGAAACTGTTTTTAGAAACATGAATGAGTCATGGGATCCGCGCGCGTTTAAAGTAAATAGCGCGTTAGCGGAATGCAAGCGCGGGCGCACGACGCCGCCGCCGCGCCGCCGCGCCGCCGTCGGTGGTGTCGGTGGTGTCGGTGTCGGTGACGGTGACGGTGACGGTGACGGTGACGGTGTCGGTGTCGCAACATGCTCTCCTCGCTACTTCCCATTCCCCTCCCAGCCGATCGAACGGTATATATATATATATATGTATATATATTTATATATATATATATATATATATATATATACATACATATATACAAGTGCATTTGCTGTTATCGTTAACAAAACAAACAAACAGGGTTCTCAAATCAACTGCACCGTTTAATGAAAAAGAACAGAAACGGGAAGTAAAATGGAAATTAAAAGTTGGAAAGTGGGGACGAGGGATGTCTCACCTAGCTGATTCGGTTCAAGTCACATCTACTAGTCACACAAGCCGGCATACCTCCTCGCGCGGTGTACATACATACGTACATACATACATACATCTAGTTGCAATGCGAGTACAGTAAACATGCACGTCACGTTGGGTCTTGGTTCAAAGGGTCGCGCGTTCGGCTTCCGGCGCGCCACGTCGAACCAACACGCAAGAAGCGACATCAACATCCAATACAGAACACAGAGCACAGATGAAGACATACACGTGTACATATATTATATAGATAGGGGTTAGGGGAGGTGTGTATACATACATACATACGTACATAGAGGTTACTAACAATAGATAATAGATTAATAACATAGCTCACGTGGTAGTTGCCTCATACATTAGATGTTTGGGAAAAAATATAAGACCTAGTAATGATAAATAAACCTAATAATGACAGAGCAGAGAGGAAGCGGTGATGGTGGCATACGACAGACAGTGCATTAAAAATATCGTTTGTTTCAAATATATGTAGGTAATGCATAAAATAAATCTGCTGCTAAACAAGCCGCGACTTACCTTGCGAGGTGCTCGCCATGCCGTCCGGCGCCAGCGGGCTCGGCAGACCTGGAAACATCAGCGCTTATGCAGTGCCCGCGTACAGACTCGCCCCACACACGCACGCGCGCACGCACACACACACACACACACACACACACGCACACGCCGGCTAACCAGTGCACGGCGAGACCAAGTGTCCCTCGCCCGGTCAAGTAGTCGATTAACTTTGTTTATATTAGTATAAAACTAAGCAAGGGACAGAACAGTGCACGTCGTGGAGAGTCCAAGTCTAGCACAAGAAATGCATGGAACCTCAAGAGATCAGGCGCAAGGAACTTGGCGGGCTGTGCGTGTCTGTGTGTATACACATGTAATTGTTTATCTCCTTTCTTAAATCTAAATTGCTTTACATTCTAAATAACGTGCTGCTTGAGAATCAACCCTTTCGACCCCACATATGACGGTAGGTCTCTGTTGCCGGAGACCGTGTAGGTACCACAGCATCGCTTATAACAGCCGACAAACAGTACTGTGCAGACATTACCGAGTTGTATTTTGGAGGGCGCTGTAGCTAGTGAAATTACTGGGGTAACCAGACTTTACATCTTATGTCTGAGGCGACGAGTGAAACATCGTGCAGTGTTTACTAACCTAACCAGTGCCACGTTGTTATGGGCTGGCGCGTAATTTACCATCAGGCGAACGTCCCGTTCGTCTCGGCGCCGCTGCTGATCGGAACTTTAAATTCATCAAGTGGCAAGTGTAAGCCAGTTTGTGGGATCTTATAGAGCACACGGAGTCCATCAACGGTTCGATTCCCGTGGAGACGATAACAAGGATATATTTACCAGCCAAGGATGAGTGCTCGGTGAGGGCGGCCATGCTGAAGTTGTAAGTGTTAGATGGTGCGAAGAGCTTGGTGTCGGCGGGCGGGATGAACGGCGAGGGCGGCAGCTGCGGCGGCGGCGTGCGGTCGTCGGCCTCCGCGGAGCTGCCGCGGGACGGCGGGCCCCCGCCCTGCGGCACAACCGGCTCTGATTCATACTGACAACGGCAACCTTCCCACTACCAAGCACTAGGTTGGCCTACAATAGTCGCGGCTGTCACGTGCGTTGAACAGGATGTCTACACACATCCACGTGAAATTTACACACAAACTAAAAGACTAATGCAGCCACAAATTGACTCCACTGGTGGTAAGACTTTGCTGGAAACAGTCTAAATGGGTACTTTTTTTTTACGTGGGGGAAATGCCTTCGCATACCAGCAGCCCTCGCGGGGCCAAGGACGGGTTATGTCGGAGTTGCACCGACTAAAACCCCCACGATGTCCAATGTCGTTGCTTTGTGTCGGGGTCACGGGAATACTTTCGCACTCCTCCGCGACCCTGCCAGCGTCGGCTGCACATGGGGCTACCTTGCAGCCCCACATGGGGTGTGATGGGTACTACCTACACTTCAAACAGCAGTGTGCAAAAATTATCCTGTTCCGGTTTGAACGTCGCTATAGCTAGTGAAGTTCATTAATTTACCCCAGTGGGTCGACTTAATATTCTACGCTTCAACGTGACGACCAATATGGTGTAATGTATAGCGTCCTAACTAGCTGCACATGGTTATGGGCAGGCGTATTACTTACCATCAGGTGAACGTCTCTCTCAACTAGTCGCTTTGTAGAATAAAAAATTATATTGATACTTTGAATACGACGCATCGCAAGTATTTGAGTTATTTTCAGCTCCATCTATGTTTACCCTAGAGAAACTAGTTCACGTGTATGTATTAACACAATCTACGATTTGGGGTGATGCTGAGCGTTAGTAATAAACAGAGCTAAAACTAAAACTTTCCCATTTAAGATGGAAGGCTACTTAAAAAACTCCAATATTGAAGTGGAAGTTCGTTGTTCAATCTAAGTTTCGAATAAGTTCGTATTTATAAAAGTCTTAATAACTTAGTTTATAGCAATTTTAAATTACTTGAAACAGCGATAATGACTATGAGAATTAGAAATGATCAAGTAGTTATTACTGATGTTAAGTTATTTTAACTTGAATGTAGTGAGACATTTCCGTTCTATCGCTGGATTAAAGCGAGGCGCCATTTTTAATCGAAATTCTATTAGCAAATGTGATCTTTATTATTTTTATTTTATCGCCTGGGGTTATTTAACTTTTTGATCACAAGTGCCGTTTCCTTCCAATGGCTTCGGAGAATGCTGCTCTCGAACAGCTGATGCCGTCCGTTTATAAGTTATATGAATAGATAACTTAAACAAATCGTCTGTGCGGGCCGTCAGCGCGGAGTAATGGGCGTCAGTCACCGGACACTCGCCGAGTTCCGGGTACGGTATCTAGTTCACTAGACTTCTTTCTAACACCAAACCCCCCCCCCCCACCACCACCCACCTGTCACCTGCCACCTCCCCCCACAGTAAGGCCGATGCGATGACAATAAAGTGACGTCACGGCGCTGCTGCTGTGGGTAGCGTATCAAACGGTTCGGTTTACGGCTCGCGGGAGTCGTATGGACTGCTTCCTAAAGGTAATAGTTTGCGGCGGTTGCGCGGCCGTGTCTATGTACCAATGCGCGCGCGCAGCTAAGTGCATAATGGTATGCAGGAGTGAGCAAGAAGAGACAGAAGAAGACTGATTTATGTGTAATGTTATTAGTACGTAGATATTGTTCGGTTAACCTTCAACATCTAACAATTGGCAGGTGGTTGGGGTCATGGTAATAATATGGACATGTTACAGGTTCCCGGCGCCACCTGGCGGCGGTGGACTCACCATGGGCCTGGTGTGCGAGTGCGGCGGCGTGTCGTCGGCGCTGCGGTCGATGTCGGCGTTGGAGCCGCATATCATGTCTACAGGCTCGTTCTTCACCTCCTCGAGCCTTGGCGATGGCGAGGAACTGCTGTTGGATATCCCGTTCCCGTTGCCCTGGTCGTGGGCCCTGGCGTTGTTCACCAGCGAGTGGTTCTTGGTGGAGAAGTCGGCCGCGTGTATTTGCGGTTGCTCGTTGTTGTTGTCGTGGCGAGTGCGCTTGATGACGTCGGGCGAGTTGTCGGCGGAGCGGCTCATGCGGCGCGGCGGGAGCGGGATGCGGCGCATTATCTGCTGGACGCTGGAGGTGGGCGGGTGCGAGTGCAGCGCCTCCTCGAGCTTGTCCGTGTAGATCGGCGTGTGCGGGGTGTGCGGCGTGTGCACCGGGTGCGGCGGGGTGTGCGGCGAGCTGGCGGCGGCCGCGGCGGCGGCGCGTGTCAGGTTCTGCAGGAGCGGCTGCCGGATACCGTAACCTCGTTACCATATTCTCTAAACTCATTTATAATTATTCTACTATCTACTTAATAACAAATACAATCTTTTTTGTTTGTATTAAACCGATATTAATACATATTATGTAATTCTAACTTCTTACTCCCGACTACTTGAAAGAACACTGCACGTCATCCGCCTAAAGCTAGAGATGTATAGCTGCACCGACTCACCCCCTGAGCGTCGTCGTTCTGCGTGAGGCCGGACACGCGCAGCACCTCAGCTGTCTTCAGGAACGAGGAGAGGCTCCTTTGGTGCACGTTCACCTCACCGTGATATATGAACTCGACCAGCGCATTCAGGTCCGTGAACGCGACATCCTGCAGCACGATGACCGGATGCTTGCACGGCGTAGACTGCGGGCGAACGAAATGTAACTTGTGTGCATAAGTTTAACATCTCTCACTCTCCTCTATGCTCTCGTGATAAATAGGTTACCCGTAGCTGTTGTTACAAGATCCTCAATAATTCTAAATGATTGTATCCTATTAGTATTTCAACAAGTATGTCGTGTATATTCTCTGTCAGCTGTGCAAACATAGCGCACTTAGGTATATTAAGAAGCGCGTCTATTCCAGCTCACTTACATACGACGGTAAAATAGTTTAAATATGCTGAAGTATCCTAACCGGATGTGGACGACTTTACCCAGCTACACCAGAACACGGAACAGCAATGTGATAACAAAAAGAAAACCTATAAAGTTCTCTTCAATAACCTGAACTCTTTATCAAAATGTATAGATGAGGTTGTGGAATATGAAATTATGCATCCTGTGTGTGTATCTCTCACAAGGAGAGCTTCAAGGTCACGTCCTCATCGCACCTGTCAAGTGCGAGTCGGTTATATTTAATGAATGGCCTTGTTGTGTATGTGAGTGCTCATGTTGGGGGGCCGTCGTGCGCGTCAGGTTGGCCGAGTGGTCTAAGGCGCCAGATTTAAGCTCTGGTTCCCGAGAGGGAGCGTGGGTTCGAACCCCACACCTGACAATGAATTTTTTTTTTATTTTATTATTTTTAATTTTTTTTATTAAAATAACTGCAAATAATTTTTATGTCTTGAAGAATAATAATGTTTTCATATTTGCCCTTTTTATGTACCGAAAAAATGTTTTTAATAAATCGCAGCAGGCCCACTTACTTTTAACAGCTCCCTGAAGTAAGGGCTGCACGCCGACAGCACCACCCTGTGGGCCTTGAGGCTCCTCCCGTCGCATGCGAGGGTCACGTCCACGAAGTCCTCGTCGTCCCTCAAGTTCTCGAAGGCGCTGGTGATGCTGCTCTGGTAGTTGTTCCACCGTAGGCAGAAGTGCTGTGTGTCAACCATTTTGTACGTTCTTGCTTGTGTGCTGACTTGCGTGGGTTACGGACTCATGTGTCTCGGCTTGCAATCTGGGGGGAGATGAAGTATTTTTTTATAGTTTCCGTAACTTGAGCAACCAAACGGTAGCCATACGATCGTTATAAAAAAAACCAGTTGGATAAATAAAGATGTTTTATGCAAACAACTTCTTTAGACTTTGTGAAGGTTGTCGTGTCGGGGTCTACCTCGCAAGGTAAACCTTCCTTCCTATTACAAAGTAAGGTGGTACCTGGTGCAGCGCGGCGGGCAGGAAGAAACCTAAAGATGTTCAGGCTGAAAGCAACAACGATAAACAAAGTAAAGCAATGTTGTAGCAGAAGTTGAATATTATCGAAGTAGTGTTTCCACTTGTATAAAAACCTGTTCATCCGAATGAAGATTAAAAGCTCATTTATAATAAGTCTCATGCTTTAATATTTGACGCTGAGTTAGGATGGTATACACTGCACCGTGATCGTCGCATTGAGACTGAAGTTAAGTCTCGTTACCATAGTAATTTAAAAGCTACACGCAGAGAACTTAACGAGATACTTTTAAGGATTTTGATTCTTCTGTTTTATAATACTTTTGTTAACCCTCTCCCCAACTTAGTGAAGCTACCCTTCTAGAGGTAAGTCACGGTCGTGTGGAGGTGTACATCCTCTGAGCTCCCTCAGTAGTCCCAAGCTTTGCCCAGTCAGCCCCCGCGCCGTACCCCCCCCTTGGTTTCGCGACTACGGGACCGCCGTCATCGCGTGCTCCGTACCCTCCACAGATAAAAGAGCGTCCGCGTCGCCGCCCCGTGCGGCCGTGGACGGGAGCTCTCCATCACGTTATCGGCACCACCTACTTAGTGATTGTTCAGTAAACGGGCACAACAACTGTGCATGCAATAAACAAGTGCTGGATGCTTCACATTTATCACCAGCGACCTGATTTTTTTATGTGCACTTTCTGTTGTGCTTTTTATTGTATTTATAACTTTGTAAAGTTTTGCGGCAGTGTAACAACTCTAACATTTTCTTCTGCTTCTTACTAGACCTTGTGCCATCTTTACTTGGGGTCGGCCCTCCTGGTCATTCTCCCGAATCTATCTCTATTTTGTGTCATATCTTCTGTCAATTTATTATTCTTTAGATCTTTATTGATCATGGTCGACCAAGTAGTCGGGTGTCTCCAAGAGCTTCTCTTTTTGGTATCGAGATCCAGTGCTACCTTAGCCATATGCGTTGTTGGTCTTCGCATAACATGACCGTACCAGCGCAGGCGTCTCTCTACCAATTTCTCTTGAACCGGTTTTACTTTTAAGGACTCTCTGACACGTATGTTCCTCACCTTGTCTTCTAGGGTACTTCCCCTGCTCACCTAAGCTGGCGCATTTCTGCCACTTGCATTTTTTGCTCTTCCGCCTTGGTCGTGGGCCAGCACTCTGCACCATTGACGTATCACGTATGAGCTATATATCCTATTAGTCTAAGTATAACTTGTAGACCAAGTAAATTATTTAATTTGATTCCTTCTCATTATCAGCCTTTGTTTATTCAGTGCTGGACATAGGCCTTCTCCAACGTCCTTCATGGGGGAGTAATGCCCATAAGTCACCAAGCTGGGCATGCGGGTTGGCGACTGTAAGGTATAATGGTAGGGATAGGGAGATGTGGGAGGAATAGTAACACCTGTGGTCTACTAATAATCCACTGACAGGGTATGCTGGTAATGGTCGCAGGAATATTACGCTGCACTTTCCCTGGTTTTTTCCTTCTTTAGTCTAAAGGTGCCATAGCGGTGGGGATATCCTAACCCGTCTCCCACACGGGGTGATTTGATTATTTATGGTTAATAAAATACCGCTTCATTATAATATAAGGCTGGTTAGGATATTTACACAGCAGCCAATTGTGATAAATGCTTTGATAAACCATATAAGTTTCGAAAGTCTTTTTGGTTTTTGCAAACTTAGGACAGATCTGATATCTGATGAAGCTATTTACGGAGAAGAGAAATTTCTCATCATCATCAAGTTATCAAAAGGTTCTATAACAAAGTTTTTTTTAAATGAATAATAAAAATGTTTGATTGTCATTATTATTTCACAATTTTGATGGTGATTCCTGAAAGTAGACTTCCTCAAAAGTGGAAAAGTGGATATTTGCCGCACTCGCCGTTTTTAGTTTGTGATTTGGCGGGAAATAAGTTAAGTTGGGAAATTATTAAGTTTACTCAAATAAGGTTTTTTTTAGGTGTAAAGAAGAAAAAAATCATCGTTGGGGAATATCAGGAGATAGACTGGCATATCTGGGGCGTCCGAATTGTCCCGCCGAACCAGACACGGAAGGGACTGCACCACGCTGATCGCCACACTTCACCAGTGGGAGAGGCACTTTAAGAAGAAGAATAAATTTATTAATGTTTGAATACTACTCTTCAAAGCTAAGCTGATGCACAGGCACACGTTTTAACTTAAACTTAGTTACACCCTACTTTTTAGTCAAGGGTTAAAACTTTACTGAACTCCATTCAATATCTTGTGCGAGTTTGTAAGGCTTCACCATTTCAGGCTGCCGCCGCGTCATGGCCAACTGTTTCACCATTGTGGGTACCCACAACTGGGGGAAGTATCTGGAGTTGCAGCTTACGACACGGCTGTTACGAGTAATCATCTTATTAAGGCTTCCAAGTCGAATTTTTTAAACTTCTCTTATAAAAAAAACAATAGATTTAAGAAGATTATCCGCTCCAAAGGGGACGTAAAGGTTTTAGAGGATTAGAACCAATGGAGTCTTGGAATGTAATTGAATCATTTATACTTTAAATGGTAAGTAGGTATAGGTAGTATCATTATCTTCATCATCGGCTGATAGATCTCAGATTATTTTTTTAATCGTACATATAGGATGAACAAGAGATAGGTCTCTCTAGGTAGATGCGACGGTATCTACCTAGACGGTGTGTTAGAGACCTATCACTAGTAATAGATAGTACTATAAATGTTGGTATATCGCTAATGAACTAGATCGCTCTTGTATTTGTCTACATTATGAGAATGTGAAGTGCTCCCCTGTCCGGTGATGGAGTGGATGGCGACGTGCAAACAAGACGAGACACCACAACAGCAGCAATCGTGCAACAAAGAGGCGCATAGTTCTAATGTATTCCTGAAAATCGTTCGCGTGGCCGTGCCAAACGTCCGCAACTTAACTTTGGCGCTTACGATCCAAGTAATAAGAGTGCTTAAGTTATTTCCCAGCGGCTGCACTCGGACGGTATTCGGTTTGAAGTTTTTTCAACAAATCGTAGACAATAGGTCCCCGTGACCGAGTGGAAACAATGCTGATCAGGTTTCCACTCGGTATGCGAGCCGGCCGTCTGCCTAGTGAAGTTTTTAGAAGTCGATTTTCGCCTTAAACCGCCGCCCCACCACACGGCACACGCCACACGCCACACGCCACACGCCACACGCCACACGCCACACGCCACACGCCACACGCCACACGCCACACGCCACACGCCACACGCCACACGCCACACGCCACACGCCACCGCCACCGCCACACGCCACACGCCACACGCCACACGCCACGCCACGCCACACGCCACACGCCACACGCCACACGCCACACGCCACACGCCACACGCCACACGCCACACGCCACACGCCACACGCCACACGCCACACGCCACACGCCACACGCCACACGCCACACGCCACACGCCACACGCCACACGCCACACGCCACACGCCACACGCCACACGCCACACGCCACACGCCACACGCCACACGCCACACGCCACACGCCACACGCCACACGCCACACGCCACACGCCACACGCCACACGCCACACGCCACACGCCACACGCCACACGCCACACGCCACACGCCACACGCCACACGCCACACGCCACACGCCACACGCCACACACCCATTTACTTTAGCTTTTACTTTAATTGTAATTAGAAAAAAAAAACTTCATTTTAACTATATACTTATCTAAACTTAATGTACTTGCAGCTATTGAACTTATTAGGTAACTTAGAAATAAACCTAAGACTTATTTTGAAGCGCCTCATATAGGAGAATGCTGGAGAAGAAGATTTTCAATGAATAAATCGGGTTTCATACTTATATACGATTATAAGTATTCTGAAATCTACTTTATTTCTGATAAGAGTAGACTTAGTACTTAGACATAACTTAGCTTTAACATGGTAGTTTATTTAAACGAACTTGTAATAACAGTCCGTTTTCTTATTTGTTTTAGCGTCGTTCTCCGCGCAGTCTCCGGCCGGCGCGTCTTTCCTTGTTTTGGTACATTTTTATTTCTATCCTGGTTCTCGTCTTCTATTCTTTTCTTCTGTTATCCTGTTCTCATCTTCCGTTATTATTGGCTCATACTCTATCTTAATGTATTTCGGCAGAGGTTGGTTTAACTACCTCAGTGTTTGAATCGTAGTTAACGCAATCAGTGCTAAACAGGGTCTCTAAGGTGACTAAAAAAAGATCGAAGACAATTCAATCAAGATAGATCAAGACTAGACTTTTTCTTCATGCGAACGGCATAACTGGAATGAACTTTACATAACCCCTGGAACGGAATAAATAAACGTATTGGACTTCCTCATTGAGCGCGAAGGAGGAAGGGAATGGAATGCTGGACTAAGTGTGGAAGATGAAAGAGAGAATGTTAGAGCTGCAGCAGAAGAAGGTAATGGGAAAGGAGGAATTTCGGTAAAGTAGAGAATATACGATTATTACCCAGCATCATTGTATTTAGGGACGACTATTGCAAAAAAAAATTAGCCCGGTACAAGCACAGTGATAGTATTACGATCGAGCGTAAAATACCGTGTACTAAGAACAATAAGACTATGTCCTTGCCTGGTGCAGGCGTTTTTAGGACAAAGAGGCTGATTACCTCCATAAATTTCCTCCTCCTAGTTGGTTAGCCTAGCCTAGTCTAGTCCACCAGACATACAAGAAAATAAGAAAATCGGAGACAAATTAATGAAATATATAGAAGAAGTAGTAGAGCACGTACAGCTCGCAGAAGTAAAGGACTCCCTCCAAGTGGGTGGATGCGAGAAGCTGAGGATCCTAATTGGAGGAACACATTGGAGAAGGCCTAAACCCAGCAGTGGATAACCAAAAGCTGATAATGACGATGATGATGAGTAGAATACTGAGTAATGAGATATAAAACTTCATTTACTGGTGGTAGGTCTCTGTTACTGGTGGTATTTATTTGCTGCCACAGACCATCCCGGCAGATACCACCGCAACGCCTATTTCCGTCGGCAAACAGCAGTGTGCAATCATTACTGTGTTCCGGAATGAAGGGTGTTGTAGCTAGCGAAATTACTAGCGCAATGAGGCTTAACATCTTTGGTCTCAAGACGACGAGCGCAATGTGGTGATATGAATACCATCTTAATTAGCGCCACATTGTTATGGGCGGGTGTATTCCTTACCATCAGATAAGAGTTCCTAAAAAAAAATTATTAGTTTACTTTTAACTACATTATTTTTTTTTCAACTTGATATTAATCCAGTTGGCAGGGCTCATTGCTAGAAGGACCGACGGTCAATGTAGCAGTAAGGTCCTGGAGTGTCGCCCGCTTACCGGTACACGTGGTGTGGGAGGCCTCTGACAAGGTGGACCGACGATCTGGTGAGATCGTGGGAACCCACGGGATGCCAGCAACGCGGGACCGATCGATGTGGAGATCATTGGGTGAGGTCTATGTCCAGCATTGGACGTCTATCGGCTGATGGTGATGGTGATGATGATGATTAATGCAATAGACAAAAAAAGAAACACTAAAGTGAATGGAAACAATAGAAAAACCAATCCTGCTTTGAAATTGGAATAAAAGATATTTGGGTAAAGATTCAGATACTATATGGTTTATAATTTTTGGGGTTACCACGGATTGAAGGTATGACTTTGCCTATTTACACCCCACACCCCACACCCCAACTGGGGCATAATCTATTAAGCCCCATTAATCGCAAACGGCACACAGAAACTGCTTTGATGCTGAAAAGGGAACTAAAAGCGGTTTAGGTCTCATATCGATATGGACTAAGTGATAAGCTGTTTATTAGTTTCTTATTCTAATAAGGGATGTACTTGCCCTTAACGTGGAGCTGGTTAGGAAATACACAGCACCCCATTGTAGTCCTTGAGAGATTACTTGTTCACTCTCTTTAAGGAGAAGATAAAAGTATGCACACCTTAAATGTTCTTGCGCTGATATATTATCATGGCTCATCAGTTGCAGGAAGAAATCATGGCTAGGCAACATCAAGGAGTAGACCAACATCAGCGCCGCAGCGTATTCACCAGCCGCGCAATAGAAGAAGAAGGTAGATTATCAATGTAGCTAGTAGCCCGTAAAGCAGGTTCGAAAGAACATTTCTTCTTCTCGTGCCCCTCCACTTAATGCAGATTGGACTCCGCGACACGCGCCAGGTGGAACAGCTGCGCGGCGCTTTAAATCTTGGTCCACTCCTTGATCTCGTTCAGCCCTGCCTTCTTTCTGCGACCGATCCATCGATCGAAAGAACACTATCGTCATCCAAACTCTGGCACATTCTCTAAAATCGAACGAGATATTAAGCAACAAGACGAACAAGAGTTTCATCTGATGGTAAGTGATACGCTCGCTGTTTGGATGGTATACACTGCACCACATCGCGCTGGTCGTCTGAGACACACGTTGAGTCTCGTTACCCCAGTAATTATACTAGCTACAGCAACCAGCTACTCTTCAAGGCGAAATTTAGTAGTGTTTGCACAGAAATGTCTGTCGGCTGCAATAGGAGCTGGTAGCTCCACTGTCTCCGGCATCAGAGATCTACCATCAGTCGTACTTTGGTTACTCAATTGTATGCATCAGTGGTTTCTTAATACCATAATATAATTCTTTATTCAAACTTTATCAAACCCTTGGTATCTTTCAGGTTCTGAACTAAGCACAGCTTGTTACTCTGGACCCTAACTTATTCTCGTACTTAGTCTCGGTATGACAAACGATTATTCTTAACATATAAGAACTGCTAGCCTCAAGTGACAATGGGCAGGACACATCGCTCGAAGGACTGATAGACGATGGGGCACCAAGACCCTCGAATTGCGACCGCGTACCGGAAGACGTAGTGTTGGCAGGCCTGGAAGTAGCTGGATGCGGACAGCGCAGGATCGTTCTATGTAGAGATCTTTGGGCCTGATGATGATGATTATGATGATAAAACTATTTATGTATATATATATATATATATATATATATAGATGTTTGTATGGATGTGAGTGTGTGCGAGTTTCGACCATAAATCCAGTACGACGGCTCTGACATTGATAGGTCTTCTTAAAATGCTTCTCCTAAGTGAAGATTGAGGGTCAAATCATGGTGGTAATCAGTTTATACATTGTTAGTAGATTTAGTTAGTTATTTTTAGTTTTGATAGACTGCGTTGTTTCAAATGAGGAGCTATTGTCCTCCAACCTTTTCTATATCTCCAGATCTTTGCTTAGGTGATCCATTAATTTCCGGTGACTTGTTTTAGATCAGCTCACTGCTTTATTGGTCTTCCATCACCTCTTTCGTAGGTTAATATTTTAATGTAAAGAGATACATTTTATTATACAGCTTCGCATTTTATAGTAAACTTTTTAAAGTTTTCGCTTCGAGCTTATAAACTGGTTATCCTGGAGTTCCGAAGGTCGAATTGTTTGAAGAATTCAAAGTTTGCATATTATGGAAACCGATAGAAGAAATATGCCTTGAATACTTCAGAGGACTACTTCGGTTGTAGGTTCTACACATAAGTACTAGGTTGTATATAGTATAACAAAAGATATAAGCCGCGATAAAACAAAGGCTAGCTAAGTTAGCTAGGTAAACCATCGCCAGATGATCCTTTCACTTATTACTTACTTAAACCTGCAGTCTCCACAATCATTTAAACTTAGCGCAAGTGCATAATAAACATGAGTATATAAACAGTATAATTATATATTGAAATCTAGATTATAACTTAAAGAGAATAACTGAAGTTAAATTAATCTGTGAAAAGTTATATGTCTAATTCGCAACCTCCTTTGTTTCGTCGGTTAAAAACAGACGTCATCCTTTTAATAAAGTTTACATAAGTCATTTATTTATAAGTTATCTATGATCATTTTAAGTTAACAATTTTTTATTTAATTTTTCGAAGCGACGAGACGAGGGGGACGTTCACATGATGGTAAGCGATACCAGTTAGGCAGACGTACACAGCACCACATTGATACCACAACATGAAATGTTAATTCTTGTTACCGCAGTAATTTCACTAGTTAACCCTTCAAATCGGAACACGGCAATGTTCGCACACAACGGTTTGTGGGCTGCAGTAGGAGTTGCGGTGACCTGAACGGTCTTCGCAGAAGAGACCTACCACCTAACATTAATCCTAATATTAACTTACCCCCGTACAACACGGAACATCAAACGTGTTACTTAACAACCGCTAGGCGCTCGTAACTTAAGTCCTCTTAACTCGTGGATCTTGGCCTCGGAACAAAATGGCCGTTTTGCCAACTTTGCCAACTTACAGCATCAAAGCAATCCGTCTTTGTCGCGGATGTAAAACGCCATTTGTCTACTAACACCTTTATGCGTATGAATATAATGAAAAACTTACGATATGTGCTCGTTTCCTTACAAATATCGCCCGCCCTATATTTTTAACTTGTCTCAGCAAACGAAAGTGAACTCTAACTAGTTCAACTTAACTATTGAAATCGCTTAACCTCCCAAGTTGCAATAGAAATGATAACATTATATAAGCAATGCATTATCTTTTGCATTAAATAGCTGATAGCGAATAATTTATAGGATTCGGTATTCGTATTGAAAAAAAAAATATCATTTGTTCTCTTATAAAATTAAATAAATAGCCCACCTAATGTTCCCACAACTGGGACTCGGGACATTGTCTCACAAGTCACGGCCATTATCTATTACATTTACCAAGTGAGATGTCTCGTATTCATGAAAGCTGTGTTTGTTGATTATGATGGTTACCTCACGATTGGTTACCTTCACCGGAAGCTCAAGCTCGTCGAGGATCGAACCCGCGGCTCTTTGGACCGTGTAGCTCTTTACAATGTGAACTATAACAGTGTTACTGATTCCTCGTACGATGGATAGAGTAGTTATTAATCCAAATGCCATCTCGTTTATTTTCATAGGTTTACTGTTGCATAGTAAGCAATTGTGATTACGATACTACACTACAGTTCGATATGAACCTTTTCTAGTATTATTTTAGTAAAATTACTAGGACAAGGATATGTAATATGAACACTAAGATGAGCGTCTTTAAAATCTGAAGACTATGCTCTAATACGTGAACATTTTTAAAACAGTGATATTCTTATGGAAGCAGTTAACCTTGGTGGAGGGGAAAGGGGGTAGTAGATACCACAATTTTAACTTCACCATATTTAACCTTATAATAGAACCAGAGTTAAGCGTTACTTGTCGCGCTGCGGATGTACTAAAAGAAACTGGAATACCCGAATCTGAAACTGAATCCATTAAATGAAACTGTTCATACGGAACCACGACGTCGTAATGAAGGTTCACGCTTTGCCGAATGTTTTTTTTCGCGTTTTATCAGGTACACTGTATGCAGATAACAATTTTAGAAACCTATGATAAACTGTATTAGTTCGATACGAGCGCAGCGCGCCACGTCTGGTTAATGACGACAATTATCAAACCTCGTATGAATCGCAAAGGGTTTCTTTTTCCATTGTATACATTAAAAACATAGTGTACACATACTAACATTGCAATAAACATATATTCAACACATATATTAACATATTACAGTTATCTAATACTTTGATTTCGCCGCCGTATGTTACAGTTGATAATCCAATGTGAACCAACTGTTGACTGCACGCGCGCGCGGTGGTGGCGCAGTGGCTTGGTGTTGCCTGGCAACAGGTCTCCGGTTCCATTCCGTGATCGCACTGTCACATGGGAGCCGGCATTCTAAGCGACCACTTCATAATCAACTTTGTCGTATAATACCATGTGAGATCTCGATCATGTGCTGGACTATTGTACATGGAAAAGTACCTCATTCTATTGATGTCCACTGCTGAACATAGATGACCACTTTATCATAAATTTTAAAGTTGGCGAAGGTACTAGTGGAAGTCGATGGAAAATCTGTTGCCGTTTATCTGAAGACGATTCCACTTAGTCGCCTTTTACGACACTCGGATGACGATGGAGTGGTTATTATCCGTTCCCTGCTCGAGCGTATTTCTGTACGGATATTTTGAACATCCTTGTGGATTTAATAAGAACCCGAGACGGCTCAGTGCGTAAGCCGTTCGTTCGTACGCGCTGTACGCATCGGAAAGTCACAGGTTCGATTCCTATTAAACTTGATCATATAGCTACCGAAAACTTTGTGACAAAACCGATATCCTTCAAACAGTAAGCTTTTACAGGTTTTACACACAACACACACTAACCTCATGGTCAATGTGAGGGTGTCCCAGAGTCCCAACAGTGGTAATATTAAGACAGCTATTTAATTATTACGTCCGTAATTAATAACAGATAAAACGTTATTAACGCCGTAAGCCTATTAGAGGAGCAGACCTGATGGGAGTCTGGTCGCAGACAGCATTGCCACCTAGACACTTGTTAATTATAAAGTCCCACAGTTGAGCCACGTCGGCACGCGATAGCCCACACTTATCGCCGCATTTTTATATAAATATATTTAGTCATTTATCAAAAGACCTAGGCCACCTGATAACTTATCAACGTTGTTTAGGTTTTTTTAGCGCTACAACTAACTTGGCGTCGTGTGCGAATCCATTTTGTTTTATATCAAAGGTTATCTGATCGTCTGATGCATTTAATGTTCAATATATAAATTTTTGTTAATTAATAAAAAAATGGTTCGACTGTTGGTAGTTTTTTGAACCCCCTTGTTAGTTACCACCCTTGTAATGTAAATGTCACGACAACTTTATTCCGGCGTCCGTCGAGCTGAGCGCGCTTTACCATTATTACCATCAGGAATATTTTAAAGAGTTAATTGCAGAGGGTTATACCATGTTGGTCGTTAAGTAAACTAACATCCTCTGTATATGTTGTTCTTAATATATATATGTATGTATATATATATATATGAATGTTTTCTTTCTATTTATTCGCTTTATTCTATCGACTCTCTCACTCCAAAAATGTTTTGATTGTATTTGAAATAATGTTCGATTGTTCTACTTCTTTAGGATACACATAGGTTCCTTACCGCTTTGCCGTTCTAGGGTTTACTTTACACACTAAATATATCAGTACAATACAGTAATGATATATATATATATATATAAATGTGTATAGGTGGCTGCGATCGCACGCCAGCGGCGAGAGGCGCGTATCGTAAACAATACGATAGCGATAAATATTTTTTGGCTGTCTCATTGGTGTATACTTTTGGAGTGATAGATTAAGAAAAAGAAATCTTGTTTTTTCAAGTTATTAACGAGGTCAGTTTTTACGTTAACCGTTAACATAGTAATCGCTTAGATTATATTTTATATTCATTTCTCTACTTGATCATAACGTATCTATAGATATTAACGAACTGCCGTTCCTCGCCCGCGTTGCTGGCCGTAATAGGAAATTAAGCAATCGAAAATAAATTTCTGTAGCAACCGTTACCATAGCAACCGTATATATAATACCAAACGACAATGTTTATCAATTAAGTTAATTAAAAATATAATGAAGGATCTATGATACCCAAAAAAATAAACTATAACCATATACAAATTTTTCCGCGTCGATTGGTCATGTTCATATGTCGATACGTTCTTTAGTAATCGTAATTATTATATATATATATATAATAATTAATAAATTATTTATTATATATATTAGCGTTAGTAAGTAGTGGTTTGACTGTTTGATATAAATCCGAAATAAGTATGCACTATTTAGGATATTGTCCGGCCGCAGTGTGCACGCAGTTTCATTCGTCCTGCACTTGAAGTTACTATTATAATTCAACTTCGAGCATATCAACACGGCAGCCATAATGTATCTGCTGTATAAATTTCCTAATGCCTCATCTAATATCAACGAAAATATTGTATATCTTCGTAGAAGTGTCGCGCCTCTCGTGGATTACATGAGTACAGCACCAAAGCTCTGGATGTTCCGTTTGTTGGTGCATTCCCCTTCCAACCCCCGATGTTTGCACTCCGATGTACAATAAAAAGTAATGATTACCCAATTACATTACAACGCTACAATTCGCGTCGCTTATCAAGCGAAGAACTAAAAAGTTAGGCTTTATCTAGCTTAGTGTCAGAGCTATCTGCCGGCGGGTGACCTACCTACAGTTTATCGAAAATCACATTTATATTTTTTAATGTGTTATATCTATATCTATTGACTAATCGTCAGTCCAGGCGTTCGGTTGGTATGTTTTGCGTTTCGTATCACTGGGAAAACCACAGAAAGTACCCTTTCTTCTCGAGACCCCATCTATTGGCTCCGCTGCGAAACGAGATCTCCGATGAAACGCTTTTGCTTGTAAATTATAGCATAGCTATTTAAATTTATACAGTTTTTTTTTATTAAAAACCCTAGAGAAGAAAGTCTATGAAGGGTGGTAAAGCATTACAAGCAATCTTTTAAAGGTTAACTTAACAAAATGCTTCTTCAGCCCCTTGGAACGTTTGATGCTTGATTGTTCATAGATAATTTGTAACTTTATTAACTTGCTAATGTTACTTACCGTAATGCTTAACAGGATCTTCTTAACCAACTGCTTTTGTTTTAAATCTGTAAAAGAAAAACGTTTTTTTATATTTTCTATAATTTGATATCCCCTGTATTGATCACAAACATAAGTAACATAACTGATCTCAAATAGTTTCAGCAGATATTAAATGGAATGCCTTTTAGTGTAGACTAGAGTTGTCTAAGTCAAATAATCACAGCTATTATACATCAATACAGATTAGGTCAATGGAAGAAGCTGCTATTTCACTCATCTTAAAGCTATTTAATGATGTCAATTGCCAAACATATACATCATTATCATCTTGAGACGGATTCAGAAAAAGCTGTGGCTTTTTCTCTAAAACAATCTTTTTACAACAGTAGTGTGAACAGAGTAGTTGCAATTGTAGGTGTCTTTATAGTCTTCTGCAATGGGTCAAGATATTTCTCTCACAGCCGCTCCGGCATATTCCGAAGGTTTGCAGCTCTTTTATAGGACGCTCGTGTTGAGTAGAAGACTTCGAAAGGCAGAAAGAAAATGACGATAAATTAAACAGACGTCGGCAACACACACAGTAGCTACTAAGTAATAAGATAGTGAAGTCGTCGGGTATGGAGTCGGGTCTATCATTCGGACGAGGCGACAAAACGAGTTACTTGTTTATATTGGAGTGGTCACGTCGTCCCCGACAGCCTCACATCATCGCGCGTCGAGTGACAGTCGAATGGCAGTGTCCGCGGCGCGTAAACAGCGTCCGCGCGATGGATTTAGCAGTTTAATAATTGAAACTGAAGGTGCGGCGAGGCCCACGTGGAGCGGCAGTACCGTACCTAACGTTAACCGGAAAGTGGGCTACGTCCCGCCCGGAAGTAGGTACATTATGTCCGTAAATATCGGGCACATAGAGCGGCGCGCACCAATCGCCGCTAAGGTCAAACGGGTAGTGGCCAATGGGCGCGGGCGGTGCGCGCGGCGCGAAAGTGAAAGTGCGCGAATGGGGGCCGCGCGGCGCGTGTGTGCGCGCGTGCGTGACGTGCGCGCGCATGTGTGCGCGCCTTGTGAATGGAGCCTCGCAGGCTTTCGGCGGGACGCAGCGCGGCCGCTCCGCGCCTATGTACTGCACATGCTCCAACTAACCATTTACGAGCTCTATCGGCACATGTACGGGAACTCTATTAAACAGCCTACGAGAACATGCGGCCCCGCACCGAGGACAACGACTAAATAGGTTTATACAGAATCAAGAAAGTATATATAGACCGCGAAGGCTTCTCGATATTCGGGACCTTCGGCTTGGGACCATAGGTGATAGGTAGGTAGTAGTAGGTAGGTCCTTATACAGTTAAATCAATCCACGATATATACAGTGGCCTATAGATGTCCACTGCTGGGCTCAAGCTACATCCAAAAATTTCCACGCCACGATGCTAACTCCAATTCTATTATAGGATCGCGTAGCATGGGAGCCTGATCGCTGGCCACCAGTAATCCAATTTTATGTACAGTTCTTTAATAGCTTATTAAGATATTGTTAATGTATACATCAGTATGTAAATATGTATACATTTTATTTACATAATTCCATTTTCTTATACTGAATCCTAACGTTTCGTCCGAAAGATGGACTGGCTTAGATCAATGTATGAAAAGCTTTGGGCAAGATATATGTCCAGCGGTGGACAACGTAGATGTATAGGATGAATGTGTGGAAATCGATGGGCAAAATTTATGTCCAGTGGTGGACATCGTAGATGTGTACGATCGATGTGTGAAAATTTATGCTCGAGACTTATGTCCAGCGGTGGACGCTCATCTCCTGATGATAATTAGAACCTTGACGCGGTACGCCACAGTCGTCCAGGCATTACTAGGGTTGTCACACTGAAACCGCGAATGGTTCGCCGACTAGCCGCTTTCGTTAATCAATGGGGCAGGTTAATTTTGTCCGCTGGCAACCCTGTCCGTTAACAGTTTAGTTGCCACGGTGTGACCAGCCGTGATTAACTGCAACAAAGGCCACCCTCCGGCGCCACCCCAAACTTTGAAGCTATTATTAAAACTGATCAGCGAAAATAAAAAATAGTGACACTTTCATCTTGGATGTAGACCAGTTCAGGAAGGTAATCAGATTTGTGAAAACTTTAAGTTATCTCCATTAACCTGGTGGTAAATGTCTGCATCTCACCAAGCTACATTAGATCAGCGTGGTGGGAACTGGCCCAATTCCCCCATATGAACCTCTACATACGACAGCTCGTAGTGCCCAGCGGTAACGGAGACCATACTGACTGTATGTGCAAATCTTTGGGGGAGGCCTATATCCAGCAATGGACATCTATGGGCTGATGATGACGATGATGCAGAAGAACAATTTCTGTGGTTACCATCAAAAGCGAAATTTTTTTTTTTCTACGAAGCTACGGTACGTTCACCTGATGATGCTCACGTCATAGCAACATGGTGCTAGTTAAGATAAGATACACTGCACCACATCGTACTCATCGCCTTGAAACATAACATTAACTATCGTTACTCCAGTAATTTTACTAACTTCAACGCCCTTCAAACCGGATGACATTAATGTCTGCACAGTGCCGTTTGTCGCCTGCAATGGGAGCTGCTGTGCTACCTACCTGAATGGTCTCTAGTAACAAGGACCTACCATCAGTGAGACTTACGAGACACAGTACATTCACCTGATGGTAACTCACCTCATAACAACATGGCTAGTTACTTGATTTCCAGCGCTAAAACGTCTTTCAAACCAGAACGCAGTAAAGTTTGCACAGTACTGTTTGGAGCTGTGGTGGTACGTACCTAGACAGTCTCTCGCAACAGAAACCTACCAGCAGTGATAAGTAGGGGTAGGTTTCCTTTATTTACTTTCACTTAAATATAAGGGAGCGCTGAAGGTCACAGCGCCAGCGACCTTGGGCACTGAGACAACGTGAAAGCTGAAGAGAAACATTTTTCAGCGTTACATAAAAATAATATTATTGTAGGGCCAATGACCTCCAGTGGGGGCGTTGACCCCCCGCCGCTACGAGCGGACCTAGTAAACAAATACTACATTCTCTTATCAGTAGAAAAATTCTTTACATTACTACATAACATATAGTCTATTTACTGTCCATTCTATCTTTACGAATAGACGGTATCGTTACCATCAGATGGTGATCGGTGGTGAGGCTGTCGATCGTCGACAAGGTTTGGACGCGCGAGTCAGTATATTTACACAATAACATCTGCGTCAGTTATGTAAATGTTATGTCTCGTCAACTCAGTAATTTTAATAGTAATATATGGATTTTTAGTCGGTGTTAGAAAAATGGTTGTCCAATCTGATGGTAGACATTTCGCAATGTGGTGGTAAGGTTTAACTTCTATTTGGGTAGTAGTAAAGTTGTGTTAGGAGATATTGATAGGTAACATACACTAGTGTAAGGGATTCCTCACAAAAACTACGGGACCCAAGCCGACTTCACCAGCTCTTGGTGCAGCCGGCTAATCAACAAGCAAGG
The DNA here is from genome assembly GCA_029030555.1 of Ornithoptera alexandrae. Taxonomy (NCBI): domain Eukaryota; kingdom Metazoa; phylum Arthropoda; class Insecta; order Lepidoptera; family Papilionidae; genus Ornithoptera; species Ornithoptera alexandrae. The sequence goes on along the minus strand of JARDVY010000041.1, from coordinate 10,840,119 downwards.
TTCTGGCTCCCATCAACCCGCATTAGGCCAGCGTGGTGGAAAATGGCCCAAATTTCTCCATATGAACCTCTGCATACGACAGCTCCTAGTGCCCAGTGGTAAAGGAGGCTATGCTGACTGCTTGTGGAGAACTTTGGAGAGGCCTCTTTCCGGCAGTGGACGTCTATCGGCTGATAGTAATGATGATGATGATGAACATATACTGCAACTGATTATGGATTTAGTGAACTAAAACGCGTCAATGGGTAACTATATCTATTGGTGCTAGTTAAAGAAACTAGAGCAATCAAGAAGTATGATCTGGAGTTATTTCTATGTCCACAGCTGGACATGGGTCTCTGGTACCCCACAACACATGATCTTGCGATGTTTGGAGTCCAGCAGCTCGCGGCGATTCTTTTAATGCCGTCTGTGCACCTTGGTGTGTGTGTGAAGGGGGGGTTAGGGGTTGGTTGAACCAATTATAGACGTTAAAGTGACGCTATATGGGGCAGTTTCACTTCATGGCAGTGTCGATGCCAAGACATCAAATCAGCCTCGCGCTTTCATTAGAAGATTGTTTACCAGTATTGTCTATCGTTTGGATTCGAACCCGATTCCTAAAGGCTTTCCTTAAACAAGGTAATTGAATGCTGAATGAATGAGACAGGAAGTGTGTAAGAGAACAGAGCGTGAAAGATGAAATAGTAAGAAAGAAGAGAATGATGATAAAATTGAGATATCAGAAGTGATGGTGAATGTAGTAGCGAATAAAGGCCTTGACCCAAAACACGTACGAGGAACTATAAACAAAAGGCTTTCCTGAAACTATACAAAGGTACACCTTTTGCCGACTTCCGGAACAAACCGAGTATTTGTGTACTTTACTATTTGTAGAGACTTTCCCTAATAAAGTGAGATTTCTTTTAACAGGGTACGTATGCGTATATTAGCTGTTCTCCGACCGCTGTGCTGGCTGTAGACTAGAATTAGACTTGATATTTGTTTGAAACATACCCGCCGCCCCCTGGACTCCTGCCCGCCATTAACACCCCTGTGACTCTCCTTGGGGAAGGAATTTTGCAAAATCTATTCTTAGCTGACCTCTAAACGGCAAAAGCAATATCTCCACTAAATTTGAGTGTTTACATCTAACAATTCCGAAGATTTCGTGATGACTCATTGAATGTCTGGATATATATGTATGCACACACACACACACACACACACACACACACACACACACACACACACACACACACACACACACACACACATATATATATATATATATGTGACGCAATAAATTCCTCATAAATCTACTGTGTAGTGGTAATAGATAAAAAATACTGTACTCTTCCTTGTGCTAAGGGTTTTGACCCGTTCATTGCCACCTACTTACATAGTCGACTACATCAGCGCCACGACTTCACTCGCGCTCATATTTTATACAACTTTGGGTGGCCATCATCAGCCGATAAACGCCCACTGCTGGGCCCAGGCATTACTACGGGTACAAATGAACCATGACGATAAACATTTTTCTATATAGAATTTAATTGTTTGATTTAAAATGGAAACCAGTTCAGTGATAAGCTGCATCGACTTTCAAAGCAGACGATTGTAGCTAATGATATTGTAGTGTATAAATTATATATTATAAATAGAGATAAAACGCTGTATTCGCAGCAGTGTGCAAATATTACCATGTTATCTTGAAGGGCGCTACAGCTAGCTAGTGAAATTACAGGGGTGGTAGTAATTACGTCTTGGAGCGACGAGCTACTGGTGGTAGGTCTCTGTTGCTGGAGACCGTCTAGTTAGGCAGCAGCACAGAGCCTATTGCAGCCGACAAACAGTACTGTTCAAACATTACTGTGTTCTGGTTTGAAGGGCGCTGTAACTAGTGAAATTACAGGGGTAACGAGACTCAACGTGTTATGTATAACGACGAGCGCGGTACGGTCTGTGTGTACCATCGTATCCAGCGCCACGTTATGGGCAGGCGTATCACTTACCATCAGCTCCGTTGAATGAGGACGATGAAGCTGAATTTGATAAGTCGAAAGGAAGCAACGGATGGATAGAGTAACAAAGTTAGCGCATTAAATAACTAAAACTAATTTCAACGACTAATAATAAAAGTAAATTTAGTCAGACTGAACTGATAACGGCGCCGCGGAGTGCGCTGGACGGATTTTTGACGGTCACCGCCAGTTATATCTATTTTCCTGTCTACGATATATATATATATATATATACACATATGTATATATGTATATATATATATATGTTTTATTTATGTAAAATTTTTATACGTATTTATATTCTCTCTGTGTCTCTATAAACCATACGAACTGCAAAGGAGTGGAACAGCTCGGCGTCAGTATTCCCGTCCAAATTCGACGTAGCTCGTCTTCTAGATTGAATAGACTGTTACGAGGTTAGCTCTTTACCACTATAGATCACATCACCCCTTAACATCAGGTAGGATCGTGGTGAAGCGCTGCACAAGTCGATTTAAAAAATATCTTATCATTTCACAGAGGGCACTGCTTTCTGCAGCACGGCATAAGTAAGTTAAAGCAGAAGGCAGACATTCCTCTTCTTTAATGTAATTTTTTTTAAATATATATATATATATATATATGTATATATAAATACATTTATATGTTTTGTTCGTTAGTTCGTCAATGTGGCCTACAGGTGATCATGTGAATTTTTTTTAATTCAAGTATGCGACAAGGCGAGCAGAACGTTCACCTGTTGTGATACGACTGTCCATATTCATTAAGGACCTGGTGAGCATAGTTGTCGTTTGGTGCTGGCAGAATCGTGCTGGTAATCTATTTAGGATATTGTAGACAATACTGACGAATGTACCCGTTTGAAGACGCTGTAGCTAGTAGCTGTTATTACTGTGGTACTGAAACTGAACGGATTACGTCTAGGACAGTGCGGTGTCGTGTACATCATCCTCACTTGCGCCATGTTATGGGCAGGCGTGTCACTCAATACCCGGTGAGCGTCCCGCTCGTCTCGCCGTCTCGCCGTCGTGTTGTCGCTTATCAATTGCATAAAACATTACGAGCTATAGCGCCCTTAAAACTTGAACATAGCAATATTCGCTCTTTACTATTTGGCGGTGGTTCCGGCGACAATGTATGTATTACATTTTGCACTAATATAACTTAGTATAATGGCTTCCAAACGTAAGGGGTGTAAGGGGTCCCGCACAACAATTCACAGGACTCAAGCCAACCTCACCAGCTCGCGGTGCACCCTGTTAATCAACAGACGAGGCTCTGGCTCCCACTAACCCGCACTGGGTCAGCGTGGTGGGAAATGGCCCAAATGCATCAAATGAACCCCTACAAACGGTGGTCCCTGGTGTCGGGCGTTGATGGCAGCGTCGGACCGATCAATGTAAAGATCTTTGGAGGAGGCTTATGTCCAGCAGTGGACGTCTATCGGCTGATGATGATGATTCTAAATCTAGTATTAACACTAACCCGTTTCCAACTAACGTCAACGGTTAGTACTTAGACGGTCTCTGATACAGACTCACCATCAGCAGTATTTGTGATAAAGGTTTACTTAAACACAAACATAAAATAGTTTATATATATATAGATGTTTGAATAAAAAAGATATATATATTGTCTTTTTTATTCTATATGTATAGAAAGAGTGAGAAAGTGATCGAGGGCGCTGGTCCGTGTTAGCTGAGCAAATGTTTATACGTTGTATTAAAATGGCGATAGCGTGGGTGCAATAACTGTAGTGATGTGCCACCACGTGCACTATCGATGATTTATCATTAAACTTATCGCACAACTGCCGGTTAGTTTATCGATCGAAGTTAACAGGTCTGACAACGTTCAAAATTTAACTCAATTTCATAGGTAATAACCGTCATTAGATTCTAGATATTCTAAATTCTAACCAAGAGCTGAAGTCTATATTTTTAATTTGTAAGAATCATTCGAAAGTTTGGTTTTGGCATGGGGAGATAGCGTGGCTTACGTAACGCGATAACATGCCCTGATACGGAATGTCAAGGCCGCTTCCGGCTTATCGACATCGGCCGGCGTGGGCGCGTCGCATCACTAACCTAGGGCAGGGCCACTTATCAATGTTGCAGGAGATTGCTAATATGAAAATATCGAGTCGGCCGATAGATAGCGCGCGCCGAATTGTGCTAGATTACATTTTACAGCACGAGCTAGTTTCAGTGCTTGCTTTCAGATCTAGGATAACAACGCGTTAGTCGTTTTATAGACGCATCCGTTTCGCGGCGCACGAGACGAGCAGGATGTTCATGTAGTAACTTAAACGCCATTACATCGTAGCATCTCATATTAATGATTCAATCTGACGCTCATATTATTGTGGCATACGGTACATATCATTACTCAAATAACGCTTGCATCATCATCATCAGCCGATAGACGTCCACCGCTGAACATAGACTTCTCCCAAAAACTTCCAGGTTTGTAGGGGTTCGTATGGTGGGATTTGGGCCATTTCCCACCATGCTGGCCCCAATACGGGTTAGTGGGAGCCAGAGCCTCGGTTGTTAATTAGCAGGGTGCACGGCAACCAGGTGAGGTTAGCTTGGGTCCCGTAAGTTGTTGTGCGGCACCCCTTACACCCCTTTAATGCTATCATATATAAAATCAGGTGATATATTTCTCTTTGATCTTTTACTCATAACGTTGAGAAGGGTGAGAGGGTGATGGTCTGGGTAATAGTCAGCCGAGTACTATTTTATACAGATGAGAAGAGGAAGCACAGCATTAGATATGTATTCTTAACGGAAATTTAATGGTCTCTCTGAACACCGAAGACGACGTCAGTTACCCCTGGATTTTGTTCACATGATGGGGTATGATTCTTTTAAAGATTTTCTCCAAAAAAATTAGTCTCCGTTGGACCTCCAACCTCGAACGTCCTACGTCGGATGCAGTATAAACAAAGCTGCTAGAAATTTCCCTAGTGTTTATATGCGCGCGGGTATGTGCCGTAGTTATTTTGTTTACCGCGGCGGCCGGACGCACTCTGGTCGTTGCACTACTTAGTTAAACATACAATATGTATATCATAATCAGTTAAAACACAACGATTAAAAACAACAACGAACAAACGGCGCATGCGCGAAACTACGCACGGAACGTAACGCGCGGGAAGTCCTCATAAAAGATACCCTGCTTCTAAGACAAGGTTATGTGGGGCTTCTACCCACTAAAACCCTGGCTGGTCTCCGTCAGTGCATTGGGAGAGGGGATCCGGGATCTCTTACGGAACGCACCGGTGCCACCCTGCACTCTGGCAAAGTCCCCAGCACCCGCGCTGTGGTGCTACGGCAAACACAATACTACCATGCATTTGCTGTCATCCTAAGGCTCGCTTATTGAACTCTGAGGGCCCTCACCCCCAAAAGCCCACGAACTCGAAGACCATTTCAGTCGCGTTTTACGACGGGCGGGGTATTCCCCTCCCGTCCCTTAGTCCTATCCTTAATAGCCCCAGCGTATAGCGCTGAATGTTTAACTACCTGCGGAGCTGAGGTAACTTACAATTGAATAATGGTGAAGTTATACAAGCACAGTTGTAGTAACGTTCGATCTAAATTACACGTGGTTTCAAGTGACAATAAGGCTGATGAAGCGTTACAGCTCCAGCTGTTATATACAGCCGGAACAGCTAAATGTTAGCAGATTTACAATATGAAGGCAACAGCTTGCTCGTGGCCCGGAAATGAGCATGGGACCTCTGTGTTGTAAGGCTAGCGTTTAACCAATGAGCAACAGAAACAGTGAAATTATTAAAAGCATCGTTCAGTTTGAACCGTTGCATCAAGTGGTCACGTCCAGGTGTTGTGACAGACGAAAACCGATGACGGCGCAATGTAATTGTTTCGCTTCCAAAAAGATTGCATATGAATCGCTCGGCGGCGGGGACAGGCCAAGTCGACTCCTCGCGGCGGTGTACTGCCACACGACTGTCCCCCTTACTGCTTACATGTTAACACACGTTATACATTGCTCGCGGGCAGCTCACGGTGTTACTGTACGGTGGACATAATGGATTGTGCTAACGCGACGTTCCGGTTAAATTATTGGTTAACTTTTAACTGTACGAGGAAATCGGCGCTGTGTCCTCGATGTGATGGTTTGATTTTAACAACAAAGCGATTACCTGTTGAGACGATCCTATAGATATTGCGTCATCGTCAGCCGATAGACGTCCACAGCTGGACGTAGGTCTCCCCAAAGATCTCCACATCAATCGGTCACGCGATTCAGATCGTCGGTCCACCTTGTGGGAGATCTCCAAACACCACGTCTACCTGTACGTAGGTGCCGCTCTAGGACCTTACTGCCCAATGCGGTTTGGTGGGAGCCCGAGCCTCTTCTGTTGATTATCAGGATGCACCACGAGCAGGTGAGGTTGGCTTGGGTGTCGTGAGAAGTTTTGTAGAGCTCCTTATACCTCTCACACACAGACATACAAAAATTCAATAAAAAATAAAGTATGCCGTTTCTCACCACAAGGGATGAATATTTATAATTTGAGACAAAGCTACGACGTGCACCACTTAAGTTGATAACTTTAAAAGTAATTATAAGAGAATAAGAGACTATAAATTTTTGGTGTATCTCATTAGTTCCACTAACCATATCTCCCTTCAAATTGAAACAGAATCCGTCCGATTCCCTGATAATAAAGCTCCGGTGGTGCTCACCTAAGTAGTCTAGTATATATATACTAGACTAAGATATAAAGACTAAGTAGTCTAGTATATATATACTAGACTACTACAAATCTCCAAAATCATTTTAACCATCACAAAATGACTTTCTCAATTGGAGTTAAGTGATGTTTTCATCTGATTGTATTCAGAACCGGTCCCCTCCTTCACATCGTAAAATAATTCCTTCCGCCGTCTAGCAGAAAAAAAATCAGGCATTAGGAAACTGGTAAGAAGATCAGACAAAATGTTACGTATAGAAATTTAGTAAAAAAAAGACGCGATAGTCCAGGGTGTAAATAGGATCTAATGCGGTTCTATTTTGAAGAGTCGTGGGTTTGATCTTGATCTTGAGCATCTAAGAAAAAACTTTTGTAAACATTTCACATCCACCAAATTACCTACATTTGTCTGGTGTGGTAGCTAGGTCTTGATTCTCCCCTTGTGGGAGAAGCTGCAGAGTCCCAGCAGTGGGAACTTGGAATGATTAATCACGCAAAGCTTTTAAAGCGTAATGTTTTATCGGATCTGCTGATATTGCTTCACGTAAAAACTAGCGATATGTGTGTGAATCATTTGTCACGACCAATGCGGTGTCGAAAGGAATTACCGGTAATTAATTACGGGTGGTCCGTGCGGCGAAGGTGGTGGTGCGTCGATCTTGCAATTAGCGAAAGTCCTGGTGGGCTTCCTTCATTGAATCCGTTGTTTGTAGAAATCACGTGTTGTTCGTTGAAATAAAGAGTATGTTAAGAAGCTGGCTCCTGGACGACGGCATCAGTCAATCGTATTGCAATTTTCGTAGAAAAAACAAATTTTACAACATTATTTAGTAAATAAACATTAATATGTAATTATTAAGTATACGAAACTATTATTTTTACTGTTTATAAATAAATAAATAAAGGACGAAATGTCGTTATTACTGAATATGTTATTGGTATTGGTATTTCGGTACATAGATAGTGCGCCGTCCACTCGTGGAGATCTTTGGGGGAGGGCTACGTCCAGCAGTGGGCGTCTGTCGGCTGATGATGACGATGAGACTAAGCGAGGGTTTCCAGTGCAAGTTGCGAGTGTGCAGGATAAGCGCCGTTGTGTGTAATGCCTTTAACGCGTTTCTACGTTAGCAATAATTGGCGAAATAGAATAATTAATTGGATAGGTAAAGTGGTTAGCGTGCGCTATCGCATCGCCGCTGCACCGTTCAGACAAATTTTCCTTAAAAATATTTACAGCGGCCATTTTGTTTCGACGCGTGCTCGTTACCGACTGTACAGGCACATGCAAAATTTTAAGTTCCTACGCCATGAATCCTGATATCATGCGCAGGATCTATGGCCCGATCCAGAGAGACGACGGTGCGTGGCCAGCCCGTTGCAATATTGCAATCGAGACCCTGGTCGGCGAACCGAACATCACGGGAGAAGCCAAAGCACAGACTTCGCTGGTTGGGCAGCTAAGGATGGGAGACGATAGCGTCAAAAGAGCGTTCATCAGAACACCAATTGGCTGTCAACCTATCAGCCGTTCTAGGTATTGCGGGAAGGATGCCGTAGATCAGGACCTATGCGAGCTTCCAGCAGTGGATTGGCATGAGGCGGTGTGAGATAAGCAAAACAGGGGTTCTCTTGCGTCGGAGATTAGGACTCACTTTGACAAATATTGTTAATTTATTCACTTTTTCTTCCTTAGAGATGAAAGAACTGGTGGTATGTCTCTGTTGCTACACACCGTCTAGGTACCACCACAGCTCCTATTGCAGCCGACAAACAGTATTGTGCAAATATTACTGTGTTCGGGTTTGAAGGGCGCTGTAGCTAGTGTAACTAATGTGATAGCGATACGCAACATTTTACAGCGATGACAATGTGGTGCAATGTATATCATACTAACTAGCGCCACGTGATGGGCGGGCGTATCACTTACCACCAGGTGAACGACGTGGCAGAAGACCGGTCTCGTGCCACAGATAAATACATAAATCGCAAACAAAACGCTGCCATGGAAGTAACGACGATGGTAAATATATACTCGTAAATGTTCGTAGACAGTTGAGCGCCCGCCAGTACTAGACTGTACTCAGGCAGACTAGAGCAGACGTCACAGCAGGACGGTCTGCGTCGGCGCTTCTCCTCAACTTATTCAGCACACTATTTAATTAAAACCGATAAACGCTACGTACAAATATTTTATTTTGTAATCATTATGGCGATAGATTATTTGGCGGGAAATTTTTTTTCTTTATTTAGCATAAAAGCGGAGTTTATAGCTGGTGAAAATGCAGTTCATATTTTTCTTTCGCTCTCTCTCCTGAATCCCGTATGTAGGCGAGATCAGCTTTCATTACCTTTTCATTTCTCTCCGCCACCGACATCAGTCACACTGTCATCACGCATGTCTGTATATATATCTTTCTAAATATTCATTGAATCATCACGTGATCTTCGTGAACGTAAACACTCAAAATTTGGTAATGGTCGTTTAGAGGTCAGCTAAACATGGATTTGCCGCTAGATGCAGGCAGGGCTGGACCGACCGGTGTGGAGACATTTGGCGGGGGCCTATGTCCTGTATCGGACGTGTATCATCGATTGATGATCATGAAGAATTTATTTTATAAAATTCCTACCCCATAGGAAGTTACGGGGTTGTTAATAACGGCAGGGGGTACTCCGGAAATATTTCCGACAAATTTCAAGTCTAATTCTATATTACAGACAGCAAAGCGAGCGAGGAATAGCTGGAATGTGTATATATATATAGGGGTATAAGGGCTTCCGTCCAACATCTTACGGAGTGCAAGTCTAGGTCACTTGAACGTGGTGCACCGTGCTGAATAGCAGACGAGACTGACCGCCCACTAACCCGCACTGGGTCAACGTGGTGGGCTAAAACCCAATTCCCTCCAATAAACTCTGTGCAGATCTTTGGGGTAAGCCTATGTCTAGCGGCGGACGTCTATCGGCTGATGATGATGATGATGATGTATATATATACGTGTTGGCGTCGTGTATGACACAGTGAGCAGAGGGTCGCCGCGGGCACGGGCGCGGTCACCAGCAGCAGCAGTGCGCGTGTCCTGCTGTAGCTGCGAGTCCTCAGCGTGCAGCTGGCGGCGCCATCTTGAAGCCCGCAGATAGCGTACGAAGGTTCAGTTATTTGCGCGGCAGACGCGCCAGGTTTTATTCAAATGTTTACAAGTGTTTTCTACGCATTCGCTGTCCGGCTATGATTCATGCGGAACCTAGCAAAAGTTAACAGGATAAGTATAGACCAATAATTACTCTTCTTAAGGTCACACACACACACACACACGCAAGTGTAGCTGCTTCGCGTAACTTTGTAAAAGATATAAATAAACGAGTCTCGTTGTTTATAGATCATTTAAATTATGTACTTTCATCTTTTTAGGTAAATAAACAGTTGTTATTGCAAAACAATATATATAAAGAAAAACAAAGATCTCAGTTACCGGAGACGTAGGCACCACAGTAATCCCTACTTCTAATCCAGTTTGAAGGACGTTGTAGCTAAGTTACCAAAGTATCGAGACAACGACTTACGACTCAAGACCAGCACAATGTTGTCACATGTCATTAGCCATCACGCGAACTTTTCGTTCTTCCGGTTGCTGGGATTTTAATAAGTAAGTTTAACCTTAAAAACAAATTTGATATGCACGAGTTTACATTAAATTTCAGTTGCATCCGTACTGAGACTCGAACCCAGACAAATGGTATATGTGAAACAGGGACGTCGCGATGTTAATTTGTGCGAGTGGTAAGCTAAAACAGGTGTTATTGCGCCGGCGCAGGGCCGCTATCGCCGGACGCACGCCGGACGCACGCCGCTGGCGCTGCCGCTGGAGCTGGTGCGCGACACAACTCCTAGGTATTGAACTTTGTAAGGACAAGGCCGCGTGGATGTTTACGCGGAGCACTCACTCTATTTGCGACGGGGAAATTATATTGTTTATACTCACGTATGTTTATACTTTAGCACTAATTACGGCTATAGAACCTGGAATGTATATGGCTATTGTATCGTTATGACGTAGTTTGGGGAGGCCTGCCACAAGGTGCACCGATGATCTGGTGAGAGTCGCGGGAACCCACTGGGTGCGAGCAACGCGGCACCGATCCATATGTCCAGCAGTGGACGTCTATTGGCTGATGATGATATGTATAAAAAGGCTCCAAGTCACATAAAGGGATAAGAACAGGGCTACACTCGGAGTATACCTGCGCGAATTAAAAATGTGGATATCCGTATAAGGACTAAGGTCACCGATGTAGCACTACGTATCGCTAGACTTACGTGTCAATGAACTGGGTATAGTACTACGCAGTGCTGGAAGGCTTTACATAAGGCAGACCGACAGTCGTGTGAAGGTCGTGAGAAATAAGGATGCAGAGTGTGAGATTAAAGCCGTTGAAATTTTTGGGAGGCCAATGTCCAGCAGTAGGCGTCTATTGGCTGACGATGAAGCGACGATACGAGTGAGATGTTCATCTGATGTGGTGTACTTGTGTCCATAACAACGTGGCAGTAGTTAGGGTCACATATACTACACCGCATTTTGCTCCTCGCTAGGAAATAGGATGTTAAGTCCGTTCATCGTCATTATCAATCTATAGACGCCCACTGCTGGACATAGGGCTCCTCAAAGATCTCCTCCACATACAGCTAGCATGGGCTCCAGTACCGCTGGATACCAGGGGCTGTCGTATATAGGGGTTTAAAATTGGGGCGATTTGGACCATTTCCCACCAAGCTGGCCCAGTGCAGGTTGGCGGGAGACAGAGCCTCGTTTGTTGATTAGCAGGGTGCATCACGTGCAGGTGAAGTTGTCTTAGGTCCCGTGAGTTCTAGTGCGGAACTCGCTACTCCAGTAATTTTACTAGTTATAGCGCTCTTTAAAAGCAACACAGTAATGTTGGCGGCTGCAATAGGACTTACTGGTATACGGTCTTCGGGAACAGCGATCTTCCACCAGCAATTCAATACATACAGCATATAACTGGAATATGATTATGGATATAACCATATTACCATTAGAATGAAGAAGTAAAGAGACAGATAAACAATGACGGTTAACTCATGGACGTGTGTGGAGATATATACACGACGTTTTAACCCTCATTAGTTGAATAAGGATGGTAAATAAAGCTTCAAGATTGTGATATTTTGTTATATATGAAGTTTTATATCTTTTAGTATCAGCCCGTCGTTAAGGCGGTGTATGATTTACCACCAGTCTCTCCTGTTCCACCGCTTCGATCGGAAGTAAGCAAGAGGTCCGCGTACGAGTCCTCCGTCGACATCGAACTCCAGCTTCCAGCTGTACAGTGCTATAAATAAATAACGACACTACGCTGTCACAATATTTTCGTAAACAACAAAGAAATATAACTCTCTGGAATGATTGTACGTTGTAATTAACAACAGTATAATGTATTAACTTAATAATAACTTGAAAGTTTAAAATAAATCGGCCGACGCGGTTTAGTCGGAGCAGTTAGAGTGCCACTCTCGGTTCAATAATATTATAGTTATTGGATATGGTTTAGTTTAACTTTTGGTCAGTTATTTGAATACGACACCCGCCGCTACAGAAGCGCCGATATGAATGTAACATTTTCAATGGGAACAGACAATTAAACCGAGAACACCGTGTGCAGCTCCCACTCCTTCAGACAAGCTGCACTCTGCAAATATAGACGTGTTCCGCATTGGAGTCGGTTGCAACTAGAGAAATGACTGTGCTGATGGGGGTTAACACCTTATGTCTTAAAGTAGTGTATCATCCGAACTAACGCCAAGTGTGAGCGTCTTAATAACTGATCATCGCAACATATAGGCCATTAAAAGAAATATTTAGTGAATGATAACTTTTAGAGACTTTATCGTTTCTGAAGTCTACGAGCCTGGTATGAAGAGCTGTGTCTGTACCTAGAGAGATGAGCTAATGTATCAAGAGGAAAAGACTATTGACAGCACCATTTTTTTTATTTAAATCAGTAATAGGTGATAGTAATAATTGTTAACTACTATCCGATAAGTCTAGCCTTCTGAAGTTTTCATTTAGTAAAGTACTTTATTTTAATACTACTAATCATAGTAATTTCGGTAGACGAACCTTTTCCGATCTAGACAGCTGGTTGTAGTGTAGCCTACTTCTACATACGTGGAAACATTACTAGGTTATGCATGAATCTGTCTAGTGTTCATTTAATTTCGTTACAATAAAACTACGTTCCTAGTTTAAGAGCTTTAGAAAAATAGAGCTTTGATTGAATTCCATTTCCTGTTTTCCTAAATTTTTCCCCACCTTGTCCAAATGTGTGTGCTGGAATGATGTAAATGTAACGAAGCCTTCTTCACGAAACGTTCAACGCGAACAATTTGCATATTTATAAAATTTCCCAAATCTGTCTAAATATACTAATTAAACAAAGAGCTTGCCGGTTTTGTTTTATGTTTAAATTGTATTATCTGCAATATTAACAATTTACGTTTGACATTTATGTTACGTGTCGTTCACTATGTGCAAGTTATTATTAACTTAAACGTATTAAGTACAAATTGTGAGATTTGTATATTTTATTGCTAGTTTAAACTATTATTTATCCAATTTCCTTTCCATTGACAGATTTTCGCGCCATTTTGTCAGACACTGGAGGTGTTTCCGTCCTCGTACGGCCGCGGGCCGCTAGCGTTTTGTGTACAAAAAAAATGTTATCTTTTCTAAGAACAAGAAATGTTACAAACACAACAGCGCGTTCATTAATAAAGTAATAAGAGTGTCCGTAGAAAAAGGCGGAATAATGGCATCCGTTGTCCTAAAACGAGGTTATCCGCGGCGGTCTAACACAATTTTTGTGCAAATAATATTATCATTTGGCACGACCTTGCTCCCAGCTATCACCGAATTTTGCCACTTCTAACGTCATGAATGATAACCGAGAGAAAAAAAAGGGGGGGAAAATAAGTGAACGAGCAACTCACCCGAGTTTGCGCAATCCTGTCAACACTTCACTTCACTAAACGTAAAAAAAAAACGAGTGTCAAAATTGTATATTAGAGCAGTCCGGTCATGTCAGCCGCGTGAGTGCAGTGCCTGTTGGCGGAGTGTCGCGAGCGGCGTGTTGGCGTGTTGCACATCGCGCGGTCGCCGGCGGTCGCCGACTGGCGGCGCGCACGCAAGCACGGCGGCCTGCCGCGCGCGCCCCCGCGCCCCGCCCGCGCACCGCGCACCGCGCACCGCGCCCGCCCCGCGCACCGCGCACCGCGCACCGCGCACCGCGCCCGCCGCGTGCCCCGCGAGCGTACGGCGGGGAGGGGGCGCGCGCCAACTGAAGGGCTGCGCCGCGGTCCCCGCGCGGCGAGCCTCTGTGCTAATTAGGGCTGCAGCGGATACATTTTCGCGTCGTTCGCGAGACGAGTTTTCGCAAGTGAACTTTTCGCATTGGAACACTGTCCAATCGGGGCAATGTTACCGCAGTAACTACGGACTAAATACCAGTAACGACAGTTTTAATTGCAACGGAACCCAGACGGGGGCACCGCATCGCGCGCGCTTTTGGCGAAAAACAAAATGAAAAGATGAAGGGTCGCCTCCGGCGGGCGGCGCTTCCCTCGCCTCCTAAACAAGTACTCACGTACAGCCCTATGCTAATCCATCGTACACTCGCCCTTTTTTCCGGGGTCGTTGCGGGGGCGGGCGGAGGCGGGGGATGCAATTAAAAAGCCGCGCGTGCGTGGGGGACGCGATTAGGATGGAGACGGAGAACGGAATGAGTCTGTCACCGTTTTTTACTTTTTCCTAGTCTGCTGCTCCATGTGCGAATGCTCCCCTTGCAGATAGAAGCGGAATCGATGGTCGTCTGGAGCCGCGATCTCATTACCGTTGCCTCTTTTCCTCCTTTTCTGTTTAGACACTTTCGTCGCTGCCTCCGATTGAATTCAAAATGTTAGATTTCAGAAATGTTCACACTCACTAACGAGTGATTGATTAGCAATTATTGTACACAGTGTCTACGACTGAGGTATGACTGGCATTAATTACTACTGTAGCTTTCACACGGTCACAGATTATGAAGGATGATAAGTTGTCACATGAGTAAAATAATTTAAAACTTGAATTATTATTTATTTATGTTCGTCATAAACGACCACCACATATAACATCTTGTGATATTTATAAACGGCTGCAGGGACCGCTATGATTATTAAAATGAATTACTTGATATTTACTACAAATTGTCATGCGATATGGCATGGTTGACATTGAACTAACTGTTTGTTGCTTTGATGTTGTCTATTTGCGAATCTGGTCGAGGGTGATGTTCGCAGGTCACCAGTAACGCTTTGCGCGGTAAAACAACTCGACCCGTCGTGCCGGCCGACGCGAACACACAAAAGCAAACAAACGCTCGCCGTAGACAGGGGCCCTACGGAGCTCCCGTGTTCGCGCGCTTTTAGCTGCGCCGTGCACGGGGCGCGCTTTTGACGCGCACCGGTTGCGCACGCAAACGCGCGAACGTGCGCCGCGGCCGGACTAGTTTTGGCTTTTGTTTTTTTTACTTTTTTTTTACCGCCGAGCGTTTTCGACACGTTCAGCCAGTTTAGGTGCGAAATATCGTTTAGAAACATAACAACGGGCAAATTGTTATCTGTTATATTCAACTAGTTTATTTTTTAAGATTTAGCTGTTTATTAAATAAAAAAACGGGTGCGGTATTTATTGTTCCCGCTGCTTCGCCCGCTGCTTCGTTCTTCATAAGGAGTCAACACAATGTTTGTTAATACTTTTAAAGGGAAACTATTCTAGACTTCTATAGTAGATCTGAGTATTGATGGAATAAAAACTTCATTTATAAAAACCATAGTCACAGCTGATATTACAACTTCCGTTGTCTCCTTATTAACTTTCCTGTGACGATAGAGTTTACAAATGTAAAGAGTCTATGTTATGTTATTAATAGAATATCCTGTTAAATAATTGCAACCATTTCCTTGAGGATGATGACTAAATGGTTCGTGTTAATGAAGGGAATCTATGTTTAAGTATAAGTAAAGTATTATTAGACTTACACGATTGCTACGTAGACGTAGACCGCGTAGGCTCTGTTTAAACTATTGCCGCCGAGACCAGCAGTTTACTCCATAAAATCATACTTTATATTAGTTATAGTTTCTTGATACGGAACAACGTAACCATGAGTTTAATATCTGCATCAGATACAGCATCCCCGCATCGAAATAGTTTCTGAGATATTATAGCAGCAGATACAATTTGTGGTTCATAAGCGACCTGCTTCAATATAGATCTAACTATGATGTAACAATTGGAACTAGAATCTACATTTGAAGCTGAAGGTTATCGAATCTAGGACGTTCTACCGGTATACCACAGTATCAAGAATGTTTATTTATAAACACTAGATTGCTGAATTAAAAGAGGTAGTCTGATATAAATTGATATATTTGTTTCCTAAATTTCTCAACACTTTATTTTTGTTATACTTAATACGCAAGTTCACGTGTCGCGTTTGATTTTGTTTTTTTTTTTGGTTATAAATTTAATGTTAAGTTTATTGAATGGTGGTTTTATCAACTCGTGCTGCAAAAGTGCAGTTGGTTATGTCCAGATCATTCAGTAATCACATGGTGGAAGATAACCATTGATTCTGCGTATGGTGTAGCTGTGGAGTCTGTTCAAACGATTTCAACGGCCCAACGACACGCACCAGCTCCCACTGCAAGGTTACGGGTACAATCTGATGAAGCGATGAAATCTAATGAACACTTCCCAATATTGTATGCAGAGTATTAATAATAAATATACTGTAGAGAGTATTTTAAAACTATCTTAAATATATATATATTTTACACCAGCGAGCGGGTAGATATTGAGCGACTTGTGGTCCAGGGAATAGTTGAGGATACCAGACCACGAGTAAGAAAGCCTATGAGGGGACTGACCAGATTAAGGCAGTAGTAAATGACTCATCATCGTTGCCACTATACGAATGCACTGGCTGCCATCAGGAAGGAATGGCGACGTATTGTTAAGCTTGCGACCAACACCTAAAGTGATGACCACGACCACTCTATCAAGAGGGATATCGACGGGGAAGAAAGACACGTGGGAGTCATTTCGTGGTAAATGATAAGCTCGTCAACAATAACGTGGCGCTAGTTAAGATGATATACACTGGACCGTATTATGCTTGCATTCAAATATAAGATGAGTCTAGTTACCTAAGTAATTTACTAGCTACAGCGCCCTTTAACACACACAGTAACCTTCGCACAATAATGTTTTACGGCAGAAATAGAAGCTGCTGTATCTACCTAGACATTCACAACAAATCTACTACCAGTAAAGTTCATTCTTCCTCTTGCCCTTTTCTCAGCTATGTGGTGTCGGCACAGTATGAACTTCTCTTCCACATCCCTCATCAGCCGTCACATCTGAATTCACACTCTTCTTACACATGTCATCTTTCACATAATCCATCCACACTCTCTCCGGTCTTCCCCTACCCTTATAACCTTATTGGTAAAAATCTATATAAGTAGATATCGAGAGTGCATCAGATATGGAATATTTATAACCGTACTTATTTTGAGACAGTGGTATTCTATGCAACATTTAATATAATTATAACTAAAAAAAACTATAAAATGTATGGTATACTCTTTTGAAGGAAGCTTAAGAATCTAGAGAATACATATAATATGAAGATTTAGTTTAACAAACCCTATAATATAAAAATATTGTAATTATTGTTTATAATGGTTAATTGTTAACAAAACAAAGATATAGACATACATATGTTTTTCGATATCTATTTATGAGGAATAGGCCTTAAGTGTTGTTACATTTATCAAAGTAAATAGATATCCTGTAGGATATGGGAATCATTATCAAATTTAATGTTGAAAATATTCAGATTGAGCATAATTTTGATTTGACTATTGATTTGACTCTTAATGATATTTAATAATTAGTTTAATTTATAGTTAAATAATTTTAATTAAAAACGCAGTCCTAGTTAGTTTAACAGTTAAATGTTTATTCCTTGAGCGGTGGAGATGCCAGCGGCGGTACAGTAGTGCATTATGGTTTCGACGGTTAGCGGATAGGTGAGAGATTCGTGTGCTATTCTTTTTTGGGGATTATATATGCAGGTTGATCCAATGTGGAGCTCGCTGCGGGCTTGCAGCTCGGCTGGACCCTCGGCGGCCGGCTGCCATTTACATCATAATAGTTGAACGCGAAAGGGTTGCACTGCCCCCGTACACAAAGCGCGAATTGACAACGCCACTTGCGACCACTCACACGACCATCCCGCATATATATATATATATATCTATTCTTGTGTTATTCTAAGTTCACTTAAATGGACATCACAACATTTTACTTCACTATTCAAAATTAAATGAGATGTAAACGAAAATGTAAACGACCTTCATTAAACTTCTCTCTTATCATTTTTAAAACGAGATGAAATTAATAAAAAAATTGTAATGATGCATTTGTAAACATATTGTTAAATACCTATGTAACATATTATATATCTACGGCCCTGTTACTGTAACTTAACAATAAAAGAAGGTCACTACATAATATTATACTGTACTGTAGCCTAAGCAAATCGTAGTTAAAGATTATTTAATTATAATTTTTAATTGTATTTGGTCATGTTTAACTGTTTAAAAATAGGTAAATATTGAAAAAAAAATAGAGTAGATGTTTAAGGGTTGGTACAGTTGGTATTATCTACGAATATTTGTCGTTTTTTTTTTATTAATAAATTTCAATGTATTTAGTTCGGCTTACAACAGAGTACTCACCTCTTCCTCGCGCGTCTCGTTCAGCTCGTCAGCGTGGCAGCGTGGCAGCGTGGCAGCGTAACAAAAACAACGGGCATAACAACAACAAACGCACTAGAAGCCGGTGTCCGGTAAGGAGACACCGCGCCGGACAAACAAACCCGCGACGCCGCGTCGCACTACTCCGCCCAAAGAAAAACAAGAGAAAGAAAACAATATATATATATATATATATATATATGTGTGTACGCGCGCGTGTGTGGAGCGGCGACGGCGGGCAGAGGTCGTGGGTTCCGTGCGTGCGTGCGTGTGTGCGTGCGTGCGTGCGTGCGCGCGCGCGGGGCCACACACGCTGGCGGGTAAACTTAGCGCGGAAGTTTCTGCGGCGCGCGTCCGGCGCTGCGGCCGCGGGCGCCTCAAATATTTCGAATTTGGAAGTTCGCCGCTGCGAGAACTAAACCGTTTACTGTTTCGTCTGTTCTAGTGGTGGTAGTGGTAGAGGTAGTGGTGGCCGTAGTCGCAGTCGCACTTGGCGGCGGTAGTTAGTAGTCCGGTCGCCGGGCGCGTGTGTCGGAAGCGTCCGCCCGTCCGGCCGGGTCCGGCGAGTCTGCAATATTAACGCGGGCAGCGTCCACCTTTTGTAATGAAACGTTCACACATGCTTCCGCATTACCGTACCGATGCCATCAATAATGAAGCCGGGCGGGTAAAAAACAAAACCGGGCTCTACTCCCGCCGAGGCGCCCGCCGACACTACAGCCTCCTCGTCAAAGATCAGAATTGCATATCTGGGTTGCGTTAATGAGAGGGGCCGGAGAGGGAGTGGGGCCCGGTGGGGGGGTCGAAAAAGTGGCACCGCTCGCGCGCGAATATAAATTCATCGCCAAAAAATCATTACGCGGGGGGTGGTATTACGGGGTTCCGCGCGCGGAGGTTCGCCCGTATAGTTTTTAAATCGGGCGCTCACTCGGCGAGGCGCCGCGGCGGGCGGAAGCCGCGCCTTCACTGATGCAGCGTCTCGAGACGGTGCAGGGCTCCTGCAGCGCGCCTTGCGAGCACGCATGCGAGCGCCGCCGTGACCCGCCGGCCGTCAGCCGCCGGCCCCTAGCCGCGGGGCACTTGCTCTCGCAGCGCGCTCGCAGCATCACCAGCGCTATGCATTGCCGTGCACCGCAGCCGTGCAGATCTCGCTTTGCGCCCACGATCGCAAACAGTTTGTGCGTAGGAAGCGGGCACAGTTCCGCTCGCACACGCGCACGCACACGCACGCACGCACGCACGCACGCCTCGCCCGTGTGCGTGTGCGTGTGCGTGTGCGTGTGCGTGTGCGTGTGCGTCAAATTAAATCTAATACAAAATTGCGTTTATGATCACGCCGCCGCACGTATGTGTGCGTCGGAGCACAATGCGAACTCGCGCCCCGTACACTCGGGGCGAGCGGTGTAAATTAAGAACAAAAAAAGTCCATTATCATTTTCATCAAAACAATCATGACACACTCCGGCGCTGACTTACTCAGACATTCGATGAATACTTGGTAAAGGGTTTCTGATGCGCAAAATCATGACAATGGAGTAACATTCGATAAAAAGAAAATATTAATCCAATATGCAATTTTTAATTAATTGCAAAAAAAAACTTAAATAAAATCTATTTAATTAAATGTATTAGTTACTACAGTAATGGCCGATAACGAGAAATGGATAGATTTTTGTTTAAGAAACTAAAATCGAATGATAGTTTCTAATGGTAGTTCCGCCCTCGGGCCGGCACCGGTCACCTGCCGCCTGTCGCCTTGGCCGAGTGTCTGCAGCGCGTTATTAAAGTAAAGAAACCGCCGCCGATTTCCGCCGGCGAGTTCCGCCGCCGAGTTCCGCCGGGGCTACACATTAAGGTAATGCGATCGACTGTACTTTAAACACTCACACAAGTATAATGTTAAAAATGAATTACCAACACAGGCTCCGCTGCCTCCCCGCTACACTCATTTTCATTTCGATGTTTTTGGGTTTTTGCGCAGATGGGGGTGGGGGCGCCCACCCCCCCGCCGTGGAGGCGCCACCCTCGCCCTATGAAAATAGGATATATTTTTATGTTTTATTTGCCGGAAGCCCGTAGCTTAGTTGCATGTTTATTAGAACTTTTTATTAGTAGAAACAATACGGTTTGGTTTTATTCGTTTTCGCATTTCGGCGGATCGCCCGTTACAGCTGATTCGTGAGGACAATACCATCGGCGGCAGTCACGGAACCGCCGCCCCTGATCGGCTTCTACCTTCCATTTCCCGTGTAATCGGTACGAGACGATTGCATGGGAACGCATTCGTTCTTTGGAGACAGCCCCCGCGGCCTGCGAACCGCGATCACGAACACAATCCCTTGTTTTAGTTTCTTACACGAAACCGATTTGGCGATGCGTCCGACGGAAGTCTAAACATCGCTAATTGTATCTCTCTCATTATCTGTGCTCCTGCGCTCGCCAACACTCCTCCAGCCGGAGAGTGGGTACGACGTCACCAGCCGTGCTCCTCTTCCAGCGTAACTAGGGTGTGCCGAGAGAAGGGCGACTTACAATCCTAACTGCGCCGCGAATTAACTTCCGCTTGGATTATAATCAAACATAAAAATATTACATTGTTGCTTTAAATCCTATAATAAAATATTACGTAAGCTTTATTTTACTTAAAAAAACGTTAGTTTGTTTATTTACATTTAGTCGCCTATTTGTAGTTGTGTAAATGTTTATGCACTAGAATTAGAACATATTTGTTAGTGAGAAATATTAGCTAGAAAGTGGAGGTTTTTTCCTCCTTTTTAATTCAGCTTATGTTATTGTGCGTTTTATATTTTGTAGACTGTACTGTTCAAAGAGGAAGTGACGTTATAGTCACATATTGCGTGGAATGTTAGTGTTGCCAACTGTTCAAATAAGTTCCAATGCAGATACATTGCGTTGTACAAGAGAGCAACAAGACACCACTACCGTCTTACACAAATCGATAGACTGGCCAACACAAAGTTACCATCTCTTTCCCTCATCGATACAGATGCTAATTTAATATAGAATAGTTGTATCGTGAATCGTGTATTGGAAGTAATATGGTGTTAGTAAAGTGTTACAGTAACAGCTGTACCTGTTGAGCGCCGCAGACGTCGCTGAATAAATTGGTCAAGGTCAAACTATAGACGTTTACTTGGCGTGACGTCACGCGGAAGTCGATAAGAAGTTAAATAGAAAGAAAATGTATTCAATTAATAACACAAAAACCCGCTCTAGTACCGATTTCTTATACTTCCCGTGATAACCTTAAAGCATCCGTTTTCACGTGACCAATATTCTAAGACATCTACGACTATTCTCCGCGTCACAACGGAGAGAAAAAAAGAAGTTGACGAAAAGATTTCATTTCGAGAGAGAATGGTAATTACTCGCAAGTGTAACGGTAAATTAAAAGATGTTCAGCGTTTCAGCGGAGACGCTCCGGGGGCTCGCGGGTTTTTTTTTCTTATTCCTTTGTCACAGAAAACTCACTGAAGAGTTTGATGCTTATGCCAACAGATCTACATTCACGATGTTAGGTGGTTCCTTACTTCATACACGAACGGACGTTTATGATGACTTGATAATTGGTGATCTCTTCGGATGTTCATATTGTAATAATTGCGATCATCACCATGAAATATCGTTTTCAATTTGAAGGTAGGTGATTAGTATATTTGATGCGGTAAGTAGACCGGGTTATATATATACATGAACGAGGTGAAGCGTGATTAGTTCCACCGTCATTAGTATAATATATATCTCCAGAGATCGTTTGACTCATCACGAGATCTCGGAAACTATCAGACACAAATTCAAACTTTGGTAGAAACATTGCTTATGTCGTTTAGAGGTCAACTAAGAATGCATTTTACAAAATTATTTCCTCGAAGGGAGTTGCAGCGGTGTTACGGCCAACCAAGTGGCGAGCGAGAAACAGCTAGTATCAAATAGAGTCTATAGTACGGTTTATAAATTACCAGGAACAAATAGTGATTTAATTTCATAGTAATGCGGAAGAAAATTGACTCATTAAACAATGACAATCGTTGGAGTTAAAGAGCTTTTTAATATGGTTTCCCAGTAAGATGGATATAAGGGTTTCAGCAAGTCCGCGTGTCTTCCGTAGGTGCGTAGCGGCTCTACGCTTAGCTCCGTGTAGCTGATACGCGCTCCGGCTACGACTCATTTAAGCGTTAATTACTAAGTTACAATCTTTCAGCTGCCACATAACTTATTTAGAAGCTACTTAAAATTTACTTAGATTTATGAATGTACCTCCTTACATTTTTCTTCACAATTTTTTTTTTTGCATAATTTTTCACTTATCAATAATACTATGTTAATACTTAATTATGTAAATCGTTATAGTTTATAATTGCTGTATATGTCGTTTTTACATTACTTAATTATTAATAAAGATATTGAAACAACTTTGATATGAGAGAGAATCTTTTCGTAAACTGAGACAAAGTTCTACATCGTATGAATCTTATGCTACAAATCATAAATCGAAGCCAGCTGAACACAGCTGAACAGCCGATACAGGTTTAGGGTCACATTATCCAAGTGACGAGGTCTCCTCTTTAACTCCGTGCTCACGCGGACCGAGCAAACCTGGCGAGCTCAACGAGTACGCGATAAAAAGAGATAAAAGCAACGTATATGAGGAGCAGACATTTTTCCACCAATCGGCGAATTATTGGAAAAACTAGCAAATGAATTTATTATAGCGACCACGGGGTGCCACCCTAAACCCCCCCCCCTCACCTCTCCACAATAGGGGTATTATTTTATACTTATTATGCCGATATGATGTGATGGTTTTAAGCCGATGCATACAATGGCAGAAATCCACTTTGATTATGACGCCATCCTGTGCTCTTTGTTAACTGTACGAAGGATTGCTTTGGATTTATTTTTTGGACTTCCGACAACCCTCAAACGTGTTCTTTATTTTTATAATTAATCTTGTATTGTTATAGTATATTCTATATTTATATGTATACAGAACTGATAAACGACTTTTCTGCTGTACGTAACTGGAACGATGAGACAACACAGGTCGTTCAATTTCCAAATTCAAACGTCGCTTCATCTCTTCGTGTATACACATCTTATTGCTGCCTACTTGCACAGATCGTCGCTCCAGCTCTCGATATCCTGATGTACATATACACAAGTCCTGATCGTGGTCCCATTCAAGACTCTACCTGCTCACCAGTACGTTTGCTTAAGCGTTACCTACCTATAATACATTACTACCGCTGGTCACTAGGGGCTGTCGTATGTATGGGTACATGTGAGGGGATTTGGGCCATTTCCCACCACGCTGGCCCAATTAGGGTTGGTGGGAGCCAGAGCCTCGTTTGTTGATTAACAGGGTCCACCAGGAACACGTGAGATGGGTTTGGCTTCCGTGAGTAGTGCGGAAACCCTTACACAACTGTAAAAAATGTCTAGTTGTCAACATAGGCCTTTCCTTCCGGATGTAATTATCGCACCTGTCAAGGTTGGCATATAGGTTGGCAAGCGGAACATGTTGGTAGTGGTAACAGGGAAAGCAGCTGCAGTTTTTTCTTAGTGTAGTTCCGTATTAGTCGCCTTTTACGACACGTCGAGTATAGAGCGGCAGCAGGGATACACTGTTGAAGACGACTACATGTAACATCTTATTAATAACACCTCTTTTGAAAATGCCTCTCCAACTGGTGAAGGTTGGAGATCAGCGTGGTGCAGTCCTTTCTGTCTCCGGTCCGGCGGAACAATTTGGACGCCCTAGATATGCCAGTCCATTCCCTGATATTCCTCAACCATGACCTTTTCCTTCTCCCTACCTTTCGTTTTCCAGAAATAGTATAATAAACACCGAGGTATATATTACGAGTACATAAATACTACTGTATACTTAAATGTAACTGTTAACGTGACTTATACAGTTAGCCAAGTTAAAGCACACATTGAACACAGTAATGTTTGAATACTGATTGACAGTAAATTTGAGCTGCGGCGGTTTACTGAGCTCGTGGTCTATTTGATGTGAATTCTTACCTTGTTGCCTCCTTAAATCAGATGAGCCTGTAACAAGGGAATAACATTTAGATATATTGCAACAGATACGGGGGAGGTTTTTTCGTAGAATAAACCAATGAAACGAGGTTTACCTTCACCTGATGGTAAGTGGTACCGAGTGGCGTACCAAGTGGCGCGCGCCTATAACAACGTGGTGCTACTGCTAATTAGTTTGTTATGTACTGCACCACATTGCGCTCGTCGCCTTGAGATATAAGATGTTAAATCTCCATACCGCAGTTGTACACTTGATACAGCGTCCTTCAAACCGGATGATAGTAATGTTTGCACAGTACTATTTGTCGGTCTCCGGCAAGAGAGACCGACCGCCTGTATGTTATGAAACGTTAATTTTTGTGTTAAATTTACATTTGCAACGAAATTTTCAGCTGAAGACTGGCGAGGCGCCGAGGAGCCGTCACCAGTTGGTCGTGCTGCAGTGAATGCTGCGCTCTGTTTGTAACGTAAACTCTGCACGTCTGCGGACTATTGTATCAACTGTGCAAATGGAATATTCTCCAAGTCTACCAGAATTAAGTTCAACTATATCCACTAGTCCGACTATCTGGTTCGAAGGTCGCGGCAAGGAGCTGGATGCGGGCAGCGCGGGACCGATAGATGTGGAGATCTTTAGGGAAGGACTATGTGCAGCAGTGGACGTCTGTCGCCTGATAATTATGATGTATCCTCTTGAACGAGGAAATCTTTATCTATGAGACGTTTGAGGACATTAGTTTTTGGAATCGTTTAATGTATTCAATTCATGTTTTGTTACTTAAGTTATTATAAAATGTAAAATGGCGTCAGATCGCTTTTCAGTATTTTTACCTCTTTACTGATAACCAGTTAAACGTGCAGTAAATTTAGTAGTAAATATCCGACAATCATAATGTCAGTTAAGATGGTTACATAGATTCATACCGTGTTCTTCGCCTAAAGACTTGTATGAGTATACTAATATCCAGTAAAGTTTCAATACTTTTTGTAAGTAAAGGTTCAAGTAAGGACACCATTGAGCTGTCTCACAAGTAATATTGTTAGATCGGAAAACCAGGTATCAGACATCATCCAGTATTTCTTTTTCAATCATTACTACGACATTAAAGGTCTACCTGGGGTGATAGTTTAACTTGTATGAAAATACTCCAGGACTGGTTCCTTTCTATTAGATAATTACAAAGGAGACTACAATTACAAGCACGACAACTCACGGGACCCAAGCCGACCTCACCAGCTCGTGGTGCACCCTGCTAATCAACAAACGAGGCCCTGGCTCCCACTAACCCGCATTGGGCCAGCGTGGTGAGAAATATCCCAAATCTCCCCATATGAATTCCTATGCCCAGCAGTGGACGTCTATCGGTTGATGATGATGAAGAAGTAAATTTTGTGTCTGTAGATATTAAAGATATCATTTATACCAAAGTTTTTTTCGAATACCCTCCGCTGTTACACAAAATCCGCTCACTATGTAATACCGACACATTTTTAGTATTTTAAGTTGTAAGATTTTTTTTTTAAATCAGACTGATCTAGTATAACATATGCACTATAGTCTGGATTTAGTCACTGCGGATATGACGGCATTAGTGTTTTCCTGTAGTCATAACTCTTAGCCTTTTAACACGCTGCTCCATTTTACTTAAAAATATATATTATATATATATTTTTTTTTATGTATACCCAAAAAAAATTACGAATAAGTAGATTTATTTATTTTCTTTTTATCGTTTTAAGTAAATCAATAAAGAGTTTGTTTATAGCTTTAGTTGACTAAAATTTTGCTGATAGTTTATTCTTTTCTATCTTCTGTACTTGATAGTTTTTTTATGGTTCCTGATAACCAAAGGCAGTGTTAGAAACTTGCTAGAATATTCTACTTACGTACCTTTAGTGTCCTATAAGGGAACTAACAAGAGAAAAATCTCGGAGGAAGAGCTGCAGTAGATAGATCAGTATTGCACATTGTCTGGCTGTTGATTACTATAAAGTAATTTTTGATCTTTCTTAATCGCATATTACCTGTAACTGATTAGTAATGGTGTTAATAGTTTATCTATTAACCGTGAACCTCCAAGAGGCTGGAGTTTAAGGATATATCGCTGGTTGAAAAGTGTAGTTGAACCGGTTACCGCTCGCGATTTAAATTGCAAATGCATCCGGCGGGGCGGCGGGCTCACTTAGCGCCTCATCGACTACTTGTAGTCATTTTTTATAACTACATTACCATGTCACAGGAATATTTACTGTCAAAAGAAAACGGTTGAAGGTTCTATACTTTCTGGTTCTTTATATTGTTAATAAGCGAATAGGTCGATGTAGTAATAGAAAGTCGCAGGTTCGATCATAATGCATCCGGTTTTTTTTGAGCTACAGTATCAATTTGGAGAATCAGCTGATGCATATATAATAACTTAGTTACTAGCAATTGAACGTTCGAAGTTACTTATCATATAGAAAAGAGAGAGAAGAAGAGATTAAGAAAGAGAGATCAAGACTTCGGAACATTGACTTATCAAAGCATCGCTTTCGATCGCCTAAACGCACACGAGAACCCACAAAAGGATTATTAATAATTTGTATATAAATACACGTAGAACACTCATTTACAAGTGTACCTTATATATAATTTTTAAGTCATTGAAATAGAAAAATACGCGGAAACCCATATGGAGACAATATGAAGACTCCAACGAACGTTGAAAGTGGAATTTAAATATGTAAGGAATTAGGAGAGCGGGGTGGGCTGAGGTGGGCCGGGGCGCTGGGGGTGTGTGTAGAGAGGGTAGGCGGTGTAGAGGGGAGGGAAGGTTTTTCAAAACTAGAAAGAGATGAACACGCTTTAGTATCGCGATCTGAGCCGCGGCGCCGCTTCCGTTCGCACACGCGATGAAATTAGAAGGGATAGATCTTAAGATAAAACTTTAAATTGAAAACTATATGTGAGAGGAAACATATGTTTCTTTAATTAGTGATTATTAAATGACATTAAGCTATAATAAGGCCGATGGGGATAAAACTTGTTCGGTCGGAATAATTTCATTCTCATCCCGATTCGAACCCACCAATATAATTACAGCAAAAGATTTATAATTATTATAATCACTCACACAGAAAACATACACACACATAAGTATATTACAAAAAATTGTTTACTCCACCATTACTATGTAAATATTAACTTAGGTCAGGATCTTGAAATAAAATCTATGTTTAGTTCGACAGTAGAAGTAAACGTTGTATTTAATTAATAAAATAAATTACTTAAGAGTGATATACATATATATTATAAATATATAAGTTGTATGTTGATGTGACGTGACTATCGTATATATGTTTTCTTTTCTTTCAAATTTGTTTCTTTCTTTCTTTCTTTCTTTCTTCAATTGTACTTTCCATTCTATTCATCGCCTTGCTTTAAAAGGAAAGGATGTATGTTTATATATCGCTCTTCCTTGACTTTCTTTTTTTTACAATATTTCTATGCTTTCTTTTAGTGTATTTTATTCTTAATGTGATGTTGTGTATATCATCCTCATTACCGCCACATTATTACGGGAAAGCATATCACTTACCATCAGGTGAACGTCCCGCTCAATGCGGTATTGTTAATCAACTAGCGCCGCGTTGTTATGGACAATGGCCACTTCACGGCGTGGTGTGTGTCTGAGGACGTGTCCTGGACGGCGGTGCCGTGTGGCGCCCACGCACGCGCCGTAATGAGCGCCCGCCGGGTGTGGGTACTTAGACAATTTTACAACTGCGCCGCGCCGTTTTTTGGGAGCCGCGCGCCCTCAGCGCCACAGAGCAACGCGCGGACAGATGCGGCACGAGCTACTACACTAGTAATGATCTACCTAAACGAACCTTTTTTTTTAGGGGTAAAGGGCCCGCAGTCAACCTCATATATTTTTAGTACCCTTTTAATAACAAGCAAGGCTCTGGCTACCATTAAACTGCATTAGGCCAGCGTGATGGGAAATTGCCCAAAAATCCCCCATATAAATTTCTACAAACGACGGCGTTTGATGCCCATTGGCACCGGAGACTTTGCTGAATGTGACGGACGTAGGCAAGGCGCTGGTACCAAGGTAGCGCAGGACCAATCGATGTGGAGCTCTTTAGGAGAGGCCTCTGTCCAGCTGTGGACGTCTATCGGCTGATGATGATGACCCAAATGATACTCTGCTTCTTGGGATAGGTCACCCTTAATGAATAGTAAGAGACCTTGGTATCTTCCACGGAACACACCGGTGTCTACACAGCGTCTAAGCACCTCCTATTTGCCGTAACTACTGCTACGACAAGTGCGACTATCTTATACTTGTCGTTATCCCGAGCTCGTTTTCTGGACTATGAGGACACCCATCTTCAAAGCCTGCGAATCCGAAAATCTCTTTAGTCAATCGCCTTCTACGACATGCAGAGCTTACTTTAGTCCTATTCCTACTAGCTCAAGACATCAGGTCTGACCTAAGTGATGCTAGAGTATCATCATAAAGAAATCCATTCCTCATCGTCCATCATTGTCCGAACAGCGAAAGACTGGAACAGTCGACCAGCGTCAGTATTTCCGTCTGAGTATAACATGAGGAGCTTTAAGAGAAGAATGTATAGGCTTTGCTTAGATAAACTATAGATTATTCATTTTACTTTTTCTTTCTTATTGTTTACTTAAATAAATAATGTCGCTTAATATGCCATCGTTACAATTATTCTGGCTGACACTTGGGGAAGTAAGAAGAGGCAGAAAACCGGCGCTGATCGAAGTTGCTGTTCCGGTTATCAGCTCAGCCGTCTCCTGTTGCCTCAGCGAAAGATCATAAATAAAAATGTATATGTAATAGTACACGAGACCGATCGGTGTGGAGATCTTTGGGGGAGGCCTATGTCCAGCTGTGGATATTTGTCGGCTGATGATGATGAATAGTAAGTAATATAAGACAATAAAGTAATTTTTGATATTTATTAACATTTTTAATATAAAAATCTCCAAACAATTTCGTTTTACTGTTAGTGAGATTATTGGTAAGCGAGAACTTTAAAGGAACAGGAAATAACTTGCACCGGAAATGTCCACATATTCATACAGCACTGAAACACGAATGGGTTGGCGTTTGTTGTAAAACATTATTAATATAAATAGTTACTTGAAATGGTGTTCACTTATTGAATAATAAAATGATAACATCCGGATATAGGATATCATGTTTAAAATCATATACGTAAGTATTGCAGTCTCTGTCTACCGATAAACCAATAGTGTGTTCCGGTTAGAAGGGTGATGATCCATTCAATGTCAGGAGGGTAGATGAAGAGAACTAACGATAATAAATGTCCATGTGGACCGCGCCCTGGCCTCTGTGACTCGTAGAGCATGCAGTACCATCGGGTCTACGAACTGAGCTACGAACTGATTATAAACCACTAGCTAGATAAGATATTGTTAAAAACACAGAGGTGTCTAAAGCTCGAAGAGTTTGGATGGTGAGGTTTTTTGACAGACTCATGTTGTCCTGTCGCCATATACATCATCATTATCATAGACGTCCACTGCTGGAAACAGGCCTCTCCAAAAGATTTCCGCTTTTGTAAGGGTTCGTATTGGGAGCGGGTAACACCGGTTGGTGGGAGTCAGAGCCTTATTTATTGATTAGCAGGGTGCACCACGAGCAGGTGAGTTTGGCTTTGGTCTCGTGAGTCCCCGTCCATACACATCATATCTTCGCAATGCTTCACTATCATCATTAACATCATACGAAACGAGGATCGCATGATAACCCAGTAGAGACAAAGAGATATAGACAGAGACTACGTGGTCTCTTTGTAAGTTAAAAAAAATAATAAGCAGTGTCCTGTCTGTAGCGTGTACTCCGCGGGTTCTGTAGGTGAGTACAGATCTGCATACGTCGAAATAACTTAGGGGGTCCGGTGGAGGGGGTGTTTCGGGGTGGCCCCGGTGGCGCGTTAATGTGTGCACGTTCCGCTCTAACTTAGAATAAGAAAATTTCGTAGACGTCACAGGAAGTCATTAAGTTAAGGTAACACTGTAAGATATTGACAGCCTCTTACATGGACCGTGGTGCGGTGGGGTGTGGTGTAGTGGAGGCCGGTGGGAACGGTGTGGGGGAGGGGGGGGGAGGTGACTTTACCGCGTACGTTCTAATGTAATACATTTCCTTAAATTCAATTTCACTCGAAACATATCGTAATGATTTACTTATATGTATATATGAAAAAAGTTGGTGTGTAATGTCTGTGACTGATTCATTATTAGATCCTCTTCTTACTCAAGCGCAGTGAGCATACTTTACTTTGTTCCAATTATATACAGGTGTTGGAGTAGATAATGAAGTTGTTGCAATTATAAGTCGAGGTGTGCGTGAGGATGTACAGACATTATAACTGTTCGTGTTATTAATATTATATACCCGTAGTAGCTTTACAAGAAGAGTGAATTATATTGATATTAGAATGTTTACATTGCGTCGCGTTGTGATCATCACCTCATCAGACCGAGAACCGATTGAGATGTTCACCTGATGGCAAATGATACGTCGGTCCATAGCAACGTGACGCTGGTTGGGATGTAATCCATAGCATCGCATTGCGCTCGTCGCCTTAAGTTAGGAAGGTAACGTTGTACACTGGAACACAGTAACTCTTTGTCGGCAGAAGTAGATGCTGTGGTACTCATCAGAGAAACCTTCACATTGCTATCGGTCAAAAAATGTCAAAGGTT
This sequence comes from Ornithoptera alexandrae, assembly GCA_029030555.1. NCBI lineage: Eukaryota > Metazoa > Arthropoda > Insecta > Lepidoptera > Papilionidae > Ornithoptera > Ornithoptera alexandrae. Next base: position 10,808,686 of record JARDVY010000041.1, on the reverse strand, counting down.
TTTCGATACAAAAACATCGCATCATGTCAACGCCAACGGCGCTGCAGTGTTATTGGAAAAAATGTTAAAAAAAAGTGGAACGACCTTGAAAACCTATTTCACATGCCCCATGGTCGGGGGCGGATTTACAAAAAAATACGGACGTATTTTTATTCCGGGGGAGCGACACGAAAAGTGAGAGTGTGGGCGATTTTTAGTTGCGCTGTTTTTTTTTTATTTTTCAAGAGAAAAACGCGGAACAAATGAATGAAAAATATTTTTTAGGGTTCGCGCGCAGATTTTAGAGACCGCGGTGTGTTTACAGAAAAAAAACGAGATGAAAAAAAAAAGAAAAAATATTTGGCCATCGACATCCGGCGCCGATAGGCCGGTCTCTATTTCGCGCTGAAAGTGAAATAGATTTCCGTTTCAGGCCGTGCGTCTAGTTTATTGAGCTTATAAAGCCTCTGTGTTTTTTTCCGGCCATTCATTCAGTGTTGCCAACAGCACTGCTAAAGTTTATGATACGGTTTACTAATCAACAACTGACGTGTAGTAGATCTTGATCACTGGACTCACTAAAAACCTGATAATCTCTTGATAGGATTCACTGGTGGTAGATCTCTGTTGCCGGAGACCGTCTGGGTAAGTACCACTACAGAACCTATTGCAGCCTACAAACAGTACTGTGCAAACATTACAGTGTTCCGGTTTGAAGGGTGGTGTAGTTAGTGTTATTACTGGAGTAACGAGACTCAACATCTTATGTCTCAGGCGAAGAGTGCAATGTGGTGCTGTCTACAAAGTCCTAATTAGCGCCACGTTGTTATGGGCAGGCATTACACTTACCATCAGGTGAACAAAAAAAAATGGTCTACCGTATCAACCATCATCAGGTAAACATCTCGTCGTCGAATAAAAAAAGTATATTCTTAATGGTCTCCAGCTAGAGACGACATCAGTAAGTATATATTATCATCATCATCGCCGTCGTGAGAAGGAGGTTTTTCATACTTAAGCTGAAAAGTGTATTAGTAATTGAATAGTTTGTGGGGTGATAAATAAAAGAGTTAGTAATCTAGTAGAGGGATCGAGTGATAGAGCGGTAACTTGGATCCCACGGGTGGGCGGCTCGTTTTGACAACTCTTGCGACGCGCGGCTCACACGACGAGCCCGTAATAAAAATTATATGCTCCAATTTATGATGGTGGGTCGAAGAGGGGAGGCCGAATATTCCACTCCCCCCACACCCCCCCACACAACCCCTCCTGATTGCGGGATCGAATCTCGCTAAACGAACGCCGCGGCCGAAGGGTGAGCGAAAAATTCCGCGGCGGGGCGCAACGGGCGGGGTGCGCGCCCCCGCGGAAAGCGCGATACAGTTTTTTCGCCATTATCCCGACTCGCGCCAACTACGCGCCGGAAGCGGCCGGATCTGCCAGTAATTATTGAATTTTATTCGCCCGCCGCCGCCGTGCCAAGCGGACACCGGCCGCCCCGCAGCCGACCCCGGCCAGCACCAACTAACCCTATCCCCAACAACGCGCGGGAGTAAAATGTATCCGAATTAGCGCACTGCTCCTGGCGGCGCACTTTGTTTTCGTTACAATACAACACACCTCACGAACATCGACGGAAACACCAACTTACTTCCACTCAACTTAAGCCATTATACTATTTCAACTTAATAGTAAATAGATTAATAAACATCTGTAGACGTCTGAGAGAGACTGAAACACACCCTTTCTATTACGCAGCACGTAAAGTACTTAAAACAAGATATGAAGTATATATGAAGCGTATAACTTAGCACTCAACAGGACATAGGACAATAAGTAAAGACTACTTACTGGTGGTAGGTCTCTGCTGCCGGAGACCATCTAGGTACCACAGCAGCTCCTAACACAGCTGACAAACAGTACGGTGCAAAAGTTACTGTTTTCCGGTTTGAAGGGCGCTGTAGCTAGTGAAATAACTAGAGTAACGAAACTTAATATCTTGTCTCAGGCGAAGAGAATAATACTGCAGTATATATCATCCTAACTAGCGCCACGTTGTTATGGGTGAGCGTATCACTTACTATCAGGTGAACGTCTCCCTGGTTTCACGGTTTAATAACAATTACTATAGTTACAACGTCCTTCAAACCGGAACATGGTAATGTGATACTCGCTTGCATGGTCTCCGGCAACAAAGAACTAGCACGGTTAGATAGATCTTCTTCTACCCTCATCACCATCACTAGTTAACCAACACGTAGGCTTCTTATCAACAGGTATGTAGGTTCTAATAAATTGTTATCCAAGATGAGTACAATTCTGAATATACTATCTCTATCTCTTTCTCTCCTCGTTATTTCAAAGACACGGAAGCCGCTGCCCCAATTACCTTGGAGACAGCATTTCCGACTGGACGGAGCAAGAGAGAACTTCCTTATCAGAATAATCAATGATATCATTTATTCAGCTCCACAAAACGGCTTGGTTATTTTCCACCGACGCGCGTAAGGGGTCAACAGAACCTGCCGTAGAGCCGGCTACGTCGTGGCGTAGTACTACGCCGTAGCGTTTCTAAATTATTATTACTACGGAATTTGTTTTCGTCTATACCAACGCGAGCCCGCTTTAACTTTGCAAAGTACATGAGTGAACACGCAGACACGATTCTCAATTCTTCTATTATGTCAGGATCAGGTCGTACTTGACCTGCCTTAAGCACACTTATTTCAGATGACTTTTTTTCTTTATTGTAAAACCTTATAGCGAGGTATACAAAAGGCGAGCTAAAGCCCGTTGGTGTTCTCTACCATCCAACCTTCGGTGAGGTGAGATGTTGTGGCAGGTGATAACAAATGATTACAATATATATAGATATATAGATATCCACCTATGTAGACACTCACAACGATATCTTTGGAATCAACCACCACTATAGGCTTTATAGGAATATTACGAATTGTTTTTACGAAGTTCTTTCCTTCAAGGAACTTGCGGGGGGTCACAGTCATCAAAGCGGGAGGGGCTGTTCTCTACGGAACTATTGTATGTGAAATTTATTTTTTACAACAATAATTAAGTTCTCACTTAATGTTTACATGCGCCACATTGTTTTGTCTTGATGTATAAAGTTATCGTCTTATTCTAATATGTTTAACAACTACAGCATCCTTCAATCAATGTAATCAATGTTGCCTGCTTCTAACTACTTACATCATCGATCTATTTTTTCATTCTTTCCATCTTATTATAGAACTAAGTAATGTATCGAAGAGGTGTACAACCTTATTATAATGAGAAATGAATCTTTATGAATTTAAGAGTGAGCGAACTGGGCCAGAAGTAACTCGGTCAAGGAGAGCAAGATTTGCTTCCTTACTGCGCAACACGCCGCCGCACCCCCTCCCTTTGCTTAATTTAAAATGGTGTATTTGTCTTAGCTTCAACTTAAAATTATCACAACTTTCTTTATATAATAGATGAGTACATTAATTGAAGTATTTATCTTGTTTTAACACATGAAATTATTTATAACGGATTCATCTACTTCCTAACCTCTTGAGTACTGAGGGATGGACTTTGGACTCACCTTTCATATTATTGTATATACTATATTACCGTCCATATAAGAGAAAAAAACTGTAATTCTATTCATATATATCTATATTATAAAATTATATATCAGAATGTGATAGTATTTTAATTATTTTGTATTATATTAATAACTTATAAATATAGGAAAGAATATATATAGTTTTCTAAAAAAACTATCGCTGAAGTTAACACTCCTCTCGTACCACTACAATGCTGATTATCATGTTAACACTTTACCATATTACCACCACATTACAAACTGTTACCAAGTAAAGAGGCAACAGAAAAAAAGATACAGTTTCTATGTGATTAGTTCCGACATAACGATGCCGTCGACCCTCTGATGATGCCACGATTACTGTGGTCACCCTCATGATTGGTGGTACAGCTTATGTTTAGCATTAGCCATCAACAAGATAAAATAATGACGATGGATTGAAAGCATAAAATATCTCTGGAATAATTATACTTAGTCTAATATTTCACTATAAGTCAAAGCTTGCGTCTCCTTTGAGCCTCGAGCGGCACCATCCAGCATATCTAGATATTTGGGAGAAGCCTATGCCCAGCAGTGAACGTCTATCAACTGATGATGATTACCTATCTAAACGTTTCCTGTAACCGAGTCCTGCTGCCGTTAAAAACCCATCAGAGTGTTTGGAGTATTGGCAAATTATCATCTCCTATAAATAGTCTTACTCTCTCTAGTACAAACATCTGTCTGTTTGTGATCGGGTTTTTGTAATGTGCTCGGCTCGCGAACTTAGATGAAACGTGCCGGGGGTGACGAGCCCCCTGCCCGTGCACCCCTACCTCGCAATGATTTAATACGAAACGAATTCGTATAATACTTATTCACTTGAACTGGAACCGCAATAAGTACAAATTAAAATATTCAACTGATGTGTTGATGAAGAGTCGTTTTCTAGTTTCCTTGCTCCGGTTTCAAGGTCCAAGCTTTCCAACAAGATACTAATCACACAAATGTAATTAAGTAAATATTTCGCATAGGACCATTGACCATTTACTTGTCTTTTAATAATTATTAAATATTATATTTAAAGTTAGAGCTTATAAACATTTGAAGATATTGCACACCACTAACGACTTTCAAGGTTCTCTAAACCGGATACTTCCTAGAGAAACTAGGAAAGATATCTAAACCGTTGTAATGATCTAATAATGTCTGTAACGTGAACTTAGTAAACAATTTAACTTGATCCCTACACAATAACCAACAACAGTTAAGTTAGTTTAAGAGGATAACCATTTTAATAATATTATTTTGTTATACAACGAAGCTTGATGTTCATGCAGAAAGCGTAGCACCAAGTTGCGTGTTAAGACATTCTTAGACTTATCTTAGACTTTGACCTTTACTCTCACGGCCTAACTATATAGTTGGCCTTTTGAACTGGGTTATAGTAACTGTTAAGGTAATGGTATGGTATGGTAAGATCATTCTGAACACATCAGGCAAGTGCCGGTACGACAATGACTTGGTCTTTAGATCTCAGCTTACTCTCGATCGCGGAGACTGCTGCAAAGGGATAGTTAGTTATATCCCAGTTAATCCAATTAGCTGATTGACATCATGTTTGAGTGGTGAAGAGCTGTGTAAATTGCAAGTGGTGGTGTACCACCAGCAAAGGGAGTGCGGTGTGAAGGGTGCGGGACACAAAGCGGCAAAAGGCCCGACTCCGCGCCGCCGCCGCAGCCCGCGAACGCACAGAAAGACAATTATATATTGTACTCATTTCAACATATAATGCATAAACATGTATGTATGTATGTATGTACGTACGTACGTATGTATGCGCGCGTGTGCGGGTGCGTGTGTGCGTGCGCGCGGGCGTGTTTGTGTGTGTCGGGATGTAGGCGTCACATTGGGGGCCCTGATTAAAAATCATGACATGCGCAGAGTCATTTAAAAACTACCGGAGGCTGGGTTAATTTTTAAGTATTGATCAAAAATTGCGTATATGTGCATACCGGGGGGGTTGTGCGGGGAGAGAGGATGGAGGCCGGGGAGGAGCGGCGGGGCGTGCAGGGTTTAGGGGTCGTGTGGGGGGCGGCGGGGGCGCGCGGCAGGGCCCTCGCTGCGTGAATTAGAATTTTTTGTTGGAAATTTGTCATTAGAAAGTTCTTTTGTTGATGCGGGTCGGGTTTTATTATTTCTCTTTTGGATTTTCGCGGTTTTTTTTTCTTTTTCTATCTCGCTACGCCGTAGCGGTCGCGTAGCAGCGTCGCGGCAATCGCTGTGACCCTCGTAATTGTAGCGTAAGATGAGACTGAAGACGATAGCTTTGTGTCGCCCGATCATGAAGCGGAACTGATTTTTATCATAATTAGTTAAATTTGATATGACTCCACCTCCACTGCACTGCCAAGTTCTTTGCGAATTGTCAGGTTTGAACTTCTGGAGCATCAGTTCTCGCACATTTTCTAAGTTAAGCGAATCTACAGCGTTGAACGAAGAACGTCCAGAAGGATCATATAGGGATACCGTACAATATCCTTGGAGGCGGCGACAGTCTTGGCTCCATTTCCACCTTTGGGTATTCTGGCGAATATGGATGCGGGGGTGTACGACCGCATCCGCGCCATCCGCCAGAGCGTTGGGAGTGAACCAGATAAAGTACTTAAGACAGCAGAACGGCAGTATAGGCGTACAGCTTTTGCATCGTGGTACGCTAACGTATTGTGGGGCTGACCCTGCCGGTCTTCGATGTCTGGATGCAACAACGTGAAGGAAGTGTTACCTACAGACTTACACAGATATTTACCGGGCATGGGTTTTTCACGGGTTATCTGAGTAAGATTGGACAAGATGCGACGGCGGATTGCTTTCACTGTGCAAGAAGAGAGCAAGATTCCTCATCGTACACGCTCGCGGTCAGCTCGGCATGGGAACCGGAGCGGCCGATCTTAATAAATCGGATAGGAGGGAACCTCGCATTGACAGCAATCGTGTCGGTGATTGTTGGCAAGGAAAGCAATGCGTGGAGGGCCGTAGCTTTCTTTTGTGAAACTGTAATGGTACAAAAGGAGGCTGCGAGCGGGATCGAGAGAGCACAGATCCCGTTCGGAGACGAAGCCGTCGTGGCGCTACCGTGCGTCAACAAGACGCACCGGTGAACAGTGGTCCCCTTAACATAATGGGACATTTGAGATCGTTGGCGATCAGGATAGGGGTTTTCATCGCCTTCTAAATGACCCAGAGGAGGATAATGGCTGGACGTGGTCTCCGGACATTGAAGTAGTACTCACGTGGTTGGTACAAGACGGATTATCCCAGCATAACCTTAGCGAGACCGCGGTTGTGTTCCGAACGGAGATCCCGTGACCTCTCCATACGCCGAAGGTGACCACCGAGGGGGTTTTAGTGGGTAAAAATCTCCACATAACTCTCACTTCGACCCAGAAAGCAGAGAATCTTTTCAAAGATTTCCTCCCCGAAACAAAAAAAATAGGCTTCCTTTGTTGTGCAGAGCCCTTACACTTAATGAAAACTTTGAATACTATTGAATCCATAACAATAATAATGATCACCAAAAATAAACAACCCGTGATGTAGTTGATGAAGCTAATTAAAACCGGAAGCGGAAGTGTTAATAACGCGAACCATTTACTTTACATATTACAAATGTACTTAAATAATAAAGCTCTATGTATATGCGAAGTTAGCTTTTTAATTAAAAATACGAACTTGTTAGGCTTTCATGCTCATTAAGAGGCTGGTGTCGGTACAGCATCAGCTGCAGCTTCAGCGGCACAGCTTTCTATATCAAATAATGGTTTAGTTTTGTTCACATTGATTCAACGAAGCGACTACACTAGATTCACCTGATGGTGAGTGATGCGCCTGCTCATAACAACGTGACGCTAGTTAGGGTGGTATTCACAGCAATGATACATAAGATATTAAGCCTCGCCATAGCAGTGATTACACTAGCTACAGCTCCCTTCAAACCGGAACAGAGTAATGTTTGCATAATGCTGTGTGTCGGCTGCGTTAGGCGCTGCGGTGGTACCTAGACGGTCTGAGGCAAAAAAGTTCTACCACCAGTGAAAACCTATTTGTCGTGTAAATATCTTAACACAGAATAAGGGTTTTGTAAAGTAGACGTACAGAATGGTATAACATGAGCGTTAGTCGCGTGAGGGGTGCAAGGGGTCCCGTACAACAACTCACGAGATCCAAACCAACTTCACCTGCCCGTGGTGCAGTCTGCTAATCATCAAACGAGGATCTGGCTCCCACCAACCCGCATTGGGCCAGTGTGGTGGGAAGTGGCGCAAATCCACCCGTATGAACCCTACAAACGACGGCCCCTGGTGCCCGGTGATGTTTGGGGCAGGCCTACGTCCAGCAGTGACGTCTGCCTGATGATGAGTTAGACTCCTTTCGTCGCTTTGTTACGTAAAATAGATGCTTCAGGAAATTAAGAAGAAGTTAAGTGGGTCGTGTGTTAAAAAATCAACTCCCCGCCAGTGAAGGGAATGGGGAGGGGTGGTGGAAAGGCAACTGACGCACCCCTTATTTTCTCATGACATTTGCAGTGCGTGCTTCTTAACGATCCTCTCGTTTTATAGAACATTCTATAGGATTTTATTTATTTTCATTACATCTCGTGATTAATATGATGATGATGAGGTTTTACTGACAAATATGCTGCACATTCGTAGATGTTAAAGATAACGTTAAACAAATTCAATTTTAATATATTCAAAGGGTGAAATTAAAGAAGAGGGAGTAACTTTAAACAAATAATTTTCTATAAAGTTGCTAAATATATTTTCGTATTGGTTCCGTTAGCAACGAGATAAAGGCTTTGGAAGCTGCGGTGCAACAGACGGACAGACTAATGACAATTTGAGATAGACACAGTGAAAATGTATTTTAAGATACCATGTTAAACTGGCGACCGAATTAAGCAATAGATTTCCGTTTCCTTCAGTGACCAGACTGCACGAGAGTTTTAAGTTATTTACTCTTTAAGTCTGTAGCTTCTTCCCACTAGTATTCATTTGTGTGTTGCTACAGCCTCGTCAGCCGTCTCTCCAACGACAACCCTCGTGAGTGGCAAGAGCAACTTGAGAAGATGATTTTAAGATACCGGAAGTTAAAGTTTTAGTCATATTCGAAATCATATAAAAACTTTGAATCTCTTGCTTTGATTGAGATGCTAAGTTATTGAACTTAAGCTGGGGTAAACAATTGTATTGTTATGCGGTTTAATTCTAGGGCGACTTGAACAGTGGTCGAACTTTTCCGCCTGGACTTAGGCCTAAGTCTAGACCATCTTCAAGTTCAATTTACAGATATTATAGCATCACAGCGTTCCAGCAGCGGTAGATATCAAAGTGAGACTAAAAAGAAAGGCTGGCTTCGGTTCATCATCTAAGTACTGTCACTTCAATAAAATCATGTGATATTCAGATGTAGTGTTAGATGTTTAACAAATTACTGGGTTAATTATGATTATGAATATTTTGAAACAAAACTTCTAAGAGATAACCACGAGATTCTGTATTTAAGTTATACTTAAGATGTTTATATAGCAACACAATGCCGGCAAAGTCGTCTCATTACTTCAACCACTGTACTTGTTTAAATCAATCTATCGTTTGCTGTTAAATCAAGTTAGTCTACAACTTAGACTTATAAGTTATTTAAGTCTCAAGCACGTGTTCCGGCGCGATAGATATCACTTATCAACTTATTATGATGGGCAAAGTTGAATGCAAAACACGGGACGCCAAAAAATCCTGGCTGCGAAATATAAGGCAGTGGACCGGTGTCACCAGCGCTGGGCAACTGTTCCGGTGTTGAGATAAAATCTAGTAGTACTGGGCAGTTTAAGAAGAAGATAAGTTTTTTACGTGATCAATTTATTCATTGAAATAGTTTCTCCTAAACAGTTCCTATGATGCTGCGGCCAGATTAAACACTACGAGGTGATATATCGTCTGCTGAACGAAGCGCTCCGAGCTGCTCGCTGTGCTGTTCTCTTCTAAATATAATGATTGCGCGTGTCCCGTTCCAAATGGCCGTTACTGAGAAAAATGTACTCGCGTGAAATTACATTGGCTTCTAAACGTCACCATATATCTGCCGAATGCGGCCATTGCGAGGCCTGACCTGATTTAAAGTCCCGTAACAAGATCGCTTCTAATTTGGCAACGTTTTGGCATACACACACACACACATGCACATACACACATACACACACACACACACGCGTGTATACAAAGCACGCGACTTGTGCCAGGGAAGTTAAGCTCTTATAATTTTTCCGGACGCCTGCAGGAGAGTCCGGAGGTGACGGCGCGGGTGAGTCATTGCAATCAGCTCAAAGCTATGTTTCATAACTTAATAAGTTACTGCATTACATTGAAATAACATCATCAACATATAAATAATAATTAGAACGTTGACGGCGCGGAGTCCGTTGATAATGAACGTACCGCGAGTGATAACAAAAGGGCGGTTCGTGCGGTAAGTGCGGCATGTGGCTCCTCGCAGACCACGAGGTGGTGCAAAAACGAAATTATTGATTGTGTTTGTAACTAATGAAAATTGGTAATTAGCCCGTAATGTTGTTAATAAAGAGAAGCACGGGGGCGGGAGAGGGATGCGTATCGATCCAGTTTGTTACAGATAACACAATAAGCAAACGGATGGGGTCGCGCCGAATCCTACTAAACGTCCTACAACCGGCATGTGAGGAATAATTTAAAAATACGCAAAATACAGGCACTTCTAACCGAGAGGGGGTTGGGGTGGCGCCGCGCCCCCGCCGCGCCGCCCGCCGCGCCGCCCGCCCGCCCGCGTTCGTCTCCTCCGCCCGCCCCTGTTTTACGTATTTTTCGGTATGCGTGGCAGGTGGCGGCCCCCCCGGGGTGGTTCGTTAAAAAGCTCCCGAGTACGTAGTATTATAAAAGTTGCGCCTACCGCGTGTAAGTAGTGGTGGTGTGGGGGCGCGGTGGGGGCTGGCGGGCGCGGGCGCGGGGGGGCGGCGCGCAGGGGGAGGCGCCGTGCCACCTAGTTAGACAGTTAAAAGTATGCGGTATTAACGGAACGGAAATGAATATACGAGTAGGGGTAGGTACGGAGTTTTTGGGAGGCTGTGATGTGACGCCGCGCGTTAGGTTATGAGACGGCACCAGATTTTATTTTGTTGTTTTTTCGTTATTTTTTTTGTGTCGTTGTTGTTGCGCCCGTCGCCGTCGCTTCTGTTAGCCACCCGCCGAGGGCCCCCCTTGTTTCTAACTTCGTATTTATGGTGTGACGGTGCAATGGTGCACTCTTTGTCTTACGTCACTGCTTTTTTTTTAGGGCATTGTCTAAGAAGAATAGCCGTGGAATCTCTTTCGCAGAATAGATTCAAACCAGAAACTCATCTGTGCACATTTCTATGTGAACAGCTGTCGCGACAGTGCGTCAAGTGCTGCAGCTTTATCTCATTTTATTTGGAAGCTACGCACTGTAATATTGTATACCATACTCGATAGTTTTAACTATGTAATTAATACTACTTAGTAGTTAATTTTTGTACGCGTCTGGATCTGTCTGGATAATTTATTACTGGTAATGTCTCTGTTACTACAGACCGTCTAGGTAGGTACCACCGCGGCGTCTATTGCAGCTGACATACAGTACTGTGCTAACATTACTAGGTTCCGGTTTGAAGGACGCTGTAGCTACTGAAATTACTGGGGTAACAAGACTACAATGTTAAGGCGATGAATATAATGTAATAAAGTGTATCCTAAGTAGCACCACGCGATTATGGGAAGGTATCAATTACCATCAGGTGAACGTCTCGCTCGTCTCATAAAATAAAAAAACGGTCGAACATTAAGTACTTTGTATTGACGAAACATACAGGATGAAAGGTAATACGTGTGAAAGATGCGGAGCGGCTAAAGTACAGCTCGTATCCTGTCTATGTATGGAGTACCCCGTACAGAAACAATGCTTCTGGAGTTATTCTTTTTTTAAATATTTTTCAAAAAATTCCCGATTTTCTAGGAAAAAATTCGATGATTTTATTTGTTACTTATTTCTACACAAATTTTAATGTAATAATTATTGTTTAATTATTGTTTTATTAAATTAAATTAATAATCATCACTTAGAGGCTAAAACTTTTAAATTAGGTTCTTTGAAAGTCGGGACAGTAAAAGATAATGCGTCATACTTACATTTTTATTTAAACTTAAAATAAAATTTTACTTATTTAAAACATGTATAAAGCACATAAATAAGTACCTGACTTCAATATCTATCCGACAAGGTATAAGAAAGTACATAAAGTTTCTAATATTTAGAAAAAAAAAACGCCTTTTTGCTCAAACTGACGGTCACGGTTCCTGATACAAGCACGAAGCCTTTTCCTTAAGTCAGATCGAGTGACTCCGGCCACGGTGTTGGTCCGCCTCGGCCAGTCCATCGCTGAGGGAAAGTAGTGTCTAACCACTGTCTCACGCCGAGACGACAATGGGCGAGTCAACCGTCACGCTGGAACACTATTTCTGTTCTGGTTTCCAATGGTATATCCTCCAGATAATTAAAAAAAATATTTCGAAGAAAATTTTCGTATGTCTCCCATTTAAATTGTTGGACAAGAAGACTCAGCCTATCCAGTAAGTATGAATTCTGCCCATCCATACGTTTACGGAGAATCTTCGCCGATGAGCTCCTTCTCTAATCACGTGGGGATGTTCACCCCGCAGAGCCCAATAATGACTGTTATGAAAATTTGTTATGCCATCTCTGTCAAACTTCGATTCATCAGTCCACAATATTTTGGTGAGAAAATTATTATTTTCTAAGTCTGCATGCAGCATCAAACGGCAGAAGTCTACCCTCCTTGCAGGGTCTCCTTCCTCCAGGGCCTGGACCGGTGTATAATGGTAGGGGTGGAGCGTTGCAGTATGCACAGTAACCCAAACTTTCCGTTGTGTTAAACCCAGCAATCTTGCCACGACCCTCGTTGACGTAGCCGGGTCTATTACAAAATGGTCTATGATTCCTCCTTCCCCTTCAGTATTGTAGATGCGTGGTCTACCTGCGTCACGTCGCCTCTGCTGAACGCTGCCAGTTTCCCTGACGCGTTGATACGCTGCATCCAACACTATATGACTTGGTAGATGACGATTTGGAAAACGTAACTGATATTCTCTTCGTGCTTGAAAAGAAAAACTATTCAGAACTAAGAAGACAACGCCAACGTACGTCCGCCCGCGGAACTAGTTGCATTTTAACTGTCGCACTGACTCATTACATAAAAAGTGTTTTTGTTCAAAATTTTAGAAACTTTATGCACTTTCTTATACCTTGTCGGACAGGTATTGAAGTCAGGTACTTATTTATGTGCCTTACACGTATTTTTTTTTAATAAAATTTTATTAAAAAATTTAATAAAAATGTAACTAAGACGTATTATTTGTTAATGTCACGACTTTCAAAGAACCTAATTTAAAAGTTTGAGCCTCTAAGTGATGAATAATAATTTAAATTAATGAAAGCAATGATTAAACAACAACTATTACATTAAAATTTGTATAGAAATAAGTATGAAATAAAATCATCGAATTTTTTCCTAGAAAATCGGTTTTTTTTTTGAAAAATATTTAAAAAAAGAATAACTCCAGAAGCATTGTTTTTGTATGGGGTACTCCATACATAGATAAATAGGATACGAGCTATACTTTAGCCCCTCCACATCTATTACACCTATTACTTTTCACCTTGTATATATATTGGTGAAAAAATTACTAATATATATACATGTATATATATATATTGTTTTTCCAAAACATAACTTCATTTAAAAACACAAATACATCTTCCTATTCATAGTAAAAACTAGAAATTGAACTTCAAGTGTGGCAGAGAAAAATAATTATATTCTTTGAATATAGCAACAAAAAATTTTATTAAAAACATTAAAAATTGTAAATTTCATTTCATTTAATATATAACTATGACATTTTTTTTCAACTTGCGGCATAGGTCTATAGATTTGAATGAATAAACTTTTTCTTACGGCTGATATTAATTTGTTGATAAAGCCTGTAGCGGGGTGGGCGCTGCAGCACAGCACAATACAGCGCACGCTCGACTCGGATCCGGATTCGCTAAATTTAATGTTCTCCACAGCTATTAATCCTCTAACTACGGAGCGAACATAAAGCGAAGCGCCTGATATTTTACAATAGCAACGGTAATTGTTGCATTGTATGAGAAGTGCTATTAAGTTTTTGCTAGGCGCTACATAAAATTGTGTGACTGCTCAGTTTACGCAGGTTTTTTTATTAAAAGGAATAATATACATTGTATAACGTTTTATAATATGAAAAACTTATAACTAATTTTAAGTAAATACAGTAATAGAGGTGCACGGAAATAAATTATCAGGATTTTTAATGATCTTACTTCTTCTGGAAGAAAAACATTTAAGTTTTATTACAGTAAAAAACTTCTAGGATGAAAACTCGATAAGTTTTTCTGAGTGTAGGTCGGCTAAGATCGGATTTTACAAAACAACTGACCCAATGGAACTTGCGGGGGTGTGACGGCCAGCCGAGCGGACGAGGAACAGCTAGTACTCTATTAAAAGGGAATACCGATCACGGTAATATAAAACTAGTTATTAGACCATACCATTGTTATATTATTGTATTTACTTTAATTAATAAAAAAAAACAAACACAAAGACAACTTTGCGTTAAATAATGTACATATTACAAATTTTATTTTTAAAGTTGCTCAAGTTAGTAACACCACTTATTAGTTAAAATTAACTGAATCTTAGTTAAATGGAAACTGATCAGACAAATGAGGCACATATGTTATTTAGCTCGTTTTTTGCGGTTCCAGGTCCGCGCCGTGAGCTCGATGACTACGTAAGTCTTGAAGACGGTCTGCTTAATTTGAACTTAAAGAAGTCTGTTGAAACCAGAAATTAACAAATCTGAATAAAAATATATGTTATGTAAGGAATATTTAACAATAAGTTTCTCTTTAATAAAAATTAATGAATACTTGACTTCTTGTTGTACGGGTATATGTGCCCGAAGATGCTTAGGATAATAAAGCTCTTTACTTCGACTGCTGGAAAGCAGTTAAGTTATTCCGCTGACAGATTGATGAAGAAAGATACTACTTCGCTAGGTGGGCTCGAATAATATACGAAACTAAGAAAAACAGAATCGAACCCGGAGCCTCTGTGTACATTGATACGAAGTATTGTGAGAATAATAATGAATACACTTTGATCAGACAATGTCAAGTTGGCATCAGTGAGCTGGTGGGTACCACCGCAGCTTCTATTTCTGCTGACAAACATCACTGTGTGTATTGAAGGGCGCTGTAGGTGGAGGAATTACTGGGGTAAAGATATTTAACTTGTCTTGACAACGAGCACGATGTGGTGCAGTGTACATCATCCTAACTACTGCTGTGTTGAGGGCAGGGGTATCAGACCATCAGTGTTCATCGATCGGTGTAAGACCTACAAACTGTATAAGTCGTTAAGTGGCTTTAACCCCGAACATTTTCATGGTGGTAATGGTAAATATGGTAACGCGGGACCGATCGATGTATAGATCTTTGAGGGATGATTATGATGATGATGAATAGTAAATAAACGGGCGAACGGCTTAGCCGCGGCGGCAATTTACTTTTATAATAGATAAGATCTTCTTAAGAGTTTTAATGTATTGCATTATCGATTAATGTAATTTAATTCGTAAAAAGTCTTCACTTCCGTCCCGTTGATGCATCACAATAAGGCCAGTGGGAACGTAAGAGTGTGTGAGGAGTGTAATCAGCAGGGGACGCGACCCCCGCGCCTGTCTCGGGGGCACTGTGTCACTAGTCGCACTGCCTCGCCGCCACTGCTGTTCTCTTTTAAGGTTATAATGTCTATTGCTATTGTTAACACGTACAACAAGGTGCAGATGGCTCAGTGACTTAGATCGTCTTAAGTTTAAACTCTCTATACAAGTATTATCTTGATTTAATACTGAAATTGTGTTTGAATGAAGTATATATATTTTTTTTCAATAAAGCAAACGAAATACTACTGCTTATCTGCTGCAACAGGCGCTGCAGTGGTACCTAGCTACACGGTCTCCGCAACAGAGACACTACCACCTAATATTAACTTATCCCTGTACATCAAACGGTTTACTTAACACCCGCTACGCGATGCCTGCCTAGACCTACCAACAGAGATACTTTTACTATCAGTAAGTTTAAATTGCATAGGATACCGATGTTTCCTCATTGGACTAATTTAAAGTTTTTTTTTTTCCTTAGTGGGTTCTGTGAGTACCTGCTGCGATTTGTTGAGCAGCAGCCTTAATAACCTTATACTCATGATTCTCTTCTTTAAATGTGTCATACGTTTTTTTTCTCCTACTTTAACTTTAATGTTAAGTTGGTTGATAAGAAATATACGTATCTCCGTGCCCGTAGCACGGCCGAGCGCTACGCATAGTTCGCGTAGTACTGCGCTTACGGCTGCTACGCCATTGTGTAGCACACAAAGTGCTAGTGCCGCCTGGCCACGCGCTCGCCGAGCTGCGTGCGAGCCGCGCGAGTACACCGGAAGTGGAAACGTCCTGGCGCTCGCCCCCCGGACGCGAACAATAAACTCGACATCTTCCGACGCACAAACATCGCAGTAAAACAATTTATTACAAAATGTAAACAGGAAGAGACCGTATTTTCATTAAGAATACGAATTCTCGATACTAACCCCCTCTTCTCCCCCTACCGACCACCCGCCCGCCTACTCAGCGGGACGTGGACCGAAAATACCCAGTTATGATTAATTCCAAATGCGGCGCACATTGATCAAGGAACCAAGGCTTTTTACTTCAAACTACCCATCTCTCGCCACCCCGGGCCGCGGGCGCGAGCGGGACTAAGCGTGCAGCGTCGCCCCTCTCCCTCTAAAACAAAGATGCTAAAACTTCTTTCGCTAGTATGAAGATTTTAATTTCATATTTCTGAGGGCGGCGGCCGACACTGCGCCCTGGCGCGCCCCGCACAGCGCACACTCTCTTCCGGCGCGCGGCGGCGCTTGCTTCCGTCTTCTAATACCGAATTAGTTTCCGAAGTGGAAGGATACAGTCCGAAGGCCGAAGCGGGCCGCGCGCGCGGCGCTCGCCCGCGGATGGGTCGGCGCCGCGCCCGCGGGAAATAATTCTCCAGTTGTACCCCGAAATTAGTCGAATGAGGGGAAAGGGGTTCATACGACGGGTGGTTTTAAAAGAAGAAGGCAAAAAGGTGGGGATAGAAAGATGCGCAAAGACTTAGTTTGCGAGCGGGGGGGAGGGGGCGCGCGGGCGGCGGCGGGGTGGCCGGGGTGTCGGGCGGGCGGCGGCGGGGCGGGGAATGGGGAGGCGTTATAAAATATATAATTCTATACTTACAATACTTGTAAATACGGCACGCGGAAGTACCGCGACTTGCACGCTTTGGTACGAGACCGGCTCTAAATAGAAGGCCTCGAACATGTAACTTGGCTACGCGACTACTTCGTAACGATTTACTTAAGTGTACTTGCATTACTGTAATATAACTATAGATTTCTTAAATAGTAACTTTTTTGATTAAGCTGGTCAACATGACTTTTAAAAAATATACGTATAAATATAAAAAACAAATAAACACTGTAAATGTAGGAAACTAATAATAATAATAGTAGTAATTAACTTATTAATTACTTATAATAGTATCAACGAACTTTACTTATTTGTGTTGTAACATGTTAAAACTATGAGTAAGCATAAGGACAGCGGACAGGATGTACTAGGACATGACCACAGCCACACCTGCAAGAGATGCTACCGACAATAAAGTATTTTCTAATTGTGCATACTTTACTGTGTTCCGATTTGAAGGATTCTGCAGCTGGTGTAATTACTGGAGATAACGAACGACATCATATGTCTTAAAACGATAAATACAATATGCGGTCAGTATCTGGCGCTACGTTGTGTACAGATGTATCACTTACTATTGGGTGAACTTGTCACTCATCTAGTCTCTTCATTGACTAATAGAAAAATAGTATTGGTATAATAAATAAAATTATGTTATTAATTAAATATTTGAATGTGTAGACAGTGCGGCCGGCGCAGGGTATCAAGTGGGTGCGGTCGGCGTGTAGCGCTACATTCGCTGATATTTAGTCGCGAAACGGGATGTATTATAAGACGGTAGTTGTTTAAAGTAAGAACGGGCGCGGGCGCGGGCGCGGGCGCGGGCGCGGGCGCGGGCTGGCGGCGGCGACGGCGGCGCGCGTCCCAGGTTCGATTCCCGCCGCCAGTTAGACAGACACACGGCGTTACATAACTAACTCATTCGCACGTGCTTTTGCATGTGCCAACTAAATTATCATTACTTAAGATTTGAGTATGTACAATTTATGACTAAGATGATTATTTTATAGTTAATCATCTCATCGTATATTTATATATTCATTGTCGAATTAATTTAAATATAAATAGCTCAAATTTTTGGTAAAGTGTTCGTAAAGCAACTAATGCTATTAAGTTATAACATATAACTTAATTAAGATTAAGTTGTAATGAATAAATGTTAAGTGAAGCTACTTATGTTTTATCCACTCATTTCGCGTGGTTCTTAGTAAAAAGTTGTGCGGGGCGCGCGGTGTGGCCGCGTAGGCGGGGGGAGGGTGCGGGCGTGCACTAGCGCCTACGCCGTAGCCACTACGACCATAGGCCTCGTAGCAGGGCTGTTGCTACTCTAATGGGCATCGTAATATTTAATTGCCAGACCCCGCGGTGACCCGCTGCCGGCGGACGGTCACCGCGCATTTTCATATATATATATGTGTGTATATATATGTTTATGTACATATATAATATTAAAGATATAAGTTGAGTTATTAGTTGTATGTAGAAGACGAGCAGTTCATACGGCTGCGTATAAGAACGCGGCGCTAATTAGGATGACAGACACTGCATCACATTGTACCCTTTACGGCGCCCTTCGGAAGTCACTGTAATGTTTGCACAGTAGCATACGATAGAAATATACATTTATTACCTGTAATAAAGTGTGTTAGATATAAATGAGTGTGTACAATAATATTAGGGTTGTTTTAAATGTTTATATTAATTAAATCACCGACTGGATGCGGAGGAAGTGGAAGTAAGAAAGTACATTAAATATGAAATCCGAGACGGGAATTGGTGTATGCAAAGAATTCACCGGGAGGACACGGCGGGGCGGCGGTGGCGAGGTGGTGGCGGTGAGGGAGGGGGCAGCGAAGTCGCGAAACTACACTTAAGACCCTTACAAGAAACACCCTAAAAAGCGAAAAGTTCATTAGCCTCAGCCCTGCTGCTTACTATCTTGCACGTTCCTAAGACGCGACCCCCCTCTCGCGGGAGGCTTTAAAACACCCCCCTGAATGGAGGGTGTGGGGGTGGTGGGGTGGCAAACGCGGAAATATGAAGGGAGCACTCATTTATCAATACACCGAGACTGTTTCTTTCTCTCTAAGAATTGATTATATTCTACTAAGAATATTGACGGGGGAAAACTTGCGAGGGGTGCGGGAGGGCAAGGCGGTGGTGCGGCGCAGCGGGGCGGCGGCGGCGGTGCGGCGGCGGCGGCGGGCGGGGAGTCGTTATGTTTTGATTAGAGTTTTTGATGTTCCTGCCCGTGTACACGTATATGTTAATTTCAAACACGCGAGCGGGGGTTGCTGGGGTAAGTGCGGGGTGAGGGGGTTGAGTTAGTTTTTGCGCGCGCGGCGAGAGGTTTATGGGGTTGTTAATTTTTGTTATACCCCACCACGTTTCGCTTCGCATCGACTTATTTTTATGTAAGAACATTGCTGGTAACTACTGAAACGTGGCGGTGGAGATATGTTACAGAGCCACTTCCTTCCGGCCGCATTGACGAAGTCTAGATTGATATAACATTATCTACAACGTACTAAGCAGCACGTGACCTAATTTCATCGTATTATTAAGTGCGAGTGAGACGGCCGGCCAAGCGAGCCCGTCGCCGGAAGCCTTGGAAACAGTTGGAATTATTGTGAACAGTGATCATATTTCAAAACACGAGGAATTGTATAAGCTTTATCAAATTTCGATCTTAGTCAGCTCATCATCACAATCACCTCATAGGCGCCCACTGCTGGACATAACCCTCACCTAAACACCTTTACTCTGATCTTACGCTGACCGTATCTAACAATTCTCCACAGTTTTCACCAAATTGTCAATCCATCATATTTGGACTCCTTTTGAAGACCTTACTGTCTCATCAGCAGTCAGTTCTTCGATCTATATCCTCAGCCTATCCCCAAATAAATATAACTTCCTTTTAAGCTACATCGGCGAGCTTAGTACCTCTACGTATCACTTAATTCCGACTCACGCAAACATACTCCGATCATAGTAAGGTCCATTACGTGTTACCGAATACGTTATAAATATAACTTATTATACTTAAGTTTGCGATTAAGTATTCTAATGGAGGTCATTCAGAAGTGTGCTACATCTCACTCCACCTGTGTTATTTAGAGCTGATAATAGAAGAAGCGCGGAGCGATGCGTTAGTGCAGTGTAAAAATCTGAACTAGATCTTCACTATAGTTATGATACAAAATGTCTGTAACAGCATCAGTATCTTGACGGATTTATTTAAAATTTTAATATATTCATCTTTTTTCTAATGAACCACGTCGCAGGATAGTTTTTAAGTGTACCCTCTAAAAAAACTTTACAGAGTTCAACTTTAAAATAAAGTAACGTTAAGTTATAATCGTTTCTTTACACAACTACTTTTCTAACGTTCCTTAAGAGTATTGTAACATTGCAATGAACTTGATCTCTTATCTAATGGAAAATGAGGCCGATGCATTAGATAAGTAAGCAATTAAGTAAACGACAATAATATTAAGTATAAAACTTTCCCTTACTTTACATACGATACGCGCAGTAACCGTTGGTGAAATTGTGTTTTAATTACAGGTTACCACATCTTTACCAAGGCTATCCAAGATCCGTATGTACAGGCTGAGATTTAGATTAGGGTGTCGTCGTCAGTTACATATGCTATAAACCATGAGGGTGCATGGACCAGTAAAGTTTATTGTGAGCCGATAAATAAAAGGAGTGCGGCAAGTGGTGCGCAGTAAAATATAACTCGAACGGGCACAAGTTTAGTGCGGACCCCCGAGAGCGCAGGCAGCTCGAGAAATCACTGACGCCTCATCCTAACCCTCGGATAACGGCAGCAGTTAAAACAGATCCATAAAGGGAGGTGAGCTGCCGAGCCATCTGCATAGGCGGAACAGCCGGAGCCGGAGCCGGAGCCGGAGCCGGAGCCGCGGCGCGCCGCACGCACACCGCCGGCACACAGCCGCGCGCACCCGCAGACACGCAGACACACAGACACACAGACACAAATAAGCAATAAAGCACACCAGTAATATAAAACTAAGAAACATCAACATCTTGCCCCCCATCCGCAGCCACCCCCACAGCCACCCACTCCGCCGGGGGGTAATTTCCCCCTAAACTTACTAAAATACTAAAAACGGAGATACGAAGGGGCGGCCCACCCCTCGACGTTTTCTTATGCAAGATGGTTATATTTTAACCTAAATGTTACAGCCGCGGAATCAGAACCGATTCCTTTCTTTGGAGCACCAGCTCGGTTCCAACTTCCGCTCGCCGCCACCTGTGTCAGCGCACCGCGTGTTGTCACGTGCTCATGCAAGCTGCTAATTGATAGGCACGTGGGAGAACACGGTCATTCCTCTCCGAGCTGGCACACACCTGAGTAATATAGGTAACAGACGTATTGAACTACATCACCACCGCCACCATCAGCTGACAGGCGTCCACTGCTGGACATAGCCCTCTCCCAAAGGTCCCCGTATCGATCGATTCTGTGCCGCCTGTACAACTGGCTACCAGGGGCCGTCGTTTGTAGGGTTTCATAGGAGGGGATTTGGGCCACATCCCACCGCGCTGGCTCAATGCGGGTTAGTGGGAGACAGAGCCTCGTCTGTTGATTAGCAGGCTACATCACGGGCAGGTGAGGTTGGTTTGGGTCCCGTGAGTTGCTATACGGGAACCCTTACACCGCTTGAACTACATAAATCAATTAAATATATATTGTTAATAAGCAATTAATAATTAATTTCGACTAAGTTATAGTTAAAGAGGAGTGGAAGTGGTCCCGTACAACAACTCAAGGAACCCAAGCCAACCTCACCAGCTCGTGGTGCAGCCTGCTAATCAACGAACGAGGCTCTGGCTCCGGCAAACCCGCATTGGGCCAGCGTGGCGGATAATGGCACAAATCCCTCATATTAACCCCTCCTCGATCGATGTGAGAATCTCTGGGGGAAGTCTATGTCCAGCAGTGGACGTCTTTCGGCTGATGATGATCCCGACGAACTTATAATGACAAGAAAAGGTTACTTGACTAGTATATCTCTTTCCAATGTCCCTTTTCAAGATTCATATATTCATACGACCCAGATATCATCCTCATCAGCCGATAGACATTCACTGCTGGACCTAGACATACAAAACCTAGACCTAGATATATTAAATATTAAATAACTGATACTTTTAGATCTCCATTAATTTTTCATCTCAGAACTAATACAAGGCTATACGATATATGAACGTATCCCACTTGTGGGATGTGGACTTGTGAAGATCTGACAGTGGTCTACCAGCGCCGGGCTGAAGTACAAGGAGTTAGTTCATTCTAATACAAAGACAGTATTTTTTTATAACATGTATATGAAAAGCTTCAGGCGATAGTAGCAATGATAATCTCATATACAATCATAACAATCCCGCCGTGGCGGTACTTCAACAGAACTAGTACCTTGATGAGAACGAGGGTTAGAACGAGAGAGAACATGTTGTGTGTTATACAGATTTTTTCAGATTCAAATTTAGACATAGGCTTCCTTCAAAGATCTCCACATACAGTCAGCATGGCTTCCGGTATCGCTGGGCACTAGGGGCTGTCGTATTAAGGGTTTCATATGGGAAGATTGGCGGGAGCCAGAGCCTCGTTTGTTGATTAGCAGGGTGCACCACGAGCTGGTGAGGTTAGCTTGGATCCCGTCAGTTGTTGTGCGGAACCCTTACATCTATTTTATCGATATAACCCAAAATCTTTCAGTAAACATAGTATTGAGCTTTCATACCACATACTGATGAACACCCTCGTCTCCATTCGGTTGTATTTTAAGAGAACGAGGCCGAAGATGGTGAAGCGTATGCCCAACACTATGACAGCGGCTGATTTACAATGTCAGAATGACAGCTAACTTATTGAATTAAAAAAAAAACTATCACTAACTAGTAAAGAGAAATAATAAATCCATTGTCAGCCGTCTCCATCTCGATGAGTTCTCAGTTACTTCGGTAATATTGCTCTGATAAAACGAGAATAATTGGATAGATCGAGGATAGCGAGCATAGAGTAGACCAGGACCCACAGAGTTACGGCTCAATTATCCCGTTATCTTCAGAAGGTGGACTTTGGATGCAGTTGACTGACGTGTAGTAAATTAATTTATATGTAAACATCTTCAGCAATGAGCAACACGAAATAGAAGAACAACTGTCAAATAAACTGAACCTAATTTGGATAAAGGTGGATGGATAAGTGACGCATCACTTCTTTTTCAGTGTTCCAATATTAGTTTAGACATTGATGAATACGTGGAGTGGTCCGGCGCAGTGGGCGCGCATTAGCGGAGCACGAGCCGCCGGATGGTGTGCCGGAGCAGCCGGGGAACTGTCCCAACTTCTGTGATCGATACGTTTACAGCTTTTACATTGTTTACATTGTTTACATCACTTTACGCGTCTACTATTTTTAATACCTAACATCTTCATCATCACCATTAACAGCATGCTAATTAATTTCCATATTTACATATAAATATATCAGAAATATCCACACAAAGTGTTTTATATTATTCACGAGACTAACTGGGTGTTCACCTGATTATAAGTGATGCCCCTGCCAAAAAGAAGATGGCGCAAATTAAGATGATATACACAACACCATATTAGATATAAGACGTTGTCTCGGTACCCCAGTAATTACGCTAACTACAGCGCCCTTCAAACTGGAACACAGTAACGTTTATTGTATGTCGGGTGCAATAGGCACTGTGGTGGTAATTAGGCAGTCTCCGGCAACAGAGATTTATTTTTTTATTACGGCGGAAATCTTATTAAAGGGTACCCTGCTTCTGGGAGAAGACAAGGTTATGTGGGGCTTCTACCAGCTAAAACCCTCAAGATGGTCTCTTTCGGTGCATTAAGAGGGGCTCAGGGATCTCCAACGGAACGCACCGGTGACCCCCTGCATTCTAGCTGAAACATCCCTCAGAAGGGCAAAGCTCTCAACACCCACGCTGTGCTGCGGCAAATACATGACCACTATGCATTACCCGTCCTCCTAAGGTTCACTTATTGAGCTTTTAGGGCCCTCACCCTCAAAACCCACGAACCCGAGGACCCTTTTAGTCGTCTTATACGACAGGCAGGGAATACTTTAGTGCTATTCTTAACAGCCCGAGACTACAGGGCTGGCAACAGAGACCTACCATCAGTAAAGTAAGTAAATAGAGATTATTATTTTATTAATTATTAATTTATTCTAGAAACTAACTAATTAGTTACAAAAGTTAGTCTGCAGTGTTATACTACCACCGAGTAAATATTTTTTGGTAAACACCATATGTGAAGGCTCTGGTCATCCTAACTCTGCCAGAGAGCAGAAGATGCACTGTGTATATTTGTGTTACAAACACAGAGAGTACATCTTCTGCTTTCTGTCAGAACCAAATCCTTAATATCCTACAAGTGTTAACTGCCCCGATAGTGCAGTGACGAAGCGGCTGAACACGCGGGTGTTGTGTTGGTTCCAGGGCCACGAGCGTAGTTGGTAGGGCACCTGGCCGGGACAAGCACATGTAAACTTGCAGCGATTACAGCACCACTGTGCTCCAACTGTCAAAGTATGTGAACCAGAGTATTCAGGGCTGGTGACGAGCACAGCAAGAACAAGACCAAGATGTAGATATTCTTGGTATTGGTCTTGGTCTTCCTATACAGTCTTATAATATATTGTTTGTAGAAGAAACACATGTATAAGTTATAATAACCATTTTAAGTTATAATTTCAACAGAATTCTTATTTCTTTGCTTAGTCTCGGTCTCCGCTCATGTGGTCTTGGTCTTGCATAATAGATCTATTTTGGTTTTAGTCTTTCTCGTGTTAACTTGGTCTTGTTTTTTCGCAAGACTTCTAGAGCAAGACCTAACTTATTCACCACTAGCGAGCATATTCCACAGTCCAGGATCCCATCGCAACTCAACACCGTGTGAAAGTAAGGTCAAGTGCAACGTGACACATAAAGCGCTGGATTTTATAAAAACTAAAAAACGAATAGAAACTTCATCAAAGCGAAGGTAAAAAAATGCTTGAATGGAAACACCGAAACGTAGTGTTGTGTAATTGGCGCGGCGGGCGCGGCGGGCGCGGCGGGCGCGGCGGGCGCGGCGGGGGTGGCGGCGCGGGGGTTGAATAAAATAAAAAAAGGAAATAGAAAATAAATCAATAACCGTTGAAAACGAGCGGGAAAAATATTCAAGCGCGTTTTTTAGCGATCCGTGTTTGGCTTTGCGCGGGAACGGCGGGCGCGGCGGCGGGCGCGGCGGCGGGCGCGGCGGCGGCGCGGCGGCGGGCGCGGCGGGGATACGTCACTACGCCCGTCGTGCGGGCGGTTGATGAAAATAGAAAAAAAGAAACGCCGTCGGATGGCCGTTGAAAGTGAGAGTACTATTTTCAAATTGCCCGCGCGCCGGCGCTGCCTTTTTATTATATTTTTTTATTTTTTTCGGGCCCTCGCACCGGACCCACATTCGACGGGTTGACACGATTGAAACGCACGAGGTCTGTTTGTTTGTTGTTGTTTTGGAAGCAATATGACGCGGAGTGCGCTGTACAGTAAACGTAGTATAAAAAAAAACAAATGTAAACAAAATTTACGTACTCCCTGTGCTGATTTATGTTGAATCAGTATCAAAGCATCTGCTGATTACTCTCGAAATTTTAAGTCTATCACCTCACACGTACATCACCACGCAGGAGACTTTCACCACAACCTGTTGGATAGTCTTGAAGTGGCTGAACCCTGAAGCTGAATCGATTAGTTTATTGACAGCGACAAGTTGTTAGGTAGCCTGTTGTTAGAATATAATATGCTCTGTAAAAAGTACATCCTGTCCGTTGAGAAGTAATGCCCATAAATCACCACGCTGGGCACATGTGGGAGGAATGCAGGCCTCTGAGAAGGATGATGCGAAATATACAACGATAACAGGTAATGTAGGAAATTATTATGTGGAATACTGCTGGGGGAAGAATAGTAATATCTGTGGTCCTCGGGGGCGCGAACCCGTATTCATCGGACAGATGAACCCACTGACGGGGTATGCTGGTAATGGTTGCAGAAGTATTATGCTGCACTTTCCCTGGATTTTTCCTTCTTTAGTCGACTTTTACGACACGTTAAAAGTAGTATAGCGGTGGGGATAACTTAGTTCGTCTCTCACAAGCGTGAAAAACGGTATAAGTAAAAAAAATAGTTATACAAATATCCAATTTAACTAGGTAGTATATATTCAGTTCCCGGAGTGGATTTAGTCTCGTCAATTAAGCCTTTTCATCAATCAGACTGATAAAAATAAATGGTGGGGCGGTGGGGGTGGTGAGGGTTGAGGACACATCGCCGATGCAAATTAGCGTCGGGGCATAGAACAAATATATGTCGGAACAAAGTGCGGTCGAGAACGAATATAAATATATAATGGTGACTGCATTTAAAATGGCCGAACAAAAAACATCGAGCCCGATGATTGAGCGCGCGGCGGCTAGCGGCGGCGCGCGGCGCCGTTCCAAATTCAAATACATTTTTTAATTTTATTACGCGATTTGTTTTTTTTTGTCGCCGCTACTGCTTTTGTGCCAGTGTTTATAAAAGTTTCTAAAGTCGTCCCAAAAGTATTTTAGTTTTACTACAAAAATTAATGTTTTTCTGTAATTAGTACATTTTTTATATAAGTAAGAATTTTTAATATTTTTCACATTAACTTAAATAATCTTAGGAAAGTAATATTTATGTTGGGAGAGAATACGTACGTCACATGTAACCCAATTAATTTTTTTACTATGACGATTGTTTTATTTTTTTTTAATGTTTGCATTGGCGACAAACGGACGAAAGGATATCCGGCCGGTTGGTCGTTATGAAGCGCCAATTCGAAGCGAGCCATGTACAAAGTATATACAGATTAAAGCTGTACATAGAAAAAAGTAAATAGTGATAAAAAAGCCACATTTTATTATGAGCAGATCAGATGAGAGAGGAAATTTCGTGATTGTGTGTACGGAACCCGCCCATTATACAGGATGTTCCAAAAGTCACTAATGTTTAATATGCAAATTTTATTACGTTTTTAATTCAGATAAAAAAAATCATATTGTAAGTAATTTCGATAACGGTATATGTTTTTTTTATTATTAGAACATTTATGTTATAATTATGTTAATTATTTTAATAAGCTTCCGTTTTTACTTATTACTAATACGTGTTAAATATTTAAATCAAACATGTGCTATGAAAACGTTGAATGGGGTAAAAAAATTAAGTTTGGAATAGAGTCATTGGAAATTTTTTTAATATACTTAATCGCGACGTAATCACGAATCCGAACAGCCTTTTTATGAATGCGCATGTGTCGTGTGTCCGTACGCACGTCACGCACACGCACGCACACACGCACACACGGCCGCGCGCGTGTGTGCGTGTGTGCGTGCGTAACGGGGTCACATTGCAGCGAGCGGGCTCGTGATGCAACCGGCGGCCGAAGTGGGAGAGGGAGAGAGAAAAAAATATACAAATTGCCCGCCGACAGTTTGGAAAGTTGAGTTTTTATAACTCCATTTCACCCGCCCGCTGAAATGGACTGAAGCTGTGATCACCACGGCGATGGACCATGGCAGGCTCCACGTACCCATACGTATTATCATCTACTGCTAACCTCATGGCACCTCAACATTAGGTGACAGTAAAGCCGAAGGAAGACGCGCGACCGCACGTAATCGTTTTGTCATTTTACCTCCAGATAAATAATCTCATCTGTCTCCATGGCACGGTAGCTATGTGCTTACATTAACACAAAGATTAGATTCTGGATCTCTTAGACTTTAATTGGTGGCAAGATTTTTCTGATATCCGCCTAATTAACTATCATCCACGTGTTCTTAATCAACCGCCGTGATAGCTATTCTAAGTTCTGGCTGCGTACACATGTGAGGGTAAGGATTTTAGACGAATACACTTCACTATATAACCCCTTACTTACGGCGCAGAGACATGGCACCTGGCCATCGAGCTGGTCCACCGATTCAAAGTAGCACAGCGACCGACGGAGGGAGCTATGCTTGGTATTTCTCTAAGAGAATAAATCCGGAACGAAGAAATTCCACGGAGAACTAAAGGTGTCGACGTAGCTCTCAACATCTGCAAGCTGAAGTGGCAATGGACCGGCCATGTCTGTCGCGTCAGTGACGGCCGATGGGGGAGGAAAGTCTTGGAGTGGAGGCCGCGTACAGGTCTCAGAAGTGTAGAACGATCTCCCTCCAAGTAGACCGACAACATCATCAGAGCGGTCAGAAGTAAGCGGATGCGAGAAGCTGAGAATCGCTTTTGGTGGAAGACATTGGGGAAGGCCCATATCCAGTAGTGGTTAGACAAAGGTTGATAATGATGATGATTTATCTTTGCCCTCATTGTAAAATTGTCCTCAAATGGAAGTCCATTATATTCGCAGGAATACAGAGGAACAGTTGTAAAGAAGAAAAGAAAATAAAGAGAAGAAACTGACAATATTGACGAGATTGATTATATTGTGCTAACAACAAAAATCTCCTAGAGCCTTACTATCAGATTAACTTTCCTGTCTAGACGTTTGATTTAAAAACAACAGATCTAGACGGTGGTAAGGATGTTCCCGCGGTAACAAGATGTGACTTAATACGTTAGGATGCCAAATAGTCCTTTATAAACGTCCTAAGTAGTGGCACATTGTCATAAGCAGGTGCATCAGCAGCAGGTGCGGGCGCGGGTAGGCTGTATAAACGGAAATTATTCGACAACTGTCCCCCGTGACACAGCTCACCTTGTAACACGCAAGTCCCTGCTTCAGTTCCATTTCTTTGCATCTTCCATCAGTCACACATATTCGAGTGACAGTGTATAGGCATCATGTGAAGTGTAGATCAAATGTTAGATTAATGTAAAAATCAAAACTCTTTCATATAAAAGGTTAAAATTGTAAACATAAATGAGACACAATAGAAGTTTAACTTGAAGTTATACCAAGTTGTAACATAACCTCATAAGCTATTTTTGGAATTTGCGCTTACAACTTGTTACTTAGCGAAAGCTTATTAAATGTCTAAACGACAAAGTGAAAACTCCACCTTCACTTGGCTGACATATTAAAAAACTTATCAGAGCGGATATTGGGGTTACTTGAAATTAATTTACTTACAAGGTTTTATAAGTTACCACATCATCACCAGCTACGCAGAGTGAAATTGTTTCTTTGTTCGCTCGATGGTTTCCCAAGTTTTGTCAACTAGAAGGAGTTTTGTTTGTGACGAGTGAAATTACTAGATGATAAACGATAACCTCTTCATCCTCCAACACTACGTCGTCATCGTCACCTTCAGTTAACAACCTCATTACACCAGTAACTTCACTAATTACGACACCATTCAATTCGGAACTAATGAATCAAACTACAGCCTTTGATTCTCCTCTCCCTAAATATTCTACTCCAGCATCAGAGAGATCAGCTGAGATAAAACTAGATGCAATTATTTGAGGACAACTATAAAGCCAATGGACAGATAGATCCACATTAAAACTTCTAAGGACGTGTTTTTTTTTTTGACAGTGAAAGATATTCCTATTGCCTCCTTATAGTTGACCTGATGAACTCCTGAATATAAACTTCTGGACCGACGATCTGATGAGAGCCGCGGGAAGCCACTGGATGCGAGCAACGCGGGACCGATCGACGAGGAAATCTTTGGGTGAGGCCTATGTCCAGCAGTGGATGTCTATCGGCTGATGATGATCATGATATTTTTATTAGAACAAGACTCGTTGCTTTGAGATAAAGTCAAGTCTCGTTACCGCAGTAATTTCACTAGCTACAGCATCCTTTAACACAATATTGCTTGTTAGAAATGGGAGCAGCGGTTGGACCTGGATGGTCTCTGGCAAGAGAGACTGCAAGTCCCTCAAAATAACTTACTAACTTACTGTTGGCACCAGTAAGTTAGTAAGTTTTATCTTCTTTATCACGTACACTATAACTTGCCACCGGATGACGCTGCTGCGCAAAATACGATCGAACTAATCATCACTGCTATTATTTATATCCGCTGAACATCCTCTTGATAAGAAACGACAGTTGAATCCTTTGTTACCAGGACCTCTGCAGGAGCTCCTCTTTAAATTGTCGCTGTCATTAAATTAAGTTATTTTACTATTCATAAGTATAGTATGGAGTCCCTCCTGAACAGTATTCGAACGGAAATGATCTAGAAGTTTTTTTTTTAATTTACTAAGCGACAATACGAGTGTGATGTTCACCTAATAGTAAGTGATACCCCTCTCCATAATAACGTGGCGGTAGTTAGGATGATATACACTGCATCACATTGCGCTCGTCGCCTTTAGACATGTGATATTGTGTCTCGGTACCCTAATAATTATATTAGCTACAGCAGTCTTCAAACCGGATCACAGCAATGTTCGTACAGTAGTGTTTGCTGCAATAGGCGCTGCGCTGGTATCTACCTAGACTATAGCAACAGAGACCTACTACCGGTAAAGAAAAGAGAGAGAACAAGAGAAGTCTCTTCTCCTGAATACTCCCACGCCGTGTTTGGATGGAGAGGCGATATGAAGTGCGTGCGCAATGTCCAGTCCGTTAGATGTCGTTATAATAAAAAAATAATCTAATTAACCGGAAGTCTTCGTCGGCCATTTTAATCGGAGGCGAGCGGGTGCCCGCTCCCGGTTCGTCTTGTTTAAACACGGCGGCCGGTGTCGGCGCGCCCCGCTCCGTATGTGAATTTGGGTCACGCACTTCTGCGTGTTTATTGTTCGACTGCTTGTTTGGCGGGCGCTGCGCTCGCGCACGCCTCGTTTAAAAAATAGGTCGCCGCGAAAATAACTTAAACGACTATCCGATACGAGCGGAAACACCCGCGCCATCTTGAATTGCAATACGATTTGAATAATTAGAACGTTCGGCGAGCAGCGTGTGCCGCTCGCCGGAAGTCAGGATATATCTAGAATAATGTTTGGGTTAAAGCCCGACTACGATTGCTGCTGATAAGTAATGATAGTCTATTCACTCTTCTCTTAAAAACTCTCTTATCGCTTTTGTACGGGACGGCGACGCTGACGAGTTGCTCCACTGCTTTGATGTTCTTATCAGGGACGAAGACCCGAACCTCTTTGTTGGCGAATTGGGGTTGTGAGCAAAATAGTTATTTTAAAAATATCTTCATTTAATTCCCTACCCTGCGCTCATCCCCAATTTCCAAAATTGCAGACTTGTCGCTACATACATTAAAAATCAACAGTGCAGTGTGCGTTCCCCCGGCGACACTATTAATTAAAAAATGTAAAAAGTAATGATTTTAACCGTTACGAAAAACAACGAAATTTAATTATAACGTTTATATTTAAAAGCATACATCGTAGAAAGTGTACAGGTGATCAGAAGTAATAACAAATCGAACACAAGCCGGACGGTACGAAAGTGACTATCAACAAAGCGAATTAAAGGTACAGTTGTAAAAAAAACCGGCGTAGTCGCTTAATGATGCCATTTGAACGAAAATTTCACCAATAACGGCTGTAATATATCGATACAACACGGATAAAACCGATGGCGAATGACTCGAGGAACCTGTCCCGACGACCTTTGGTCTTTAACGCGCCGCTTCCACCAGCGCCGCGAGCACCAACAAACCGTACACAACGAGGCGGCGCGCGGACGAGCTGCACTTTACTGCGCACGCCGCTCGCGCTCATTTCCTGCGGCAGAAACTCGCATAAATTACGAGAAATATGTGAACGTAATCGAATACTATCTGTTGGAAAACAAACATAAATGTATCCTTAACTTATAACCGCAAATTATTGCAAAATTATGTTTGTACAAAAGCAAGCACTACAGGATATCGATCGAAGAAAACAAACTGAATTGTGATCGATAACTCGATTGTAGGACTATGCGTACATAAATTCACTTTATAATGTATTTCATTACTTATTATACATTGTTAATTGGAACAATAACCAAATTGTATATTTTTGATACAATTCGTTAAATTTTCTTCTTTGAAATATTTCTGAACAACCTCAGGTATCTTGATCGAGCCTATAAATAAATTTCAAATTGCCAGTATACGTTTATTTTGAATGTTCAAAAAGTTATAATTAACCGAGCGATTCCGAATTCAGTAATGTCATTAAAGTAACGGAAGATATTGAATATCGAGAGGTATCGAGTTGCAAACGAGGATAAAGTCTCCGGCGGTAGATGGCGGAGCTGAGCTGCGTCACGAGGCTGAAACACTCGATGGCACTTTGTAAAAATGCTAAATTATTACCCACTTCACTTCTTTCACTTGATACCACGCGATGTAAAAACTTGAACCAGCTGCAGTCGACTTAATTAACGCTATGCGATTGTATGTTTCATAATTTTGATTTTATACATACGAAAACCGATGAGATGAGGTGTCCGTTTCAAAAGCAACTGTAATTTAGGTTTTTCACGACATTTAAGGCATTATAATTGATTATTATCTTCCGAGGTTATCTCGATGTTGAATGCATCAAAGGCGAACACGGTACCACTTCATTTATTTCAACGGCTTTATTGCGTTAAGTAAAGAGACGCTCGCGGCTATGTGAATCACGATTAAAGTTTTATTTTTAATGGTTGTATATATATTTATTTCATTAAGAGTGAAGTGAGAATAATATATTAAAATTGTGGCGAAATTTAACTTAAATAAGTCAAAAAAATTAATTTTTAGAAGCATGAAGACCAATCTCGTTATATTACAGTATCAGCCGGAAGACGTCCACAGCTGGTCATCCCATCTCTCTCAACTCTTTAAATAACTCAAACCGATTGGCGCTGCGAGTCGGTATTGGTTGAAAATATTCGTATGCAGTCATATATATTAGTATTGTTATATAATATTATATAATTTCCGAGATAAAACATGTGTAAACTATGGATTGAAATTTAAAAGTTTTCGTGTGGCCACGCCATCTTAACCCACATCATGTTAAATTCGTGTACAACTTTGTGACGACGCCGCGTTCGCGTGTGTGCGTGCGCGCGTGCGTGTGTGCGTGTGTGCGCGCGTGCGCACGCGGGCGCGCCGCACTGGTGTGCACGATACAGGTTGGATTGTCGAATACGGTCAGAGGATACATCAAACATTCAATTAATATATACAATTAGTTATTTTATGATAGTTTTTACTACTAATTACTACGTTTAAAACGTTTGGCTTATAAACAGTGAAGTCATTTGTATAGTAAAGGTCATTTATCGTATTCGTATTACAATACATGCAGATATAAGACCTTCATATTTTTCCTCGTTTGAGTTTACCGTGTTATTTTTTTTTCTTAAAGCACGTAACATTGAGTTCTGTTATCGGCATCTTGATCATATTCGAATGAAACAAAAAGCGTGAGTTGTAATTATAATGTAATTAAAACGTAACTGCCGCGCTGACCGTACGCCGCAATGACAAGCGATATTGAATTGTGGCGCGGCGGCGATGTGTGTGCGCGCCATTCTTTCACACATTTTTGATCACAACATTTTTATTCGCGATGCTTCAGCGCGTGTGCGCGTGCGCGTGCGCGCGTGTGCACACGGTCCGCGGCGCGCGTGTGTGCGCGCTAATTGCGATAGCTACTTCATTTAAATTTCGAATGTCAGCCGGCCCGCCGCTGAAAGTGCATAAGTAAGTTTTAATCAATTACTGCGCATGCTCAGGTTGTGGAATAATACTTCGGCGCAAGATAAGCGGGCCGCGGACAGCGGGCAGCGGGCTAACATCACTTCGCTTGCGTTGTTTGCAAATAGCGCGCTATTCCCCGTGACACAATGTTTTTTTTCATGCAATTAACCGAGGGGTGTAAGGGGTTCCGCCCAACATCTAACGGAGCCCAAGTCAACCTAACCTGCACACGGTGCATCCTGCCAAACAACAGACGAGGCTCTGACCACCCACCGACCCGCACTGGACCAGCGTGATGAGTTACGGCCCGATTCCCCTCAATTAAGCAGCTGGATGCAGACAGCGTAGGATCGATCGATGTGGACGTCTGACGACTGATAATGATGATGATGCAATAAACCGACGAGATGAGCGAGACCTTCACCTGATGACAAGTGATACGCCTATCCATAACAAAATGGCGCTAGTTAGAATGTTACACACTGTACCACATTGCGCTCGTCACCTGAGACATTACATATTGAGTCTCGTTACCCCAGTAATTACACTAGCTATAGAGCCTTTCAACCTAAAACACAGTAACGTTTGCATACTAGACGGGCTCCGGCAACAGAGACCTACCACCAGTAAAGTTTTGTACTGATACAGTAAGTATTCTAGTGCTTATATTAGCAACTTTGGTTTATAGGTCTAGTTGTTAACCAACACTTGACTTCAACTATACACGGACTTATAACAACTAGGTCGTAAATCTAGAATATCCTGACCCTCACAGGACTGCGGGCAGGATAACAACCACGCTGTTAAAGCGGCAATATAACAACGTGAAGGGTAGGGGCGGATTCGAAACCCTACCAACGATCAAACTGCATCGTGGGGCCTCGGAATCGCAACAAGCACTCCCGTGTTACCAGGCAAGGGTCAAGTCTTTGCATCAGAAGCAGTCAGTAAGCAAATAATTATTCCGTATGTCACCTGGTGGTAAATGATACTCCAATTCATACCAACGTGGCGTTAGTTAGAATGGTATACACTGCACCACATTGTACTCATCACCTTGAGAAATAAGATTTTATGTTACACCAGTAACTTCACCAGTTACAACGCCTTTCAAACCGGAATACGGTAACGTTTGCGTAGTGCCGTCAGTCGGTTGCGAGAACCTACCGCCAGTAAAAGTTAGAACTACTTATGGCTTAAGACATGATCATCATCATCATCAGCCCATAGACGACCACTGCTAGACATAGACCTGACACATCGATCAGTTCTGCGCTGCCCTGGTGCCGGCGTCTTGTTAATTTGTGGAGGTCAGCATGACCGCCGAGAACGAGGAGCCATCCTTTGTAGGGTTGACACGGGGGTTGGATGAAGTCAGAGCTTCGTTTGTCGATGCACCATGAGCAAGTGAGGTTATGATGGGTCCTGTGAATCCACCCCAAGACGGACGGACATTAAATACATTTACATTTAATGAATTAATCGTTTCCGGTTCACCATATTGTAACTATTAATTACTATAACATCTTAATTAGCAACCAATTAATTGTTATTTCAGCGAGATTAATTTAACTGAAAGTATTTATGGTTCCGTTTGTCCGACAAGAAGCGTCTTCGCGAGGAGCTGGCGAGCTCGTTACAAGCTTTCACTCCTCGACTAGAATGTTAATATGTCTTACCGTTTACCAGTGAGCGGGCGTAGCTGAGGAACAGGTGTTTCGCATTACTCAATTTAAAGTGAAAGTTGATCATTAACTTGGCCGCAGCCGATAGCGGTGACTTTACTGGTGGTAGTGTCTTGGTACTCCCGGAACAGGTTTCCGCCTTGTCGTGGCGATGGGGCTCAGTAGCGGTGAAGCGAAGGCGATTTTACCCGGCCGGCCCGGGACGGCCGCTGCAGATGAGCTCAGTTAGCTTACTTCGGATACGTGCTGATGGGCTGCAGGGTGGGTGGCAGGATTGTACCGCTCTTTGCAGCGGAGGTGGAGTCGCATAGGAGAGGAGTGTCGGTACTGCTTTCCGCCGCTCTCTCTATCCTCCGCGGCCGTGTCGCGGTTGGCGGCGGAACCCAAAATCGGATCCACCGCAGGGAGTCACAAGAGTTTTCTCTCTTAATTCCCATGACCTCTAAATGACGGATTCGGGACGTTGCCCAGATGACTGTAAGAGGCCGAGGAGGGGGCGCGCTATGTGTTCCGGCGTGCCCTTACAGAGGTGGAAAAGGGGGTTCTTCCCTCCCTCTCGAGGTAGGGCTACATAGTGCAGCCGGCGTTAACGGGGTCGCGGAAGTGAGAAAAAGTGTTCCCGTGACCCTGCCATCAGGCAACGAGGAGGAACATCGTGGGGGTTTTAGTCGGTACAAGTCCGACATAACCTGTCTTTGCCCCCGCGAAGGCAGGTATGCGCAGGCATTTCCCCCACGTAAAGCAAAAAAAAGACTGTCTACGTAGGTACGGCCGCAGCGTCTATTGCAGCCGACACCCATTGCTGTAATCCGGTTTGAAGTGCGCTGTAGTTAGTGCAATTACTGGGGTAACGAGACTCAATATCTCATGTGTTATGGTGACGAGCGTAACGTGGTGTATATCATCCTAACTAGCACTATATTGTTATGGACAGGCGTATCACTTACCATCAGGTGTAGATCTCATCGTTTTATTGAATTAAAAAAAAAACACTAGAAGAAAACATTTTGAAATCTAAGAAAATCAATAGATGTTCAATCAAATGTTCTATTTATTTAACTACTTCAACCCCCGACACACTCTTGGCTGTTTGCTGCAGAACTTCTTATCTAGGAGACCGGAGGCCGCAGTGATCGATCGCGGTCCTGGCTAATGCGTCGTTGGAGTGGGATGCCGTGGTCCTCGATAAGGTGATGGTATAATTCGCGATTGTCAGCGAAAACGTTTCATCTTGCTGTCCGTTCCTTTATCTATTTGTAGGAGCAGTACCAGCGTCTCTTACCTGGTCACCAGGGCCATGTAACATTAAGTCAGCTAAACTTAGTTTGATGACTTTAAGTTAAAGTTCTATATATAAATGATTATTAATGTTTTTAAATTGCTTATATATTGAACGGAAGGAAACGGAAGGAAGTCGCGCTGCATGACCTTAGTGTAACTGAAGACGCGCAATAATAATGCTGAAGCTCATGTTACACTGGACATACGAGTTATCTAAACGCATAGACCCGTGGAAGTCCACAGCTGGATATAAGTCTCTTGTAATGTGCTCCATAAAGCAAGGTTTGCGCTGTCTGAATCCAGTGGCTCCCAGCGATTCTGCTGTATCTTCTTTCTTAATGAGGGATCAGCCGACGCCCCGTTGCTGCTGGTCTGTTCAACGTAATAAGCAATCCTGTTCCCAACGCTGGGTCATATGTATTTTCAATAAGAAAAGAGTGAGGAATGTTAATCCACCAGACTGTCCAAGTGCCGGCTGCTGAGCGACATGAATGTAACAAAGCTGTACTTTGAATGTTGCTTTGTTCGAAGACCAACTCACATAATTCCTTACAGCAACATAGTTTCCTCAAGATATTTTCCTTCATCGCAAGCTCAACCTATGTGGTGATGGATTCCGCATCTCCTCAAGGCGGTTGTCTCACGGACCTGCCCCCCACTTTCAAGAATTTAAATCTATCCATCTCTATATCGACACGGAGAAGTGGGCAGAACTGGTTAATATTATTAGTAATGAAGTAATTACTGTAACTTAAGTGATTCTAAGTTAGTAAAGAGATCCAGGAGTCTTTAACTGACCCATAAAACAACGTTATTGACTTAACACCAGCGTGGTGGGAAATGGCCCAAGTCCCTCCATATGAACCTCTAGAAACGACGGTCTCCGGCTGTACCGGAGGCCACTTTGACTGAAGGTGGCAGGAGCCACTGGATGTGGACAAAGTAGGACCAATCCATGTAGAGATCCTTGGTGGAGGCCCATGTCCAGTTGCATCTAGCGGCTGATGATTGAATTTTATTGAATTGAATTCTATATTACATTAAAGTATCTACATCAGCACCTCTTCCGGTATTTTAATAGTTTACTGATGTACCAGGTGCTGCTGTTGCTGCAGACTGTACAATGAATTGGAGAATGTGGTTAAAAAAAAAAAAAAACATTTGAAATGCATTAACAGCGGAAGCATTAAGACGTTTGACTTCATCGGAGCATGAAAATGTTGCTTAGTTCGCCAAATTACTGCGGAGTTAACTTGATCTCTACGTTAAGTTGCTTTTGTTTAACTTCAACAAATTTAATTACGTTTACTTCCTTAAGCAGGTTTTTTGTTACTGCACATTTAATTAAATTATTAAAATATAGATATGCACTCTAATTAGCTGTCATTATACTGCCGTTAGGTTTTACACCGGCATACATTTGCACGCAGCCTGCTGGTGCATTATACTTCGAGATGGTGTTATAAACATTAAATCTTGCTTCCCTGTCGACAAGGTCAGGACGTTCACTTGAATATAAGTGATGCGCTAATAACAATTTTACGGTAGATATATACATATACACTGTGCATACACCGAACACTGTGCTCGTCGCATTCAAACTGGATGGTGCCTTTCTTTTTAAAACCTATGAGGTCAGCGCTTGACGACGGTACCACCTGATGTTAAGTGATGATGTAGTCTGTGCTGGTAGAGCGCACTTACTAGCAGCCTATTAAATTTACGAGATCACCGGCGCCGGCAAATTGGTCCGCTCCTTTGCTGTTCTTATGAACAACCAGGAGCTGATCATTTTTTTTCCTAGTTGTTTAATGACGAGAATATGAGCCGCGGTGGTATAAGACAGTCATCATCAGCCTAAAGACGGCCCCTGCTGGAGATAGACCTACCCAAAGATGCCCCAATCGATCGATCCCGCGCTGCCCGCTTCGCTGGGCATCAGAGACCGTTGTTTATAGGGGTTCAATTGGAGGGAATTCGGGCCATTTCCCACCACGCGCCCAATGCGGTTTGGTGGGAGTATAAGACAAGGTATACGGCAATATCCAGCAGCAGAGACCTACCACTGATGGAGTTACACTAAAGTAATATTGAATAAAATTTTTACAGCAATAGCGACGTTATCGCACTTTCCCGATGGACGGACACACGATAAACGGCCCGTGCAACCGGACATTACGCCCTCATTTTTATTTGGCACATAGACAAAAACACCCTTTTTATTTTATATAACGCGCACGCACACGCGCACGTGCTCGCACACGCACACTGGCCGGACACAAAAACGAAATTATGTACAGCGCGCGGAGCGGTGCACATGGGCGCAGCCGCACGTGCCCGCGGCCGCGCGCAATAATTAGCGAATGTTTTTTAAGCAGGATTCCAAATTTGAAATGAAGTTTTATTTCGCCCGATTGCGTTTTTTCAATTCGGAATTCGGAGCGCGCCGGGCTTTTACAATCCGCGTCCGTTATAAACGTGACGCGCGCAACTACCGCCTGCTGCCTACCGCCTGCTCACTGCTGTTGCGTGCACTGGTCCTGGGTACCGCCGCAGCGCCTCCTGCACCCGACAAACAGCACTGTGCGAACATTGCTGTGCTCCGCTTTGAAGGGCGTCATCTTATGTCTCATACAGGGATAACGTGATGCAGTGCATAACATCCTAACTAGCGCCATGTCCCATTAGCACGCGTTTCACTTACCGTCAAGACGAACGGCCCCGGTCGTCTCGCCGCCTTAGTTTATAAAAAAAAGTACTATTCCTTTAGAGAACGATGACCAATCCCAGATCATTCATATAATATACAATGTATTGTTGTTGTCAGGTAAATAAGGACGACGATACTACACGAAGGATATTAAACAAACATTTAAACAAGGGTAGCACTAGACGAAGGAAAGTCCTCGCCCTGTGCTCTTGACTGGTCACATTACACAAACAAGCACAAGTTATTAGTCTAAAGCCGTTAGCAACAAAAATCCTCAAACGTTTCCAACAAATGTCTGTGAAATTTCTAAACAATACATATATAAAGATAACTGTTGCTACCAGATTATAACATTATTTAGAATATAGGCAAATGGAATAACTAGAAACCGGAACGTTTATTACTGTTAATTAGTTAAGTAGTAACAAACAGATAATAAAGAAAATATCAATTTGACAGTACGAATATAATTCTTTCGTCCTTTCCTTTAAGTAGTTTCTAGACTTGCTTAAATAAAAAAAAAATAACGTGAATAGGAAAGACCGCGCCTTAAACAACATACGAAAAAAATACACAAAAAAAAACAAAAAAAAATTAAAATGAAGATAGTAACTTCCGAATCGACTTACAAAAGTCGGGTAAGAGTGCGTCTCTCGGTCCTCATAAAGTGTACTCCGAGCGGCCAGTGTAAGCTGAGCCGCCGGGCCGGGCCGCGGGCGCGCGCGCGGAGCTCCCGCCGCACGTATTCGCGCAGCAGAGGGTCTCCCAAACCGGTCGGCGTGATAAAAAGAACCAAGGGCCCTTGTGGAACTGTTGAGCTAGCTGGGAAGGACATGAGGTCGCACAAACTGGATTCCCGCGCGTATGCCGATGTCTATGGTTAAATTTAAGTATGGAAAAAAAATCAAGGTGAACTTGAGTTTAATAAAATTCATTGCTATATTACATTGCTCTCGTTGCTTCTAGTGTGGGCGCCGCTTTCATTTGAGCTGATAGATATTCAAACAGCACTATCCATCACGCGTTTACTGGTGATAGGTCTCTGCTGCCGGAGACCGTTTAGGTATTACAGCAGAGGCTATTGCAGCCGGCTAGTAATACTGTGCGAACATTACTAATTCTCTATCTAGTGTAATTACTGGAGTAACAAGACTCAACATTTTGTCTTAAGCAACGAGCACAATGTGGTGCAGTGTAACACCCTAACTAGCGCCACGTTGTTATGGGCAGACGCGTCACTTACAATCAAGTGAACGTGCTCGTATAGTCGCAACAAGTGATACTATGTGCAATTATTCCTGCAATAATATCCTGATCTCAAAGCTAGCATAATATAGTACCGTAATTACCGGCGTAATATTATTTATAGGACTTATTTTTATTCAACTGATTGTTGTGTAGGTTTTTAAGAAGGAAATTATATTCCGGTACGAAGGAGGCTAGTGAAAGGCTTTGACATTTTACGTCTCAAACAGTTGTTATGGGCGCGCGTAATTATCACCATCAGATGTAGGTCTACTTAGTTTGATGACGCTCAGTTTTAAAAGTGAAGGTGAAAAGGTTAAAACATGAAGTGAAGTCGCATTGCTGCAGGCTATGTATGTAACCTGTGCGGTCGGTTGTATACAAACAAACCATAGAGTAAACGCGCGAACCGCGCCGTGCACAGATAACAAACAAAACGTCGCGCGTAAATCGAACTCTATCGGCGCGCGCGTGTGTGTGCGTGTGTGCGTGTGTGCGTGTGTGCGTGCGTGTGCAGCTAACACAATGAGCGCCGGCCGCGTGTGCGTCGTGCAAACTATCACACATGTGTGCGTCTATCCTTCCTTGACCTAGAGCGGCGACTATCGTCTCTAGGTCAGGACCACTATGCGGCGCGTCCAGTATCGCTTGAACCGGCGGCCGCCCCCGCCGGCGGGCGCGCACCGGGCGCGGACGGGGCGCTCCTATTGAATTGTTCGGGTCCGCGTATTGTGGACGCGCGCGGCGACTAGACGAGTTGTAGACGGATCGCGCGATCTCAGTAATGGCGGTCGGAATTTCATGTTCCCGCCTCCGGAAGGTTTCAATTTGTAATTTTGGGGATTTAGCGGTTATTAGTTGGGTTAGCTCGTTAAGCAACTAGTGACGTACGCGACACCCGTCGACATTTAAGCACGCATTAGACTTATTAACTTGTATAGATAATAAAACAAGTTATTGTTAGGGAAACTTAAGAAATCCACATTTTCATAGAGTATAAAACCAGTAACCTCGCAATTTAGAATAATATAATGTAATGTTGAAGCCTACGGTGTCGGGTCCAACGGTCAATGC
The DNA here is from genome assembly GCA_029030555.1 of Ornithoptera alexandrae. Lineage (NCBI taxonomy): Eukaryota > Metazoa > Arthropoda > Insecta > Lepidoptera > Papilionidae > Ornithoptera > Ornithoptera alexandrae. The sequence continues at coordinate 10,766,916 of JARDVY010000041.1, read as the reverse complement.
CAAACTGTTGCCAGGCAACGGTTTACTTACATTATACTGTATAGGCCGAACCATCATCGCCGGCTCTAAGCTTTAGTGTTAGTCTTATATAAATATTATAATAGATATGTTTGTTATAATCTAACCTAATTTTCACAAATCATCTAATTAGGTACTAAAAAAAGCACCTAATTCTAGATTTTAGCTAAGCCTAAAAGAGTGTTTTATCTCTTTAAAATTAAATTAGATTGAATAATGCCACCATAGTATTGTCGCGTGTAATGAAACATGTAATCTTTTTAAAACCTCCGTAACTTAAAGTTCAAGTGATATTTGACCAGGTCGTCCTTCACACGAGCTAAAATCCCCTTTTTTTAATCGATCCACCGCCGAAAGGAGGCCAATGATTGGCATTAATGAAACATTTCGACAGCCGTCTTTGATATTTTGACCGGTCATCTCGCATGACCATGTACAGATGAACTTCCTCCGGCTAATTGCAGCATCGAATCCTTGACTTTTCGCTTGAGCCACGAGGCCGGCGGCGCTGGGTCGTGAGGATCTCCATATATGTCACAGGTAATTGGTCACGGGCTGTTGAAGTTTGCTTGCACTTTCTTTACGACGCTGGAAATCATACGGAACTGCCTATTGTACATGAAACTTGATGGACCTTAATCTTTCGAACGTACCTCATAGACAATCTGGTGCTCCGATTGACCAGCACGTAACTCCTTCAGATTTCGTCGTTGAGTGTTTTCTTTGTAATCTCATTAAATAACTATTTATTATTCGGCGAGACGTTCAAGACGATCATCTGATGGTATGTAATACGGTTGCCCATAGCAACGCGGTGCTAGTTGTTATGATATACACAGCACCACATTGCTCTCGTCGCCTTGAGACACTCGTTGAGTCTCATTGCCCCAAATAATTTCATTAGCTACAGCACCATTCAAACCGGAACACAGTAATGTTGACACAGTACTGTTTGCCAACTGTAATAGGAGTTGCGGTGGTACCTAGTGGTGGTGATAGACGGTACAAATTAACAGATATTGGCTATGGTACTTAAGTAAACTTTATGTTAATATATACGAACTGCAGTCTTCCTTCCGCACGGGGGAGTGGAGGAAGCAGTTCGGTTCCATTATACTATAATGAGGACTACTCTGCGAAGACTGTAATGATTAAGAGGAATACATACAAATTATTAAGCGGAAGAAAGAGAATAGCGAACAGGCTTCTAGACTGAGGTGCTTTAAGCTCACCATCAGGTGAGCTCATGGACTTTAGCTGGTCTACATTAAATGCCGTAACTTAGTCAAGATCTACGCTACTACTTGCGAGCCTTTAATTGTACTTGCACAATGTTTTGTTGATAGCCGTGTAAATACTTCAATGTTAGGTATACGGATATGAATACGTAAGTATGTCCGTGATGCCGTAGCGATGGATGGGTGTGCAGCGGGTTGAACGACCGCCGAAACGCATCGCGGCAAGGTCACGCACACTAGCGCGCGTCGCACACACACACACACACACATACACACTCACACACGCCGACCGTGAAATTAGAAATAGTAGTGATGGGCGTCGCCGGTTATCGATGTATTTTATTTAATTCATCGAATAATTTTTTTGAACCTAGATGATGACGGAAGCTAGAACTAGCTTGCTTTTTTACTACATTCATATAGATCAGTAAAGTAACAAACTACCGTGGTGCTGCTGCTGTATGTTGGAGAAAGTGATCACTCACCGCCACTTACTCGTAACCGTACTATAAAATTAGTGACTTATTGATATCTATTAATATTTATAAAGTAGTTTCCGTAAATATTAACGTTTTTAATTGACATTAGGTCATTACAAACGTAGTGCGCAAGCGCACTGAATACTGAAGCGAACAATTAAAATAATCAATTTTTACATACAGTTCAATAGCACTTTATATACAAGACATCAAATTATATGTTTTTTTTAATCTACAATGCGTTAATTTTTGACCTCATCACGTGTTAGGGAAGAAGGTGATGATCGATTGTGGTTGCTATTCAATTGCTACAATATAGAATGGAAACAGGGACTAAGTATGTTACTATGTCATCGGAGGTGAAGCAGTTCGTAAACAATGTACTTTAATTGTTATTGTGACGGCGGCTAAGTCATAAGGTTATTATGATTTTAAAAGCATTTCATTAGTTCGTTGAACCTTATAATGTACGTGGGGCCGTGCAAATAAAGTGATTCGCCGTCGGATAGCTGAACCAGGGTCCAGGCCTCTTGCATTAGCAAACAGCGGCAGCTGAATGTTAACGAGAACAGCGCCCACCGCACCAGCCAAGAAACCGTTCCCCGGCACCTACTATGTCGCACTTGCTAATATTTAACCGCCTCCGTAGAGCAGTGATTGATCACTTGCTCTTTATGAAGTCTCCGGTTCGATTCTCATCTAGCTACAATCATCATCATCATCATCATCATCATCATCATTAGGTGCTGCCCTCTTCAAACTGAACTTTTGTGATCACATTGAGAAAACCATCTCAACCCTCATATATTCTTTTTAACTGATGGTATTTAACAGCGGTCCATTCCTTTATGTTGTCAAACCATTTCTTGCGCTATCTACCACGTGCACCTACGTTTTCCACGAATTTCGCCCTCCAGGATCAACGTTGGGAACTCAAGGGGATCCTCCTTGAAGGTGTCCGAAAAATGCAACCTTTCCTTTGCATGACGGTTGTCATCAGCCTGCGTTCGCAGTCAGCTCTCTCAATGACTGGAGCATTGGAGACAAATGGCTTCCACATTATCTTAAACATTCAACGGAGTCCCCGCTTCAGTCTCAAATGCTTGTATTCGACGACAACATTCCTTGTTCAAAGTCCAAGTCTCACTCACCACCATGCAAGAAGACAGACCAAGCACCGCAGTTTAAGACGCAGTACCGTGTGGGAAACGGTATCCTGGGGTCACTTAATACTTTAGACATTCTGTTAAAAACATTTTTGTCTTGTCCGCTTCTAGACTTTATTTCTTCGCTATGATCTAAATCCGATGTGACATATTTAAATGAAGTTGCTGCTTTAATTTTTGTCTCACGTAGGTATACTTCAGGAGCAGGCAGCGCAGTTTTGGATATTACCATTGCTCTCGTCTTATTCACATTGATGTTCAAACCATTCATCATCATCACTACCAAATGCCACATCCTCCGATGGTCTCTGCAGCCCGCTTTCAGAACCCGACACAAGCACGGTGTGGTCGACGTACCTGATATTATTGATCCGTGTTCCATCGATCACAAAACAGCATCATTGTATTATCGACGTCTGAGAGGACGGACCGTCATCATCACCACTCATCGTCACTTAACAACCATCCAAATTGGGGTCAAGATTAAAAAAAAAACTTGCGGACCTCATGATGCATATGAAAGATAAGTGCTTTATGCACCTTATGGTCCTTTAAATTCAGTATCGACCTCCAACGTCTCGCCAAGCAATTGCACGCCGTAAACGTGTGTGCAGTAAGGGCGATAGTCGCATCGCGCGGTCGCGTTCAAACCGCCATTATACGACAATGAACATAACGACTTATAAGTACCATTGTCTGCTTATTAATCGCATTGTAACTTATCAAACAATTACATTCACGAAAACAAGAAAAAAAACCTGTCACCCCCAAGCCGCGAATGATAGACGACTTAATTAAATAATATATAATCGTTTTATTCGTTAATTGTTATATAAATGAACGTGTGATAGTTATTATCGCGGTGCCTCGTCCTCTGCACGTTGCTTCGCTGCATTCAAATAAATTAAACTTAACGAACGCTTAATGTTTTATTTAAATTGGCGCGCGGATAAGTTTAACAAAGCAATTAAGTTTGTTGTTGTTGTTGGTGACGTTTCATTCGGATGGTGGCTGCTGGTGCAGACGGTAGCGCCCGTTGCAGACTACGAATGTTAACTATTAAACTAGGTGATCAAAAAGGGGTTGTAAGTGCTCCCGCGCCACAACTCACGGTATCCAAGCCGACCTCTCCTGCTCTGATGCACCCTGCTGATCGACAAACGAGCCTCTGGATCCCGCCAACCCGCACTGGGTCAGCGTGGTGGGAAAACCGGAAGCCATGCTGGCTGTATATCGAGATCTTTGAGGCCTATGTCCAGCAGTGGACGTCCTATCTTCTGATGAAGTAATCAAAATACTTTGTCTTCATTAGAGAAGTCCCAGTGGTGGGAATGTTGAGCGGGTTGGTAACTGTTTGCATGTAATATATCGACAACTGAGCCCCGCATCACCATCACGGCCGCAGCACCAAATCGCGAGTGACTGCGGTTTCACCACCGGCTCGTTCGCTTGGTTTATTTTCGTAATGTTAGTTTCGGACGGCGGCCGCGTTAGGGTTGTCACACACTGGGTGCAACACGGAATTTCGATTAGAAATATCTAATCATATTGTGATACTAGTTAACATATTTACACAACATATTAAAATTTTACTTTTACACATAACCAAGTTAAATCAAAACTTTACTAATTGCAATATTAAAGCTAATATAAAGCTACCCGCTACCCGATACCCTTCAGGTGTTGCTACTGTCACTTTCTATCAGGTGAACTATTCGCTTGTTTGCTCACCCTTCTTATAAAAAAAATTCAAATTAATTACAGTATTCCCTCTCTGCAACTATATCCGCTGTAACTGACTTGACTAAATCATTTTTTTTATTATAATTAATAATAAGTTGGTATATAAATAGTCCAAGCCTATGTCCAGCAGTGGACATCTATCGGTTGATAATGATGCCAATATAGATAGTCGAGTAGAGAGTAAACAAGTGCAGTGTGCGCGCAGCCTAGCGCTTGACGTAGAGTTCCTGTTTTAGATCTGGCTCGTTTGTTTTGCGCGCGTATTTCTAGAACGGCCAACGCTATTCCGATTGCCTAGGTCATGGAGGTATTCTAGATAAGGACTCAGTGTTTATGTATCAGCGAACGCGGCGTAAGTGACGTTGCACAATGATTACAGTCTATGACTAACTGTGTTATTGTGCATCGACGTTTGTTAAGTCGTAGTAAGTAGTGTACGTAAACGGTCCACACTGTGCCCCCACGGCTGGGACTCGGGATCTCACCGCACAGGCAGTGAGTCTGGGTTGATTTCTTCACCATTCTTACAATACTCTGATTTCTAATAACATCTTAGCTAATAATGGTCACATTTACTTACATGTTGTTTTAGCCGCGAGCTTTCTTGATACTTGAGTTATTCATACGATTGCCTTCGAACGTTATTACCGACATCATTAACGAATGTAATTTCAAATCAACAAATAAAGTTATCTAATTCGTTAATTAATGATTTGTTGTATAGCCAGTACACAAAAAGATCTAGACCGGCTGCAACTGCCCAAATGCATGAATACCGCCATTAATATTGAAGGCTATGCAACAAAAACAAAATTACAAAAAGCCCTCTCCGTCTAGCTCACCTTCAGTAATAAGTCTTCATTCGTCATCGCTGGAGTCGGCGACCCATTCTTATCTTTAGTTCCAAAGGTACAAGATCCAAAATAAAACAATTTGAAAGAAATACTTAAAACTTTTTCATTTCGCTAAAATGAAACTTAAACTCAAGCTGTTTCGGCTTAAATTCCTGTAATTGTTTTTAAGCGATTCGCCTGCTCGTTACTTTCAGTTCGATTCAAATTCGACCTTATAGTGTAGGGAGGAAAGTCTAAAGCCGTCTGCCGTGAATAGTGTCGCTTATGCCCGTTGGCCTCGGCGCTGGACTGCCGAAATGCATCGGAAGGTCTACGAACCTTGCCCGCCAAGGACAGTGCATTCCGTTTTTAAATTTAAAAGCTAGCGCGCCAATAGAAGGCAGGATCTAAATAGGGCGGCCATCTTGCGTCGTCATTTTGGCGGGAACACTTTTTTTTTAATTGCGCCATTTGCATTTTTCGAGTTCGGTTCAAAAAAATTTTTTTCGGACAAACAATGGCCGACGTTTCGGTGTATTATTTCGGCGTAATTAGGGAGCGGTAACGAGATCGCAGTTTTCCGACTGTTCGCTTACTTTGCGTTTATTAAAAAAAAGGCAACGCTTGGAGAAAAGGCTGTGTGAAATGTTTAAACTTTGTCACTTTATATTTATGAACATATTCCTTTTCATAATATAGGGTGCGCAAAAATAACCTTATAAAAAGTACCTTATTACCTGTGTTATAAGGTACTTTTTATAAGGTTATTTTTACGACACCCTATATATTATTATGTATATATGCAAGATAAAAATTTACTTCATTCTATCTGTTTTTGTAATTTAATTTCTGAAATTTCTGCACATATATTAACGAAACTTACTGAAAGGAAATTAACAAAAATTGTTTATATACATATGTAATATGACAATAGCCATTTTAAAATTAAGCGTATAACATGAAATAATAAATATAGTAAAACGAGCCGATTAACATTCATGTTACTGTTGAGAGTGTCAAAGTCATTTTCGCAACAATCTGGCCAAGTGCGAGTTGGTATGTAAATGTATAGTTTGTATGTACGTACAACGCTACACGAGACAATTGTTTGATTCATAGCGGTGCATCGGCAATGCAGCCGTTTTAATGTAGACATCTCACAAAGCGATACGAGCTGACTGAAGGACATCAGCTCCGTCATGTGCTGTGACTTTATTGCTTCAATTTATCTCCATGAATGTATTACTGATCTTACTAAATACTATTAGACGTTATTCAAAATAATTCATGACTAATAACTACTTCGATATATACTTTTATTGTTTATATTATGATCATTAGCGCCAAGATATAACCGAAAGTTTCTCTCAAATTAGAACCATTTGAACTTATCAAAATAACTAATAATATTATGCTTTATAGATTTACCTATATGCCAGCGAATGTTGTGTCTAAATAAATCCAGTTGTTCCGGAAAGTATCCAGAACAAACTGTGGACTGACTTTTAGCTATAAATGTCACCTAAACGTTCATATTAAACAAACTTTTAAATTTTATAAATATAAATTGTTAAATATCAACACAACTATATCTGATAATAATTAATGATAATTATAAACAGACTTCATTATGTTTCTGCTGCTGGGACTGAGGTATTTTTTCAAAAGGAAAGAGCCAAGATATCCTCCACTGTGGCTAGGTGATTAGTGGAATAAAATGAGAATTTCTATTTAGAACATAATGGCTATGGAAATTAGGTGAAAAGTATAGAAATAAAATTGATTAATTGCTGCTTATTACTTCAAGATCCACCTTCAATGTAGAAAAGCGATACTGGGTACGATCAAGATAGTAGGTAATATATACACGTTGGTCGAATAAATGAACATATTAGTGGTGAAAGAATGTTTGCTCCATACATAACTACACTTCATTAGGACATGGGCTAACCACGTACAGATGTCACAGCAGATGCATTGTAATTGAAATTAGCCGCCATTTTATCATTAAATACTTGACCTAAATTTGATATAGTGTTGAGAATGGGGCTATGGGTGGGGAACACAGAAAGCCAGCTAGATGGATTTAAATAATCCCACCACTAACCAAACTCCTCATGTGCCCCGAAAAGGAAGCAGACTTTCGCCGCAACCATTTAAAAATATATCTTTTATTTACTTCATACATTTTAAAATTATGAGAGTATTTATTTTTATTTGTTACCTATTTTATATAATACTATTACCAACATTGAAAAAAAAACTAATCTAAATTTTTAAATAAGTCAATCGACATGTCTGACGCGGGATTGTTTGCGCGCACATGTTGTTGTTAGGTTGGCAGCGCGTAAGACGGGTGGCAGCACTGCGGCACAACATTGTAGTATCTGAATGTTGCCGACAATGTGATGACGATTAATTATCTATTTGTGACGGCACGTGTCGCGTCCCTCCGTCTCCTCCCTTAATTCACCCTTGCCCACCTCGAACGGCACCAGCGGCTCGCTGCGGATTCCACTAGAAACGTTTTCAACGTGTAAAGAGGCGAGCGTTTGGCCCGCGACGTGAATAAACCGCTTTTATTTTTACAATACAACCTCCCCGAGCGGTGTATTTATATTGAATTATAATAAGAGCGCCGCTATAAATAGCCTTTACATAACGGATATGGAAACGCGTGGGGTTTTATAATTGTAAACCACCTAAACTGTGTGTGCGTGTTTTAATTAAATGGAGACCACGTGAGATGTATGGGGATCTAATGAAGATCGCAAAAATTCATTTGTAATTGTTCAGTTGTGAACAACATGATTATGATAAAATTAAAGTTTTACTAGTGGTAGGTCTCTGTAGCCAGAGACCGTCTAGATAGTATTGTGTAAACACCAATGTTCCGGTTTGAAGGGCGCTGTAGCTAGTATAATAACTGCGAAAACGAGACGCAACATCTCATGTCTCAGGCGACGACCGCAAAGTGCCACGTTGTTATGGGCGGGCGTATCACTTACTATCAGGTGAATGTCTCGTGAATTAGAATAAAAAAAAAATTAAAGCTTTCTCTCAGGCAGATATTTTAGTACTAAAATTTAGTATTTAATGTTTGCTATACCTTGTAAAAGTTAGTTCATTGATTGATGTAACTAAAACAGTAGACATGTAGCTGATCGGTTCCAGTATGAAGGACTCCTGTGGCTCTCCCGTTTTCCTTAGGCACGTTTGCGGGCTGATGCGGATGTGATGTCACCGTCTGTCCTATTGACGTCGCACGACGCCACAGATAAAATATAGATTTCAATGTCACATGAAACGACACGAGCAATACGTTTACTTGATGCCAACTGATGCTGATACCCATAACAACGTAGCGTTGGTTAGGATGACGTACACTGCACCACGTTGGGTTCGACGTTTTGTGATGTTAAGTCTTATGAATACACAACCACAATAACTCACGGGACCTTTTTTCGGGTTGAGGGGGAGGGGGTGGTGTTTCTTTGAAAAGATACTCTATCTTCTGAGGGGAAGTCAGAATTATTTGGAGATTTTTAACCGTTTAAACCCCCACGGTGGTCACCTATGGCGTTTGAAGAGGTCACGGGATCGTTCGGAACACAACCGAGACCTCGCGGGACCCAAGCGAATCTACAGGTGATGCACCCTGCTAATCAACAAACGTGGCTCTGCCTCCCATCAACCTGCATTGAGTCGGCGTAGTGGGAAATGGCCCAAATCCCCTCCATGAATCCCTATCCGATCGATGTGGAAATCTTTGAGGGAGGATAAATATCTTTGAAATGAAGCATCAAATAATATTGCTATGTAAAGCACATTGCAACAACGGGACTGTTCATCATCATCATCATTAGACGATAAACGTCCTCTGCTGGACATAGGCCTCCCCCAAAGATGTTCACATTGATCTGTACAGCGCTGCCCCAGTTCCGGCGTCTCGCCAACGTCCGTCACAGTCAGCATGGCCTCCGATACCGCCGAGCACTGGAGGCGATCGTTTGTAGGGGTTCATATGGGGGGATTTGAGTCATTTCCCATCACACTGGCCCAATGCTGGTTGGTGGGAAACTGAAAGATAAAATTTCTTTTATCTCATGATGGAACTGAATGAAACTTGTCACACTGCAATTATTATATATTAAATAATTAGATGCTCTCATTTTTTTTTATTATTATCATCATTATCAGCTAACAGACTTCCAATGCTGGACATAAGCCTCCTCGAATTCCACATGGTATTATAGTTCATTGCGGGGAATTGGGCGGTAATCCACCACGTTGACCCAGTGCGGGTTGGTGGGTGGTCAGAGCCTCGTCTGTTATTCAGCAGGGTGCACCGCGTGCAGGTGAGGTAGACTTGGGCTTGGTAAGATGTGGAGTGGAATCCTTTGCACTCTATATTATGTTCTTGTAAAAATTATGGATATTTTTTTATAACAGAAATTATAATTACTCTTATTTTAGTTTTCAGTAGCAGGCCCAGATATTTATGAATTTAAGGGTCGAGGGGATCTCATTCCTCAGTCATATTCAAGTATTGACACGATTTCTTTTTCCAATCGTACGATTAAATAAATTGAAAGTTTACTTGCTGCTAATGATACATAGGCCTGAACACATTGGCAATGAAACGGTCAGCCTCATCACGCCCGGCAGACGGACGAGGGGGAGACCGAGGTTGCGATGGCTGTATGTGGTGACAAAGAGCGAAGCTGTCATCTCAAAGAAAACGATGTCCTAGATAGAGTAAAATGGAGTGAAAGAAGTAAGGAAGCAGACCCTGTCATAAGACGAGACAACTGCTAAGAAGAAGAAGTAGAAGAAATGGTGAGTCGGCCCGAAGATGTTAGTTCAGATGTTTACACATCCACCACTGCGTTCATCTCCTGGATATGTAAAAATTTAATAGTGAAGGTTTCACGTTCGTACGTAAATTGCAGTGTAAATGCAACGTGTACGTGTGCAGTCATCGGCATCCATCTCAAGTGACCATCAGATCGTGGTGGGGCAGGGACGGGCAGGGGCGGGGAGTTGGGGGGGAAGAGGAGGAGAAAAAAAATATAAAACGAGCAATAATAATAGTACATGCAGAGCGAGACAGACGCGGATCGGGGTCAAGGCGACGCATTTGGTGCAACTTTCGAAATGCACCTCCCCTCCATGTGCGTCCTCTCGTGCCCCACCCCCCGCCGCGAGCCCGCTCACCGCGCCGACCGCCGCCCACCACCGTCTCCGTCCGGCAAGTAGGGTCACCAGCTGTCCGAATGTTTACGGAACGTCTCCAATGCCGGATGTTGATAAATGCAGCCGTTTTCAAAGACAATGACGTATCATTAAGTTATTTTCATCGGTGATGTTAACAATATTTATTTATTTATTTATTACAACAAACCTAATCCGTCACAGCACAGGCTGTGAGGTCTCGTTTGAAGAAATATCAATGATGAGCTTCCGGTGGAGGAAATCAATATGAGGAGAGCGATATGTACCAAGAACAATAGTCTTCGTAGACTCAGTTCCACCTACTCACATTTGGCATTTACAGTGAATTAATAAGCATGATTTCTTGTGAGAAGAGCTCGAGTCCCAACAGTGGGAAGATTAATATAGCTGTTAATATAAGATGGAGACCGATATCCAGAATAAACACGGCACGCAGTGTTGGCTCTTTTCGGTATTGAGCTATGGGAATTATTTATTACTTTACCGCAGTATATATTATTATGACATAGTACGTTCATATAATTACTAGTGGTTGGGTCTATGTTGCCGGAGACCGTCTAGGTACCACAGCAGCTTCCGTTGCAGCCGAAACACAGTACTATGCAAATATCACTGCGTTCCGGATAAAATGGCGCTGTAGCTAGTGTAATTAGAGTAACGAGACTTAACATCTTGCGGTGCAGTGTTAAACCATTCTAACTAACCCCACGATATTATGGACACGCGTATCACTTACCATCAGGTGAACGTCCCACTCGTCTCCTCATTCAATTAAATAATTAAAAAAACACACACTACTCAAATGGGATTCAATTAAAAAAATTTAAATAATTAAAAGATTTTTCTTTTGTTTAATTGACTTCTTCGTAAAAAAAAGCGAGATGAAAAAACAAGCTCCAAAGATATATAACTTTAAGTTATCGTTGACGAGATGGGCGAGTACCAACTGTTATTACTTGAACATCATATAACTTAACGTGGTGATCATCATCAATATCATCAGTTGATAGACGTCTGATAGACGTTGGCCCAATGCGAATTGGTGGGAGCCAGAACCTCGTTTGTTGATGATTAGCAGGGTGAGGTTGGCTTGGATACTATGAGTTCTTTTGTGGGACCCCTTACACCCCTGCAATTAATCAATATATAAAACAATAACCCTGCGTTAACGAACCAAAGAACTGTTACGTTGATACAACAGCACAGGGACAGCTGGTGATGTTTGCACGTGTCGTGGGACTTGTCCCCGCCGGAGGTCACCGCGTGGTGTCTATACACGAACGCAGTATCCTTGTGACGTTCAGGCTTTGTTATTTATAGCGGGTAGGTATTATAAACATACTTGTAGGCTTTTAATGATCGCGGAAGGCTAGCGGCTCTGAAATGTGTTTACACGCGGCTGTGTGCGCGCCGACGTGCACGCCAATATGCGCCTTATATACACATCAAAATAAAGGTCATAACGGCGTGCGCACTCGCAACCAATGCAATGTAAAAAGAAGTAATAGTTGCATTTACCACAAATCGTGTGAATATACGCACACGTCTTTTTTTCTAGATATTTCTCTGTGTGCACAATTCAAATGTTAATTATAATCATGTTTAATTTTTTTTTTCAACTTCAACAAAGCAAGGACTTTGTAACTTTTTTTTGTGCGCATTTATAATTGTTTCAATATTATTTCAAAATTAACTCGCTACTGGAGAATAAGGCAAAATGTAATTTTTTTTGTCCTTTGAAATTAAAAAAAAATAGTAATAAATTTATGTGAATTTAAATAAGTTGATAAATAACATAAATTACTGCTTTTTATTCGTTTGTATATTTTTATATGTTTATTTGGCTGCACGGTTCTGTCCTTCGCCTTTTTTTATTAGAGCGGGAACAAGTCCTATAGTATTTAGTGATAACGATTTCTGTCAAACAAAACTAACTATATGGATATTATTCGTTTGCCTTTCATATTGAGGAAGGAGAAAGAAAATATTGATTCCTCTCTATTTACTCTCCTGATTTATGTGTAAGATCACAGTTCACCTCGGATGAACCCCGCTGCCTGATTTTTATCCGCTAGTCGGCTATATTGTGTGAGTTTATCAACCCGAACCTTGGCGCTTATCAGATGTCTACTTGCTAATTTGGGCCCGTGCAGCCACCCGCCTCGTCCACCTATTATTGCAAACAATTCTAAAGGTTTACATTCTGATATCCGTGTAACGAACAGACAGACACGTAGACACGTGGCGCTCTTACTTTATTATTTTGAAGCAGAAAATTTTCATTTGAAAGTACACGAAGTTTACTAGTAAGCCCGTTTAAGAGTCCTCCTTGAACTAACTGGGATGGTTGAGTAGATGTTCCTGTTTGAAGGACACTGAAGCTTGTAAAATTACTGAGATAATGAGACAATGATAAAGCAGTTCACCATAATGGGGTTATCATCTGAATTTCATATTTTCATTGAATTCTTATATATGGTCGTAGGTCATAGGGAGCCTTCGACACCGCAGCTCCTATTACAACAGAGAAACAGTACTATGATCCGGTTTGAAGGGCGCTATAGCTAGTGTAATTAGCGTAACGAGACTTTACATCTTAAGTAATCAAAGCTACGAGTACAATAAGGTACAATATATAATATTTAAAAATAGTCGCATATAGTTATAAGCAAGCGTATCACTTAACATCAGGGGAACGTCTTAATTATCTCATCGCTTCATAGAAGAAAAAACAATATTTTTGGTAGCTGGTTAAAAATATGTGGTGTTGGTACTTGCTAATCGAAGCTTGGACCTCCATATCGTCGCTGCATCACAGTCATACTCTAACAAAGGTTAATGTGAGTATAAAAACAGAAACAGCAGGTCCATCTTGTTTGTCGTGCGCTCCGTACGATTCCGTTAAAATTGTATCCTAACGGGAATAAAAATTCGGGTTTTAATGTCGCCACGTCATTAGCAGCATTCGCTGCTGAAGCTGCACCGACTGCACTCGTGTTGAAGTGTTCCTTTTTTTTTAAAAAAAGCAATGACAACTTTCGCGGAACGTTTTCACTTTATCTCGATCGACTGAATTACACGAAGCGTAGTACGACGTTTAGTTTCAATGCGCGCCCAATTATTTTACATTCGTCCAATAAACCAACTAATACAGGTTAAATATGTATTATTTGTTTTTGAAGCGAGGAGACGAGCGGGACGTTCACCTGATGGTAAGTGATACGCCCGCCCATAACATGGCGCTAGTTATGATGGCAATACTGCACCTGATTGCGCCCGACGTCTGAGACTTAGATGTTGTCAGTTCAAACCGGATCATAATAATGTCTGCAAAGTACTGTTGGTCGACTGCCATAGACGCTGCGGTGGTACCTACCTAGACTGTCTGTAGCAACAGAGACACTACCACCAGTGATAGCTATCGGTCCTTCAAACCGGATCACTGTAATGTTCGCACAGTACTGTCTGTCGGCTGCAATAGGCGCTGCGATGGTACCTACCTAGACGGTCTATAACAGAGACCTTTTTTTTGGAAAGTCAAGGGTTATGTGAGATTTTTACTCACTAAAACCAAGAAGCTCCGGGATCTCTTACAGAACGCACCGGTGCCCCTCTACACTTTGTGTTACACGTCTGTGAGCAGAAGCCTAACCCTCCTAGGCACCATCGCTGAGGCATGCGCTGTCCCACGCAGGTTCGCTTGTTGAGCGATAAGGGCCTCCACCCTCAAGGCCTACGAAACACCTAAACCCTTGGAGTCGCCTTCTACGATAGGCAGGGCTTACTTTAGCCCTATTTTTACTAGCCCGAGACTACAGGGCTGTGCAGTAGTACCTACCTAAACGGTCTCCGGCAACAGAGACCTACCACCGATAAGTTTCATTAGTTAATTTATGACTTATTTAGGTCAACTGTAGAGCAACAGCGTCCACGAAGTATTTGCTGCGCTAAATATCCCAAAGAAAGCTGGTGCCCCCCCCCCCCCTCCTCCCCGCTCTCCACCCCATCTCACGAATTATTTGTATCTCCAAATAAAGATTAAAATAAAACACCAATATCAAAATAGTAACGTGCACAGAATAAATACGAAACAGAAAAAACGGAGGGAAAATAAAAATAAATAAATTATCATCTGTCGTCGAAAACGGGCGCGAAAATCGGTTTAACAGTTTTCTTTTTTTTTCCTGCCGCCGATGGACAACGGCCAGTAAAAAAGTTGTGCCCGGTAGGTAAATTGAATTCTATCGCGTCCCGCGTCACGCCCACCTAGCGCGCGGCGTGCAGCGTGCAGCGTGCAGCGTGCAGCGTGCAGCATGCAACGCGCAGCGTGCAACAAGTCGCTAGACCAGTGCGGGGCTGCATGCGCCGGGCGTCCTTGAGCGCTTAGCGAGACACAGGAAGTGGTGGAGTATTCCTTAGATTTGAGAGGCGGAGCGCCGCGCGTGCTTTTGCCCGTAAAACATTATTTTCTTTATGCATCGGAATGATTCACGCCGCGCGCACCTGCCGGCGAGCTGATCCATGCGCGCAACGAAAATAAAACTATTTCGCTGTTAATAAGGAAGCTGTATAAATATTCTGCACATTGAAAAACAAGAACTACCATGAGCACAATTTTCTAGGCTTGCATTAAGTTGACTTTGTATTATATAGTTATTACCTGGCGATATCAACATCAATAAGAATACAGCAGCGAAGTGAACATTATCATCAGCCAATACACCTACATTGCTGAACATAGACCTCCTTCAAAGATTCCCACATCGATCGGGTAGGGATTCATATGAAAGCCAGAGCCTCTTTTGTTGGTTAGTAGGGTGCACCACGAGCAGGTGAGGTTAACTTGGCTCCTGTGAGTCGTTGTGCGGAACCCTTACACCCCCATGGGTTGTGTACATAATAAAGCATAATTAATAAGAGAATAAATAATGAGGAAAAAATAACATTAAATTATTATTATTTTTGTACAGGTCACAACAAAGAGGATATATATATATAGCCGAAACCTTATTTCATTGCCGTACGTGGAGCCTGCAAAGTGTAGTATGGAGGAAAATCGCCTGCACGTTGCAAGTGGTTTCGTTACTCATCGCAACCTTGGGGCGCATGCCGACCCGCGGCTAGCCTTTGAACACCTGGAGTGAGCCCGTCCATCTGTTGCGCCCACCCATCCCGCCGTACGCGCGGCTCGTAAATATTGTAAAACCGACTTTTCACGTTAATACTATTTCTGATGCATAAAAGCCGTACAATAGATTAAGGCGACTATTTATGTTAGTTCATTTAATTGATTTAGCCAGATAACAGCTGTTCCTATATTTATCTATAAACATATACATGTAGTCCTTGCACTTTCTTATTCAAAGAAGCGAACAGTCGAGCAGTGACACCTGATGGTAAATGATACGTCTGTCCATAACAATGTAGCCCTGATTAGGATTATATACACAGCACCATATGGTGCTTCTCATCTTTAGACACAAAGTGTTGAGTATCCTTACCTCAGTAATTTCAATAGCTACAGCGCCCTTCAAACCGGAACACGGTAATTTTTGACGGTGTGGTGGTACCTACCTAGATAGTCTCCAGCAGCAGAGACCTACTATCTTTTCTCTGTTTATAAAATACTTTAATTATTATGTAAGAGACAACTTTTTGTTAAAAAACGTTCAAAACTTAAATACATTCAGATCGATTCTACCACACTTAAGTAATCTACTTGGTTAAGGAACAACAGGGAATGGACTGGCATATCTGGAGCATTAGAATTGTTCCGCCGAACCGGAGACAGAAAGGACTGCACCACGCCACTGCCAACCTTCACCAGTTGGAGAGACGCTTTAAGAAGAAGAAGTAACATACAGAACTTAATATTTCACTTAAACAGGACTTGAATTTAAAGACTGATCAGTACTTTTGGAAGTGATGCAGTTCACATACTTCAGGAACCTGTTTCGCAAATGTCTTTATTAGAACCCCATTCAAATTTATGCGGGCGGGGGTTCGAGTGCGGACCCACTTGTAGAAAAAAATTGATTTATAAAACGTTTGGATAGATCAATACTTCCATTTATATATGAAGGGATTTGTTCATCAGCATCATCAGCCGATAGACGTCCACAGCTGGACATAGGCCTCCTACAGAGATCTCCACGTTTGTAGGTGTTCATATGGGGGGATTGGGGCAAATTCCCACCACGCTGGCCCAATGTGGGTTGGTGATAGCCAGAGCCTCGTTTGTTGATTAGCAGGGTGCACCATGAGCACGTGAGGTTGGCTTGGGTCCTGCGAGTCGTTGTGCGGAACCCTTACACTTTTTGATTGTTGCATATGTATTTATACTCAAGTTGGTCGATCTGATGAGAAGGACCTTCGACAGCTGTTTAGCAATACACCTGACGAGTGGCTGATTAGGATATTTATACAATGTCAACTTTGGTTTGTTATTTAAGTCATTACATTGTAAGGGTCATTAGCATATCAACTACACTTTTGATCTAGAAAAAGCTGTCTCCTGGTTGCTTCGCTGGTTGTAACACCATCGCTACTTCTTTTTGGGAAGGAGTTTTGTAAAATCCGTTCTTAGCTACCCTATACCCAGCAAAAGGTATATTCCTACCAAATTATAAGTGTCCAGGTCTTATAGTTTCAGGGATGTCGTGATGAATGGGTGGATATCTCTTAATAGCCAAACAAATAAAAAAAAATACCTTTATACAAGTCTATTTAAGCCACGGCAATTAAATATTAGCTACACCGCCTTTCAAAACAGTAAATAATATATGCACAGTAGTGCTGAGTAAAATTGGTTCCTTTGTGACCTAGACACGAGCAAAACCAAGACCAGAATCAAAACAAAGACAGACCTATTAAGCAAGAACAAGAACAAATGTCCAAGACTGAACGAAATATAAAAATTTCTTTTTCTTCTGAAAACGAAATATTTTATATATCATAAGATTGAATATGCAAGACCAAGATTAGAAGTATTTAAGCAAGACCAAGACCAATACGAAGAATGTCCAAATCTTGGCGATGTTTATGCTTCGCTCAGAACTATTGATCATTGTAATGATACTCAATGCAACGAGATCGGAGGATGGAAAATCTAAGTTAATAGGTAAGTAATATACAGAAAAATGATTGGATATGTGTTTATGTGTACATGCAGGCAGGCAGACAGGCGCGCGGTGCACTTACGCATCAACAAACAATTTATGTGCTAATTCCGTCATGAAGTGTTAGCGCGCGGGCCGGCCTTGGCGTAACGTTACTGCACCGCATCCCGCGCGATGCATTCAAAATGGCCACCGTTCCGTTTCATTTATTGGAATACGTCGCACAACATCACCGGCCGATCGCCGTCTCCTATGATCTTTGCAACAAACAACATTCGATCTCTGCGCACGGACGGATCCGGCGGCAACAACAAACGGCGCAGCGCGAGACCAAAAAGGCGCCTGCAAATTTGCAAGCAGCGCGGCTAAAATAACATGAGCCCCGATCGGGAGCGCGGTGTACCGCGCCACGTGCCAACTTATACCGGACATATAACTGGTTTATACCTATCTCTACTCATAAAGCGTTTTCCAACTAAACAAGTGCACAGCGCCGTTCCTGCTGTGCAACGGCACCGTGTCGCCGTATCGCACCAGTACGGCTCACTAGGTTACGATCATTGTAAGCTTTGTAAAAAAAACCACTATTGTGCTTCAATGAGATTTCCTTTCATAGAAACGGAAATTTTATGTACCAGCAAATTCGTCATAGCTTAGTAATTTAAAATACATACATCACTATGATGCGCACGTTTGATTCCTAACTGAACTGTTGTGAGGAAAACATCCTCAGGAACCCCAAGTTCCCGTAACACATCAGTTGAATATGACATGCATTAACCTGCATTTTGCTGACGTGGTGGGAAATAGCCTTAACTATCTTGTTAGAGAATACTTCGACTCCCAGCAGTGGGAATATTAATAAAGATGCTTACATATATAACAATAGTAAATGATTAATTTCTATTTCGCTATCCATGTTTGTGATATCTTAACTTGTGTTAGTGGGTTAACAACGAATATTTATATATACATAAATAAATACTATAGCTTTCAAAAGCTACTAAAAGAAGCGAGGAGTTAAGTAAGATTATCACCCGATGGTAAAGCTACATAATCTGGTGAAGTGAACATCACACACAACACACGACATGTGAAATCTCTTTAACCTTAGTGCTGACTTACAACTCCAAACAATAATACTAAAATATGCAGTTTGAGCTACGTCATATAACATTATATGTATTGTTTATCAAACCAAACATCAAATGGGTATATATCAAGCGTGCCGTGTGTCTGTGTGTGTCTGTGTGTGTATATATGTGTATGTGTGTGTATGTGTGTGCACTCGTAACTAATTGAACTGCTTGACTATGAGTTGACGTGCGCTGCGTAGACGGGAACTTTACCGATCGTTCCGTAACTGCGTAGAGGGCCCCAACATATACATATATATCTGTGTATGTAAGAACATATCCCGCGTGCACCGCTTCAAACTTCTTTATTAATACATGTATGTATATACTAATGGTGTAAATTATTAACAAAGAATGTTACTGGTGATAGATCTCTATTGCCGGAGACTGCCTAGTTTCCACCGCGGCTCCTATTTCTGTCATCAAACAGTAGCGTTCCAGTTGAAGGAGCTGTAGCTAATGAAGTAACATCTTATACCTTAAGGCGACTAGCACAATGTGGCGCAGTGTATCTCATCCTAACTAGCGCTACTGCATTATGTGCATCTTACTTACCATTGCATGAACATCTCCCTCATCTCGACAAATAAGAAAAAGACTATGCTACCTTTATTGTATTATGGTCTAAGAAACAAAAAGTGTTTAGGGCTAAGTAAACTACCATCAAGCGGACTTCTTTCTCGTTCCGGTAGTAACATAGTAAACAATATTATAGTTATTTAGTTACATTAAAGAAACATTCTTAATAAATATAAGTAACATTGAGATGCGGTTACCTAGCAGATTACCAATAATTACCATATCACAGTACAAATCCAAGATTCTAAGTTGCTATTAAAGTAATTATGAGAAATGGCGTAAATAATTTCCAGACTTTTAAATGTTTCTTATTCATTTGAAAATCTATAAAGACTTCAACATAGTAAGCAGCAGCTTCTTTTTGAGATATCGGATGAAATTAATGTTCTTCCCCATCAAAATATTAAACAACTACTTAAAAAAAACTAATAAATACAAATAATTTATAATTAATGTTTACTTTTTGTTGCATTATTTAAATAATTTGCTATTTAGTTATGATATTTCTCGTATAAATAAATTCTTACGCCGCCATCTTGATTTTTCATGTCATTTGACTTCTTCAAATATGGCGGTGTGATACACAAACATGGCGGCATTAATGTATTAATACGAAGAAAACTATGTAGTTAATTATAAAAGATTAATTAATTGTAGTTGATTAGTAATCGATTACCAACTAAATAGCTTTTGTAGCTAAATATAAGAAAACTGTGGAATTTTTTTGTCGCATAGTTGACTAGAATGTTGTAGTCTTAAATGATTATACTCTTCTATTTTTCTAGTGACAGACAAAGGTTCAAAGTAATTAGTCCAGTAAGCCACTTGCAGTGTTCTTCTTCATCCAAGTACTACGTAAATATTATCTCGATACAGTTCCAAAGGTGATGTAGATAAATCAATTCATATGGTATTTTTTATAAAGAGGAAGAAATAATGGAGTTGAGGTATGGAGAAATGTAGTTATGATGAGATGGTACACCTGAAGCGTCGTTGGTGAACTGGAATTATATGATAACCCAAGCTTATTCTATAGTTTTTCACTAAGATTTAAAATATTTTTTTTTAATATTATAATAGTATGATCTTTGATGATGATGATGAAAAGTTGTTATTATCAACTGTAGATTTGTTAGCAGTATAAGTAATAAGATCGTTTTCCCTCAAACTTAATGTAGTAATTTTCTAGCGAACAATTCCATAGTCTGATGGTTACAGCCAGCGCTGTCAGCTACTTCTGCTGTTAAATAGTAGTGTGGAAATATACTATACTATGTTTAAATTTAGTTTTGTTTGAATTACTATGTATGAATATATATACTATACTATGTTTTAGCATACAACAATCTTATGAGACCTAGAGCCTTATATTTTAATATATGTTGATAGATAAGTTATGATGTTTAAGAATAACTAAGCACCTTGTTGTGATCTTAAATGTTATTATTATTAAAGGAAAAATATCAAACCGTTTGCCACGTTAATATTTAAGCGACAAAGTATACATTTTAAGTTAACAGTTTAATAAACAAATATTACTTAGATTTTATGCTTTGTTTCTAATTAGAAATATCAAATTGATGTATATTCCCATTAAAAGGAATGCTCGGATGAAGTTCGGAGAATGTACAACAACAATATTAAGTTTAATGTATGTAATTAAAAAGCATACTTCTTTAATAAATGTTACTAATAAAGATATAAGCCAATTTTTTATTTAACTAAAGAATTAAATTAACCTTTTATTTTCATACAATGGCGTGTACGCTTGGTGTTGCCATAAAAAAGGTATAATTTTATCAGATTTGTAATCAAGTTATTGACAGTGTTAAATCTCTTCTTGTGTTAGTTTTTTAGCACCTCTGCTATATTCTTCGGTTTCGCACTTATAACTTGTTATTCCATGTTAGTATCAGGTTTTTTTATTAGAGCGCTTCAAAAATATTTTTGTGATGTAGCTTTGTGCTATATATATTAAATTGATTTAACTTTCACGCGGGTTTCATGGCTCATGACAAATTCAATTTCTATACAACATAAAGGAAACTTTAAATAATTTTTATAATGTATATTTGTTTTTTTTTGGTTATATTTAAAATTATTTCATTAAGGGAATACATACATAACATTCTCTAAAGTTTATATGTGTAAATCTATTAAGAGGGTTTTCAATAAAATTACGTTTTTTTTATCAAATTCCATTGGTTATTGTGTTAAAGAGACAATAATGTTTAATTTAGTATAATGATAACCCTATTTAATACTACGACATAGAAGTTATGTAGTATTATCTAGGTTTAATATCTATTTGCATGCGTATACAGACATGGCGATTGCGCCCGCGCACTTAGTAGGCTTCGAAAAAAAGTACAAAATCAAGATGGCCGACTTTCTCGGCAGTGCCTAGGGACGCTGACGTCACTGGACGACGTGCCCTTGTGTCTAGTCTAGCCCAGTTTTTAGATAGAAATACATTCTTTTAATTAACTTTACTTTTACTTAACAAAGCAGTGTTTTAAGTTTACGCGTTAAGCAGAACTGATGAGAACAAATTACATTTAGTGTGCACCGTGATATTACTATGTGTATTTATTTAAATACGTAAATAATTTATACAATAGCTTGTTAATAAATTTATTACTGAAAATAAATTAATGAAAGATAAATTGTATAAAATTAAAAAAAAATAATCAAATCGTTTAAATGGAAGTAAAGAAATGAAAACAAAAAATTAAAAAAAAAGTACTTACCAAAAATAAAATCGATTAAACACCAGAGCGTCCAAACAAATAAAATATCTAAATAACGTATTAAAATAAATCACTACACGTCACCAAACACTAAAGTCTCCTGTTGTATAATGAAGAATAAAATCTTGAATTCGTTACATTAACAAAAATAATATAAATAATAATTTATGCCATCGTATGACTCTGCAAAAGAAATATGGTGGTGGTACCGCGCCCGCTCCACGCTTGGCACAAAACGCCCGAAAAACAATTAAATATAGACGAGGAGCTGTTCAGCAGCAGCCGAGTGCGGATGGAATCCAGTTGGACTCCGAGCGGAGCTCACGGGGCCGGGTCCCGACTGCCGTGCCGCTGCTGAGGATGCAGTAAGAGTGTACTCCGCCGAGTGCTAGTACTCGGGGGGCAGACATCAAATAATTCTCAAAAAATCCTCAACGAGCGTTTTGAGCCAAAAAATCTAACCTAACCTAACCCTGGCGGGCGGACGACTGGCGCGTAGGGGCCGCATTGCCAAATATTTTTTTTTGCATCTCGGCCGAAATATGCACTTGTATGCGACTTACGTCGTCCCTTCATTGTAGTGGTGCGACATATAGCGATTGGGCATTTTTACGCGGGCGCGCGTGTGTGCGTGCGGGCGGGCGCACACGCGCGCACGCGCACACGGACGCGCGCGCCGCGGTGTGCGCGCGGGGCCCTTCGCCGCGCGGCTTCTTTACCGAAATCCACGCTGTTATGTAAACATGGCGATTTTTTTATTTCAGTCCATCGCTGAAACATTTAGGTGGTGCCCTGTGGGGTCGACGGCCGATTTTCGGGAACTCTGACTAATTTCGCTAAATGGATCCGCTCGCGCTCGCGCATGCGCACGGCGGCGCGCGGGAGCCGCTCCGCAGATTTCGGCGCGGGCGCATTCGCAGTTGTACGCACTTGCGCGCTCCTCATTCGCACTGAAAACTTCCTGTCCGCGTCAATATATACTTAATAAGCGCAGATTATCCTGTTTTTATTAATATAATTGTATTATTCTCATCTGTTTGCGTACGTTTCGCTCCAACAAAGCGCGCGTCGCCGCAGCGCGTCGCCGCAGCGCACCGCCGGTAACTTGTATAACAGAAGTTAATTGCTTCTCCAGTATCAAACCCTCGGCATCGACACACGAACACCCGCGCCCTTTGCACCCCATACACATAACCTTTCCCACACCAAATGGTTGCACCAAAGGACTCGCAGCGTGTAACATTAAACAATTGCAAACAGTCAACAATTTATTTCAGTACAATTTGTTAGAATTTATAATATTTTTTTAAATTAATGCGAAATTATCCATAACTTATTTAAAACACATTTTTGTTGCTTAACTTTTACTTAAAAACACGAATAATTTGAAAGATTCAGTGAATCTCTGAAGGAACCGAATTGTGCAGATGCCTTTACCTTTAAAAATTTTCGCCGATAAAAAGTTATTAGTAATAAAAAAAAAATTGTCAGGTAATAAACGGAAGTCCTTTACTCATATAGCTATAATATTTCTCTGAATATATTTCGCTGGAGTTGAAGCTGAAATTGGTAATGAATACTCATCCGAACATTAGAAATCTTCCTTTATGGAATTTCTTCTTCTTCTTCTTCTTACATTGCCTCTCCAACTAATAAAGGTTGGCGAGGAAGGATGGAATTCAGACATCATCATCATCATTAGCCGATAGAATACATCCATTGCTGAACATAGGCCTCCCCCAAAGATCCCCGCATCGATCGATGCTGCACTGCCCGCATCACCAGGCATTAGGGGCCGTCGTTTGTAGGGGTTAATATGAAGAAGTTTGAGCTATTTTCCACCACGCTGGCCCAATGCGGGTTGGCGTGAGCCAGAGCTCCGTTTGTTGATTAGCATGGCACCCCGACCTAGTGAGGTTTGCTTGAGTCCAGTGAGTTGTTGTGCGGGACCCCTTGCAACCCTGAAATTTAATAATGATTTGATATCATGTTC
The DNA here is from genome assembly GCA_029030555.1 of Ornithoptera alexandrae. Classification (NCBI taxonomy): domain Eukaryota; kingdom Metazoa; phylum Arthropoda; class Insecta; order Lepidoptera; family Papilionidae; genus Ornithoptera; species Ornithoptera alexandrae. The sequence continues at coordinate 10,742,628 of JARDVY010000041.1, read as the reverse complement.
AACTATCTTTGGAGTGCTGGGGTCTAACAGTTTACATAATAATGCAGGGGAACCTGGTACGATTCCAGAGTCACCAGTTACAGTGTGTTTGGTTGGTAGTAAGCTTATTTAGGCCAGTCTGTCATCATAACAGCCTCAGTATGTTCTCGCCAACATATAAGTGCTTTGGGCGAGCTTCCGCTTCCACTGCATCATTGTCACTGTCTGATGTTGAGGTCATTTGTTGGTTCCTACTATATGAAAAAAGAAAGTTTATTAAATACTTATTAATTAAGGAAACGAATAATTATATATTCAATGTCCAGCAGTGGACGTCTATTGGCTGATAATGATAATGATGATGATAATTATATATTACATGTTCATAACATGAAGTAATGGAACAAAGTATGTAATTATTTGTACATATTAAGTACAATTTGTAAGTTATAACCTAAAAAATGTTTTCTTAGGTCTCTTGTAAGTCTAATTAAGTAATTAAAAAGCATATATATAATAAAAACTATAAATCAAGCTAATGAAGATTTTTGATGCATTTAACTTAGTTGAAAGTATAATAATAGTGGACTAGTAGTCATGTTAGGCCATATTTACTGCTGGTCAGGTTAAGTCTCTGTTGCCGGAGACCGTCTAGGTACTACCGCAGTGCCTGTTGCAGCCGACAGACAGCAATGTGCAAACATTAGTTTTCCGTTTTGAAGGGCGCTGTAGCTAGTGTAATTACGGAGGTAACGAGAGTCAACATTTTATGTCCCAGGCGAGGAGCGCAACGTGGTGCAGTGCAGTGCATGTTAACTAGCTCGACGGTATTACGAGCAGGCTCTTACCACCAGGTAAACGTGTGGCTCATGTTATCGTTTCATCATTTTCAGCTTTTGTTTTGTCCACTGATGGATGTAGGCCTCCCCCATGTGTTCCACCAAATGCGAACATCAGCCTCTCGCATCCACCTACTTCCGACCGCCCAGATGATGTCGTCGGTCGACCTGGAAGAAGGGCGAAAAAAAAATAAGTATAACCACTTTAATTAGTTTTTATTACTTAAAATATAAAAATGTAGGGTATGTTAAATGATGTCCTAAATTTTAGTATTCAAATAAAAATTATTAAAATCTTTCAAAGGTCACCAGGTGCACTGATGCCCTAAAAATAGTGCAAAACAAAGCTCGCTCACACAGGGACTGACCTGGGTCCGTCGCGGGTTAGTGCGTTAGGACTAAGATGTAGCGCTTTAGTGTTTAAGTATTCATAATATATACTAATGAAAGCTTTTCTACAATTATAAGACACCAGCTGTTCCCGCTCTGCTGGTTGTAACACCCTCCAACTACCTTCGGGCAAGGAATTTTGGAAAATAACTTCTATATCTGGCCTCTAAACAGCAGGACCAATATCTCTACCTAATTTTGAGTGTTTACACACGTATATGTGGAAGACCTGACGGTATACACATTAGTAATGAACAGACAGACGACAACTCACAGGACCCAAGCCAACCTCACCTGCTCGTGGTGCACGCTGCTAATCAACAAACGAGGCTTCTCGCTCCCGCAAACCTGCATTGGACCAGCGTGGTGGGAAACGGCCCATATCCTCTCAGATGAACCGCTACAAACGTGGAGGATCTTTAAGGGAGGCTTATGTCCAGCAGTGGACGTCTATCGGCTGATGATGATGATGAACAGACGAAATTAATAGAACCGTTGAAAGCCGCTTTAATCTTTTTTACTGGTGTTAGGTCTTTATTGCTTTAGACCGTCTAAGTACTACCGCGGTTCCTATTTCTGACAAACAGTAGTAAGTACACATTACTATGTTCCAGTTTAAAAGGTGCTGTAGCTTTTGGGGTTACTGAGGTAATGAGAGTGCTGTATACATCATCATCACTAGTCCCATGTTTGTGATGAGTCAACGTAGCGCTCGACATTAGATGAACGATTTAGTCTCGTCTCGTCTTATCAAATCAAAATTTACATTACAACGGATATTTCCAGTGGTTCAGCGGTGGAGGTGATGATGATTTTTTTCTATCTTAAAGTGCCTCTCCAACTAGTGAAGGTTGGCGATCAGCGTAGTGCAATCCTTTGTCTCTCCTCCGACGGAATAATTCGGACGCGCCGGATATGCCAATCCATTCCCAGATATTCCTCAACCATGACTTTTTCCTTCTCCAATTTAAACGCTTTATCATGATGATGATAAAGCGTTTAAATTCTTTAATTAAAAGAAGCGACCAGACAAGCGAGACTTTCGCAAAGATGGTAAGTGATACGCTTGTCCATAACAACGTTGCGTTAGTTCACCACATTTTGCTCGCCGCCTCCAGACATAAGATGTTAAACAACAGCATCCTTCAAACCGGAAAATAGTAATAATTGCACAGTACAGTTGTCGGCTGCGGTAGCAGCTGCAGTGATACATTTTTTATCGCGAGGGAAATCTTCTTAAAAGATACCTTGCTTCTGGGGAGAAAACAAGGTTATGTGGGGCTTCCATCCACTAAAACCCTCTCGGTGGCCTCGTTCAGTGAATCAGGAGGGGCTCCGGCATCTCCTACGGAACGCACCGGTGCTCGCCTGCACTCTGGTTGAAACATGCCACGGAAGTGCAAAACCTTCAGCACCCACGCAGTGCTACGGCAAATACAAGATCACCATGCATTTGCCGTCCTCCTAGGGCTCGCTTATTGAGCTTTGAGGAAACGCTTTTAGTCGCCTTGTACGACAGGCAGGGAATACCTTAGTCCTATTCTTAATAGTCCCAAACTACAGGGCTGAAGGTAAGTGAAGGTGAAGGAAAGGTGGTAGTACCTAAACGAACTAACATCAGAGACATCACCAAAAAACGCATAAAACTATACTTTTTAAACTTTTATGTATTTGTGTGTAATGAAATAAGTTATAAAAAAAAGCGGAACAGCTATCGCTGGTGTAGCATGTGACAGTGATAACTAGCTTCCAGTTAAACTAAAAGTCACCCTGCGCTGCGAGCAGGCGGCGCGCGCACACACAAACGCATACGTACGCGCGCGCACACAGGCGCACGCGGCGCGGTGCGCGCGCGCATTAGATCGATAGCGCAGGGTTGTCGGCCGCGCGCCCTTGTTAGAAAAAGGACGAATCATATAACTACACCGGCGCACTGCGCAGACCGCGCAACATTCAGATGCGCCGCGTAAACATTGCACCCAACCAACCAATCACTCAACAGACCTTCATCGTACAGAAATCATTCTCTTCATCATTATCATCAACCGGTAGACGTCCGCTGCTGGACATAGCCCTCTGCTAGAGATCTCCACGTTTCCATTTCCCACCACGCCGGCCCAATGCGAATTGGCGGGAATTCTCCTCCTCCTTCTCTTTAACACGCGTCGCCATTTTGTCGTCATAAAATTGTATAATATTTCTATTGACATTTGTTTTTTCTATTGTACGAAGCGACGATACGAGCGGGACGTTCACCTGTCCGAATTGTTCTGCCGGAGCAGAGACGGACAGGACTGCACCGCGCTGATCGCCAACCTTTAGCAGTTGGAGAGACGCTTTAAGAAGAAGGTGGTGCCTAGACGATCTCCGGCAGCCGAGACCTACCCGCAGTAAAGCGCTGCTCACAATGCAGTGGTTTCATTAAAACAGAAGAATACCAGGTTATCATATTTTTAATTATTTATTATTAAAATCTTTAGCACCCTCTAACTAGTGTGCAGACATTACCATGTGCCGGTTTGAAGGGCGATGTAGCTAGTGAAATTACTGGCCAACGAGTGCGATATGGTGCAGTGTATATCATCCTAACTTGCGCCACGTTATTTATTACAGGCAGCCATAATACTTACCATCAGTTGAACGCCTCGTCGCTAAATTGAATAAAAAAAAGATTTAGTGTAATAACATTAGTCTCATCATCATCAGCTGACAGACGTCCACTGCTGGACATAGGCCTCTACCAAAGACTCCCGCATCGATCGGTCGGTACGTTAGGAGAGATGACACTAAACTATTACAGGCCTTGCTTCTAAACACTTTTACCCAAAAAAGAATATGAGTGATACATTCACTACTTAGATTGATCCTGGATGACCAGATTTCCTGGAGAAACAGAAGGAGAAATTGTAAAGGTATATATAGAAGAAATTTGTGATAAGTCTCCGCTGCCGGACACCAGACGGTCTACCTATCTCCGGTAGTATCTAACTAGAAAGTTAGGTACTACCACAGCTCGTATAGTACACAACAAACAGCAGTGTGCAAACATTACCATGTTCCGGTTTCGAGGGTGTTGTAGCGATTAAAATTATTGGAGTAATATCTCAAAGCGATGAGTACAATGTGGTGCTGTATATACCATTGTTACTAGCGCCACGTTGTTATAGGCAAGCGTATCACTTAATATTAGGTGTACGTCTCACTTGTCTCTTCCATCTTTAATGTAATTTTTTTAATATTGCAATTAAAAAGTTATTCTAAGTAAGATGTCGCGTCTAGATACTTTGCGCGTCTTATTCGAAGCAGTGTCGCTTCACATACACACACGCATGCGCATGCGCAGGTCTGTACGAAACTTTGTTTAAGGACCTCTGGGATCCTCGTTATGACCTACAGCAAATTAACTTGTAACGATTAATTGTTTTTTTTTTTACTTATGTACATTATTAAGCAGTAACTCATCTACTTATTGCTTCACTTGTACCTTTGTAGCGAGTGTATCATCATCATCAGCCGACAGACGTCCACTGCTGGACATAGGCCTCCCCCAAAGATCTTCACATCGATCGGTCACGCATTGCATGCATCGTATGGGTTCCCGCGATTCTCATCAGATCTGAAACGTAATATTGGCTTTACTTGCACGTAATTTCTACAGCAACAACATCCTTTAAACCGGAACAAAGCGAAGTCGAACATGTCCGGCGACGGATAACTATACTACGTCGTAGTCACTAACGATCTAGACTTCTGTCACGTTTAAAGCAAGATATAAACAGTTCTTTCCGCTGTGATATATCATCAGATATCAGTCAGCAGTAGCCCACAGCTGGACACGAGCTTCTTCCTACGAATGCTTGCCCAACCATTGGCTACACAAACACCATATTCAACAGCAATAGGTTATACGGTACTGTTAACGGAAGTATTGCATTTTGTATTTAGGATTTTAACCTACTCGGTGGTCATCTTCAAAGTTTGGAGAGGTCAGGGTATCTCCGTTCGGAAGGGAACTGCAGCCCGTCTTACTTTATGCTGGGATAGCCTGATCCGGGGTCCCTCTTATACAGTCCTCACGACGGCACTCACAAATACTATGCCAATGGCAAGAGACTACATCCACCCATCGTACTCCTCTAAGTCGCTTAAACGCGATGGGATCTCTCATCCTGACTGCCTCCGACACAACGGAAGTTATACTTTTTTATTTTGGGTGAGGGAAATGCTCTCGCATACCAGCCCTCGCCGGGGCAAAGACAGATTATGTCGAATTTGCACCGATTAATACCTCACCATGTTCCACCGTCATCGCTTTATGTCGGGGGCACGGGAACCATTTCGCACACCTCCGCGATTCCGCCAGCGTCGGTTGCACCGCGCAGCTCTATCTCAAGGAGGAAAGACTCCCACATTTTCCACTTATTATCATCACTTACCCAACGGATCGCCCTGACGCCGTCACCCAGAACTCATGGGAGCCAAGAGGGAAAACTTTCCCGACTCCCTGCGGCGGATCTGGTCTTGGGCTCCGCCGCGGAGGATAGTGAGAGCTGCGAACCACAATACCGACACTCCTCTCCTTCCGCTATACCACCAGGCGGTGAAGGGCAGTACAAACCTGACCTTGCAGCCCACCGGCACATTCGAGGCGAGCGCACGGAGTTCACATGGAGCGTCCACTTCGGGCCGGCCCTACCCCCAGTAGTTTCCTCTTAGCTTCACCATTGGTGACCAAGTTACATCAACCTAAAACTCTGTAACATACAAACGGACACGCGGGACGAGACTATGGTGTGTGTATGTATATATGTATATATATATATATATATATATATATATATATTTATATATTTGTATTATATATATTTGAACATGTTCTTCACATAAAATTCGTAAACAGGCGAGTCATTCGCGTCAACCTAAAAATTCTTCAGCTCGCTCACACACACACACACATACACATACGCACGGACAGTTTGTGCACGTGTGTGCGGGCACGCGCCTGCGCCGTGTGGGTTCAATCACATGCTGGGTGATCGTGGAAGCGGTACCGATCGAGGATATTGATCCTAACACGAGCTGTGCCGTTCGTTTGCATAGATCTAGATTATGCCGAAGTTCAGGTCCAAGGTCGTCGACTTTTGAAATTTCCTACAATAGCAACACTATATGTATTATAGTATAGCCAAGTCTACTGCGTTACAGTTAGCAATACAACTCAAGAAGCCTTCCAAAAGACAATAAGAGAAAGATTAAGAGGAAAGCCGTTGACAATTCAAAACCAACCGCACTCTCGAAATCGACTCCACTTCTCGAAACAGACCTTTGTCCAGCAGCGAGCCTGTTCCACCTAATGATAATTATTCACAGGTTTGACACCTGTTGCGAGCACTAATCACTTATTACATACAGCTACCCCCAAAAGTCACATCAGGTCAATAACTTGATAAGCTACAGCTTCCTTCAAACAGCAATAATAAACGTCACTTTCTGATATAATCTAGTAGTAGCCTTTTTCTTTTTAGTCCTCTTGTGCCGCTCCAATTAATGAAGATTGGACACCAGTTCTGCGAATCCATACTAGTAGTAGCCTAGTGTTTGTTAAATACTAGATGTAGATTGTATATATCTAGATAAGTTCTCGAAAAGTTTTTTTTTATAGAAAATTACAGATATTAACCAGCTTCCATCACCAAATCCATTCTTAGAACAAGCTTTTAACAATTTTGTATCGTAATCATCATCATCAGCCGATAGACGTCCACTGCTGGATATTGCCTTCCGCAAAGATTCCCACATCGATCGGGTAGGGATTTATATGGAGGCATTTGGGCCATTTCCCACCACATTAGCCCAATGCGGGTTGGTGGCAACCAAAGCCTCATAAGTGGTCAAGCAGAAGTTGGCCTGGATCCCGTGAGTTGTTATACGGGAACCCTTACATCCCTCGTGTATTCCGTTACAATGGAACCAGTTTAAATGACACGTAAATTTTCCACTACTAAAACTACTAATTTTAGTAATAGATTGATGTAGTAATTAAAAGAACGTCCTAGCCGTGTTCCCGCGGATGTTTTCGCCGAATTGTCTAGATTTCCTAACCTCGCGCACAAAAGTCTAGGACGAACGGGCGAATGCATTTGGCTTGCAGTCATTGACATTAATGTATTTACATTTACCGCCGTCACTTGTAACTGATGAGTTGAAGCTGTAATAGCTCACAGCCGGTACACGACACTATTAGCCGAGGTGCGGGTTCGATTCCCACTGAGCTTCTGTTTCCAATAAGGAAAAACATGATGAGGGAATAGATGTGTTACAAATAGAACAGCTTTCGTGAATATTTAATATTGATCAACTCGCAATTGGTAGTCGTGGTAGCTCCGAATCCCAACTATGGGCACTATAAACGTGTCATTAATTTATTTATTTATATATAAGACTGTGACAACACTAACAACTGAAATACAAATCTAAATATAACTGTTTGATTTTCCATATGATTCTTATGTAAAATGGCGCGAAAGTACTGACGTTTAACAATTTTTTTTATTCAACGAGGCGACGAGACGACGAACACATTCACCTGATGACAAGTGATATATTTACCTATAACAACGTGGTGATAGTTAGGATGATATACACTGCATCACATTGCACTTCCCCCTTTGAGACATAAGACGTTAGGTTTTCACTAGCTACAGCGCCCTTCAAACCGGAACATGCTAACATAACACTATGAGTTATGTTAGCATGTTACTCCAGTACACTCCGGTCCTGACACGTTGAAAAACTGGAACACAACAATACTGTGATGGTAGTAAGCAGCCAGTTGGATTTGCAAAAATTTCCCTAATAACCAAATTTCGCAGCCTGCGGCCCCGGAATCAAACCTTGAGCATGTATTTATTTGTTTAGCGATCCGGTATATATATCTACATCATGTATAGAGACATGCAATTTAAAACACGGTTACATTAAAATAAACAACTTGGCTGCACGGACATTAAATCTTTGCCTTTTGTGTTAGGAATGAAAGAAATACTGAAATTATTTTTAATCTGTTTAAATTTGCAGCGAATTAGTTTGTTTGCGAGCAAATGTCGTAATGTTTCTTAAAACTGTTACCGTAATTAATGCGGCGGCCAGGAGTTAGAGCTCGTCGCAACGCATTGTAGGCGAGGTGGGTGGAGTGACCGTGGTCGGTGGCCAGCCAAGGTGATGGCACCAAGGTCAGCCGAACAAACGGCGCTCCATTGTTTGTCACTAGAAATATATTGGTTAGTGTTACAAGTTTAGAAATACTTTTCTACGGATAAATATTGATAATATTATAACACAACTATTTTGTTTGAAATAAAAGAGATATTGGTAGAAAAACAATTCCACATAGAAATATTTTTTTTTTATTTATCCAAGCTCCGTGACAATAAGTAGTACGCTGGCTAATTAGGATCCTAGTTTGAATGATATACACTACATTACATTTCACTCGTCGCTTTAAATAAATAAATCTTTATGTCAGACGAGGAGTCCATATAAGATTTGCTTCGTTATCACAATCATTTCACTATCTATAACGCTTGAAGAGCCGGAACCGGAACACAGTAATATTTGCACACTACTCTTTGGCGGTAAAAATTTTTATACAATTTTGTAACATCACAACCATATTATCTTTTATCTCCATAATATTGTTAAGTTATTAATAGTTTATAGACTTTTGACCCGTTTTCCCGCTTTAAAAGATAAGACAAAGGCCTATACGTCATACTGCCAATTTTTTTTCTATTTCAATTCATTTAATAAATTACAGTAAAATATTTAATATTACGTTGTTATTTCCGTTTCATGTAGTATATATAGACTGTTTTAAAATGGCCGGTGTTCTATTTAAGTGTATGACTTGCACCATCTAAAATCGTTCCGTGTCCCGCATGACACACTAGCCAATGTTATGACCTACCACAACGTCCGCTCTAGCCGTGACTAACGCTGACCTTCAACATCTAGTGGTCGTTGACTCTAACGCAATAGACTGGCCGCGGGGGTGCACGCTGGTGCTTCTCTATATTCACACTTCTGCGTGACGCACTCACTTATGTCAGATATATATGAGTCGTAACCTATTTATGTCAACTTTAAGTATAACATTTATATCATTTAAATGATGTTTGATAAGTATATGAAAAATAAAACCGAAATATAAATTCATAAGCAATTTATAAATATAACTAAAAGTGACAGCTTTAATAAACAATAAAAAAAGAGACGGCATTTTATGTTTCGTGACAATATGCGCTTGCAGTTGCAGTGTATATCATCCTAAGTAGTTGTTGTGTTCAGGTGGTCGTCCCGCTCGGTCCGTCTAACAATAATATAATGTGTTTATGATGAACACAACGTTATTTAAACAAACGCAAAGTTTATCGTCGCCACTAACGTGTAATGGTATATTTAAATGCAGGAACAGAACATGACGAATAGTTAGCAGCCGGTGCCGTTGACCGGCGCGCACCAAGGTTATTAGGTCGAGATAGACGGGAGTTGACTACGATGCCACATTAAAAACCTAGGATTTATTTATCAATCATTACTTTTATCTGCAGTACATCATCATCATAATCACTGTTCTCGTGCTATCTCTTGCTTCGTATAAGGTAAGAGAAAGACGACAGGTTTACAGGCGATAGGTCTCCATTGCCGGGGATCATCTAAGTAGTTGCCACGATAGTTCCTGTTTCTACCGAGAAACAGTACTGTGCAAACATTACTGTGATCCGGTTTGAAGGGCGCTGTAGTTGATGTAACTACAGGAATAACGAGTTCCAACATCTTATGTCTGAGGCGACTAACGCAATGTGGTGTAGTAGTGTATACCATCCTAACTAGCGCCACGTTGTTGTGGGCGTATCACTTATCATCAGGTGAACGTCCTGCTCGTCTCGCCGCTTCACTGAATAATATACTCTGTAATACAACCTTTGTACAACTCTCTTCCTTGTATTGAGTTGAAAATTTGATACAAATATATATATAATTGTATGGTCTGTCCGTCGATCTGGTGCAGTGTGGTCACCTGCCGCGTATCTATGCGGGAGTGGACGGCATCAACCAGAATACGCTTCGAGGTCAGTAACAAGTGACGCATGTTCACGCTTCTAGCTGCTACCACAATAATGGTTACATTGCTATCTTTGTATAAATCACATACGCAGACACTTTATAATCATCATCGTCATCGTCATCATCATCATCAGAGGCTTCCTCCAGTAATGTAGTATAGTGAACATTAAAGAAAAAGCTTTAGTTCTGTCTCTACAATTATTTCCTTATTAGTTCTTGTTTACGATATAACCAAAGTGGGGTAGTTTAGATACTTTAACCCTTCTCCCATTCATGCTGTATAGAGGGGTGGGTAAAGATATCTTAACAATTAGATTCATCATCATCATCGCCAGATCCTCACCAGATCGTGGGTCCTCGACTCGAGGACCTTACTGCCCTATCGGCCGTCGGTCCTTCGAGCAACGTGTCCTGCCCACTGTCAGTTAAGTCTAGCAATGTTTTGGGCTACGTCGGTGACCTTAGTGCTTCTGCGGACCCCCACATTTGTGATTGGATCGCGCAGAGGATATCCGAGATTGGCCCTCGAGTAGATTAAGTATACAAAATACGATATCTCGACATTAAACTTGACGCCCATTAATATTGTAAAATAAGGCTTTCAAGTTATGAGGGAAATCCTTGAAAAACCGTTCCAGGAAAAGTAATATTGTGCGTTACTCCAAGAGTTGAATTAATGATTTCCATGAACTTCCGCTTCGTAGAAACACCGCCTGTTCGGACGAGAAATTGGATTACATTCAATTAAAACAAAAAAATTAACTGGGCTAGGCAAATAGTTGTACATCCGGTGATAGTTTTGTTCTAGTATTCGTGGGAGCTAGAGCTCCGTTAGTTGATTAGCAAGTCGCAGCACGTGCTGGTGAGCTTGGCTTGAGTCGCGAGAGTTTTTTTTTATTTCATTATGCGACTAAACAAACAGGACGTTCACCTAATAGTAAGTGATACGCGCGTCCATAACAATGTGACGCTAGTTAGGATGGTACACACTGCACGACATTGCGCTCGTCACCTTGAGACATAAGTTGAATCTGTTTACCCCAATACATTAACTAGAGCGCCCTTCAAACCGGAACAGAGTAATGTCTACACAGTACTGTTTGTCGGCCGCAGTAGACGCTGCGGTGGTATCTAGACGGCCTGTAGCAACAGAGACCTACCCGTAAAGTTGTTGTGCGGGAGCCCTTACATCCCCTAAAATTTTAATAATAAACAATTGTTTTGTTGCAGTAACATAATAATTGTTTATACAGTAAGGTATACATGAGATTTATTATTTATTGAGGAAAATAGACACCCCGCCTATTTATAGTTGGTAAGTGTGTGATGGTGGTGATGCGTAAACAGACATGTTTGTTGTGCGCGGAGCTGCAGAGGTGAAGGTCACACGCGTTGTCTATGCGCGCCGCGGTGACGTCACGCGTTGTCTATGCTTGCCCACCCACTCACACCCGCCCATTACAACAACAACAACGCTGGACAATTAAATGTGTGTAAACTATAGCACCAGCGACGGCGAGGACTGCACCACGCTCATCGCCTTCACCAGTTGGAGAGACGCTTTACGGAGAAACTACATACACCAAATAATCCGCCGACAGGAATAATGGAGAAAGTGATCGGAAAGAGATAGATCTGTGGGAAAGTGAACATGTTAATGTAAAAAAAGGGAAATTGTGATGATAATAATATATATAAGAAAGGACGCGAGAGAAGAGAGAACATAAAGATGTGATAGAAAGAAGAAAACTGTACCAGTGGTAAGGGAAGACTGTAAATTGGATAATTGTGTTATTCTAATTTATGAGAGAGGGATGAAAGAAGGAAATGGGATGGAGAATGATAGGAGAACTGAAGTGTGTACGAGAACCGTATGGAAGAGAAGAGGAATGAAGAAGAGTATAAGTAGGGAAAGATATAGAGGACAATAAATAAAGAAAATAAGAAAAGAACTGTCAGGGCTCTAGCCTCACGCAACTGAGAGAACGAGTATAAAAAAACATGAAGGAGTAGACTAATATCAAGAGCACCACAGCTGGTCCACCTGTCGCGCAACAGGATGGGATTCGCAGAGCTGGTGTCCAACCTTCACCAGTTGAAGAGGCACAAAGAGAAGATCTGTAGTTAATGCACTCTTAACTTAAAGTTAACATAACAAAACTTGAATTCATACTAATATCACTGTTAATACAATGAAAGATATTTTTTTTTATTCAAGGAAGCGACGAGATGAGCGAGACGTTCACCTGATGGTAAGTCATACGCTTGCCCATAATGTGGCTATCCTAGTTAGGATGATGTATACTGGCACCAAATTGCGCTCGACGTCTAAGACATAAGATGCTGAGTTTGCTTACAGAAGTCATTACATAAGCTGCAACGCCCTTCAAATCGGAACACCGTACCATAACGGACGCCGGCAACAGAGACCTACCACAATTGAAATTTGTTTAGGCCGTCCAAGTTAACATTGGCACAGGAGCTTTCTATCTCCAGGCGAAGAACCAGAAGCAGATCTGAAGTGGAAAAATGTATGTGAAATGTGAGAGTGCTAAATGTCTGATGACGATGACAAAGCGAAGAGAAAGAGGAAGATAATTAAAGCTGGCATATGACTGAAGAGAGAGAGATTGAGATACAGACAGCCGACTTTTACATAGGTATATTCACAGTGCCTTAAAATATATATAATCAAAATAAATGTTGATTTAGAAGTGTGGTTAGTTTAAATTTCATATAATATTTTTTATAGCTACCCTCGCCGCGCATAAAAACATCAGTAAGTTGTTATTCGCGGCGATATGAAAACTTATCACATTTATGAATTGTTATGTTGCGTGTATTAGGATAATAAAGCGCCGCGCGAACTGGACACGTCCCGCCGACCGCTGCCCGGGGTGCACCGCGTGCAGCAGCTCGCAGCTCGCAGCTCGCAGCTCGCAGCTCGGCGCCGCGCCGCGCTGCACGTGCCACGGCAAACGAACCAACTAACACCTGATCGAAACGGAACTGGTAACGTTGATTGTTGGTTCGTTTACGTTGTTATCTGGCTATGAATTGTTTGGATGCGGTGCGATGAGGATGGATAGGATTAAGAATGAGGATATTAGAGGTGACAGAGACATTGCGGAGTGAGAGGTTAGCGTGGTGCGGACATGTGCCGAGGGATGAAGGACTTATAACAACGAAATGAGAATGAACGTGGATGGTTATAGATGTAGAAGAAACCGAAGAGAGTGTGGATGGATTGTGTGAGAAGAGTGTGCATTCAGATATGACGGCTGATAGAGGATTACGGGAGAGAAGTACAAACTGCCGACCCCTCATAGCTGGGAAAAGGGCAGGAGGAAGAGAGATTTGGTTATGAATTATTGCTAAATCTCTCACTTGTCACTGATTCACTGGTGTTGTGTCCGCTGTCGGAGACCATCTAAGTGAAGCACCAATTGCAGCCGACAAGCACTACTGTGTTATGTACCTGAAAGGTGTTGTAGCCAATAAAACTGCTGCTGTACTGCGATATCTTATGTCTGTAGGCGACAAGCACAATGTGGTGCAATGCATAAACCCTTTCAATCATCGGGCGGGCGTATCACTTGCTATCAAGTGACCGTTGAATTAAAACTGTAACAGATTTGTTATCTATGTAAAGACTCTTTTACTAGCTTTAAATAAAAAAAATTGTTCAAAATGGCCGATCAAATTTTAAAAACAGGCTGTGGACCTGAATTCCCAAGACCAGAATTAGATGAGCTATAACAGTCAATATGAGAGAACGGGGATGTGATGATAGTAGGTCTCTCTTTCCGGAGACCATCTAGGTAGGTAGGTACCGTCGCAGCGCCTATTGCAGCTGATAAACAGCACTGTGCAAACATTACTGTGATCCGGTTTGAAAGGCGCTGTAGATACAACTGCTGTTAAATCTCTGTTGCCGGAGACCGTCTAGGTAGGTACCGTCGCAGCGCCTATTGCAGCTGATAAACAGCACTGTGCAAACATTACTGTGATCTGGTTTGAAAGGCGCTGTAGATACAACTGCTGGTAAATCTCTGTTGCCGGAGACCGTCTAGGTAGGTACCGTCGCAGCGCCTATTGCAGCTGATAAACAGCACTGTGCAAACATTACTGTGATCCGGTTTGAAAGGCGCTGTAGATACAACTGCTGGTAAATCTCTGTTGCCACAGACCGTCTAGGTAGGTACCGTCGCAGCGCCTATTTCTACCGCCAAACAGTAGTGTACAAACATTACTGTATTCTGGTTTGAAAGGCGCTGCAGCTAATAAAACAGGGGTAACGATACTGAACATTTTATGTCTCAAGCTACGGGCGCAATGTAGTGCAGTATATACCATCTTAACAAACGCCACGTTTTTATAGGGCGTATCACTGGCCATCAGAAGAACGTCCTGCTCGTGCGTCGTTTAATAAAAAAAATAAATAAATTGAGAGAATTGTAATTGTTATTCACATTAATTTTTAAATTGAAACGTCTCTGAATGTATTTTCTATTACATTTACAATCTGTGGCGGCGTCGGTTCCCGCCATTACGATTTGACAGCTGTCAGTTGTATCTAAGCGCGCGGTTAGTAAAGCGAAAAGAATATGTCGCGGAGCCGCGGCGCGGGTGTCGGTGTTAGAGATACGAGCATATCGAGTGCATCGGCGCGTACGTACGTACGTACGTATGTATGTATGTATGCACGTGTGTATGTGTGCACGTATGTATGTGCATACGTACGGCTCGTAGTGCGCGCGTGTGTAGCCACTCGTGGTGTGCGCGCAAAACCGAAAGCTTCCTTTGTAGCGCTCAAGGTCCACATCTGAAACCGAGGGTCACGGGCGGTCGGTCGTTACCGCTTCTAAGATCGAGTACCTACTCGTCTCGATAGCTCCGCCGTGCACAACATACACTATATTATATTTAGACGCCCGTTTCGGCGCCGCGCGTACGTTCGTTCGCCGTGATAAAGTTGTTTTCTTGTTTATGCAAACGAATTCGTTTTATAATACTTTAAGTCTGTGGAGCGGCACACTAACACTAAAGTACGCAACATTACTAACTAAACTCGGTTTTTTTATCAAACTTGTTTATCCCTGCTGGCCCATCTCCGTGCCCGGAGGTCGTTTAGGGTAGGTACCGACGCAGCACACATTGCAAACAAATCTTACGGCTCAAGTGACGAGCGCAATCTGGTGCACTGCATCCATCCTCGCTAGCGCTATGTTATAGACAGGCGTATCACTTACCATCAAGTGAAAGTCTTACTCGTCTCACCGCTTAATTGTATTAAAAAAACCCTTATAAAGTATTTTCTTTGATCAACTATCTACTAAGGCTTTTCTCCTACGCTTAACAGCGCTACTCGTACGCGATACTATTTCAATATCGGCATTGGATCCTGTAGCCTTGCAGCTCACATCCTGCATCTTTATGCAACATTAAATAAAGACAATGTTAGTTAAGATATCCAGCAACCGGCTCCGGGTGCCGACACATGTGTAACTGTTTGTTTGTGTGTTCGCACCTCCGTACTTGGGATTAGGACAAACAGGATTTGCGGAGCGTGCGGCGCCTAATAACTAACCTAGGTTTAGGCTTTGCGTTGGGGTCACGGGCCCCCAACGTCGCGTCGCCATCTCTGACAGACGCGCACTTCGTTTTTTTTTGTTGTTGTCGTCGCCCGGATAGAATTACAATATTATTATAATGCCACGAGCTAATTGACTGAGATTGATCAGTATTGGTGAGGCATCGCGCGGACGCAGCGCAGCGGAATAAACAGTCTTCAATTGTTTGTATATTAAGTTATATATAAGTTATATCTATGCTAATGAAAAATATAAAATCGATAAGTCCTTTAAGGTCTCTAAAACGGAAATCGCATTCCGTGGATCTAAAAAGCTACAATTAACGGAAATCATCCTTCCATATGGACCCCTATATACGACGGCGTCTAGTGTCGGGCGATACCGGAGGCCATGCTGAATGTTGAAGGTCGCGGGATGCTGCTAGTTGCGAGCAGCGCAGGACCGATCGATCTGGAGATCTTTGGGAGAGGACTATGTCCGACTATGGACAGCTATCAGCCGATGATGAATGAAGATAATGTAATAAATATTTAATAATTAAACAAAATTACTGGTGGTAGTGTCTCGGTTGCCTAAGACTGTCTAGGTAGGTACCACCGCAGAGCATATAATAACTATTGCAGACGAAAAACGGTACTATATATTACCTTGTTCCGGTTTGAAGGGCTCTGTAGCTAATTAAATTACTGTAGACAACGGGACTTAACATCTTAAGTCTCAAGGCAACGAGCGCAATACAATGTATATCGTCCTAATTAGCGCCACGTTACTATGGGCAAGCGTATCACTTAAAATCAGGTGAACGCTCGCTCGAGTCGTCCCTCCGTTGTATAAAAAGAAAATTCATCACAAAGACAAGGTTTTCAGCAAATAAAACGATTTAAACATAAACAGAGTGCATTGTGTAAATTTTTTGCTATTACAATTGGTTTGGAGGAACATCTAATACGAGCGGGGGTTTGGGGCAACGCTCTGGCCGACCCCCACTCGGAGTCAAGGTCGGGGGGCAGCGGCGTTTGAAAGTAAAATGTGATAATACCCATAGATTATCATCCGCTCACCGATTCCATGATAATGTCGGGACCGTTCTGATTATGCATCATCTGTCTCTTTATTGAGGGTCGCAGCGCTGGGTGCGG
This sequence comes from Ornithoptera alexandrae, assembly GCA_029030555.1. Taxonomy (NCBI): domain Eukaryota; kingdom Metazoa; phylum Arthropoda; class Insecta; order Lepidoptera; family Papilionidae; genus Ornithoptera; species Ornithoptera alexandrae. The sequence goes on along the minus strand of JARDVY010000041.1, from coordinate 10,725,561 downwards.
TGTCCGGCGGTACCGTTACGGGATAGGCGGATCGCTGATGCGGTGATCCAGTCAGCGGCCTGCCCACCAGCCTGCCCAGCCCAGAGAAGAGAGATCGCGTCACCCCAGCGTCTGTGCGCTACACGTGCCATGTACAACGAGGCTAAACATGGCGGAATGAAGGAACACGGCAACACTGCTATGTTGACAATGCTGCTACGTTGGTTATACTGCTATGTTGACAATGCTGCTACGTTGATTATACTGCTATGTTGACAATGCTGCTACGTTGATTATACTGCTATGTTGACAATGCTGCTACGTTGGTTATACTGCTATGTTGGCAATTCTGCTATGTTGACAATGCTGCTACGTTGACAATGCTGCTACGTTGGTTATACTGCTATGTTGACAATGCTGTTACGTTGGTTATACTGCTATGTTGGCAATGCTGCTACGTTGGTAATACTGCTATGTTGGCAATGCTACTACGTTGGTAATACTGCTATGTCGGCAATGCTGCTACGTTGGTAATACTGCTATGTTGACAATGCTGCTACGTTGGTAATTACTGCAATGTTGACAATGCTGCTACGTTTATAATGCTGCTTTGTTGAGAATGCTGCTTCATTGGTTATACTGCTATGTTGACAATGCTGCTACGTTGGTTATACTGCTATGTTGACAATGCTGCTACGTTGGTAATACTGCTATGTTGGCAATGCTGCTACGTTGGTTATACTGCTATGTTGACATTGCTGCTACGTTGGTAATACTGCTATGTTGGTAATGCTGCTACGTTGGTAATACTGCTATGTTGACAATGCTGCTACGTTGGTAATTACTGCGATGTTGACAATGCTGCTACGTTTATAATGCTGCTTTGTTGAGAATGCTGCTTCATTGGTTATACTGCTATGTTGACAATGCTGCTACGTTTATAATACTGCTATGTTGACAATGCTGCTACGTTGGCAATAGTGCTATGTTGACAATGCTGCTACTTTGGTAATTACTGCGATGTTGACAATGCTGCTACGTTTATAATACTGCTATGGTGACAATGCTGCTTCGTTGGTAATACTGCTATGTTGACAATGCTGCTTCGTTGGTAATACTGCTATGTTGATTATACTGCTATGTTGACAATGCTGCTACGTTGGTTATACTGCTATGTTGGCAATTCTGCTATGTTGACAATGCTGCTACGTTGACAATGCTGCTACGTTGGTTATACTGCTATGTTGAGAATGCTGCTTCATTGGTTATACTGCTATGTTGACAATGCTGCTACGTTTATAATACTGCTATGTTGACAATGCTGCTACGTTGGCAATAGTGCTATGTTGACAATGCTGCTACTTTGGTAATTACTGCGATGTTGACAATGCTGCTACGTTTATAATACTGCTATGGTAACAATGCTGCTTCGTTGGTAATACTGCTAAGTTGACAATGCTGCTTCGTTGGTAATACTGCTATGTTGACAATGCTGCTACGTTGGTAATGCTGCTACTTTGGTAATACTGTTATGTTGACAACACTCGTACGGCGGGAATACTTTTACGTTGAAAATGTTGTTATGGAGGTAATACTACTATTATATGCTGTTATAGCAGTAATACGGCTTCGCTGATAGAGCTGTTATGGTGGCAATATTGGTACATTGATAGTGCTGCTATGGCGGTGATGCTGCTACATTGATAATGTGGTTATGGCGGTAATACTGCTTTGTTGACAACGCTCTTATATGCTTAACTCTGTTATGTCGGCAATACTGTTACGGCGGTAATACTCTTCTGTTAGCAATACTATTATGTTGAAAGTATTTCTATGCCAGCAGTTTTGTTATGTTGTCAGATTTTCGATATATATATATATATATATATATATATATATATATATATATATATATATATATATATATATATATATTTATATAATAGTGGTAATTAGCCAAGCTGCATTAGACGTATTGTTTAAATTTGATGCATTTTAGTGATGGTGGTGGAAATCATTGTGCAATTTCCCACCATCAGAACGTTCGGCAGAGATCAACGTCCGGCGGGCACTGGGCGCTGGCGCGTCGCTCGTACAGAAATAAGCGGGGCCTACGAAATTATCTAGATACGTTGCAGCGGCTGCAATAACGCGACGTAATTCCTCTGCGTGTCTGTGTGTCTGCGTGACGGAAGGCTGCTGAACCTCATCTCTACCGCAGCACCGTTCGGCGCCCGTGCACTCGCCGGCACTAAAAACTATCCCCACATTTAATGTAACAAAATTTCATGATTTATTTACTACCGCGATATTTCTACCGCTTTGGAGTATACATCGTCATTAGGACTGAGCTCACGTCATAGTAATCACGGAATACCTACAATTCTTCAATCATTACTCACAGTTCCATCTACGGAGAATGACTATACTATGTCTTGGAGTCTTGTATTATTATGCATAGTATTTGATTTTATTTTTTTAGTAAACAATTCTTAAGCCGGTGGTGGTACCTAACCATCCTATACATTGAACTTAAGATACTTTTAAGGGCTCATGTTCAGTAGTGGACATATCAATTACAGAAACTAGTCTATATAAACATCCTAAGGCCATTGAGAGTAGAGATGCTTTTACCAGTTGGGGAACTCATCTCTGCTGCTTCTTTAATCGAAAGAAATACAAATAAATTTTTTAGGCTATTGAAAAAACTTAAGTAAGGCGGCGAGCACAATACGCTGCAGTGTACATCATCGTGTGTATCAGAGACACTCGAAGCTAGACACAGAATTCTTTCAAAGATCTCCACTCCAATTGGCCCAGAGCCGCTGGCGTCGAGAGATTTTCGATTACCCTCATCAGATCGTCGGTTCACCTTGTCCAAGAACTTTACCGTACCATCGGCTGTCAGTTCTTTGAATTGAGGTACTCCTCTAGCGCAGCGAAGTGAATCTTATTATCCAAGAGAACGCTAACGCTACCTGTCTCGGTTGCCACTTTTAAATTGATATGAGCTGTACTAATTACCATCAGATTAAACATCATCATCATCATCAGCCGATTGACGTCCACTGCTGGACCTAGGCCTCTCCCAAAGATCTCCACATACAGCCAAAATGGCCTCGGGTACCGCTCGTCACGAGAGGCTGTCATATGTAGGGGTTCATATGGGGGGATTAGGCCATTTCCCGCCACACTGGTCCAATGCGGGTTGGTGGGAACCACAGCCTCGTTTGTTGATTAGCGGGGTGCACCGCGAGCAGTTGAGGTTGGCTTGAGTCCGGGAGTTGTTATGCGGAACCCATTACACCCATCAAATGAAACGTTATTGTTTAAAAAAAAAACCTCTAAAGTACCGGCCGGTTATTTTGCGCTGCAGTGTAAAGTGCATTGCACTGAACATTTGCCAAATATTTTTTTCTAAATATGTAACCGGCGGTCGTTCACTCCGGCGGCCATTATCGCGGCCGGCGGAGTGTTTTAGATCGGCGCCGATGTTTGTTTGTGTGTCTGTTTGTGTGCGCGTGCGCGTGCGCATGCGTGGGCAGCGCAAGCCGTGCGTGTGTGCGCTTTAATGTCTTCACTTGTAATTTCGAAGGTTAATGGCATCCTTGCAACAGCATCTAGATCCAGCGGGTGCATCCGAAGCGCACGCAGCACAGAACCACACACAAACATTATTCCTGAGGTGTGGCGCTCTACCACCGTTGCCTTAACCACAGACCGAATAATGAGTATGTTTAACGGTTGAACCGATTTTTATATATACATATATCACAATGAATTTAACTATAGTAAAAATCGGTTCTACCGTTTTTAAATATTCCGCGTCTTATACAGTGTCCGTTCCTACAATGGAAATCAAAATATATGTAATATAATGTCATATGTCTATTTTTTTTAGTTATTAATCTATCTTAATAAAAATCCGGTTTGAATGTATCTGAAGGATAACATTGTAAATATCTTATAATAACCTATCCATTGACAGACTTTAGAAGAATCAAGTCTATGGTAGCTTATGGAAACCAATTTAAACAGAAAAGTTTTTTTTAAAAACTATTTTTTTTTTATAATTAATCGATAAGACCAGCGGCACATTCACCTGATGTTAAGTGATAAGCTCGCCCATAACAGAGCGGCGCTGGTTAGAGTGTTGTACACTGCACGACATTGGCACATAGCTCGAGTCATGAGATGTTGAGTTTCGTTACACCAGTGTTTACACTAGCTACAACGCCCTACAAACCGGATCACTGTAATGTTTACACAGTACTGTTTGTCGGCTGCAGCAGCCGCTGCTGTGGTACCCAGACGGTCTCCAGCAGCAGGGAGCGACCACCAGTAACTATTTATATGTTAAGTAGCAGAGTAGTATTACGTTACAAGCTAAACATACCTGAGAAAATTTAAAAATAACAAAAAAAACAGTTATTTTAAATAAAACAAATTAATATTCATAAAGAGTACTGTTATGAGGAAAGGTGGTGACCTCACCAGGGGTCAAGAGGGGTGTCGACAATGGTGTCTAGACACCCCAACGTGGATGACACCAGGTGACGCCATTGTCAACCCGAACTAGTTACGGACGGGCAGAGAGCTGCATTGTTACACATTCACGTCGCCAGTTCACCTCCGTCCGTCTGTAGTCGCTTCCGCATTCACTGGTTGCTATTTCCGGTTAAATTTAACTATTTCATTATTCACATGCTAGATTGTATACGGAACACTAAGTTTCCCGACAGAATGAGTTCGAACGGTTTCATTTATCTCTTAGGATGATATTATTGTACAAGAAGAGACTTCACTTCTCTAAATTACAAAGCTCCTAACTACGATTCCAAGTGATGCCGAAATGATGAGACAGTTCATCATCATAAATCACCATCGTGAAGCGGAGTAACCTAGTAACAGCCTATTTGTTTTTGGAAACTCACACATCATAACACGAACATTCACTCCGGCAAGTTGTTCCATTTACCACTTGGCCTTACAACAACTCAAGGGATCCAAGCCAACCTCACCTGCTCGTGGTGCAGCCGCCCTGCCTCCCACCAATCTGCTTTGGGCCAGCGTGGTGTGAAATGGCTCAAATCCCTCATATGAGTCACTAACGAATTAATGTGGAAATCTTTGCGTGAGGCCAATGTCCAGCAGTGGACGTCCACCGGCTGATGATCTTACTTCTTTGTGAGCAACTGGTGGTAGATCTCTCGTGCCAGTGACTGTCTATGTACCATCGCAGCTACTATGCAGTAGTAGGCAAACATTACTGTGTTCCGATTTAAAGAGAAGTTGCTGGTGAATATGGTGATAACTTGTGCACTGTATCATCTTAGCCAGCGCCTCGTTATCATGGGCAGCAGTACCTGTTACCATCAAGGGACTCGTGGTGATGTGTACAGCATAAGGATAGTAATTCAAGGTGCGAGAAATCGTTTGATGATGAAAAGGCAATGGATGGTTAGTGAAGCTGGTGTGAAGGTTCTTACAGCTACTGAGACTGTGTCGGATTTTTTTGATGGTCACCTTTTTAAGTCAACGCCTTGCTCCTAACGGTGTGGTGGTATTGGAAATTGTTCTATAAATGCTTAATGCTTTCACCTGATGGTAAGTCTGATGTTAAGTTGCTCGCGCAGCATTGAAACGTTGAAGTGAACATGATCGCATTGTCATTGTTTAATAAACATTAAGTCTACTGGTCAGCTGCTGCGCCGCTGGTGCAGCAGCCGACGGCCTGCTGGACATGGTGGTCCATGGTTCGATTCTAGAACGGTTGACGGAGTTAAGATGATTGGATACGTCTAGCTAATCATTATCATCATCAGTCTTTCTTAATCCACTGCTGGATATAAGCTTTTCCCGCTATCTTCCATCAGATACAATTCATAGCTTTATACATCCACCGACTTTGGGCTACCCTTACTCGTCGCTCCATCTCATCATCGTCATTCCTTCGTTCAGGATCTTGGCCCTTAGTTGCCAAGGGTAGCGCTTTCGCTGCGCAACTTTAAATGGATGGAACAGCCCGATGGTTGGGTGTCGTATTTCTACGCCATAGCTGAGGGTGGGGAGTACGCTCTGGTGGGAGACTATTGTCTTGAGACATTAGGGTATTTGCGAGGTGAGGATGTGGAGGAGTTTCCCAACCGCTGCTCAACCAAGCTGAACGCGTCTATCGATCTGCTTGTTGAACCCCGCCGCTGTAGTAGCATTGGGCAAATGTTTGCCAATTTTCATCATCATCATCATCATTATCGGCTTTTCTTTATCTACTGCTGGCTATAGCCATTTGGGAAGGCTTATAGGCCCTCCCAAATGGCGATCCTGAGCTTCTCGTATCCACCCACTTCCGACCGCTCTGATGATGTCGCCGGTCCATCTGGAGGGAGGACGTCCCACACTTCTGCGACCTGTACGCGGCCTCCACTCTAAGACTTTTCTCCCCCCTAATGCTAATTGTATTAAAAAAAAAACTTATTGGAGATTGTTTGAGAGTACCGCAAGGTAATTTCTATCGCCATTCTTCTTTTCCATTGTCTTTACTATCTTGAAATAAACAACCGTAACTCCAAAAATTCCTCTAGCACCAGCACCACCACGTCTTTCGATCCGTCTGAATAACAGTAATGTCTTGTTACTACTAGAAATAGACTGTGTAGTAGTATGCACGTATATGGTTACATGCAACGGGCAGACCTTAGCGATACCGCGGTAATGTATGTATATTAATAGGTTTATACTTCATTGTTCCCTGGTCGGGTCAGATGGGGCCCCGGTGTGGTCACCGACCCATTTTCCACCGATGAGCGGGTAGCCTGGCCTGTTATGGACCATTCGCCCCCCCCCCCCCCCCCCCCTCCGGCAGGCTGGTGCGGCGGTGACCGATCACTTGTTCAAGTGATTACATGTTTTGGATCTGTCACATTTAACGCACAACACGGTAATGTCAATTAGTTAAATATATAGTCCATTTTATGTTCCCACTGTTGGGACTAGAGAATTTAGAAAAACGACAGAGACAAGGCCATTATTTATTAGTAAATGTTATAGATCTACGATGGATGTCCCCACGATAATTTTTTTCTCCACCGGAAGTTTGAGTTTAGAGGGAATCTAACCCCTTCCATTTTGAGTTGTATAACGTACACTGAGCCATCGCGACTTCTTTTAAACTTTGCTTTTATTATAAGGATTTTATCCTTACAGTAAATACAGTAAATAGAGATAGAGGAAAAGGACAGATAGGTATAAAGAGAGAGAAAGAGAGGTAGAGATACCTGCAGCAGATCTACCTTCAAGTTTACCACCACATGTATATGCTGGTGACAGTCAGATGAAAAACTTCTGTTTTTCACTAGTGATAAGCAAAGCAAGTACAAGACTTGGACAATCTTGGTATTGATCTCTTGGTCTCGTCTGTTCAGTCTTGATCTTGGTCTTATTTTAATGCTTCTAGTCTTCGTCTTGCTCGTGCAAAATTGGTCTTAGTCCTGGTTTCGCAATACTAGGACCAAGACCAATTTTACTGAAGGATAAAATTACTACTAAACCTTACTTTGAACTATTCTCTAGTTAGTCGACTTTTTCAACATACCGTTGAGTTAATGGAATATTATACAAGAAAGGAACGAACATTACTTTTATTTAACACGATTGATACTCTTCAAGAAGATACTATAGAATTTCAAACAAGTACACAGTCACCATCATCATCATCGGCCGATAGAGGTCCACTGCTGGACATAGGTTTCCAAAGATCTCCACATCGATCGCGTTACTCGCATCCAGTGTGTTACCGTGACTCTCACCAGATCGTCGGTCCACCTTATGTGAGGCCTCCTAACACCAGGTGCGGGCGCCACTCGAGGACCTTACTGCTCCATCGGCCGTCAGTCCTTCGAGCAACGTGCCCTGCCCACTGCCACTTAACTGACACATTTGAACAACCCTCACAGCGCAGTGGATAACTACTTAATACGGAGGTACCCAGTTCGATTCTGTGAATACATGTTGTGGAGTTTATATGATAATTCCCTCGAGTTCTCCTGAGTAATCACCCTCATTGTGAACGCTGCTGAACAATTATAGCAGGAGAATTCTGGATTAGGACCACTTCAACATATGCAACTAACATGAAGCCAATAGACCTGATGTAATACATCTGCTCATATCAACGTGGCGATATTTATATAAGTCTAGTTATTTCAGTATTTTTCCTCTCCACAGCGTCCTTCAAACCGGACTATGTCGGTCTCAAGAAACACTGATCTAATATATAAGTTAACAGCTTTGCAAACATTGTCGCTTGATTGAGTTGTCTCCTTAGCAAAGCGCGTGCCGGCCCCTCCGTACGAACCCGGGCGCGGAGCCCTGGCGGTGCAGGCGGGGCCCCGCCGTGTCCCGCCGAGTTCCGCCGTGTCCCGCGCTCCCATACAAAACCCGTCCGAGCGTGCTCCTCCACGTGACCTTGGTCATAACCGTCTTGACTATCAATAGACGCGCTGACGGCGAGCGGGACGGCGAGCGGGACGCCGCGGGCGAGTGCAGCCGTGCGAGCGGGACGCAATAACAACATAAGAAAAGCAAGGTCGCCGGGCAGTGGGTCAGCGCGTCTAGGCGGCGTCTAGTACACACACCACCACCGCGACACGTACCGACAGCAAAACAAACCACAAACCATCTAATATTTATTTATTCCCGTCTAACCCACACCACCTCCCACATTCCTCTACTTCTACAATTGCCAAGTCAAAGTACTGAAAAAAACATGCTGATATTACTATCATCCGGTTTGAAGGGCGCCGCAACTGCTTAAATTACTGGAATAACGAAACAACATCTTATGTCTCAAGGCGTCGAACACAATGTGGTGCAGCATATACCTTCATACCTAACGTTGTTATGTGCAGGCGCATCACTTACAATCAGGTGCCCGTCGCGCTCGTCTCATCGCAATGCATTAACACGTCAAAGGCCACAGGTTATTCTGTCTGCGCGCTGGTCACCGGTGACCCAGGTCGCGATCAACGGGTTAAACTGTGTAGGAGTATTCTCAATATTAACTTCAACATCTCTATATATCTATCTCTCTCTCTCACACACATAAATTAGTCAACAATAAAACAAACTTTTGGATACATTTAATTAAAGAAGCAGTAAATTGTTTGATTATCAAGGCGCAGTAAACATCTGCAAAGGAACAGGTGCCGCCATCGCTGCCGCACCAGCTGTTTAGATATAGCATTTACTGGTGGTAGGTGTCGGTTGCCGGAGACAGTCTAAGTAGGTACCACCGCCGCGTTGGTAAACAGTACTGTGCAAACATTACTGTGTTCCGGTTTGAAAGGCGCTGTAGCTAGTGTAATTACTGGGGTAACGCGACTCAACATCTTGTTTCAGGCGACGGGCGCAATGTGGTATATCTATCCTATTTAGCGTCACGTTATCTTGGGCGGGCATATCACTTACCATCAGGTGAACGTCCCGCTAGTCTCGTCGCTTAATTTTATCTTCTCCTTCTTAAAGTACCTTTCCAACTGGTGAAGATTGGCGATCAGCGTGATGCAGTCCTTTCTGTATCTGCTCCGGCGGAACAATTCGGACGTGCCGGATATGCCAATCCATTCCCTGATATTCCTCAACCATGACTTCTTCCTCTTTCCCACCTTTCGCTTAATTGTATAAAAGAAAATATATAATTATACGCTCAAATCAATTTAACCACTAATATAAAGCAGCAGGTTCATCAGCCGATATACGTGCACCATTGGACGTACGCCTCCCCCAACATATCCACATCGAGTCCACAGTCAGCATGACCTCCAGTACCGCCAAATACCAGAAGCTATCGTTTGTAGATATTCGTAACGGAAGATTTGCTCCATTTTCCACCATGTCAGCTCAATGCGAGTTGGTGGAAGCCAGAACCTCGTTTGCTGATTAGCAAGGAGCACCACCAGCAGGTGAGGTTGTCTTGGATCCCGTGTAATGAATAGCGAACCACGTAGAAGCAAATTCACTTTTTATCCATATCCAATAATGTAAGGTATATAAAGGATATCCTATGATATCCTGCTACAGCCAAGGATGTGTGCTCATTGACACATCTAAAACCTAAGACCACAGTCACCAAAATAACCATCTTTCACTCACCACGCCGAACATATCCGCCATCATACTAAACTACTGAACGAAATAGAGATAGGTACAGCTCCTCGATTCACCTGGGAGTAAGTGATACACCAACTCATATATGTACTAAGATCTTCACACAACATCACCTCGTACTTATTGATTCGGAATCTATATATTTGTGTGCATTATTGTACATTCGGAGTGTAAGGGGTTCCGCCCAGCTTCTTACGGAGTCCAAGTCAACCTCACTTCACGCTGTGCACCTTGCTAAACAACAGACCAGGCTTTGACCATCCACCAACCCGCACTGGGCTAGCGTGGTGGGGACTAAGGCCCATTTCCCCCCCTCGATTAGGATCCTTGAGGGATGTCTGTGCCCAGCGGTTATCAGTCTGATAATAAGTGTATATTTTAATTCAGCATATAAAATTACTTTTGCCGTACTCAATCTTCTATCTCATCTACCACAGCGTTTTCTTTCACTCTTACTGACTTTCGTCTGTTATTATCATGATCATCCGATAGCCTCTCAAATAGAGCGTATTCCAAAGATCTCGACTCCAGCAAGTCCAATATGTTATATAAAATAAATAATTGCATAATAAAGACGGATTTCTCTACCATCCGTACCACAGCCACAGCGCTTTGTGACGTACGGAATAGTGAGGTGTGCACGCACACGCGCGCGCCGCGTCGGCGCCCGTGTGGGGACGTCACGTGTGGGCACGTGGGCATGTGCGCGTGTGAGTGGGAAGGAAATTATGCGGAACTATTGCGGCGGCGGCGGGGGAGCCGTGTTGGGGGGGGGGCGCGCGACGGGCGCGACGGGGGCGACGGGGGTGGAGACTTTTCTTATTGCTGCGGGCGCCGCGCCGGTTGGTGACGCAACAGGTCGCGGCTGTCGCGGCGGACGCGGCGGTGCAGCGGCAATGCAGCGGCAGTGCAGCGGCAGTGCCGGACGGCTGCAAGTTCGATTCCCATTAAACTTTATTGAACGAATCATCGCTACGAAACCGATGTTTAACTGGGGATAGGTCTCTGTTGCCGGAACCACTGCAGCCGATAGACAGTGTTCTGCAAACATTACTATGTCCTGCTTTGAAGGGCGCTGTACCTACTATATATTCTGCAGTAATAACATCTTAAGTCCCAAAGCGACGAGCATTAATAGTGCAGTGTATACCATCCTAACGTGCGCCACGTTATGGGCGGACGTGTCACTTACCATCAAGTGATGGTCTCGTCGCTTCGGGAAATTAAAACAAAAACGCAAATTTGGGAGTCGCTGCTTTGGGACATGCTAAACCCCGTTACCTTAGTAATTACTCTAGTTACAGTGCTCTTCAAACCGGAAGACAGTAATACCTGCACACTACTGCACGACGGCTGCAATAGGCGGTCTCCATATATATATTAAACCCTAAACAAAAATACTGTATTAAAATAGGTTCAATTAATATCTAAATCCAGCTTTAACAGCTCATCCCTTTTCTCGTCAACGGTTAAGGCAGATAATCTTATTCGTGTCATAACCCTGCCTAGGAGGGTAGCCCGAGGGGGTGGCGGCATACGAGTCCGTAGATATGGGGCGTGAGGGCTGAGGCGGGGGTACGACATGGGACAAGGTCAGGACACCTACGTAGAACACCTATAGCGCGCTTAGAAGTACTAACAACAGAACAAGCACCATTACACAGTTAACTGTAACGGTTATGATAGTCTATTACTGCGTGGCAGTAAACTATTGTAATAGAACTTGTGAAGGCAATTTTATGAAACGAAAATATATGAGTATAGGGTCCACAGGTATAAGGGTTCCCGCACAACTGACAGGATCCAATCCAACCTCATCAGCTCGTGGTGCACCTTGCTAATCAACAAACGCGGCTCTGACTCCCACCAACCCGCACGTGGCTATAGTGATGGGAAATGGCCCGAAACCCTACCTGATCGTGAGGGAATCTTTGAAGAAGGTCTATGTCCAGCAGTGGACGTATATCAGCAGGCGGTGACAGAGTTCAGGTTGTGAGGAAATGAGGTAGAACATTCTATAGTTTCCCTATCCTTTGTACTCTTTTTGAGAGGACATGGAGACTCATGGAGACTAATCCCCATGGTACATACTGCACTCTCAGGAACAGAAGGAGAAAGAGAAACGTGGAAAAATATGGCTGGTGGTAGGTGATTGAAGCGGAGACCGTTTAGGTAGCAGCGACAGTAAACAGCAGTGTGCAAACATTACTGTGCTCAGGTTGCGCTCAGAAGTGCGCTGTAGTTCATTTACTTTTCGTTTCATTTAGCAACTTGCGAGGAAATGAGGTTCAACGTCTTAAGTCTTAACCAGCGTCCTAACCAACGTCTTATGTCTTAACGACCAGCTCAACGTGGTGCTTCAACCATCTAACTAATCTAACGCGGGCGCATCACTCACCATCAAGTGAACGTTCCGCTCGTCTCGTCGCGTTATAGAATAAAAAAAAAGATACCTTCGAAATCCATTTCTTCCATTGAGCATCATGGTACTGCAGCCTGATGGAAGAAATTCTTCTTCTTCTTCACCTTGATTATTGCAATGTACTGTTCGGCTCCACGCGAAGACTGGAAACGTTTCTTCCAACTTCTTTGCTGACGGTACCTAACAACTTAAACGCGTGAGATCATCTATGCAGATTCGTCCCACTGGCGGTGTGACGAGGGGGTGTTACGGTGATGGTGCATAATCAGCGGTCGGATGGTGACGCGGCGCCGGTGCATCTAAAACTGAATCCCTGTTTTTTGCTTTCACGATGAAAGATCAGAATATATGAAATGAGACAGGATGTGGAGGACATTGACTTCCATGTCAGTATAATTCCTTTACAGAAGAAGGTTTGTTTTTATTCTACGAAGCGACGAGACGAGTGGGTCGTGCACCTGATAGTAAGTGATACGCTCACCCATTACGACGTGGCGCTGGTTAGCATGATATGTATAAAATATGCACCACACCCGTCGCCTTAAGATATACGATGACGTCTCGTTACTCCAGTAATTTCACTAGCTACAGCACCCTTCAGACCGGAACACAGTAATGTTTGCACACTACTGTATGCCGGCTGCAATAGACGCTGTAATGGTATCTTTTTTTTGATTTCGAGGAAAAACTCTTCGAAAGATACCTTGCTTCTGGGGCGGGGGGAGTCAGGGTTATATGAGATTCTTACTCACTAAAACCCCCCTCGGTGCTCTGCATCAGTGCATTCGGAGAGGCTCCAGAATCTCTTGCAGAACGCACAGCTGCCCCTCTACACTTTGTGTTACACGTCTCTGAGGAGGAGCCTAACCCTCCTAGACACCATGGCTGAGCCATGCGCTGTTCCACGTAGGTTCGCTTGTTGAGCGATAAGGGCCCCCACCCTCGAGGCCCGCGAAATTCCTAGACCGTCCTAGTAATAACATCCTATTCTTACTAGCCCGAGACTACAGGGCTATGCGGTGGTACCTAGACAGTCTCTGGCAACAGAGACCTACTGCCAGTAAAGATAACATGCGAGCTGATGGTGAAGCATGATGACGCGGATAAAATGATATACACTGCACCATCAGCTCGTCGCCTTAATACATATAATATTAAGTCTCATTACCTTCAGTAATTTCATTACCTGCAGCGCCTTTCAATCCGGAACACAGTGATGTTTACACAGTATTGTTTGGCAGAAGAGGAGCTACGGCGGTACCTAGACGGTCTCCGGAGACACTGACTAGGAGATATAAAATGACCTAACTTATTCAATATCAATCCGAATATACTGGTAGAAGAGAGATGCACTGGCAGACGGCGGAAGCCGACTTTAAGAAACAATACAATAGTGGACCGGCATCACATCCTCCGAGAAGCTTCCCTATCTTCCGCAAGAGACCCCTACTATTTTCGGAGTTAAAACCAACCTTCTGACATGAAGAGGCACGAGTAGAAGAGGAACGGCAGCACCTTTTTCTGCCTGTCAGCAGTAGTGTGCTCTGCCGTGTGCAAATTTGAATGATGCTGTAGCTACTGAAATTTCTAAAGCAGCAGTAAAGGGTACCGGTGTAACGGGAACTGATAATGCAAGTTTCATCCAGCCGGATGTGAAAATGTACTTATTCTGCAGCCACGAAATCGAACCGGAAACCTCAGCGTTATGAAAGAGTGAGCTATTTAGTTAAAAGAGATAGTTCTTCTATTGAGTTAAGGTCCTAAGATACGAACCTTGTAATTATGGATTTAAGGAATTCCACACAAGCACTCACGGGAATTAAGCCAACCTCAGCTGCTCGTAGTGCACCCTGAGAATCAACAAACGAGGCCCTGGCTACCACCAATCTGCATGGGACCAGTATGGTGGGAAATGGCGCAAATCTCCCCATATGAACCTCTACAAACGAAGGTCGAAGGAAGCCGCTGGATGCGGCCAGAGCAGGACCGACTGATGTAGAGATCTTTGGGAGAGGCCTTTGTCCAGTCGTGGACGTCCATCGGCTGGTGATGTAACTATGGATCATGGTAATGTCAATAGTTTGTTATAGTCATAACGTAAACTATAAATATGATAATATTCAAATGTAACCTGAACCGAATAAAACTCCTGGGCAAGTACTGATGAGGCAAGCAAAGAGGCATGGAAGGTATTTGCTGGAAGACCTGTGCCTAATTAGACTTACATAGTTCCGACCACTATAAGACAAGAACAAGGCATAAAGACATTCAGCTCACCTGGTGAGAACGTCGCCGCAATCATCGGATGTACGTGGAGATTCTGGAGAAACCTTAAAGACTTCTTAATATTCTCCAGTTCTTGGTTATCCTGCGAAGGAAGTTCATCTTATGACATAACTATTTAATTGCGTAGTTGAAAGCTTACCGTCGGATGTCAGTGGTCGAAAATTTAATCACTTTTTAAATGGTCCACAGCATACCCTTAAAAGCAACCCCTATAAAAATTTAATAATTAAACCATTCATTAAAACCTTATTATTACCAGTGGATGATGTCTGCCGGAGATCGTCTAGGTAGTTACCAGCTCAGCGCCTATTTCTGCCGCCAAACAACAGTGTGTAAATATTACTTTGCTCCGGTTTGAAAGGCGTTGTAGCTACTGTAATTACTGGGGAAACGATACTAAAAATCTCATAACTCCGACGACGAGCGCAATGTAGTGCTGTGTATAACAACTTAACTAGCGCCAAGTTTTAATAGGTATGCGTATCACTTACTATTAGGTGAACGTCCCGCTCGTCTCGCCGCTTAATGGTAGAAAAAAAACAATAATTAGTGTAATTCTGAAATGACATGTACTTGAAGATCCCAAAGTTATCATGACATAAAGCGAAAACTGCACGTTATCTCATTCTCTTAATATTAAGTAACAAAGTGATGTCAACCAGAATTCACCAAAACAGCATCACACAGCGCCCGTTACTTCTTATAAGATGTCTCAACTACTTTCTAATTGAAATATGTAATGTAACGAATACGAAGTGTAGTATATATACACTAAGGCAATATGTGATAACATTTGTACACTAAATAATGAGTGCTTTAAGAGAAAATTTACCAGATAACTTATTATATTATACAGGATGAAAGGTAATACGTGTGAAAGATGCGGAGCGGCTAAAGTACAGCTCGTATCCTGTCTATGTATGGAGTACCCCGTACAGAAACAATGCTTCTGGAGTTATTCTTTTTTTAAATATTTTTCAAAAAATTCCTGATTTTCTAAGAAAAAATTCGTAGATTTTATTTCTACACAAATTTTAATGTAATAATTATTGTTTTATTAAATTAAATTAATAAGCATCACTTAGAGACTAAAAATTAGGTTCTTTGAAAGTTGTGACAGTAAAAAATAAAGCGTCGTCATACTTACATTTTATTTATAAAAACCACGTATAAAGCACATCAATAAGTACCTGACTTCAATACCTGTCCGACAAGGTATAGAAAGTACATAAAGTTTCTAAAATTTAGGAAAAAAAATATTAGTAACAAAAGCAAGTACCGTGAAATATCAAACTAGAGGCTCGCAAAAGTAGACGCCGCGCCGGCCCTTAGTTTGACCCTTTTGTTGTTGTTGTGACGCGTGCGAGATTATTGTTGTCGTTTTAGATATTGAGTTCGGGGTAAAAGTTTAAAGTAACAATTAATTGGAATTTTGCTCAAACTGACGGCCACGGTTCCTGATAGAAGCACGAAGCTTTTTTCTTAAGTCAGATCGAGTGACTCGCCCCGTGAGCTGGTCTCTTATTTTGTCAGCAGCGATGATGACGCGCGACCTTAAATCTTCTAACGAGTTAATTGGTGTTGTGTACACTAAAGATTTTGTGACCCCATAAGTAATAATCGCAAGGTGTTAAATTAGGACACCTTGGGGGCCACGGTGTTGGTCCGCCTCGGCCAATCCACCATTGAGGGAAAGTAGTGTCTAACCACTGCCTCACACCGAGACGAAAATGGGCGGGAGAACCGTCACGTCACGCTAAAACACTTTTTCTGTTCTGGTTTCCAATGGTATATCCTCCAGATAATTAAAAAAATGATGTCGAAGAAAATCTTCGTATATCTACCTGTTTAAATTGTTGAGCAAGAAAACTGGGCTTATCAAGTAAGTATGAATTCTGCCCATCCATACGTTTACGGAGAATCTTCGCCGATGAGCTCCTTCTCTAATCACGTGGGGATGTTCACCCCGCAGAGCCCAATAATGACTGTTATGAAAATTTGTTATGCCATCTCTGTCAAACTTCGATTCATCAGTCCACAATATTTTGGTGAGAAAATTATTATTTTCTAAGTCTGCATGCAGCATCAAACGGCAGAAGTAAACCTCCTTGCAGGGTCTCCTTTCTCCAGGGCCTGGACCGGCGTACAATGGTAGGGGTGGAGCCTTGTTGTATGCGCAGTAAACCACATTTCCATTATGTTAAACCCAGCAATCTTGCCACGACCCTCGTTGACGTAGCCGGGTCTATTACAAAATGGTCTATGATTCCTCCTTCCCCTTCAGTATTGTAGATGCGTGGTCTACCTGCGTCACGTCGCCTCTGCTGAACGCTGCCAGTTTCCCTGACGCGTTGATACGCTGCATCCAACACTATATGACTTGGTAGATGACGATTTGGAAAACGTAACTGATATTCTCTTCGTGCTTGAAAAGAAAAACTATTCAGAACTAAGAAGACAACGCCAACGTACGTCCGCCCGCGGAACTAGTTGCATTTTAACTGTCGCACTGACTCATTACATAAAAAGTGTTTTTGTTCAAAATTTTAGAAACTTTATGCACTTTCTTATACCTTGTCGGACAGGTATTGAAGTCAGGTACTTATTTATGTGCCTTACACGTATTTTTTTTTAATAAAATTTTATTAAAAAATTTAATAAAAATGTAACTAAGACGTATTATTTGTTAATGTCACGACTTTCAAAGAACCTAATTTAAAAGTTTGAGCCTCTAAGTGATGAATAATAATTTAATTTAATAAAACAATTATTAAACAATAATTATTACATTAAAATTTGTGTAGAAATAAGTAAGAAATAAAATCATCGAATTTTTTCCTAGAAAATCGAGAATTTTTGAAAAATATTTATAAAATTAATAACTCCAGAAGCATTATTTCTGGATGGGGTACTCCATACATACAGATATATAGGATACGAGCCATACTTTAGCCCCTACAGATCTTTTATACTCATTACCTTTCACTCTGTATATTCTCTAACATAAGAATATTTTAGATTACTAAAATACTTTCTAGAGATAGATATCCTTTAAACATCTTATCTATAACATTTTTCATAAATTACTACATATTGTTATTTTGAATATTTTTTTTTAGGCAAAAATAAAATTCAACTTAATAAGAATTAGTCTGTGATCTAAATCCTTAATTTCATTGTCTCCGTCTCCTACTTCTAATCCTGTTTAAAGGACTGCAACTGTCTTTTAAAAAAAAAAGTTGCTCTTGCTAGCATTGGATGTAAGGGATCCCGCGCAAAGATCACGGGATCTAAGCCAAGCTCACCTGCTCGTGGTGCACCCTGCTAATCAACAAATGAGGCTCTGACTCCCACAAACTTGCATCGGTTTGGCTTGATGGGAAATAGCCTTCATTGCCCCAAATGAACCCCGAACATACGACAACTTCTAGTGCCCGGCGCTACCGGAGGCCACGCTGACTGTGGACCGATCGATATGAAGATCTTTGGGGATGCCCTATGTCCAGCAGTGGAAGTCCATCGGCTGATGATGATAATGACGATGATGAATAAAGTATTTAATACTCGCTTATTACAATAACTACACTCTTAATTAAAAAATGAAATCATTTCTTGATGTACAACAGAGCATCGGAAGACTAAAAATAGTTTAGTAGATTATCAGAGAGCATTCAAGTGAAAATGTCGTCGATTACTCGTCATTGTAAACTTTTTTTGCCGCCGGAAGTCCATCGCTTCTATTAGTATTGAATAAACGATGTATCACAAGCAAAATCGCATTAATACTTAATAAAACACAATTTAGAAGAAGCTAAGATCTGATGAAGGTCGCAGGAAGCCACTGAATGTTGGATAGATAAGTGCGGAGATTGTCGAGTGAGGCATATGTCCAGTATTGGACTCTTTCCGGCTGATTATGAACGAACAATTTAAAATGGACGCCGTATACAAGTTGCATACAAACAAACAATGATAATTAAAAATAATCAAATAAACAGTAATGGATGTACAAAAACGTTCGCCGGCGTTGTGTGTAATTTAAAAAAAAAAAGTAATGACGTTCCATTTCGCGCGGGACGGGAGGCTCAAAAATTAAACGCCCCTCTCTGTGTGCCGGCGTGGAAAAAAAAGAAAAAGGCTCCAACACAAACGCAAATTGATCGTGGGCACGACGAAAACGCACGCACACCGGCCACGCGAGCGTCACACTGGCGCGCGGCCGCAACACACACGCACGAAGAATGCATTTGTAACAACACACACACACGCGAACCGGTGCACACATGCGCGAAATTCGGTGTTCCTACAATCCAAATTTCTGCGGGTGTACGTGTGAGGCCGTCATTCCCACGCGTGCTGAATGTGTTCACATGTTAGTTCTACAAATACTGTATGTACGTTTAAATTTCAACTCTATGCCGTAAGTGATAAGATTGAAAATCGTACGGCGGTTGTTAATGATTGGGCTGCATTTGTTCGGTAGTGTGCGGCAATGCGATTCGTTCGTTTTGTTCCTTTTTTAAAATTCACCGTTTAGTTCAATCTATTTATTGGTTGTGGGCGTGTGTGCGGCTGCGGTCGCGTACGCACACGCGGTCGGTCGCGCGTGTGTGCGGCCGCGAAAGTGCGTAGAAAAATTGGCGGATATAATTATACATTATCGGCTACGTTTTTCCCGCGGCGCCGCGCGCTCGTCGGCAGCGCGCCGCCATGTTTGGGGAAAGTTTTCGTGCGGACTTCGTTCATCATCGTCAGACATTATCGCCTCCACACTCTAAACAACTGTTACAAAAAGCAGCGCACTTCAACAAAGACTGCACAATATTTATTGTAATATAATATTCGGCTGATGGTAAGACTTCTCGTCTCCTGTTCAGTTACCACGTTCATACTGTAAACTTGCCGCCATAACAGCGTCGCTACTGTGCAAGTGTACATGTGAGCAGCTATCGCCGACCACGCTCCCATTGTCACATAACACCATATGAAATCGAGGTCAAGTCTTGCTTACAAATAAAAGAATAAAGCTCAAGTCCGTGTATTGAGACACAAGTTATGCTAAGTCGGAATCCGAGAGGGTTCATGTTTAAATTAATTATTAAAAGAGATGATTAAACAAAGACATAATAAAACTTAATGAAATTGTCTTATCTATGCCAACTACTTACTATTCTTATCAATGATATAAGTCTCTGTGGCGATATTCTGAAACATGGACCATGATGGTGTTAGTATCCATATCATCTGTACCTGACTGCTATCTCGCATCAAAGTAATAATTTAGAAAGACCTAGAAAGATCAAGAGGCGAAAGATCTGTAACAGCTTCAGATGCGCTGTAGTAGGCGGTTAATTTTTTTTTATTCTATTAAGCAACCAGACGAGCGTGATGTTCACCAGATGGTAAGTGATCCTACACCTAAAACGTGGCGCTAGTTAGAATGGTATACACTGCACCGTGTTGCGCTAGTCGCCTTGAGGCATATATTGAATCTCGTTACCCTAGTAATTACACTAGCTACAGCGCCCTTCAAACCGGTACACAGTAAGTGCAACAGGCGCTGCGGTGGTACCCAGACGCTCTCCAGGTACAGAGACCTACCACGAGTAGCAACATTATATATCAGAACTTAGACTGTATCCGAACTAAGTAGGCCGTTGTTAGAAATCAATATCCTGTTACTCATGACAAAAGTTGAACAGCTGATTCGTATGTTGGACCTTAAGCAATCATGGTGTGTGAGGGTTACAGGGTAGAGGTGGGGTAGTAGTGCTTTCTATACATATATTTATTTACTTACACACAATAATGAGTGTGATCTCAATCAAAATGTAAGTAAAGTTAACACATTGTTTCAATTAACTTATATTAATCATCATAATAACTTTACGGTTATAAATTCTATACTTAGAATGCGATTAAATTTGAACTTAACCGCATTCTAATGGCCGGTTCAAATTTCATATTGCACTTGAACCTGTTAAATAACGCAACGGTAACAGCTAAGTAATAACTTTAATTCGGTTTTTAAAGGCATCAGCTTAAAATAACTTCTTATTTTACTTCTTTACTTTCTCGTCTCCGAGGTACAATGGTTAAGCAGTTATTTAACACTGAAGTCCCCGCTTCCATTCCGAGAACTTACGTAAAGTTTGTGTGCTTGAAAGATTTCATCGAACTTGTTTAACTTATTGTAACTTCAGGTATACCTGATGCCTACATAACATGGCGCTAGTTACGATGATATACACAGCATCACATTGTACTCGTTTTAAGATTTAAAATATTAAGTCTCGTTATCTCAGTAACTTCACTAGCTTACATCCTTCAAACCGGATCATAGAAATGTTTGTATACCACTGCCTTTTTTGCTATTATTTAAGAGTAAAGTAATTTAAGTTAAATGCGAATGTAAAGCTCATTAGAGCTTTCGTAGCTTCGAATTAATTGTTTGTGTAAAATAAATAAATAAATAGAGCATTAACCGAGTGCACCCTGAGAGCTCTGCACACGATGGCTCGCAAGATGAGTGGGGGTGCGAGCGGCGGTGGAGCCGGATGGCTGTTAAACTCTAAAGCAATTAACTTAACCGTATTGCGAATCCTTTAACCAACTGCTGACCTGGTTAACTAAAGTGCTCATATTACAAATCCACCATAACCTCGCTGTGTTTCAACGGTCACCTAGCACCAAGTGTAATTGCGAATCAGTATACAGTCATCGTTGAGGAATATCAGGGAACAGACTGGCGTATCCGGAGCGTCTGAATTGTTCCTCCAGACCAAAGACAGAAAAAACTGTAACACGCTGATCGCCAACCTTTACTAGTTGGAGAAGCATTTTAAGAAGAAGAAGAATAAAGGAGACGGTAGCTAAAGAAATTACTGAGGTGATGATATCAAATTTTGTTCCTATTAGTCGTGTAAACATCCTAACTAGCAACTTGATGTTATGAACGGACGTACACCAACTATCAACGTAGATACTGTCGCGTATTTGACTAATAAACAATTTCTGTCTTTCTTTATTAATTTCTTTCTTATTTCCATTCTTTCCTAGTTTCTTTAACTCTTCCTTCCTTAATATCAATCATTTCTTTCTTATTTCCATTCTTTCCTAGTTTCTTTAACTCTTCCTTCCTTGATATCAATCATTTCTTTCTTATTTCCATTCTTTTCTAGTTTCTTTAACTCTTCCTTCCTTAATATCAATCATTTCTTTCTTATTTCCATTCTTTTCTAGTTTCTTTAACTCTTCCTTCCTTAATTTCAATCATTTCTTTCTTATTTCCATTCTTTCCTAGTTTCTTTAACTCTTCCTTCCTTAATATCAATCATTTCTTTCTTATTTCCATTCTTTTCTAGTTTCTTTAATTTTTCCATTCTTCACTTTATTCGTTTTTTTTTCTTACACTCTCTCTTAGTTATAAAAATTAACAATTATATCTTTAGACCTTTATCCTGCTCTAATTTCGTCGTCTGCATATTTATTTCTTTTTCTATTTCTTTCTATCATGAAAACTTTTCGGTACATATTGTCGTTAAAAAATTAACTAAGACCTCAAAGTATAACTTTAATTCACGGAGTTAAGTTATAGTATACAAAGGTCGCTGAAATACAAACTGAATTCTACTGTAGTCAGTAATCATACTACAGTCCGATGATGATATAACTTCCTTTTTGGGGAAGTGGGTTGCTTGAAACGAAACAGGGACGACTGTAAATCTATTTATCCTTTAGCTTTTGAGAGAATGACATGGAACGCTTTTCTGTATAGCTTCCCTCGTCATCTCTTTGTGGAGACTTGTCTCCATGATACACACTACACGTACTATTCGAAATATATGGAGAAAGAGACAGAGAAACATCTTTAATAATAGTATTTTATAGTAAATTTTTTTACTCTTCTTTCCTCTCTTTCTATCTCTCTTAATTTAATCAATTAAATTGTCGATCAATCATTCTCTCTCTGTTTACCATGTCCATAGTGTATTCTCATTCTCTTACAAATCGACTGCAATACAAACTATCAGTTGTACAGCGTGTGAACTGTAGTGCGATCCCGAGTATCATCATCATCAACCGATAGACGTCCACTGCTGGACGTAGACCTCCCCCAAAGATCTCCACATCGATCGGTTCTTCCTTGCCCGCATCCAGCGGCTTCTCGCGACCTTCGTTTGTAGGAGTCATATGGACCTGGACCAATTCCCACCACGCTGCCCAAATGCGGGTTGGCAGGAGCCAAAACCTCGTCTGTTCATTAACAGGCTGCACCACGAGCTAGTGAGGTTGGCTTGGGTCCCGTGAGTTGTTGTGTGGGATACTTAGAATGTAAGCTCTTCGTACTAAGTTGGAGTTAAGTTTGCGTTAAATAAACTTTAGTTCGCGCGGTGACTATTAAACCCCAAAAATGAAACCCCCGCCGGCCAACACATTGAATCATTCTCAAATGTATAAACATAAGTACACGTACCTGTGCGTGTGTGTGTGTGTGTGCGTATGCGTGTGTGTGAGCGTGTGTGCGTGCCGGGTGAAATTCAACTTGTTCTAAGGAGTAGTCGATGCAGGGATCAGCAACATTGAGGAAACTTAACGTTACTTACAAACTAATAAATAAGTATGGTGAAGAATATTTTAGTGACCTTGTATAGTATTTTATAATACTAGATATTCAGTATTTATACTACTTAATATACTAGTTTTGAGTAGAACTGTTTTAGAAATAAATTTATGTACTATGCCTCATATCTATGTATACATCATCAGCAATGGACGTCTAATGCTGGACCTAGACCTCTCCCAAAGATACCCACATCGATCAAGTGGGGATTAATATTGGATTGAAGTTGGATTTGGGCATTTCCCATTAGCGGGAGCATCTATGTATATATTTTTTAAATAAAGATACTCTTCTAGAAGATGATGAAATTAAGCTTAAGTCAACACGGGAAATCTATTGTTGCTTAAACATACTAAGTAATCAACAATAATTCCAAACACCAATGTCTATACGGAATCTAACCAAGAACCGTCGGTATACAAGTAACCACTGGGTCATAGCGTCTGTTATACCATATATAATAATTGTACTTAACCTATAATGAAACGTATATTTTATGTTGCAGCATCGGAACGAAAAGACAGTCTTGTTAATGTTCCCACTGTTGGGATTCTCGACCTACTCTCACTGAGAAGAAGCCCAACAACCATACAGGTGGAGTATCGGTGGATATGACGTGTTTGCGAAAGCCGTTACAAATATGAGTGGTGGTGTATCAAAGTAGGTCGAGTCTGATTCGGAATCGAACCCGCGCCTCTTGGTTACATATAACATGTACTGAGCTACAAACTCTTTGATATATTAACTTGAATTTTTCTTTCTACTTAAAAGGAACAGTTAAGTTGCTACATAAAATGTCTCTGTGACTTTTTTTTTTTCAATTAAGCAACGAGACGAGCGGCACATTCACCTGATGGTAAGTGATACACCCGCCCATAACAACGTGGCGCTAGTTAGGACGATATACACTGCAGCACATTTCGCTGGTCGCCTCAGATGTAAGAAGTTGTGTCTCGTTACCTCAGTAATTAGTCCAACTACAACTACCTTCAAGCCGGAGCAAAGTATTGTTATGTGTACAGTACTATCTGTCGGCTGCAATAGACGCTGCGGTGGTGCCTATCTAGACGGTCCCCGGCAATAGACACCTTATTCTAGATTTATCTTAGAATTCCTATATTATTATTATTACTAAAAAAATTAATTCAATATATATATATGTGTTAGGATATATTTAATAGTAGTAGTCTAGCTACAGCCGCAGCTTTTATTCCTAACAAACAGCAGTGTGCAAACATTACTATGTTCCGGTTCGCAGTAACAATTTTTTCATTCCAATTACTGATGAAACAAACTATACAATTGCTCGTCATAAGTGTTAGGATGATATGCGCTGCACATTATACTCGTCGCGTTTACACATGTTAAGCCTTGTTACTGTAGTAATCTTACTAGTTATTACTAGTGAAATTGTTAAGACAATAGGTCATAAAGCAATGAGCAGTGTCCTCTAGTGTAAACCATCTTAACTAGCGCCAGAGTTGTAAATATTAAGCCCCGAGTCCGATGGCGCTGCTATGGTCGTCAGTAACCAGCGGCGCGCACTTCATCATACAAACACTGAAACAGCCGTGAACGCGTGCACAATCGATTCAACGAGACGAATACAATGTTGTGTGTATATAATATTGTGAAATGTTCGCGGCTCCTGCGATAGAGTAATGTTACACGAGCAACAGGTCCGCGGCGGCCATTTTGAAATAAGTTTTTTAGTGCTTTCGAATTTCGGGTGCGCCTAGGCCGATGACCCCGCCGCTCGGGACCCGGTAGGGCCCGCGCCGCGCCGCCAAGGGCCCCTAAGCATTATTACCTTACAAATTACACACGATCCGTAATATATTACGATACCTGACACATGCACACGGCTACACTACTGTTTTAAAGTTATACATGTAACTAATTTAATTATTAATGTATATATATACATACATACTTAATTATAACATAAACATAGACATACACCGCTCCGCTTTCTACATCGTAATTAAGATCAAGTTCTATCTCGAAATTGTAAATAAGTAATATGACTTTTACTTTTGGGTGGGTATATTCCGCCCGAGAAACAGTAGTGTGTAATAATTACTGCGTTCTAGTTAAAAGAAAATTACTGAGGTAACGAGACTTGTGTCTCAAGCCGACAAGCGCATTGTGGTGCAGTGTATATAATTCTAACTATTGCATATCACGTCATAGGGCTGGTCAGCTGTGCTGTGCCCTGTGGTAATCTGTTGTCTATGGCGTTGTAACTCTAGAACCAATCAAATATGGATTAATTTTATTTAGCTGTAAACCAGAAAGATATCTTTTAAATAGTTTACCATCAGCTCTTCCAGTATCTAACTTTCTTTGATTACTCATACGCATTCGTAAACAAAGCGAATCGTATGTTGGCCCCACATCCTTTTGTGGCTCCTGGCTTCCTGTAAAATTCTTCTCCAGATGTCAATAATACATTCATAGTCAGTATCTATCTTTTTACAATCGCACAATGCTGCACCCATACTTTTGCTCTCTGCTTCATCCTAGGGTAGACTGAGAGAAAATGGCCGCCTTTTTGTTTTGTGTGTGCAAATAAAGTTTAAAATAAATAAATATCTCCGCTGTCTTCTTCTATACCATAGGTATGAAGGCGACAGTATAAGACAAAGAAAAGAATCATAATAGAATAATATTTAAGAATGAAATTAAAGGATAAAACAAAACGATAAAAGACGACGATTTCATTAAAAAAGAAAACAGTAGCGGAATTATAGAGAGACAGAGATAATTAACGTGGGCAGGACGATAGAGAGACAGATAATTAACGTGATCACAATTATAGAGAGACAGAGAAAATTAACGTGGACAGGACGATAGAGAGACAGATAACTAACGTGATCACAATTATAGAGAGACAGAGATAATTAACGTGGACAGGACGATAGAGAGACAGATAACTAACGTGATCACAATTATAGAGAGACAGAGATAATTAACGTGGACAGGACGATAGAGAGACAGATAATTAACGTGATCACAATTATAGAGAGACAGAGATAATTAACGTGGGCACGACGATAGAGAGACAGATAATTAACGTGATCACAATTATAGAGAGACAGAGATAATTAACGTGGACAGGACGATAGAGAGACAGATAATTAACGTGATCACAATTATAGAGAGACAGAGATAATTAACGTGGGCACGACGATAAAGAGACAGATAATTAACGTGATCACAATTATAGAGAGACAGAGAATATTAACGTGGGCAGGACGATAGCGAGACAGATTATTAACGTGATCACAATTATAGAGAGACAGAGATAATTAACGTGGACAGGACGATAGAGAGACAGATAATTAACGTGATCACAATTATAGAGAGACAGAGATAATTAACGTGGGCACGACGACAGAGAGACAGATAATTAACGTGATCACAATTATAGAGAGTCAGAGATAATTAACGTGGGCACGACGATAAAGAGACAGATAATTAACGTGATCACAATTATAGAGAGACAGAGAATATTAACGTGGGCAGGACGATAGCGAGACAGATTATTAACGTGATCACAATTATAGAGAGACAGAGATAATTAACGTGGACAGGACATAGAGAGACAGATAATTAACGTGATCACAATTATAGAGAGACAGAGATAATTAACGTGGACAGAACGATAGAGAGACAGATAATTAACGTGATCACAATTATAGAGAGACAGAGATAATTAACGTGGTCACGATTATAGAGAGAGAGAGTAATAATTAACGTGGACACAATTATAGAAAGACAGAGATAACTAACGTGTCACTATTATAGAAAGACAAAGACGACTAACGTGGTCACGATTATAGAAAGACAAAGATAACTAACGTGGTCACGATTATAGAGAGAGAGAGAGAGAATAATAATTAACGTGGACACAATTATAGAAAGACAGAGATAACTAACGTGTCACGATTATAGAAAGACAAAGACGACTAACGTGGTCACGATTATAGAAAGACAAAGACGACTAACGTGGTCACGATTATAGAAAGACAAAGATAACTAACGTGGTCACGATTATAGAAAGAAAAAGATTACTAACGTGGTCACGATTATAGAAAGACAAAGATGACTAACGTGGTCACGATTACAGAGAGAGAGAGTAATAATTAACGTGGACTAAATTATAGAAAGACAGAGATAACTAACGTGTCACGATTATAGAAAGACAAAGATGACTAACGAGGTCACGATTATAGAAAGACAAAGATAACTAACGTGGTCACGATTATAGAAAGAAAAAGATGATTAACGTGGTCACGATTATAGAAAGACAAAGATGACTAACGTGGTCACGATTACAGAGAGAGAGAGTAATAATTAACGTGGACACAATTATAGAAAGACAGAGATAACTAACGTGTCACGATTATAGAAAGACAAAGATGACTAACGTGGTCACGATTATAGAAAGACAAAGATGACTAACGTGGTCACGATTATAGAAAGACAAAGATAACTAACGTGGTCACGATTACAGAGAGAGAGAGTAATAATTAACGTGGACACAATTATAGAAAGACAGAGATAACTAACGTGTCACGATTATAGAAAGACAAAGATGACTAACGTGGTCACGATTACAGAGAGAGAGAGTAATAATTAACGTGGACACAATTATAGAAAGACAGAGATAACTAACGTGTCACGATTATAGAAAGACAAAGATGACTAACGTGGTCACGATTACAGAGAGAGAGAGTAATAATTAACGTGGACACAATTATAGAAAGACAGAGATAACTAACGTGTCACGATTATAGAAAGACAAAGATGACTAACGTGGTCACGATTACAGAGAGAGAGAGTAATAATTAACGTGGACACAATTATAGAAAGACAGAGATAACTAACGTGTCACGATTATAGAAAGACAAAGATGACTAACGTGGTCACGATTACAGAGAGAGAGAGTAATAATTAACGTGGACACAATTATAGAAAGACAGAGATAACTAACGTGTCACGATTATAGAAAGACAAAGATGACTAACGTGGTCACGATTACAGAGAGAGAGAGTGATAATTAACGTGGACACAATTATAGAAAGACAGAGATAACTAACGTGTCACGATTATAGAAAGACAAAGATGACTAACGTGGTCACGATTACAGAGAGAGAGAGTAATAATTAACGTGGACACAATTATAGAAAGACAGAGATAACTAACGTGTCACGATTATAGAAAGACAAAGATGACTAACGTGGTCACGATTACAGAGAGAGAGAGTAATAATTAACGTGGACACAATTATAGAAAGACAGAGATAACTAACGTGTCACGATTATAGAAAGACAAAGATGACTAACGTGGTCACGATTACAGAGAGAGAGAGTAATAATTAACGTGGACACAATTATAGAAAGACAGAGATAACTAACGTGTCACGATTATAGAAAGACAAAGATGACTAACGTGGTCACGATTACAGAGAGAGAGAGTAATAATTAACGTGGACACAATTATAGAAAGACAGAGATAACTAACGTGTCACGATTATAGAAAGACAAAGATGACTAACGTGGTCACGATTACAGAGAGAGAGAGTAATAATTAACGTGGACACAATTATAGAAAGACAGAGATAACTAACGTGTCACGATTATAGAAAGACAAAGATGACTAACGTGGTCACGATTACAGAGAGAGAGAGTAATAATTAACGTGGACACAATTATAGAAAGACAGAGATAACTAACGTGTCACGATTATAGAAAGACAAAGATGACTAACGTGGTCACGATTACAGAGAGAGAGAGTAATAATTAACGTGGACACAATTATAGAAAGACAGAGATAACTAACGTGTCACGATTATAGAAAGACAAAGATGACTAACGTGGTCACGATTACAGAGAGAGAGAGTAATAATTAACGTGGACACAATTATAGAAAGACAGAGATAACTAACGTGTCACGATTATAGAAAGACAAAGATGACTAACGTGGTCACGATTACAGAGAGAGAGAGTAATAATTAACGTGGACACAATTATAGAAAGACAGAGATAACTAACGTGTCACGATTATAGAAAGACAAAGATGACTAACGTGGTCACGATTATAGAAAGACAAAGATGACTAACGTGGTCACGATTATAGAAAGACAAAGATGACTAACGTGGTCACGATTATAGAAAGACAAAGATGACTAACGTGGACACAATTATAGAAAGACAAAGATGACTAACGTGGTCACGATTATAGAAAGACAAAGATGACTAACGTGGTCACGATTACAGAGAGAGAGAGTAATAATTAACGTGGACACAATTATAGAAAGACAGAGATAACTAACGTGTCACGATTATAGAAAGACAGAGATAACTAACGTGTCACGATTATAGAAAGACAAAGATGACTAACGTGGTCACGATTACAGAGAGAGAGAGTAATAATTAACGTGGACACAATTATAGAAAGACAGAGATAACTAACGTGTCACGATTATAGAAAGACAAAGATGACTAACGTGGTCACGATTACAGAGAGAGAGAGTAATAATTAACGTGGACACAATTATAGAAAGACAGAGATAACTAACGTGTCACGATTATAGAAAGACAAAGATGACTAACGTGGTCACGATTACAGAGAGAGAGAGTAATAATTAACGTGGACACAATTATAGAAAGACAGAGATAACTAACGTGTCACGATTATAGAAAGACAAAGATGACTAACGTGGTCACGATTATAGAAAGACAAAGATGACTAACGTGGTCACGATTATAGAAAGACAAAGATGACTAACGTGGTCACGATTATAGAAAGACAAAGATGACTAACGTGGACACAATTATAGAAAGACAAAGATGACTAACGTGGTCACGATTATAGAGACAGAGAAAATGAACGTAGGCACAATTATAGATGACACAGAGATCACTATTGTGGTCAGGATTAGAGAGAGAGATATTTAACTTTTAGTATTAGTATTTCTTTGTAAGGTGAGAGTAGACCATAAAATGTTGGCAACCCATTATTTATCTTCTCCGTATTCCCTGATATTAAAATTTTATTAATTCTAATATCTTTCATGTTAAACTTAAGTTTTTGCAATATTGTTAGCTTATGTAATTTCTCACATCTTCAGCTATCTGCTAGTGTAAGTTACTTCAACCGTTGCGGAGATTATCTTGTATAAGTATTTAAGATGATGAGCAGTGGGAAGATGTCCACAGCCGGACGTGGACGTCTCACAAAAATCACTACACGATTTCCGTGTCTGTTTTAAATATTTGATATTAATGTAATAGAAAAAGGAAGTTAATTGTTTTGATATCATAATTCTTAACCTCAATGCCTCGATGTAAGTTGAATGTCACTTATCTTCGGGTGAACTAATTGCTAACTTTACATATTAAAAAATACAGTAGAACATTTAATTAAAAGTAGGGGTACCCATTCGGAAGGTGGACTATTATAATCTGACCTTTCGCAAACTGGTCTGCGACCGGCGAGCTCGGCACATGTTTAGGGTAAATAGAGCGCGATATATAAAACGCGGGGGTGGGGGTGTCAGGGTCCTAACTTTTCACTTTAAAGGGTTTTTTCGATGGACCTGCGTGTGGGGGGTAGGTGTGGGGGCACGGGGCCCGCTGCGGGCGGCGGTCGCCCGAACAAATACGTGAAAGTAGAGGAGCGTAATTTGATTCAGTTGTTACGCAACTGTCTAATGATATTAATTTTTTTAATACAAAATTTACATATTAACAAATATGGCGGCGCGTATCAGCTTCCGGTACCCGCTGAAACATATCAATAGATAATGAAAAGTCTATCATTTGTTTTGAAACCTGTACCGACGTACAGTTGTAAGACCACAGTAGTTACAATATCAATGACGAAAGATGTCCACAAACAAAAACTAAACAGAAACAATTTTTACTAAAATAAAAAAAAATAATAAACAGTTTCCGGTTTCATTTGTCTGATTTAACAGAAATATAAAAATATTATCACGTTTCAATAAATTACTGTAATAACAAAACTTGAGCAACTGTTGGTAGGTCTCTGTTGCCGAAGCGTGGAGGTACCGCCGCAACACCTATTGCAGCCGACAAACAATACAGGGCAAACTATGTTCCGGTTTGAAGAGAGTTGTAGCTAGTGTAATTGCTGAGGTAATGAGACAACAACTTGTCTCAGGCGACGAGCGTACTGTGGTGTGGTATCTATCATCCTAACTAGCGCCACATTGTTATGGGCGGGCGTGTCACGTACCATCAGGTGAACGTCCCGCTCGTGTCATCGCTTAATTGAATACAAAAGAAACATATATTATTTAAGTTTGATTTTCCGTCATGTGAGTCCTCGTTTCTATCTTAATTTGAAAGGAAATACTTCGTTCCATATATTATTAGTATACAATAACTTCCGCCTGTGCGTGTTACACAACACAGCGTAACACGCACTTGAGATAATTTACACAAACACAGAAGAATCCGGGTGAGAGAACATTATTGGCGTGTGTAACGACGCCCTCGGGCGACATCGACCTGTATGTTTCGGGCCACATGTTGTCCGGTCTAATTCACGAGCGGTAGCGTTTTCATATGATTCATCTAACAAAAGAGAAAGTGTTTATTGAACTGTTCGTTTAGTGGTACACCGTGGGATAAGAACCGGTAAAAGTCCAGTATAACCCCTCTGTTGCCCTCACAGCAGAAAGGTATCCAATGCAGGAATTCCCCACGAAAAAAAAAGGTGCTACGACTCCCAATTCGCAAAAAAATTATTATCTGTTTTTGATGACTGTATAATTTAAACAAACAGAATTAAGAAAATAACGAAAAAATATATATCTATCCTTATGTAGTGCATATCCTCAGTCTGCAAACGAATAGATTCAGCTTCTCTTTCATTAGAACAGCCAAGGCGCGGAACAACATGCCGGCGTCTGTGTTCCCGTACAAATAGGATGTGAATAAGCTGCTACTAGGTGCTCTTTACCACCACAGGCCACATTACCACTTAATATCAGGAGGTCAGGCGATGACCATGATCTATCATTAATATGATAAAGAGAAAGCGATTGATTAACATTATAAATTGTGGTAGGAAAGAACAAAAGAGAGCCGAGTAAAGCAATTTAATACAGATTTCAACATCTCTCTCTCTTCTTCATATATTTCTTTGGATATTTAAAGTGTAGTGTACAGCATGAAGACTAGCCTTCATAGTATTCACAAAGAGGAGATCTCTATACGCGCCCCATCTCATTCTCTTACAGCCAATGAATACATTAACAACTATCTCTTCGTTACAGTTTTTCGTTTCATATAAATAATTTTATAACTTAACATTATATACGTAAAGCGAATAGTATACTTTTCTATTGCATTAGTAATTTGATCACTTTCACATAATATTAAGTGACAATAGTAAAGCGTGATCTGCATTTCGTGTGATGATAGATCATTACTACAAACCCTGTTTTGTAATATATAAGTTGTATAGATTTCCACCATACAAACTTGACATCATGTGGGTCTGGAATTAGGGTCTCTACGTTACAAGCAGTAAGCGCGGCTGTCAAGTTTACTGTATGCAAGTAGACACTGACAAACATGTCGTGTTGATCAGATAGTTTCCAATACATTTTTTACATCGTAACTTAATTCTTTGATCTGTTTTCCTACAAATAACCGCTATGTTACTACTCGTGATAAATAATGTAGTAGTCAACAATTCACGGCTTCCACGGCAACCTCACCAGCTCGTGGTGCACCCTGCTAATCAACAAACGAGGCCCTGGCTCCTATCAACTCACATTGGGCTAGAGTGGTAGGAAATGACCCAAATCCTCCCATATAAATCCTTACCCGAGTGAGGTGGGGATATTTGGTGGAGGCCTGTGTTCAGTAGTGACGATGGGCTGATGATGAAGTAAATAATTAAGACAGTATTTTGAGCAATGAATTATAAAAGTTTGCAGTAAATTAATAATAATTAAAAATAACTTCCCTTCCGCCGGAAACCGCCATTTCTTCTGCTTCTACTTTAATAACTATTCATATTAAACTATTGAAGTATCTAATTCTGTAGGCGTCAGAGTTGTGAAGTTAATGAGCAAAAAAACCCTGTGTAAACATCCCAACTACCCTATAATGCAAAGAGCATACCGGTGCAGGTTGTTGTGCGGTCGCTTTCATGTATTATCATAGAAACGCCGGACCCCGTGACGCGGCGGCGCCCTGCCCGCGCACCCCCTATCTAAAACCGTTTTAGGGAAATAAAACGCGAGTAGAGAGCTCCGGCTGGAATTACAGAGGGATTCAAACAACTAATAAATCGAAAAATAATAACGGACCTCCGAGCCGGCGCCGGTTTAGCCGGCATTGTTTGGAAAGGGTTCAGCCGGGCGTGTCCCCGCTGGCGGCGATAACGCACCCGAAGCCGGACCGATCTTATCACCGAAGTAGATAACAGATTATTTAGTTCCAATACATAAAGGTTATATATACTTTGTTTAGTTCAATTTGGTGTATGTTTAACATTAATCCCATTTTAATGCAGTTTATCTATTTCTCCTTCTTCTCCTGCCCTTTTCCCAGCTATGTGGGGTCGGCAGTTTGTACTTCTCTTCCATATCCCTCTATCAGACATCATATCAGATATTCACACTCTTCTCAGACATGTCATCTTTCACACAATCCATGCACACTTTCTTCGGTCTTCCTCTACCCTTATAAACATCCACGTTGATTCTCATTTCGTTGTTATAACTCCTGCATCCCTCCGCACAACATGTCCGCACCACGCTAACCTCTTACTCCTCAATTTCTCTATCACTGGAGCAACTTCCAGACTTCCTCAAATATACACATTCTTAATTTTGTCCATCCCCGCCACACCGCACCTCCATCTGAACATTCTCATCCCCGCCACATGTAATGTATTTTGTTTCTAATGCTATTTCATTAGAGTACATCACTAAGCAAGCAAGTCCCTGTGCTGGCAACATATATATTACCACAGCACAGTTTCACCAAATCCAACTGGGCTGAGCAGCGTTCGGTAGGCTAAGCAGTGTGTGAAGACAAAAGTCTTCAACTCGTGCGTGTCGCCAGTGTTGACATACGGAACCGAGACGTGCCCCCTGATTATTGGTCTTATAAACAGGCTTAAAGTCGCCAAGAGGGCAATGGAGAGGGCGCGAAGTTTCTCTGCGTGATCGAATCAGAAATGTGGAGATCCGTCGAACTAAGGTCGCCGACATAACCCAAAAGATTGCTAGACTTAAGTGGCAGTGGGCACGGCACATTGCTCGAAGGACCGACGGCCGATGGGGCAGTGAGGTCCTTGAGTGGTGCCCGCGTACCGGTACACGTAGTGTTGGGAAGCCTCCCACAAGGTGGACCGACGATCTGGTAAGAGTCGCGGAACAGATTGATGTGGAGACCTTTGTAGGAGGCCTATGTCCAGCAGTGGACGTCTATCGGCTGGCGATGATGATGATAGTTTCACAGTTTACTAATTCTCATATATATATATATATATAGAACACACGCACGATACCTAATACTAATACCTAGTATATTATTAACAATATATTTAATATAATATTCAAAATATGTTGACAAGATTAGTCTACAATTTGGAGCACATCTATTTTTAACCATAACCGATGACCTCAGATAATTGTTAAGTTTTTTAACAAGTTAGCACCTCTAAGTTAATCCTTTATAATTAACTTGAAGTTAGTAAAATAATAAAGAATCTAGTCTAGAAAATTTCGTTGGCCTTTTATTTCATGTAGTCCTTTTGGTGACGTAAAACTACAAAAGAAATATACATATAGCTCAGTTACGATATGTTGAGTACGGTATTAATTAGTATCTATCGTTATATACTTAATGAGCTCATATATACGATACAATTGTATGTTATATATGTTATTACTGCCGCCAAAAAATATGTTGTAAGTATAACAAAATCAAACATACCAATGCAACTAAACGAAACGGAAGTTTAAAGTTTGAGTTCTAACATTTCTTAAACAGCACTTTTTTTAAATATATTATATAGTCCACGTCTTGTCTCACATCATCACCTATTAATCAGTGAAAGACCCACCAGATTTAATTCGCAAATTCCATAGATTATTCGAAACAAACATACATATATATACAAAAATGTCTAGTGAGTATTAATACTGTATAAGCATTTATTTGTATTAAGTTAAATCTGCTTATTTCATGTAAACTGACACCAAGTTTTTATTTACTTCTGTACCCTTATTAACCCTTATAAAGTATGACGTCACCGTTTCATCCGCCGTCACTCTCATTAGCGGCAGTGACGTCATAGTCAAGTCCGAGTCTATCTAATACACAACCATATACATTATTAGAGCTTAACAGTAATAAATGAGTAAATTTTTTCTTCATTTAAATATGTAAGTGATCACTCGATATCGAGTGTTATTAAATGGTAACGTTTACAGCTTATTCGATCTTTGAAGACACCCGCGTAGTATGTGCACTGCCTTCAGCAAGATGTTACAATTCTTCGCTGTTCTTATCTGGAACGATGAACTCTTTCAATGGATGAAGCTAGGGGACGAGCTTGGTTCACCTGATGGTAAACGATACGCTTCACCATAACATGATGCTGGTTAGGTTGATATACACTGCATATTATTGCG
Source organism: Ornithoptera alexandrae (assembly GCA_029030555.1). Taxonomy (NCBI): domain Eukaryota; kingdom Metazoa; phylum Arthropoda; class Insecta; order Lepidoptera; family Papilionidae; genus Ornithoptera; species Ornithoptera alexandrae. Next base: position 10,689,390 of record JARDVY010000041.1, on the reverse strand, counting down.
CACGTCACCTTGAGACATAAGATGTTGAGTCCAGTTACTCTACTAATTTCACTAGCTACAGCACAGCGCCTTTCAAACCGGATCACAGTAATGTATGCATACTAATGTTTGTTTGCTGCAATAAGCGCTGCGGTGGTACCTACCTAGAGGTCTCCGGCAATGGAGGCTCACCTCCATCAGAGATGACCTTCTTTGTTTGATATAGGATGTACGGGTACAGTATATGTCGTATAGTTCTTATCTAAGCCCTAGGCGCTAGGCATCATCTCAACTGATCGAGGTCCACTGTCGGACCTAGGTCTCCTGTAAGTCAATCCCCCGACCCCGCTCGTTACTCGTAATCAATACAGGGTGCGAGCTCCGCCCGCGCCCGCTTCTACATTCAGACGTTCGTCGTGAACTGTCATGTTCGCTTACCGAAGTCCTCGTAAGAGGGTTAACGGAAGCGCGCACATCGCCGCGCTACATCCGGCAGTCGGCGGCGGCGCGAGAGAAAAAAAAAAAGGTTTTTTTCCCCTCCCCACTAATGATTTGTATTTCGCAAACCGTTTTAATGTGTGCCTTCGGACATATTTAAAACGCAAACTTTTCCGTGCCCACCCACCCCCGGGGGCCCACATTTCGGTAGTTAGCGGGGGGTGGGTGAACCGGGAAAAAAGATCCCTCTGGAGTGGGGTAAAAAATGCGTAGTTTTAGCTAATCTGCATGAGCGTGCTACGGGGGTAGGACGAGCGGGGGCGAGGTGTAGAGAGGGGTGGTTGTTTAAACTGGGCCGGGGGGTGGTTTTAGGGATTTTTAGCGATGTACAAAAATGAGGAGAGCGGGTGTGGAATCGGATGTATTATGCGAGGATCTGTTTATACGTAACGCGAGCTGGCGGCGTGACCACCGCGGGACGGCCGCAAGCGGGACAGTCTCGCAACACGCCGCCCTTGCACAAAGTAAAATAAAAAAAAATTACACAACAACCTGTGTTAGCTTTATAAACAACCCTCACAAGTATATTTTGAAAGAATCACATATAATAGACTTTGGGCTTTCGGCATTCTCTAACAAATAAGTTTTTCCTCAAAGCAACTTAACGGTAGGTGATACAAATATAATATTTCAATTAATAATAATCAAAAAGCAATTTAATAAATAGTAATAATAATAATAAATAACACATATATTAAATAAAATAATTAAAATGCCAAACCCTTTAATTGTTATAGCTGACAACAATCATAATCTATTATATGTTATTAGAGTCAGTTTAAACGTATAGAACCTAAAAGAACCCTGTCAGATTTAGGGACTTACCATTGCACCTTTTAAAGGGATTTCCTAATAAAATCTGCACACTACAACTTAGTAAACTCACCAAAAATACGATTAATGTAACAGAATTAAAAAAAAAATTGTTAGTAAGTATTTATTTAATATCAAACACTAGATACCTTAAAGCAATTCATTGACCCTTTGCAAATAAACAATATGTGAGTTATGTACGCTCAAACTGATTTTGTATAAAATATTACCAAAGTAATCGCTATTCAATTACCAGTCAATTACCACGGAAAATGATTTATCGATGTGAAGTATTGTTTATATAGGCTTTTGGTTATTTTTTTACTTATTTCATTACTGTGGGGAAATAAATTCACCCTTCAAGTGAAATTGTGTATATAACTAGTGAATAATATGGTCCAGTCTATTTTATACATATGTATATATATATGTGTGTGCGCGTGTGCGTGTATGTGCGTGTGTGTAACTACCTAATATTTATTTATAACGTATGTGCATCCTAATTCTGCCGACAAATAATACTGTAAAAATATAACCGTGTTCCGGTTTACAGGGGGTTGTAGCCAGTGTAATTACTGGGATAATTAGACCACATCTTGGTCCAGGCGACGAACGCAATGTGATGCAATGTACATAATCCTGACTAGCGCCGCATTGTTATGTGCATGCGTATTACTTACCATCAGGTGAAGGTTCCGCTCGTCTTGTCGCTTAAATGAATAAAAAGAGAACATCTCGTAGTGCGACGTAACGCATAGGCTACGGCTTTCTGCTACGGGCTCAATAGCTGCGTAGCATAGACGCGCTACGCCGTAGAAAAGACGTGACTGATGACTACGCTGATTAGTTTGCTTTTCTCTTATAAAATTCTCATTTAAATATATTATGTATATTTTTTCCGTACAGAGGTATTCTTACAAAAATCATCATGATCGAATGTATTATAGAACATTCGAGAATAATAAATATAGCGTCGCGGGCCAAGTGTCCGGCGGGGAGGTCAGATCAAGCGAAGAGTCATTACCAATAATTAATAGGTGTTGCTTCAGAGAAAGCAGTTCCATGCAAGTTTCTACATTGGTATTTTCTAGAAATTTGTACAATAATGTTCTCTTGAATTTTTTAGAATGGTTTGTTCTAGAAATTTTTAAATTGGTGTTCTCTCGAATTTTTTAGAATGATGTTATCAGGAAGTATCTAGAGATGTGTTATCTTGAATTTCTAGAGCCATGGTCTCTTAATCCTTTTAGAATGACGTTATCGAGAGACATATAGAGATGAGTAGTCTTGAAATTTCTAGAGAGGTCGAGTCTAGAAATTTCTAGAGTGGCGTTCTGTGGTAATTAAAAATTATTAATCGTTTTCATGTTGTGTCATGTTTTCTTTTAGTACAATTGTTTCCTTTTTAACTGTAGAGATACGTTATACACTTTCGATACGAAAGAGTTATAAAATAGTTGCCATAAAGGGGGCGATTTATTTTCGTGATCGAATCTTAATGTATATATAAACAGACACGCCCACACTGTGACGTATAAAGCTTCATTGCTGGACGTCCATTGTTTATCATTACTGGTTGGAAAAAGGAACTATAATATAGAAGGAGGCCTAATTAAGAAAGAGCGGCTGCGACGCTCCGGGACGGTCTCGCTCGTGCATGCACCCTTGGTTACATTAAACACACACAGCCTCCGCCTCCGTCCCCCCCTTCGACCGCTCCCGCCCCTCTCGCGTTAATATCGGTAACCATGACAACCGGGCGATTACTGCATCTACTCGATTTTTCGCCGCTTTTTCCGTTGTAATCAAATGAGGTGCGACGTGTGTGGGGGCGTGTGCGGAGGATGGTGGCCCCTGAGGGGGGCCCCCGTGTGGTGGTTGAGAGAGGGGGGCAGGGACGGCGGGGGCGGGGGTCGAGGGAGGGGGGGGGTGTCACGCGTGTACTCAATTATCCGCAGTGAATCAATAGCGATGAGATGAGGGTAGTTCGGCTCGTGACGCACGCGGAGGCTTTTTAAAATTAAGTTCGGCAGTATAATGCGCTCTTAATTTTTCGATCGCGCTCCGTCGAACCTTCCAGAGGCAGCCGTTTCATGGCTCGACGGATTATTCCGTACGTACACCGATCCGCCTGCCGCATTAATCAGTTTATATATACACAGAGATTATTAATCAACTTACCTTTACATCCGCATTTCTATTTACTCTCATATCGCACAGGTTGTTACAGTTCGAAAGGCAATAGAGATTTGTCTCTTTTGCTTTTTAGTATTAGTAAAAAGTAGATATATGGATCAAAAGAACCAAAGATAATGTCATCATCATCATCACACTGCTGCACATAGGCCTCCCTTAAAAATCTCCACATCATTCACCGCCAGTCACTAGGGGCGGACGTTTGTAAGGGTTCATATTTAAGGAAATTTGGGCCATTTCTCACCAATCTGGCCAAATGCGGTGTGATGGGAGCCAGAATCTCGTTTGTTGATTAACAGAATACATGAGCAGGTAAGGTTAGCTTGGGTCCCGTGAGTAGTTCTGGGGGACCCCTTACACTTAGACCTTAACGTAGCAAACAGTAAACTCCTGCTATAAGGAGATAGGTGAACAAAGTGTTTAAATAATTTAAAATGGTAAATACTTCACGAAAATTGATAACTTGTTATCATCATCACCAGCCTACAGACGTCCTGTGTAAGGCCCATGACCAACTTTAATGTTAAAGGGCAGAAATATATAAAGTAGCATCCACTTAGAAGTACAGCTTTTAAAGCAGAACGATCTTCAGTCTTTAAGAAGATAACTTCCCGCATAGGAAACCTATCAGAGTTGTTTGGTGTATAAGTGGCGCTACCAACTTATCTAACTTGATTACTGGTAATAAGTGATATAGAAAATAATAAATAGACTATAAAAATAAGGATAGATAAAGGATTAATGTAAGATAATAGTGTATAGAAAATAAAGAAATAGTCAAAGAAATGTAATAGAAATAAGGATGGAAAATAAATAATTGTGGCTCAACTCATTTAAGGGAAGAATGAAAGAAGGAATTGGGATGGAGTATAGATGAGAGGAATATGAATGGAAGATAAGAAGGGTATAAAAGAAGAAGAGGCTGCAAAGAGAGAACGAAGAAGTAATCAAAAATTGTAACAATCAATGGAACGAGCCAAAAAAAGTCTGGTTCCCTCCTCATAATTTCACTAGCTACAGCGCCCTTCAAACCGGAACAAACTGAGGTTTATACACTGCTCTTTGGCGGCGAAAATTGATGCTGTGATGGTACCTACTCAGTCGGTCTTTGACAATAGAACCCACCACCAGTAAAACTGCAGAAACTGAATCGAGATGAATGAATATATAAATAATCATCCCTGCGTCATCTGTCGGAAGTTTCTTGTACTAGTTGGAGCAGATATATTTTAAAATAGTAGATAGGGGTTGATTAAGAAGCATACTTCATTCTCCACCCGCTAGATGTCGCTGATGTACATAGGAGGCTGTAGCTAGCAGGAGAGATGTAAGTTAACCCTCTTTTTTAATGTGCGGTAGCGACGAGACGAACGAGAAGATCACCTGATGGTAAGTAATACGCCTTCACATAACAGAGTGGTTCTAGTTAGGATAACATACAACTCTTCGTACTTTTCGTCGCAGACTTACTGCAGACTTTTAACTAGATACAGTGCCCTTCAAACCGGAACACACTAATGTTTGCATTCTACTGCGCTGGTGCCTAGACGGTCTGAAGGATCAAGACCTACCACCAGCAAAACAAGTTAAGGGTTTAATATGCCGGTGAGGTTCTATCGCAGTGCTTCCCTGCTGTCATGGAGTTGTGTATTTTGTTTAGAAGAGTATGTAGTGAAATATCTATGATGAGAATATTACAATGTGTCACCATTTTAGGACACAATGGGAAGAGATGAACACTGTCATTACCACCAGCTTGTCCATATTTTTTTTTCGACGAAGCTGACACGCAGGAGGTTCACTGGTTGATAGTAAGTAATACGCCATATCATTACTACTATATGAATGCACTAAGAAGGCGGCCATCGGAGAGGAATGACGACGAGTTGTTAAACTCGCGACCAACACCTGAAGTGATGACCACGACCACTCAGTCAAGAGTGATACCGACGAAGAAGAAGAGGATGTTATATACTGCACCACAATTCGCTCGTCGCCTTGAGACAAGATGTTGATTCTCGCTACCCCAATAATTACCGTAACTACAGCGCCCTTCAAACCGGAACATAGTAATGTTCGCACAGTACTGTTTGTCTGCTGCAATAGACGCTGCGGTGGTACCTAGACGGTCTCCGGCAACAGAGACTAACCTAACCTAACCGCCAGTATACTAACTTAAACGTTTATTTAAATGGACTCTATGTTGTAGATAACATAGCCCAAATTCGTTTGAACGAACTGAGCTGTATTAACCGACTAAGTGCATGTGTCGCCGTCGCAGTACTAGTGGATGTGAATGCCGCGACCAATTTAATTTAGCCGTGTAACATCTCCGCCATTACATTACCATTTATTCAACTGCCATTGCCAGTGCAAGTGTAAATGGAGACATTATTGAAACGACATTAATACGCACAAATAACTTTATATTTATTTATAAAATTCAAATTACAAACGTAACGTAAATAAAACAAACATAATAATCTAGCAAATACTTTACAAATTAATTGTATTGTTTATTTATTAAACTATTTATTTATAATCAAAAGTAAATTCCCGATGACATATAAAGCAATGGCGACGTGTTATGAATTTGTTTGGCACGTTGTTCGTTTGTTCAGGACGGCTCTAACTACTGAAAGAGAATTGATGAAGTTCACATTAAACATATTTTTTCATGCTTTATCATATATATATAATATATACGTACGATTGTAAATATTATTTCATTATTAAAAAACAAAACTATTAAATTAAATTACAAAAATAATACTAAAATCATTATTTTATTTACATTCGATTATCTTACAACATAATTACTTATATTAAACACCTTTTCATACAATTCACGCGTTATATGGAAACAATGAAAGAGCGTTAACTGAAGCACATATTCTTATATAAATATTGTGAATAAAAATCTTAGTTATGTATTTATATATGAGAAAGAGAAGTTTGTCTATAACTGAACTGATTATTTATTAAACGCCGTATGAAAAAGTTTTTAACCTTATTTTGAAGAGTCGTAAAAGCAGTTAATTTTTTTTTTATAATCTAGAGATGAAATAGCTCAATAGTTTACATATACATACAATATATATACAAATAAAAAAAATACTCACTGCCTCCTTACGACTATTAGGTAAATTGGTGTATGTGTTGACTTGGTCGACGGACTCATACCGTTCATGACTTACTATCTGGCACAGTGGTGGTTACTACCACAGAGGTATCCAGTTCAATCCAGTTAAATTCGATATATATAAAACATACAAACATACTGTTAATATATTTTGAGCATGAATTAACGATCGTATTAATATATGATAGAATATTCGATGAAGCGCTTATAACAATTTCCAATATCGTTGTCAGTTTAAAATCGTGTAAATTTGTGGTCAAGTGCGAGTCGGCAGTACTAAGTAAATATAAATTGTTACAAATGTTCAGTTAGTAAATAAACAATTTTATGTCACTAGTGGTGTATATTTAAAAAAAAACTACAGGCGAGTTCAAATCGCGCGGCGGCCGCTACGTTAACTACAATTATAAAGAGAGCACGGCTTTTAAGGTATTATTTATTACCACTTTAACTACAACATAAACCCACCGCGGTCATGTTGATAAAATTACTGGGCGACAGTCAGATATATTGAAGACAATGTCTCGTTAATTGTATTTTCTTTAACTTATAATTTTGTTATCAACGGTTCACAGTTTATGGCATTTTATAACTAGAGGGTATATTATTATTATTACTGGAAGCAGATGGAGCTGGACAGCACAAAATCGATTCCTACAAACAGTCAACAACTATCGACTTATGATGATGAGGAATTGTATTTCTCTTAGTATTTATCTTTAGCAGTTAATGACACTGAAGCATTAGTTTGGAGGTCACAGCAAAGCAGGCGGGAACAGATAGTAAAACACTTATAGAACTTTTGTCAAGTCGAAGACTATCAAGAATTTTCCTTTATCATCAAATTGCGCTCATCACTTCATAGATATTAACCTTTGTAGAGGTTGTGGTGGGGTGCGGGGCGGGGTCTCTGATGAATGATAGCGCACGCAGCAATAGCACTGGGAGCAGAGTGATTCAAAGTACAGAGCAAGTTACTAAGTGCAACAGCGTTATTAAGACCCAGAGAGATCCAGTTAATGGATACTCTGTAATGATTTGTTGACCTAAGGCCTAGCATTACAAAGATCCACAGAGATCCAATTGATGGATATAGTTGTTCACTCCGTGGTAAGCTACTGTATGGATTCTTACTATTACAAAGATCCAGTAAATATGTATACAATCAAGTCAATGTATACAAAAATGTGTTATGTAGTTGTGCTATGGTACATGTAAGCGCGATCTATTATTTGTGGCGGCGCCATCTGTTGAGTTCTTTGAAAACTTTCTATTAAGCGTTGTTATTAAATAGCTACTGTTCCCATCGCACTGTGAACACTGAAAACAGATGAATCGAAACATATTTGTAATCTGGCGAAATATACTCACTATGTATCAGATGATACATATGTATACATATAAAAGTTCTTTCACGATATATAAAAAAATAATCTTATAATATCTCACCTCCGAAAAAATTATAAGTACCGAGTACAAAAAATTTTATATAGTAAAAGAAAATTTTATAAAAACTATTATACATAATAAACTCTATATGAAACATGAAATTTATAATTTTGTGTTCGCCAATCACGTGAGAACAAGTGAATGTATCTATATATGATCATCTGACGCCTAGTGATCTCTAGATGATTACAGGCTATTTATTTTTTGAATATCATAGATCCTTTATAATTTTATTTGTAATAAACTTTTATAAACATTATCATATGGTGTTATTTACGCGGTTGCTATGGTAACGGTTGCTATAGACGGTCACTTAAGGTTGCGGGTGCAATCTTATATTTAGTACCACCGCAGCAGCTAGCTAGTTATATAATATTTATAAACAATAACGTGAGTTTTATTTGACCGGTCTTTATCAATGCACTGTCGTGGGTCTTGCCTAATGACATCAACCGAATGCAGTTTCCTTAGGGATCACGTCCAGTTTGATTCGATCGACCATGCCGGGCGTCACTTAAACCTATGCGATATCCTAACTTGGCCAATCAACTACCAAACAAAACATTTTGTTATTTATAGATAGACTGCTCTACAGTTTAGTCAGTTTACTACATTACTGACTACACTGTCAGTTTTGTGAATATGATGTAAAATTGTTTATCTGTGGATAACAAACTTGGCGGAGTGTAAACGCTACAGTTTATTTTAAACCGTACACAAACTATAGCAAGTTTGAAAGTAACCTCAAAAATGGAAAATGATAAAAAGAGAATAGAGTCTAGAAAAGAATGAACATGTTGCGAGAAGAGATGGGAGATGTGAGTAGAAAAATTTTAAGTACAAAAGAAGATAGACACCAGAGCAAAGTAAGACTACAGAAAATGTGAAATTAATGAAGAAATGAAGAATCAGGGTGTAGCTATTGAAATGTGGAATGATGAGGTTATGGTTATTCATGATGCTGTATATGAATACAAATTTTGGGTTAAAGATTTATTGTACAGATCTCTGGATGCAGAAATATTTATTTAATTTAAAAGGCAATAAAAGAGGAATACTTGATAATATAATACTTCATACATAACCCATTTAGATATAAAGTAATGACGATTTAAATAAAAATAAAAATAACATTAACAAATGTCCTTAACCGTGAATACATTGCGCTTTGTGTAGTTTTTTTACGATTCGGATGTTTTACGATTGTTTTTTTTTATTTCCCTACAAAAATTAACTTTCTTATGGTTTTCGTATAAAGTGCCCGATAAGCATTTATGAGCAGACGCCGCACCGGATAACAATTTACAAGCATAATAAAAAAAAGAGAAAACTGGATCCTCGCAACAAAATAAAAGGAGCGCTCAATAATTGACAAATGAACAGATTTTTTTTTTTAAATATCTATTAACGTGTAAAGGGTCCAAGAGGTCCTGCACATCAACTCGCGGGACCCAAGCCAACCTCACCTGTTCCTGGTGCACTCTGCTAATTAACAAACGAGGCGCTGGCTCCCACCAATCCGAAATGCGTAGGGCCGGCGTGATGAGAAGTGGCCCAAGTGCTCTTATATGAACTAGAAAAAGACGGCGCCTAGTTCCCGGCAGTACCGGAAGCCATGTTGACTGTGGACCGATCGATATGAAGGTCTATCTGCTGATGATGATGAATTTATTATGATTTACTACAAGCAAACCCTAGCTTAATGTTGTGTTCCTTCATCTTCTTTGCATTGTACTAATTGATAACTCTTTACATTAGTTTTTAATATAATTTGGTTAAGTTGTAGTGGAATTGGATTCCAGAAATACAGGAATTTATAATAAAATCATAGACTATAATTCTCTGTAACTTTACATGACTTTAACTCTATGGTCAAAGAGCAGAGATAGTCTTTAACTCGTACATGTTATTATACATTTAATCACTGACACTAATAAAATAAGAATATGTAAAGAGCTATGGTTTCTCTGGTGGAATATGACCATCATCATCAACCGAAACACGCTCATAGTTGGAAAAAGGCCTCCTCCAAAGATCTTCACTTAATTAAGTCTTGCGCTATCCGCATCCAACGGTTTCCCGCGACTTCCACCAGAGTATAAATCCATATTGCGAAAGGAATCCATGCCAGCACTAGATCTTCCAACCTCCAGATACGATCACAATGAACCAAAGCAGAAAATTTTAATTATCGATGTAACCTTCAAGATATGTAAGGGAATAGGCGCATGTTAAAGAAATGATGAATGGAGTAAATCTGTCTTCGGATGAGACTGATCTGAATGACGATGAGGCTGATCGTGTTTAAGTAAAAGTACCACACTTTGATTAGATGGAGTTTTAGCCAAGTGCCGTACCTTGGGACAGGTTTATGTCCTTTATTGGTCTTCTTCAAGATGAAGCCTGATGCAGTGTGCAAATTTCAAACGACCTAAACTGTAGAGTACTCCCGTCATAAATATATCTAGCGATCACTAAACATACAACTATACGTTTACAATATTTAAAAGTACGTTAGAATTTTAAAGTTAGGCAACATTAAACTTTAACGGAAACGGAACTTAACTAAAAACAGCAACACCGAAGCTTAGAGCATTGTATTTTATATCTACCTTTTTATTTAAAGAATTTTACAAAATTACCTCTAGCAGTAATTCTAGATGTCAGCGATCTTATTGTAGTAAGAGAGGAAACCGGATAAAAAGAAATAGCAATAAATAAATAAACAAATATGATTAATAAATGAATGATTTATCTGTTAGACATAGAAACTGTAGCTGTGATTGAGGGAATCGCCATCATCATCGAAATCATTCCATTTACCTTTACATACATCTATTTACAGTGAAACTTAAACAGCTTTAGCTGGTGCTGTCAGACCTCCCGGACTCGCTCTCCTCCGTGATGGTGATCATCGGCGGCGGATTATCAAAATTTAAATATTCCGGTGATATTTCGTTTTGCAGCTTCTCGAACTTGGGCGGGCCCGTCATTATCGCTTCCTTAACCGATTCGTAGACATCCGCTTTTATAGTCGGAAGTGACGCTCTTTTGCTTTTGGCGACGTCTTTTAAAGGTAAATCTTCTCTTATCGATTTCATTACCGCTTCACCGGAAACAGATGGTGTGTCCTCTGCGTTCGAAGAAACACTTACAGCTCTATTCAATTTCTTCTCTGGACTTTTCTTCTCCGCCATCGGTATCGCGACGCCGTTTTCCATCCTTTTCTCTTTCTGGTCGTGTAAGTGTTGTAAGCTGTACTCGCGGGCTTGTACGTCGGAGAGTAGAGGTCCGTCACTGGAACCTTCGATGCAGTAGCCTGGGCCCTGCAGAGCGTCACTGCCAATGATGGAGTCCTGCTTAAAAATCGCAGCGGTAACGACTGGTTTATCGGGGTCCGTTGGGGTTTTACCGATTAGTGGTTCTTGTGAGTTATCGTGCGTAATCGCTTCGGTATCGTCCTTGGATATCTCGTAGCCAGCGTACACCGGATACCCGAATGGGCCTTGCTCGTACCCCATCTGGCTTCCGTAAGAGTAACTCACGTTATGGGATCCCATAGAAGACATGCTAAGGTCCGAGATCGATAGTCCAGTGCTCGACAAAGCTAACGCTTGCCGTTCAAATTTCTCGCTGCTCCTCTCGCTGTCCTCTTCGGTGATTCTCCGCTCCAACTCTTCGGGAACTCGGTGTATGAGGGCCAGGTTGGTGGATATCTGCGGGTCGTGTCGCGGCGAGTTGTGAATCGACACGTTGGGTCGGTACGCGGCGGACTGCTGCACCTCCACCACGAAGATGCCGTCGTTGTCCGGCGAATACTTCATTTTGGTTTCGCGGCCGTTTTTCGTAATGTCCTGGACAAAGAAGTTATTTAAATACTGTAGTGATAAAGATCACGAAGCAGAAGTTACGTATTTAGAAGCATTCGATCCATCATCATCATCAGCCGTTAAACGTCGACTGCTGGATATAGGCCTCCCCGAAATGACGAGTACAATGTGGTGCTGTGTATACCATTCTAACTAGCGCCACGATTTTATAGACATGGTATCATTTACCATCACGTGAACGTCCCATTCGTCTTGTCGCATAATCGCGTAGTCTAGAATATTCTAGCTCTCAGTCGATAGTACTTATGTTGTATTAGGTACTATAAATATGGAGATGGCAATGAACCAATGTTTTAAAGAAACATACCTCTATAACCAAACGTCCGGGCTACACTTTCGAAGCAACAAGATGAATGCGACGTTCACCTGATGGTAAGTGATACCCTACCCATGACTATGTAATACATGTAATACACTGCACCGCATTGTACTTGTCTTCTTAAGACATAAGATGTTGTGTCTCGTTACCCCAGTAATTACACTAGCTGCAGCACCCTTCAGTCCAGAAGACGGTAATCTTTGTCTCCGGCAACATAGATCTACTAGCAGTAATGTTGACGGGACGTATGTTGTATTCATCGTCACCAGCCGATAGACTTCTACTGCTGTACATAAGCCTCCCTCAAAGACCTCCACATCGTAGAACTAATTGAGAGAAATTGGGCCTTAGCTCACCACGCTGACCCAGTGCGGGTTGGTGCGTGGTCAGAGCCTGTACTGTTATTCACCAGGGTGCACGGCGAGCAAGTGGAGCTGACTTGGGCTTCGTAAGATGTCAGGCGGAACCCTTTACACCCTCATGTTGTATTCATCATCATCACCATCAGTCGATAGACTTCACGTTGTATTACGTACTATAAATTGTTATGAACCCTACTTATATGTTTATCTGTAAGGACTGGTTATGCTATAGATTAAAAAAAATATATGGTGATGGTAATGAGCCAATGTTTCAAAGAACACTACCACCATAATCAAACTCCATAGCGCACATCCTGAAGCCTGATATCCGTGTAATAATGTCCACGGCCGGCGCTGCGACTCCACGGCGACCACCACATTTCTAAGAATAGTATTCGTAAGTACACATCGGTTCTTTGACCCCACCAAATATTCTCCCCACTTTGCAACAATGCGGACGATAAAACGCAGCAAGCTGTTAACCCGAGCTTTACTGCCTCCCGACGAATAACAATAGATATTAAACTCTTTATCCTGTTCACAGTCCTTCCGCTTATGGATACGTGTACAATGTCGTCGCGATTCCGGTTAAACTTTAGTTTGACTGCTCGAGTATTTAATTGTATGTGGGAAACAAAGTTTGTTGTAAAGACAACCTTTGGGATGGTATGCTCAACAGTGGGCAACGGTGAACCCAAATTATGATAATTAATTTTTTATCGGGAGGCTACTCCGCATCTTTTCGTATCAGATATCGCAGTGTATGAAGACAAAAGTCTTCAACTCGTGCGTGTCGTGTTGACATACGGAACCGAGACGTGGGCCCTTCATGATCTTCATCATCAGCCGATAGACGACTACTGCTGGACATGGACCTCCCTTAAAGAGGGAGGGAGGCCTCCCATAAGATGGACTGACGATCTGGTGAGAGTAGCGGGAACCCACTGGATGCGAGAAAGACAAGACCGATCAATGTGGGGATCTTTGGGAAAGGCCTATGTCCAGCGGTGGACGTTTATCGGCTGATGGTGATGATGATGAATCGTCTTCTTTATTACTACATCATTTGTACCTGACGCTCAAGTTAAGCTTTATCAGATGTTCTCCTACAAAATATTACAGTAAACAATAACTTCATATCAACTTAACCTCTTGCTGTTATAGCTAGGTTTAATAGTTAAGTAATTAAGGATAATTTTAATCTAAAGCTATAAAGATTCCGAATAAATGAATCTTGAAAGTTATAGTCCAAACGATTCTCTACCTTATTGCCCGTAACATAAAGTCTCTTATACAACTTAACCACTCAAAGATCGTGTACTTAATTACTTGTATATTTATTTTCCTCGAAATATTTCTTAAGAATGCAAGTAAACAGTTGTGTAAAGGTTTTAGTTGAAAACATGACCTTTTTTTTTCCTCAATCATGAGTAACGCGAGTGCAGTCACTTTCATTTTACACTTTTAAATAGGACGTTAAGTATCGTACCGAGATCTTGGTACCAAAAAAAAATTAAGTACCGGAAGTGAAATTTTGGTGAATAATATTTAGGTATTTACCTAAACAAATATCAAAATTGTATGAAGATAAGCACTGGTAAATTAATAGCTTTTTGTTTAACTCACCATCATCATGATCATCAGTCGATAGATGTCCACTGCTGGACATTGAAATTCCCCAAAGATTATCCTTCATTCTTTGGGAGAGGCCTATGTCCAGCAGTGGACGTTTGATGATGGGTCCAATGATTTTAAAACAATGGTACCATCTTGCATAACATTGTCAAGATCAACTAGTACGAACATTAATGTACATGACACGCACATTCCTCTCCTCCGTCTCCACTATGAGGTGGTTGTTCTTGAGGGTCATGGTGAAGATGGATCCGTTCGCCGGCTGCGCCTCGCCACGCTCCGCCCCGTCCACGCTGCCGCCGTCGTCGGCCGTCTTCAGCTGAAACATCACATGACTTAGAGTTATCCCATTCGTGTGTATACACTACATCCAGGAGTGTAAGGGGTTCGGTCCAACAACTTACGAAGCCCAAGATAACCTCGCCTGCGCGCGGTGCACCCTGCTGAATAACAAACGAGGCTCTGACTACCCACCAACCCAATTCTCTCTCAATGAAAATCCTTGAGGGCGGCTTATGCCCAGCAGTGCACGTGATCAGGCTGATAGGAACACTATGTACACTACACACTCTGGAAAATCTGAATAATTCTTCGGTTCTCATGGCCAAACACAGCGGTACTGCACCAGCAGTAGAATTACAAAATTACCACCAGGATTTGAACCTATACTCTTGTATTACAAATACGTAACCACTGCGCCACAGAGGCAGGTAAGTATGACACACTGGTGGCAGGTCTCTGTTGCCGGAGACCGTCCAGGTACCACCGCAGCGCCAGTCGCAGCAAACGCAAAATACTGTGCGAACATTATTGTGATCCGATTTGAAGGATGCTGGAGCTAATGTAATTACTGGTGTAACGGGACTCGGCATTTGATGTCTCAAGACGACAAGCACAATGTGGTGCTGTGTATATCATCCTAACTAGCGCCACGTTATGTGCAGGAGTATCACTTAACATCACGTGAACGTCCAGCCCGTCTCGTCGCTTTCTTATATATATATATATATATATATATATATATATATATATATATGTGTGTGTGTGTGCGAAAAATTCTAAACAATCTTTTATGTCCATTAGCATCACTCGTGGGCCCCGTGAAGGTGTCTCCGGCGGTGAGTAACCCTGGCGCGACACAAAGGGCTGCAGGCTCCTATTTGCTTGGGCGCATTTTTTGGAGGTCGCCGATGAGCCTCGTAATCGACAAATCGTTCACCCCTCACCCACGCGAGCCGGGCGCGTGTCACAAGATGTAGCGGGCACTAGAACGCAATGTTACGTTATTGGACGAAACCACGACACTAATGGGACGAACACATGATGGTAAGCGATACGACTGTTTATACCTTGGCGCTGGTTAGGATGATAATCATATCATTATGAGACTTAATATCAAACAAGTCTCATTACCCTCAGTAATTTCATTAGATACAGCAATCTGCAAACTGGAACACAGTAATATTTGTACACTACTGTTTGGTGATAAGAAAAAGAACTCCGATGGCACCTAGACGGTCTCCGGGAACAAGCGCCCATTTCTGTCGTCAAACAATATTGTGCAAACGTTACTGTGTTCCGGTTTTAAGGGCGCTGCACCTAATGTTATTACTGGGGTAACAAGACAACTTCTTATACCTCAAGGCGACGAGCGCAATATGGTGCAGTTTACACCATTCTAACTAACGCCACGTTGTAGGCGTATCACTTACCATCAGGTGGACGTTAAGCTTGACTCATCGCTTATTGGAATAAAAAAACATTCAAACATTTCAATAGCTACAAAATCGAAGCCGGGACTTCTGCGTTAGATACAATCAGGTTAATGTTTCACCAAACTGTTGGTAGTCAAGAAATGTCTTCTTCAAGATTTTAAAGCTCGTCATCCTCATAACATCCTCGCTTTAAAATTTTGGGTCTTTAAAACCCCAACGGTAGTCATCTTTCTAACCCTGGCATCTTCTAAGGAGTTACAGCGTTCAAGTTATGGAACGAACTCTCTGCCATGGTTTCCACAAGGAGGTACAGACTGTCAGCCTTTAAAAAGGGCGTCATAAGGTTTCACCGGAGTTGATAACACCTGGCTCCTGTACTACATGCGTCCATAGACCATGGTAACTGCTTACCATCAGACACGCCGTATTTTTGTTTGCCACTTATGTGTTATAAAAAAAAGGATATATGCTCTATGTCTAATTAAAACTATATTTTAATATTATCACAAGACTGTCTACACCATTCTCCATTAAATATAAAGTGTACGGAACCCTAATTTCTTATTAAACATATAACCTCTTTAAGGGGATGTACAAAAGTATTCTAATACACGAATTAACAACCAAACTCGCTGCTATACTATCGCTTGTAACAGCTATATTAACCAAATTAAATTGATCTCACGGCCGAGTCTAAATCCTTTCACGAGGTAAGGGAGATTAGAGGTGTCGCGGCTCACGGCGATTCGGTTACGTCGTTCCGCGTCATAAGAAATTGCTCAAAGCAAATTTTAATATAGCGATCAGTTAAACAAATTTAGATCTTAACACTAACCGGTTAAAGTTCAAATTTGTTTACGCGATTAATGTATTCGATGTTGCAAAAGATTTAAAAAAAAATCGTTTGGTATTTCGATTTTTGATAACGCACCATGTCCAGCGCTGGGCGTAGCGTTGGGACGAATAATGAGTTTTCATTTTAAATTAAATTTGTAAGGCTTTGTTCATGCTATAGTCATCGTGTGCTGACAAGGTGACTTTCATGACTGACAACAAAAAAACAAGTTTATACTTAAAACACCTTTTCAAGTAAATGATAAATTAAAAAAAAACATATATATAGTAAGTATATATTTACTACCATAGTCAGATCTGTCGTCAAGCGGTAGTGTACAAATATTACCGTCTCTTTACGATATATTTATTAGTAATTAATAAAAATTGGTTAATATTCTAATGAACTTCTCCTTCTTAAAGTGCCTCTCCAACTGGTGAAGGTTGGCGATCAGCGCGGTGCAGTCCTTACTGTCTCTGCTCCGGCGGAACAATTCGGACGCGCCGGATATGCCAGTCCATTCCCTGATATTCCTCAACCATGACCTTTTCCTTCTCCCCGCATTAATAGTATAGAAGAAATCCTGATCGTCTTCTTATTGTTATATAAAAACTTCTTTAGTATTAAAACATCAGGCGCAATGTGTTTTTTTTTTCTTCAACAGCCAATTTACGTCCCCACTGTCGGGGCACAGGCCAACCCTCAACATGAGGGAGGGATTGCTGCCCGCCATGTGTCGCAATGTATATTCTATATGAAACCTCACAGATACCTCGATAACATAAAACATCAACATCATCATCATCACCCGGTAAACAACATCAACCATATAACTTTTTTTATGTAATTAAGTGACGAGACGAGCGGGACGTTCACCTGATGGTAAGTGATACGCCCGCCCATAACCTAGCGCTAGTTAGGATGGTATACACTGCACCACATTGCGCTCGACGCCGGAGACTTAATATGTTGTATCTCGTTACCCCAGTAATTACACTAGCTACGGCGCCCTTCAAACCGGATCACAGTAATGTTGGCACACTGCTGTCTCTCGGCTGCAGTAGGCGCTGCGGTGGTACCTACCTAGACGGTCTCCGGCAACAGACACTACCACCAGTATCTCCTCAGTTATTATTAAACAAATACTTCATGACGATGATGATGGTGATGACGACGACGATGACGATGATATGACGGTGATGATGATTCTCTTGTCAGTAGAATAGTAGAGACACATTTGTCATAGTAATGTTACGAGACCGGAAGTAGGGGACAGCTTTCACTAACCCTCTAAATGTAGCGCTGGTGCAGAGCTTACTGTTTATATTACTGCCAACATTACTGCGTTTCAATTAACATAGCGTTGCAGCTGATGAAGTTGAGAAGGAGATTTAAACTTTCGTGTCGTAAGGCGATGAGCACAACGAGTAGCCATGCACGAGTACACCCTCCTAACTGGAGTCATATTGTAGTTGGTATTTAACTTAATCCCACTTGTGGGAACCGTGCGTGGGCTTTACCCGAGCTCCGTACGAGTATAGTGATCGTGAAATGTGCTTAAAAATTCATTTTTGGGTGCGTAAGTATCCCCGATTAGTGCCGAAGCGACAAAAGTCACCTTCGGGGGACCTAGGTGGAAGTTAGGTCTAAGCTGGTCCCGCGTGGGGTCGACGACCGGTCGTCGCCCGCGGATTTCGGCGCGTCCCCGCCCCGCCCCGCCCCGCCCCGCGCTACACCCCGCCGCAATCGAGTTGCACTTTTTAGATGCACCTACTCTTGCTGTACCACTATCTAACGGCACAGCGGAAACCGTTGAGCAGTTCTAATTTGATAAAATATATATCAAGCGTTCGGCTAAGCCAAACTTAGCGGTACAACCGCTCCAAATCAATAAATCAACTGAGAGGCCACCGCAGCTCCTATAGCTGCCGACAGTGTTCAAACATTACTGTGTGCATTGAAGGTTCCTATGCCTGTTGAAATTACTGAGATAACTAGATTAAACATTTCAAGTCCCCAGGCAAGTCCAATTGGTGCAGTGTATGGCGTCCTAACTTCTGCTATGTTATCATCAACATCATCAGTGATAGACGTCCACTGCTGGACATAGGCCTCCCCCAAATATTCCCAATTCAGGTAAGGATTCATATAAGGGAATATATCCCGCACAACAACTCACGGGACCGAAGCCAACCTCACCAGCTCGTGGTGCAGCCTGCTAATCAACATACGAGGCTCTGACTCCCACCAACATTGAGCGAGCGTGGTGCGAAATGGCCGAAATCCCCCCTATATAAATCCCAATCTGCTATGTCATAGGCAAACATATACCATCAAGTACACGTAGTTTTGTATGTACCCGCATTTACCTTAACCTCTTATCATTTTTCATCTGTATCTTCCTCTGAAATCTGTCGTAGGTTATTAGATAAAAAAAAATATCTTTCTCTTTCTTTCTTTTTTTCGAATCAAAAAAAAATTACTAATAATAAAATATAACGTGGTCTTAAATTTAAGCTTAAATTTTTATTCTAATGTTTCCTTTGCGTTTTCTTCTAATGTATCGTTTGCTGGAGTGTCATAATATTCATCATCATCAACCCCATTCTCATCATCATCATCAATGCCTTCGTCAAATTTTACTTCGAGAAAACTATTCCGGTCTTCTCTTTTTGCAGCTCCAATACAGGCGACATTGCTTTGTGTGAAGGGTTTCATCAGCGTACGTTTCGGTGATAGATTATTCAAGAACTTGAGAATTTGAGAGTAATACTTACATCACTTATTGATGCTTAATTATTTGAATGTTTGTGTAAAGAAAGGCCTGCTTTATGAGTTCGCATGTCTTCAAAATATTCGTAACTAGTTCTAGGTACAACTCGTCTCCACTGCACTCCTGTCCACGCATGCATGCGTCGCCGAAGCCAGTTTGACTAGATTTTTGGCAACGGGCGAGTGGGCTGCTTCAGTCCCTTCACATCCCCTCCTCTCACCGCCACCGCCACCGCCTCGCCTTCGTATCTTAAATATCTTAGAGAATGTGCTCCAACGAAATTCCGCATTGAAATATTGCTCAATACAACCTAACCTGCCCACGTTAAGAGTAGAGTATGAAAGAAAGGAAAAGAACGAATGAGGATAATTAGGAGAGTAGACATAATACATAGAAATGTAATAATGATAAAGATGGAATAATGTAAGTGGAAATTGTAAAAATAGGAAATTTATGAAACGATGGTAAATGAGAATAAATTGTAAATACCAGGGCCTGACCCACCCCACCACACGCAGTGGGAACAACAAAAATAAACCTGTCTACATTTACAGTTTTTTCTTATTTTGAAAATTATTAACTTGAACTGAACAAAAATGGACATGTTTGCTGTAGACAAAGATATTTTAAAGATTAAAGGAGCATCAGTTGCAGACATTCATCGAGTAGATGATGATTCGTAAAGGCGGAAGAGTCTCTTTAAGCCATAAACTGAATATAAATATTGTTTAAAAGAAGAAACTCGTAAAGCATAAGTTTACATTATTTAAACCAATATAGGTTAAACATTTTCTATTATAATTTATATCATCAAAGAAATTTAAATATTACTAAAAACTAAAACTAATTCAAGCAAACTAACAATTGCTTAAGGTGTCTTTTTTTGTCCATTACTATTGGAATTGGATCTATATTTCAAAATCGCTTTATCATCATCGTCATCAGCCGATAGACGAGACGTTCGCTGCTGGTCTGAGGCCTCCTCAAAGATTCCCACATCGAATGAGTAGGAATTCCTATGAGAGGATTTTAGCCATTTCCTACCACGCTGGCAGAATGCGGATAGGTGGTAGCGAGAGCCTCGTTTGATTAGCAAGCTGCACCACGAGCAGGTGAGATTGGCTTGGATCCCGTGAGTTGTTATGGGGGAACTTTTGCACCATAAATATGCTTTACGCCTGAGAACATAAAACGGTTAAGACCTATAATGGCATAAGGTTAGCAGTAATGCCATGGACAGCTACTCACATTGTTCTGCAGGACAGGGGAAAGGATTTCTACGTATTGGATTTCCTCAATATGTTAGGAAAAGCTACAGCGTCTATAGATTTGGCAGGAAGTAACATCGGACAGGAAGCTACATCGTTCTTCTATCCGGACCACGACAATGATTAACGAAATAAACAATGGATGCTGTTTGTAGTTAATCCTAATGTAACGGTGGTAATTCTCGTACGGAATCGTACTTATGTGCTCGAATATTAATATATAGCACCTTCAAGCTTATTAACCCTTAGCTCAGTGGTTAACAGCTTTTAAATCAATGCTGGTTCTAATCAAAGGATACGTAAGTAGTAAAAGCATTCTTCTCTTCCTAAACAATTTGTTTCTTATTATATCGCAACTCCATCGCTTTTTTAATCTGCGTCTTCTTCTGTTCTCATGTCAATTTATCCACCACTGTCATCCATCTTTCACTTCCTCTAAATCTCCTATTTCCGTTTCAGTTTCGTTATTTGCATAATTACTTCTTTAAGCTCTTATTTTTTCTGATTTTACAATTTAGTTCATATCCCGTGTAATTTCTTTACATTGCCCTCTGATAAACCTTTGCATTCTTCAAGCAAGTCTCCTTAATCTGTTTCCATTCTTCTCTTCCTAACAATCTGCCTCGAATTATTCTGATCTTGTTATGTCGTAACCCAGTCGGTTATCCGGTCTTCCTCTTCTGCTGGTATAATTTATTTTATTTATTAGATATCAATTTATCCACTTCCGTCCATTTTTAGCTCTCTCTTGATGTCCTACCCATTTTCATTTCAGTTTCGCTATTTGAGTAATTATTTCTTTGTGCTCTTGTTTATTCTTCTATTTAACTATTTCTGTTCTTTCTTTTCTGAAAGTCCCTCTCCGATAGACCTTCAGTTTATTTAAATTGTATGATCATATGAGGAGGCTATGCTGACTGTGGTCCGATAGCGGTGATCTTTGGGGGAGGGCTATGTCCAGCGTTGGACTTCTATTGGCTGATGATGATGCATAATCATAAGCTAGTTTCTTTGGTCAGTTTTTTCTCTAGTAATTATTGGCTTTCTTATCAATTGGCGTTATGTAAAGTTGTGATCAAATTTTACTCTGTGGTAATATTTAGGTAGCGGCCATTTTGCATACCGTGGTTATGTACCAATAACTTACCAGTGCACCGAAAATAACTGCCGCCGATATTTATAACTGGATGAGGTTATCTTATTAGTGAATGCTGATAACGCGGCGGCTGCGGGCCGATGGTTTCAGGCGTTCACGTTTCTCGTTCAGGTATTACTTACGTAACGGTGAAAGGTTTCAACTGCAAATGTATAAAAGCGAACCGGAAGTAGCTGTGATCAAGTTGATGTTTTTACGATTTATTTAGTGTACATCATCATTATCATGAGCCCACAGACATCCAATGCTGGACGTAGGTCTCCCTCAAAGATTCCCATGTCGGCCGGATAGGGATTAATATGGGAGGATTTGGACAATTTCCCACCACGCTGTCCTAATGCGGATTGGTGGGAACCAGCGCCTCGTTTGTTGATTAGCAGGGTGCACCACGAGCTGGCGAGGTTGGCTCGGCTCCCGTACGTTGTGTAGTACACAGTAGAATATCATTTTTATAGTGTTATTCTTATTCAGCAGTCAATATCCTGGCGATCTTTTCCGATGCGCCCGTTTCCATTGCGCCGATTTCTGCAGCGAAGTGGTGTACAAATACAACTGTCTTCCGGTTAAATCGGACATCACATTATTTGTCTCAGAAAGACAAGAAGCGCAGTGTACGCATTTTAACTCATCCATATAGTCATGAGCATTTTTCCCATAAGATCTAGATGCTCTCTTAGTTTCGTCATGTATTAAAGAATTATCATATATTTTTTTAAAATACCTACTTAATCCCACTAGTGGAACTCTGGCCTTCTACTACAAAGAGTACAGTTAAAGCTAACACACAGATGAAGTGTGAAATAATAGATTTTACTGAATGTTTATTTTTTGGACATACTGGTTCAACGAAACTTGAGCAGCTCGCTGGGCTAACGGTCATAGCGTGCGGCCTTCATTGCGAAAGTCGCGGGTTCGGATCCCGGCGTGCACCGATGACTTTAGTATTAAGGTTACGAACTTTAGTAACAACAGCGGAATACAAACGGTGAAGGGAAACATCGCGAGGAAACCTGCACGTGAATTGGAATTTACTCTAAGGTGTGTGTGAAGTCACCAATCCGCATTGGGCCCGCGCGGTCACTATAGCCCATCGCCCTCATATTGAGGGTAGGTCTGTGCCCCAACAGTGGGGACGTAAATTGGCTGTTATGATGGTGGTGGTGGGGGGGGGGTTTCACCGAAAGCTCAAACTCATCGGGGTTTGAGCGCTCGCCTCTTTGAGATATACTGTGTGTTAGGAGACCGCTTCCGAAAACGAAGACAGCCGATAGTACTAATGACATGGAAAAAATATCGATCCTGATTAAAAAAAAGATATTTTTGCTTATAAATATACATTTAAATACTTCTTCAGACACACTTTATCCTTTGGAGCTGACGAGACACAACATATCTCCAGGATTAGCGCGTTAACTTTGAGGAAACGGTAAATAGCATGGCAACGGTGAGCCCTCGGGGCGACGGTACCGTCAGCAGATTAAACCTCCTTTTTATCGATGGGCGGGATCTGCAGATAATACCCTGCGTCTGGGTAAAAAGCAAGCTTTCGTGGGCTTACCCACTGCAACCCCCTTGGTAGACAGCAGTACATTGTAAGAGGTCCAAGAACCATATATATTAATTTTTAATATTTACTTTTAATTTTGGTGGTGAAAAAAAATATTTAAAGTAATATAAATGGTTCTTGGGCCCCTTACAACGTACTGCTGTCTACCAAGATGGTAAAATAGAGATAGATTTAGAAGAATGACCAGGAGGACCGACCCCAAGTAAAGATGGCACAAGGTCTAGTAAGTAGGTGGTGAGAATAACACAAAGTATACATCATTGTATCATATCAATCACGATACTGATACATATCAGTGTATCATTTCAATAGTCTGAATTCAAATACAACAACATCATCATCATCATCATCATCATCATCATTGGCACAGGTGTACTGTCTTATACAATTCATTAATTTTCAGCCGACAGACATTCACAGCTGGACATAGGCCTCCCTCATAGATCTCCACATCGATCGATCCTGCGCTACCCGCATCCACCTGCCTCCCGCAACCTTCGCCAGATCGTCGGAGCAACTGATGGAGCACCTGCCAACATTACGTCCTTTTTTTTTGTTTCAGAGGAGAAGAAATCTTCGAAAGATACCCTGCTTCTGAGGAAAAGTCTGGGTGGGATTCTTACTCACTAAAACCCCCTCGGTGCTCTGCATCAGTGCATTTGCAGAGGCTCCCGGATCTCTTACAAAACGCACCGGTGCTCCTCTACTCTTTGTGTTACACGTCTCTGAGGAGGAGCCTAACACTCCTAGGCACCATCGCGGAGCCATACGCTGTCCCACGCAGGTAGGGCTTACCTTAATCCTATTCTTACTAGCCCGAGACTACGGAACTGGCCAACACTACGGCCTATACAATAACTCCTCGCAAAATATTTCTGCTGACAGTACATGAGTAAGCCCTTAGGGGTTTATCGTATTCCTTCATCGGGGTGACCCCGATGAATGCGGATGAAGTTGAGTTGAATCAAAGTTAAAATACTTTGAGTCGATGGACATTTATATAGTAATATACGAAGCTAAGCCTTTCCAGCTGATCATGGAGCAGTAAGGTCTGGTAAAGAGACACAGTAACACATATATACATTATATTACACAATTATTAATACAGTTGCAACGATTTATCTAACCTCAATTTCGCACGAGTTTGGATTAATGAGTTAAAGATTTTTATTTTGTTCCTGTTTCAAGGGCGCTGTAGCATCTATCTTCAATTAATGCATACGCCACGTTATTATCATAAAGTTAACTTAACTACTATAGCCAATGTCTGTTAATTTGTACCGTCTAAGTAGGCACCATCGCATTACTGTGTTCCGGTTTGAATGGCGCTGTAGTAAGTGAAATTACTGGGGTAACGAGATTCAATATCTTATGTCTTAAAGCGACTAGCGTAATGTGGTGCAGTGTACATCTTCCTAACTAGCGTCATGTAGGCGTATCGCTTACGATCAGGTGAATGTTCCGCTCATCGCATCGTTTCCTTGAATTTAAAAAAAAGGGTACTTACTTGAAGAGATTTTAACCATCAGATGGATTTGAAGAAACTCTACATCCACCAGGATATCAGCCCATTATCAAACACATCATTAATGTAGAATTTACTTAATTTAAAGAATCTCTCGGGTGTAAGGGGTCCTACACAACAACTTACGGGATCCAAGCAAACCGCACCCGCTCGCGACGCACCCTGCTAATCAACAAACGAGGCACTGCCACCTGCCAACCCGCATTGGGGCAGGGTGATGAGGAAAGGTCCAAATCCCCCCATATGAACCTACAAAAGACGATTCTTAATACCTGGCCGTTTTGCGGGCAGCACAGGATCAATCGATGTGAGGATATTTGGAGGAGGTCTATGTTCAGCGTTGGACCTCTAGCGGCTGATAACGATTATGAAAGAATCTCTGATACAGTTAAAGATCTTCATCAAACAATATGGCGATGTGTCTTGCTTTACACCCAAACCTATTAGGATCAAGAGGTAGCTATGTGTAATGGTTTCTATTGATACTGTAGCTAATTAAAACTACAAAGCTAATGACAGGCGATGTCAAGGAACGGCTGAACCATTTCACAGTTAAAAACGATACCCATCTATCCAGCTACTAAAAAATATTATAAAGAATTCTGTCGAAGAGAAATTGTGATCGGACGTGAAGACGACAATAAGAAGACCATTTTTTGGGTATTGGTTAAAAGTCTTGACTTTCAGCCAAAGGTTTAACCGTTCCGTTCCCCATGACGAGCATTCCGCGAAGTGGCCGCGAGGGGTCACCGCGAGCGGCGCTTTCACTCGGCAGCGTCAGGAATCGAACCGCGGTCCAGCGCCGACATTAACTCAATATCACTACTGAACGAATTTATGTATATATATATCAATGCCCGGCGGTGTACAGATCTTTGGTGGAGACTCACGTCCAGCAGTGGACGTTCATCGGTGTATATATATATAATTAGACACGTAATGTAATGACTAGTATGTAGTACTTTAGCCTTATAGTCTCGGGCTAGTAAGAATAGGACTAAGGTAAGCCCTGCCTGTCGTAGAAGGCGACTGAAAGGGTCTAGAAGATTCGCAGGGCCTTGAGGGTGGGGAGCCCTTATCGCTTAACAAGCTAACCTGCGTCGGACAGTGTACGGCTCAGCAATGGTACCTAGGAGGGTTAAGCCCCTCCTCAGAGAGGTGTAACACAAAGTGTAGAGGGGCACCGGTGCGGTCTGCAAGAGATCCCGGAGCCTCTCCGAATGCACTGATGCAGAGCACCGAGGAGGGTTTTAGTGAGTAAGAATCTTACATAATCCTGACTTCCCCCCAGAAGCAGGGTATCTTTCGAAGATTTCCCCCACCCCAAACGAGAAAAAAAAGTATTAGTATATAGTATAGTATAGTATAGTATATAGTACTTTATAGACAAATGCGCTCTTATGTATCGCTCTTTCTCAACAGCGCTGATGAACTTAAAATGGCCAAACGTTATTTGGAATTATTAAAAATAAAAACCCTAAATTTTTATATAAACTTTAAGTGAATGCACGACCAGAATACTTCATATAACACAAGAGCTGGTATAAATATGCTCGGAGTAACTTCACATTGCTCGACTGGCTTCCGCGGCAGCTTTAAGTATAACGCTTCAAAGTGTTGGAGCAATCTCCCTCTTCCCTTTAAGGAACTGAAGATAGTTAATAGCTTTTAAGGTCAGATATAAATCATCGCTGATAATGAGGCAAAAGTTGCCTATAATCCAGCTATCCTCAGGGTATGTTCCAGCATTTTAAGCTGGCGTATTAAGTTAGGGTAGTGTGTACGGGCACAGTGAAATGGCTGCGCTGATGATCAGTTTTATGGGTGCACGCCCACATGTAGACTGAGCGTAGTGCACGTTTGTCCAGTTATATTTCAGATGTATAAAAGTAAACTAGTTTTGGACAAATAAAACATTTCTTTCTTTCAAATATTCACTGGTGAAGATCGTCTAGATAGGTACAGCGACTATTTCTACCGCCTAACAGTAATGTGTCAACATGGTGGTTATTGGGATCACGAGATCTAATATCTTATATCTGAAAGCGAGGACATAACGCGAATAAAATTTACATAACCGGGTGAATGATCTCGTCGTTTCACCTCGTTGTTAATAAGAAAGCAAACAGAACCTTCGAAGCGACAAATGTGACCAGCACCAGTCTGCAGCACGCACACTGCAGCGCTTACACTGCGCGCGATCAATAACATAACACGAGAACAAATAGCCTTTCCGAGAACAATTTTACATAGGTGGCACACCAAACCAGAATTACCGTTAGGTCGCGAACAAACGGACGTGTAACAAAGATGCTGCGCGACAGCGTCCCCACTGTCCGCAGTCAACTGGCATGCAGTACTTAACTGCACGGCGGTAAGGTGCAACATCGGCCAGCAGAGCGTTCGCGCGTCGCAAACGGAAACGGCGCCGCATTAAGGTTGCGGTTACGAAGCAAGACAATACCCGAAATGGGTTTCCAGCTCGTGGCGTATGCTGTCAAAGCGCTCGGGCACAACGCTCGCGCCGGATATAACTTCGCCCCACTTAAAGCTGATCTCATGTCATCAAAGAAACAACAGAAGCGACACTTTTCCGGCGAACTTGTTAAAAGAACCCGCTCCATCTTACCTCCCCTCCCTCCTGAGGTAAAGAAGAGTGAGAAAGAGATGGAGAATTTGCTTAGTAATTTAAATGCGTTGTGTAAATCATACTCGAGCTGATGAATTAGAAAGATAAAGATAACTGTACTTAAGTGGCAGCCGATCACAAGAGAACAGACGCGCTCGAAATGTGGTGCTGAACGTATCCTGGACTAACGTAGGACCAACATCTCCATCATAATACAACTCCAAATTCAAATGAGTCTTTCAACCGTCTGTCTGCGTCGAACACTTGAGTTTTTCGGTCATATCGCCAGAAAAAGGGAGAAACTTATCATTACTGGTAAGATTGATGGTGAGAGGCTGCGTAGACGGAACCCAAAACGTTGGACTGACCGGATGAAGGAGACCATCGAAACACCTGTGTATAACACTGTAAAGAGAGCACCAAATAGAAGTAGCTGGCGTAATTGGCGAAGGAAAGAGTAACGACCCTCATCATAATGGAATCGACTTAAATAGAGAGACTTTAGTGGCAGTGGACAGGGCACATTGCTCGAAGGACTGGCGGCTGATGAGGCAGTAGAGTCCTCGAGTGGCGCCCGCGTGCTAGTAGACGTAGCGTTGGACCGATCTGGTAAGAGTCATGGGAAGCTACTATATGCGAGCGACGTATGACCGATCGATGTGGAGATCTTTAGAGGGAGGACTATGTCCAGCTGTGGACGTCTATCGGCTGATGACGATGATGTTGAAGCTGATGAATCGTTATAAAGTAAGATGTGTAAATTAGAATAAAATTGCTTACCTTCTTTATTAAATAGATGAATGGTAAGTGATATGGTTGCCAATAACAAATTCGCGCTGGTTAGGGTGATATACACAGCACTAAGTGCTGGTCGCCTTCAGACACTTGTTAAGTCTCGTTAGCCCAATCAGAGCATCCGTCAAACGCAGTAAGGTTTACACCCAATTATTTGGCAGTAGAAATAGGAGCTGCGGTAGACGGTCTTCTCCAACAGAGACCTCTTTATCGGGGAGGAATTCTTCTAAAAAGATACCCTGCTTCTGGGGAGAAAATAAGGATATGTGGGATTTTTATCCACCGAAACCCCTTCGGTGATTATCCTCAGTGCGTTGCGGGAGGCCTCGGGATCCCCTACGGAACGCACTGGTGTCACCCTACTCGGAACCTTCGCTCTGATATGACAAGCACTAGACCACCTCGTATTTATCATTCATCCCGGACTCAGTGGATATTGAGGCAACCCACATTCAAATCCCACGAACCCGCAAACCCTTTTAGTCGCCTTCTACGATAGGCAGGACTTACGTCAATCCTTATCTCAATAGGAGCAAACCAACAGAGACCTCCCACCAGTAAAACCACTTCCCTGATGATATATGGAGCTACGTACTTTTTACTACTAGGAACATCTCACTTGTCTAGTTTGTAGAATAAAAAAAAGTAACGGAGGTAAAAGAAAAAAACGGAAAAAGTTCGTCTTAACGGATACGAAAATACACTTCCATCATCCAAACTCCATGAAATATGGTCACCAGAGTAGAACTGGTGTTCTCGTGCAGAAATCAAGTTCGTTTACTTTCTTACATACCACGAGATCGTACTCGGAGCTTTTGGACATGAGATAAATATTTCAGAGCATAATTTTATTTATGTCCACGCAGCACCACATTGCACTCCTCGCCTGAGACATAAGATCTCGAATCTTCTTACTCCGATAATTTCATTACCTACAACGCTACAACGCTACAACGCTCTTCAAACCGGAACCACAACCCCAAGACAATACAGAATTTTCGCATGACTTCGCCAAATGACTAAAAAAACCCACAAATGAGTTTAGTAAGAAGAATATAATATATTTATAATACTGGTGGCAGGTCTCTGGTTATTAGACTGCCTAGGTACCACCGCAGCGGCTCTTGGGGCAGACAAAAGATTGTGTTCTGGTTTGAAGGGCGCTGGCACTAGTGAAATTACTGGAGTATCGAAACTACTTTTTTTGTGTCAAGTTGATAGGCACATTGTAATGTAGTGCATAACATCCTAACCAGAGCCATGTTATGGTCGGGAGTATCACTTACCATCAGGTGAATGTCTCACTCGTGTTATCGATCGCTTCATCAAATAAAAAAATATATTCATCTGCTACGTTCAACAGTTGTGTAAACCATCACCGTAAGAAAACATGAAACCTAACGATGATCCAACATAAGGCATCAGCCATTATAGCTCCAGTTCCCATTCGGAGCGGGATGCTGCTCGCATTTTAAGCTTGCAAGAAGAGAGCACTAAATTCGGGCCTGTGACCTAACTTACAATGAAAAGGCCACAAAAAGAGCACAGCGGCGGCGCACATACCTATAAATAGGCTATAAGCCATTACCAACACTATAGGTACCCTAAATGTACTTTCCAGCGAACCGGCTCGCGCGCACACAAGCTCACGCACGCACGCACGCACACACACACGCACGCGCGCCGCCCTGCCACGCATGCGCGTGTGCGTATACGTGTGCGTGTGCGTGTGCGTGTGCGTGTGCGCACACATACACACGCGTCGGAAGGGCAAAGGGAAATTTTGGCAATAATTTGTGGTTTATAATCCATGCGAATATAACCTGTGCGACTTTTTACTTTTACTGCCGGTAGGTCGCCTGCTTCTACCGCCGAACAGTAGTGTTTAAAGTTTACCGTGTTCCGGTTTGAATGGTGTTGTAGCTAGTATAATTACTGCAGTACGAGAGACAACATCTTGTCTCAAGACGACGAGTGCAATGTGATGCAGTGTGTACCATTCTAACTAGCGCCACGATATCATGGGCAGGAGTATACCAGGTGAACGTCCCGCTCCTCGCTTCGCAGAATAATGAAAAAAACATTTTTTTTAAACTAAAAACTATATTAAGTCGAACATTTACTTAGGTGGTAAACAGTTTCCTATTCAATTTTAATACTAACTGATAATGATGATGATGATGATGATGAATATTACTCCTATGTAATGTTTATAATATTTTTGGTTTGATTAATATTTTAATTTAACTAACAGTTAAAATAAATTTATTAGTATCGATACACGTATGAGAGCAACTTATTTTATAATGATGAGGATCTTCGGCCAGACCCAGTGAGAGGACAGTAGATGATCAGCCCGAGACAATATTTATATCGAGAGGCTGGTTAGTGAACCGAACATCGTGGGAGACGCCAAAGTCCACAGACTTCGCTGGATTGGCCACTTTCTATGGATGGAGGATAATCGTAGAGTCAAAAAAGCTTTCTTCGAAACACTGATTGACAGCTGGCCTGTCGGCTGTCCCAGGTATTGCTGGAAGGATGCCATAGAGCACAATCTATGCAAGCTCCCAGCAGTGGACTGGCATGAGACAGTGCGAGATAAACAACGCTGGAGTTCTGTTCTATCGGAGGTTAAGACTCACTTTAGGTCGCTGCGCCAGAAGAGTAAGATGGAGCTAAGTGGAGAAGTGGTCTTTAGGAGAGGGCTTGTCCAGCAGTGGACTACCGCGGCCTTTTAGTGCTGATATCGTAATAAAAACCGATCAGGTACGATTTATTTGAAGAAGCGACGAGACGAGCGGGATGTACACCAGATGGTAAATGGTACGCCCTCCCATAACAACGTGGCTCCAGTTACACACTGCACCATACCGCTTGAGGTGTAAGATCTCGTTACCCTAGTAATTACACAAGCTACAAAGCCCCTCAAACTGGAACAAAGCAATGTTTGCACAGAAGATGCGGTGGTACCTACCATGACGGTCTGAAGCAATAGTCATACTTACCGCCAGTAAATAAATGTGTCGATAATAATATTAGCAATTGTTTCTTATTACTCAAAGCATAACTTAACGTAACTTACATAAAAGCATCGAACAATAACTTGGCAGCGTGTGATCCTCATCGGCGGCCGCTGAAGGTGAGCGTCTATTAAATTATGCGGAGATGTTTCAAGGCGACCCGGTTACACCATTTTCGACTGTCGACTCCCTCGAGAAATACTTCCGGCACTTTATACACGGGCACCGTTCACACAGATGAGTGACGTTTACACTTAAATACCAGTGAATTAATTAAAAATTTCCGCATTGCGACACCTGTATCGTAGAATTAATTGGTGATTAGACTCTGATGCCGGATACCTTTTAGGTACGGCCGCAGCGCCTACAGCAGCCGACATACAGTACTGTACAAATATTACCGTGTCCTGGTTTGAAGGGCGTAGTAACTAGTAAAAATACTAGGGTAATGATACTCATGTTGCAATGTGACGAGCGCAATGTGATGCTGCGTATGGCATTCTAACAAACGGCACGTTGTTATGAACAGGCGTTTCACTTACTTTGAGGTGAACGACTCGCCCGTCTCCTCGCTTGGAATAAAATAAAGTGATGAAATTGGTAATTTTAGTAATTACAAAGGTATCTTCTGGATAATTTCTGTGTAAAAGTCTCACATTCGTATGCCGTATATACTTCACTGCGCAAGCGCGCGCCGCGCGTGTATTGGTGCGCGCCGTGCGCACGCGCGTGCTGCTGTGTGCGTGCGCGCTAAAGGCAGTCATTATTTGTAAGTACTAGAGGATAGGCCGCCTGTACATATAGATTTTGGGTGTACAGCGCCGAAAACGTGAGAGGAACGCCGCGAAATTATAATTCAATACAATTATTATTGACATTACTGCTAGAGACCCTCAACTGACTGTGGAACTCAACAGCTGAGCGCTTGTTTAGTAGCGAGAAGGTTCTGTCTCTGGTTCGATTCTGAGCTCATACGTTGTGGAATTTTGGTTTCAATATGGTTAGCTGGTTTAACAGCATGGGTCTTCCAACTGTGATGATATGAGGGGCGGAGTATTCTTAGCGAGCTAACTTCACAGCTTCAATGTCCCTCAAATCCATGTGACATTCAGTTCCAGTGTTAGTACATTGTGTATAAATAAAGTACAATTGATACAACGACAAATATAACCCGATATATAAAAATGTACACTAGGCAAAAAAAGTTCATGAATTACCTTCATCAGGGCTAGAAAGAAAAATTCAACAAAAAGTGATTCCGTAGTTACTTCCGCTTAAACGCAGTTTTATAATACAAAGGACTTCAGTTATATAATTAGTCTAGCAATGACTTGGCTCTCGCGTCCTGATGCTTAACTCCGCCCTCAATTTACCTAATTAAATGCTTTAAATTCTAATTACTTAATTAGCGGTTTAAACGCTTCAACAGAGAGAATTAAACCAGGTTTTGGTCTCGACCAATTTTAACCAACGCCAAATAGAAGGTTCATTATTTGACCCATTTCACTTTCATCTTTACTTGATCTATCTCGCATAAATCGTGGTCGGAATTAGACGATTTTTTAATGAACGAAATACACTTCGAGTTTTGTCTCATACAAATTAAAAAAATATATATATTTGAATTAGAAATTACTATAGGAAATTATTACTGTGTTCAGGATAAAACGGCGCTGCAGCTAGTGTAATCGCAGAAATATCGAGATTCAACATCTTATCTCTCAAAGCGACGAGCACAGTATGGCGATGTGTCACTTACCATCAGGTGGAAGTCTCACTCGTCGCGTTGCTTTGTACAATTAAAATTAAATTTATTTATATGGAATCGAAGCACTACCACGCATCAAAATCAAACCGCCGAAATAAGCGGTGGCTGCGCAGGCGCATAGGTCAAGCGCAGCGCGTGCGTCCCGCTCGGACAGCGCGCATGCGAGCGGGACGGACGCTGATGCTCTCTAGAGCTTGCAGCCAAAAATGCAGCCCGGCCCGCCATCCACAAAGTATGCAATGAGAATTTTTTGGGAACTCTTTTTTTTCACCGTGCGCGCCATTTTGCCGCGCACGTAGATTAAAAAAGAATCGCCTGGGGTCTCGCTCAATTATGAATTATAGTGATCGGTGCGGCGGCTGGCGTGATTACTGCGCCGCAGTGACCTTACTGCGCGGCGGCGCAAACACTGGCCCCGCCATCACTACATTACGCAACGTAGGTGACGCTGGAGCTGACGACTTCGCTGGAAGTTAATTTGTTGCCGAGACGATCACTTGATAATAAGTGGTACGTCTGAACAACAGCGTGCCGCTAATTACTACGGTATACACTACACCACATTATGTTCGCCGCTTTAAGACATAGGATCTTGAGTCCCGTTACCCCAGTAATGACACTAGCTACAGCGCCCTTAAAACCGGAACACAGTAATGTTTGCACTCTGCTGTTTGGAACTGCGGTATTACCTAGACGGTCTCCGGCTACAGAGACCACAAGTAAACTTTGTATACTATAATGAATATAACTACGTTCCGGTTTAAAGGGCGCTGTAGGAAATGAAATTGCCGGGATAACGAAGTACATCTTATACCTCAAAGCTTCCTATTGAGACTTGGCGACGAACAGGCCGAAACCAGTTAGGGTGTCCAAACAGCATCACACAGCGCTCATCGTTTTTAGATTTGTAACCTCAACTCGCACAGTCTTACCTGTTCATTGGTGTCATGCTTCTCGCTGCTCTCGGAGACGGAGGAGCTGGTGGGCTTGCTGCACCAGCCGGGGCACCAGCGGCGGCACATGCACCTGGAAACAATATTAAACTATACGTAAATATCCTACCAAAACGATGGTTGGTGGAGCGATGGTGTTCGAGGGTATACGACATCAGCACAGACTTGGCCGGGGTATACCATGAGTCTCCTTGTAATCGAAGATCCAAGGAGAATCAACGTTCTAAAAAGGTGATACGAGCCAGACTTTCACCTAAAAGTAAGTGATACGCCTGCCCGTAACAACGTTGTGTTAGAATCAACACTACATTGTGCTGGTCACCTTCACACATAAAATGTTAAGTCTCTACACCCCATTAATTTCACTAGTTATAGCGCCCTTCAAACCGGAATACAGTAATATTTGTACACTACTGTTTGTCAACAGAAATAAGCGCTGCGCCTTCGCTATGCGGCTCTGAAGGTATACCTTGCTTTTGTAGAAGGCAACTGAAATGGTCTTCGGGTTCGAGGACTTTCATGGTGGAAATAAGCTGCAGCTGATAGTACATGCATAGTATGTTAAACAGGTATGATGACTACGAGTCGAGTACTGGTGGTAGGTCTCTTGCCGGAGACGGTCTACCACCTAGGTACCACCGCAGATTACAGCCAACAAACATTACTGTGTTCCGGTTTGAATTGCGCTGTAGCCAGTGAAATTCTTATGTCTTAAAGCGATGAGTACAAAGTGGTGAACTAACTAGTGCCACGTTGTCACCGACAGGCGTACGGTTTACCATCATGCCGTAACGTGAAATATTTTGGCACTTACCCGGTACCGTTGCTGCCGGTTAAAATTCGCACGGTTCCGTTTGTGCCGGATATTCAGCCGACTCGACCGGAACCAGGTCGAGCACTGTAAGCGTTCTCTCAAACTTTTGCAGTACGCTTCAACATAAATACAGGCGGACGTGCAATGGAAATGTTTTTATTAAAACAAGAGCCGCGCGAGCTCGGTGGTTAGATGCCAGTGGTAGCCGGTTCGAATCTACTGTACAACCGACTACTCAAACATCTCTTTATCTAGACTTACACTGAAGAAAACTAAGTGGTATCCGCATTAAGTTATCTACTGGTAGGTCCTCGCCAGGTGACCGTCCCGTTTCAAGGACCGATAGCTATCACTGGTGGTAGTGTCTCTGTTGCCACAGACCGTCTAGGTAGGTACCACCGCAGCGCCTATTGCAGCCGACAAACAGTATTGTGAAGACATTTCTGTGATCCGGTTTGAGAGGCGCTGTATTTAGTGTAATTACTGGGGTAACGAGCCTCAACATATATTTCTCAAGCGACGAGCGCAATGTGGTGCAATGTATCCATCCTAACTAGCGTCACGTTGCTATGGGCAGGCGTATCGCTTGCCATACGACCGTCCCGCTCACCTCGTCGCTACAATGTATAAAAAAAAAGTTAATGATAAATTAAAAATATAAACCTAGAAATCATCATCATCATCATCTGATAGACGTTCACTGCTGAACATGGGTTTACTCCAAGGATCTCCACATCGATGGGTCCCGCGTTGCTCGTACCCAGTGGGTTCCCGCGACTCTCACCAGACCGTGGGTGCACCTTGTGGGAGACCTCCCAACTCTACGTCTACCAGAAAAAACTAGAAATAAATATTGGTAATTGAAGAAGAACGTAGTATAGAAGAAGTTCTTTGAAGTCCGATCGATGACGACTCCCTCCCCAATTGGACCTCGTAGTGCAGTCGCTCTCCGGTAGAAAATCTGAAGATTTTTTATCTAAATCATATTCACTTTAAGATATTTTACTTTTCTACCAAGCGACGAGACGAACTCGTCCACAACAACGTTAAGATGGTATACACTGCATCACATTTCGGTCGTCGATTTAGAGCTACAGCGCCCTTCAAACCAGAACAGAACAATATTTGCACAATACTGTTTGGAGCTGCAATGGCGCTGGTAGTGGTCTGAAATGATCAGACAATAGACCTCCACCAATGAATTCAGAAGTATTGATTCCCAACGGTCTTTTATGCACCAGTCCAGCTCCAAACTATTGTGCAAACATTATTCTGTTCCGGTTTGAAGGGCGGTGTAGCTAGTAGAGCTATTATTTTAGTGAGATTTAATTTTAAATGGACGAGTGAAATGTGGTGCAGTGTATATCATCCTAACTCCCGCCACGTTGCTATGGCCGAGCTCGACTCGTTCCTTGGTAAAAACAAAAAAACTTAAAGTGAATCTGATTTAAAGTATCAAAAAATCTAAATATATATATATAACAACATCGCCGGCGGCCGGTACACGCGCACCCACGGCCGGGCATGGGCCTGCACCAAGGTCCCCGCATCGCTCGCACTCGCGTTGTATATATGTGTGTGCGTGCGCGTGTGCGTGTGCATGTGTCCGTGCGCGTGTGCGTGTGCGTGCGCGTGTGCGTGTGCGTGAGCGTGTGCGTGAGCGTGTCCGTGTGCGTGTGCGTGAGCGTGTGCGTGAGCGTGTCCGTGTGCGTGTGCGTGTGCGTGTGCGTGCGCGTGTGCATGTGTCCGTGCGCGTGTGCGTGTGCGTGTGCGTGAGCGTGTCCGTGCGCGTGTGCGTGTGCGAGCGCGTGTGCGTGTGCGTGAGCGTGTGCGTGAGCGTGTCCGTGTGCGTGTGCGTGTGCGTGCGCGTGTGCGTGTGCATGTGCATGAGCATGTCCGTGTGCGTGTGCGTGTGCGTGAATGAGTGCGTGAACGTGTGCGTGTGCGTGTGCGTGTGCGTGAATGTGTGCGTGAACGTGTGCGTGTGCGTGTGCGTGTGCGTGAGCGTGTGCGTGAGCGTGTGCGTGTGCGTGTACGTGTGCGTGTGCGTATGCGTGTGTCCGTGCGCGTGTGTGTGTGCGTGTGCGTGAGCGTGTCCGTGCGCGTGTGCGTGTGCGTGAGCGTGTGCGTGAGCGTGTCCGTGTGCGTGTGCGTGTGCGTGTCCGTGCGCGTATACGTGTGCATGTGCGTGCGCGTGTGCGTGTGCATGTGCATGAGCATGTCCGTATGCGTGTGCATGTGCGTGAATGTGTGCGTGAATGTGTGCGTGTGCGTGTGCGTGTGCGTGAATGTGTGCGTGAACGTGTGCGTGTGCGTGAGCGTATGCGTGTGTCCGTGCGCGTGTGAGTGTGCGTGTGCGTGTGCGTGTGTCCGTGCGCGTGTGAGTGTGCGTGTGCGTGTATCCGTGTGCGTGTGCGTGAACATGTGCGTGTGCGTGAACGTGTGCGTGTAAGTGTGCGTGTATCCGTGTGCGTGTGCGTGTGCGTGTACGTGCGCGTGTGCGTGTGCGTGAGCGTGTGCGTGAGCGTGTCCGTGTGCGTGTGCGTGTGCGTATCCGTGCGCGTATACGTGTGCGTGTGCGTGCGCGTGTGCGTGTGCATGTGCACGAGCATGTCCGTGTGCGTGTGCGTGTGCGTGAACGTGTGCGTGTAAGTGTGCGTGTATCCGTGTGCGTGTGCGTGTGCGTGTGCGTGAGCGTGTGCGTGAGCGTGTCCGTGTGCGTGTGCGTGTGCGTGTCCGTGCGCGTATACGTGTGCGTGTGCGTGCGCGTGTGCGTGTGCATGTGCGTGAACGTGTGCGTGTGCGTGTGCGTGTGCGCGTGCGCGTGCGCGTGCCGTGCGTGTGCGCGTGCCGTGCGTGTGCGTGTGCGTGTACGTGTGCGTGTGCGTGTGCGTGTGTCCGTGTGCGTGTGCGTGTTTTCAATCGATTCAAATGCCATGCGGCAGCCATTTTGTTTTAGTTATTATAATTCTAATAACAGACGAGCTGGATACTACTACAATCGGTTCACGTGTATACACCGTACCATGTGATCCGATTGGTGCGCAACGCTCGTGCATTCACGTCGCGTCCGACATTCGGAATTTGTCCGACTGCGGACGGAATCCATTATCGGAATGCGGAACGGATGCCGTGTGGTACTCACAAGTGTATCTAGGATATATACACAGCGCTGCAATTCGACGCGAACGCCTGCCGGATGTCTGACTTCGCTATTAGCTAGTTCAATATAACGATATTACCCCCGTGGCGCAGCGATTAGCGGCCGCGTGGTCTCAAGTTCGATTGGACTTCGAACCACCGCTCAAACTATTAACTTCTAAATCTGCCGCCATGAACTATATAAATGAGGTTTCTAGATATGTAGAGCCTCGTCACGATATCTCTGGAAACGTAAGACCTGGAGACTTGGAATTTGATAGCAAAATTTCTTTTGCCGAGTATAGAGCAGGTGATGGGGTGTGAGGGTTCTCGCACAGCTACTCGCGGAGTCCAAGCCAACCTCACCGGCTCGTGGTGCACCCGGCCAATGAACAAACGAGGCACTGGCTCCCTCCAACCCACATACTATACCATATATTATATTACAGAGTTCGACAGCTTGTACTTCATGACCTGAATGTAGAGCGAGGAGTTCACGGCGCACGGGTGAATAAGGTCAGCAGCAAAGTTTCCCGGTTTAAAAACTCCACGTTTTCCAATGACGCAGTGGTTACCAGCTTACCTCGTTATACGAAGGAGTAGGGTTTAGTACTGGTAGTAAAGTATAGGTAGCGGTAAAGTTCTTACTGGTGGTGAGTCTCTTTTGCCGGAGATGGTCTAGGTACCACTGCAGCTCCTACTGCAACCGACAAACGGCAGTGTGCATACATTACTGAATTCCAGTTTGAAGGGCACTATAGTTAGTGTAATTACTGTGGAGACGAGGCCTAAACATCATCATTATTAACCGAGAGACGTCCATTGCTGGACATAGACCTCCCCCAAGATCTCCACATCGTTTGGAGTTCATTGAGGAGGAATTGGGTCGTGGAAACACCACGCTGGGCTCATTGCCGGTCGGTGGGTGGTCAGAGACTCGTCTGTTATTCAGCAGGGTGCGCCGCGTGCAGGTGAGGTTGACTTGGTGTCCGTTAGATGTTGGGCGAAACCCCTTACACCCCTCATACCTAAACATCTCATTGCGGTGCAGTGTATACCATTCTAATCAGCGCCACACTGTTATGAACAAGCGTATCACTTACTATCAAGTGAACATCTTGCTCGATCTTTTTAGCAATTAACATTATTCAAATGGAGGGTTATCACATAACAATCTAGTTCTAGTTGTCATAACTCATTATCACAGTAGTTTCACTGACTACAGCGCCCTTCAAACCGGATCACAGTGATTCCTGCAATAGAAGCTACTGTGGTACTAACCTGGACGGTCTTCGGTAACAGAGATCTACCACCAGCAAAAATCAAATGTACTTTTCTAGATACATTGTAATGTCAGCCAGGGTTTCCACGTGGCACCAGGTCGCCCCAGTTTTAGTCCAATCACAGCCGCCCACAGACTATCCAGTTTAACCCCATTTAACGATTGAAAATCTATACTCGTAACATCTGGCATGTTGGTAAAGGTCACAAAGAAAAGCTGCTGAGGTGTTTCAATCATGCTTAATAGTCCACTTTATATTCCCACTGCTGGGACACAGCCTTCGCTTACAACATACGCACATAACTCTATACCGACACATCAAACTTATCGAGGTAATGATTTGACCTGAACGTATGAAACCAGGAAAATTAAATTTTAACTGAACCTGGCTTAACTTTACCCTTTAATTAAGAGTTTACAAGGGGTGGGTTCAAGTTGAATTCAACTGAGGGGGTAAAATTTTAATTATATGAAGTTGCAGCTTTCTCCGTTCCGGTTATGACTTTGCATTAATATTATATTGATAAAGTTAAACTTCCAAATGTATTATATGAATGCTCACCTCAGGGCCAGGGTAGCGAAGAGGACTCCCAGCAGCGGCAGCAGGGTAGCGAAGCACGCCAGGAACAAAGTCTGAAGATCCGTGAACCCTGAGAACAGAGAGAGTACTGCGACAGGTCATATGCCAACACTTAACCCACAAGAGTTGCGACTCCAGCGCACTAAAAATTGATAATAAGCACAGCGTACCTGGCTCCATAAACTAGTCCAAGTTACTCAAAAGTCCTGAATTGGGATTGTTAAGTTTTTAAGTATAGATAGGTACAGAGGTTTCGGATGTGGTATGCTACACGGTAAGGGAGGAAAGGTTTGAAGTCCTATACCCCCGCGTACAGGACGCGGGGGTGTAGGACGCTCTCCCTCCAGATGGACCGACGACATCATAAGAGCGGTCGGAAGTAGGTACCGTTTCTGGTGGAAAATATTGGACAAGATCTGCATCCAGTAGTGGATTGAGAAAGACTCATGATGATGACGCTACACTAATCTCTACCGCGCCGTGTAATCAGCCCCTTCACGTCCCAACACAAGGGACTTACCCTTTAAAACGGTATTCACCATACCTCCACGCCGTAGGTATGCTTCATCATCGGCCGATACACGTCCACTGCTGGACGCAGTCCTTCCCCAAAGATCTCCACATGGATCAGTCCTGCACGCCCACATCCTACATGAAATCTGTGCCCACCCCTGAAACCTTACCGTGTTCTGTAGCGAAAATCGATAAGACAAAAATGATGTACACAGCATCACATTCCGCTCATCACGTTGAGATATATGTTAACTCTCGTTACCATAGTAATTTCACTAGCAACAACTGCCTTCAAACCGGAACACAGTAATGTTAACCACTACTGTTAGGCGAT
This sequence comes from Ornithoptera alexandrae, assembly GCA_029030555.1. NCBI lineage: Eukaryota > Metazoa > Arthropoda > Insecta > Lepidoptera > Papilionidae > Ornithoptera > Ornithoptera alexandrae. The sequence continues at coordinate 10,648,436 of JARDVY010000041.1, read as the reverse complement.
GGAAATAGCAGCTGCGGTACCTACCCACACAGTCTCTCTATTAGCTCGAAACTTGAACGGATCCTATGCGGCCAGCTGCTAAGTCCTTGCCTTGTAACACAGAGATCCCTGGTCCAATCCCGGGGCCACATGTGAAGGAACCAGCCTGACCAGTTATCACCATTATATTGTAAATTTACCGCCATCGCAACATCTCTTTTCGGCTATCAACATCTAAGAGCCGGAGTACGCTTCACCATCAGCCCCATTACCAATTAACACCATGTGAAATATACACCAAGTTTTAGCCGTAATGGATAAAAAAAAAATTAAATCGATAAAAGAGACTGTATTAATTACTGCCCACCGTGGCATGGGATGGTGATGATCAAATAAATCAATTCGCCATCGAACCGCGCACCGGATGCGAGAAGGCCCGCTACATCCGGTCTGACAACGTGAGGCTTCGCACCAAATTAATTTTCGCACGCCGATCCAATAAACACATCCTTTTGATAAATTACCCCGCTACAGCCCCCACGGAATTTCCGTCTGAATCCCGCACATTCAGGCTCTACCCACGTACCACAATTATCTGATCATTACAGACAGACAAACAAATATTTCTCCTATATATATATATATATATATATATATATATATATAAGAAAGGAAAAAAGGACGACAATATATATATATATATATATATATATATATATTGTCGTCCTTTTTGCCATTATTACCAGTTAATTTAGGGGTAGTTTTCTTGAGTCTCCAAGTTGGAGAGCGAGTGAGACTAAGGTTTTGTACCTTAAGGTGTTTTTGATCCATTTTTTTACTCTACTATCCGAGCAGTAAGAAGCGAGTGACCTTTAAAGGTCAGAGTCTGTGCAGTATCATCTGATATCTCCCGTCCGTCCGCCATTTTGTTAAACTTTTTCCAATTGTAAGTTTTTCTTATCTGTTCCCTCAACAAAAAGTTGCAATATATTAAATATATAAAGGAAAAATATTTAAATGTAAACAAATAATATAGATAAACGATAGTAATTAAATAACATTACTCTTCAATTAATTATCCCGCTGTACTTTACATAAGTGACACCGGATACGGCGACGCGCCGGACGCCATTTTTATTTGACAAGGGTCCGACGTTAATATTCAGTTTGTTTCCGCATTTTAAAAGAATTTGTTATCAAAATTTTTATTTAACTCCACTTAAATTTTAAAGTATTTTACTTATAGATATTAAAGTATTTTTAAATACGAGGAGGGATGAAAAAGTAGGGAGAACGACATATATACTCGTTGGTAAGGAAAAAAATAAATAGTGGCAAGCTCAGATACATATTTGTAAAGTTAATGAATGAAAACATCTTCGGTTCTCTTTTGTTTTGTTTCTGAATGTAGACCTTTGTTTGCTTCGCGTCGGAACGTGTTCTCGGAAATGGAGAAAAGCGAAGTGTGAGCCGTTATTAAATAGCTCTGTTTCAAAAAGTTAACAGCGCAAGAGATTCATTGCGATTTGGGGGCAACATCAGGAGAGTCTGCTCCGCCGTATTCCACTGTCGCAAGGTGGGCTTCTCAATTCCGGGTAGGGTGACCGAGCACGGAAGATGAACATCGTTGCGGTCGTCACCACGTCCATCGACGTCACTCACCCAAGAAAATGTTGCGAAAGTCGAGAAAATTGTATTGAGCGATCGACGAGTTACCATCCGATACTTACTCGTAATTCAAGAAACGGGCATTTCATATGGAAGTATTCAATCCATGTTGAAATAATCTTTGAATATGAGAAAAGTCTCCGCAAGATGGGTGGGGGGTGGGGGTGCCGAGAATGTTAACCCAAAGACGGAAACAAAATCGACTCGACATTTCGAAGATATTGTTGGATAAGTTTCAAGAGGATTCTGAAAACTTTTTGTCTCGTTTCGTAACAATAAACGAAACATAGGTCCATCATTTTGATCCCGAGACAAAACAGCAATCTTCGCAATGAAAACGGCCATCATCACCGACCCCGAAGAAGTTTCGTGCCGTGGCATCGGCTGGCGAGGTTATTGTGTCAGTATTTTGGGACTCGGAAGGGATATTATTAATCGATTACCTGGAGCGTGCAACCACTATCACAAGCCAATATTATGCAGCTTTAATTCCCAAGTTGAGGAATCCCATCATAGAGAAAAGGAGAGGGAAACTTCGAAGGCGCGTGCTGTTTCACCAAGACAACGCACCCGCACACAGGTCGGCAGTTGCGATGGCTGCCAATCAGCGAACTGACTTCGAATTGGTTGACCACCCCCCTTATTCACCAGATCTGACGCCTAGCCATTTTTATCTGTTACCCAAATTGAAAGAATACTTAGGGGGAAACAGGTATGAAGACGTTATTATACCTCGTTATCGAGGTGATGCATGCCGTGGAGAGCTTTTTGCAGGACCAAGACAAAACTTTTTTTTTGAAAGGGATTGGAGCCTTGGAAAGTCGCTGGGACTCGGTGTGTAGAGAGACTCGGAGACTATGTAGATAAATAAATGATTAAGTTATCAATGGTCATTATATTCTATGTAATTCTCACTAGTCTTTGATCCCTCCTCGTAGATATCCTTAAATAAATTATCAGCCTTAGCCGATAGACGACCACGACTGGACATAGGCTTCCCCAAAGATCTCCACATCGATCAGTCCACGGTCAGCAAGACCTCCGGTACCGCCGGGCACTAGCGAGCGTCGTTTATAAGGATTCATATAGAGGGCATATTTTTTAAATGTAATTAAGTGACGAAACCCATAACATCGTGGCGCTAGTTAAGATGGTATGCACTGAACCACATTGCGCTAGTCACCTGAGACGGGATGCTGAGTCTTGTTACAAACCGGAACACAGTAATGTTGGCGGCAGAAATAGGCGCTGCGGTGGTACCTAACTAGACGGTCTCCAACAACAGGGACTTATCACTGTGATTTGAGCCATTTACCATGACGCTGGCGTAACGCAAGTTTGTGCAAGCCAGAGTACTTGTTTGTTGATTAGCAGGCTGCACCACGAGCAGGTGAGGTTTTTTTTTATGTAACGTGGGGGAAATGCCTTTGCATACCCGTCCGCGCGGCGATGTTGGACTTGCACACACTAAAACCCCCACGATGGTCTACTTCGTCGCTTTAAGGCAGGGTTACGGGAACGCTTTCGCACACATCCGCGACCCTACCAGCGCTGGCCGCATGACGTAACCCCACCTCGGGAGCGGGGGAAGAACCCTCCCTTTCCACTTCTGTGGGGCTATAAAAAAACACACAGCACGCCCCCTCCTCGACGCGCCTGGCCTGTTGCAGTCGTGTGGGCAACGGATTCCCCCAAACCCTTCACCCAGAAGCCATAGGACCTAAGAGAGAAAATTCCCCGTGACTCCCAGCGGCGGATCTGATCTTGGGCCCGCTGCCACCTATTATACGGCCGCGGAGGATAAGAAAAGCGACGCATAGCAATACCGACACCTCCGCGACTCCACCTCAGCTGTAAAGGGCAGCATAAAGCCGCCTCCGCAGCCAGGCGGCGCGCATCCGAAATGAGCTTAACAGTGGAGCATTGAAGCTCTAACCTGGAGCGGCCACCTCAGGCCGACCGAGTAGATTCCTCTTCGCTTCACCGTGGGCGATCCAGCCACGGCTACTAATCCCCTCCGCCACGACAATGTGGGAACCCGTTGGGAGGACGAACAGGTGAGGTTGGCTTAGGTCCCGTGAATTGATGTGTGGGACCCCTTACACCCTAAATAATTCACACTTAACAAAAATCTAAGAAAAGAATTTTCTTCTTCGTCGTCATTACCGTTGACAGGGTGGTCGTGGTCATCATTTTAGTTGTAGATCGCAGGCTTAACATATCGCCATTCCTCCCCGACGGCCGAAGAAAACAATATGACGGGTTAAATCATTTAACTTATAAATTTTAGCTTTATATTTTTACACTCCCCTACCAAAAAAAGGAAGGGTGATATTAATTTACTATCTCAATATTTTGTAAGGTGATTAACTCGGGAACAGTTTAGCCAGAGCACCGGCACCAGCACCGTCTGAATCATACTCTAGCTCACCATCGTCAAAAGCAATCTTTACAATAATATACTCACTTGTATCCGGTGCTATGTCGTTCTCCACCTCGTGGCTGGTCATATTGGCCACGTTGTACGCGCTCTTGTTCTCGTTGGAAGGCTTCAACACTTCCACTAATTCCACGTAATCGACCTTCCTCATCACATCACTAACGTTCTTGTCCACTCTCTCTAACTTATTGTCACTAACACCTGAACCCTTGCTGATCAAAGTCGTATTAATGATATCACTTTCATTCAACTTCGTCGATATTAAGTATTCAAATTTCGGCGCTTCCTCTACAAGTTCCAACTCTGGTCTGAACTGGATATCTGTCAGGGTCTCCTCCCTGTTAGTTTCTGAATCTATAATTTTATCTAAGAGCGAGCTTGATATGTTTAATTGTTTCTCAAATCCTTCCGCGTCATCTTTATGCATTTCTAGGATGCTAATTTGATCTTTCATTACTTTCTCTGATAGTGCTTCATCTCTATCTTGTTCTGCGTTAACTATGTCATCTAATTGCATTTTAAAACTCTTAGTGTCTTCAGGAGTCTCGTCATCACTCGTCACTACTAGAGTATCTAGATTTGCATCAACGGGCAATGTGAAAGATCGATTATCGTTTGTGCTTAACGAAGAAACGTTAGTCGCATTCAGTCCGGAGTACGGCTTAGCTTGCACCACTTCCGGTGATAGTACTGCATTCAGTATAAAAAACATTAGTTTTAACTTGACATTAGTCATTTTGTGCTTGATGTGTGTTGAATCAATTTTAATTGTAAATTGTTATTAACTTAATTCTTCTCGCTTCGTTTGGATGCATTATAGTCGGCGAGCTCAGTCCTGCGAACAAAGGAAACTTTTAAATAACGCAGTTTACGAGTAAGCAGGTTCAGGGATGAAGCCTTTTCCGTGAGGCGGTCAACTTTTATTTTTCACTTTATTAAAAGTTTCAACTTTGCGAATTCTTTTCGAACCACAGTTTGAAGGCTGAATCGATCCTGACTTTGCTCTGGCGCTTGCGACAAGTTCGAAGAAGCTATTCATACACTTTTTACATGCAGTGAACTCCATTAAGAGTTTTTAAACTTTTGTGAAACTAAAACTGATCCACGTAATTATAATTATATAATATAAAAATTAATTTTAATGCTGATAAGCATTACTGATTTCCTGTTATTACACAATCGTAAGCTTTCAAAATTTTGAAAAAACTGTAGTCATACCATGCACCTAGGGTGCTCCTATCAAATGAAAACCTATCATCTAAAATAAAAAACCTAACACTACAACCAGTTTAACCAAATTTAATATAAACACAACCTTTATAAACAAAAATACAAAATTAACAGTATACTTATAAACGCCTGTTTAAAAATAATAGCAAGTAATTATTTCTGCACATTAGCCATTATGATTTAAGTGCAGTCATCATCATCACCATCAGCCAATAGACGGCCACTGCTGGTTATAGGCCTGCCAAAGATCTCTACGTTTATAGTGGTTCATTCGGGGGGATTTGGGACATTTCCCACTACGATGGCCCAATGCGAGTTGGTGGGAGCCAGAGCCTCGTTTGTGCAGTCGTATTTACTGGTAGAAAAAGGAGTTCCTCGTCTATTCCAAAGTAAAAAAAGCTGCTTCTTCATCCAGGCTAGTAATTTAAGATAGTTAAAGTTAGATGAAATACAGTTGTATCTTAAAGCACTAGTTCAATGTATAACTATTAAGTAAAAAGTACAGAACTAAAGCGAACATAACTGAAAGCACTTAAGCGAACCATCTCGCAGTCGTTAAGGTGGTTGCGGAAGCCACATCAAAGGCGCGCCGCCGCCCGTCTCCGAAGAGGCACTTGCCTATCTTTGAGCATCGTTAACGTCATCAGCACACGTTCACACGGGCCCGTTCTTATCTGTGACGTCATAAACATCCACCTACCTAGGATTAGTTAATTGCAACCTATAAAGAAAAGTATGTCTGACGCGATCGATGCTATGTTGCCCGTATCCAGCTGCTTCCCGCAGCCTTCGCCAGATTGTCGGCCCACCTGGTGAGTGGACGAAAATCTTGAACGAATCAACAAGTTTAGGTCATGCTATTTTTTTGTTTCTTAAGTATTTATTCTAAGCTATAACTGAAAAACGAAATAGAAAAATTTCTGTTTAAGCTAAATTTGAACGTGAAAAAGATTGTTATCAAACAATGTATCTAACTGTTTAGATTATATGGTCGATTAGACGCTGGTAAATTTATTCAAGGACATATAACAAAAAAAGTAATGAAAATAGACGTGGATGGTTATAAGGGTAAAGGAAGACCGACGAAAGTGTGGGTGGATTGTGTAAGATGACATGTGTAAGAAGAGTGTGAATTCAGATATGACGGCTGATAGAGGGATATGGAAGAGAAGTATAAACTGCTGACCCCACATAGCTGGGTAAAGGGCAGTAGGAAGAGAGAGAATAATCGTTAAGTGATAATTTTGTCACTAATAAAACTATTAATGGCAAGTATGCGGAAGTAGTGCATTGCTATTCTTTTTTCAAAGGCGTTTTTATTAATAATGAATTTTACGTTTTTGTTTCTAAAGGTAAAGTATTCATACGAATACATATCTGATTTGAATAATGTGGTAATACTATTAAATTTTTCATTGTAGTTTTTTATAAATTAATTGTATTTTTAAAAGTAATTCTACATTATTTATTTTGACAATTTTGAGTTAGGTGTCAAAAAAAATTCAAATGCTTCAAAAATAATGTCAGTTATTTGCAGAAAAGGTACATTGAAGTGTTATAATCGTAGTTTATGATAAAGTTTAAATAATACTAATGCAAATTGTAAAAGAAATGTTCCATTCACATTTGTAACGTTAAGAGATATATCGTCTTATATGAAAAAGAAATAACTCCTTTTAAACATATTTTAATCTTGGAATAACTTTAATGATAAAATTGATAAATAAAGTCAAACAATAGTGTGCACATATTATTGTATTCCGGTATTAAGGGCGGTGTAGCTAGTGAAATTACAGAGGTAACAAGATTTAACAACTTGTGTCGAGGACAGTGCAGTGCAGTGCCGTGTTACCACCTCGTCATTCGATTACAACAAAGATATGAAATGTTAATTAGAAATAGAAACATCGAATCGTTAAACAGCCCTTACCGCTACAGTTTGCATTTCCTTTCACTTACCGCTTCCGCTTCATTGAACAAACCGCCGACTCGTTTTCAGCGAAGGGGTGAAATGAAACCTTAATTACAACTGTAGCAACATTAATAACAATTATTAATTAGCCACGTGCTGTAAGTACTCCGCAATACTTTTTCACAAGTAAATGTTTATATTTCGTCAGAATATATATAAAACCAACCCTTTATTACTATTGCTATATATACTCTTATCGTTTTTTTTAATTATACTCATACTTTTAAGTAAATAGAATATATTATAACAGTATAGGGTCTGTGGGGTTCTGCCCAACATATTACGGAGTTCAAGTCAACCTCACTTGAAGCGGTGCACCCTGCTGAATAACAGACGAGGCTTTGACCACCCACCAACCTGCACAGGGGCCAGCGTGGTGGGCTAAGGCCCAATTCCCCTTAATAAACTCTAACAAGGAGATCTTTGGGAAAGACCTAGGTCCAGCAGTGGACGGCTAGCGGCTGATGATGATGATTATAACTATGTAATATAATAATATCACTAATGTATTATTTCTCTATACCCCATATTTTCTAAATAAGATTACATTTTATTTTACCGTTTTCCTTGACGTAAAAGTTCAAGGATATTGATTACCGGATGTACAGCCATACTAGTACATTAATTATTTCTCTCTCTTTTTCTTACTTATGTTATCATTACAGTTACGTAATGTTCTAATTAATTTTATATATCAATTTCTATTCTATACATGTGCAAGTTATTTCAATTTAATGTATACGAATGTATCGCAGGTGATTATACTTTTAGTGCTTATTTAATTTTTTTTACTTTACATACAAAAATTAAAAAGTAGTGATCAAGAAACTAATTATATATGCTAAGTGATATGTTACGTTGTGAACTCGGAGTCTCGTATGCAATGTGTTTAGAGAGGAAACAACAGCGCCATTTCGCAGCACATACAACAACGTAAAGTGAGAAAAGCAAAAGGACCACTCGAAATCCTTGTTCCAATCGCGCCAAAGGCCCGCCGCGGCCTCGAGTGTTCCCTTTCTACCCAGAAGCGTCAACACCGCCATTGCAAACGAACGCGTGGGTAAATACCAAAAAAAACGTTGGCATCGAATATAGGAAGTATTACGCAGATAAAATCTAAATAAAAAAAAGTTTTAACCTTATCGGAAAATAATAAAATAAATTGTATTTTATGTTGATAACTCCATTTTCATTAATTACGAATTGGCAACATTTCGAATAGGGCAACACTCGAGAAACGTCATTAAGTATCGCGGGCGGCTTGTCCCGGGTCATTCGTGCGTTAGCTGCGGACGCGCGAGGATCGTTCACATTAAACTATTTGAATAGGATTGCATTGTATGTCGGTGTGATGCCTGTTATTTGTCCAACTAAATGATGTTCTAACACTAGAATAGGCACTAATTAATATACTACCAACAGTAACTTGTAATGGATTATGATTTTTATACACGAACCTTTTGTTTCAAACGATCTTATTGGGAACTAAAAAGCGCTGGATCATGTTTTGTGTAATACCTTCCTAGAGATCTATGTCCAACAATGGATGTCGACTTAATATAATGATGATGAAAACTTGCCTCCAGCAAAACTAATTTTTAGCTGGCGAATTCGTATCGGCAAACCCTAGGTCTGGTGAAGCTATCATTATAAAATTTCATCAGACAAAAAGGCCGAAATGGTCATATCTGTCTACATAGAACAATCGAAGCGGTTGAACAGTATCCGCTAAAGCTGGCGACCCAGTTCGTCCAGTCAGCGCTGCCTCCGCCGAATTCAGTTCAGCGCTGAACGCCACGAATACTGATGAGCCGTCTAATTGGCAGCTTCCAAAAGTAATTTCGGCGGCGGACAGAATGCTAATAACCTAGGACATCTAAATAGCTTCATACCCCATATGTACCATCGGTTAATAAGTATAGCTGAAGATCGAATTGGTTCTCTCAATCTGATCGCCAAACTTAAGTTTAAAGGTGGCACCTGATGATGATGATACACTGCACCATGCTCCTCGCCATGACACAAGACTAGTTGCCGTTACCACAGTAATTAACTTCAAAACTGGACAAAGTATAGAGAAGCTGTGGTACAGCCGAATGTAGTGTGGTACCGTGTACACTATTGCAGCCGACAAATATTACTGCAGCAATATTAGCATGTTCCGGTTTGAATGGCGCTGTGGCTGGTTTAATTACTCGAGTAACGAAGCAAACACAATGTGGTGTAGTGTATAAGCATCCCAAACTAGCGCCAAAAAAAAAGTATATTCTTCTCGTCGGTTAAAAATGTAGGTGTTTGCGGAAGTGTTTAACGAGGAACGCTTTCACTTCCGTTCGCGTACAGCCAGTGACCTGGTGCAGCTCCCGTTCCGCGGTGAGCTGTGAGGAGGCTTACAGCTCGAGGGCGCTTCAGGATCTCGCCGTTAAGCATGGGACATGGTTGCGCTGCAATTGTTACAGAGGTTTTCTGTCTGCGATGCAGTGAACATGCTTTTAGGAAGTCTCTGGTTCGATCTGGGATATTAAATCTACGATCAGCAATTATACTAGCAACAATGTCCTTCAAACCGGAACACAATATTTACACACCTATCGCCTGAAATGAGCGCTGCTGTAGTACATAGATGATCTGTAGCAAAAGTGACTTACCAGAGTTATATTATACCGGTTAACCAGATCTGGTATAGATTTCGAAAAGCTGGATCGTTCTGTGTGTAGACCTTCAGACCTTCAGAGAAATCTTTAAATGTTTTGGATGTGGTCCATGACTAAGCGGGGGAAGTTTATCGGCCGATGATGACACGGATAGTCGTCTAATGATGAAGATTGTTTGGTAAGCTTGTAAAAATATATCGTATAGTATAGTAAAATGGAGAGTAATGATGGGATCAGATCATTCACTTCCTTTATACTCTCTGAAACGCTGGTTGTCATGGTAACTTAATATCTTATAGCACGAAGCTCTTGAGGTATCGATCCCGATGAAAGGTAGGATGAATTTGTCACTTGTCGCATGTGACAGGTTTTGTAAAGACGCGCCCACCACTCCTCGTGACCACCGATGATAAATTGGCTAGTTTCGTAAATATTTTTTTTATGAATAAGCAATGAGACGAGGGGTACGTTCACCTGATGGTAATGTATGAACAAATGATCGAAGGAATGAACCAATGGCTGGATGAATGGATGAATAAATAATCGAAGGAATGAACCAATGGTTGGATGAATGAATGAAAAAATGATCGAAGGAATGAACCAATGGCTGGATGAATGGATGATTGGATGAATATACAGTTAGAAAGACGGAGAGAGATTTGATGTTGAGACTTGTGCGAATTGATTTGTCAAGGTCGAGCGCGGATTGTCGATAAGGGATATACGGCGGGAGTTCCACTAAAGCGATTACCTGGTGATGTTCTATTACGAGATCTCGCGTTAGTCTTACTCGACGAGGCGAGCGGGACGTTCACTCGATCGTAAGTGATACGCCCGCACGTGGCGCTGTTAGGTTGATACACACTGCACCGCAAGCGCGCCGCGTTCGCACATCAGACGTTAGGTTTTGTTAGATCTCTAATTTCACTAGCTACAGCGCCATTCAAATCGGAACATAGCACTGTTTGTCAACTGCAATAGGTGCTGCGTTGCAACCAGACAGTCTGCGGCAACAGAGACTTACCACCAGTGATAGCTATTGGTCCTTCAAACCGGATCACTTGTAATTTCTGCACAGTACTGTTTCTCGGCTGCAATAGGCGCTGCGCTGCAACCAGACGGTCTGCGGCAACAGAGACACTACCACCAGTGATAGCTATTGGTCCTTCAAACCGGATCACTTGTAATTTCTGCACAGTACTGTTTCTCGGCTGCAATAGGCGCTGCGCTGCAACCAGACGGTCTGCGGCAACAGAGACACTACCACCAGTGATAGCTACTTGTCCTTCAAACCGGATCACTGTAATGTCTGCACAGTACTGTTTCTCGGCTGCAATAGGCGCTGCGCTGCAACCAAACGGTCTCCGGCAACAGAGACACTACCACCAGTGATAGCTACTGGTCCTTCAAACCGGATCACTGTAATGTCTGCACAGTACTGTTTCTCGGCTGCAATAGGCGCTGCGCTGCAACCAGACGGTCTGCGGCAACAGAGACGCTACCACCAGTGATAGCTATTGGTCCTTCAAACCGGATCACTGTAATGTCTGCACAGTACTGTTTCTCGGCTGCAATAGGCGCTGCGCTGCAACCAGACGGTCTCCGGCAACAGAGACGCTACCACCAGTGATAGCTACTGGTCCTTCAAACCGGATCACTGTAATGTCTGCACAGTACTGTTTCTCGGCTGCAATAGGCGCTGCGCTGCAACCAGACGGTCTGCGGCAACAGAGACACTACCACCAGTGATAGCTACTTGTCCTTCAAACCGGATCACTGTAATGTCTGCACAGTACTGTTTCTCGGCTGCAATAGGCGCAGCGCTGCAACCAGACGGTCTGCGGCAACAGAGACACTACCACCAGTGATAGCTATTGGTCCTTCAAACCGGATCACTGTAATGTCTGCACAGTACTGTTTCTCGGCTGCAATAGGCGCTGCGCTGCAACCAGACGGTCTCCGGCAACAGAGACACTACCACCAGTGATAGCTACTTGTCCTTCAAACCGGATCACTGTAATGTCTGCACAGTACTGTTTCTCGGCTGCAATAGGCGCTGCGCTGCAACCAGACGGTCTGCGGCAACAGAGACACTACCACCAGTGATAGCTATTGGTCCTTCAAACCGGATCACTGTAATGTCTGCACAGTACTGTTTCTCGGCTGCAATAGGCGCTGCGCTGCAACCAGACGGTCTCCGGCAACAGAGACACTACCACCAGTGATAGCTACTGGTCCTTCAAACCGGATCACTGTAATGTCTGCACAGTACTGTTTCTCGGCTGCAATAGGCGCAGCGCTGCAACCAGACGGTCTCCGGCAACAGAGACACTACCACCAATGATAGCTACTGGTCCTTCAAACCGGATCACTGTAATGTCTGCACAGTACTGTTTCTCGGCTGCAATAGGCGCTGCGCTGCAACCAGACGGTCTGCGGCAACAGAGACACTACCACCAGTGATAGCTATTGGTCCTTCAAACCGGATCACTGTAATGTCTGCACAGTACTGTTTCTCGGCTGCAATAGGCGCTGCGCTGCAACCAGACGGTCTCCGGCAACAGAGACACTACCACCAGTGATAGCTACTTGTCCTTCAAACCGGATCACTGTAATGTCTGCACAGTACTGTTTCTCGGCTGCAATAGGCGCTGCGCTGCAACCAGACGGTCTCCGGCAACAGAGACACTACCACCAGTGATAGCTACTTGTCCTTCAAACCGGATCACTGTAATGTCTGCACAGTACTGTTTCTCGGCTGCAATAGGCGCTGCGCTGCAACCAGACGGTCTCCGGCAACAGAGACACTACCACCAGTGATAGCTACTGGTCCTTCAAACCGGATCACTGTAATGTCTGCACAGTACTGTTTCTCGGCTGCAATAGGCGCTGCGCTGCAACCAGACGGTCTGCGGCAACAGAGACGCTACCACCAGTGATAGCTATTGGTCCTTCAAACCGGATCACTGTAATGTCTGCACAGTACTGTTTCTCGGCTGCAATAGGCGCTGCGCTGCAACCAGACGGTCTCCGGCAACAGAGACACTACCACCAGTGATAGCTATTGGTCCTTCAAACCGGATCACTGTAATGTCTGCACAGTACTGTTTCTCGGCTGCAATAGGCGCTGCGCTGCAACCAGACGGTCTGCGGCAACAGAGACACTACCACCAGTGATAGCTACTTGTCCTTCAAACCGGATCACTGTAATGTCTGCACAGTACTGTTTCTCGGCTGCAATAGGCGCTGCGCTGCAACCAGACGGTCTCCGGCAACAGAGACACTACCACCAGTGATAGCTACTGGTCCTTCAAACCGGATCACTGTAATGTCTGCACAGTACTGTTTCTCGGCTGCAATAGGCGCTGCGCTGCAACCAGACGGTCTGCGGCAACAGAGACGCTACCACCAGTGATAGCTATTGGTCCTTCAAACCGGATCACTGTAATGTCTGCACAGTACTGTTTCTCGGCTGCAATAGGCGCTGCGCTGCAACCAGACGGTCTCCGGCAACAGAGACGCTACCACCAGTGATAGCTACTGGTCCTTCAAACCGGATCACTATAATGTCTGCACAGTACTGTTTCTCGGCTGCAATAGGCGCTGCGCTGCAACCAGACGGTCTGCGGCAACAGAGACACTACCACCAGTGATAGCTACTTGTCCTTCAAACCGGATCACTGTAATGTCTGCACAGTACTGTTTCTCGGCTGCAATAGGCGCTGCGCTGCAACCAGACGGTCTGCGGCAACAGAGACACTACCACCAGTGATAGCTACTTGTCCTTCAAACCGGATCACTGTAATGTCTGCACAGTACTGTTTCTCGGCTGCAATAGGCGCTGCGCTGCAACCAGACGGTCTCCGGCAACAGAGACACTACCACCAGTGATAGCTACTTGTCCTTCAAACCGGATCACTGTAATGTCTGCACAGTACTGTTTCTCGGCTGCAATAGGCGCTGCGCTGCAACCAGACGGTCTGCGGCAACAGAGACACTACCACCAGTGATAGCTATTGGTCCTTCAAACCGGATCACTGTAATGTCTGCACAGTACTGTTTCTCGGCTGCAATAGGCGCTGCGCTGCAACCAGACGGTCTCCGGCAACAGAGACACTACCACCAGTGATAGCTACTGGTCCTTCAAACCGGATCACTGTAATGTCTGCACAGTACTGTTTCTCGGCTGCAATAGGCGCAGCGCTGCAACCAGACGGTCTGCGGCAACAGAGACACTACCACCAGTGATAGCTATTGGTCCTTCAAACCGGATCACTGTAATGTCTGCACAGTACTGTTTCTCGGCTGCAATAGGCGCTGCGCTGCAACCAGACGGTCTCCGGCAACAGAGACACTACCACCAGTGATAGCTACTGGTCCTTCAAACCGGATCACTGTAATGTCTGCACAGTACTGTTTCTCGGCTGCAATAGGCGCTGCGCTGCAACCAGACGGTCTCCGGCAACAGAGACACTACCACCAGTGATAGCTACTGGTCCTTCAAACCGGATCACTGTAATGTCTGCACAGTACTGTTTCTCGGCTGCAATAGGCGCAGCGCTGCAACCAGACGGTCTGCGGCAACAGAGACACTACCACCAGTGATAGCTACTGGTCCTTCAAACCGGATCACTGTAATGTCTGCACAGTACTGTTTCTCGGCTGCAATAGGCGCAGCGCTGCAACCAGACGGTCTCCGGCAACAGAGACACTACCACCACTGCTACCTTTAGTATTATACCGAGTGGTGAATCCTGTGGTAGCTGTGATAAACTACAGTGTTTCTCAATGCTACAAACGGCTCCAGTCGAATAAAACTAAGGTATTCCTTGCCTGTCGTACTAGGCGATTAAAAAGGGTGCCTGGATTCGTGGGGGTCCTCGAAGGTAGGGGCTCTCGGAGCTCAATAAGCGAACCTTAGTACGACGACAAATGCATGGTGGTCTTGTATTTGCAATATCACGGCGTGGGTGCTGAGGGCTTTGCCCTTCCGTGAGATGTTTCAACCAGAGTGCAGGCGGGCACCGGTGCGTTCCGTAGAAGTATCCCGGAGCCCCTCCTAACGCACCGAGGAAGTTTTAGTGGGTAGAACCCTCGCATAACCTTGTCTTCCCCCTAGAAGTAAGGTATTTTTTAATATTTCTCTTGTAATAAAAAAAGGTAGCTGACGCTACATAAAGTATATATAAACATTACTGTCTTCCGGTTTGAAAGGCGCTGTACCTGGTGAATATATGCGGTGACGATATTCAACATCTTAAAACGATGAGAATAATGTAGTGCAGTGTTTGTTATGGGCGGGCGTATGACTTACCATCAGGTAAACGTTCAGCTCGTATCTTCGCTTAATTGAATAAAAAAAAAACATACTGAAGAATACAGTGAAATGAATTACTGGTTCGCGTTCGTAACAGTATGGGGCCAATTTGTAACTAAGCAAAACAAGTTGGTAACAAATGAAGTAAGATTTCACTTAACGTCCTGCTGAGACGTCGACAGGAAGCGGATACAGTATATTTATTTAATATAAAACCATCATTATATATATATATATAATACGTTAATAAAATACTGTTGGAAGGTCTCTCTTACTTCATACCGATACCACCGCACAGCTCGGCAGTCTCGGGCTAGTAAGAATAGGACTAAGGTAAGCCCTCCCCTCCAACGGGTTCTCGCCTTGTCGTGGCGGAGGGGCTTAGTAATCGTGGTCCGGTACACGGTGAAGCCAAGTGGAACCCACCCGGCCGACCTGCCGCCAAGGGCTGGCCGAAGCGGCCGTTCCAGGTTCGAGCACCGGTTGGGGTAACTGGAGCTCACCGGGGCTGCCGGGGGCCGCAGGGGCAGCTGTGTGCGCCCTAGCGGCCGGCTGCAGGGGCGGTTTCATACCGCCCCTCGCAGCCGAGGTGGGGTCGCGGAGGGAGTACCCTCTGCGGCCAACCGGTGTCGCACCGGCGATGCGGCGGCGGCGGGGCGCGGGGGAAGAGGAGTGCCGGTATTGAGATGCGCCGCTCTCCCTATCCTCCGCGGCCGTTGACAGGTAGCGGCGGGCCTAACATCTCTCTGCCGCGGGGAGCCGGGAGAGGTTTTCTCTAGTGGCTCCCATGGCCTCTGGGTGACAGGTTCGGGGGAACCGGTCGCCCGCACACGCATGAGGTCGAGGAGGGGGCGCGCTGCATGTTCCGGCGCGCCCTGGAAAGGGAGGGTTCATCCCTCTCTCCCGAGCTGGGGCTGCGCAAGAGGCCAGCGCCGGCAGGGTCGCGGTTGAGTGCGAGCGTTCCCGTGACCCTGCCAGCATGGCGATGAGGAGGAACATCGTGGGGGTTTTAGTCGGTGCAAGTCGGACATAACTCGTCCTTGCCCCCATGAGGACGAGTATGCGTAGGCATTTCCCCCACGTAAAACAAACAAAAGGTAAGCCCTGCCTGTCGTAGAAGGCGACTGAAATGGTCTACAAGTTTCGCGGGCCTTGAGGGTGGGTACCCTTATTGCTTAACAAGCGAACCTGCGTGGGACAGCGTGTAGCTCAGGGATGATGTCTAGGAGGGTTAGGCTCTTCCTCAGAGACGTGTAACACAAAGTGTAGAGGCAGCGGTGCGTTCTGCAAGAGATCCCGAAGCCTCTCGGAATGCACTGATGCAGAGCACCGAGAGGGGTTTTAGTGAGTAAGAATCTCGCATAACCCTGACTTCCCCCCAGAAGTAGGGTATCTTTTGTAGATTCTCCCTCCTCCCAAATAAAAAAGGTACCACTGCTGCGTCTATTGCAGCCGCTAAACAATACTGTGCAATAATTATTGCGTTCCGGTTTGAAGAGCGCTGTAGCTAGTGAGTGGTGTAAGGTGTCCCGCACAATATTTGCGATGCGAGCAACGGGGAACCGGTTGCCGTGGAGATCTTTGGAGGAGGCCTATGTCCAACTGTGGACGTCTATCGGCTGATGATGATATATATACATTATGATCATCATCGGGGGTGTAAGGGGTTCCGCCGAATATCTTACGGATTGAAAGGCATCCTCACCTGCACGAGATGCACCCTGCTGAATAACAGACGACGAGAGGTTCTGACCACACACCAACCCGCACGTGTCCATACGCTGTCCCCCGCAGGTTCGCTTGTTGGGCGATAAAGGCCCCTCAAGGCCCGCGAAACTCCTAGAACCTTTCAGTCGCATTCTACGACAGGCAGGGCTTACATTAGTCCTATTCTTACTAGCCCGAGACTATAGGACTAACGGTGGTACCTACCTAGACGGTCTCCAGCAACAGAGACCTACCACCAGTGGTAGTTAGATACAAACTCGACCGTGAACTTTAAGAAAATTATCTGACTAAAAACGATCTTGGTATATACTACACAAGAACTTACTAAATATCTGTAGACAAACGGTAGTGTGCAAGTATTACTGGGTTGCGGTTGAAAAAGCTGTAACTATACAAGTTATTGGGATAATGCGATATCTTCTTATTACTTCTTGACTGCTGGTAGTTCTCTATTGCCGGAGACCGTCTAGGTAGCACGGCAGCGTCTATTGCAGCCGATAGACGGTACTGTACAAACACTACTGTGATCCGGTTTGAAGGGCGCTGTAGCTAGTGAGGTAGTGTAAGGTGTCCCGCACGACAACGCACGGGACCCACGTCAACCTCACCTGCTTGTGGTGCACCCTGTTAATCCAGAAACGAGGCTGTGGCTTCCAACTCCCATTGGGCCAGCGTGATCGGAAATGGCCCGAGACACCCCATATGAACCCCTAGAAACGACAGCCTTTGGTGCTTGACAATGCAGGCAGCGCGAGACCGATCGATGTGGGGATCTTTGGGGGAGACCTATGTCCAGCTGTGGACGTCTATAGAACGATGATAATGATAATGATGTAGCTAGTGAAATACTACATTCAATTACACGCCGACAAACTGCAGTATTAAAATATCACCATGTTCCGGTTTGAATGGCGCTACATCTAGTGAACATACTTTGGTGACGAGGCTTAAAATCTTATGTGTCAAGGCGACGAGCGCAATGTGGTGCTGTGTACAAAATCCCAACTAGCACCACGTTGTGATGGGTACGCTGTATCACTTACCCTCGGATGAACGTCTTGCTCAACTCGTCACTTTATCGAATAAAAAAAAACTCGGGGAAAAAAGAAAAGACCATTCTATCGTTTTTTTTTTTTCATCGTCTGGTATTTGTTCTTAAGTTTAGTATTATGTGTATTTTTGCGGATAACACATCCGGTTTAAACTATCCTCTACATCACATCACAATGCGCTACTTTCTCTAGAGAACAAAGGAAAGCCTGACATATATATACATAAAACTATCTTATTAACAAAACGGCTAGAAATGTATATCTAGTACTCATCTATAAATTGAAAACCTATAGTTTTTAGTTTCTATATAACTTTATGAGTATTACTATTATATTTGTATTATTATTAATTATAAAAACGGTTGTTCTTTATAGGTATCTTAAATGGTTTAATATGAAACGGTTGTTTGAATATAAAACAATAAATTAATTAAATCCATTGTAAACAGAATAATATAGGTTATTGTAAACTATCGGGTATACGTTAGGGTGTGTCGGTTAAATATTTTTTTACTTCCAAATATTTATTGGTGAAAAAGAAATCGTATTTTATGTTAAAAGTTCAATATTTTAAATGGATGGAGTATGTGCTATAAAAGTTATTAATGGGACTTACCAGTGTTCAAAAACAATTTAAAAATTCACCATCATCACTCGAAACACTGTGATGTAAAACGGTCACAGTTCATCGTTTAAATAGCCTAAAATTGATCACGGTTGACGTCGCGTCGCATCGGTCACTCCGTTTCTCCTCTCGTCCGTCGCCGCCGGTTGCATTTTGACAGCGGATTAAAGTCCAACTCAAGGTCATACGATTTTTTTTTTTTATTTCATAATTTCACGGAGCAAGTCACACGGACACCGGACCGCCGCGACCCGGGAGATGGCTGCGTCTCCAGCCGCTGACTCCCTCCGATCCACCGGTCGAAGCTGCGTAGCCCCATACTCGCTCTGCCCCCCACCCCACCGCTCCCCCTGCACACCTCTTGCGTAACTATTGTCACAAATTGGATAATACTTTAACGCGTTTACACAGGACCAACTCGGTACTTTTCCATCGCTCTTAGTTCACTAGAAAACGAACTACATCTTATTTATATCATATATACCGACGAACTTATAACGCAATACTGTAATCTATTCTTTTGATCGAAAATATTATAAATTATTAAATATCATACAATACATATTAAAACTACAATAAATCATTTTTTTGCGATAATATGCCGCGTAAAATTACTCCACCTTTTCGCAACATACGAAGCTTCGACCGGCCCACATCTTTTAGGAAAACCGTGGAGCGCGCATGCGCGTAGATGAAAATTGAAAAAGGACGGGAAACAAGAGCACTTTAGTGCGAGAGGGACAAATATAACATCGAAGTAAGTGCATATAATCAACTCCATCTGTTGTCTGGGCACGTCTGAATTTTAAAAAGGCGACTTTTCAACAGAAGTTTTTTGCCTATTTGTCGTCCGCAGTTATATAATATATAATAAAGACATAAACTAGACGTGAAACGTTTCCATTGAGAATGAAATAAACCTGCAGTCTGCATAAGTAAAACTACTTTTGTACGTAGTCAGGATAATTACTAGTGTAACGAAATTAATGGTTCTAGATTCTCTGCGACCTATAGAACTGCGTGCCGGATTCTGATCGGCATGGAGGTCTTTGGACGAGGCTTAAATATGTCCACACGTGGACATTTATCGATTTATGATGATGATGATGTATAAACATTTAAAAAATTATCTTTGTTGAAGACGGCAATTCAATAAATAACAAAAAATCAGTCTTTACAAATTAATATATAAAAATCCATATATTATATATTATGTTTCTGAATAGTGTAATCGAAAGAAAACTGAGGGAGGACTATTTATTCGGTGTCAGATCACTTAATGGAGACTAATTAAAGACTTGGCGCGCTCCGGTGCCTTTAATTATACAAACTTTCCGTGTAGCGCCGCTGCGAGCCGAGTACATCCCTGTATCTGTATACGCTGAAACGTATATTCTACATACAAATATTTTAGTAAGTTTCAGTCATGTAGATATGAAATCCAAAGTATTCTGGGTGAACGGGGTCCACAATCATACTTAATTTGGAGTTAAATTTGAGATTAAACTAAGACCAAATGGAAAGAAAACACTTGAGAAAATTTTCAATATTTCATCTGTTTTTTGATAAAAAAAAGGTTATGTTTATTGCGTAATAAAATATAGTTTAATATATATCGCATGGAGTGGCAGACGGACAGATAATAGTTATTTTTAAGTATGATTTACTCCTTCCGCTGTTTGTTGCATTGTGAGAGTTCCGTCGATGTTCAAACGCTTGTAGGATGTCCCCTACCATATATACAGCATATTAAATTAACTTTACAGGAGATATTTATTATGTAGAAAATACTCACTAATAAAAACCTGTTATCCTGAACCTCTTATATAGATATTAATCACCGAATATTAAGATACAAAAGTATTTCTCTTCTTACATTATGAGAACATTTGCTGCCTAAGAGTCGTTAAGAGAAGTATGAATATTTTGTCTTACTTATTTCTTCACTTACCATCAAGTATAATCATTGGCAAGTACTAATCAATAAAAAGCTTAAAGCTGATCTCGGATATTTGAAAGCCATACTCTCCGTAACGGTTGTTTCTGCTATCAAACATTAGTGTTTTCATTGGAAGAGGTACTGATAGTATAGTTACTACTATAATTAATATCTTACGTTTCAAACGTTTAATACCATAACTTCAATATAAACAGCTTAAGGTCACAATGTGGTGTACGGTTGTGACACCAATGGACGAAGGTGCTGGTAATCTCGTTGGTTGGTTGAATTACAAAACTCTCGCAGCACACAAATATATCTAGATCTTTTCAATCGCCTGATATAGCTATAACAATCTTATTGTAAGGAAATAATAAATAGAGGTGTAAGGGTTCCCGCACACCAACTCGCGAGAAGCAAGCCAACCTCACGTGCTCGTGTTGCATCCTGCTAATCAACAAGCAAGGTTCTGACTGAGAGATTGCCTAAATCCCCTATATGAATCCCTACTCGATCCTGTAGGAATCTTTCGAGGGGAGCCTATGTCCAGTAGTAGACGTCTATCGGCTGATGGTGATAACCTATTAAAATCATCAAGTTATTAATATTAAAGTATTTAAGCTATTTAATTTTTCAACGAACGCAAATATGGTAAGGGTATTATGAGATGTCAGCAATTTGTGGTACGACCGCCCGCCTCGCGTCCGGATGCCGCTAGATCCAGGCAGACAGAAATTCAATCACTACAAACATGTTCAAACTACTCCCTGCCACTGCAGCAGTACGAACTTCCAGAATATTCTCGTAAAATTTGATTCAATTGAAAAAAAATAACTAAAACTTGTGTACATATTGGAACACACGTCCTTCACTTGTAATATTTTGATTAAATAATTTTTTTAACTTTAACTTTTGACAAAAACTTCACTTATTATTAAGTGATAAAGACAATGATGTAGCAATCACGCAGAATATTCCGATTATAATATTCATGGCTGCCACAATAAAATAATAGTACTCGTGCAGTGTATTATTAGGGGTTGTAGCTTGGTTTACTGGTGGTGGTGTCTCTATTGCCGGAGACCCACTAGGTAGGTACCGCCGCAGCGCCTATTGCGGCCGACACACAGTACTGTGTTCCGGTTTAAAGGTCGCTGTAACTATTGAAATTACTCGAGTAACAATACTTAACGTGTTGTCACAATTCAGCAACATGTGGGTTTGTAATCGAACCGGGCCCATCCAAGTTACAAGAATAGCCGATTAACCTATTGATATCTAATTTAGGTCGACCAGTTAAAAATATTCCGATAGACGGGCGAGCTCTTCATCATAAAGAATCTCTTCCAATCACTCTTAACCAAGTGAAAATTTATGGTGTACAGTAGTGAAAGGCTCCTTAAGTCTCTCTCTCTCTCTTACAGGTATATGTATGGACTCTTTATGTTAACACGTAACATTTCTTTCAAAATCATTTATCCCGTAGAGCTTTCTCTGGCTACGTCGTAGACTGCGGTTTGTCTATACCAGTGCAAATCGCTACGCCGTAGCACTGCGTAGCGCAATACTTTCTGCCACTCGTAACTCTTTGATTCGTGCTTATAGAATTATAATATATACATATAAGAAGATAATTTTATTTCATGTATGATAATTTAACTTAATTTACCATAGGGTACGAATACGTATAGACAGGTGCATTTTATTTATTACATAGATATGTTTAATAATTTTCATACATTTATAATAAAACACTTTCAGAATTTTTTCTCATACTTTAACTTACACCTAATATCTACGAGACTCGACATCTTATGTCTCAGGCAACAAACGCTACGTAGTGCAGTGTATATCTTCCTAAGTAATGCTACGGAGTTAAGTGCAGGTGTATCACTTAAGAGTACCACCACGTGAAGGCACCGCTCGTGTCATCGCTTAAATTAATAAAAATATAATAAAGTCTTCACTACAATCTGGTAGAAGTCAGGGTTATATGGAACTGCAACCAACAAAGATCATGCCTTCAGTGTAACAGCTGTAAACGAGAATATGGCTGTGGGTACTTAGGAAGCTGAACCGAGATTTGTATACTTGATTGGAGCACCGAGAAGTTTTGAACTTCAAGCTTAAAACTTCTCGCACGGTAGTTGGAGGCTAACTTGATTACTTGAAAGAAACTTGAGATCTGAGTGTGACAGGGTAAAAGTAGAGATGAGCTCGGTCTCTTTGTATGCGGTGCTCCATCCTGCAGTACTTGACTGCGTGGAGAATTTGCATTGTGAAACTTATTAAAGAAAGCTTTTGGGACAGCAGTAAGACGCTAGTAATGACGTTACTGCTGGTAAGTTATTACTCTGTCGCGGGTGACCGTCTAGGTGAATAATAGTGTGCAAACATTACTGTTTTTAAAGGTAGTTGTAGCTAGTGAAGTTACTG
The DNA here is from genome assembly GCA_029030555.1 of Ornithoptera alexandrae. Classification (NCBI taxonomy): domain Eukaryota; kingdom Metazoa; phylum Arthropoda; class Insecta; order Lepidoptera; family Papilionidae; genus Ornithoptera; species Ornithoptera alexandrae. Next base: position 10,625,396 of record JARDVY010000041.1, on the reverse strand, counting down.
CGGTAACGAGACGAGACAACTAATGTCTCGAGGCGATGACAATAACGTGGTGCAGTATATCATTGTAATTAGCGCCATGTGGTTTAGAACAGGCGTATCACCTAACATCAAGTAATCGTCATTATCATCATCAGATCGTCGGATCACCTAGTGGGGGGTCTGCTAAAACTGCGTCTTCCGGTACGCGGTCGCCATTCGAAGACCTTAGTGCCCTTGCACCTCTTAATGACTTGTCTGTCAGTCCTTCGAGCGATGTATCCTGCCCGTTGCTACTCGAGATCAGCAATCTTTTGGACTATATCGGTGACCTTAGTTCTCCAAACAAAAAAAGTGTGTAGTCGTCGGGATGAATGTCCGTCCATCCGGTTGTCAACGTCGGCACCGGCTGGCGGCGATATTGGCAAATTGTTCGGCGCACATTGTCTCGCACCGGATGCAGTCGCCGTGCGCCGGTACTCTTCAGGTAACCACCGCTTCATGCGACACATACACTAGATACTAACATTACCAATGTATAGATGTCCAGTAATCCATCGTTAGTCGATAGACGTCCACTGCTGGACATAGGCCTCTCCCCAAAGACCTAAACATCGATCAGAGATAGCTTTACTCGGAGTTTTAATTGAAACGGAAATGTGGAGATCCGCAGGAAAACTAAGGTCACCGATGTAGTCCAAAAGATTGCTGGCCTTAAGTGGCAGTGGGCAGGACACATTGCTCAAATGGCCGACGGCCGATGGGGCAGTAAGGACCTTGAGTAGCGCCCGCGTAAGACATTCATCTAATGGTATAAGATACTCCCTATAAGTTAGGATAATATACACTGCAGCACGTCGTATTAATCAGTTTGGTACACTGTTATATTACTGGTGGTAAGTCTCCTATATATATTTATCTATGTATATATTTAAGCCTATGTCCAGCAGTGGACGTCCATCGGCTGATAATGATGATGATGTATATATTTAATTACACCTCCCTTATCTCTCCCCCTATAGCACTATCCATCTGATCAGCCCTTCCACATCCAATATTATCTCGCCTTTCTCCTCCCCCTTTTAAATACAACTTTATCAACATATATATGTATATATTAAACTTTTGTGTTTTGTGTTGTTTTGATTTGTGTTTTTGTGTTATTGTGCGTGTTATAGTGTGTTACCAAACAGCACTCGATGAACTCTACGATGTGGTGATCTTTGAGGGAGGCCCATGTCCAGCAGTAGAAGTCTATAGGCTGATGATGATGATGATGAATATAACATACGTCCCTTCAACATTACTGCTGGTAGGTCTCTGCTAGTTATATGTAGATACCACCGCAGCTCCTATTTCAGCCGGTAAACAGTACCGTGCAAACTTTTCTGGGTTACGGTTTGAAGGTCGCTGTAGCTGGTGAAATTATTCAGGTAACGAGATATAACATATGTTTCGAAATGACGATTACAATGTGCAGTGCACATCATCCTAAGCGACGTCGTTAGGAGCGAACGTGTTACCTGTAAAGTCCGTCGGATTAGCAACCCTCTAGGGTTGTCCGCTCACGTCTCAATGTCGTGGTACACGCTAGGGTTGTTCTCTGGAGCTCATGATCGGATTTCACCGGTTGCTGTCTAACGCATATCTTAGGACTGTAAAATTTTAGAGGTTGTTAAGTCTTCAACCCGATCGCTCCGTAAAAGCCACAGCGCCCTACAAACCGGAACACAGTAACGTAATCAGTGTCAATTGACATTAACTGCGATAAGCGTGTGTTGCATTGTATAACATCCTAACTAGCGCCATATTATAAAATTAATTGAAAATGTCTACAAAAGTAATCATCATCAGCTCATGACGTCCACCAGTGGATTAAAAAAAAAAAAGGTAATTGTGTAAGTATTTTAATGTGTATTGCGAACAAACACTACATCGTTAGTTACTATTCAGATCAGGTACATCATGAAGTCAATCCACGGTGACCTTGCTGACCCTGTAAGCATCCCCGACGACATTATCGGAAGTGTGCCGGTGGAAGAACTGACTCCTCAGATCCAAACCCGTCTGCCCGCTCGTCCCATTAATAGCTGTGATCACATCGTTCGTCTTCCTACCACTCTTCGGCCCCAGGGTCAGGTTGTACCTGGTGATTTCCAAGCCCGTGTGCCTGGAACTGAAGGTCCTGCCCAACGACTTCGTCCTCTTCACCGCGAATTTGTCCCTTGGTATTTTAATGTCGTATATCGGGTTGATGATGCCGGTGCAGTTAGCGGGTCGGTTCAGGTTCTGGTTTAAAGATAACCGCGATTTGACCTGTTCCAGGTAGTTCAAATTGTCTTCGAGATCCTGGAGCCGTCTTGAAGGTACATAGTCTGGATAGTGGTTTATTATCTGGAATGGAATATTCATAAGTCTTGATTGAAAATAAATTATTATCGGTACTAAGATTTACATAAAAAACCACTTTTAGTCGACTTAAGAGCATCATCTACTTCTTCTTCTCACTTCAGGTGTTGGTCGAAAGCTTTACAACACGTCGACATTCCTCTCCGATGGCCGCCTTCCTAGTGCATCCATATAGTGGTAACGATGATGAGCCATTTACTGCCGCCTTTATCTGGTCATCATCTACTTAAGAAGACTCTTTTAGGTCCTTTGCAAAACTAAAATATACATAACAATTTTTGAGTATCCTTTATCTATCACGTCGTGTAAGACAAATTATAATATTCCTCACCACCCTATCGTTAGCGTGTCGTAAAAGTCGACTAAAAAGGAAAAAATTCCATGGACGAAGCAGCGTCATTCCCCATCATCAGTTATCAATATCAATACGTTGGATTTAATGAATATGTATATATATATTTACTGTATGTAATCACAGCCGTCAGCTTTCTCTCACCTGGTTGGATTTGCTGACGCTCCTGGGCAGAGGCGGTGGCTGCGGGGCTTCGTCACCCGACACATCATCGGGAGCCCGGCGCCGGTACCTCTGGGCCGGTTGCCCGACCGTTTCCACAGCTTCCGGCAACCTCCAAGTGCTACAGCAGAAAGTAAAAGTGAGTAACAATCGTAACGGGAGAGTACATACATTACTGTGTTCCGGTTTGAAGGGCGCTGTAGCTAGTGGAATTACTGCGGTAATAAGATTTAACATCTTACATCTCAAGGCGACGAGCACAATATAGTGCTGTATATATCAGCTTAACTAGAGCCAGATTGTTATGGGGGACGTATCACCTAAAATCAGGTGAATGTCTCCCTCGTCTCGTTTCTCTGTAAAGTAAAAAAACTTAATAGTCAATTTGGCAGCATTACTGATATCTCTCCAGAATATGGCTACTCACTCTGTGGCCCTCTCGCTGCTCCTGGAGCGAGCCGCCCGCGCCAGCCGGTGCAGCGCGAACAGCGCGCCCTCACCAGCCTCGCCGAGGAACGAGCACAGCTCCTGCAAGATCTGGCAAAGCGAGAAACAAACTAAGATTGGACACAGCAACAAAAAGAATGGCAAAAGTCGAAGACCATGGTAATGAATAGGTATCCGACTGTAGAAGTGAATGTCTAAGTACTCACAGTAAACCTGCCACGCTGCAGCATAGCTGCCACCAGGTCTCCAAGCGCCAGGTGCAGTACGCAAGCAGAGCGCCGTGCCGCCAGCAGGTTCGCGGGAGACCTCGCGTTCAGCAGCCACTCCTCCTCGAAAGACCATCCGGAATCCTCCGCGTCAGAGGTACCCGACTCTTCTACTGACGTAAGAAAAACGAGGATAAATATTACTATGTTGCAGTTTTACAGTAAAATTACCAGGCAAACGAGGACATCTTACCGTACAAAGCATCCTTTATACCGTTGATGAAGTCCAGCGTCTCCAAAATGCTCGGCCTACTCAATGCTTCCTTGTTCCTAACCGTGGACCCGGCAGACCTAGGTCGCTGCTTCAGTTCTTTTAAACTCTCCACCGGCTCCGTGTACACTAAGCTCTTCAGGGTGTGGTACTTCCGTCTTAAGGTCTTCGTGTCCGATTGGTCTGTGATAGAGATTTCTGGGAAGCCGTACGACACCGGTCTATTCCTCCTCGATCTTCTCCTCACCCTCGCGATATTGTCGAGGGTGGAGACGTCTTGGACGGAGTGAGCGGGAATGATGTCCGGTTTCGTGCTGTTCCTCCAGAAGTTTCCGGACTTCACGCTATGGAGAATCTCCTCGGAGCTCTCGTGGCGATTAATGCGTCTTGATTTGGAACTGTCGTGGAGGAAAACATCTTTTATTTTCAAAGAAGCAAAATGGATACGTTCAACTAACGGCTCTTGACCTGAAGACATCAGGTTTTACGTCTTCTACTTCTTCACTTAAGCTGTGGCGCCTTTCAAACGCGGTATTTAGTATTGAATGGACAATCTTTACATTGTGTAAATCTTACAGAAACTGTCAAAATTCTCATCTGAATATCCTCACCTTCTGTCTCCGACGAGGGCGGAGTTAAAAGCTCCGAGGACGCATCTCGTGGCCAGCCGCAGCTTGGCCTCGGCCTTGTCTCTACGGCTCAGGGTGAGGACGCGGGCGGAGCTGTGCTCGCGGCGCGACGGCAGCCGCACGGGGTACGACACGGCTAGACCCTCGCCAGATGGGAACACCAGGCGGAACTCTGAATGAGTTAAAGTTCAATAGAAAGCTGGTAACATTGCTTTCATCAGATACCACTTCTTTTACCATATCTCCTTTCAAACCGGAATCTTACCACAATAACACTTGAAGACAAGATGGCCCTACGATCTGATAAAGATATTTTATATGAAATTAAGCGATGAGACAAGCGGGACTTTCTTCTGATGGTAAGAGATAAGCCTGCCCATAACAACATGGCACTACCCAGGGGGATATGCAGCACCACATTGCGCTCATCGCCTGAGACATAAGATGTTGAGTCTCGTTACCTCTGTATTCACACCAGCTACAACGCCCTTCAAGCCGGAACACAGCCGCTGCGGTGGTACCTACCTACACCACTTCCGGCAACAGAGACCTACCACCAGTAAACTACTCTGTTAAACCTTGAACAGTTTATATCTGAAAGGTCACAGAAAATGTTAACAAGGTTATTTAAACCTTTAACACAACCACCACCATCATCAGCCGATAGACGTCCATTGCTGGACATGAACTCCTCCAAAGTTTTCCACATTGACCGATTCTGTGCGACCCGCATCACCGGAGGCCAGGGGCCATCGTTTGTAGAGCTTTATATGGGGGGATTTGGGCCACTTCCCACTACACTGGCTCAATGCGGGTTTGTGGAAGCCAGAGCCTCGTTTATTGATTAGCAGGGTGCACCACGAGCTGGTGAGGTTGGTTTGGGTCCCGTGAGTTGTTGTGCGGGACCCCTTACACCCCTTTTACAAAAATCTTTAATTACTTTTTATTGGCCCATTACCTCCAGATGGACTGACGACATCATCATAGCGGTCGGAAGTTTCTGGATGCGAGAAACTGAAGATCGCATTTGGTGGAAGACTTTGGGGAAAACCTATATCCAGCAGTGGATAAACAAAGGCTGATAATGATGATGACTTTTTATTGCAACGGAAACGGCCAAGCTCGGAGTTTCTCTGCGCGATCGAATCAGAAATGTGGAGATCCGCAGGAGCACTAAGGTCACCAACATAGCCTAAAAGATTGTTAGACTTAAGTGACAGTGGACAGGGTGCATTGCTCGATGGACCGATGGCCGATGGGGCAGTAAGGTCCTCGAGTGGCGCCCGCATGCCGCCCGCGTGCCGGTACAAGTGGTATTGGGAGGCTTTCCACAAGGAGGACCGACGATCTGGTGAGTGTCGCGGGAACCCACTGGATGCGAGGAGCGCGGGACCGACCAATAAGGACGTTTAGCTGCTGATGATGATGTTGTTGACTTTTACAAGCAAGCTATTTATCTAGCGTCGCGTGTAGCTCCGACCGGGGGTGAAGTTTTTTCAAAGCTACATTTCCCAAGGGAACGCATGTAGCGAATGAGCTCCCACAAACACTACATTACTTATTTACACAAATGACTACATTAGATTACAGTACCTGTTATTTTTAACCTCAACTTCGATATTAATTGACCACGAGGTCAACGGTATTTTTTTATTTTTGGCAGTAACCGGACGTAGTAAGACGTCCACCTGATGGTAACTGATACTCTTGCCCATAACAATGTGGCGCTTTGAGATGTTAAGTCCCGTTACTCCACAAATATCACTAGCTACAGCACCTTTCAAACCGGAACCCAGTAATATTTCCAGACTACTGATTGTCGGCTACCTACCGAAACGGTCTCCAACAACAGAGACATACCACCAGCAGTAATATTGACAGCCAGAACATAGAGATGTTACGGCGATAGGTTGACTATATGGTAGTGGTGAGGCAGTCAGGTTCAGCAGAAACTTGCCACCCACCTAACAGCACCACATCTGAACCAGGGACCTCCAAGCGTAAAGAAAAACGTATACTATTTATAACATGCTACTTCTAGAAATTAAGTTAAAGCCCTTGTTAAAAGTTATCTTTTTTATGTTTAAGTAGAATAATCTCCAGGCTTAACTTGGGGCCGGAGAATGGATACAGCTGGATATTCACAGCTGGATCTGGCAAGCAAACTGACGGCAGATGACCAGAACAACCGTAATCAGTTAACTATTAACTAATACGGTTAACGTTTAATTAATTTATTATCTCATAATACATATAATAGTTGTGTAAAATAGCTACAGCGCCTTTCAAACCAGAACATAGTAATGTTTGCACACTACTGTTTGGCAGTAGAAATAGGCATTTCGACGTACACCTAGGGATCGCCTTGATAGAGACCTACGACTAGTAAAAACGTACCACCAGTAATCTCTCTAGACTCTGTGTTACAGAAGGGCAGGAGTCCCAGCAGTGGGATAATTAGGAAGTTTTTTATCATTTATAATATGTGATTGGTAGATACTAATCAAACGTAAGAAATAACATTATGATAGTTCTCGAAATTAATATCGCCTTTAAAGGTTAGTGTTACGATCATTACTAGCCAGAAGATGCTCATTGCTGAGCATAAGCTTCTCTGAAGGATCTCCACACCAATAGATATTATCCTGCTCACATCCACTAAAGTGATATAGAGTGTAAAAATTTGGCAATAAATTATTTTATACAAATAGCAATATGTGCAATAAATGTATTTTAATCAAAAATCCCAAGACGCATCTAGTGACTTTACATCCGTATACACTCAGCCAACAGTTAATGCCTGTTAACCAAACTACTTTGACCCACGCGGATGAAACAAATTCCGAAGTCAAGTAAGCTGCGGTAGAGATCAACTTACTCTGGTCGAATTAAAATGTAAACACATTCTCGTACAGAGCAACGCTGCGTTGAAATTTTGATCCCCCGGGATACGAACCCGTCACCCGGACAACGGAGATTGGAGCTGGTAATACCAGTTCAGCCACTTGCGGTGAGAATTTTTACAAACAACATTAGTGATAGGTTTCTACTGTCTAGGTAGGTACCATCGCAGCTACTATTTCCGCAGTGTACATCATCCTAATTGGCGTTTTCTTATTAAGAATAAACGCATTACTAAGTATGGGACGCTTTGCCGCCAGATATACAGATGATATCATCAAGACGATCGGAAGTTGGTGAATGCGAAAAACTGAGGATCGAATTTTATGGAAGACACTGGGGAAGGACTATATCCTGAAATGGATTAACAAAGGCTAATGATGATGATGTATTACTTACTATTGAGGTATAAGTTTATCTCGTGTCGTCCAGCAACGAATAAGAAAAACTCTATACCTTTATTTTTTTTATTACATCATTATCTCTTATAGCATTGTGAAGGATTGAGGAGAATTATATATCCTGTCAAGGAACCTAAACGGCTATTTATTTATTTATTCATTCATACATAACGTTGTAACAAAAGGGGAAACAAAAGGCCTCCGTCGTCGCTAACAAAGGCTCCCACGGAGTTTGCTCAGGACTTGCAGCCGGTGCACAGGCGTTCAGAGCTATCTGGGCCGAATCACAAAGCGAAAGAAAGTCCATTGTGAGGAGGACTAGGAAAAAACAGAGGTTTATTTGACTAATACCCTCACAGTCGCATCACCGACCTCTTTCTTTTCCCCTTCACGTTATATCGAATGTAACAACTTAGCTACTTATTATTTTATATTATTATATTATTATGGTAAGTGATACGCCCGCCCGAAACACGTGGTGACAGTTGGATAGATATATACTGCACCACGCTGTGCTCGTCGCCTTGACGCATATGTTAACTCTCGCTACCTTAGTCATTTCATTAGGTACAACGCCTTTTAAACCGGATAACAGTAATGTTTGCACACTATTGTATAGCGATAGAAATAGACGCCGCGGTGGAAACTACTTGGACGGTCTCCGGGAACAGTAAATATCTTTAACTGTTAAAATAATAAAAAAATAGTATTTTCCGCCCAACATCTAGCGGAGCCCAAGTCAACCTCACCTGCACGCGGTGCACCCTGCTGAATAACAGACGAGTCTCTGACCACCCACCAACCCGCACTGGGCTAGAGTGGTGGGTTACGGCTCAATTTCCCTCAGTGAACTCTGACAAACGACGTGGTGTTTGGGGGAGACCTATGTCTAGCAGTGGACCCCTGTCAGCTGATGATGACGACGATAATGAAAATAACAAATGTGTTATTTAATATTAGATATAATACTTTAAAATACTTGAAATATTTTTACTAACCGATATGACGGAACTTGTCGACGAAATCGACCATAGCTTTCGCCCAAGCCATCTTCTTAGCAGCGTCCAATAACCCCATACATGGCTCAATCACCCCGCTGTGAACACCCAAGCAGTACTCCTCCAGACCCTCGCACTCCATACTACACTTCCTAGCGTCAAACTCTTCCAAAAACCAACTGTTCTCTATGGAAACGCTGAACAGACCATCTAAATAAGGTTTCAGAACCGGTCCCAAATATTTCTTATCCTCCTTTGCGCCTTTGTGCAACCAGAGCAGAACGTTCTTCATGAGGTTAGTATCTGTGAGTTCTTCCCTTCTAAGTTCTGGATCCCGTCTGGCTGCGTCTATCAGGCAGGCTGATGAAGCGTCGTAGTAATCCTTAAGTTTGTTCCATTTCTTAGACCTGGTTCAAAGAAAAACTATGACATACTTAAGCTCTAAAAGTGTTCTTTAAAATCTCTAGAAAAAGTTATTCAGAAAACTCGGATTGTATAGTATACCTTTGTTTACTGTTATACGATAATATTTACTAATACATAGCTCTCTTTTAAGATCGTCATTGAGACTATGAGACTTAATAAATAATTTGGACATTAGGGGTGTAAGGGTTCCCGCACAACTCGCGGGATCCAAGCCAACCTGATCTGCACGTGGTGCACCCTGCTAATCAACAAACGAGGCTCTGACTCCCACCAACCCGCATTAGGACAGCGTGGAGAGAAACGGCCCGTATCCCCCCCACATAAAATCTTACAAACGAAAATCGCGTTAAGCTACTGGATGCGGCAAACGCAAGACCAATCGATGTGGAGGTCTCTGGGAAAAGTCTATGTCCAGCAGTGGACTACTATTGGCTGATAATGATTTGGACTACTATTATATATTGTCCAAGTGTACCTGTAAATAGTCAGCTCTCTGTCAAACTCTCCGAAATGTTTGGTGTGATGAGCGTTCAGATAGGCATCTCTGGCTTGATCCAACATAATGGCGAGAATATGGATCAGATCTTCGATAGACTCCCGATGCTGAGATGTTGCTTGGATGAGGTTTACTTTAAATATATTTTGATTTTCCTAAAACAGAAAACTTTATTGGTTTTACGACGGAGTATGGCTATAATTACATTTGAAGGCTTTCAGGGTAGGACACTACTCGCTATTTATGAAGAGGAGCAGGTGTCTAATTGCATACTACGAGTATTGGATACCTTCATAACATTTATTAGTATCACGATAAGATGTACTAGATTTATGTATAATCTGTGTCAATCTAAAAACCACGTTGTTATTACTGTTATTACTGGGTAGGATTTGGGAAACTCTGCCACATCCTCACCTCGCAAATATCCCAATGTCACAAGACGAAAATCTGTAACCAGTGCCTCCTCCCTACCCTCACTTACGGCGCAGAGACATGGCACCTGACCATCGAGCTGGTCCACCGATTCAAAGTAGCACAGCGAGCGACGGAGAGAGCTAAACTTGGTATTTCTCTAAGGGACTAAATCCGGAACGAAGAAATTCAACGGAGAATTAAAGGTGTCGAAGTAGCTCTCAACATCTGCAAGCTGAACTGGCAGTGGACCGGCCATGACTTTCGTGTCAATGACGGCCGATGGGGGAGGAAAGTCTGGGAGTGGAGGCCGTGTACAGGTCGCAGAAGTGTGGAACGCCCTCCCTCCCAATGGACCGACGACATCATCAAGGCGGTCGGAAGTGAATTGATGCAAAAAGCTGAGGATCCATTTCGTGGAAAACACTGGGAAAGGTCTATATCCAGCAGTGGATAAACAAAGGATGGGTAATGATGACGATGACGTTACTATTCTTCTAAACGAATCTTTGCTGTCATCATCATCATCAGCCGATAGTGTACTTTTTAGCTTGAAACTTTAAGTTTACGCCATCATAGGCGCTGGCATTACATTTTGCGACTTATTTATTCACACCCAGCGGTTTCTCGCCTCCTCCACCAGATCGTCAATCCGTTGACTTTGGAACACCTTCCAACATTAAGTCTACAACTTGCTTAACACAAACTTACGTAAAGCATTAAATTCTTGCACTTGAGCAACTCATGCGCAACTCGACTCGAGTAACGTAGCTGCCGCTTGCTGTAGCTCTGCGCGGTGACGGAGGACCTCGCCTCCCTGTTCATACTCTCCCATCGGCTGAACAGAGCTGTCTCTAATGACTCCGAACGTGTTTTAGGAATCTCCTCACCAGCTAAAAAAATTACTATCAACATGAGCTACAACTGTGTCCCATTACCATCCATTAGCTCCATCCACATCCATTATGGAGTTCAGTGACACATTCTAAAGAATTATATGTATAAAGGTAAAGTAACTTACCGGCCAAGGAGTGAAGGTATTCTAGGCAGTGTCTGATGCAGGCTGCGTCGGGCGTCCAGTCTCCGTTCCTAGTGCCGCGTCGAGTGAGCGCAGCGCGCTCCACCGGAAATACGAACCCCGCTGATCCGCCGCGCTCGCAAACATGCAGCAGCCTACCAAGAATACGAAGATCCAAAAAATATTAGGAATCATTATCATAATGAATAAAGATTTATGAGATATTTAGAAGTTCTATGGCGAATAAATAATAATAGTGTTGGCAGACCCTCGACCAGGTGGTCCGACATTCTGGTGAAGGTTGCGTGAAGTAACTGGATGCGGGCAGCGCAGGATCGAGCGATGTGGAGATCTTTGGGGGAAGTCTATGTCCAGCGGTAGACGTCTATTGGTCCATAATGATGATGATGACGGTAACCAATAAAAGAACAAACTTTCTCGCGCTCTCTGGTGTTAACTGATATATCACCCCATTCTAGGGTTAGTTTCTATTTAGCGCCCTGTGCACCTTTACTTAAGATTGGTATGAGGGGTAAAGTGTGCATATCACCTTGACCGACCTTATTGTCGATATACTGAACGCGTCTAACTGCAGCAGCGGGTAATGGCAGCTATGGTGCTCCCTGCTACGCAACTGACGAGGCTATGATGATTGATCAGCGATGGTATAATCATCTACTTCCACAGCTTGTTGTCTGTACAAGAGAAGAATCATCATCATCATCATCATCAGCCGATAGACGTGCACTGCTGGACATAGACCTCCCCAAAAGATTACCACATCGATTGGACCCGAGTGTCTCGCATCCAATGGGTTCCCGTAATTCTCACCAGATCGTCGGTCCACCTTATGGGAGGCCTCGCAAAGCTACGTGTACCTGTACGCGGGCGTCACTCGAGGACCTCACTGACACATCGGCCGCCAGTCCTTCGAGCAATGTGCCCTACCCGCTGCTACTTAAGTTTAGCAATTCTTTGGACTATTTCGGTGACGCCTAGTTCTTCTGCAGAGAAGAATCCACAGAGACTAAATTCACAAATAAACCATTGAAGATCTAGCGGAAAAAATAACAGAAGACCACTGCGTACAGCGAAGATGATGCCGTCGTCTGTGCCAACACAACCACTCTGCCAAGAATGCACAACTTATAAAAGAACATCCAAAGTCGTAATAAGCTAGCACCTTATAAACAACACATTACTCCTACTCACGAGTCCAGGACGAGAAGGAGATGGTGTGAAGCGTGAGTCGCCGCGAAACACCTCATAGCTGTAGACTGGAGCTGGGAGCAGCGCAGCAGACGCCGGCGCAGCGCACACGACACCATGTAACGGCTCAACAGCCGACTGGAACCCTTAATACGAAGACAGCAACTGTTCTATTACAAACAATTGATCTGGTGGCAGGTTACTAATGCGCTAGACCCTCCCATCAGGCAAGCAGTGTACAAACATTACTGATTTTGTATTACAAGAATTAGAAAGTTACCGGAAAGCCTTCATAGGTCTACGGATTATGACCCTCAATGTGCTGCTGTGGACAAATTCTAACTACCGAATTATTTTATGAATATCAACTGATAAACATCAGGGATATCTCACGGCTCCCTTTATTTTCTTCTGTCATCCATCATTTACATCTTGTATTCATAATTATTAAGAACCAATAAACACGAACCTGATAAAATCCTTCCCTCATATTATCAACAAGAGCATTTAGGGCTCCTGCCACTCTGGCCACAGTCGACAGGTCAGAGAGATGCGAGTCCAGCACTGCCTCGAGCGAGGGCTGCCACAGCTGCCACAACACCCCGCGTTCGTTGCACGTGATGGTGGATGGTGGGCCTACAGCCGTCGCATAGTAACCCTGGAGAAGAAATATGTTACTGTATTTTTATTATTAGAATATATATAGTTTAATAGATTACTCACAGGCTAAAAATATTCACATTTGTAAAGCAAAGAATAAAGAAGTTATCCCAATTCAGTTTGTTTGATCTCTTGGAAACGCACGGGTTCAGTCTCCGTTAGCTCGAGGAGAAGGAAAAGATCGAGAGAAAACCGGCATGTTCCAAGCACCAGTTTCTGTCGACATGTAACATCGAGCAACCTGCTGAAAACAAGCTTGAAACTCTTTATTCTCATTAACTATAGTTCATAAGCTGTTTCCATTCCCTGGCAGAGCTGTAACTAGTGAAACACAGGCAAGGTTACCATGATGATGAGAGATTCGTCATGTGCAGTTCTCACGCTAATTTTTTACGAGCAGACTTATTAAAAGAATAATAAACAATAATTTGTTTGAGCCAGGTTCGAACCTGGATCTATCCAGCATGATGGACTGCGAATATTTAGCCAATGAATTTTGAGCTGACTGAAGGCTTCAACAATGTCTATCATATGATAAATTCTCTTGAATGAGTCCTTTCCATTTTCTGTTCTTTCTTATATAGCAGTATTACCTCCTGAGCGGCAGTGTAGTGGAGTAAGGCCATGGGATGTGTCAGGGGTACCCTGACGCTGCAGGCGCCGGTGCTGCAGCCGCCGACTCGCACACCCAGCATCAGCTTCGCCTCTGCCTCCCCAGCGCCCACCCGCACCATCACCCATGCCGCACCCTCCACTATAGCGAGACGACGCTCCATACTCTTCTGTTGCGATACTGTCACACGTAATAACAAAAACATAAAATTCCTTTATTTATGACTTCAATATCATCATGATGAAGCTCTCCATCATGTGCTCGTCCATAATACTCCAGCTTTCGGATGTTAGCAATCGGAGTAGTGCGCTGCTGTTATAGCGGCACATTTACAACGTGAGGGAGGAATCTAATCAGGCCAAGCTTCTGTTTGAAGTAGGCACCTCACGATTATGAGCCAGACACAAGGAATTGAAAAACCCATAGCGAAAATCAAACTCCACAAGATGTGGCTCCGGAATAGCACCAGATTTCTCGTAAGAAGTTGGCAAGTTTTATGAATGATCTTGACTACATTAGAAAAAAGAATTATTACTTTGTCTAATAAATCTTTTATCTGCCGTATACAGATGATTAGGGAAGTATATATATTATAAAACCTATTTTTATTATATATATATATGTGTATATATATACATACGTTCGGCAATCACGTGAAAACTAGTGAACGTATCGAAACGGGGACATGAGCTATTGGGGAGTAACTGGTCCCGCACATCAACCCACGAGAGCCAAGCCAACCTCACCTGCTTATAGTGCTCGGCGATACAAGCAGCACAAGTCTGATCAATTTGGGAATATCTGGATCATCAGCAGTAGACGTCTATCGGCTGATGATGATGACGATATACGCTATTTATTTAATTTTATTTGTGATTAAGTTTTATAAACATTTTCATTTGGTATTACTTACGCGGTTGCTATAAAACGTTATTTGCGGTTGCGGTTGCTCTCAAGGCATATTTCAAGACCAATTCTGTACTCCGGCCCACAAGGCGGGCTGGGAACAGCTAGTATTTATGTATGTAAGCACTAAACTTAACTGTTACTAACTCTACAATATGTAAATAAGAATGACATCAAAACTTTCAGTTCTCTAACGAGAACACGACCTGCAAACTGGTTTACAGTTCGGAATACGCGGCTGTAAAACCAAAGTTACGGCACAAAGTTCAACTATGTTACTTGTGAACTTAACACACGATATTGTAATGTACATTGCTACATATTATATATATATGTATATATGTACCTAGTCCGATCATGTTCCGTTACAAATGAAAATGCATTTTTTTATGAAGTAATGTCTTTATCTTTATTAGTCTTAACGTAAAATAAAAAAAAATATTCCATCCGAAATGGCCACCTTTGGATTTTATTCTGTTTGGACACGTATCACGAACCTATGGATTTACGCACTGTCTCCAAGGGAAATTTCCACCACCGCCACTACTTGCTCTAAAGATTTTTGAAGAGACTCAATGTCGCCGTGTCGTTTAGAGCAGCAGCAGGCCATGTCCTCTAAAACTGACCCTAATTTGAAGTGTAAAGGTTTAAGGTCTGGGCTAGATGAGGGCCAGTCTTCAGCTCTTATAAAGTCCGGAACGTGGGCTTCAAGCCAGGCTTGGCTAGTGCCTTGTGACCAGGTGCAGGGTCCTGCTAGAAAGTCACCACCACGGCACCATCACTGACGCAGCATGATGACCATGACCACGTTATACCTTTCCGACCGCCACCACTTGAGCAGCTTCTTTAGAACTGCGTGCGTACACTTTATCATTTTGCTTATTGTAGTGTTCTTCAATCGTGAAAATGTTTTCATCGCTAAACAGGATATTTCTGTGACTTTCACCTGCCTGTTGTATCGCGACAGAAGGTTCGATCCACTCCATCCATCTCTAATTGTAAACTTTGATTTAGTGCATGTCCTGTATATCGACAGTGACCTGATTGATAAGCACCGAGCACCGAGCTGCAAGTCTTGGTTTATTATACGCGATACGCGACAGTCCTAGCGGGAATCTTCATTACTTTGATAAGATTTTTTGCTTCCTAATGGAGTTTCCACGAATTCTGGCTTTGACAGCATTAATAGCTTTTGTAGCTTTGTAACAGCTGTAACAGAACGCGGCCGCGATCATATTCCAGACACTTCAAAGACTTGGTATCAGCCCAGCCGTATGTTCGTATATCGACAGATTCAACAACACTTCTTCTGTCGAAGACCAGAAAAGACCGGTATATATATCAAGCAATCGATATTTGTATCGGTGTAACTTAATCCATGTTATCTAACAACAAGAATAAATGCCTAATAAGTACAACATATTTTTTTTTTCAATCAAGCCTCAAAACGACCGAAACCTTCTCCTTATGGTAATTAATACGCCCGAACATAACAACGCATCACTAATTAGGATGCTCAATACTGCACCACGTTACGCTCATTATCATCATGATCATCATCAGCCGATAGACGTCCACTGCTGGACATAGGCCTCACCCAAAGATCTCCACACCAATCGATCCTGCGCTGCTCGCATCCAGCTGCTTCCCGCAACCTTCACCAACATTACACTCATCGCCTGCGATATAAGACGTTGAGTCTCACTCTTACCCCAGAGTCTTACCCCAGTAATTACAATAGCTACAGAACCCTTCAATCTGGGATACAGTAATAGCTGCACAATACTGTTTTTCAGTTACACTAGGCACAGCGGTGGTACCTACCTGGACGGTCTCTGAAAGCAGAGACCTACCACCAGTGAGTCAAGTATTTTAAAATATCTATAAGAATATACATATCTACTAAGAAAATTTTGCATGCACTAAATGGCATTAAAATAATAAATACTAAGTCTAGAATGGAGATAAAAAATTTAATAGACATTTTGAAATAAGTTTATTGAACAATATTAAAATTGGTTAATTCATTTATAAGGTTCAAAGCTACAAACGACTAAAAAGGTGGTCGAGTTCGCAGGCTTTAAAGGTCTCATGCTCTTATGTTGACCATGTCACAGCGCGGGTGATGAAGAGCAATACGTCCCTCGTAAAGTAAAAAAAGTATTTTAACCCATATACTTCTGTTAATTTGAAATTTTTATGCATGTTATAATATAAAATATTTAATCATCTATGATCATGATCGCCGTCCGATAGATGACCACTGCTGTAAATAGGTGTATTCACGTTTAGTAGTAGAGTACATTACCTGCCTCTAAGTAGCAGTAGCGGTGCGGGCGCGCGTACGCGGCCGCGCATGCGCACACCGCCCGCGACGTCCCGGTCCCCGCTCGCCCCGCGCCGCGCCCCGCGCCCCGGCCGCACCGCGCCGCAAGCTGCACCCAGCGCTCCACCACCTTGTCCCTGCGCACGGTCGGTTCCTTAAGGAGCGCTTTCACCAACAACAACAACACCATCGTACTAGGCCTCATTTAATTTCGATATATATAATTACCTAAAATAGTTACGGTGAAAAGCGGGCTTAAATTTCATCGTACCTCATAATATAATTAATTAGAAGAAATAGTGTTTAAATACAAAACTTTACATTCTCTTATTTCTTTAATTTTTTTTTACTCGATTAAGGAGTAATATTAAACATTCACCTCAACTCACATTGTGTTTTCTTCCAGCTAACCTTTACCTAGAAGAGTAAAGCTTGTGTGGACTACTTCACGTGCATTAACTGATCAATATAAGTAGAGAATGAACAGCAACAAAAGTAAAAAATTAATAAAAGAATTGTGTGTAAAAATTAGAAAAATTTCAGTCAATGTTTGATTTCAGTGAAGACATTGTGCAAAAGCATAGACAAATTGTACACTAGTTTTTCTTATTTCCAACCTGCACAAGTATCCGCTCGAGGTTAGAAACTCGGCCCACTTGTCGGCTTCGCTGCCCGTCAGCTTGATCTTGCCGTAGCCAGCGGGACCGTCCAGCAAGCGGCACTCCTCGCAGTCTGCGTTAAGGGCGGGCAGAGAGTCCAGTGTCACCAGGTACTCTAGGGACCTCGAACGTACCTGACATTACAAATTTCTATATATCGCTATACAAAGGAATTGCTCTCCTCGAAAGCCTGCAACAAACGGACTCTTGAGAACTATGAGCTGTGGAGTAAATATTTCATCAAACATTTTAATTGGTAAGGCTACATAAGTATCCGGTTTCATCATCATGAGGTGCCTTTTCCAAAATGAAGTTTGGCGATCGGATTGACAAAACTAATCCGGTCTTTTTTTTATTCAACGAAGCGACGGGACCAGCGGGACGTTCACCATAACATGGTGCCACTTAAGACGTTATACACTGCACCACGTTGTGCTCGTCGCCTTGAAATATAAGATGTTGAATCCCGTTAACCCAGTAATTAAACTAAGTACAACGCCCTCCAAACCGGAACACAGTAATGTTTCCAGAGTAGAGTACTGTTTGGCGACAGAAACAGGCGCTTCGATGATATCTACTTAGACGGTCTCCGGCAATAGAGACCTACGACCAATAAGTTTTAACTCTTCAGCTCTTCAACTCATGGTATTTAATCCCACTCCACTCCTTTACATCACGTCCAAAGTCAAAGTTTTATGATCATATCAAAATATGTCTTGAAAGAACCAAAATGAAATTCACTTTCTTGTGCCTATGCAGTGCGATGAGGTGGCAGCATCTGAACCTGGGATCCCCCTGCCCCGCTCCGTCAACGATGCGCTGCACTATCCCCTCCACCACGCTCTCCATCTCCGTTGACATATGACCTACGGCAGTTACACATATAAATATATTTAGAAAACTGCAAACAATTAAAAACTCACTCCACTGCTGGTAGGTCTTTGCAGCCGGAGACCTTCTGGGTAGGTACCACCTTCTCCTATTGCAGCTACTAAACAGTGCTGTGCAAACATTACTGTGTTCCGATTTGAAGTGCGATGGGGCTAGTGTTATTACTGGGGTAACGACACTTAACATCTTATGTATCATGGAGACGAGCACAATGTGGTGTTGTGTATAACGTCCTGACTAGCGCCTCCTTGTTTTTTTCCTAAGAAGAATGAGACGACCAGGTCGTTCACCTGATCGTAATTATAACGATATACTTTGTGCTTGTTTCTTGGAGACATAAGTCTGGCTACTCCAGTGAGTTCGCTAGCTACTTCACCCTTTCAACTGGAACACGGTAATATTACTACGCAGCTGTTCGGCGGCAGAAATAAGAGCTGCTGTGGTACCTGCTTAGTATCTGGTGAGACATCCACCACCAGCAAGAAGATATTTTAACCGACACCCAAAGAGATGCAACTAAGTTAAAAATAAGTACAAGTATTCCGTGACACAGCATTAATCACGATGTACCATAATAACTCATTACGGTAATCACCTTGGCCCTCGCGATTACTTTGTCTAGTAAGATCTCAGTCACGAGTTGTGTACGTCTTTGCATATCATTACATAGTAAATTGACTGCTTATTGAATAGTAAACAGTTCCCATTGACATACATTTTACTAAAGCAGTTCTATAAGTTTTTACCGGATACCAACCGAGCAACATAGTATAACATTTACAATCAAGTTACTTCTTTGGTCTCTGTTGCCGTAGTCCCAAGTATTATGTGAGATTCCTCATCATCATCAGTCCACAGATGTTCATAACTGAACAAAGAGCTCTCTTAGAAATCTCAACTCTATCCTGTGCTGCCCAGATCCAGAGATTTCCCTCATCTTACTTTACTGGTAGGTCTCTGCTGCCGGAGACAGTCAAGCTGGATACCACCGCAGCGCCTATTGCAGCCGACAAACCGTAGTATGCAAACATTACTGTGTTCCGGTTTGAAGGGCGCTGTAGCTATTGTAATTACTGGGACGAGACTCGACATTTATGTCTCAGGCGACGAGCACAATTTGGTGCTGTGTATATCATCCTTATGAGCTGGCGTATCACTTACCATCACGTGAACGTCTTGCTCGTCTCGTCGCTTTGTCGTATCAAAAAAAGTTACTACGTTCCTTACTAAATGTTTTTGTAGTAAAACCGGTGGAACTAGAGACTCCATCTTCTGATGAATACAACAGTGAGGTATCAGTATATATACACTTATTACTGATAATGTGATTCACAAATACATTGCTTACCTTTCTGGTCTTCATCATACAACATATCCACGTGGGAATTGAGGGCACGAAGTTGGTTGACAGAGAACCGAAGACCGGAAGTCGGTAGACGAAGGTCTGTGCCTGGATTCTCAGCAACTAAACCCGATGCTCCGGACCCCATTGCTGTTCACAATCCAATTATTCCACTGCAACCGAACAGAAGATATATCTGATGATAGGTCATTGTTCGTGGGCCGTCTAGGTACCACCGCAGCTCCTATTGCAGCCGACAAACAGCAGTACGCTATCATTACTGTGTTCCGGTTTGAAGGACGCTATAGCTTGTGTAATTATTGGAGTAACGATTTTTTTTACTTTCAACATCAATATATTTAACATCATCTACCAACCCGCCGTTGGACAGCGTGGTGGATAAATGGTCTTGATTATCTCTTTGTGAGTGAATTACATGTATCCCAATAGTGGGATATTAAAAAGGCTGTTTTTTTATATATTAAGAAGCAACGAACGGGCGGGACGATCACCTAATGGTAAGTTATACGCCTGCCCATAACAACGTGACGCTAGTTAGGATGGTACACACTGCACAACATGTGTATCAGGTGAACCTCTTGCTCCTTTAGTTAGAATAAAGAAGATTAGATATTTCTTCCAGTAACTTCTCTCTCCATAACTCTTTACCTCAGTACCTGGAGATAAGTAGAGTAGATAATTTCCTTCTAGTCCTGTAGTTTTGGGCTAGTAAGAATAGGACTAAGGTAAACCCTGCCTGTCGTAGAAGGCGACTGAAAGGGTCTAGGAGTTTCGCGGGCCTCGAGGGTGGGGGCCTTATCGCTCAACAAGCGAACCTGCGTGGGACAGCGAATGGCTCAGCGATGGTGCCTAGGAGGGTTAGGCTCCTCCTCAGAGACGGGTAACACAAAGTGTAGAGAGGCACCGGTGCGTTCTGCAAGAGATCCCGAAGCCTCTCCGAATGCACTGATGCAGACCACCGAGGAAAGTTTTAGTGAGTAAGAATCTCACATAACCCAGACTTCCCCCCAGAAGTAAAGTACTTTCGAACTTTTCCCACTCAATACCAATGAAAAATTCCTTCTAGATAGACCCAAACAATAAAAATTACCTGTAATCAGTTCCAGTTACGGTTAAAGCGTATATCAAAAATCGATTATCGATAAAGATCAAGATCGCGCGATGTTCGGCCTAAGTGGAAACTGCGCCGATTGTCCGGCTTCCGGCGGAAGTGCCTTTATGTGCCGCCGGTCATGCGCACAGGTGGCCGTGAGGGGTGCGGTATACCTTTACCCAGCCCAAACGCAAATATTATAATGGATTTGTTTGGATGCGATTTTGGTATTCAATGGATCACTGTGGAAAACGTTTTATTTTATAGTTAGCTAGTGAAATTACTGAGGTAATGAGACTTATCTTATTTTTACTGACAGCGCTTATTGCAGCCGCCAAACAGCAGTGTGCAAACATTACTGTGGTCCGGTTTGAACTGACTCAACATCGTACCCCGACGAGCGCAATGAGGTCCAGTATATCCATCTGGGGTGTAAGGGGTCCCGCACAACAATTCACAGGGCCCAAGCCAACCTCGCCTGCTCGTAGTGCACCCTGCTAATCAACAAACGAGGCTCTGGCTCCCACTAACTCGCTTTGGGCCAGCGTGGTAGGAAATTGACCAAATCCCCCCCCCTCCCATATGAACCCTTGCAAACGACGACCCCTAGTGCCCGGCGGTACCGGAAGCCATGCTAACTGTATGGAGAGTTCTTTAAGGGAGACCTGTGACCAGCTATGGATATCTACCGGATGATGATGATTATGATATCTATCCTAACTAGCGCCACGTTATGGGCGGGCGTATCACTTACCATCAAATGACGCTTGTTTGTGTAAAAAAACTACTTAAAACTACGAGCACAACTTGATGCAGTGCATATCATTCTAACTGACCCTATGTTATGAGCAGGCGTATTACTTACCACCAGGCGATCGTCTCGTCGCTTTCTACATATCCATTTTGTGTTATAGTTACAGATAGCTAAATACAGCGTTATATAGATACAGCCGCGTAGAAAGCTTTAAAATAGGTTAATGAGGTACATAAGTGCGCGGATTACGCGTGATCAGCTCTCGTGTGCCGCCCTGAGGAAAAATACATTGCACGACGCACACCAGCTACTCCATTAATGATCCAACCTGATACTTGACATACGAGGAGTTTTACCCAAAAAAAATTAACAGCAATGTTTGATTATTATGACCATCGTCTAGTAATCTTTACTGGTACTCTGTTGCCGGAGACCGTCTAAGTACCGTCGCAGCGCCTGTCGCAGCCGACACACAGTACTATGCAAATATTACTGTGTTCCGGTTTGAAGGGAATATCAATGCTCTACGTCATATGTCTCAAGCGACGAGCGTAATGTGGTGCTGTGTATATCATTCTAACTAGCGCCACGTTGTTATGGGCGGGCGTATGACTTACCATCGGATGAACGTCTCGCTTATCTCGTCGTTTAATTACATAAAAAAGAGCCTTTTCCTCTGCAAATAAAAAATGTATTCCTTCAATCATGCCTTAAGTATTTAACACAGTATAACAAAAAGATGATATATTCTTTTACTGGTGGTAGTGTGTCCGTTGCCGGAGACCATCTAAATACCACCGCAGCGCCTATCACAGCCGAAAAAGAGTACAGTGTAGATATTATTTTGTTCCGGTTTAAAGGGCGCTGTAGTTAGTGTAATGTAATGTAGTGTAATTGCTCGGGTAACGAGATTCTACGGCATATGTCTTAAGTGACCAGCGCAATGTGGCGCTGTGTATAACTTCCTAACTAGCGCCATGTTGTTATGAGCCATGTATCACTTACCATCGAGTGAACGTCCCAATCGCATCGTCGCTTCATACAATAAAAAAAAATTATCTAAAGCAGGCTGCAATAGCAAATTACCATTACGTCATTCCCAATAACATTAGATCATAAAAAAGATCAAAGTAAATCCCCATTACAACAATAGCAAGACGGTAAAGCGACGGTCGCACTGTCACCGTCCGCGGCGCGCTAACAAATCACCACAATTACCGTCGGTGGCGATGACGCGCCGTTTACGACGCGGACAGTGGAATGGTGGAAGGTCACCAGCCACTGGCTCGTGACGCGCCAAATTCACTAAACGTTCAGTTAATAATGCGATTGTGGACGTTAACAACATGTGCCATTCACAACGCGATCCTTTCGTACACTAGTTACTATCAGGGCTTTGCTCGGTTTGCTTTATTTCAAATTAGTAGTTTTTTTTTTATATATACAATTAAGCAACAAGACGAGCAGGACATTCACCTGATGGTAAATGATACGCGCGCTCATATCAATGTGCTACTAATTAGTATGTTTTAAACTTTACCAGCACGAGATGTAAAGGATCCCGCACAACAACTCACGGGACCCAAGCCAACCATGCTCGTGGTGCACCCTGCTAATCAACAAACGAGGCTCTGACTCCCACCAACCCAAATGGCCCAAATCCTCCCACATGAACCCCTACATACGACAACCCCTAGTGCCCAGCGGTACCGGATGCTATGTTGACTGTATATAGACATCTTTGGGGGAGACCTATATCCAGCAGTGGACGTCTATCGGCTGATGATTGAACTTTAACCCATTGCACTAATCACCTGACATATAAAATGTTGTGTTTCGTTACACCAATAATTACACTGGCTACAACGCCCTTCAAACACACAGTAATGCTACTGTTTGTCGGCTGCAATACGCGCAGCGGTGGTACCCGGACGGTCTCCGGCAACAGAGACCTACCACCAGTGAACACATCAATATATATCCAAGTTATTAAACAGTAAAGGGAAATTTCTAGTAAAATAATAAAAATCCACTTTTTCACTTGTAACCTTTTGATAAAAAGTTAATTCACTTAAACCTTGTAGGATCAGCACTAGTTGAATAGATATGATATTTTTTATTCCTCTCAATGAAGGTTGTACTACCTTTTTTTGTTATTCAACGTTTAGTGTTCACGATGGTTTTAATTTTATTTTTAACTAGTTGCACCCCACCAGCTTCGCTGGCCCTAACTCCCAGTAACTCACTTTGAGGAAACAAATTCATAAAATCCGCTCTTAGCTGCCATATACTCGGCAAAAGTAATATTCCCACCGATCTGAAGGGACGCTGTAGCTAGTGTAATGACTGCATGAGACTTAAAATCTTTTGTCTCAAAGGGATGAGCGCAGTTTGTGCAGTATATATCATCCTAACTAGCGCTACGTTTTGAGTAAGCGTATAACTTACCATCAGATGAAGGTCCTATTAGTCTCGTCACTCAATAGTATAAAAAAACAGTATTTTTTTCTATTTTAGAATTCGCGTTTAGAAATCTCCAACGTGTTTATTATCTGTGACACTATTATATGTGTAATTGTTCATTGTTGTATTCTCATTTAAATGTACCAGAGCGACGGTAAGCTGAGATGAGTGCTAATGTGTTATGAATTATGATTTGTTACACCATAGACTTTTATTGATCTCTTATGATTTATTGACTTTTTATGAATAAATTAAAAAAAAATGGTGGTAGGTCTCTGTGGCCGGAGACCGTTTAGGTAGGTTCTACCGCAGCGCCTATTTCCGCCTCCAAATAGTAGTGTGCAAACATTACCGTATAACGATTTAAAGAGACGCTGTAGCTAGTGTAATACCGGGGTAATGAGACTGAACATCTTGTTTTAGACAACAAGCGCAATGTAGTACAGTATATATCATCCTAACTAGTGTGATATTTTTATGAGCAAGCGTATAACTTACCATCAGGTGAACGTCCCGTCGCTTATAATTATTTTTAATTTACTTTTTATTTTTTAATGAAAATATTATTGTTTTCCAATACCATACCATAAATCTAATAATCTCCAAAAAAAAAATTTGGTCTCTTCCTTTCTAGACTCAGAGTTTTTCAAATTACACCAATTGTATAACAAAAAAAAAACAAAAAATATCCTCACCTGTTAAACTTCAAAATTAATTCATGAAACAGCAACAATTAAAATTAAAACTAGCGGGAGAATAAAGATTTCATTTTTGTTGAAACGTCAGTTTTGCCGCGCGATTTATCTTTTTTTTTATATAAGCAATGACAATGAAGCGTACAGGCCGGCGCGGGCCGCGGCGCGGCGGCGAGTGTCCGCGCGCTCGGCGGCGGCTCGGAGGGGGCTCGGAGGGGGCGGCAGGACGGAAGCACGTTACTCGCACACCTATTGTACGGCACGAGCGCTGCGAACTGTGCTCCCTATTAGTTTTTCATTATCATCGTATACGTATCTTTGTTAAAACCTTAGCGGTTAATTAAGACTTATTGATAGCCTTTTCAGTTTCGAACATATTTTCAAATATAATCATATCAACCGTTTCACGTCCACTGCTGGACGTATAGGGTGGCGCAAAAGTAATCCTCCTATCAGAAAATGCTATAAATTTTGCCTTGATGTAAAAAAATTAAAAGACCAAATAAAAATAATCCACAAGAAGAATCAAAGTTTTTCATATTTTTTTTTAAATTACAGTTAAAAAACATCTGAAGGTTATTTTTGCGCCACCTTGTATGTAATTTAAAAAAAAATATGAAAAACTTTGATTCTTCTTGTGGATTATTTTTATTTGGTCTTTTAATTTTTTTACATCAAGGCAAAATTTATAGCATTTTCTGATAGGAGGATTACTTTTGCGACACTCTATAGATCTCTTGTATTGTGTTCCGGAAAACGCGCTCTTACGCTGTTTACTGTTTTTAAAATATAATATCGCGTACTATTATGTCAACGAACCGTCATATTAAAAACATAATATATATATATTTACTACCGTCTATATAGGTATCACCGCAATACTTATTTCTGCCGCCAAATAGTACTGTGCTCCAGTTTGAAGGGCGCTATAGCTAGTGTTATTATTGGAGTGACCTAACAACGTCTTGTCTCAGACGACGAGCGTAATGTGGTGCAGTATATATCATCTTAGCTAGCGCCACGTTGTTATGGTATAAATAATTCAGATATTTTTTTAATTTGACAAAGCGACGTTTCCTTATAACGTCAATGGTTAGAATATTATACACAGCATCACAGTGTGCACGTGGCTTGATATATAAGTTGTCTCTATACATCAATGATTTCACTAGCTACATCGATCGCTCTTCCAACCCAAGCACAGTAACATTTATAAACTAAGTATCTAATGTTTTTTAAGAGGGTAGAGGGCAGTAGCTCCATGCCAAGACGTGGTGTCAGTCAACAGGGCCTCTCGCTGTTGAAACAACGGTTGTGTGGAAAAGCGTTCCCGTGGTTCCGGCCAAATGCGCTAAGTGAGAAACCGTGGGGTTTTAGCCGGTGAGAGTCCAGCATAACTCTTCTGTTTCCCAGTATACAAAGCAGGAATTCTACACGATAAAAAAATATCTACTATTAGGTGACAAAAACAATTACCAACAACATTGACGTACCACTTACCACTAGTAAAACAGATATTTCATCATCAGCCGATAGACGTCCACTGAAAAAATTACCACATCGATCGGTCTCGAGTGGCTCGCATCCAGTGGGTTCCTGCGATTCTCACCAGATTGTGGGTCCACCTTGTGGGAGGCCTCCCAACATTACATGTACCAGTACGCGGGCGACACTCGAGGACCTTACTGCGCCGTCGGCCGTCGGTCCTTCGAGCAATGTGCCCTGCCCACTGTCACTTAAGTCTACCAATCATTAGATCTTTCATTAATCAATATTTATTTAAATAATGAATTTAATTATCAAGAATTACTTAAGAAAAGTTGAAGAGGAAATGTTTTTTTTTAACAATTGAGAATAAAACCATTATCCGTCGCTCGGTAACAAAGATCTCCAAAGAAAATTATCAGAATTTGTAAAAATCATGTTACAATGGAAGCCCGACACAACTTTAACAAAAGGCTTATCGAATAGATCTTCGGAACGAGCTCGTCCATTGTTCCTGCCGCGGAGTCGTGTCAGGAATCTTGTTATCGGGAGGCCGGGCTGTTATCAGTAAAGTTTCGTACCATCGCAGACCTCGCGAGCACAAATTAAAAACCTATTAAGGGCGGCCCCACTCCCAAATTCTTGACGCGCTATTTACAATGCACGTAGAGAGGTATTATACATGTTTACCTGAGCATGTATTGTGTAAGAGGGTATGACATTTGTAAGTTATCCTTTTCCCGTATGCTCTACATAAATAAAGGGAAAGAATCCACGAAATTTGAAAGAGGGGATAAATATTATTTTAACAAAGTTTATCATCACCTCTCAGTCCCATACCCTCTTTAAGTGAGGCTGGCGCACTCTCTTTATTACCCCCCAACATGTTCCCGTATTGTCGTGGCGGAGGGGCTCAGTAACCGTGGCGGGGTCGCCCACGGTGAACCGTACAGGAACCTACCCGGCCGGCCCGCAGCGGCCGCTCCAGGTTCGAGCACCGGTTGGATAACTGGAGCCCACCGGAGCGGCCAGGTTGCAGGGGCGGTTCCCTACTGCCCCTTGCAACCGAGGTGGAGTCGGGGAAGGAGTACCCTCTGCGACTAACAACGGGTGGCGGCGGTCCCAAGATCGGATCCGCCGCAGGAAATCGGAAGAGTTTTCTCTCTTGGCTCTCATGGCGTCTAAGTGACGGATTCGGCGGAATCCCTTACCCGCGTGACTGAAAGAGGCCGAGGAGGGGGCGCGCTGTGTTCCGGCGTGCCCTTACAGAGATGGAAAAGGAGGATTCATCCCTCCCTTCCGAGGTGGGGTGCGCAAGCGGCCAACGCCGGCGGGGTCGCGGATGTTTTTTTTTATTTTATTAACGTTTATAACATAATGCTAACGGACGCACACTTTGGAACCAAGGGCCGGTAATGGGGTAATGTCGGACTCAAACCGACTAAAAAGCTTCACCACGATATTCCAATCATTTCCGAAAGAATGCACAAGGGTCACGAGATAACGTCGCCCAGTTCTTCCGCAACCCCCGATCGGCGCTCGGATTGGACGGGCCTGCCTCGGGGAGGGATGTGAAGCACCCCTCCCGATAGAAAATCCCTACGTGATGACGCGTCGGAATACTAGACGCGCCGTCAGATACATCCCGGGAACCTTCTTAAAGTGGGGGCGCAGGGCCGACGGCCCATGTCGGTCGCGACGCCAGGTTCTTCTACCTATGGAGGCAATCGGCAGTCGTACACTCAAACTCGCCCGTTGGCGGTGAGCTGTCTACGCGCTAGGGGTCGCGGATGGTGCGAAAGCATTCCTGTAACCCCGCCATCAAGCGACGAGGAGGAACATCGTCGGGGTTTTAGTCGGTGCAAGTCCGACATAACTTATCGTTGCCTCCGCGAGGACGGGTACGCGCAGGTATTTCCCCCACGTTAATAAAAAAAAAAAAATAACTCTCTTTATTAAGTACCTACCTTGTAGAAACATTGGATATCTGTTCTACATCCACGTAATATCAACACGCTTTGGAAATGCCAGTGATGCAAGTAGAAATGCTGACTAGCAGCAATATTAGATTTATTAAATAATACATTGCTAAATATCATGCGAGGTTTATCCATTAGTTAATTTTCACGGCACTCACGAGATGAAAGAGGATGATACTCTTCTGCTCCATCATCTCCATGCAGCTTAATTGTCTTTTGAGGTTGAATTTTCAATAACTTGGGTTATATAATAGTAGTTATAAAGAAACAATCGTAAAACCTAAATTAACGGTCTTCAAAAACCTTATAAATTATCAAAAGTCAATAGTAGACCCGAACTGGGTAGCCTTGATGGAGCTTTTTCTAATACCTTGATAATCCTTTATTCATCGTCAGGCTTCACCTCGATAGGATTATTACCTAATCTGTCCACAAATATATTTTTTTCATCAAAAATAATTGAGATATGTACTGAAAACGTCTATTCAGATGCAGCTTAATTTCTTCCTGTGTTTTGTAATAAGACAACAGAATGAAAATCCATTGGCTTGATATTTGAAGACTACATTCTTTCTCATCTCTTTTCCAGATTTCATTAGATCAGACGTCATCCCAAAACGCGTTTACTAATATGTTAACTCGCTGCTTCTACAGCTTTACAACAAGAGACATCTTAAATATGGCGTGCCTTTCACTTGAAGACAATTATCAAAGGGTTACCAACAGACACCATGTAACCTGGAGTGATATAATAATATCGTTTAGTAATAATGCATTTAAAGCGGTCACAAAGCGTACTCAGAAAGAGGCCTGTGTCCAGTCAGGGACATGCACTCCTCCTCCCCCAAATAATAATCTCCCAAGTTACCCCAAAAGGTACACAACTATATTTTGACTCTTGATAAATTGGCTAAATTGCTGAACAGCTAAGTCTGTTAGATAAGAAGAGCTTTCGGGTAGAGCAATGCAACTAGACTATCTCGATGACACAAGAGGCTGATTTTTTTTCTTATTTTCTAAGTCGCAGCAGTGTTATTTTAAATTAGAACCTTATGTAATGTAAGGAGTTTCCAAAAACCAACACACGTTTGTACTTGTCTTCTTCTTATGCATAATACTGACTGTCAGTAAAGTTTCCAATAGAATCCAATGTAATTTTTTGGACAAATACGTGGGACACTCAGAAAGTTTTGGGAAACTAAAAAACTAACTTCTATGAAAAAAATATTTTTACTAAGTCTTTTCAAAGAACTCTCCACCAGCAGCTATACAAAGCTTCATCCGTCTGAACTAATTTTCAAAACATTTTTTCCAGTCCACCGCAGACACCTCTTCCACGTCCTTCTCAAACGCTGCTAGCGCGTCGTCCGGCGATGAAAGCTGTACCCCTTTGAGCTGTTTTTTAATTTTAGGGAATAAAAAGAAGTCACACGGAGCCTAATCAGGATTGTAAGGAGGGTATCCCAACACTGTGACCGCTGTGGAGTCCAGGAAGTCCCTCATTTTGATCGCAGAGTGCGCGGGCGCGGTTGTTGTCGTGGTGAAGAAGGACCCCACGGAGCCCGGTGTTCGGTCGCTTGTTGCTCATTGCAGAAAAAACTTCCGGCAGGCATTTTGTGATGTACCATTCGACGTTGATGCTGCGTAGGTATCAAAGTGGAATTGAAATTATGTACCTCGTCGAAGTAAAGAAACTAGCGATCAAAGTTTTCCCTGCGCTCCTCGATCGCTTTACTTTCGTAGGCGTTGGTTCATTTTGAAACAGCCAAACTGTCGACTGACGCTTTGTTTCTGGATCGTATTGATAGATCCAGGATTCCTCACCTGTCACAATGTCGTAAACGCGCCGTGACGAGCCTGCATCAAATGTTTGTATTATATCACAGACCAATCCACACGGGCCAGCTTCTGAGCTTCGGTGAGGTTGTGCCGCACCCAGCGGGAAACTATCCTCCTTACGCGAAGTTGTTCGTCCAAAATCTTGTGAACACTTCCTGAACCAATCTGCAGAGCATGCTGAGTCTCTTCGTACGTAATTCGTCTGTTTTCTTGAATTAAATTTTTTACTGCCAGCACACTTTCTTCGGTGACAGCCGTCGTAGGACGACCAATTCTTTTGTTCATCCCCCAAAGTAACACGCCCGCGTTTGAACTCGCTACACCAGCGGTAGATGGTGGCTTTTGAAGGTCCTTCATCCATAAAAGCAATTCGATCAAATGACTCTCAGGTTTTAAGCCACATTTGAAATCGTAAAAAATCATAGCACGAAAATGTTCTCAACCCAGATCCATTTTTTAAGGAGTAAATTTGAAAATCGAACAGTGGTATTTTTACTTTTAAATAATTTAGGTTTTCAAAATATTCACAATTGGCCAGTGTCTTATACATATAAACTTTTTTCTGAAAACTTTCTGAGTGGCCTGCTAGATAACGCTGACGTAGTGACTAAATTGCATTCTTTTATGTAACATAATCGCGGGAATTTCATTTCTCTAGTATAAAAGGAGAAGGACTTAAATAGTCCTTGTATAAATACAGAATACTAAAAGAAACAGATTAATAAAAATATCCATCATCGCGCAAATAAATAAAATTGAGATTTTATGCACAAAACAGTATGTTTATAAAACTTTAACACATCCAGTACCTAGGTATTAGCTGCTAGATGATCTGTCATTCACCATTAGCAAAATAGCATTTAGAGTACCTACTTAAACGTAAAATGGAAACACCTTTATCAGCTTATCAGGAGTTATAACCCGGTTACCAACCTGTCACTTGACACAGGTTGCTAACCCTCAGCCGACGCTAAACTTACGAATATAACACCTTAACGCAAGTTATTTACACTAATTAAACCTATATACATTTAAGAGAATAAATATAACAGAAGTCTATAATTAAAATAATTAGTTCAGTAAAAACCGTCCGAGTCTGCAGAAGAGAAGTGTAGGACCTTGGAAAGTACCCACAGCTTCCTTGTTACAAATAAATTGAAAGGTATAGATTTCTTAATGCTAAAACGATTTAGGATTTACATTTTACAAAGAGATAATATAGCATTTTAAAATTTGACGGAAAAGATTTCAAAGAGTACAAGTACAAGGAAGGAAAGAAACTTTTTCTCTTCATCTTTAGAAGAGATCAATAGCTTAGGCAATAATACTAATCTTAGACATCTCTCAGTATGCTGCGCTTATGTTGTAGCGAAACTCGCTATAGATCAAGACTACAAATAGTCAAGATATATTCATGATAAGTAAAGATTATTTATTGTAATTATTTAAAAAGTATAACATAATTAAATAACCTCCATTTGCCATGAAGCCAGGATAGCACAGAATGTCGTGATAGTGTTATAGCTCGAAAAGGCGTAATTGCTAAGTGATCCCAAGATCGTCTCGAATAGGCTCGAACTAGTAAGAGAACATATCGTTAGGAGACCAACATATTCTAAGAACAACACTTTTCGTGGACTCTGGTTCTCGCACTTGGTCAGCGTTTTGGAACAATAATTTTAATAGTCTCTTTGTGAGAGAAGACGCCGAGTCCAAACAAAGAAACAACAAAAAGGTTCTTTATTATTATGTAACAAAACGACACGAGCGAGATATTCATCTGATGATAAGCGGCATTGCTGTTAACAATGTCGCGCTAGTTAAATTGATATAAACAGGATCACATTGTGCTCTTCACCTTGAGACATGAAATGTTAAGTCTTGTTACCGCAGTTATTTCACTAGCTACAGCCACGTTCAAACCGGAACATAGTAATGTTTGCAAAGTACTGTTTGTCGGCTGCAATAGCAGCTGCGGTGGTGGCTTCCGGCAACAGATACCTACTACCAGTATTACTTTAATCCTAGTTGTATTATTCATTTAATCTTTAGTTACGGAACTTACTACGTTTCGGCAATTATGTTAGTGACAATCTTATCATTATATAGACCGGAAGACGATATAGACGATCAGAAGTAAAACCTGTCGCTGAAAAGTTTGCTGAAATTACATAGTACTAAATTCTCAACTTGCAGTGTGCAGACAGGAGCTTACAGTCGCATCTTCGAGGCAATTTGGAGAGCTGCATTCGTTACCGAAATCTTATTCAACTTCCGCACAACTCGACTACAGCGCTGATAACTTCTCCGACGTGTGACTCAAGTTTGTTAACTGCTTATAACTTATATAAGTAATTTTATTTAGTTTAATGCAGTTTACATATTGTAATAAATACTTTGTTGAAACACACAGAAATATACATTATATAAATACATCAAATGGTGCACTTTTATTTCAATTATTACACTGGTGGTAGGTCTCTGTCGCCGGAGACCTAGGTAGGTACCACCGCAGCGGCTATTGCAGCCGACAAACATCAGTATGCAAACGTTACTGTTCTGATTTGAACGGCGTTATAGCTAGTGAAATTACTACAATAACGAGACTCAACATCATACGTGTGAAAGCGATGAGCCAATGTGATGCAGATTGTATCGTTCTAACTAGCGCCACATTTTTATGAATAATGATGTTACCTACCATCAGATAAACGTCCTGCTCGTCTCGTAAATAAAAATAGAAACACATGAAAGTATGCTGCAGTGTAATTAACGCACGCCGCGAACAACTCCTGTAGTTTCCCAGTGCAGCTTGCAGTGGGCGGGGTTCGTGCCCGGCGCCCGTTACACGGCTAAATTAAAACTTGTGCCACCGCGCGCCGCCCGAACCCGTGGATTGATACAACCCATTAAATAACTCATTTCCTAACCCTTTATTTACACGATGCGGTTATTTTCTACCACAATAGTGAAATTGTAATTATCTAGCACCCCCGCCTTGCACGAAAGTCAGTTTTAACGTAGGATTTAATTAAATTACCAATAAATAAAAAAATACAATAAAATATGTGAATCCATAGTTTTAGAACATGCATTGACTTTTTAAAGAATTACTTCATTACTGGTGGTAGGTTTCTGTTGCCGGAGACCGTCTAGATACCACCGCAGCGCCTATCGCAACCGACAAATAGTACTATGCAAACATTACTGTGTTCCGGTCTGAAGGGCGTTGTGGTATCAACAAATTACTGGGGTAACAAGACTCACCATCTAATGTGTCAGGCGGCAAGCGCAATGTGATGCAACGTTTACCATCCTTTTTTTTTTCTTTAGGGAAATCCTGCATTGGATACCCTTCCGCTGTCGGGGCAACAGAAGAGTTATGCCGGACTCTTTCCGGCTAAAACCCCACGATTTCTCATTCATCGCATTTGGCCGGAACCACGGGAACTTTCGCTTTCGCACACTACCGTGGTTCCGACAGCGAGAGGCCTCGATAAGACCACGTCTCCGGGTGGAACTACTGCTCTCCACCCCCTATACAGGTATTAGGCAGAAGTACCACAAGCACCACCTCGAGGCATTTCATGTTTGGTGACATATTTCCCCCGAATCCGCCACCATGGCCTCTGTTATGGGGGTTGGAAGGCATAAAATATCCTCCTTCGACATCCCGGTCTATGCCTGCGGATTGAGAGATGGGTATTTATTTCTCGCTTCCTCTCAGCAGTTTCTTTCTGCAGCATCACCTCCTCACAGAAAGCCACCGTAGCGTCCCACGACCTCTCACTACTAACCATGGCTTCAATAAAGCCAAAAAGTCGGAGATCATCCCCCACAACAGCGACGAGATCTTAGCGCTGAGTAGCCCATGCCGAGCAATTCTCTAAAGTATTATGCACGGTATCCTCATCGCATCCACAGTGATGACACTCAGTTGTCGTCTCTCTTCTGGCTATGCGGCATAGGTACTTACCAAAACACCCATGACCAGAAAGTACCTGCACTAGCCGGAAAGTCAATGGTCCGTACCGCCTGTCCGTCAACTCACTTAAAAGAGGACGTACAGCTTCGACAATCCAGCTGCCTGCACTAGAGTTAGACAGTCTCACCTTCCACATCACAAGCATTGACTGTCGAAAGTGGAACTTCCGCAATTCCCATTCTCTTGACGAAATTTTCTCTCCTCGGGACCGAACGTTTACCATCCTACCTAATCATTGAATTGAATAATCTTTAGGTGGACCTCTCGCTCGTCTCGTTGCTTTCTTAATTAAAAAAGTCAAGATTTAGTTTACTTATACCGTACGTATTATGATACGACAGACATCTCTTTTGTTATCCCACTAGATGTAGTGGAATCTTTGCTCTAAAGCTGTTAAAAATAGCACTAAGGTCACCTCCGTCCATCATAAAAAGCCACTAAATTGGATTTTGAGTTTTGGGAAAACACCTGATGGTAAATGAAACGCCTGCTCAGAATGTGCCGCTAGTTGGGATGGTATACACTACACCACATTGCGATACATACTATGTTAAATCTCGTTATCCCATTAATTACACTAGCTACAGCCTCTTTCAAACAGGAACACAGTAATGTTTGCAGAATACGGATTAACGGTAGAAATAGAAGCTGCAGTGGTGGCTACTAAGAAAGATTATCGCAACAGAGAGCTACCACTAGTAAATTACTAGATTGGCAATAAGTAGGTAGTAACTAAGTCAATCCAGGGAGGAATGCTAACACTGATTAGTCTAGTATTTTAACGCGTGTTCACTCCGTGGTCGAACAGCGAGTGTACTAAGTAAGGCTATAACTCAACAGGGGGCTTCTTAGGGATAACCCTGCAGCAAATCGGCAGCTTCCGTAGAAGACGCTGGAGTCTTCACCTGTATTCTACGAAACAGGAAATCGAGAAATTCCACGAAGCAGGACGAAGCAGGTGTTCAATGGTAAGACAAATGGCGCTGTAACTAACTATTATATACATTACCCTTATAACGTGGTATACAAAGGGCAGGCTTTCAGACTGTTGGCATTCTCTGCCAGTCAGATTTTGTTCAGGTGATTTTTCTCCAATAGAAAAAAAAATCTACGTAACAAACTCTTCCATCAGCCATCTGGGTAACATAAATGACACCGCATGATAGCAAACAGTACTTTATTAATATATACACAAGTGCGCAGGCGACGCGCTAGCTCGGCGACCCCGCGGCTGTTCAGGACCTTCGCATCACATATAAAGAAATCATTTATTTACAAAACATTTTCCTTGTAAATACGCTTTATTAATTATCGTTATAACTTAAATGTTGCTACAGCGCCATCTTTGTTTTCATTATAATACCAATTTTTTCTGTTCATACTTATTTTACTTTCTCATTAGCTACAAATTTATAAAGGCATCGAGAGGGTCTTAGGGTTACCAGTTAACTTTCAGTTCTCCACTTTGCAATATAAAGTTTATCACATAGCAGTAAAGGTTACCCGCACCCAGTCCGCTTTGCAATAGAAGCAGAACTAGCCGCGTATACACACGATATCACGGGAACGTGCGTAGCAACATCAGATCGATTAGCAGAACTAAGTTCGCCGTAAATCCAAAGGGGTACCTTGAGGGGTAGAAAGGGTACGCAATGAGAGTAGACCGGCAATTATGGTCTAAAAACTGAACAGGCTTGCAGGAAACTGCTGGAGGCAGCTCATAACTGATCTTTACGAAAATCCTTAGAAAAGAACTACATTCAGCACTCGGTGTCTATCGGCTGATAATGGTGAAAGACGATAGTCCGATGCAACCTTTTCCAGTGCATCATAAAATCCTATCTCCTCCCGCCTACTCCCATCGACTCCTCTTGCCGCTCTTGCGAACTCTTTCTGGCTTGTCGTCGACGGTGCTGTCCCGGGCTGCTTGCGCGGCGGGTGCATTTACGCCGGGCTGGAAGGTCGGCCGCGTCTGCTCCCAGGAGTGGTC
Source organism: Ornithoptera alexandrae (assembly GCA_029030555.1). Classification (NCBI taxonomy): domain Eukaryota; kingdom Metazoa; phylum Arthropoda; class Insecta; order Lepidoptera; family Papilionidae; genus Ornithoptera; species Ornithoptera alexandrae. The sequence continues at coordinate 10,589,380 of JARDVY010000041.1, read as the reverse complement.
GGTGGACGCGGTGAACTACCCACACAAATAATTTTTATGCACCAAATCCGCGAAAAATTTTAACATTTTATTATCCTGTACTCACCTGGTTATACTGCGAACGGAAAGCCTGCTTAAGCGAGGCAAGCCGGTCGGTTGCGGGCCCGTGTCCTTTGTCAGTCGGCACCACGCTGGTCGGTTCCTCTGAATAAGCAGGCAGTCCAGGGCGCTCCTTATAACTGGTGACGGAGGAAAATATATAGAAATGGATGATAGGATACAGATGATAGATTCGATTGTTTTCTTTTCTTATTCAATAAAGTGTGGAAACAAACAGAATAGCCTGATGGTAAATGATACCACCAGTGAAAGGCAAAAGGCAGGTAAAGGCGCAATAATTCACGGGACTCGAGCCAACCTCACCAGCTCGTGGTACACCCTGCCAATCAACAAATGAGGTTCTAGCTCCCATCAACCAGCATTGGGCCGCGTAGTGGGAAATGGCCCTAAACCTCTCACATGAATCCCTACCCGATCGATGTGGAGGGAATTTATGAGGGCGGCCCATGTCCAGCGGTGGACGTGTGTGGGTTAATGATAATGAAAAAGCAAACTTATAACGAACGTGTTTAATTGAGAGATTTACCATTAAAAGAGAGTGGAATGACAAGCGAAGTAGTGATGTACTATATATATAGTGTTGTAATAACCAATGAAGGGTAAAAGTTTTCTATTACAACAATAACTCACCCCAGCCCGCAGCCGCCTACATTCAAGTTCTTGCCCTTGCTCTTTTTGAAGCGAGACTTGCGGAACCACGCGGACTGCATCGCAAGCTGCATAAGCTCTTCAGGCACCTCCTAAAAGAACGGAAATTTTCTAAATATAAAAATTATAAAAATGAGCTAGTATCAGGCGTGATAGGCGAGATAAACAAAATTAGAATATTTACAGCATCATGTAGCATTCATAGCTCACAAATAATTAAATCCCGTTGTACCAATAGTTTTACTAACCGTCACCCCTCTTAAATCGGAACCCTGAAATCTTTATAAATTACTATTTGGCGACAGAATCGCTGCAAACTCTATCATGATGACCAGGCCTATTGTATAAGGCACAGGTTTATTACAAAATATGCCACGATGTGACCCACCTGCTGCACGGCCTCGAGGCTCCGAAGCAAATGCGCAGCGAAATCTCTGTCGCGGTCGCGCGCCAGCAGCGTGTGCGCGTCGCCACGCACCCCCGCGCGGCCCGTGCGCCCCACGCGGTGCGTGTGCGTGTCGATGTCGCGCGCCACCGTGTAGTTCACCACGGTGCGCACGTGAGGGATGTCCAGCCCGCGCGCTGGTAGATAACGACAAATATCCTACTAACTATTCTACAAAACACATACAACACAAATATAGGAAGCCAGTGATAGTTCAATTTGTGATGCGTTCGAGGAGGTGCAGCTTCCCCACTAAGGTTGAGATTCCGGTGAAGGCAATTTCACGAAGAAACCGAATTGTTAGGAAAACTACTATTGTCGAGGATATGTAACATCAACCAAACTAAAATTAGCCAGAGTGATGGATTAAAGTTATTGCCTCCTCTTTTTGGCACAACAACACAGGTCGCAAGCCAACCTTACCTGCTCGTGGTGCACCCTGCTAATCAACAAACGAGGCTCTGGCTCTTATCAACCCGCATTGAGCCAGCGTGCAGGGAAATAGCCCAAATCCCCACACATGAAACCCTACAAACGACAGCCTCTGATGCCCGGTGATGCGAGTGGCGCAGGACCGATCGATGTGGGGACCTTTGGGGGAGGCCTATGTCCAGCAGTGGACGTCTATCGGCTGATGGTGCTTTTCAATGGAAAAACAAACAAGCTCTATATTCCAATAATGTTTCCATAGTCAATAATATTAATGAAATATCATTAATCTCCTTTAGTCATTGACTCCGCATTATTTGCCAACAAAAGAACTTTCTGTTAACTTTTTTCCTCAAGATTCTTGAAACAAAAGACACGCACCGGCCACATCAGTCGCCACCAGTATGCTGCTCTCCTGCCGCTTGAACGCCGTGATCACTTTGTTCCTGTCCGCCTGGTCCATGTCACCGTGCAGCAGCAGCGCCTCGTACTGCTGCACGCATAGGTTAGCGGCGGTCTGCTCTGCTTCTAACTGCGAACAATACATCCACATCACAAACCTCAGAAAATATCCTTGGATTATCTAGTGGATACATTTCCACTATTGGTCCATGAGCATGCTTACACAAGCATGCTCATGGACCAATGCCTTTGTTGCTTCATTAAAAAAAATATAAGAAAGGTAACATACCTTTTTGGTAACAAATATAATGACGCTCCCGGCTGACAGGAACTCTACTAAGTTGTCCAGCAACCACGACCACTTGTCCTCAGGTTTGTTAAATATTCTGTTGAGAATACATCACTTTCATGGTAACATCCAGGACATACAATGTACACAAAAGTTACACAACTCATACAGTTTTAGATACAAGTACACGCTTCAATACCCACCGACCCGCACTGAGCCAGCATGGGCAATTACGGCCCAATTCCCTCCAGTGCACTCCGATACGATGTGGAAACCTTTCGGGGAGACCTATGTCTAGTAGTGGACGTCTGTCGGCCATACATTTAATAATTTAGTCTTTAAAGTGTGACGTCACCAACCATTTATATCCATTTAAATATATTTGAAATGTTAGAGTCGAGACTCACCGTGGTAAGTCTCGTCACTCCAGCAGATCCATAAAAAGCAGGATCTCCGGCGTCTGTGTTTGGTTGAGAAGACAAGAAGAGGTGTGAAGCACTGTAAGTGTGCCTGCGCGTGGTGTATGGTCACCTGACATGCTGCGTGACAAGGTCGCACGCCTCGCCGGCGGCGCCGTGCTGCACGCGCACGGGATCGCGGAGCGCGTCGCGTGCCAGCCGCTCGACGCGCCGCGGGAACGTTGCCGAGAACAGCAGCGCCTGCCGCTCCGGGCGCACGTGGTTGCAGATCGAGCGCACCTGAGACTCTGCGCCAACCGAAACTCCCGCCATGACCAACTCGCATATATCTCTTCTTTATGTCATAAACATCAACGACGTTATTGACAGCGCAATTATTTTATATTGTGCGATCGCACCTGGGATGATTAATCAAGTTTATAGGTGGAAGGTCTGCTGTCGGAGATCATATCAGTTCGAGCCACTAACAGTAGTATATAGAAGTAAACATTACTGAAATCAGGAGAACACCTTGTCCTAAAGCAATGCTCATAATGTCGCGTCGAACATCCTAACTAGAGCCGCATTGTCATGAGCACAAGTACCATCAGGTGAACATCATAATCGTCCTGATAATTAATATCCGTCTTTACACTTCGTCAAATCAAAAATAAAACCGCCACTAACCGAAACCCATGTCGAACATCCTATCCGCTTCATCCAACACCAGATATGTGACCCTCTTCAGATTCGTCGCCTTGCACTTGATCAGATCTATCATGCGGCCGGGTGTGCCCACTACTATCTCAGCACCTCCTGAAATTTCGGACTTATCAGAATATTTGCAATTTTGATGGCCTTATACAAAATACCACATTGCGCTGTCTCAACCCATCAGTTGCCCCGCCTACTCATCGGTCTAGCAAGATGGACTTGGTACCAGATAAATGGGAAATTACATAACCTGCCTCCAGAGATACTATTGTATTGCAAATATAACTCCAACATTTAACTGCCATTATCCTTGTATATGTTATTGACAGTTAAATAAAAATAAAAATTATTTAAAATTAAATATGCTATTCTCACCTTCCAAAGCTTTGGACTGCTCCCACTTGGAGCCGCCGCCGTAACAGCATACACACCTTATGTTGTACACTTTGCCAAACCGTTTTGCCTCCATGTAGATCTGTTAAAATGTGCTTGCTATATTTATTAAATGCCTTTTAAAAGCCGTAACAAGGCAACCATGCAATGGCAATAGATTTACAATGTGAGGGTGGTAGCTTGGAGAGTTGGAGGAAATCCTACCTCCAACCAAACTTTACAACAAAATCAAACTGGCAACCTTAAAGTTACAAAACAAGCTCTTGGTCACTATACCATGGCGGAAATGAAACCAGACACTACGGGATGAAATACCACCATGTTCCTCATATCAGTCAGGAGACTACATGTGGCCGGTATGCGAATGTTGAGATGGATGTGCGGTGTGACGAGGATGGCTAAAATTAAGAATGAGCATATTAAAGGAGGTCTGAAAGTTGCTCCGGTGACAGAGAAGTTGAGGAGCAAGAGGTTACCATGGTGAGGACATGTTGTGCGGAGGGATGAACCACATATAACAAAGATAGTAATGAGAATGAACGTGAATGGTTATAAGGGTAGGGAAAGACCGAAGAAATTGTGGATGGATTCTGTAAAAGATGACATGTGTAAGAAGAGTGTGAATTCAGATATGACGGCTGATAGAGGGATGTGGAAGACGAGTATATACTGTGTTGACACCAAAAACTCACTGTTCTCCTCTATTTTTATTCATGTACGTTAGACTTGGCCAGTTACACTTACCTGCTGTGCCAGTTCCCTCGTTGGTGCAAGGATAAGTCCAATTGGACCATCTCCAGGCGCCAGTTCCTTCTGGTCCATGATGTGAACGAGAAGCGGCCATAAGAACGCCGCGGTCTTACCAGAACCAGTGCGTGCAATACCTGCAAGGAATTTAAAACAAGTAAGAACTTCATAAAAGTAAAACTATTTCCGATTAAGGGTAAATGACTATAATACATGTAACATTTTACTAGTGGTATGTCTCTGTCATCGGAGTGTCTCGGTAGGTACCACAGCAGCTCGTATTTCTCGTCCTAAACAGTCTTCTTCTTCGTCGCTCCCTAACTGCTGAGAATCATGACCACGAACAAACAGTGTCTATTAAGTGCGGTCTTATGCAGAGTGGACCGCTCAGTGTACACTGCTACCGAGCCTTTTTAACTGCTTCCATCCATGTGGTACAGGCTCTTCCTTGAGCATGTCTGCCTTCTAGTCTCCCCAAAATAACTTGCCTCTGGAGACAGCCCACTGGAGAAAGCATGATGTGCCCGAAAAAGATGAGGGCACTTTGTTGGCATACTGAGGAAAGCATAGTGGTTATATTGAGTTTTTTTAGGATGGAGTCATTTGTCCTTTTGACTGTACATGGTATATGGAGAAGCCTTCGCCGGCACCACATTTCGAAAGCTAAACAATACTATGGCAAAATAACTGTTAGGGTTTGAGTGCTGTTGCTCGTAAAATTGGTGTAGTAACGAGATTTAACATCATTTAGTATAGACTTCATAATATTAACGCCACAATATTAGAAATAGGCATATGACTTGACAACTGGTGAACATCTTAAACTTCTCAGAACTGCGAGAGTAAAAAAATGACCGTCTCCTCGTCATTTCCTACGTACCAATTAGATCTCGTCCGGAAAGCGCTGCAGGCACGCCGGCAGCCTGCACGGGCGTGGGCTGCGTGTACTCGGAGCGACGAATGGCCTTCATAAGCTGCTCATCGAAGCCAAGGTGTGCGAAGCTACTCACTGGCCGCGGCGGTTCTGGACCAGTAATCTAAGAGATTTGTAAAGAATAAATTAATTGTGTGTTCGTTTTAAAGACATGCCTCCTAACGTTTTTTTTTTACTGGAAGCTAAAGCTCCATGGAAATATAACTTGTGCTTCCATGAGAAATATAGTCCACCTTACAAACGGAACTACTAAAGCTTAATTTTATCTATACTCATATATTAACATTTAATTACTATTTATTTAAATAATAATTTGACTTATTATTTATTAATTTAACCTTTATAAGATTATATGAATTTTATATAGCAAATTCAATCATGAAGCATCTGAAACTCACTGTGCTTCATTGGATGTAGAGGCCTTCAACAGAAAATTTTCAATTCTCTATAAATGAGAACCGCTTCTGATCCTCTGTATAAACAGAGGACCAGAAGCAGTCCTCATTTATATCTAATTTCATATTAATGTACAAAATGTTTAAAAATGTCAATTCTTTGGAAATTTAGATCTGTGTCACTGACCTTAACACCCAGGTTCTTTTTCAAATCCTCAACTTGCTGATATGTTAAGTTTTCAATTTCCTCATGAGGCACATAGAAATTCTTCTCGAATGGCTCATATTCTATTTCTGAATGATCTATAGGAGGTAATGGATCTATTATCTTTTTCTTTGGTGGTGCAATCGGATTGCCATCCTCATCATATTCAATTTCTAGATCAGATTCATCACCAGCATTTGAAAGTGGATTTTCTTCCATATATCTGAAAAATTTATATTAATTAAAACAACTTAACAGTCTAAACAATAATAAATACTTTTACTAATTTCCCATAACAAGATTTTTGTAAAATTTAATAAAAAGGAAATAAAAGTCTTTTCTCCAGAGAGCTAGTTTCATAGTCAGGAAGAAAGTATTTACAGGCATTGAATGTATTCTAATTGATCATAATTTGTTACAGTGAACAATTTTAAGTGTTTATGATGTCTACTTACTTATAGTAACTTTCTTCATCATCCAATTCATCTATATCACCTCTAGTACCCCTTCCACTATCCCCTTTTCCAGCAATAGCATTCTCTTTACTGGTCACAAGGTCTTTGGCTGCTTGCTTCTCCAAGCCAGCCATGTATGCATCCAACGGATCCTCTTCATCATCATCTGCCTAATAAAATAATGTGAAAAATTGTTAAGAGAACCCTAGTAAATATTTTCAAGATATTAACTCAGTAATTAAAGATATTCATAATTGATGAATAGCCTTCTAATTACACTTCACTAAATTCATGTTCTGAATGTTTATCTGCTACTGGTAAGAAGAAAATAGATGTTTAAAAGTCTAGTGAGTTAACAAATTTTTGTTTTAAACTAGTTTCAATTTACCTTAGAACTTGATGCTGCCTCATATGTGGGACTACCAGGTGCAGGGATGTATGCCAGGGCTGGTGTTGGGGGTTCATCATCCTCATCAAAATACCTACAACAATTGATCTCCTTGACAATATAGCATTGAAAAAAATATAATAACACTGAAGTGCAATTTAAAATGATTCAACCATGATTGCTATTAACCACAAGAGTAAATATTTTATTATTGTATTAACTACTTTGCATGCCTTGTTACAAATTATGCCTTGTTAAATTCTTTCCAATATATGCATATAATTACTATATTTTATTGTCCTGAGTAGTTTCTGGGATATCTAAGTGTGATTCTGATCAGAACTTACTCATCTTCGGTTTTAGACCGTTTTTTCCCAAGGGTTCCCCAGGTGCCGGTGACAGCGTTTTGAGTAATAGAATTCATCGTCGAATAACCCTGCTTAGAGAGGCCCGATGTTGGAGGAGGTACTGCGTGCATAGGTGTTGTCGGCGGCGGAACTGCATGCAATGAAATATTCGATGGATTCCGCTTAGGCATCGAAAAGCCGGTGAATCCGAACCCTTTACTGCTATTTCCTCCGGAATTATAACTCATTTTGTCCAGTTCAAACTTCTTTATATAGAACAAATTGCAATACTCTTAATTAATCATAACAATTAATAGGTTATTTACAATAACAAAGTTTAGAGTGTATTATATACTATATCCGTTTAAAGCAATATATAACAAGAAAGTGTATCGATTTTTATAACTGAATAACGATGTAGTTAAAATTTTCAATTTGAATAATTTTAACACCATAACATCAACAGCCTACGAACTCATACAAAAATGTCATTAATTTACCTCTTAAAGATAACAGATAAATATGAAATCCACAGATTATTAAAGACTTAAAGATACAGATTAAAATAATAATAAAAGCACATAGAACTTTTTAAAAAAGTAAAATAAATTCCATTTATTTTTTTATTTCCTGGATGTTAAAAATGTCTAATTAGTGAAATGTTACTAAAATTTTAATATAATGCCCTTACCAAGGCATTTACAATCCTTATCAAAATAAACAAGTTATAAATGTTGCTACAACTATGACATTAGTAATTGAACGTATCAGATAACGTAGTTAAAATTTTTTTATGCTTTGATTAAATATTAAATTGATTAAGTGCCTTAAATATCTAAATCAAATAATGTATCTACAGTTTTGTGCGCTATTGTTCGCAGTACTGGCGATTAGTAATGTTGAAGCATCATCAGGCTATGATTTTGGTGATTTTCTGGCCACTGTTCTAGGTGTTGTTATTGCTGTCGTTGGAATCCTGGCATGCTTGGGCAATTATGCGAGACAGAAAGCAAGGAATGAATTCATTTAAAAGAACACCAAGTAAGTAAGTTACCCCAAGTTTATCTGATGTACATATAAAACCAATATAGCCTTAATTAGTAAAATGTGAAGGTTTTTATAATGCAGATCAGCGATTAGTGCTCAAAGAGGAAGTAATAAATATAGCGATTTATTTTATATATTCACCAATAATTTTCTTTTAGTTTTTTTACATAATTTTCTACAGCATATAGGTTAGGCTATAACGAATATTTTAGAAAATCCTTCAATTTAATTGGGGTTAAAAATCTATTGAAATATTACAATTATATTAATGTTATTGTTACACAAATTAGTTATGAATTTCTTTACAGATTCCTAAAATGGTGCCTACTCTCAAGCTCAAAACATTATCCCTACATCAGATCTTTCATAAATTTTTATGATATTGCACAAATTTAATATTATTTCTTTAATACATATAGTAACTTTCAAAATACTAAATTTTATTCCAGTATTTAATTAAATCAATGTACTTTGCGGTCTATGTATTAAACATTTATGATTAACATTTACAAAATAAAAATGTTTATCTTGTATATAGATGTGATCTAGACTCATAAGTTAATCTAGACAAATAAATATTAATAATCATGATCATGAATAGCTTAAATCACTAAAATCTCATAATTTAATATGTGTATATTTGATTTTATAATTATAGATACCAAATAAAGTTTCAAAATGCAATTGTAATAATGACATTCTGTTTTTCTTTATGTTCTCCTTTTTTTATGTTTGTGTTGAACAATCACATTATTCTACATCAAGATGGGTGTAATTTTAATTGAACAAAGAAGTCAGATGTCAAAGTCCTGTGGGTATATATAAAAGAATTACATTATCATCACTTTTCTGACACCCAAAAAGAAAGAAATTTATCATCCATTCATCTGAAACAATCCAGCAGTAAAAACCTCTCTTTCTGTTTATTTTTAAACTTAGAAATATGATTTTAGTGAATAAACTAAAAAATGTGAAAAGCTTGATCATAAAAAAATATCAGGGCAGAATTGGTGCAGACATAACAATTAAATTTATAACACCTTTGTTGAACAAAACAGATTCTACAATAAATTATTTAATCAATGATGGCTTGTTTGTTTATATCAAATCTTATGTGGTTATATTTTGTGATGATTAAAGGCATGCAGGGCACATTGCTCCGGTTGATGGGGCAGTAAGGTCATCGAGTGGCGCCCGCGTACCGGTACAGGTAGTGTTGGGAGGCCAACCACAAATGGACTGACTATCTGGTGAAGATCGCGAGAAACCGCTGAATGCGGGTAGCAAAGGACGGATCAATGTGGAGATCTTTGGAGGAAGCCTATATCCAGCAGTGGAGGTCTATGGGCTGATGATGTGATAACCAGTAGTTTAACAACGTCATTGATATTATTAGATGTCCACAGCTGGACACAAGACCAAGTTCAGAATACCAGGCTTTAGGCTATTCAATTTCCTTTGCTCCTAGTAATTCTTCTAAACTCCGACAGCTCAAAATCACAGCAAGCAATGGAGATAGCTATACTTGGCATTTCGTTAAGACACTAAAATTAAAGTTTTTAATATAGCCCTAAAAATCTGTAAGCTGAAATAGCAGTGATCCAGCCATTTCTATCGTGTTAGTGATGAGCCATAGAGGAAGAGTACTGGATGCAAAGGATAAGGATGCCCTTCCTGCCAGATGGACTGACAATGTCATAAAAACGGTCAGAAGTAGGTGAATGGCTGAGGATCACATTTGGTGGAAGACAGTGCGATAGCGTCATGTCCAGCAATGGGTCAATAAAGGCTGATAATGCTCATGAATTCTTTTAATGTTATCTGTGCACATAGTAGCACATAGAGGGGGAACGAAAATGTAGGAAATAGAGGCCGCGTACATGATTCAGAAATGTGGGACGACTTTGCTCCATACGGACCGACGATGTCATCGGAGTGGTAGGAAGTGGGTGGATGCGAACTGTTAAGGATCACATTTGTGGAAGACATCGTGGATAGCCCACGTCCAGTGGTAGATTAATTGGGGTGAACATGTGCACCTAGTGAAGAGTTTGCCTATGTAGAGCTGATGCAGGGTTTTCATTACTGTACTTTAATTCCTAAACTACTAGCTGCATACCTGGACTGGGCTATAAATCAGAAGAAGTTTTATATTGAAAAAAGGATCTATCACAAAATAATTCAATTCGATCTTGTATTGTCAAATAATCATTTTTAAATATATATATTGTAAATAAACCATTTTTGATGTAACAAGTTTTTAAATAATAGAAGGTAAATAAACACTGTATCATTTTTCTTTTGTCACTATCAATTTTTTTAAAAAATTATTGTATAACAATTATAAAATAACATGAACAGCTTTCATTTATATAGCAGATACATATTTAGGTGCTCATCTACAATATCCATGATTACAGAAAAGTGCCTAATAGTAATCATTCTCCACAACAAATGGAATCACAGTTTCTAATTTGTACTTCAGTGTAATTTTAACAGCCTTCTATGAAATCGAACCTGGATTATCTCCTGTAAAGTTACCAGACTGGCAGGTAATTTAATGTAAAATTGCCAATACCAGACTTTGTTATTGTTGCTTTCTTTATGTGAACCAAAATTACTTGTACAACATTTTATATAAATGAGAAATTGATGTATGGAGAATAATGGAATTATTTTTAATGATTTGAACAAATTTTAAGGTTTTATAAAGTAAATAATTTCTTTTATGTTAATTTTTTAAATGTAATATCATTTTCCATCTTGTTAACACTTATTAACTATTATCTAACAATGGGATGAATTTATAAATTGCTCCTCAAATGTGATACATATGTTCAATAAATAGAATTTAGTACTTTTAAAGGATAAGAATTTAAATTTACTTTAGTAAAATTTCCAGGTACAGCTGTAAATTACTGATCATTAATTTATTTAATATTATATGTCCTGCATTTCATCAAACATGTCAATGTATATATAGAAAATGTACAGGACCAGTAAAATCAACACTATCATTAACTATATAAATGTCTTTTCATTGTCATACATGGGTGTTGTAAATGATTGCAGCATAGTGGACGGTTGTAAATAATATATAATTGAATAAACTAACACAAACACTCTCGTGATTGTCATTTCAGGCAGTGTCAATTAAAGTAATTTCATTCACAAAATATCTTACAGTGTAATTCCTTTTGGCATAACTTAATCACTAGATTTCTCTAATTTCTCTATATCTAAAACTATGTCAGTTTTCTTGGACATTTTCTCTTTTTGATCCTTGTCAGGCGCTTTGAGAGCACCTGACTTTATTTTCTCTTCAAGGATTTCAATTTCTCTTAACTTCTTTTTTAGATTCTTTAATCTCTTTGCAGGATCAGCACTTGGTGTGGAATTGTTTGATGATGGGCTTGGTGTGGTAAATGTAGGTTCAGTTATTTCACATTTAGATAGTTTCTCAGCTGCTTCATCTACACCTGTAATTCGGTTTGAATTACATCTATATATTTATCAAGTGTAAAAGTAATTATAAATAAGTTTACATAACTAAATAGATATTATGAATCTTCCAGTTTATGTACACTCGTTTGTAAAATATATTTAAGATAAGAACAAACCTGACTTCTTTTTCTTCTTTTTCTTGTCCACATTTATAATCATGCCAGGAATAGGTTGTATGGTACCCCCATGCCCTTTTTTTTTCTTAGCCTGTGCTACAATCTCGGGTGTGAGCCCAACAGGTAAACCAGTGTTTTGGCGAGCTTTAAATTGTTTTCCTTTACTTTCATAGAGAGGCACTTCTTCTTGAGGAACATAACCTTCCCTTATCCTTCGCGGCTTTCGCCAAGTGCCATCAGGACGCTGTGTCGCTGGTATAAACTTACAACCTGATGAAAACATTACTGCTATATTTTAACAAATTTGTTACTTTCTAGTGTTAAATGGTATGGCATTACCATTTTTCAAATAAAAACAAAGCTCTCACTTTGGTCAATAATAACAACATTAAAAGCGTATTGAAACGAATTAGACTTAATACCAAGCCCAGTTTTAACTACTAAGTAGTGTCAATAGTCGTTAAACAAGTTTTAGAGGCTTCGCGAGGTTAAAAAAGATATCTCCTTAATTCTTACCATCAGCGTCATGCTCGTAAGCTGTAGTAGCCATTCTGAATTTGAGATTGCAAATATGCAATCTCTGAATCTCATAAAATAGTCATGAATTTATCATACGGGGAATCACTTCCCTTCGCTATTTTCGTATCTGCAATACATAAAACTATTTTGACATTTGTTACTAAATGATAACTGAAATACGAATTTGCGTTAGTGGAGAATGTTTCACAAAGAGTAATATCAACAAAGGTTTAATAATAAACCTAACTCTTGTAAATTATACTTACTGAACTTTTAATTATTTATTACTCCAGTATTAGATAAAAAGTCTTATTTTTATTACTTTGCTGCAATTTGAAGTAAACATCATCATTATACTGAAGGGCTTATCTAATTACTATTAAAAACACAAACAACATTGCAAAGTATTTTTTGATAAAGGTGTATCTTATTTTTATGCTTTGTTTCACCAATTGTAATTTTGTGCAATACATTAAATGTTGCTGTTGTGTGCATTACAAAATTTTTAATCTATATTGGTTACAGTTTTTTTATCTGTTGTTTTTTAACATTTTGTGTTTTTGCTTTTGTTTGTGCTTATATCCAAAAATTTATTACCAATCTCTGTTGTTGTACTTTTGGCGACAATTTGAATCAAACTTTTTATATGATCTTATTATATTATTGAAATACCAATAAAATCACAATGTCAAAAAGAATAAGATTACTTACACAGAAAAACAAGTTAAAAACTAATAGTCGTAGAGATTACGAGGACGATAATGGTAATAACTGTTCTGTTAATGTAAAACATTTATTTTTTATTAAGTTTTTATTAAATAATTATCTGTTATTTTAGATGTATCCACAGCCCGTGGTCGCCTAAAAGGCGCTTTGTTGGAGGCTTTGGGGGATGAATCAGATGGTTCAACAGGCTGCAGCCCCAGTAAAAAGGAACGGTAATATTTTCTCTATCAAAAGGTACTAAAAATGCTTATTTTGTATAACAGCTGTAATTTATTGTATAACAATTAAAAACACTAACTATTTTTAAATATTTATTAATAGAACCTCTTTTAACATAATAGCATTCTTAGTATTAACAGAAATAGGCAAACATTTAGTGTATATATTTAATTTCAAGCCGAAATAGCTGTGAACAATCAAAAGAATACACATCAGATGAAGAAGACAAGCCTAGAAGAAAGAGATCTCCAGCAAGACAGTCATATGTGTTAAAACTCTTTGATAGGAGTGTAGACTTGTCCCAGTTCAGTGAGAACTCCCCTCTATATCCTATCTGTAGGGCATGGATTAAAAATCAACCGAAGACCAACTATAATGAGATTGGGTAAATACATTACTGATTTCTGTGGTTTATTTTTATTGTAGATGTTACAAATACCATGACATTCAATGAATATGGGCAATATATAAATACTCTTCCAACAACTAATATTATTTACATAATGAAGTACAGTAAAAACTTCTTATTCACACTTCCTTCATTTGCATTTTCACTATTCACTGATTAAAAAAATGCAATTTGATTCCTGTTTGTGCCTAAAAATTTCTTTATTGGCGGATCTAATAAGTACATACATAATAATAAAAAGATTCCAATAGGTATCTAACCCAATATACTTTGTAAATGCCGTCAAATGGACTATTTTAAAAAGTATATTCTATATTCACTGCATATTTATAGATCATATACCCTGTGAATAAAGAGCTTTTATTCTTCTTTCTCCTGCCCTTACCCCGTTATGTGGGGTCGGCACAGTGTGGTGTACTTCTCTTTCACATCCCTCTATCAGCTGCCATATCTGAATTCACACTCTTACACATGTCATCTTTCACACAATCCATCCACACTTTCTTCGGTCTTCCTCTATCCTTACAATCATCCACATTCATTCTCATTACTTTCTTTGTTATATGTCCTTAATTCCTCCACATAACATGTCTACCACACTAATCTCTTGCTCCTCAATGTTTCTGTCTCTGGAGCAACTGTCAGACTTCCTGTAATATACTGATTCTTAATTTTATCCATCCTCTTCATACTGCACATCCATCTTAACATTTGCATCTCGGTCACATAAAACGTCTTTTCATCCAAACCCTTGGTGGCCCAACACTCAGCCCCATACAATACGACAGGTCTAACGACACATAACCTATCACGGTACCTTATCATTTGCCTTTTCGAGATCCATGAACACCATGTGCAGGTTTTTATGTGCATGTCTGTATTTTTCGCACAGTTGGCGAAGAGCAAAAATGGCGTCCGTAGTCCCCCGCCCAGTCATAAAACCAAATTGGTTCCGGGCTACCTCACTCTCCTCTCAGTTTTACCGCTAAGATTCTTTCCCACACTTTCGTACTATGCAACATGAGCTTTATTCCTCTATAGTTGTAACAGGGCTGTATATCGGCCTTGTTTTTAAAGATGGGTACCAGTGAACTGCTACACCACTCATCCGGGATCGCCTCTTCTTGTAACAACTTGTTGAAGAATAAAGTCAGTCACATCCATCCAACTTTAATAACTTCCATGCCTCTACTGGTATTCCATCCGGCCCAACAGCCTTTCCATTCTTCATACCTAGCACTGATTTTCTTACTTCATCCATAGTAACCTTCCTCACCAAACCTATGTTGGCCGGCGCACTTTCCAATACTCCGCTCCAGACATTCTCCTCTGTCATCAGTCTTCCAAAATATTCCTTCCATTGTCTTTTAATATCGTCATCATTCGTCAATACTTTTCCTTCATCGTCTTTTAAACATCAGATATGATTTATATCCTTTGCACTCTTTTCTCTCTCTTTTGCTATCCGGTACAGTTGTTTTTGTCCTTGCGGACTGTTCAGAGAATGGTTCAGCTTTTCTTGTACCTTTGCCTTAGCACTCGCAATAGCTCTCTATGCCCATAGCTTACGCTCCTTGTATACTTCTCTTGTATTTTCTTTCAAATTTTTATCACTTTCTTCCACACCTTGCCATTTCTTAAATGCATTCTTGTTTTCTTTCAAGGCCTTTTGCACTTCTTCACTTGACCACCAAGTTTCTCTATCGATTTTTCCTTTACCTTTCGTCTCTCCTAGCACAACTTTTGCTATTCCTTTAATGCACCCAGTCATTTTATTCCAACATTCATTTACTGTCATTTCAGTCAAATCTTTCATTTCTATCATTCTATCCATCACCTGCTATCGAAATTCTTTTGCATATTCACCTTTATTTAACGTATACCATTTAATCTTAGGAGGGGGTTTGGGTCTGCTGTTGTTTAGCTAAATTCTAATTTTAGTTTCTAGTATCAGGAACCTGTGTTGACTAAATAGATTTTTACCGGGTACCATTTTACAGTCTTTGGCGGATCCAATTCTAGTTCTTCTTAGAAGAATGTAATCGATTTGTGTTTTGCGGATACCGCTTTTGTACGTGATCGTGTGTTCATCATTTTTTTAAAAAAAGGTGTTCACAATGGCTAAGTCAAAAGTGACAGCCGCTTGAAGCTAGGCTTCACCTTCACTATTTCTGGTTCCAAACCCCCATCCTCCATGCTCTCTTTTATATCCTGCACTCATTCTTCCCACATACCCATTAAAATCTCCTCCCACATACAATTCCTCATTTTCTGGAACATTCATCACTAAGGAATAAAGAGCTTTTAATGTACTTAATAATTTAGTCTTAGTAAATCTATAAAATAGGGCCTTGTATCAAAACTAACCAGGTTTGCAATAATATATATTGAGAAAGATTAATGGAATGCAAGTCTATTTGAATTCTACCATGATCCATATTCAATTCAGGATTTTCTTTTTAAAACAACCAATCAAGTACTATAAAAAGAAAATTGCAGCAATATATAAATTTGTCACAAATAATGTGGTGCTAGTAAAGATTTCCAACACTACACACTACACTGTTGTCGATTTGTGTAATGATAAACTTCATTGACTATAGAACAATAACATTTGTATACAGCTACATATTGGCATCGTCATCATCATCGTCATCGATAGACATCCACTGCTGGATATAGGCCTCTCCCAAAGATTATATGAAAGTGTATTGATTCATACTGCTTCAGGATTCATGCTACTTAAATATATTCATAAGCTCAAAGTTATAAGCAATTGAGGCGATGTAGAATTATTTATTAAGTTGCTTTCTGGTGAATACTTAATAACTGAATTGTTTTCTTTTATAAATTTTTAATAAAACATAAACTGTGTAGAAATCTTTTGATCAAAATGGATGTAATTTAAATATAGACACAAGAAAATACACCAAGAAAATAAAAATAGTAATAAAATATTTTAGGAAACTAAATAGTGAACCAATGCAATCAGAGGACTACATAGAATTACCGGGTCCCGAAGGCCTGCCTGTTAGCAGAATACCAAACCTCACTCCAGAACAAAAAGCGAGCAGCAAAGACAAAATCAATCTAAACTACGTATGTAACTATTTAATTAAAAAAAATTTCTAAGGTTTGACTGACTTTCAGATACAAAGTGGAGCTGATGATAAATAAAAAACGTTATCATCTTAGGTGTTCATATATTTGTGGGATTCCAAAGTACACTCTGCAAATGGTGTTGAACAAAGTGTTAACTGAATACTGCTCAAGTATTCCTTGCAGCATCATTGATACTTGTTTGAAGGGCGCTATAGCTATGGAATTACCGAGGTTATGATGTGATGCGGTAACCTGGGTGTTAGGAGCCGTGGCCGGAACTCGACATGTATTTGGTTTCAATTTGAATCTTATATCATAATGCCACGGAGCATTTAGATTGCGCGCCCGCGCATGCGTCGATCCGAGCATCAGCTGTTTTTGATTTTGTTTCATTGCTGTTTTTTTTAGTAAAATAATATATTTTTTTATGAACTGCATACTAACATGATGGAGCGTAAATAATGCTAATAAAACGTTTTAAAAATATGATTTTTTTTAATCAGGATCGATATTTTTTCCGTGCCATCATCAAAAGTGTCATCAGTACTATCGTCTGTCTTCGATTTCGGAAGCGGTCTCCTAACACACAGTATATCATTACAAGCATCTCATTGTCATACACACTATCACTTTCTCTCTGTGGTTAACGTTCAGATTGTTCGGTCCTGTTGACCTATAAGAAATATTAATATTATGTTTCACCAGAATGTGGTAAGTAGGCAGTGCCTTTTTCCAGCGCGAAGCCCCGCCTCCGACTAGGGAAGAGCTAATTGAAGACAATATAAGGCGGTGGGTGGGTGTCCGGCACGCGTGGCTCGAGCAGGCCTCGATAGTGGAAGCGCGATACGCGAACACTCAGCAAGTGTTAAATAACATTAATGTCAAGTAAGTGTTACTCTAAGTAGTTTTAAGTTTGTGGGCTGGTAATGATGATGATGTATCCCAAAATAAAATTTTCTTTATACGACAATTACAAAGATATTCACCTGATGGTAAATGACTATATGGGTGATATATACAACACCACACTGTAGTCGTGAGCTTGAGGTCTCGTTACCCCAGTAACTTTACTAGTTTTGTGTTTATCATACCAGCATGTGGTAATGTTTACACACTACTGTTTAGTGTCAGAGACTTGTATTAAAACAACAATCTTATTTAAAATGTAAATATTTACATATTTTACATAGACCTCTTTTTCTCTTTCATTCATAACCTTCCATTCTGTTGACAGTACTATGAAAGTATTTATTAATTTTTAAACTTTACACACATTGTGTAAAGGTGGACTTAATGCCATTGGCATTATCTTCCAGTCCACCTTGGATAATTGTAGAGATGATAAAATCTTCAAATAAAGTACCAGCCAATATAAAGTGTGCTCCTAGAGATAATACTGTTCCATATTCATTAACTAATATACACATTCCTATAAACTGATTGATATTCGAGTAATGGTTCGTCGCTTGTTCCAGCGCCTTATAAATGAAACAGTGTACAAGCAATTGAAAGGTTGAAGTCGATCAATATGAAAAAGAATGGAGCAGCAGTCTAAAGGCATAGGATACATAAGATGCTACGGACAAGTAACAAAATGTACACAAGTGCAAGATATTACAAAATTTGGTAGAGATATTCCTTCTGCCATTTACAGGTTCTTTTATATTTAATTCAATTAAGCGCACCCGAGCTTAAAGGTCGGCTACGTTGCTTCGACTCCTCTGGTGTTGCGAGACTGCCCATGAGCGTCAATGATCACTTCACACCAGGTGAACTGTTCGCTCGTTTGTTCATCATCCCTACAAAAAAATGTGATGAGTCCGCTAAGAGTGGATTTTATAAAATCTCTTTTCCAAAAGACAGCTGCAAGGTTGTCGCGGCTTGCAAACGGGGCGAAAACAGCTGATGTATAAATGTAGGAAAAATATGGAACTTCTCGGTTTTGACAGCGTTTCATATATTAAAATGTTGATATATGAAATGCTCTCAATGGAAACAGTATATTTGTGAAGTGACAAGATAAGCAGCAAGTTGATCCGATGGTAAGTGATATGTCTGCAGATAACGGTGTAATGCTAGTTAACATGATTTAGACTATACCACTTCTACCATTCAGTACAATGCCATTGTTTGTTTAAGCTGATGACTAACTTAAACAAAATAAAAAAATATAATTTCAGACCCGATTAATACAAATAAGTAATAGTTAAGTATACACAATTACCATATTTGAAGTTAATAACTTTTTTCTATCTTGTAATATTTGAATGATATATAAATCTTTTTTTTCATTGATTTGTAAATATTAATCATGATTTGTATAGCAATGATTTTATGTAATTAATAATTATTAATATTATCTTAAAAAATTTACAGCTGATCTTTTTTAATGTATAATATTGACAAAGTTTTTGAAAAAAAATAATTATCAATCAATTTTAAATAAACTTTTTTTTATAAAATACAGTTTTAATTTTCATTTTAATTAGTAGAAGTTATTTACATCTAAATATATTACATGAACTATTTTTATAACAAAAGCAATTAAGTGTGTATCAGTTTGTCACCAATAGCTTATTGGTTTCCAGCGTGACAGTGCCAATCAATGGAGTGATGTTGGCACGGGATTGCAATAGTCCGTATACACTGACACCATGCATGCAATTATCATTGTTAAATTCAATTTCCATAACAATTAAAAATTGATAGTAATTAGATTTTAATGTAATTACAACAGAAGTCAATTATGTTGACTGCTGGGCTTTTACTTCTCCCTCCTGCCCTTTTCCCAGCTGTGTGGGGTTGCCACAGTATGTACTCCTCTTCCATATCCCTCTATCAGCCATCATATCTGTTTTCACACTCTTCCTACACATGTCTTCCACACAATTCATTCACATTTGACTGTTGATGACTACCAGGCTTTTACTAGTAATATATATTTACAGACTACACACTAAATGTTTCCACTTCTGGGATTCAGGGCCTTCTCTTATATAGAGATTCAAGGACTTTAATCTGCCATCCTTACAATGTCTTCCAATCAGGTTTGACTTCACCAAATGCTATTAGAATTATTTAAATTAAGGTAAACAATTACAGTACTCAATTATGTTTCAGGCATTTACCAGATCTGATGATATTAATAATGAATGAGACAACCAGAGATAATGTATAAAAAATATATTTCATAATACATTTTTATTTCATTCACATAAAATATATAATCTAAGCATTTTTACGTTTCTTCTTCTTCTCACCCTGTTCTGCGAGTGGACACTGGGATTGTTTGTGTCCTTTTTCATTACATTTGTAGCATGACTGAAACAATTTCTACGTTTTGTTTATATTCTTTTTTATAGCAAGACCAAGAATAGCAAGTATACACTATTGGACAAAGAGTATCAGATACATTAGAGGGACAAAGAGTATCAGATACATTAGAGGACTATGTTAAAAACATGTAGAAGTACACAAAAATATATACATCATTTAAAGTACAGTTACAGTATTTTTTAAATAATTTATTTAAAATTTAGCTATTATAAACTAGAACACAGTATTGTTTACTGCTGAGGTGACATTCGCAGAGCGATAGATGTGGAGAACTTTGGGGGAGGCCTATGTCCAGCGGTGTCGTCTATCGGCTGATGATGAAATATCTGGTTTTAGTACCAGTGGGAGAACATGGTTTACGAACATCTACTAAAATTCCTTTGGTGACCCCCTTCAATGTTATAGGAGAGGCTCCAGAATATATTGTTTGCCTCCCAAGGATGTTGCCTCTGTACTACATAATCCACTTGATACTTGTCATGTGCGTCATCCTAGCTTAGTGGGCATTGATGATACCTTAGAAATATTTTAATTACCTTTTATGACTAAAAGGATCTTCCTTAATCCTGCTCTAATAGCCCAAAACTATAGAGCATTACTAGGTAATTTTCAGATAGTCTTTTTTTTCATTCAACGAAGCCACGAGTCGAGCAGGACGTTCAGCTGACGGTAAGTGATACGCCTGTCGATGATAACGCGGTGCTAGTTCCGATGGTAAACACTGCCCCACATTGCGCTCGTCGCATTGAGACAATGTTAAGTATTAATACCGCAGTAATTTCACTAGCTACAGCGCTCTTCAAACCGGAGCACTAAAGTTTGCACACTGCTGTATGTCAGCTGTAGTGTTACTTGCTTAGATGGTTTCCGGCAACAGAGATCTACCAGTAAAGTGGTACTTTTCACTTGGAGCAATAGAGTACCATTAAAATAAACTACTTAAAATTAAAGTACCATCATTAGTTTCTCACCTGTGATTCTACCACAGCACCGCATTGATGTTTCAAGTGACAACACCGTTCACAAGTCTTACAATGCTCATAAGTGGGCTTGACACACTTCTTGCACAGGTTGCAGTGTTTATAGGTGGTGCCGTCCTTGCTGGTGCACTTCCTGCATTTAGTGCAGTGTATGTTGCTCTGCGACACCCAGTATTTACATTTGTCGCAGTATTTATAGCTGCTATCATTTGATAGGTCTACAGTCGCAAACGGGAGGTTTGTGAAGAAGCGCACTGGCGAGCCAACCTTACGGCCGTCCTTCTGGAATTTCTTATGGTTTTGATATTCAACCTGAAAATAACGTGAAATTTATAAATATACTTGTTTTAAGTATTATGTAACTATAATAGTTCGGTTTATAAGTCGGTGGTATGCTTTATATGTTTCAAAGAGACGCGAGTACCATTCCCACTTAAGCTTCTAGTAAAGGGAAACATCAGGAGAAATCAGACATATTCCAAAAACAACTTTCGTGGACATATGAGATATGTAACCCTGTACTTGGCCCCCATAGCTGATAAAGGACCCTGGTATCAACATGTGAGGAGATACCTCAAGTGCCAGAAAAAAGGTGTTTTATAAATATGTTTATATAAATAACTAAATGTAATATGCTGGCCAATGTTTTTTTATTTTTAAATTTCTTCATACTTTAAAATTAAAAATATAAAATAAATTAATTACTTTTGTACAACATTAAATTGCTCAGAAATATCAATTTCAACTTTTTAATAAGAAACAATCAGACTAATATTTGTTTTTATGTAGCGACTGTCACATATGTATATTATAACAAAAGTATTTATTCACCTGATAATCATGCATCTTGATCTCTGGAGCAATGTTCTTTATATAGTGATTCAGAGAAATATGGAAATGCCCATATGACAGGAAGCAATCTGTCACCTTCACACACCTTCCTATAGGCGGCAGATAGTTCCTTGATTGTATGCACCAATGGCTCCACTCTTCCTCCAAATGGAGGATCAATTACTATACAAAGGCCTTTATCTCTGAAAATAATTAATAATTCTGTAGGTTTTTTTAAGACACAGAGTTAAATGAACGAAACACACAATAGGTTTTACTTAAGATGGGTACAGAACATTGCACCAAATTAATTTCTATGGTTTCCCTGATGATCATTGTTTTACTAGCTACTTCGTCCTTCCATCTATAACATAGTAACATTTGCATACAACTATGCGCTATGCAGCAGTAATATAAACTGTCTTAGCTACATATCCAGATTGACAGATTCAACATAATCTATCTCTTCAATTATTTTAACTGAAGTTCCTATAATAAAGTCTACAGACTTATTGTAATCAATAACTTGTAGTCAAATTTAAAATGATAATTAAAGAGTTTGACGATGAAGTGATGGAGGTTCAAAAAATGTATATGACTTATAGCTTAGACACAGGTTGACCTTCCTTCGCACTTCATCTCTTTCTGGGGAATTATGTGTGCATTAATTAGTTATTTATTACTGACACCACAGTTTAAGTAAAATGAAACTATTATCCTTTAAATTAATAAAACTGCCACCATCAAGTTAATATCTAAAACTGTTTATAATGAATTTTGTTATAATAGTGTCTATACTCAAATTATTAACTTTATGCATAGTATTTTAAAGGATAGATAAAATTAGTGCTTAACAATTAATCTATTGTTACATCATGTTTGTGATAAAACAAGTATCAAAAATAAAAAAATAGGAACTTACTTAGAGTTTTTGAAGAATTTCTTAAGTATTTTTTCATCTTCATTGCCATTGAACAAGTAATCATTAAACATGTTGTACCATAGAAACTTGTTGGGTGCATTGAATAGATGATGGCGAGTGTCATAATCTAGGAGAACAGACTCAAAGTCTGGAAGAGCTTGTGCTGCCTGATGAATGGATGGTGTGCCTACACAAAGTATGTTCCTGAAAATACAAATAAAAAACAATGTTCTAAGTATTCATTGAAATGAGAAGATCTATTTTAGTTTATAAGAGGCTTTAGCATAGACTACATTAATGTTTAAACTTATAGTATTAAATATTAACAGGTTGTGCTTTATCATCATTTAACACCAGGTGAGATCATAGTCAAGCAATACCCAATTTTATTAAAAAAAAAGTTACCATATGGTAGTATAATATTAGTAAGTAGGTATACTAGTGGTAGATTAAATCAGCTAAAAGGTAAGTCTACCCACATAATTTTTGATTATAAACATGGAATATTTACCCTATTTTGTTATTTTTCAAAATCCCGAGAATAGTGCTGACTGATTTTTTTGAAAACAAATACTGGGCTTCTCTTTGATCATTTTCAAGAGGAGGCAGCCATGTGCTCGGATTAGCAAGTTGCTCATCTGTCAGAGACATAATAATTTTGTGATCCTTCAAATGCTTTCGACTCTGAGTCATTACATACAGTTCTTTACATGTGTCACAGTATGCCCTACTTGTTGGATGTTTTGACTTAATCTGTAGACAAAAAAATAATTTCTCAGCATATACTAAAAAGTGCAGATGGGCTTATAAATATTTAGAATCAAAGAATTAATATAAATAGATACTTCAGAATATATATATAATTATTTTGTGAACATTAATGTATAATAATTGTAACAATGTTGATGAAGTGAGAATCACATAAAGACCTTACCAAGTTAAGAGTAAACAAGCTTTTTATCAATTTAATAAAAACTCAATCAAGCCTCAAAGTGAATAAAAATTATGAATAAGTGTTTTATAAAAACTCTAATAAGATGTTATAAATAAACAAACAGCACTAACTTCATTAAAGTTTTTCCATGCTGCTGCTTTATCCAGTTTCGTAATTAAGCTGTAGTACTTCTCATTTCGCTTACGGACGTTCTCTTTTTTCCAGTCTTCTTCCTCAATGTGCACTGTACAATCCTGTTTTTTACGGCACAAAGAACAAGAAAAATAGCGACCTTTTTCTGAAGAAAATAATAAAGTCGGCCCATGAAGGCAGAGGGGGTGGTTAGTAACATCTTCTGCAATAACCTCAACGGGTAAAGATTTTTGACTCTTAGAATCGATAGTTTGCTCACTTAACTTCCTCTTCTTGGCCATTATGTTGTAAAATAAAACTGTGGTATACTCAAAATTCTATTCTTAATTTGCGTTAATGGCTACTCAATATTCTAAATCTTATTTAAAGTACACGTGAACTTGACAAATGACATTTACATTGACATTAAAGTTTAACAGTACTTGTAAAAATTTCAAAACGTATTTTTATACAGTAACTTATTCTCTTATTAATTTAGAAATTATTTGAATTTTATTTCGTTTGTTATATTCCGAAATTATAATATGAATCGAAAAATGTAATACTTAATCGCATCAATATGATGTTTTAAAGATGCTATATTTTTTTTACTTTGAAGGTAATTCACGTCTATTTTATATAATAAAACTGAATTTATAATTATTACACTATCAAAAATATATATGTACTATTATTTAAACAAAATTGTTCAGAAGAGTACTGGCAACTTTACCGGTAATTTTTTTATTTCTTTCCAGTGTAAATGAATTTCGTTCTTTTTGACAATATTTGAAATTCCTTAATTTTACGGAGGAATACTAAAAAGTTTTAAAAATGAACGGTTTAGTGAAAACAGCGCAGAAAGTAATTCAAAATTGCGTTAAAACAACGAGTTTAACCGGCAGCTTGGTATCTCGTACCCAGGCTCCGGTAAAACGTGATTTTACAAGAGGAATATGGCACATGAGCTGCTCCAAGCGTTTAGATGGCACCCCCGCTACAACGTTATTACACAATCATTCTATTACTTGCAGTTGCGGTTGTGGTCTGAAGACATTACATACAAAAGGTAATTTTTTTATTAACATACATTTTTAGGTTATGTCTTCGCCCATGCTTATTTCATAATAAATTTAAGATTTTTTGTTTTTATATATGACATTAATATGTTTGTTCTTTAATTAAACTGGAGTATGTTTTTTAAACAGACCAACATAATGAGCGTGATAAAACCAAACCCCTTGGTAAGTTCCCGATCCTATCCCTACCTGGTTTTTCTCACCTTCCAATATACAGTAAATAGTGGTACACTTAAATATTCATATTATATCATATGTTTTACTTATAAAAGTCTTATTTTTATATAAAATTATTACAACTTAAAAATTAATCACCATTAATGCAGCTTCTAAAATTGAATATATAAAAAAAACATGTTTGTTGTGTTTAATAGATTAATTTTAGATTAGGCACATGATTGAAATACATGTAGTCCACATTCTTGTCATTTAGGTTTTTAGTAGTTTTTTTTTTATTTATAGAACATTAAATTATAGAATGTAATGTATGTCCTAAATTTACAAGTGATCATTATAATTATTTTTAAGTGAAAATTCACATTAATTTCACAGCTATAGTTATTGATGGATATAGAACTAATAACTTAGATCTTTCTGTTTTCCCTGTATATTATTTGCCTGGGGTATTTATAATTGCTCAAGGGTAAAGGTACAGGGTAAAGAAACATAATATGTACATCCAGAGATGAGAGTAGTTCTCTTGTTTCTGCATAAGAATATTATACATTTACATTTTTTTTTGTTTAAAATAAAAGTTTATTTAGATGTTTGAATTTAAAAAAATTTTGTTATGTACATAATTTTGCTAGTAAAATATGTTGATTGCATTGGAGATGTATTTCTGTAAAATTTACATATTGCAGAAAATTATAATTATAAAAATATAATTATTATATATCAAATATTTTTGGTGTTAAAATTGGTACTGATTACACACTGTTATTAGACATTCATATATAGTAAATATTTGTTTTATCTCTACTTAATTCCAAAAATAAATAGCCCAATCATCTACAACTCATTCCGCATTGAATGGTCATTTTCCCCACTCTGATATGTTCAGTAGTTTTCAAGTGATTGGCAAACAAAGAATATCCATTTTCATTTTATGTATATATGTATAGATGTTGTTGTAAATTGTTAAATAAGTAGACAAGTAATTAAAATCATAAATATAATTAATTGCTATACATTTAGTAAAAAAAAAAAAAAATTATTCGTGCTTGTAATTATTCAGGTGAAAGGGAGTTAGTAGAGTTTCTTACTGAGGAGATTGTGGCTGAACGTAAAGCACAGAAGCTGAAGGTTATCCCCAGTGATGTTGAAGGTTTTGCAGTAAAAGGTGATGGTGCAGAAGTGGTGCTTACTAAGCAACTCAAAGACGAAATGTAAGCTTTTAACCATACCTGATATGTTTTTCTTCTTTATGCTTAATGGCTTCTCTTAAAAGATTTATGTGAATGTTGTATCAGACACAGGAGGGATGGTATATTACAAATTCTTATCCTGTTCCCTTGGCATGGAACAATGTGGTTTGATAAAACTTATTTGTATGAGTAGAACATTTAAATTAATAATATTACACATAATTTTTAGTTAAAGAATGTAGACTTTAAATTTTGTTAATATTTACAACTTCACTTAAATTAAAAAATGTGCATTTTTTTCATTGTTACAGTATAAGAATCACATTCAATGTGAACCACACTGTAGACTCTGAAGATTTAGGAGACGGTGAAGTACCAGCCGAGAAGCAGGAGTTTACAGAGATGCGTTCCAAGCCGCAATTTGAAGTGGATTTGGTTAGGGGTGATAGCACTCTTGGATTCACTTGCTCCTTTTTACAAGAGCCACCAACACCTGGTGATGAGTACAGTAAGTTTGATTTTAATCCAATCAATTCAAGCATGATATAAATTTACCAATTAAATTCCTTTGGACTACATATGTGACTTTGTTTTCACACAATACAAACAATGGCACAAAAAAAACCTTAGTTGTTCGATGGATCTTCTCTTTTCTGATTTGCATAGAGATACTTTGGCCACAGTGTTGATTATGGCCTTTTGTGTCACTGAGCCTTTTTATAAGCTCCATTGCAAGTGATCATAATTGTTTGGATGTGTTGAAATTTGGTCGAAAGAAACAGCATATTCTAAATCTTCTTACTCATATGTTACTCTTTCCAGATGATGTTTTTGGTATTGACGAGGTTACACTGTACCAAGGGGAGTGGTCTGACAAAGTGTATGCTGTTGCAGGAGATGTTCTTGATGGGGTACGTTCTGGACAAATAATATTAGTGTATATGTGAAATATTAGGAAATCCACAAATTGGTGTTGCAAATCATAAAATTAAAATATTTTTTTATTTGTACAAAATTTTAAGTTAGTCATATATTTGGTTATTGCATATTATATAGATTTGGAACAATTTTTTTCTATTAAAAATTTTCTTTTTTTTTTCATTAATTCCATAATTTCCAATTTTTTTTGTTTATGTACATGACATGGATAAGTCTTTTAGCCAACAAATTAATTTCTTCAAAGTATTGTATTGCCATATTGCAACTAAAGGTAATTTCATAAGCTAAAAAAAGTTTGGGAGTTTTTTTTTTAATGTTATGTTTATACCATATGCAGATCCTCATAACTTTTTCTATCTAATATATAATTTAAGACCTATAACTAGTATGAAACAGTATATAATATATTCGCCTGGATAATGTAAGGTCATATGGCCTAACGGCGCAGTGGAGCGGCCGCAAATGTGGGGGTGGCTGGTTCGAATCCGTATAAAAATTTTCACGCCCCATTTATTACGCCACACTTGATTCTATAACACATGTAGTTGTCAGGTGCCGAAAATGGGGTAAACGGACTTCATTGATGTGAAGCTTGGACTTTGTGCGTATGAAGTTCATTCATTGATATGAGACAATTTTTTTTTATATAATAATATTACCTTAACGACGTACATTTTTATTAAGTGATACTGGTACATGTAATTATTTGGTGCCGTTATCTTCATGTTTTTTTTTTAAACAAAAAAGTTATTTAAAAAATTTTGCTTAGGTTGTTTAATTTATTTAAATAATTAAACTATATTGAGTACTGTGATATGTATATATTTTTATCGTATAATTTTTACAGAAATTTTATTTTTTTATTATTCGGCGTAACGAGCTGGACGGTCACTTGATTGCAAGTGATACATCCGCCTATGACAACGTGGCGATTTTAGAATGTTTTACACTGCACCACATTGACCTCGTCGCCTTTAAACATAAGATGTTAGGTATCGTTACCACAGTACAGTTACACCAGCTATCATCATCATTGGGCGCCCTCTTCAAACTGAAGTTTGATCAGATTAAGAAAACCATTTCGATCCTCAGTATAGCGCCCCTCAAACCGAGGACCCCTTTGCACAGTACTGTTCGACGGCTGCAATATAAGCTATGGTGGTATATATCTACCTAGACAGTCTCCGGCAACGGAGATCTACCACCAGTACAATTTGTGGAAGGAGCTGCTTTCTTATTACATTATAAAGATAAATAATTTTACTGGTGTCTCTTAACTCTTGACTGATAATAAACTAGAAATGCGAAAGAAAACAAAATTGATTTGTGGAATTATAATTTAATGAACATATATTTGTTTCCAGTATTTGTACGACCTGCTGATGAATCTACTGGAGGAGAAGGGTGTGAGCAATGAATTTGCGCAGAAGCTCTCCGACTTCAGTACGGCTTACGAGCACACTGCTTACATCAACCTGCTCGAAGGCATCTCCAAGTTTACCATCGGCAAGCCGTAGATCTGTCCTTCGTACAAATATGAGTGTTTAACTCACTTTGTTGACAAATTTGTTTTATTTATATATTATCCTATCAAGGCTCCATTAAAATGTCCTTTCAATAAAATTTTATCAAGCGATCAATATGTAAGAATTAATAAATATTAGAGTTTATCTTTTATGTTAATCTTTGCTGTAAAGGAACCATTACATTATGTTGACGTCGAGACGTTTGTTTACCAAAGTGAGTCTAAATTGGTGATGCGTGTGCAGCACCTGGGGGAGCATTTAATTTACTAGGGTAGCTTTAAAGTGTAGCATAGTGCAGTGTTGTTTGTTGGAGCCGTTTAGTTAGTAATTATAATTAGTTCTGAATAAACAATTTCCAAATATGATAGTGTTTTAATTACAAATTGTCTTATCATCATCATTATTAGCCTTCTTCAATGTCTTGCACCAAATGCTATCCTCAGCTTCTCGCATCTACTAATCTAAAGTCTAAAGTTTAATTTCAATTTCATACAACAGCATATATAGTGTTGGATGGTTGGCGAATTCGAAGACCACTAAGACCTTCCAGAGTACATCAATGGCTAACAAAGTTATGTGAATGATTGATTTAAACATGTCTGT
Source organism: Ornithoptera alexandrae (assembly GCA_029030555.1). Classification (NCBI taxonomy): domain Eukaryota; kingdom Metazoa; phylum Arthropoda; class Insecta; order Lepidoptera; family Papilionidae; genus Ornithoptera; species Ornithoptera alexandrae. The sequence goes on along the minus strand of JARDVY010000041.1, from coordinate 10,559,801 downwards.
AGTCATAAAAGAAACGAGAAATTCAAATAGAAAAGGCGACTTTTTTATATGAAATTATTTCAAACTCAAAAATTTACACTCACGATGTTAATATCGCCATATAGGAAGTGCCCTTAGTAAGTCCTTAAAAGCACTGAATTCGTCATGGCGCAACATTTTAACTGCTAGACACGGAAATCTTTATTATCAATATCATTTAATTGACGTCCACTGCTGGACATAGGCCTTTCGCAAAGATCTCCACGTCGAACGGTACAGCGTTGCAGTCAACATTGACTTCGGTACCGCCGGGCACTAGGAGCCGTCGTATGTAGAGGCTCGTATGGGAGGATTTAGACCGATTCCCACCATGCTGGCCCAATGCAAGTCGGTAGGAGCCAGAGACGTTTGTTGATTAGCAGGGTGGGAATCTTCATATAAAATAATTAATTTCAATTTGTATATTAAAAACGCGCGGAACAAAAAGATCCGGAAAATATTATCTTTACATTGCAAATAAATATCAAACGTAGTTACAACAATTTTAGCTAAATAAACACTACATTCTATATATGAACGCTAGTATAAATTTTAGATTTTTTAGTCTTAATTCAAGAAGCAACATATTTTTTAATAAATTTGAGTAAAAGAAGGTATACTAGTGAAATACTAAAAAACCAAACACCATGTATATTTGCCCACATTCGTATGTGTGATATTTAAATCCTGCAGATAACGCTCTGTAAATATTGTTTCGACCAAGATTACATTTGCGAGTATAAAAACGAATATACGTATCTTTTTGTCATTACTATTTAATGTTTCGCGCGGCCGTGGTCTCGACTGACATTAGATTCATATAATCAGCTGTTTGGTTAAAGCATAAACATGCCGGCGTATATTTATCCTTATCTCGCCCATTTTACTTTGTACTACATCACATGATCCATTGCAGATCTTTTGTTTTCTATACATAAATTTTCCGAAATTCAGCCGACCAATAGAAGTCCTGCATTTATCCAGCTACCAATGAAAATGCAATAAGCGACCTGAACTTCGCACAGTCCATTACGATCGGTACTGAGAGAATTAAGCGGAATGAAGCGAGTTTTATTTCTACTCGCCAAAATGGCGGACGCGTCGTTCTCGGTGCGCGGAATGAAAATACCCGATAATCTTTATGAGATGTGCTTAACAAATTTAGTGAACTATTTGCAGAAACATAAGTGCGAACGTACTGATTTGCGATCGTTGCCGGACAGTGTCCTCATGGATGTTTATTACAAGGTAAGATTAATTCTTGTAGTTATCTACAAAAACAGTAGTTAATTATATTGTACCGTTACATGGTTGTCAAATGTTATCATGCGACGTGAATGTTATCAGCATCAAGTGATCATCAATAACAAATATTGATTGTATTGATAACGGGAGTTATGGTTCATGGTCATGCATGCATGTATACGTTTTATTGTTACCGTGAATCACTTTCACTGTTTCCAATCATATTGGACTGGTTAAGATTATAATGTAGTAATTCTTTGTTACGAAACTAGGTCCATGTATAATGGAGAACGATTATATTGACAAAATTTTATGAGTAATGTTTGACCATAGACAAAAATGATATTTTACATCAGATGGACGACACAGTGCAATAAATTGATTGCGCGAAGGTACATACACATTTGTATCGATCCGATCCGATCCAAAATGGTGCTCTTCTTTCGTTTATTTTTAAGTGGACTATTTCACGTCAATCTGATAAACGATTCTGTACAAGAACCTATGTGAACAAATTATCATTTAAAATTGTAATTATTTTGCAATATTTATCAGAATAATTTTATTTCGACACAAAAACTTAAACACCATTTTTATAATTAATCTTTCAAGTATACCACATTCGATAATAGTTATTGTACACTATACTTACAAACCATTATTTGAAATAAAGGAATACATGTGGTTTAAATATTTACTTTGTGTAATAACATCACAGCTGTTTCCAGCATGCCATAGATAATGATTGTTAGTCTGTATAGAGAAATCCGAAACCGTTAAAGTAAAAAAAATGTATATAATGGTAGTAATTATATATCTTACTATTATGGGTAGGATGCCATTACAATAATATTTATCTTATGTAACGATGAAAATATTACGAATTAAGTCCATACGCGATGTTAGTAATTGATTCCAGTAAAGTTATAGTTGTTAACATAACATAAATATGTTCTATATTTTATTGGTTACGGTTAGTCATAGATAATTTTTTTCTTCTGCTTTTGATTTATAGGTCGGCGCCATTGACGTAAAATTTAATAAATTGCAGCTTTACTACTTTGTTATCGCTTTTGTTACCTGGCAGTATTACTCGAGGTTAACGAACAGAGTTACATGTTTCAGTTTGTTTCCACAATTACATTTAATGCTAGTTAATTAATTAAATATCATATTAATGCCACGGCGCAGATTTTTTTAATTAATACTCTTTCTCCTGACGTTAGATCTCATTTTGCTCCTTCTCTATTTTACATGCCAATTATTTTAACGGCACTCAGTTTAAGTAATAGACGCATTATTTTCTTTAATATTTTTGCTTACGATTCAATTCGTGAATTTGTAGATAATGATGCGGTATAAGACTCGAGAACCCGCTACGGTTACATCCACAGCTTACCATCCAGAAAACGTAAAGAAATAGATCTTTCAATAATTCCCCTATAATTCTAATGTATATAAATTAATGGTCTTGACCAGAGAGTAAGAGCCTCATGAGCGAAGACCTCGAGTTTCACAAGTATGACCATCAATTGAGCTGTTTATTATATTAATATTACCTTTGCCATAAAACTTATAACTTTTTATTTGTTAATTTATTTAATAATTTTTTAATTCGCTTTTGCTGTCGTTATTGCAATGGCTGAGATAGACTAATGAATCTTTTTTTGTTGTTGTGTGTTATCTGTCTTCCTATAAATGACTGGTAGGTCTCTGTTACCGGAGATCATGTAGGTAGGTAGCACCGCAGCTCCTATTTCTGTCGAATCGATACGGTCCGGCGCAATGTCAGTGGCGGAAGCAACCAATGGCGTGGCTGCAGCTCCAGCCCAAAAACATCTACATAAAGTATATAGATATTAGGTTATTTTCTTCTACCAGAAGATAACTCTTCTAGCTTTAGTCATTTAAATACTTTTTGCCTTAATATAATAATCCAGACTTCTATACTTATATGGTAGACATCGCAACAATAATTAGAATATAAATCTAAATAAATCGTTCATTAAACGTGAGTCTGTATAAGAATAATTTGATAAGCATTAAGTTAGTTTATAATACTAAATAGAGCTACTAAAGATCACATATGTTTTCTAATACTTGTCCCCAAGCTTCAGTTTGAAGAATACGTCTAAAGATGATGGTAGTATTGAAAGGAAGAAAATCTATAAACAATGATCGATTTTGCATTCGAGTGTGATTTTCGACCGAGAAGTTCACCTGATGGTAATTAATACGCCTACATGCATTACACGGCGCTAGATAACATGATGTACACTGCACTACATAGTACTCAATACCTCAGTAATTTCACTACCTACAATGCAGTTCCATCCGAAACACAGTAATGTTTGCACACTACCGTTCGGTGGTAAACCTACCACCAGTGACTGCTATCATATATACTATGATACACTGTGGCGTATACATATATGGCTACGCGGATCTGTATAGAAGCTCAATGAATAGAACTACCGTCGAGATCAAGTTTTAAAAAAAACCTCGTTTCCGTGGATAGTTCTCATTGCAACAGGTATTCTAATATCGCATAGGTGTAGTCGTGTCAAGGTCGGGCCAAGGTTCGGTGCGCCGCCAGGTACAGGTGCTTATCGTTTTAACTGCGCGTGAACAAATTGCTTCCAATCGTTAACCGCTCCTCGTATCGCTCCAAATATTTCTGCAGTCCATTCTAATTGGACATAAAATATAATTGATTCCTATTTGTTTATTGCAACGCCAGCTCCGACGTTCCCAATATGTACTACCTGAAGTTTTGTTTATACCTTCGGATCGTTAGGACTGACTGAAGACTGTCGCTTGTGGATTATGTGGACAGGTTCGATACCGCAGTGTTGAGGACGAAAGTCTTCGACTCGTGCGTGTTGCCGGTGTGGACTTATGGAACTGATACGCGGCCCTTTACTATGGGCATTATAAAAAGGTTCAAAGCCACCCAAAGGGCAATGAAGAGGGCTATACTCAGTTTCTCTGCGCGATACAATCAGAAAGAAGATCCGTAGAAGAACTAAGATCACCGACGTAACCCAAAAGATTGCTAGATTTGATTGGCAGTGTGCAGGACACATTGCTCGAAGGACTGACGATTGATAGTCTTTGGAGGCTCTCAAAAGATAGATCGATGGTCTGGTGAAGGTCGCGGGAAGTCATTAGATGCGGTTTAAATTTTCAGTTAATTGCATTTAATTTATACCTCCTATTACGGTCTCCAAAGAGTAGCGTTTAGCTAACATTACTCTGTTCCGGTTTAAAGGCCACTGTAGCTTTTAAAAAATATAAATTAGATGCTTATTTATACTTATCCTCGATTACATTATGGCCATATCACTTATCAACAAGTGAATGTGTCGCTTTTTCTATCGCTTCGTTATACGTATAAGTTTCGGCAGTTGCTTACGAAGGTTCAAGTAATTGTTCTTTATAGCGGTCTGTGCAGTGGCCGAGGACTCGCGGCGTGGGGTGGAAGTGGGTGTAGGGGGAAAGAGGTGTTTATAAACAAAAGAAAGTTTCACCAAGGTGACGTGATAACGAGCCTGCTCCCACGTTGATTACGCGCGGGGTCAGGGGTGCGCTTCTCTTTGTAGCGTTAAAAATACTTGTACACGTATAAAGAGTACCTCACACTGCGTCAACGGAGAAGTTATACAACTGTTTGTTGCATTTTAGTAAACAATTTCAAGGAAGAGTGGAAGATGAGGAGATCAGCTAAAGTTAATAAAAATCCACGTTAAGTGGAGTTTACACTTCGAACACGCAACCGCTGGTTAACTTTTTGTATCGGAGGACGGGGGAGGACGAGTAATTTCGAAAGAGATAGACTTCTAGGCAGAAGACAAGGTTTTGAGGGTGTGAACGTAAATCCGGTCGGTGGTGATTGACATTCCGTTGTGGATGGTCTAGGGATCTCCCACCGAACGTACCGTTACCTCCATGCACTCTGTCTAAGTTCGTCCCAGCGAGGATCGTAATCATCCCAAGTATTTTTTACATTGACAAAACCGAGACCAACGACCTACTTGTCATCCACCCTGAGTTTGCTAAGTGGACAACTATGATCTCCACCTTCACAGCTCGAGTACCCGGAAAAACCCTATCAGTCGCCTCCTACGACAGGCAGGCCTTACCATAACACTATACTTAATAGAGCTAGTACCTGATATATATCCAATATTTTTGTTACGAAGAGAGGAGACGGGGAAGACGTGTTCATCAGATCTTAAAATTATACTCTAGCGTCTAGCTCGTAACTACATGGAGGAAGTTAGAGATGATATACACACCAATACAATATGTTCGTCGCTTTGAGACATGAGTTGTTAAGTCAGGTTAGCTCAGCAATTTCACTAGCTACAGCAACCTTCAAGCCTGAACACAGTAATGCTTGCACTCACTCAACTTTAGGAGCGACGATGGTGTCTAGACAGTCTTCGGCAACAGAGACCTAGCACCGTTGTTATTACTGTATCCGAATGGCTAGTGTTATTTGGGTATGCGCATGCGCATTTGTAATGCACACTGTTTCCTGCAACGAAAGTGCGCGCATCAGCCGCATGCTGATGCAACGGAGCCGTGTGAAAGTTAACCAAGGCAAATTTGCAGCATGGCAATCCTCGTTGCATCCTTTCTCTCTTGTGGTGGAACAATATTAAATAATATTTATGTATCCCAAGCGCCATAATAACCAAAACTATTTTACTGGTGCTAGGTCTCTGTTGCTGGAGACTGTCTAGATAGGTACCACCGCAACGTCTATTGCAGCCGGCAAACAGTACTGTGCAGACATTACTGTAATGCGTACACGAAGGGCGCTGTAGCTGATTAAATTACTGCGGTAATGACACGTGGTGATATCTATATCATTCTAACTTGCCGTAGTATTTCATTAGCTACAGCTTTATAAACTAGCACCACATTGCGCTTGAGACATAGGATGTTAAGTTTCACTAGTTATAAGGCCCTTCAAACCGGAACACAGTAATATTTGTACACTACTGTTTCACGGCAGAAATCTAGACAGACTCCGGCAACAGAGATCTACCACCAGTAAAATATACACCAATAGAATTATAACGTCTTTGGAAAATATATAAACGAAAACTTTTTCACCTGACCTACATAGAATCCAATATAACTCGACTGCACGGGCTGCTCGGAGCCGATCAATACATCCAGGATGCTGTTGCACTTGCGCAGTGAGCAGGGATGATGTTACCTGGGGGTTGCATTGCACCCGTATATTGCGAGCAAACGTTCAAAGCACTGCTATTGGTACCACTTACACCACTCGGTGCTAGGTCTCTGTTGCCGGGGACCTAGCATCAATGGATAAAGACGGATTTATTAACTATTGTTCGTATTGTAACGGTTTAAGGCATGCGTCTCTATCTTTCTCAGCTCCTGTTAGATAGAGTTATCTCTTTCTCCGACAGCAAGTACAATCAGAACTCCAATAAATTCGGAAACGGTTTCTAACTTTTGTAGTCTTTAAATATTATGTAACTAGCTGCTCCCCGCTCGCGTTGCTGGGCGTAATATAAGGTATTTAATACAACCGCAACTTCAAGTCACTATCTATGGCAACCGTTACCATAGCAACCGCATAAATAACACCAAATGAAAATGTTTATAAAAGTTAATTATAAATAAAATAATGAAGGATCTATGAAATTCAAAAAATAAATAGTCAATAGCCATTTACAGATCATTCCGCGTCGGATGCTCATGTCCCCTATATCGATACGTTCACTAGTTTTCACGTGATTGGCGAACAAACATAATCCATATATATATAAGTGGATTATATTACGTCCACGACAGGATGCAACGGTTTAGTGGCTACTAATATCGGAAATGTGTTTATGATGTGACGGCGGCGGAGAAAGGAACATCTTCAGGTCTCATTACATATGGACATCGCCAGCGAAAGTACAGTAGTCCCCCGTATAACACGGGTGATCCCCCATATAACGCGGGGATTACCCACATTATAAATTTGTACTGTGAAATTTATAATGATTTGTACACTTCAAAATTAGTACTTAATTAAATTAACTGTTTTTTTTAGTTCATATGCATAAGTTTTTTTAATTTACTTTGATTTTAATAAAACGTACATATTTGGTTCATAATTGTTTTTTTTTAATACTCGATTTAGGTCCCCTTTAGCAAGAAAAGTTAAACGTGAATAATTTATACATAACGTGTTATAAGGGGTCGTAAAAACGCTTTTTACGGGAATACTCATACAACGCGTTTTCCTATAACGCGGAACCAATCTACCGTTTTATAGGGGGGATCACTGTACATTCAAGTCACTAAGATCACTAATTGTAGTTTTTTTATTACATCATCATATAGCTGTTGGGACCGTTTATAACGGTAGGTGATAAATAGCGGGTATCACCTATTGCACGAGTTGCATTAACGTCGTAAAAAGTGCAGTAGTATAGACGGTGGATGTTATCAGGTTAATAGGTGGTACAGTACGACGGGCGACCACAGCACCGTTACGCCGAGAGGAATGCTTGCTCTCAATAGCTCCTTAGCTGATCGTGGTTCTATCTATAGAAATATAATTGTAGTGTCCGTTAAAGGCAACCTTCTTATCATGTGATACGTGGATCCTCATCGAGGGGGAAATGAGCCTTAACTCCGCCCGGACCAGTGCGAGTTCGTGGGTGGTCAGAGCCTCGTCTGCTGTGAGTGCACCAGTTATGCAGAAGTTGACTGGGGCTCGGTAAAACGTTGGGCGGAATCCTTTGCACCCCTCGCAGACCACCCGGTAAAAGTAATATAACCAGTATTTTAGTTAATCTATTGCATATAGCATAAGCGATGTTTTTACAACCAACAATTACTGTTTGTGATCTCTGATACCGTTCAATGCCTACTGGAGGTCCCTGTTGCCGGATAACGTCTAAGTAGGTACCACAGCAGCTCACTTTTCTGCCGCTAAGCATTACTGTGCTCCGATTAGAAGGGCGTTGTAGCTAGTGAAAATTTGCCCCTCTCATGGTGCAGAGCATAATGTGGTGTAGTGTATATTATTCTAGCTAGCCACGTTGTTCTTTTATTATGTGTATAATATTGTTATATTCATTCCCTTTCCTTCGCCTCGTTGAATAAAAAAAAAAATTAATGTGACTATCACCGGCAGACACATCGGCTAATTTTATTTAAGAATATATATACATATATAAACAAATTTTGTTGGATCAGTTTCAATGTTTGATTTTTTTTAAAAACACTGGTTTTCATTTGGCAATGATAGTTAATAAGTAATACACATCAGCAGTACCGCCACAGGTATAATTAGAATCTTAATAAATAATACGTCAAACACAAGTTCTTTATATATGAAACTGGATTTTTATGTGGAAAAAGTAAACTTTTTTTTTTCTAATATTTTCTATTTTATCGTTAGAGGTACGACCAAATACATATAGTTCATCGATTTCAATAAAACGTTTGAACGCGCGCATGACGGCCGCACTCGTCGGAATCGATTTAGTTTCCCTTGCAGTAAATGTCAAAGCGATTGCAAATGGCGCGATAACGAACGAATCACTACGTTCGAAAACAAATTACAAATTTGAATTTGGAATTGTTAACGAAACGCCCAATCATTTGGGATCAGTATTTCTCAACCTATTTTGTGTCATACCCCACCTTAGCCTTTATAAAATTCTTTTTTTTTTTTTTTGGGAACGAAGGCGTTTAGCTCACTCTAAAATTCTTATGCCCTGCTTTGTAACATACATAATATTTAATATTAAAAAAATGTAATTATTTAAGAATTTGCAATCATTTATGAATTGGATTTTTTCGATAAATTTGGCACGGAAATCTAGCATTGCATTTAAATTGCCCGGGGCGAAAGGGTTAAACTCGTGGAGTCCATTTTCGAATTGCCTCCCTTAACAATTAAATTCCCCCTCTGTGGGGCGTGGGCCCCCTTGTTGGGAAACACTGATGTAGCTAGTTCGATGAAGCGCTTATATCATATACTAGTATATACTCAATGTTAACAAGCGATACATACAAGCTACATTACCCGCGCCTAGTGCGTAGTGCGTAGTGTGCGTTTCCTAGTGCACTGCACTAAGTGTACACTGCAGACGTCTAAGTAGTGCCTCCAGCCAGCGTCAGGACGGAATGAGGCGATAAAGCACCGCGCAAACACCACGCAACAATCGCAGTAAGCCCACGCGTCGTCACCACCACGCCCCTATCACGCTGCACCCCATTGGTCGCCGTCACGCCTTATACAGCATGTTCTCAATCTCAAATTTAAATAAAATATAAAAGTAACAGCTGCAAGTTCACGTGAACAATAAAGACTATTCCCCGATATTCTTTGAAGAGACGAGCGAGATATTAACCTGATGGTAAGCTGTACGCCGACACAGTAATGTTTGGACACTACTGTTTAAAAGTAGGAGCTGCCATGGTTATGCGTATACTCACGCGGTTTCAAAAGTAACTATTTGAAGTAGTAACCACTATTAAACAATTCATATGTTATAGCGTCGTTTTCCGCTTTTATTAAATTTACTGATGGTAGCCTTCACCACACGCAACGGTGGAGCTTGAGGGTTGGTTTTTGCGACAAGTAGGGGGGTAGCATTCGTACGCGGATGTTGCCAACGTGCTTCGTGTTTACACAACATCATGACGGTACCACGACGGTATTACCTTATCATTCGTATATAGATAGATAGATAAATTCGTTTATTTGTCCACTCGGTACAGTAAGTGCACTTGTGTACACACAAAAACGTTACACAGATAAACAAAAATTTGTTAACACAGTAACATTTAAGATAATCATCGCTGCCGTGTGTACTGCGATGGTACAACACGGTCGTAGCTCAGTGTAACTGTAGCCATGTAGTGAACAACGCGCTGATTTTCAGCTACTACCTTATTAAAGAGCGTCTGTACTTGCGGGATGCTTGTAGTTAAATTATTGATATTAAATTCAGGAAAAATATAACTACTGCTCGTGTGCTGGAATTATAAAATATTAGGCTTTGAATTAATCTGTTTTTCTAAAAAATATGTTTTTAATTATAATTTAAAATAAACAACCGTTTCTTAAGGGGAGCGGTACATTATTCCAGCACCGTGTCGCTCGATGACGGAACTACCTGCAAAAGCCATAGATTCATGTATATAGAACACAAGGCAAGAGCAAGTGCTTTTAGTATTGCGTCTATCCCGTGCTGATGAAAGATTCAGCTTAGCGAATAGATATTCCGGTGTTCTAGATTTGAATGAGCCAAACAAAAAACAAGCAAGATGCATTTGCCTGCGTGACTCCGTATTCAACATTGGTCATTTCTTTAAATAGGAAGAGATGTGAGACCGAGACCACGCAGGAATGTCGAAGCAGCCGTGGACCGGATATAATATCGCCATAGTTAAGTTTAGACAAAACAAAAGCATCACACAGAGCAATACGAGTTTTGGATGAAAGAAAGGTACGAATTTTATATAAAACTCTCAAACGACAAAAACAATCTTTAACAACAATCTGAATATGGTTTTCGTAACGCAACTTTGTGTCCAAAATAATACCCAGATTTTTACTTCAGGTAACTGCTCGAAATTTTCATTATTTACTGTAACTGTTGGATTTTGTTCTCGTATATGTTTAACTTGTAATTCTGTGCCGAAGGCTATGAATTTAGTGTGATAGAGTAGAAGCTATGATTTTACTTATCACAGTGATACTACTTAAGTCGTCGTTTAATTTAGAAATCGCGTTTAAAATGTTATTAATAAATTCTCATTATCTCCTCTTTAATTCCGGATATCTCTAGCTCCTGTAAGAGTTCCTGATCCCGATCGTTGAGCTCTTGTTTTAACTGCTGCAGGGATTCTGTGAGTAATTTGTTATCCGTTTGAACAGAGAACCCTATGATTTTTTGCTTAATGCTGTCTAATCGGCTATAAATATGATCAATGCAACCCTCACATTTTTCAATTCTGTGTCAAATTAATTGAGGGTATTATTAAATAGTGTTATTTGCTCCCGGGTTACGGCTATCTCTTCCCTGAAGTTCGCATCTCATCGATCATTGTTCGAAAGTCAAAGGTCGACATAAATGACTGTGTCCACCTCTTTTTCACAAGTTGATGGTAATGAGATATTTTACTTTGGAGGTACCGACAGACTGATAGGAGTTCCACCACGGCATCGCGCCATTCCATCATTGGTTCGTAAAGAAGGATTGTTAGTGAACTTTTTAGATTCGTTGCAAACACACAGTGTGCACTTCCATGACTTCTTTACATCAGAAGTCATTGAATTAGAGAAACGCTGCTCCGATACATTTGTGCAGGTCAGGTCTTATCCTCGATAACTTTTATACAACCAGCACAGAAGGAATTTTTCTTTGACATTTTGATGTTGCTTGTAATGTGATATTTCTGGTATTACAAGTTTTTTTAGAGAATTGTTCAAAAAACTAAAACAAAAATAAAAAAAAACTTTGTCCAAATAGAACTGAACCAACGTCGAATAGTATTGCAACGAGTACCGCGCACAAAGCTGCAGCTTTAGAACAGTCTCGCTTCTTGAGGCAAATATATTGATCCTATAATGCATTCAATGCGTATAACACTGCTTAGTTAAGGAGGTCGTTGTTTGTTCTAAATTGTGACGTACATTGTCCGGTTCATAACAGTCACAAATTTAAATGCACTTTATGTTTGTATCGCGTTAATTTCTCTAAAGTCGTATTTATAGCTAAATAGATTATTTATTTAGGAATAGGATACAGTAGAATTCACTGTTAAATCACCAATATTTATCACTTATTTGATATTATTGGCGGTGCGCATACAAAACACCACTACTACCGACAAAATTTTTTCTGATTCTTTTCATACAAGTTATTTCTTTGGAGTTTTTACATTTGTTGATGGCTAACATTTTATTAATAGAAACGCACAACAGTTACAGTTATTGCAATTAATTACGACATCACAATTTATTATTGTTATTATATATAGCTTGACATGTAGCATAGCTACTGAAATGTTTTCATTAACTACAGTGTCCTTCAACTCGATAATATTGGCATGCCTACTGCTCGCAGACACTAATTAAAATGCTTTATTGATACTAAAACTAGCTGTTCCTCGGCCGTGTTGTTGCCATCAACATAAATTTGGGTTGGAAATTTATACTCGAAATTTTTCTGTTTTCTGAAAATGTTAAAGCTCTTGAAAGTCATATGACTCTAACAGCTCATCTGATACTGGGCTCGTGGACATGGATCCACAGCTTGTTTTTAAAAAGTGTACTACTTGGAGTGTAGTTATCCGGCGGCGGAGTTTTTGCTTTCCGGCGAATCTGTTCGGTCGTCGAAGACGGGCTCGGGTCCGTTCCTTCGATCACCTTCGCCTGTATCGGAAACCTTCGGCGGTGAAAACCGCCCCTGATCGCGGTGTACCTCATGTGCGTGGTGTGAGTGTAGCTGTAGCGTCGCCTTCTAAAGCGGGGGTGGCGTGATGTCGAGATTCCGAGCGTGTTGGTCGTGTCCGAAATGTGGTGTAGTGACGTGAGTGTTGTTGATGATGGTTTGAATGTGGTTGGTGTGCACATGCCATGATTTACGCTTCTTGGTCTCGGGATTCAGCGGTGGCACGTAGTCGGTCGTCTTGGCCACCAGAGGATTGGGGTGACTTGTGTGTGACATTCCCGCCCGACGACAGCCTCCTGAACTCCTTCCCATTATTAACACGCCTGCAACTGCCTTTAGGGAAGGAATTGTATAAAATCCAATCTTAGCTGAAGCAGAAGTAATTTCTCTAATAAAATTTGAGTTTACGTCTAACAGTTTCGAAGATCCTGTGATGAGTCAATAAATCTCTTGACATGTCCTACATCATCAATACAAAATTACATTGATCAGAGAGAAGGTATTATCCAGTTTGTAGCCACTATTGTAGACGTGAACAGCATTCGTGCCTTACATCGCAACCCCAAGCATATAAAAAAAAATTTTAGTAAAAATAACTAATAATCTAAACAAATAAGACGCAAATTAGTACGTTAACAAAGAAAATAAGATGTGACTATGGTTATGTTCATCAGTGGACGTTTATCGGATGATAATGGTGATGGTTACTCTAGATCTAAGTGAAGTTTACATTTGAAGGTAGGCGAAGAACGGTCGAGGTCAATGTCGTGTTTTTTTTTTCATTATTCAACGAAGCAACGACACGAGCCAGGCGGTACACCTGATTGTAAGTAACACGTCCGCCCATAACAACGTGGCGCTAATTAGGATGGTATACACTGCCCATTATGCTCGTCGCCTCGAGACACAAGGTGTTAGTCTCGTTACCCCAGCAATTTTACTAACTGTAACGCACTTGAAACCGGAACACGGTAATATTTGTCGGCTGCTGTAGGAGCTGCGGTGGTACCTACCTAGACGGTCTCCGGCAACAGGGACCAACTACCGGTAAAAATTATACTTTAGTAACTGTTTTTGGATTTTACTGAATTACAGTATGCCATTATCTGGTACAGCAGGTACAGCTTGTATTAATGTTATTATTTTTATGAACAGTAACAAAGTGTTACCGTATGTATAATTCGCAATTACCATAAATTACGATGCGCGCTGCATGCGAAATTAAAAGAAATCTTCAAACTCCGGCACGTGCACGTACGGCGTTGCTTTTCCTGTCTGGCGAATCTGCCGTTATAACGCGCAGACTCTTGTGTTCCTCCTACGGTCACCGCGGCTCGGGCCCTAACGAGAGCGGGGGGTGAGGGGCCGAAGCTAAGGGTTGGGGGGGGGCGGAGGTTTTATATACCCTCAACAAAAACAACCCGGCCCGGTGTCGGACGTTTTGCAACAAATACGCGGCAACGGTTTAATTTACTTCGCGGACATGAACAAGCGAAATATGAGAATTTAATTTAGTCAAAAAAAAAAATATTAAAATGGAACCCGGAAGTTTGTAATACAGAGGTCTCTGGGTCCGTGGCCATATAAGCGTTGGTATTTGCGTTCTGGTAAGGTGTCATCAAACACAGCAGACTGGTCTCTTCTGTTAGTCTTAGATAAATAATCCAGATAATTTTACGTGATTACTCTTTACCTTTTTTCTATATATATATGATGACAAGTGTCTATGTCCAGCAGTGGACGTTAATCAACTGATGATGATAATAAATGGTAAAAATTCGAGGGTATGTCAAATTGTGAATAGTCCGTCGTTAATTCTGTCGACGGTTCCCCCCAATTGTTAGGCGCTTTGTCTCCGACGAAGGTGCCCGGACTTTGCTTATCCACGATCGATTCGGATGTCTAGACTTGTTATTCTTGTCTATAAATAAATTAGCAGCCTGAGCGATTTTATTATCCTGGCAATATCTTACCTACAAAATAAATATGCTGTTTTCCGAAATAATGAGAATTACCGCTGACAGTCCGAAATCTTTGTCGTTGTTTAGACCACTTGTCGCGGCGCGCGCACCCGTTTCAACTTATGCCAATTTATCAAAATTAACAATTTTTTTTTGTTACTCGACACCAGTCATAGATACTATTTCTGACTCAAATGACAAGTTGAAGTTGTTACATTGAAAATACCAATTTGTTTACTAAGGCATGATATAAAATTATAACAAAAAATAGGCTGAAATCAAAACGTCCTTAAGTCTTGATGCAGATGTCGGCCTAAGACGAAATACTAAAGAGATTACTGCTGGTAGGTCTCTTCCGGGAGACTGTCTAGGTAGGTGCAGACACAGCGCCTATTGCAGCCGACAAACAGTACTGTGCACCAGTTTGAAGCGCGTTGTAGCTAGTGTAATTACTGTAGTAACGAGACTTATCATCTTATATCTTAAGGCAGCGATTGCAATGTGGTACGGTGTATGTTATCTTCACTAGCGCAACATTGTTATGTGTAAGCGTATCACTTATCATCACGTGAACGTCCCGCTTGTCTTGTCGCTTCTTTAAATAAAAAAATAAACCAGTTCGTATGTTACTAACCTAACCTAAATAGCCCCATATTGTAATGGGGGTAAGAATATCACTTCATCAGATGAACGTCCCTTTATTCCCGTCGCCTTCTTGAATAAAAAACCAGATATGGATATTTACTGCCGCGAGCTGATTGAATCATGATGATGTTGAATGTAGGTAGTTTCTTATATTACGCTATATAAAAAAAATATATTAGATAAAATAAAACTGTTTGTGTCATATTTGTTAGTTAATTCTGATGAGTACTCTTAAATTGGAAATGTTTAATTTACATTTATTGATCTGATAAAAATGAGAGGAAAAAAATTGTACACGGTTCGGTTGTGAGATAAAAATCTGATCGCCGGCATACGGTAATGTTGGTTTTATAAACTGTGCGGTGTCCACGTCGCGGTGGGTGCTGGTGAGCGAGGAGAGGCGCGAGGAGCCGGCGCGCAGTGCACGCCGAGCGGTGCGCGGTGCGCCGGCCGTCCTTTACAGTTACACTGTACCGTTACGCGGCCGATCAGCGTTTTTAGGTGAAGGCGACCCACCACCACCCGCGCACCATCCACCACTCTCTCGTAGTGAATCGATGTCGCCTCGCACACCGATATAAGGTACACACTCGCTCGACGCATGCGCGGAAGAAAGTAAAACGTTTCGTAAACTGAACCGTTCACTAAGCGAGAGGTGATGATATCGATCTTTTTGATCTTCAATATTTGCTATTCATCACGCTTTACTGTACTATATTATCGATTTGACTTCGTCTTCAGTTTTTTTTAATTCATAAAAAACATTCAAAATAATCCTACATAACATTCATGTTCTCTCTTTTAAATCTTATATTTCTCTTTCATTTTTCTTGATGAGTCTCGTTACCCCAGTAATTTCACTAGCTCTAGCGCCTTCCAAACTGGGACACAGTAATTTTTGCACACAACTGTTCGTTGGCTACAATAGACACTGTTGTGGTACCTATCTAGACGATCACCAGCAACAGGACCTACCACCAGTGAAAGACTGAGTAGACAAGCTTCTATGTTCGTTTTTTTTGTTATTAAACCATTATATGAATTCATGGTTTCCCAATCATTAGTTTAATGGATCTATTACCGAGTGAAAGTGAAAGAAAGTGTTGTTGTGACCCGGCGAAGTTTTTTGATGGACAGTCCAATTAAAAATGGCCGCCGCGGGCTCCTCGTCGCGTTTGTTTGTTGCGTGGTGTGTGTAGTGCTTGTCTGCAAAAATTTACTGCTAGTAGGTCTCTGTTGTTGAAAATCGCCAAGCAGTAGCGTGCGAACATTACTATGTTCCGGCTTGAAGGGCGCTGGTGCTAGTGAAATTTTTGTAGTAACGAGACTTATCTTATATTTTGAGGCAGCGACCGCAATATGATGCAGTGTATATCATCTTCTACTAGCGCCACATTATTATAGATAAGCGTATCACTTATCTTCAGGTGAACGTTCCGCTTGTCTTGTGGTTTCTTTGAAAAAAAAAAAAAAAATCGGTGCCAATGTAATAATATTAGAATACCAAGGTTTATCTGTGTGCAAGTGAAAGTACTTAAGTAACTAGACACTAGAATGGGGGCATCGTTATGTAAACATCTTAACCAGCGCTTCATTGTTATCTCCAGGCTTATGGCTGGCTGGAATAGTTTACCTGGTCTAATTCTTCACACTACACATCAGGTCATTGCTATCGAGAACTCTTGACTTATCTTCTAATGCTAATTCATGTATGGAATTGTTATCTCATGGTATATTATTAAGTTTTTCTATTGGTAGGGTCAACGCATTGATTTTTTGTTCGCAAATACATGATCATGAATCGCAGCATCCGATCTCGATGGTTAGTCACATCTCTAACGGTCCACCGGGGCCGCGGGCGGCGGGCGGCGAGCGGCGGGTGGCGGGTCGCGATTACGGTATCGAACGACTTTATTGCGCGTTTAACAATCCTCTACCTCTGCGGTAACGGGTTCGAACTCCTTGGACCACTTCACAAATGTTATGAAGTTTTCCAAGTGTCTCTACTGCATCCATATCAATCCAAACCAGTTAGAAGTCGTTACAATAGACGGTCTATTTCTTCCATACGACCCATTGGAAAAGAAGCTATGCTAATAGCAGAGAATGAATAGCGGTGCACTAAATAATTAGAAACTAAAGCATTTGAGGAATTCAAATTTATTATAGCAGTTAGTTAATTATCCTTTGAAAGAAAATAAGGATTTGGAGATACGAATATGGTTTGGTAAACATGAGTGAACCGCTGAAACCACAAAGGAAATTTGGATAAATTAAGAGGAATGCACGGATGCCAAGGGAAAGGTTCATTGAAGAGTGAAGAGTACCACTATGGCAGTCGGAAATAAATTCAAATTGATTTCTTAGGCAGGAAGGTGTTAAAGGATTGAGGAGATCCATAAATCCAACCTCAAAAGAGCTATGCGTAAGACATTCCATGTAACGGAGTCTGCATAATACTGATGTAACTTTTTCTCAAGGTATCCTCTGGTATATTTAATAAAACTGTTGTCACGTAGTTACATTCCAGTTCCTCTACTTACGTTACAGCAGCTGGGCGTCCATATAAATATTTAAATATATACATAAAATGAAACAAAGGAAACTTAGCTGCAGTTAGTTATACGAGATGATAATAAAAGTTACTATAGATACTTTTCTAAATAGGTTCTCTCTCTCAACAGGATCTTCATGATAAGATTAGATTAACGGTTTTGTGTTGTATGGCAAAAGGTTTTCATGATTTTTAAACGATATCCAGAGTTGTATGTATGTCTTCAATCGCTTAGACCTTACTTAATCTTAGGATGTTAAGCCTCATTACCTTGCTATCCACTAAAACCCCCTCGGTGGTCTCCGTCGGTGCATTAGGAGGGGCTCTCCTGCGGAACGCACCGGTGCTCCTCTGTACGCTGGATAAAACATCCCACGGAAGGGCAAAGCCCTCCTTAGCACCCACGCTGTGCTGCGGCAAACACAAGACCAGACAACAGAGACCTACCACCAATAAAATTTACTTAGATGTTTTACGTCTGATGTAGTAAAATTTTTGTACCTAGTAGTATCTAGGTACTAGTTGTATAAAATTAGGTAAATTTAACAAAAGTTCAGTCAAGGCGATCGGTCCTTTCTAATCGGCGATAGATACCAGGCGGCCCTAGCTAGCCACTGAGACCTAAACGTAGGCGATAGTTCTGCGAACATGCGCCTAATGATTAGGCGCAAGGACGAACGACCGGGTTGAATTGAATTACTTTATCTGTATTAACGCATAAGCTCTGACATACAATCCTTAAAGGTATTCATCTTTTAAAGGGCTTTATGAAGCGATGAGACGAGCGCAAGGTTCACCTGGTGGTCAGCGATACGCTCGCCCATAACAGTCCGGTGCTAAGTACGATGATATACTGCACACAGCTGGTCTGGTACTGGTCACCCTGAGACATAAAATGTTAATTCTTGTTACCCTAGTAATTTTAGCACCCTTCAAACCGGAACACAGTAAAGTTTGCACAGTACTCTGTATGTTCGCTGTAATAGGCGCTGCGGTGGTACCTACCGAGACGGTTGCCAATAACAGAGTTATTACCAGTAACTGCCTCCTGATAGAAGCATCGATGTCCTGATGAAGGTCGTAAGGAATCGCCATCAGACCGGTGGAGCTGGTAATAGATGAATGAGACCAAAAAGATGATTAAGAAAACTATTATCAAATAATTTTATTAAATAGTACTTACAAAGTACATATATTACTTTTAGTGTGCTTGATGTTGTAGTTACTTAAATTACTGGGGTAATGAGGCTTAGCTCTCGCGGCTTTCATCGTTGTTAGCACATCATCGTCCCAAACTATGCACGTCCACTGTTGGACATACGTCTCTGGTAATGTACTCTACTAAATACGGTAGCCCAGTTTGAGTTGAGTGGCTCCCATTGCCTCTTTTGATATTGTCTGTCCCACTTGTGGGAAGTCGCCATTCGAGCACTACGACTTCTATCAGTTCAAAGAGATGTGTCCTGTCTATCCCCACTTCAGCATTTACAGTAATTATCAATACCGATCAGATAAATACTATTAGTATTTTTCGTTTGAAGAACTTCATCTTACAATACGCGTCTGTAATCACCAGATCCTCGGTCGCTTAAAACACTACTGTCACCGAGTTATCCAATATTATTGTTCAAAATGTAAAGCGGAATATGGCCAGGCCGGTGGCTCTGGTCACCGATTCTGGCAGCCGCTCTAATGAGCTGACCATTATTCAATTTGTATGAACGTCCATCGGCCGATGTATGCGCATTAAGATTGCTGAATTTTCTTCGGCAGTACTTGAAAGGTTATAGTCGGAGCTGACACTGCTCGGTACGCTCGACCACCGGTTCCTTTGTATCCACGCAGTACTAGCAAAATGACATGTTTTAAATAAAACAATACTTTATTATGTATTACTCATTATGCGTAGATCCGACTGTAAATAATAATTAAAAGATCTAGGTATTTCGTGACGACTGTGACGTCAGAATATCTGTAAGCTCAGTTCCCCTGTGTTGTTGCTGCAAAGTGTAAAAACACCGAGATATAACATCAGTAATATTTAGATTCAATGAATGTTAAATATTTGTGTAAATATAATAAAAACGTTGAATATTTTGGTGGTAACAAAAAAAATGAAGTTTTGTCCTTCGTAATAATGTACGCTCGCCAATGCCGTATGTAAATTGTTCTAAAACAGCAACCGTTTCAACACTAGATACAATTATTTAAATAGTACTAAACGTGTATTTTTTTTTATCTACACTGACCGAACGCTTGACCTTAGTTATATGTGGTGCTAAGTGACAATGAGGTCGTAGATTCAAAGCGCGCTGGTTCCTAATGCTCTAGCTCTCATAGGTTGACAGCCGGCACATAGCAATGCTGTTAGGGCGGAACATTCGTATCAAGTCGAGAGGGTTAAAAAAACCCTCTCGACTTTGAAACACTAAGGTGGCCCTGGAAACCGAGGATTTGCCTGACCATTGTTACCGCTTAAAGACGGAGACAACATGCGGCTGCGAGCGATCGTTTTAAATTGATGTCATTGTTATATCTATGAGCGCAAAAATTTTAACTGACCAGCAATGGAGACCAGAAACTATTTTCGTTTGCTTTGATTAGGAGTGAAGGCATCCGACATTGAGCAAACTCGCGTCAGCAAGCAAAACCCAAAATTGGCTTTAATTTGTGTACACCGCGACCACCAGGTCGCGATAAGTCGGAACCGCGTGAGGACACAATCGTTTATTGCACCCTCGATTGGGTGTGTGAGTTGTAAACCTGAAGACGTCACCATTGGAAACCATAGGTGGCAGCCCTTTTTTATTACTACCTAGTCTCCATAAATTTACTTAGAATCACATGCTGAAAGTTGCACAGATATTCGTTGTATATCCTGTTTGTTTATAGGAAATTAGCTTAATTATAACATACATATATAAATACCGCGTACCGGTAGACATAGCGTTGGGAGGGCTCCCACGAGGTGGACCACCGACCTGGTGGGAGTCGCGGGAACCCATTGGATGCGAGCAACGCGGGCCGATCGATGTGGAGATCTTTGGGGGAGGCTCATGTCCAGCAGTGGACCTCTGTCGGCTGGTGATGATATATAAATAATAATATTTGCTGATTAAACATATGTTTTAGATTCTTTGTTCCTTCACGTTTCCGTGCGTCGATAGGGTAATTTTTTTATCTATATTTAGTAATATAATTAAACCTTATTTGGAAAATTTTATGTTAATTTTAGTTTAATTTGAATATAAATGCTAACATAATGCATTCTTTTTTTTTCAAATGTTTAATTAAGAAATAATACAAAGTTTTAACTGAAGTTTTCTCTATTTCCTCTTATTACGATGAGTTTGTTAACGAGTTGGTTTTTCCCTAATAAAAAAACCAAAACTTTATATTGTTATACTTTGTATGTAATGTCCTTTTTTGGCCACTGATGCTGTGTCCCAACATGCGGGTTGGTGACTTCACAGACACCGTACAATAAATTCCAGATAATGTGCAGGTTTCCTCACGATGCTTTCTATCACCGTTTGTATTTCGCTGTCGTTACTAAAGTTCACAAATGTACATAACTTAAATATTAGTCACCGGTACATGCCGAGATTCGAACCCGCGACCTTCGCAATGAAGGCCGCACGCTCTGACCGTTGGGCCAGCGAGCCACTTGTAATGTCCTTATTACCCATAAAAGACACGTACCCCATTTTTATTTGAACACATACAAACTGTAACGCAGTAACGTTTGCACACCGGTGTCAATATTATCTGGTGTGTAACCCACATTATGCTTTATATCATTATTTTTCGCACTTTGCTCATATCTATTGGCGATGATCGCACACCGCAATGTGAGCACACATCGTGGTCAGAGTAGCGGTGCCGTGTGCTGTGTGTTTTGCAAATAGCGGAAACGGCGACCGTGTTTTTGCCGCGAATCACTTTTACCCGCGACCCCGTTCCTCCCCCCCACCTTAGCAACACCCACGAGTGTTTATCGTTTGTTTGCGATATCACATCAGTTATTTATATGACAGTTTATCAAAACCAACAATCCGTCCGCCTGACACACGGTGCATCAAGAAAATTGAGTAGGCAGAAGGCCACCCCTGTAGGTGTCTTTCATGTACTTGCTTTGGCAGTATATACACTAAAATTAGAAGCGTGAAACGTTTCACATTTTTTTTAAAGCCCTTTAGTCTTGGGCTATTAAGAAGAGGACTCAGGACCTTGCCTATCGTACAAGGCGACTAAAAGGGTGCTCGAATTCGTGAGCCTTAGGAGGACGGCAAATACATAGTCTTGTATTTGCCGTGCCACAGTGTGGGTGCTATGGAGGGCTTTGTCATTCCATTGGATGTTTTAGCCAGAGTGCAGGGGGCACCGGTGCGTCCCGTAGGAGATCTCGGAGCCCCACCGTAGAAGCCCCACATAACCTTGTCTTCCCCCAGAAGCAAGGTATCTTTTAAAAAGAATTTCCCCGCAAAAAACAAAAAGATAAGTCTTTCATGGTAGACACCATCTAGATTGGCAGCATCGCGGTTCATAAGTTTATCATGAAACCATACTATGTTCAGGATCAAAGTGCTTGACTAATGAAGCTTTAGAAACCTAGCGTGGTCTCTTCGTTTGTTATACCAAAATGAGGGTGCCGAGGAAGTTTGTTTTTCTTAGATCTAGCCTAGGTGTATTGCAGAGGGGCGCTGGCTTAATACTGGCGTAATGTGTTAGGAACACCTACTGAGGATTGTTAATATTTGGTGAAATTCATACATAATTCTTGGGCTTTTCAGAAAGCCAGGTTTCTGTCAAGTGTTTCGCTTTTTTATTGTGTAGACTAGTGCTTAACTACCACTCAACTCACTTGATGGTAAGCGGCATTGTAATCTAGCACTAGACTAGAAGTAACCAATTTACTGTTTTCTAAAAGATTCTCGCACCGTACTTGGACAAAACAGTGGCGCCGGCAGGCTGTTCCAACTCTTCGCGGGTCGTACTAAGAAGGTCGAGGAGAAAGGCTTTGTCCTGATGCCCGATACCAAATTAAATATTAAAATTTCTAGTGTTAAATCGGTGTTAGTGGAGTGCAAGGTCCCGTTAGGTTGGCTGGTGAGATTCCTCGCGGTGCTGTCGCGGCTCCTCGCCGCCCACCTTTCGCTTTTCAAGGTGAATTTCACCCGGCGCTGATGTTAAGGCCAAGCGGCCCGCCCGTCCCGCTTTCTACACCGGATTTTCCTTCCGACGATTTTTGTTTATAAAATAGAAAGTGATCGAGGATGTTATGAACAATGTACATTGATGATACAAAATTTACATTTTGCTAGAAGTATATCTCTTAGTATTGTGAAAATATTAAGGTTACGATAAGTTTTCTTGTTGTCTATGTAACAAGTAGGAATTACAGTTATATTTAATAAATATTTATACAATGTTTATATGTATTTATAACATTTATTCTGTATGTTGTTAGAGAGCGCCGCCTTAACTCGGCCGCGTGCTTGTGCGGGTTTCACTTTCGCTCGCTTACGTAAACCGTAACCTTTCATCCGGCGCAAACCGATCCACGTAGGCTGTCGGCTATCAGCTATCAGCTGTCAGACGGCTGACAGCAGCAGACTACTTTTAGCTGATGGTGCCGCCCACGGAACGCGTTGCATGTTGAAGGACGAAGGTCGCGATCATCGAAAACGTACAAAAACCTTGACATCTATTCAAAACTTTCCTTAAACTGACTGATGACATCGGTTAAATACATCTAAGTTTAAGTAACGATAAAGTTAACTTTATAAGTAACTACCTGTTCCCCGCCCTGTTGCTACCAGTATCACCCTTGCAACTTCTTTCGGGGAAGGAATATATTAAATCCATTCTTAGCTGATCTCCAAACGGCGGAAGCAATATCTCAATCAAATTTTGAGTGTTTACGCGTAATTGTTTCTGAGATCTCGTGCCGAGCCAATAAATCTCTGGATATCTAGTATATATATATAAGTATAGCTAAACATTACTCTTCTATCAAGTATTGTTAGCTGTGGCCTGGTAACTGATGCCATTGATTTCCAAAAATAGTAATAAAAGCGTTATCCTTAAGCATTACAGTATAATGTTTAATGCTTGTAAATTTCCTATTTTCCTGTTTAACCGTAATAAAAAAAATGTGATAATCATTGTAATTAATAAACCTGAATCATTGCTTGCTTACATTACGGACATATCTTTGGCTGGAATAAGATTATAGTAGTGTTGTTACACAAGTTATCGGTTAACCCACAACAGAAGAATGAATTATAACCTGTATCTCCAAGTTCTGATCTCTTTCACATATAACTGAAAATATTTTTTTTTTATATACTAGGAAACGACGAGACCAGCAGAACTTCACCAAATTGTAAGTGATACGTCCGCTCATAACAACGTCACGCTAGTTCGGATGGTATACACTGCATTACATTGAGCTCCTCGCTTTGAGACAAGAACATTAGTATTTGAATATGTGCTGTTTAAGGTTCGAACCTCGGAAGTAATATGTTGAAACCAACTGTTCCTCCCACCACCCGCATTGGGTCAGCGTGGTTGATAATCGCTTAAATCCCTCCATATGAACTTCTACAAACGTTTAGATCTTTGGGGGAGGCTTATGTCCAGCAGTGAATGTTCTATCGGCTGATGATAAACTGTTCCTCGCCCGCTTTGCTGACTAGAACACCCCGCAGTTCCTTTTGAGGAATGTATTTTGTAAAATCCGTTCTTAGCGGACGTATACTCAGCAAAAGGAATATTCCTAACAAATTTCAAGTCTCCAGGCTTTGTATCTTATACGTGTAAATCTCTTATATATCTAGATGTAGATGAATCATTATACTATACTGTATCACGATTGCAACATACACAACATAGTATTGTGAATATATGTGACAATACATAATTATGTACGTCAATAATAGTTATCATATAATGATAAACAAACGAACGGTAATGGTTATGACATTATTGAATTACTAGCTGATAAGTAACTTGTTGAAAGATACACACAGCGGGAGACACTCTCGTTACAGTGATGTTGTGTGTGTGTGTGTGCGTTATCACTCGAACGGCGGGAGTCTCTCAAAGCGGTACGTTTTTAGAACTGTAAGGGGCCTTTGTTGAAATTCAATTAGTACTAGTAATTAAAAAAATGAGATTAATTTTTTTCACTGGTGTGGTAGGTCTCTGTAGTCTCGGGCTAGTGAGACTAGGACTAAGGTAAGCCCTGCTTGTCGTAGAAAGCGACTAAAAAGGTCTTGGAGTTTCGCAGACCGTGAGACAGTGTATGGCTCAGCGATGGTGTCTAGGAGGATTCGGCACCTACTCAGAGACGTGTAACACAAAGTGCAGAAGGGCACCGGTGCGTTCTATAAGAGATCATGAAGCCTCTCCGAATGCACCGATGCAAACGACCGAGGGGGTTTAGTGAGTAGAAATCTCATGCAACCCTGACTTCCCCGCAGAAGCAGGATATCTTTTAAAGATTTTACTTTCGAAACAAAAAAAAAGAAAAAGGTCTCGGTTGCCGGAGAGCGTCTAGGTATTACCGCAGCGCCTATTGCAGCCGACAAATAGTACTATGCATATATTACTGCGTTCTGGTTTGAAAGACGTTGTTGCTAGTTGAAATTCCTGGGGTATCGATACTCAACATGTTATGCCTCAAGGCAACGAGCGCGATATGGTACAGTATATGCCATCCTAACTAGCGCCACGATGTTGTAAGTAGGCGTACCACTTTCCATTAAGTGAACATCCGAATCGTCTTGTCTCCTCGTAGAATAAAAAAGAATCGACTAAATAATATGACGAAGACCACCAGCTGATGGAAAGTGATATACCTTTTTTCGGACGGCGGTGAAATCTTTAAAAGATACCCTGCTTATGCGGGGAGAGACAAGGTTATGTTAGATTTGTTACCAACTAAATCTCCGTCGGTGATCATCCTTAGTGCATTACGACAGGTCCCGGGAGTTCCTACGGAAGACAGCGGTGTCTCTCTACACTGCACCTAGGCACGTCACGGGGAGTGCCTAATTCTCCCCCGCCCTTTATTTGCTGCGACAAACACTAGACCACCTTGTACTTGCTATTCACCCCGTGCTCGCTCGGTGGACAAAGCCCTTTTAGTCGGCTTCTACGTCAGGCCGGGCTGACCTGACTCCTATTCTTAATAGCCCGAGGTTAGAGGATTGATACTGCATTACTTTGTGATCGTAGTCTTGGAACATCAAATGTTACGGTCTCACCTTAGTAATTTCTCTAGCTTTTAGACAGTAATGTTTGCAGACACTTCTTTTATGCGATGGTATTGATGTATAACCTTCTTCTTCTTCGTCAGTATCACTCTTGACAGAGTTGTCGTGGTCATTACCTTAGATGTGGGTCGCAAGCTTAATAACACGTTGCCATTTCTCTCTGATGGCCGCATCCCTAGTGCATTCATATAGTGGTAATGATGATGAGCCATTTATAGCCTACCAGCAGCAAAGTCCCGACATTGATGATTCACAATGGTGACAATGGATCTTTTGTTTTATTTAATTTAATTGTAACACGTTCCTCATGAACATTATACTTTACTTATACCAAGTCTCACAAGCACTACTTACTCCGGCGCAGCGACACAAAGTGAGTCTTGGCCTCCGACACAAGCGAGCGCGCCAGCGTTGTCTGTCTCGCAGTCTCTTGCCAGGTCACTGCTTGAAGCTCACACAGGTCGTGCTCTACGGCATCCTCTACCAATGGTATATGGGCGGAGGCCAAATAAGATTCCGGGGAACGTCTTTTTGACTCTACGATCGTCTCCCATCCTTAGTAAGTGACCCATCCAGCGAAGTTTGTGGGCTTTGGCCTTCCCCTATGATGTTCGGTTCGCCGACCAGTATCTCGATTTCAATATTGCGTAGGACTCGCCACCTACCGTCTCCTTGGGGTCGGGCCTAAGATCTTATGCATGATTTTCCTCTAGGCAATCAGGAGCTGCTCGTCTTCTTTAATCGTCAGTGTCCAGGTGTAGCTACCGTACATCACGATCGGTCTTATCACCGCCTTGTGTATACGAATTCGTGTACGTACGAAATTCATGCCTAAATAAAACTGTGGCATTAAGAAGTATGCTGGTAATTAATTGCACTTGGTAATTGGGGACCTATGTTTTTCAGGTAATACAAAGATAATGACACGACACAGACGCTCACAACCTGCTGCGTGAGTAAAACGTTTTTTTTTTCTTATAGATTGCAGCAGACAAATATTTTAATATCACTATGCATTACCATCTAGGTGGTAGGTCTCTGTTGCCACGGACCGTCTAGATGGGTACCACCGCAACGCCTATTGCATCCGCCAGACAGTCCTGTGCAAACATTACTGCGTTCCGGTTTGAAGGGCGCTATAACTAGTGTAATTACTGAATTAACGAGACTCAATATCTTATGTGTTAAAGCGACGAGCACCATGTGGTGCAGTGTACAATTCTAACTAGCGAAACGTTTTTATGGGCAGGCGTATGACTTACCACCAGGTGAACGCACCGCTCGTCTAGTAGCTTAATGTAATATAAAAAAATTACATTTGTATGTAGTTTTAGTATTCCGTGCACTTAGATCTATATCGACGTCTATGTTTTCCCCTTCATGAAGCGATAAGTGGTTGAGCAAGACGGACACCACTAATCCATAACAATATTGCTTTACCCAGGATGTTTGCACAACAGCACGCGGCGGTCGGCGCCTTGCCTAGAGACACGAGACATGTTTTTCCTTCATATATATATTATGCCAAGGAAACTAGGTTCGGCTCTGTTACTGACGACTTATTTAAATAATCTCAGTAGTACCTATCTGCCGCCGGATCTGACTAGGCATCAAGAACAGTGTAGAGTTGTGTTTACATCCTAACTAGCGCTTGATGGCTAAGGGCTGGTGAATCATTTACCATTAGTTGATAGTCCTGTCTACCTTGTTATATTACAAATAAAGATAATATTTGAAATAGAGGGGGCAGAGATAAATGAATAGATTTGATAAAACTTTTTTTTTTTATTAAATCGGTCAGCAATCGAACACAATCCCACGTGACGTTAAGTGGTGATGTGTTCTGTAGTGATAAGGGTATTAACCTAGTAATAGCCTATTCATTCTCTTCTTGAAGACACTCGCGTGGTTTTTGTACGGGAGCATTCTTCTTCTTAAAGTGCATCTCCAACTGGTGTAGGTTGGCGATCAGTCCTTTCTGTCTCCAGTTCAAAACAGTTAGTTGTTGTTTCTCCATGAATTTTTCCTTCTCCCCGCCTTTTGTTTTTCAGAAAATTCACCCATTATAATCAGCTCCAAAACATCGTATCGCTGATGACGGAGTACATAACCGAGGTAGGAGATTTTACGTTCCTTAACGGTAAGCATGAGGTTACGCTTTTAGCCAATTCGTTGAAGAACACTGACTTCGGCAGTTTGTTCCAATCCTGTGCTGTTACGATCAACGTGAAGCTGAACCTCTTTATACGACTTCATTGTATGCTATTGATTGTTCTGCACACCATTTACTGTTTATTCGCCGAGTTGATCGCAGATCATCGGAATCATTGTAACAATGCTACGAGTATAACAGGATCGAAACCGCCACGCCCCGTGCAGCGCTAGACAATGACTCCGCAGTCCGATGTCGAGACGACGGAACAAAAAATACATCGCGAACGCTTCCGGGTTCTATGACCGTTGTACAGTCGGCAGAAGAAATAAAGCTGGGCGTTTCACGGCGTTCCTAGTAGTCGTTCACCGTAAAGGGAGCGATAGGAAATCGTCCGTTCGCATTCTCGCATCAGGAACTGCGCAGCAGTGGACGCGTTGCGTAAGCGTGCGTCAGCAAAACAGTCCTATGTGCGCAATATTAAAATAAAATATCACTTGCTTCCCTTAATCTAAGGAGCGACGAGATGGTAGTGACGTTCACCTGATGGTAAGTGATATTTACTCGTGGTAGGTCTCTCGCCGGAGACCGTCCAGGTACGTACGATCGCAGTGCCTTATTCAGCCGCCAAACAATAGTGTGCAAATATTACTGTGTTCCGGAATGGAGGGCGCTATAGCTAGTGTAATTACTGATATAACGAGACAACGTTTTATGTCTCAGGTGACGAGCGTAATGTGGTGTATTATATATCACTCTAACTAGCGCTACGTTGTAATGTGCGGGCGTATCATTTACGATCAGGTGAACGTTCCACTTGTCTTGTCGCATAATTGAATGAAAAAAAATACACGTGCCCATAATAAATTGGCGCTAGTTAGAATGATATACACTACATCGTATTGTGCTCATCGTCTTGAGAGAAAAGATGTGAAGTGTGATTAAATCAGTAATTTCACTAGCTACAGCTCCCTCCCAAACCGGAACGCAGTAATGTCTGCACACTACTGTTCAGTATCAGACATAACTGCGGTATTACCCAACTAGATGGTCTCTGTTCTCCAACAATTTCACTAGCTACAACTCCCTTCAAACCGACATTATTATTAGTATATTTTGATATTAATATCTATATGTACTATTATATATTACAAATTTATTACATACGCATTTGTATTGACATATGATATGAAGCCTAAACGTTAGCTACATTATGTGTAGCGTACAACAGGAAGTGAACAGTATTTTTTCAGACTTGGTAACCTCCGATGGGATCTCTGGCAGAATGCTGTTCGACTGGAAAACCAGCGCTGCATCCAAATAATAAATGTAGTTTAATAAGAGCAACATTGCTTATGAAAGATATAAAACTAGATTGTTCAACTCTGTTACCTAGTTATACTTCAGCATATCGGTTTTTGGTCCACGTCTGAAGAAAGCTCATAAATATTACTTGCCGTAGTGGCAAGTTCCTCGAACGGTCTAATGTACAGATAGATACTGCGGTCGAGTAATATTACAAAATAGCTTTCATTTGTAGCATATCGTAAGTGTAAACCAAGACGCCATTTTTGGTCATCATCATCATCAGCCGATAGACGTCCACTGCTGGAAATAAGCTACCCTCAAAGATTCCTGTAATGATCGGGTTGAGGTTCATATGCGGGAATTGGACATAGGCCTCCCATAAAGATCTACATATCGTTCGGTGCTGCGGTGCTCGCATCCAGCTTACAGTCATTTGTGTTCATATGGGGGGATTTTGGTAATTTTCTACCACTCTGGTGTAATGCGGGTTGGTGGGAGCCAGGGCCTCCTTTGTTGATTAGCAGGGTGCACCACGAGCTGGTAAGGTTGGCTTGATTCTCGTGAGTTGTTGGGAACCCTTACACCTCATCTTTAGTATTGGAGTTTTTTGTTCCAAGTGAGCTTATGATGGTAATGCATTCGTGGCGAGTCTGCCGAATGGATGTTTCGAAGTAAACATATCAGACTGCGCTATTACGGTAAAGGTGTGCGTTGTCCGTCTGTCTGTACGTGCGCCGCGTGCCGAGAGGGGCGCTGCGGGGCATTCTAGGCCCCGGCACCGCGCTGACCCGGTAGCACGGTTGCACGGTTGCACACTTGCGTTTTTGCGCGCCCGCCCCCCATTTACCCACTCGCAATTACTCACCACATAATTTCAAGTGTGAAACGCACCAACTGACCGCACCCGTGCACATACACGACGCGCACGCGCACGCCAACGTACACGCATCTAATCGTCGGCGAAATTACTAAAGTCGGCTATGATGACCGTTTATCGGTGCCATCGTCGTTTCCTCAATTGTTTTGCTCTGAACGTCAACCAGATGCAACCAGACCGAACATTGTTCAGAGAAAGTCCAGTACTCTTAAAACATGTAGTTTTTTTTTCTTCGAATCATGTTTGTGCTGTTAGTCTTTTTTACGACTTTTATAGCTTCATCGTTCTCAGGGCTCGCCGGTCCTGAATCCGAAAGTTAAAATATTATAAAAAGACATCCAAAGATGAATGACTCGTCAAGTAAAGATATACAAAATTCCTTCCCAAAAGGGAGGTGTCCGGGTTTTACTGCCAACAAAGTGAGCTGACGGAGGTTTTTCCTTCCTTGGAGGAGGAGGAGGGGAGAGAAAGGTACGAGATAATAGAATGAAGTGAAGAGTCGGATAGTAGTGTGAATGGTCAGGAAAAGAGAGGAACATGTAACAATAACAATGTGGCTATAATTAGTATCATATATCATTATCATCATGATCCTGCTGCTGCGATGCTGAATCACAAAGCCTGCGCGTTAGTCGATCCGAGAATCAGCTGTTTTTGAGTTTGTGTTTCATGGCTGGGTTTTTTTTTATAACGTAATATATTTTTAATGAAACCGTCGTTTCATTAGCTGCACTAACATGGTGCAGCGTAAATAATACTAATAAAACGTTTTAAAAGTATGTTTTTTTTTTAATCAGTATCTATATTTTTTCCATCTCATCATCAAAGGTGTCATTAGTACTATCATCTGTCTTCGTATTCGGAAGCGGTCTACTAACACCCTGTATAATATATATCAACATAAATGTTACTCTACTGGTGGTAGGTTTCTGTCGCGGGAGACTGTAGGTAGGTACCACTGGAGTGCCTATTTCTGCCGCGATACAATACTGTGCAAACATTACTGTGTTCCGGTATGAAGGGCGCTGTAACTACTGAACGGGTAACGTGCGAGTACAATTTGGTGTAGTGTATAACATCCTAACTAGCACCACATTGATATGGGCGAGCGCACTTACCATCAGTTGAACGTCTGGCTCGTCTCGTCGCTTCGTAACATTAAAAAAAAATTACATACTAATAACAAGTAACCGTCGAATCAGTCGCGTGCGGCGTATGTTTACACTAGTTTTTGGGTCAGTAACATGATATACCTACACTGCGTTCCTCCGCGATAGTGTATCCACTGCATTCTAATCACTAAATTGCAATTATGCGCAGTTTATTTGCCTATTGACCTGGTATGCTACCATAACATGTATTTATATATGTATACACCGGCCACATGGCATGCGGTATTTAGGATATTTACACAACACCCTATTACGTTCATCATTTAAGATGGTATATCTGCTCTAGTCTACTGTTATAGTTTCTGTACATTGTCAATATATTTTTATTATTATTATTACGCCTATGTCCATCACAAGCCGCTAGTTAGGATGACATACACTACACCACACTGTTCGAACCATTGAGTCTTAGTATCAACTTTCATTACTTCAGTAATATCACTGGCTACAGTACCAACACTGTTTAATGGTGAAATAGAAGGTGCGGTGGTAAATATCTAGACGGTCACCGTCAACAGATACTTACCGCGGGTACAGTTTATTTTGTACAAGTACAGTGGAGGGTATCGGTTAGTCGACTTTATACCTAAAACGGCAGTGTCGTCGACACTACGGCCGCGGAATGGGGTCGCGGTGCACGCGGCGGGTGCTATCTACACGCGATGATCTATCAACCTATTTCACTATTGTTTGTTTATTCAACTGCTTACTATACTTCAGTACTGGCTTAACTCCCCCGCCAAGTGGTGGGGACCTTCTAGGTAAGTACTACTGCAGCGCAGCTTCGTATGGGAAAAGAGACCCTCCCTTTTTTCCTTCTCTGTAAAAGCGCGCTGGAACATACAGCGCCCCAGAGGCCATGGTAGCCAAGAGAGAAAACTCTCCCTACTCCTTGCGGCGGATCAAATCGTGTCAATACTAGCTGTGCCACTAGCTGCAGCGCCGTTCAATCCGGAACACGGTAATGTTTGTCGGCTGCAAAGGAACTGCGAAGGTACCTACTCAGTCTTCGGCAACAAAGACCTACCACCTGGTTCTCAGCAGCGAGTAACATGTAAGTTATTACATAAACAAGTTATCCGATGTACGCAGTATGAGTGACGCGCGATTGCTGGATCCATCCCTGGATTTGAGGCGATGTGGAAAATTTCCCGAAACCCTGACGTCACCGCTCGACCCTGAGCGCCAACTACGTTTATGTAACCTTGCGTGCTGGTTATCCGCGATGGATGCTACAGATGAGATTAGAACGTTGTGTTAAATACGCTGACATAGATATATTGTTTATTATTTTGATACTAATGTTATTCTAGAAATGAAATTTTTGTTCCTTCAACATCTTCGTCGTCGGTATCACTCTTGACAGATTGGTCGTGGTCATTATTTCAGATATTGGTCGCAACCTTAACTTCATAATTATATTTATGTGCGTATTGAAATTTGAGTTGACAATATATTTTTTTTCTACTGTATGTATTAGGAGCGTGCATTCTTCATAGGCAATCAGCACCGCTTACACCAGCTCCCTAAACCAGTCTGAGTAATAATCTCTAAGTTATTCAAATCGTACGCAACTGCCCTGATTTGTAATCGATAAGTTAATTTGTAGATATAGATTAAGCACATTAGCTCTTACGCCGCAGAGACATGTCACCTGACCATCGAGCTGGTCCACCGATTCAAAGTAGCACAGCGAGCGACGGAGAGAGCTAAACTTGGTATTTCTCTAAGGGACTAAATCCGGAACGAAGAAATTCAACGGAGAACTAAAGGTGTCGAAGTAGCTCTCAACATCTGCAAGCTGAACTGGCAGTGGACCGGCCATGACTGTCGTGTCAGTGACGGCCGATGGGGGAGGAAAGTCTGGGAGTGGAGGCCGCGTACAGGTCGCAGAAGTGTAGAACGCCCTCCCTCCCAATGGACCGGTTTCTATGATCATCAGAGCGGTCGGAAGTGGTCGCATTTGGTGAAAGACATTGGGGAAGGCCTATATCCAGCAATGGATAAACAGTCTGATAATGATGATGATGAAGTATCAATTAACTCCTGGATGTCTAAAAAAGAAAGTATATAATAATCAATTCTGAAGCCTGTTTAATAAGAAAGTGAAGGAGAAAGAGATGCACACTTAAGTAATATATTCTTTTGTACTTAGTTAATAGGGATTGTGACGTCATCGCTTAAAGCGGAAACGATTATACTTTATACGCCACAACTACATTATCGGCTCTGGCATAAGTTGTAGATTATAACTTCGTGCTAATACAATATGATAATGTAGTTACATGAAGCACATAACATGCCAGCAGTCGCAGCCAGCAACGGTGAGGGCCGGTGGCGCCACGAGTGTGGTGACACTTGTCATCCGCGAAGAGAGCGGCCGAGTGCGTTGACCCCGTGGTGTTGAGCAAGCGGTGCGGCCGGTCAAGGCCGCGCGCGTTGCTCCACATCCGAGGAAAGTGGGCCCTTCGCCGACCTTCCACTTGCGCTCGGCGGGCTGCCGTGATTTAGCGCGGGTTGCGTCATTAATCTGACATCTATTGTGTAACGAGTTTGCGTAACGTTCGGTAGAACATCCATTAGGTGCACTGATGTTTTCAAGGTCTACATCGCCCACTTGTGGTTGCCGAAAAGCTTTGGTGTGGTTAAACTTTAT
This sequence comes from Ornithoptera alexandrae, assembly GCA_029030555.1. Lineage (NCBI taxonomy): Eukaryota > Metazoa > Arthropoda > Insecta > Lepidoptera > Papilionidae > Ornithoptera > Ornithoptera alexandrae. The sequence continues at coordinate 10,525,481 of JARDVY010000041.1, read as the reverse complement.
AATAAAACTAGGCGTTCCTCGCCTGCTTTGCTAACCACACCTCCGCAACTATCTTTATGGAAGGATTTTTGTAAAATCCTTTCTTAGCCGTTCTCCAAATTGTAGAAGCAATATCTCTAACAAATTTTAAGTGTTTATGTCTAGCAGTTTCCGAGATCTCGGGATGAGTCAATCGATATCTGGTTACCTGCCATGGAGAGTTAAAAATCAAAACACGCTTTGTTCACGTTCACTCGTCGCTACTGCAAGTTACCATTTTTAATTGCTGTACTCCGACTACGAACATATGAGAGCCAAATTATTATTAGCGGGCATGATGCATGCAACGGTATCCTTGGCACTTAAGGCTCCAGGGAAATTGATGTCAAAAGTTATTTGTAGGAGCATGTTCCTAGTGGGGAAAGAGAGTTCAGTAATGTGCAACCTGATCGCGGGAACCCACTGGATGCGAGCAACGCTGGACCGATCGATGTGGAGATCTTTGTGGTAGGTCTATGTCCAGCAGTGGACGTCTAACGGCTGATGATGAAGGTACAAGCTGTATATGTTTTACAGTACAAACTGTGCGAAGAGAAATCTTGAAATTTTGTTTAATTAAATTTGTACTATTCTAATTAAATAAATAATTGCCTTAGGTCATATTCTTTAAGGTTATCTGGTAGAAAACTAAACCTGAGTTAAGCTCTATTACATACAGCGTAATTAGTGTTTGTTTGCACGCTTTATTTGTACCTATAGTGTAGCAGAATAAAGATATTCAATAAAAAAATCGATTCGATATCATCCATACAGAATGTCCAATCATCGTAATCGATATGCAATAGGACGACGGCGGCGAACAAAAAAAAAATTAAACAATTCAATTGCGGCGCGAACAGAGGCGGAACGACGTGCGACAAATGGCGCCGGCTATAAATAAATTAAAAAAAAAAAACAAAACACTGCCGCGATTTGGCGAACGACCGGCGGCTGACCTTGCGCGCCAACAGCGATCCAACTGATCAATCGATACTTATGCGGACGTTTTAATATCATCGATTCATGTCTATTTGAATGCAAGTCGTGCGAATTGATTTGACACCGCGGGCCGATACCAGGCAGAAGCGGAAGCAATCCAAAGTTGTGTCGTCGTTATCAGCCGATGGACGTCCACTGCTGGACATAGGCTTCCCCATAAATATCTTCACATCGTTCTGTCTTATTCTGCCCGCATTCAGCTGCTTACCGTGACCTTACAGTCAGCATAGCCTCCGGTACCGCCAAACATCGTTTGTAGGGGTTTATATGGGTAGATTTGCCGTCACTCTAGTCCAATGCTAGTTGGTGGGAGCCAGAGCCTCGTTTGTTGATTAGCAGGATGCACCGCGAGCAGGTGAGGTTGGCTTGGGTCCCGTGAGTTGGCGTGCGGGAGCTCTTACATCCCCACAAAGTAATATCAGTCAAATATTATATAATAAGAATACTAGATATATATTTTATTAATTATTATATAAATATAGCACAAGAGAGTATATGTAAAAATAAATAATAGAAATTAAATTTATTGCAATAAAAAAATGGGTTAGAGAACTTATAAATACACATAGTAAATGGGCTATGTAAAATAGATTAATTATCATCATCAGCCGATAGACGTCCACTGCTGGACGTAGGCCACGCCCAAAGATCTCCACATTGATCGGTCCCGCGTTAGTCGCATCCAATGGGTTCCTTCGACTCTCATCAGATAATGTTAAATATAAAATGTATAACAAAAAAAAATTATAGAGAATTTAAAAAAAATATGTGCAGAATAAAGGAAAAAAATTACATCCCTGAGCTCTGATGTGAGGGGAAAGAGAATTAAAAAAAAATAGACTAGTCTTCAAAATTTCTTTTGGGATAAACATAATTTATGGGACGAAATAGAGACTACTTTATATATTTAGGTTGACAGAGAATGAGATAAAACGAGTCTTTATACAGTCTCCATATCCTTTATCTCCTCTTCATGCTTTGATTTCCAGCGCCTCCACTATTTATTTTCTATTTGTTAAATGATATTCAAAAATGTCATCGGCATTATCTTTTATATTCTCCCTTTCTCTCTCTCTTTTTCTCTTCAAGTCGTTTCCTCAATGCTGAGGGCCGTGACTTAATCTTTTATATTATATAGTTTTAAATATGTTATGATGATGGCGCGCCACCAGGAAACTTGTGGTATTGCAACATCCGCTGCGGGCGCTATCGTCGTGTTGTTTGAGAAGAGGTCGTTGCATACTCATAGTGCAACGACTCCTGCAGATAAAGATTGGTGGCATAAACATCCGTTGGTAAATCCGAGGGCCCTGTGTGTGTGGTGCAGCTATCACTACTGCCACGAGTGAGGACCATTCACTTCCTTGTTAGATTCACCTCATGCTAATTGATATGCCTGTCCATAACAATGGAGCGTTAGTTAGGATGATATACATCATTACCATCACCATGATCGGCCGATAGAAGTCCACTGCTGGACATAGGCCTCTCCCGAAGATCTCCACATCGAAAGGTCCCGTGTTGCTCGCATTCAGTCGCGTCCTGCGATTTCCTCCTCCCACAAGGTGGACCGACGATCAGGGATGATATACACTGCTCCGCATTGAAATCTTCGCTGATTACGAGACAGAACACACTCTCTTCAAGCCGGAACACATTAATGTTTGCACACCACTGTGTGTCGGCTGCAATAGGCGCTGCGATGGTCCGATGGTCCACCTGACCGTCTTCGGCATGCTAAGATCCAAACAATTTATTTTACTTTTATCATCTATTCACATGAATGGGTCGCCTTTTACTTATTTCACTTCCATGGTACTCCTATACATTAACATTTCCAATTGTCGGTGCTCAATTAAATTCCGTGAATACGCGAAGCTGTATCGGTGCTATTCATTTGTCAAGTGTATTCTGAAGCCACATCGGTTCCATTACTGATTAGTGAGCTGAGTATCAGAATGCGGTGCCAACTACACATCTCTTGAGGAACCTTTGTATATACTTAGACGGTATTATTCGTTACATTGTATTGTGCTCGAGTGTAAGGGTTGCGCATTACAACTCAACGGATCCAAGCCAATCTCACCAGTGAGAAATGGCCTGAATCCCCCCATATCAACCCCTACATACGACAGCCCCTAGTACCCAGCGCTACTGGAGGCAATACTGACTATATGCGGAGATCTTTAGGAGAGCCCTATGTCCAGCAGTGGACGTCTACCGGCTGGTGATTATGATGACGTTAATACGGATTTTTATCATCGCTTCTCTCGGTTAATTTACATATACGTTAATTTCCTGTTGATAAATTATAGATTTATTAATAAACTTAAACACTAATTTGACCCTATAACACTTCAATTGCAAGACTGTAATAACGGCGCCACGCACATTGTCAACCTCATGAGTAAGTACCACTTTATGTCTAAAGCGTTTTGTACTATAGAAGAATAGACATCGTACCAACGTCACAGATTAAAAAAAAACAGATACATTCATTAGAACATCGACAATGTTTACTCTTCAAATCCCCCACTAGCGACAGTGTCAGCACAGCACCACGCCGCCATTTACACCAGACACATAGTTACTAACGTGCGCGCACTTAGTGCGGTGACTGAACGGTAAACACAATTAGCGGGCACCGCACTGGTCATGTACCATAGAGCAACGCCTCGTCAGCCTTTACAATGTAATTGACCTTTTATTAGCCCGTTTCTCTATACTTCATTTTTCTGTTATTAGAAGAGTCGCCGTAAACGTTTCGTGATGGTGATACACCTTTCAACAATTTATCGCTAGTTAGAATGATGTACTTCCATAACGGCCAATTTAAATTCCCACTGCTGGGGCACAGGCCTACCCTCGATATGAGGCCATAGTGACCGCGCGGGCCCAATGCCCGGATTGGTGACTTCACGCACACCTTACAATAAATTCCAATTCACGTGCAGGTTTCCCTCGCGATGTTTTCCTTCACCGTTTGTATTTCTCTGTTGTAACTAAAGTACCCAAATGTACGTAACTTAAATATTAAAGTAAAAAAAAAAAAACAAATGTACTCGATAGTGACTCAAATTTGACTGTTTAAGATTTTTCGCCAATATTATTCTGACCGTCATTTGTCGATTACCGGAAGACAGCAATGCTCTTATAGCAGCTTGACAAAAGGAGAGTAGAGAGGTAATCAAGCAATTTTGTTTACTATCAGACTAAATCTATCTATCCCCTAGTACTTGTGGAATGAACTAGCACATCACATTCAAGAGCCAAAGTCGCTTGCTATCTTATGAACAAAGTCGTTTGCTAATGTGACTATTTTCCTTATTAAAACATGTATATGTTTATATTTATGTACAATGTATGTATAGTAGGTTGTAAGTATTGTCTATTTATTTAACTTCTCCAGGCGCACAGGGTCGCCTGGGAGAAATCGGTCACAGCGACAGGGCCGCCCTTGATCATATTTAGGTTATAAGTTTAGCTTTACATAATTGATCTTGCAAAGCAAGCGATAATTAAGTCACAATGGTGTTCAGTGATGTTGGTTTGTTCGTGATAACTTGTTACTATGATAGGGGAATTATCATTAAAATGTATGAGGGTGGGTACACAATAGTCAGGTGCGTGGTGGATTAACACAGCATTGAAAAGTGAACCCAAGTTGAACGTCCCGTGGAATCATTGGAAGCAGGCATCGATCTGATAGTAATGAACATTTAATTTGGAGACCTATGTTCAACAATGGGCCAGCAATAGTCTGAAGTGACGGATGATGATGATTAATCAAAGTATTGCGGCTTTTAATGTTTGATCTTTGCCGGCAGAAATTATACTCGGTATTTTATTTGTCAACCTAAATATGATTCCTTTGCTAAACGATTCTAGAATGTACGTAAAGCATTGAATCACAAAAAATATGATAAACTAGGTGTTCCTCGCCCGCTTTGTGTGCTGTAACCCTTCCGCAACCCTTTTCGGGGGTAACATTTGGAAAAATCCGTTCGTAGCTGAACTATACTCGGCAAAAGGAATATTAATATAATAAATTTCAAATCTCTAGCTCTTATAGTTCCCGAGATATCGTAATAGGTCTCTACATAGGTGGAAATGTGATCGTCATCATCATCAGCCGAAAGACGGCATGACCTCTGGTATCGCTGGGTACTAGAGACTGTCGTATGTAGGAGTTCATATGAGGGGTGGGGGGGGGAATTGGGCCATTTCCCACCACGCTAGCCCAATGCGGGTTGGTAGGAGGGAAATCTCATATATATATATATATATATATATATATATATATATATATATATAAAGCAACGTTATATTGTACATACATATACATTTTGAGCTATATAGGCAATAGGATGTAATTATAAAAATGTGGGTTGCGGCGGGAGAGAGTGGAGCACGGCATCACGGCATCACGGCCGCGCTTAGCCAGCTAAGTAATCCGAACATGTTAGACATCGCTAATCTCATTAGAAACAGTACTTTTTACCAATAAGCGAACAGATAAGCAGGTCGTTCACCTTATACGTCACGCCCAGAGTGACATGTCGCCACTTACCATATTTGCACAGCACTTTAACGGCCGGATCTCATGCGGGAGATCCAACTAGGTAAGGAAGTTGTTTATGATGAATAGCTAGTGAAATTGCTGGGATGGAACTACACTTGAAGACCACAACTTTTTTTGTTATTTAACAAAGCGACCAAACGAGCCGGATGTTGACCTCATGGTGAAGGATACGCCCGCCCATAACAACGCCGGTTAGGATTTTATACACATTGCTCTCGTCACTCACACACATAAAATGTTAAGTCTCGTTACCCCAGTAATATCACTGGCTACAGCGCTCTTCATAGTAATATTTGCACACTACTATTTGACGCAATAGACTCAGCGGTGATATCTACCTAGATGATCTCCGGCAAGAGACCTACCGCCAGTAATTGTATAGATTTCAACTATCATGTTATTAACGGTAGTCCTGATACCATCTTCGTCTTCTTCTTAAAGTGCCTCTCCAACTAGTGAAGTTGGCGATCAGCGCGGTACAGTTCTTTCCATCTCTGGTTCGGCGAAACAGTTCGGACGTCCAAGATATGCCAGTGCATTTCTTGATATTCCTCAACCATTCCTGGTACCATGTTACCACTCAAACCCAATGTCTCATTGCATCAGTAATATTACGTGTTAGAACATCTACAAAATCTGAATACTAGACCGATTCAGCGGAAGAAATAAATCCACTCCAGTTTAGAAATGCTGCAAGGTATATTGCATCTATATAATACAAATGGTCTGATATAATTATCCTAACAGGACCCCAAGTTGCTCAGACATCTTATATTGTCAGTTATAGGACTTTATTTTTCAAAAGCATCTCCTCCATGACCAACTATCAGATAGCATATTGAGAAGGTCCTACCTTACCTATACCTTGTTATATAAAAAAAAGGTTCAGGTCATCTCGAACAGCTTTGCCTCTTTAAACTGCGACCTTTGATTTGAAAAGTCTTACAATGAGTCGACAGAGCACAGTGCGCAAACATTACTGTGCTCCGGTTTGAAGGGCGTTGTAGTTAGTGTAATTGCTGGAGTGATGAGACTGAAGTTCTTATGTCTCCAGTCTACGATCACAATGTGGTGCAGTGTATAAAATGTATGTGTAAGTGTATCACTCATCATCAAGTAAACCTCTTCCTGTCTAGTCGCTTCATTTAATAATAAAAAAAAAAAACTTTGTCTGTAAAACCTAAAGGTATACCAATGTAGACCTAATGGAATTAAGTTATAAGCAGTCGCCCAACTTGTTAGGTGACGATGCGTCAAGTAACTTAATACCTTTACGATTATGCTGTTATGTCAATCAACGCTCACTTAGATTACTTATCAAGTTACGTAGGTCAGGATTATTATACTGGATTAGCTGCTGACTCTTCTGGCGCAGGGGCTCATAAGGATATCCGGTATCTGATACAAGAGAGTGCTAACTTAATTCGTCTTCTGTCAGCCAACTAATTAGATACTAGATTGAAATACTAGAATGATGTTTTGTAATCATTTACGAGACGAGCGAGGCGTTCACTTAAAGGTGAGTGATACGCTTGTCTGCCCATACCAACGTGGATCTAGTTAAGATGATATACACTGCACCATATTACACTCATAGTCTTCAGACATAAGATGTGGTCTCATTACCTGAGTAATTTCATTAAGTAACAACGCCCTTCAAACCGGCACACAATAATGTTTGCACACTACTGTTTGTCGGCAGCAATAGCTGGTCTCTGATAACAGGGCTCTACCATCAGTATTTAGAATACATTACTAAATGCAGTGCATTAGTAGTAACAACTTTAAATTACTTAAGTGTTAAAGCAGTTCGATTGTGTAATACTTTATCGTAATTTTAGATTGTTTACTGTATATGTAATTAATTATCTAAATTACGACTCGTAAACAAAAAGTTTAGACTTAAGTATAATTAACTAAATTATACCTTAATTAAGTGTTGTTCTAGATTAGTCTGTATAGCAGTTTCAATGCGAATATCCGGAGTTGTTTATGTATGTTGTATACACACACACACACACACACATATATATATATATATATATTACAAAGGCATTAATTGTCGTGTGTTAATTACAAAAACCATTAAGTAATGAAAGCGGGTATGGCGCGACTCCTCGGCTTACCTAACTGACCTACATCAATATGCGGACAGTGACCAACACACCCACTTATATAATATTTCTTTCCATTGAATTAATATAGCATGACATAGCTAATAGTTCCCAATTAAGGAAAACCGGTATTGAAGATGATGACAAGTACAAATGTGAAAAGAGGAATATAGAACTAAAAAGATTCTTAATAAGAAAGAGAGTAGTAAGCAAAAATGATAAGAAAAAGCCCTGACTCGCCACACGCAGAGGACGCTTAAAAAGGAAATAGTCCCCAGTGAAAAAGAAACTGCTATCCACATCCTAGCTGATTGCCCAAAACCTGACCAACAGAGATACAATTTAGGATAAACAATAAATTGCAGCATCGGCGGAGTCAGTCGCCCAGCATACAACAAAAGTAGAGACGAATTCATGAAATATATAGAAGTAGTAGAATACTCAGTAATGTGATATAAAGCTTGATTATTGGTTTACTATTATCTAGTAAAGGTAAATGATATTGTTCAAAGAAGGAATTAGGATAGAATATAGACGAGAGAAAAGAAATGGAAGAGTGGAATGGTATAGAAGAGAAAGGAAGGCGAGAATGAGGAAAGAAATTATTAATTGTAAAAGAATAAAAGGAATGAAGCCCAGGTCCACAAGTGCGAGGGTGAGGGGAACGAGTGTAAAAAAATACAGTATTGTTCAACTTCACCTGCGTTGATGATCAGTTTTCTAAGAGTTAGGTGTGCTCCTCGATTGTGCCTCATGTTCCAATGATGTGATACTCCCGCCCCCCTTTAAAATACAATATGGTGTAAATTTACATTATTGGTTATGGAAGTGCACCTAGGGAAATGTCCCGGGTCCTCGCGGTGTCGACTGCAATGTATACCTTACATGAGAATTACAATATTACAATGGATTACTGTTGTAATCTGTACCATCGTTGTAATCTGCTCAGCCTGCTGGGCAGCCTCAAACATATATACACTGTAATGTATGGTCATCGTTCAGCATCATCAGCCGATAGACGTCCACTGCTGGACATAGGCCTCCCCCAAAGATCTCCACGTCGATCGGTCGCACCTTGCTGGCATCTAGTGGGTTCCCGCGACTCTCACCAAATCGCGGGTCCACCTTGTGTGAGGCCTCCCAACACTACATCCACCGGTACGTGGGCGTCACTCGAGGACCTTACTGCACCATCAGCCGTCGGTCTTTCGAGCAATGCACCCTGCCCACTGTCACTTAAGTCTAACAATTTTTTGGGCTATGTCGGTGACCTTAGTGCTTCTGCAGATCTCTACATTTCTGATTCGATCACACAGAGAAACTCCGAGCATGGCCGTCTCCATTGCCGTTTGAGTGATATTCAGCCATTTCATAAGACCGTTAGTCAAGGGCCACATCTCGGTTCCGTATCTCAACACTGGCGACATGCACTAGTTGAAGACTTTTGACTTCAGACACTGCTTTATATGACACTATGCGGTATGGTCGACATTATCACAGCTTAACCACTTTTACTGGTGGTAGGTCTCTGTTGCCGGAGACCTTCTAGTTAGGTACCACCGCAGCGCCTATTCCAGCCGACAAATAGTAGTATGCATACATTACTGACTTCCGATTTCAAGGGTGCAGTAGCTGGTGTAGTTACTAGTGTAACGAGACACAACATGTTATCTCCCAAGCCAATGAGAGTAATATTGGCGTTGTTATGGGCAGGCGTATCACTTCCATCACGTGAACGTCATTCTCGTCGTTTCGTTAAATAAAAAAAAAAAAACTTTTTATTACGGTAAACATCAGGGAGATGACGAAGGTTGTATAAAAATAGTCTTTACCTAGTGCCGCAGTCACTGATGCGAGATTCCTCCGTTACAGATGCTGCAGGAGAAGCGGCTTTGCATCTTGGGTGCGGAACTCTCCGAGTTGATGATATTCGAGAGACTCCTGCGCTTCACCGGCACGCAGCTCCGCTTGCTGCAATGCTTCCAGGTATTTGGTACACATTATCATAACAATCATCATCAACATCTCAACTGATGGACGGTCTACTACTGGCTTTACGTCACTTATTATGTTTCAGAATATCCTTCAAACTCTTCAGATGTAAAGTTGTTAATCGTTTTATCATACTACCTATTTTACTGCTACTAAGTAAATTTTTTTGTGGGGATTGATATTGATAGGTTTTATTATTGGAATCGTACAAAGACAAAGTCGCAGGTAAACCTTAAGAAGGATAAATACGACAAACAATGAGATGTGATCATCAGAAATGTTTGCAACAGGAAAACCGATGATCCTCATTCATAACCTCTCTTCCTACAATCGAGTATCGAATAACAAACGATGTTCCGATTCCGGTCAAACAACATCGTTGTAGTGTCAGTGCGCCGGTGATAGTAACAATCATTGATTATTGATCTATAGTATTTAATGATCCAAATTATGAGGCCTATGTCCAGCAGTGGACGTCTATCGGCTGATGAGGATGATGATCTAAAGTATTATATAGCAGGTTGTATTTTAGTTCCGCTACCACTCGGCGATCTTCAATGTAAAGGACCTGCACTTTTCTCAAAAGGTCAGAGGGGTTTGTTGCTTTGACTGTGTATTATATGCGACTAAATGACGACACAAACGGGAAGTTAGCCGATGGTAAGTAATACTCACTGCACTGCGCATGCTCGTCAGTGGAATGCGCGATGTTGAAGTATCGTTACTGACTCTGGTCCGTAGGTCTCTGTTGTCGGAGACCGTTTAGGTAGGTACGACCACCGTCGGCTCTGTAGTCTCGGGCTAGTGACAATAAGACTAAGGTAAGCCCTGCCTGTCGTAGAAGGCGACTGAAAGGGTCTGGGAGTTTCGCAGGCCTTGAGGGTGGCGGACCTTATAGCTCAACAAGCGAAGCTGTTTGGGACAGCATAGGAGGGTTAAGCTCCTCCTCAGAGACGTGTTTAAAGAAAGTGTAGAAAGGCACCGGTGCATTATATAAGAGATCCCGGAGCCTCTCCGAATGCACTGATGCAGAGCACCGACGGGGATTTGAGTGAGTAAGAATCTCACTTAACCCTGATTTCCCCCCAGAAGCAGGGTATCTTTCGATTTCCCCCCGAAACGAAAAAAAAAGGTACAAACAGGACTGTCCAATTATTACTGTGTTCTGGTTTAAAGGGCGCTGTAGCTGGTGTAATTACTGGGGTAACAAGACTTAAAATTATTGTCTCAAGGCGACGAGCGCAATGTGGTATATACTGCACCACATTGCGCTCGTCGCATCACCAATCATCACAACTAGCGCCACGTTGTTATGAGCAGGTGTATCACTTACCATCAGGTGAACGCCGCGCCGTTCTCGTCGCCAAATTTAATAAAAAAATTGTTTATTAAGTAGTAGTTGTCCATATAACGCGGATCGAATAAAATACCAAGTCTACGTTTCCAAGTTGTCGCTTCCAAGGTACATTATATGGCATTATTTTTTTTATTTTATACTACGAAAAAACTCGCAGTGACGAGCCTAGCGGGACATTCACCTGATGGTAAGTGATAACCCTGCCCACAACAATATGGTGCTAGATAGGTTGTCATATACGGTACCACGTTGCGCTCATCGCCTAGAGACATAAAATTGAGTCTCTTTACCTCAGAATTTCACTAGCTACAACTCCCTTTAAACCGGAACAGAGTAATATCTGCACAGCACTGTATGTCGGCTGCAATAGGCGCTGCGCTGGTACCTACCTAGACAGTATACGCTAACAGAGACCTAGCAGTAATATGTAGTAATATTTGTCTGCCTTCTGACTCCGCGCCATTTCCAACTACGCATGCGCATAAGAATCGCAACGAGTACGAGGACACGATCGATATCGAGTTGAAGCACTGGCAAATGAGCAACCACGTTGTATTTACAAACATTATACAAAAGCTTCATTGTGCAGCATTTATGGCTGCCCAGCAAATGGAAACACTATGCCTGAATACTACCTTTATTCATGGCAGGTTCCTGTTGCCGGAGACCGTCCGCGTAGCTACCACCGCAGCTCCTGTTGCATTGCAGCACGGAGTACTATATAAATATAAAATTCATAATCATTAGCCGACAGACGTCCACTACTGGTCCAGCGGCATGTGTCAAGGCGACGAGGACCATCATCCTAACTAGACTAGACCCCCTTTGTTATAGACGCGTGTATCACCTACCATTTGGTAAACGTCTCGTCGCTTCATCATATAAAAAAAACTTTCTAGTGAGCTTTAATGTTTTTTTATTAAAGCATCTTATATTTATGTGAGTCAAGTAATCATTGTGATGTTACGTAAAAGTTGTTTACGTAACAGTTTTCCCACGCGCTCAACGAGTTCAGGGCACGTTAATTATAACATAATGTCGGATCTGATCTCTTCTAGTTTTTATTAACGCGTACGTTCTGTTATAACTTATTGTGTAAACATCTTATCTTTGTACACTTTAAGCAGAAAACTAAGTGTGGGTATTTTCATTTGTAATTGCAAGTAACTGAAATTTCATTTATGCATTTTCAAGTATATGGATGGAGTGGCTCGCTGGCGCAATGGTTAGATCGTGTGGCCTTCATTGCGAAGGTCGCGGGTTCGAATCTCGTCATGTGCCGATGACTTTAATATTTAAGTTATGTACATTTGTGAACTTTGGTAACAACAGCGAAATACAAACGGTGAAGGAAATTAGAATTTATTTTAAGGTGTGTGTGAAGTCACCAATTGGGCCACCAAGTCAAACATTGGGCCCGCGTGCTTACTATGGCCTACCGCTCTAATATTGAGGGTAGGCCTGTGCCCCAGCAGTGGGGACGTAAATTGGCTGTTATAGTAAATATATAGATTGGAGTTCGTAGACGTCCTTACCAGTAATTTTTTTCGTGATGAATAACTGTATTTAAATACTCTTTCACTATGAGGGCAACAGAAGAGATATGCTGGACTCTTGCTGGCTAACACATCACGGTTTCCCACTCGACGCTTTTGGTCGGATTTGGGCGATGTGCATGGATGAGGCCAGGTCTCGGATTGAAAGCGGAGCTTTCCACCCCAGTTAAAAGAGGTGGGAGTACCGCTCGATATCTCGAGGCCTCCCCTCTATCTTACCTTATCTACGTCTCATAAGCAACGTTCAAACTAAAGGGGCTAAGCACAATAGAATAAGTTGCTGCTGCTTGAATAAGAACGGAGCGTCCAGCTTCATAAGATGTGACCAGAAAATTTTAATCATCTATGTATGTGTGAGTATAGAATATATTTTATTTCCCAGGCGGTGGTAGAACATGGGTCGAAGCTGTCGACGGAGCTTGCAAGCGGATATGTTGCTAGGTGCGAGACTGGCTCACAGTCCAATGATCATCTCATCCATCTGGGCCTGAGGCTGGGTAGGTAGAGACCAGCATAATGAGGAAATAATAACAATGTAGAATATTACCTCTGCAACTGTCTAATGTTGAGTGAAGCCCATGCCCATCATGGATAAACTCAGGACAAAGTTATTCAGTTAAGTTAAAACTTACTTCTGTCATATAGAGTAGTAATTAATATTGTTGCCAACTAATATCTCATTAAGTCTAAAAAATTATCTCGGAAACGTAAAACATCTTGGACATCCTGTGTCTTCGATATAATGATGAGTGAAGTTTGTCAGGACGTAATGGAGAGTTGAAGTAGTACACCACATATGTGGATGCTGGATGGCGCTCCTTTTAGAAGGCCTGCGGTCCAACGAAAGGATACAAGTGTATATAGCGAATGGTTTGTGAGTTTGTTGTATGTGGTGTGCATGCAGGCAGTTTCTTCAACGAGGCGGGCTGGTACGCGGACGCGGAGCGCGTGCTGCTGCAGTGCCAGCGGATATGCCAGGCGCAGCCGGAGTCCTCGCGCAACAGGCGGCTCACGCTCGAGTGCTGCCACAGGTCGGTGCAAACACAAGCACGCTTCGTGCCCTAACCTAGGTCACAAGGGAGCGGCTACAATAACCAGTCAATACTTTATGTGCTGTGTTGATCCAGTGAGAGATGACGGACGTCGCATACCCATGATATAATACTGTGTAAAGCTGTGTCTTTGGGGGGTGTGATGGGTCCCCCACAACAATTCACTGAACCCAATCCAACCTCACCTGCTCGTGGTGCAGCCTGCTAATCAATAAAAAAAATTGTTCTAATCCCCCTATATGAATCCCCACAAACGACAGTTCGGGAACAATCGATGTGGGGATCTTTGTGGAAGGCCTGTGTCCAGCAGTCGACCTTATCTATCGGCTGACGATGATGATGACGAAAGCTGTCACTTTTGGTACTTGCTGGAAACTAGCGGGGATCAATCCCGCGCTTCTTTGAATCGTATAATTCGAAATTACACAATGAAACACAATGTAGCTATAACTGATTCCTATATTACATGATAAATATGAATATATGTATATATATATATATATATATATATATATGATAATGATGGCGTCAATTGGTTATTGCAGATTACTGAACACTCAGTCCGCCTACTGCTGCTTCCCGGCGGCGGCTGAGACGTACGCGCTGTCGCTGCGGCTGCTGGGGCTGCCGCAGCAGGTGGCCGAGGGGCTGGAGGGCGCGCCGCTCGCCCTGCTGCGCGACTGCGTGCGCGTGCTGCACCGCGACGACGAGGACTTGGAGGACAACAGGTACACACTATACGCACACACGCCACGAGAGGAGTACATCTCCAAATAATTTATCTGACAGTGCGTTAATATTGTCCGCGTTTGTTGAAGAAGTGCTAAAAAATAAAAATAAACAATGAAACTAGAATCTATTGAGTTTTAAGGTGAGGAAGATGTTCACCTCATACTGAAGGATACCTCTGCTTATAGGCTGTAATAAATGGAAGCCAGCGTCGTTGGTTGCTTGTACTGGTAAGTGTGAGTAGTGTTTATGGGTGTTTGTTATACAACCTGTATGCAGTTAGTGTGTGTGACTGTGTAGTACCAGGGGTATTTTGTGTGTCGGCAGGCCTGCGGGTTGCATGGCGGCGGGGTGCCGCGCGGACTGCGGCTCGGCCGCCCTCGTGGCACGGCTGTGCAAGGAGTTCAGCGCGCTGCACTTCGTGCGCTGCGACTACGGCGCCGCGCACGCCTGGAGCACCCGCGCGCTCTCGCTGCTCACGCCGCACGCGCCGGCCAGGTTACACAGCCCCGCAACTTTTTTTATAACCAACAAAATGGAGAGCCTTAACCGAGCACTCTCTGGTCGCAGTTCCTCGGACTAATTAATTCGATGTTCATTTACTTTATAAGCAAGCGGAACTACATGCATTTGTTGAGTTTACTGGGTGCCGATATTAGTAGCTTTCCGTTTTCTAAGCACTTATGGGGCGACTGTCCGCGTGCAGGGTCGCCGTGGAGGTGATCCGCGCTTGCGGCAAGGCGTGCGTGGTGAAGCGGCGGTTCGCGGCGGCGGGGCTGCTGCTGCGGCAGGCGGTCGCGCACGCGCGCCGCGCGTTCGGCACGCGGCACCCCGTGCACGCGCATGCGCTGTTGGACTACGGCTTCTATCTGCTCAACGTGGACTCGATCGCGCGCAGCGTCTCCGTGTACGAGGTGCGCTCACGTGCAACGCCACTTAGATTGATTAACGTACGACATGTTCAACTGGTGGTAACTGATGATTCTCTTGTGTATAACGATGTCATGCTTAGAGTAGTTGGAATGACATTGAACAAGTCACCTTGTGACTTAAGACATTAAATTTCGTTACCTCAGTAATTTTACATACTGCTGCGCCATTGAACCTGAAAAAGTAACGTATACGTATATGGATGATTAGTCGTGTAAAACCCCCCTCGTAGGAGGCGCTGGCGACGCTGCGGCGCGTGTTCGGGCGCAGCAGCCTGCATGTGGCCACCGCGCAGGAGGACCTCGCGTACGCCCTCTACGTGCTCGAGTACTCCTCCGGGCGCTTCTACAAGGCTCGCGACCATGCCGAGAGGGCCATTAGGATCATTGAGGTACACAACACCCTCTCATTCAATTCTAGTAAACCGAGATTTTTAACACCCCCTCTAAAATATGGGCAGGATATAAATATATCTTTTTTTAATTCTGTCACAGTAGCTAAATACTTGCTTCGTAATACGGAAGTCCGCGCTATAATTTCGGAGCCACATATAGTAGAGTCAGGTAGATGGCAAGGTTTTTGAAAACCGATTTGGCTAGCTACCACCTTCGTATTGTAAATCTGTATCACTGTACGCCAGCTGACAACATATAACAGCCGGCGTATTCTGAGCTTAAGCTCTGGTTAACCATCCGCGGCCTCATACTCATATAACATTGTGTGAAATTTAGGTCAAGTGGCCCATCATCATCATTATTATCAGCCGATAGACGTCCACTGCTGGACATAGGCCTCCCCTAAATCTAGGCCTAACGGTTGCCTATTATAAATAAAATTTTATGCATCTGTCTATGGCATTGTATGCACAAAGCTAATTCTTTTTTAAGTTTATAATTATGCAAACACATCTATACACTTATAAAATCACTTTAATTTGATTAAAGTATCATACTTTTTTTATTCAAATTTACAAGTATAAATACGTTTGTAAACCTATGACATTCGCAGAACTTGGTACCGCCCGACCACCTGCTTCTCGCTTCGGCTAAGCGCGTAAAGGCCCTTATACTAGAGGAGATCGCGCTGGACACCCCCGCCGGCCAGGACATGAGCGGTTAAAACAAACAATTACTATTATACACGGAGTTCGTTTCTGGTGGCGAACTTAGAGACTTCGTGATGATGATGAACAATTTAACTTATACCCTTGATTGATTCATGTATTAACAAGAATTTAATCGTGATAGTACTTCACCATGAATTATTTGTACCTCACTCTCCATGCCATGGTGGCACACAGCAACTGTGTAAATTATAACATTGCGTGTCCTGTTTAGGGAGAAGGAGAGGAAGAGAAGAGTTGGGGAGTGATATAGATAATACAAAATAAATACTTCTGCAAATATAAAGAAATACAAATATTTTGTGTTAGAGGTTATATACAATTACTAGCCATAATTTGCGTTCTATGAAATTGACTATTCATCACACAGAACCGAGCCTGCTGGAGGAGTCTGAATCCCTCCACAAGGCGGCGTTGGTATTGTCCATGCTGGCATTTGGCGAGAAGAACGTGCAGACTGCCAAGCACTATGGGAACTTGGGTCGGCTCTATCAAAGCATGCAGAAGTTCCAGGTGAGATAGCGACCACACTAGCTCTCAAACTTGTCACTATCGATTGCTCTTCCTTTGAATGGAACTTGGTAAATTTTTACTTATAACTGACTAAATAATAATTTATATTTAAAAACAGCTGGTCTCATTAATTCATAATAATGTTAGTAATTTCTTGTTTTTACTCCGCGTTGCAGGACGCTGAGACTATGCACCTGAAGGCAATCGCGATCAAGGAGGAGCTGCTTGGCGTGGAGGATTACGAAGTCGGGCTGAGCGTGGGCCACCTCGCGTCGCTCTACAACTACCACATGAACATGCACTGCGCCGCCGAGAAGCTCTACCAGCGCTCTATTGCAATAAGTCAGTGTGATGTGTTTTTTTATTCATTTTGGCAACTTTATGAGGATACTCCGAGCCTTGTAATGCCGTAGAGTATACTATTATGGCGACGGATAGAAAATGTGAGAATGTTAAAAGTGGATTAGATAAATATCTACCACTATTCTAACCTCACAAGTTATAGGGCCTTTAGCCCGTCTAGGTAGCGGTCCGTCAGCAGGACGGTAGCGAGAGCACTGGGTCTCGGTTTGCCAGGCGCTTCAAACAGCAAATGAACCTCACTGGTTTTATGGTGCTGTGCCCACATTTTACCTAGCGCCTTATTTTTACTTTCATATCCATTACTTATCTACAAATACAAAGCTGACACGTTCCTATAGACATTTAATTTTTTTTTAACTAAGTTGAGAACTACGAATGCCGTACCTAAAAAGACAGTATGGTATATTGTATTTTTTTTATATGGAAAACTAACATTGACTTATAAAAAATCTATATATATATATAGTCTCTCTCTCATATCTCTCTCTATATATATATCTATATATACTAAGCACCATTTATGTGTTTTCACATCTATGTCTCTCGGTCGAAGTTGTTCGTGAGCACTATATTATTTGAACATATTCTTATCAAATATAATTACAGCACGTTATCGAACCAGCGCTTATTTAATGAAGATTTCAATACACACGGTTTTGTTGTGAAAACGTCAGGATCAGCCCGATCAAACAATTCAATAAATTCCTCCGCAGATGTATAGAAAAATGAATGTTTCCTATAGTTAGACTTGCAGATGAGAGCATACAAAAAGGTAGAGAGTCGCTGTGACCTTGTAGGAATATGTATATATGTATTTATTTTCGAGAGTAGATACGGGGAGTCTCTGTACGATTGAGCTATTCTAGCTAAAAATGCAACGTCAGCGTTTTTCTGTCTTTCTTAGAGCAGGAGGGCACGATGTCTCTTACACCTCTCTTCATAACTTCGTATGTACCTAACATGTATTAGCATTCAACGCCATCTATTAATACACAAAAGAACTATTTCAGTTTGTGCCATTTTTCATTATTTTAGTTTATTTAGATGATTAGAGAGCTATTAAATATTTGTCAGAAAAGCTCTAGGTGAATTTATACAAACATGGCGGTGTACTATTTGTAGGCCTGAAGCTGTTCGGCGAGCGCTACTCCGGACTGGAGTACGACTACCGAGGGCTGGTACATGTGTGCACGCAGCTTAAACGGCACGACCGCGCCGAGCACTACAGCGCGCTGCTGCAGCGTTGGCACGGTGCGTGACCTCCGCCCTCACACACACGCGCACACACACACTGCACCAGCTAAACACCTCTCAACCTAAAGTCAAACTTTTACCACCACTACATTTTTATTGTCATTGTAATTAAACTAGCTAGACGTATCACTACATGTATTATTTTTTGTAATTTACTCACCATCAGGTAAAGGGTTAGGTTATTACACACGGTAATTTTATTTACTTTGTTTATACAATTTAAACTTATTGAAATGTGGATATGTTTCAGAGCTGCGCGAACAATCGAAGACAGAGCAGCAGCCCGCGTTGAACGACGAGCAGGTGCTACTACTGGACGAGCTGCGGGCCCGGCTGGAGGCGCAGTGAGCGCGCAGCACTGCCTGCCACTCATGTTATAAATAGATAATCTTTATTCACTCATAGTACGCGCTCAACCGGCACCTCTGCCGGTCGAGAATAGAAAACCTTTAGAACATAATCGATTCATTGCTACTCAATAGAAGGTCTCTGTTTATCACTAAATCAAGTTTAACTAATGTAGCGTGTAGCAGTCCTTGTGCACATTCAGATTGTACTCAGCGGGGTGCGGTGAGGGGGATCGGGGGGGGGGGTGTTGTCGGGAGCGAACAAGTAATCGCTCGTGCTCACCGCGCGATATGTAATCGCACAGACAACGCATTTAAGAACTCGTGAAGCTGTAGCAAATTCGCCAACCACGCCCGCGACCACATGCCAATGGTGGATCGATGCGGGGCGTGGCGACATCTAGTGTTGAATATAATATACGTAGATTTTATGCACAAGTGTAGCGTAGCGTAGCTGTAGCGTTTGTAGAACTTAACTATTTGGTGTCCGCGAGGCGGCGACCCGGCCGCTTGCTTACTTGACCTTGCGAAATGCATTTGTGATAGGAGCGTTCATTAGTCGCCAAACCAGTGGTAACTGACTTGCTACTATCCTCATACTTTACATCCGCCGCCATTTCAGCTACCACCACAGCCGCCAGATGCGCGCCGGTGACTATTGAAACGTTCCTCTAGGTTTATCATTTTATATAAATTATTTACTCATCTCAAGCATGGCTTATATCTTCGTGTTCCTTTATATTAGTCATTTATTTTGTAAAATTAAATCATACCTCGGCTATTCTATGTGATTCGAGAGCGATTATATAAAACGTGCAATTTAGGGAGAGATAAAAGATGTATGGATATATATATATATTTATAGTTTACTTGCGGACTATGTATCTGTGCGGTGCCGCCGCGAGTCTAGATCCGGATCTATCTGCAAGTACTTAATAGTCTGGCAGTTGGAGACTGCCGATCGTGACCTCCGGACCGTGCGCGGCCCCTCTCAACCTTATCTTAATGGTCACAGGGCCGACTCCCATTTGAAACTATGCTTCGACTACGTATTTACAAGTATTTTTATGGATGTTGTATTATAGACGCTCGCTTCAGCAGTGTGATCGGCTGCTGTGCGCGGGAATGATAAATAAATGTTTTTAACGATCACTTTTTAATTTTAATTATCCTTCTCTCCAAGTCTCACACACCACAATTGGAATCATCTTAGAAGCTAAAAGGCAGCAAACCTAGGTACACCATCCGGCATGTACAGAGCAAATTTTGTTATTCCCGATTTGAAAGGCGCTTTAAGCTAGCGATATTGCTCGAGTAACAAAACATCAAGGTGCTGATGTGTTCATCATCCTAATTAGCTCCATAATTATACAGGCATCTTACTCACCGCCTGGTAAATGTCCGGCTCATCGTTTGGGCTATGCAAAACTTAACGTATACAAACTTTACTTAACCGAGAACCAATATTGAAAAATAGATTTCAAGTCAAGAGGTAAATAATACAACTATACATTTTACAATTATGTATTTGAAATAAATATATTAGACATTGTACTATAAAAAAGGTAATAAATAAGCCAATTACATACACGGAATGCACTTTAACTGAAACACTAAGTTAAACTTAATACTAGCCGAAGCAAAGGCACTTTCTCGAACGTTGTCGACTACAACAGACATTTAGGTTTGAACTTTAAAAAATTCAAAGCACCGGGATTTTAGAAATACTATTATTCTAGACTAAGAGTATATAAGTTTGTTATTGAAAATGTGGCCGAGCCTTTATAGAAACGTAGGTACTCCATGCAGACGCAAGGCGTGAGCTGCACTATAGCTGCTAATTGACGCTTACATATATAAATATCATGGACGTCCATCGGTTGAAATGATGATGATGACACATAATTATAAATAATATTTTGTATGATCTCTAATAATAGTAAATTGTATACTTTTTATCTACTAGCTGATGATGATACTCTAATTCACCAAAATAAATATTTGTTTGAACTATTTGTTAATGAGATTATTCCACAAGAACTATAATACAAACTTTCAATATGAATTTTAAAAAAAATTCAGCACAACAATAAAAAATTTGTGAAAAAACTTTCTGTTAATGACAGAGGAAATATATAAACATCATTTGATTACGTAGTAATCGTTAGGGTAAATGTGCAATTTGTTTAAGGATGTCCAGCTATTTATTTGTTTGTTTATGTACATTTAAAGTTTTTATAAACAGTGCTACATAACGGCAGTAAACCATGTGAACCCATGTAATGAGGAGCTGGCCTGCTGCTCTGTACGTGATCGGTTACAATGGACAGTGTGTTTTACTGTGGTGCGTATGTTGGTTACTATGTACACAAGCACGGCGTCTACGTCTACAGCTGGCATTGAGATGAGTCGGATAATACAAACTATGGATGTTTACGGGAGGCTCAAAAAGTACCGGAAATGAACAAGTGCCTATCTTTTAAAATATAACAAAATATTACGGTCAGGTAAGAGTCAGTACGTGTGATTTATTTTGACAGGTGGGAGTTATTACCTTTAGGTATATTAGACGACAGCGAGAATCAAAGAAATACAAAAATAATTATTATAAGGTGCACGTAGGCCTGCCTGGGGCGGCGCGGTGTGCTCGTGCGCTTGCGCAGTGGGTGCTGCGATCGCGCGCGGCGTTTATGCGGGCCCGAGCAGCGCCACCAGCGCGCGCTTGTAGTCGCCGGAAGTCTCGTTCTGCTGCGCGCCGCATCAAGTTCAGTTTGTTAATGTAGCCGTTTGTTGTTATGTTGGTGTCGTCGTCGGTGTTGGTGAAGTGCGCGCGCGCATCCGCCGTGTTCGTTGCATGCGACAGCGTGAGGAAGGGAAAGCGGCGCCGTTAGCGATTTAAATAACATACTTATAACATTTTTAGTTGGTTGTAATCGTTTCAAGTTAAATCTAACAAATTTTAAGTAAAAAGAGACAGGGGTTTTGATAAAAGAAACATTCGGTGGAAATGTTTGAGAAAGAACTTATTTTTATCAAATATTAATATACAATAATATAATATAAATAGTAATTATAAACTATGATATTACTTGATTGGTTATTTACACTGTACAGCAACATTAATCTTATATAAGAAGTGGGATGTAGAGATTATTTAAATAGTGTATATTTGTAACCTCACCTGCTGCCGCCGCCACCGGAAGTTGCGTTGCGAACAAAATTAAACAATAGCATAAGACCAATGTTATCACAAGAACACGTCCGAAGCGTCACACATGCGATTAAGTTATGTATGCTTACTTTCATGCTATTGTTTTTGTTTAAAAGGACAAGCTTTACCAACCGCAGCGGCGCGCACTGCAGCACTCGAGCAGTGGCGTGTGAAACACCGATGTGTCTTAAGGCGGTGAGCCCGATGTGATGCTGTGACCACCACATCCTTATGCCCATAAGGCGTGTCCTCTACCACCAGGTGAACATTCTGCAGATCTCGTCGCTTGTACTAGCATCCGGCCAACGCATTGCACGTTCAACTGTAATAACCTCTCAGTTATTACATTTCTTTATTATTGTATGTTTGGTTGAAATTCCACTTTCATAGATGGCGTTATGATCAATGTGACATCTTGAGTGTTCAGGTTCTTGGGCGTAAGGATAAAGCTGATGGTTCACAGGACAGTGGACAGTAACGTAGAGCAGTGGCTAACATATACCAAATACATGGCGCTCCGTTCAATATTGACATTCTAAACCCTGACGAGAAGGCCGCGTGTTGGCGACGTGCAATGCGCTGGGCGGGCGAGCGGCGTGCAGCACGAACCTCGAGGTCGCTGCCCAGCGTTTTGTCGTAAATCCTCTCGTACTCCTGTTTGATGCTGGCCAGGTCGATCTCGGCGCGGCTGGTGATTACGCGCACCAGGCAGCCGTCGTCGGTGCCGGCGCCTTGCATGGCCGCGCGCAGCCGCTGAGCGAACCACGCCGCCGCATTCTCCACGCATTCCACTGCAACAAGGGACGCGCGTACATGCCGGCGCTTCGCCCCCATCAGAAACGGTTCCCGCTGTCCAATGCTGTCCTAACTTTACCCTTTCGTGAGTGAGCTCTGAATACATACCTTGTCTTATCTGAGGGCAGCTCCACCCACGCTGGTACTTTAGGGCTACAAACTAGCAACCGGTGACTTACCTTTAGCTGCTTACGTTAAAGTTCAACTAAATAACTGAGCTGTCACACACCGGGGAACCAGAATGGTGCACTTAACGTACCCTGATCTCGCTTTCGAGGGTCTTATCGTACATCCTCTCGTACTCGCGTTTGATGGCCTGCAGATCAACTTCCGAGCGGCTGACCAGGATCCGGATGAGCGTGGTATCGTCCGTGCCCAGCCCCTGCATGGATTTACGCAGCCGCGTCGCGAACCAAGCGGGCGCACTCTCCACGCACTCCACTGAAATGTAGGGGGTTAGTACACCGACACTACAGTCGGCCTACGCTGGTCTGAACTACCGTACTTCAGTTCATGCTGCTTTTGTGATGATCAGAACAAGTTGACAGTAGAGTTGTTTTATTAAACCGTTGAACTATCCATTTATCCTCATTGCACTGACACAGCAAAGGTAAATTTTATTTTACGAAAATTTTTGCGATGATGATGGACTTGGTCCCATACTAACCTATGGCTGAGTAGGCTTCCTTGAGCTCTCCGTCTACCTCCGCCTTGATGGCCTGCTCAATTGTACGCCCGGATATATTCTTGTACTCTTCGAAGATTAGCCGTAGCTGCGCAAAGCTCTCGTGTGCCAGGATCTGTGGGGACAATAACGATAACTTGGCGCTGGAACTTGAACTTAAAGTAACAAACCGCTTGGAGATACTGATGATGCCTAACGCTTGAAGAGAGGGGTATATGAATATTTATATAAACATACCCTTAACTCGAACTTGAATTTCCACCAGCATATATATCATCATAGTTCTTCCGTCAAAAAGCAAGAACCACATTAAATTTAAGCGCTCGTGTTTTACCTTATTGAAGACCTCCTCGTCTGTTCCCCACTTGCCCTCGCCGGCGTCGTACAGCCGCTGGGCGCTGTCGGCGGCGCGCGCCGGCTCCACGGTCGCCTCCTCGTCGCGCGCGCCCTGCGGAGCCGCCTGGTCACACGCGTGGCAGAGACTGTCCTGCCACGACCCTCGGACAACACGCACACCACACCGCCACAACTATCGCCTAACATACTAGTCTACGCTTACCCTTCCAACTTTATTTATAATCCTTCAACGCAGTAACTTATATTACTGAGCTTCTTTAAGTATACTTTAAGTAATTGCAAAGCTACAATTACTCTATGAAGTTATTTCTAAACCAAATGTGGCGTGCGTGTGTCAGAGGAAATATACCTTTTGCACAAGCAGTAAAGTAGTGGGTGAGAAGCAGTAACTAAACACACACACGCACACACACACACACACACACACACACACACACTACACACACACACATAGATCTACACACAAACGCATCACAATACGAAACTACAATTAGAAACGTTCATCAGATGCTAGTTAGGATGTTTACACAGCACTGCATTGCGCTCATCATGTCTTGACATCAAAAGGTATCACAGCAATGTCTGTGCTCTACTGCTCGGTTACAGAAATAAACGTTTTGGTTCTGGTACTTGTCTCCGTCTCAAGAGACCCACCACTAGAAAAATCCCAAGCACGTCTAGTTTACATCTTAATTTAAAAAAGCATTTTCACACTACGCCAGCCACGAGCGTCCGGTTAGTTTGCAAAGAAAATCAACGCACAAGCGATATCCGGTTTAAACGATTTCACGTTAGTCAAATGTACAAATATTAGACACGCTCACACAGATCTAATAGTTAGTACTACAGGTTTATTATAAAAAAAAAAACAATTTCGTCTTTTTTACCATCCACTGTCCTATCTCCACCATCAGACGGGCGTTTATCAATTACTATAAAGTTTACTTGGTTACCATCAAAAGTTGTATGGAGTGGGCATAGAGAAGTCTTAGTTTGTAGGAGATGGATTCAATCCCCACAAAGCTTCCAATGATATCCACAAACCGGTTTGTGGCCATCGGCCATAACGGCCCTGATGAACTCCTTGTGAAAGTAGGACCTGGGCCCAGCGGTGAGGTCGTTTATATTTCATGTGTTAGGTTAGTAATAATAATTATTAGATATTAAGTAATTCTGTTACATACAGTAACGATGAGCGTGAGCAGCCGCCGGAAGTCGCCGGACGTCTCTGAGCACATGTGCTCTGCGAGCGGCCGGTCGTACACTGTGAGGAGGAAGTCAGTTTGAAGGTGAGGGAGACAAGTGTGTTTCGCTTTAGAAGAAAAAGAGAATTGAAGCACTAGGACAAATTAGTCTATCCTTGAAGACGATGTTGGACATCTTTTACCATCAGGCGAGCATGCAACCAATACATTATCTAATTAAACATTGAAGACTTAACAGTCTTATAAGTTTTAGTTTACTTTTTATGGATTTATATCAGGCGATCAGATCAAAACTATGCTTTGATGTAAGGACTGCTCCGGTGTGGTCACTAACGTCGCTCATACGCCTGCACGATGTCCGCGATCTCCTTCTTGGTGCGCGTGCACAGGATCTCTATGAGCACATGCTCATCCGTGCCCAGGCCCACCATGCACTTGTTCAGCTCCTTGCACAAGTACTCCTCGGGGGGCAGCATCAGCGCGACGATCACGTCCTCGAAATGCCCGCCCAGCTCTGACTTAAGGTCTTCGATCAGATCCTGCAATAGGCAGCAGCCGTAGCAAAATAAACACGCACATCGTTAATATAACAATAATTAGCTTCGCAAACAAAGCTGTTACAGTGGTTGTATAATTAAAGTGACTCATCAGATAAAACCTACATAGACAATTATTTTCCCACACGCTACACTATCCATTTATGAACACGTTATATCTGACATTAAAAAAATATTATAACATAGCATGTTACGGAAGGGTATTCCCTTCACACCACACCCACTTCCATACTAATGGCAGTTGTGTACCGGAAACACTGCAAATTAATTAACAAAATGAAAAATCCATTATCCTACCAATTTAATATAAACATCTTTACAAGTACATTTATGTCATGTCGCGAAAAATAATTTCCTGTTATCATATAAATATCGATAAACAACAATCGATGAAGTCAGCCATTACATGCATTTTGGCGCGAAAACTTTAACCCCACTTTTTAATAAGTGCATTATTTGAAGACAATTTCTCAATTAATATGTTGTTGTAATTACTGATAGGCGGTGTAAAACAAACTCTTCAAATATAAAAAAAATTGTGAACCATGTTCTCTATTTTAATTTAGAAAAGTTCTTAATATTTGACAGAAATAGTTCATAGTCAGTAGGTAATTAATTTAGCAATTTTACTGATTGCTCTAGACTATAACACAGAATAGTTTGTATACCAAAATACACAAACATGGGCACTATAGATCTACTGTCTCCTTCTCTCTGTCATCTTCATTTCTTGGCATCCTCCTTATAACTTGACTCAGTTTCAAATAAAAGGAAGTGTTGTGTGTCAACATACCCTGCCATACTCGTGGGTGAATGCCTGCGAGATTGCCTGACGCTGAGAATTGCAACGTGTTGTGAGAATATCTATAATGGTCTGCTCATCTGTACCAAAGCCTTTCATAGCAGCCCGCAAAGCTGCTGCATCTTCTGCGGCATTGAAATTCGCCACACCCACAACAGTTGGTTCAAGCTGTGTAGAAAACATGTTATTTAAAATAAAATATCTCTAATAAACACTTACTACTGAAAATATAAATCTAAAAATTAGAGCTGTAATCAATTTATATTCAAATATTAGCTAAGAACTCTTTTTTCTGTCACTATAAACAAATATTAGTACCATAGAAACTCTAATTAAAACATGTAACAGAGATAATCTGTTCATTCATTGATCTAGAAAATTATAATCACTGTGGGGCCCAACAAATCATTTTCATTTTCAACCATAATAACATTTTTAGTTAGTAGATTAAAAATTTCTTTATACATATATTTCATAGATATACAGCATCTATAAGAATCAAATAACTATCAAAATGATTATTTATTAACTGGAAACCAAATTAAGAGAGGTTTTTTAAAATAAACTCTAAAATTTAAAAAAAAACTCTAATAATCCAGTGTTTGATGCATCTATTACTAATCGATGAGTAATTAGTATTCAAATTTATAAGTTCACTGTTAACATATTTTTATTAATGACAAACCACTACACACAGTCCGGCCGACGTTATACCTTTTAATGAATACACCGAGTACATTAAATTATTCATTGAAAAAATACGTCATTCTACATTTACTTCAATTTATTAACACGTTCAGTCATAGGGACCCGCCCAAAGAATCACGCCACGGTTCCTATAAGTACAAGTAATTATTCTTACAAGACGTGACATACTTACATGCCCGGTCATCTTTTATAACTTTTGAAAAGCAAATAAATTACTTTAGTTATAAAAATTAAGTTCGTTAACCCGCGTGAAATTAAAAGATTTGCTTTAATTACGATAGAACTGATTAAAATATCGAAAACAATCGCCCAATTACAATTAACAACTCTGACGCGAACGTACGACTACTTTGACTTTTAAATTTAGTGTTACCACGTGCAGTAATATAACATTTTCGTAAATAATAAACGAATTAAATCATCTTACTGTTGAAGAAATATGGTTGGTAAATTTTTTGTTTATTTAATTTTCCTGTTCATATATTTATTTAATGATCACGGTAAACTAGCTGAATTTATTGTTTAAATATTATAATTAAATTAGGAACTAACTCATCACAATTGGATTTGTGGGTTTAAATTAGTTATTTGTTAATGCGTGTGCGTAGTTCATAAATTATGGGTAGGATGTTTATTTACTGGTGGTAGGTCTTTATTGTCGGAGACCGTCTTGGTAGGTACCGCCGCTCTGCCTATTTCAGACGCCAAACAGTACTGTGTTCTAGTATGAAGGGCGCTGTAGCTAGTGAAATTACCGGGGTAACAAGACTTAACTTCTTGTCTCAAGGCGACGAGCACAATGTGGGGCAGTGTAACATCGTAACCAGCATCACAGTGATATGGACGGGCGTATAATTTACCATCAGGTGAACGTGCCGCTCGTCTTGTGGCTTCGTAACAAAAAAAAAATTTCTTTTTTTGCTGTCATACTATCGTATCTCTTCTTGACAACTCTGCATACGTTTTCTTAGTTTTTAATTTGAGTAGTCTATACCAATACGTTGATTATTTATTTTATTTGCCCCAAAAAAAAGATAAAATTTTTACAGATAAATTAAATACCTTATGAATAAAAAAGGTAAAATAAAACAAGTTTATAGATAAACTAATTTATTATAGTATTATACAAACTAATTAAAATATTTAATACTACAAGTAATCTACGAATGTTTTATGTGTAAAATTATTATAGCTCATTAGGGCAGTTTAGGTAATAAACATTTCTACCTATGTAGAACAAAATAATACGTTACAACGTTAAATAAGTGGCATAGTGGATATCAAAACAATTCAAAACAATTTATGCAAAATATTTTATAATAATAATTCCAGTTGTGTCAATTTAAATTTCAACTTGATATCCTAGGTGCTCTATTTCACACATCTATCGTTTCATTGAAATAATATTAACCTAAACATAAAAGTTTTATTGAATAAAACTGCAAAAATAATAAAATAAACCTACGCATACTCCAACTAAGGCGTCTTTTATCGAACTTAATTTAGGATTATACCTAAAATTATATCTAAGATTGAGCTATTATATTAATTGAAAACATATATTTCATAAACTTGTTTTGCACCAATGATTTTAATTCGTTTATAATTTCATTTAACACCTACGAATCCAAAATTAATTATTACGTTTCCAGTGTTTCTCAAGGCCGACGACATTGGTCTGATTTTGTTTTTAAACTTAGCAATCGCGATAGTTAGAAATATTAGAAAGATAACAAGGTAGTTCGGATCCAGTAAAGAGTAGCCGAAACGTCGTTAGCGGTATGGTATTCAATCCATACAAAAATCATGTAAAATACTACAAGTGAAAACTCCTTTAAAAGTAATTATGAGAACGAAAGGACATCACGATATGATTTAAACAAAATTGCACGGTGAAAAGTAAAATAATGAATGCATTGGCAATGCAATATCAATATTACATATTTGCTATATGAATATATGTATATAATATGTCTATAAAGATTAAACGGAAGTACTCATTTTTACTTATGCATTTGCCATAAGGTACAACGCCATGACTTTAACGTTGGTAAGTCTCTGATGCCAAAGACCGCCTAGGTACCACCTCTGCTCCTACTTCTTCCGACAAACAATATTATGCAAACATTACCGTGTTCCGGTTCGATGGGAGTTATAGCTAGAGATTGGGGTAACGAAACTTATCATATGTCTTAAGGCCACGAGCGTAATGTTTTGCTGTGTAAAAGAAATGTAAAAGAAAAATTGGTATAAAAGAAGGAATGAATTAATGGAAAAAAATAAATGTAAGTAAGGTAGGCCAAAAGAGAAGAAAATAAATATAAGAAAGAAACGAGAATCAAATAAACTATCCCGGACCCACAACTAGAGGAAACATTGAAAAAAAAAATATGGTGCTGTGTACAGCGACGTTAAAGGCGTGTGAACGTTACGCACGCATCATTAGTGAACAAAAAAAAAAAAGGCCGGAACAGCCGCGGCGAGTAAGATACAATAGTTCAGGCTCTTTTTCAAAAAAACGTAAATAAAAAAAATGGAACATAATAAGGACTTCAGTAAAGAGTAGAGCATCATTCCCACACAACCACACGGTAGTCGCGCTTCACGTTGTCCACGTAGAAACCGTTCATGTACCGGCTGTTGAGGACTTCCGTCAGCTGCAAAAAACAAATAAACGGTTAATATTCTATTCAGCTCCTAATTCTGCCGCCAAACAGTACTTTGCAAAAATTACTGTGTTCCGGTTAGAATGGCGCTGTAGTTAGTGTAATTAATAGGGTAACAACACAATTTCTTGTGTCAAGGCGAGGGTCGTAATATGGTGCAGTGTATATCATCCTAACGAGCGCTACGTTATTATGAGCAGGCGTATCACTTACCATCATGTAAACGTCCCGCAATTCTCGTCTCATCGTAGATTAAAATAGAAAAAGCCGAAGGAAAACACATTGATACAAAATAAATCGTTTAATTAAAAAAAAAATATTATTTCTTTTAAAGTCTTCGTTTTCCATTACTATCTAGATTAATTTATAAAAACTTAGAAATACAAAATTTGAAAAAAAAAACACACAACACACGGTGATAAATATGGCAACATTTACGGTGCCAACTGTCATATGGTGTATGGCGAAAAGCCTTTAATGCGGAAATGCTAAAGCAGCATTACACACAACTCCCCAATTAACACGGAAGTTGGAAGAACTCGTGTGAACATATATTCCTGCATATATAGTAGTACTTGCTAGAGATCACACAAATGTTTATAACAGCGAAAACGTAAGGAAAAAAAAACATTTTAATGAGCGAGTAAATAAAAACGACAGGGTTACCAATTGAATAAATAAAATAGAATAGAATATAAAATAATAGCGATAGTAGGAGCAAAAAAAATTAAATATGGCAACATCTGCGGCGCCGTTGTCGCTTCTATGAAATTTATATTATACGAAAATAATACAATACCTAACAAATTATACATGGATAAATTCAATACTTATTAAATAATTAATTCTAATCGACGTGCTGCGCAAAACGGAACACTATCCGATTCGAAGGATCACAGTTTTATTTGTATAACAAAAAAAATGTTCTTTCAATATCACTTGCTGCCGTACATTGACAATTGAAGTGATTTTAATTTTACATAATAAAAAAAAAATCATTTAAATAATGAAGGCTATTCATTGGCCATTTAATCGATATATCGATTTATGTCTTCGAGCGGATTCGGACCATAGAGATAGATTAAAAATGACAATGGATTAATTAGTTCTCTATTGTTTTTTTGTTTTTTTTTTTTTATTATTTGGCAATAGTTGAGGGATAATAATCACAATGTATACATATCACTTTTTTTATTAAATATATATTTAATACCAAAAATACTTCGCTATATTTTACTACACGATACAGTCATCAGTCAGCCGGTCGGTTCTTCGTCTGGTTAAATTTAATATTAAACTACTAGGTAGGGTCGGTCGAGCCCCCAGTGCGCTAGGCAATGGGGGCGGCGGCACATCCCGCAAGTCCCAAATCTGCTGCCGCGGGCAACTACTTCTACGTCAAGGTGCTCCCGGCTCATCGCTCATAAAACGGTCTGACGCATCATGTAGGCCGACTTCGGCAGCATCAGCCAGTGCTTCCTCCTCAACCCGGGGGACTGCTGAGGAATAGACACCAGTGTTAACATCGCCGGTAGATGCTGCACATTCAGGCGGTCTCGATGCAGCAGCAGCTCACTGAGACCACCATACAACATCTACCATCTCTTACATAAATACTTAAAACATTTTAGATTGCAAATATTAATTTGACTTTGAAATTTTTTTTTATACCGGGTTTATTCAAAGTGGGATACGCGAACCTGTAAGGGTTGTCCATTTGACGGTGGGGGGTACGTGACAGACGGCTGGATTCGTAACCTATATCCGGTCACGAACGTGAGCATGAATTTTAGTTTCGAGTATGGAGCAACAAGAGCTCATTGATAAATATTTTTAAGCTGATTTAAAAAGGATGTCAGTGATGGATATTTGGGCTACTGAATAGGAACAGCATCCCGAACTCTCAAAAAATGTGAAAGTATTTTATTGAACCGAAGCAGCCTCTTCAACTGTTCAGAGAAATCAAACTATTGATAAACGGGACTCCTTCAGGTGGTGGTAACTGCTGCTGGAGTAGGTGTAAAAAAATAACTTAACCTAAAACCTGTGCTGCTGTTTTATATCAATTTTCATTACAAAAGGGAAAAAATAATTAAAATTTGTTTAATAAATGACAGGAAAGTTTCTAATTTTTCTTTTTATTCTACGAATTGCGAGACGTTCACCTGATGTCAAGTGATTCCCATCTATCCATAACAACGTGGAGCTAGTTATGCACTTGCATCAGGTTATGCTCGTCGCCTTGAAACCTAAGATGTTGAGCCTCGCTACTCTAGTAATCACACTATCTACAGCGCCCTTCAAACCGGAACATGGTAATGTTTGCACAGTACTGTTTGTCGGCTGCAATAGGTGCAACGCTGGTACTTACCTAGACTATCTGAAGCATCAAGACACTATCACTAATCACATTACACTACCACAATAAAAACTATTCTAGCGCTAAAATGGAAGTTTTCAAGAAATTGGTAACTCTTTATCAAGTAAAGGGGGGAGGCTCACTCGAGGGTTGGGGAACACTGCCTAAAATATACAATTACATACATGCCACAGAAAGCGGGTCCACAACATACTTTCATAATTATAAGCTAATACTAAAGGGGGTGTAAGGGAACCCGCACAACAGATCACAGCTCGCCTGCTAGCGGTGCACCCTGCTCATCAACAAACGCAGCTTTGGCTCCCACCAACCCGCATTGGGCGATTGATGGGAAATGGCCCAAATCCTCCCATATGAATCCTTACAAAGCACGGCCTCTAGTATCCAGTACCGAAGACGATGCTGACCGTGACGGAGGTTGGTAAGGTGCCGGAACCAGCGCAAGACCTATTGATGTGATAATCTTTGGGGAAGCCCCATGTCCAGCAGCGGACGTCTATCGGCTGATGATGATGATGACTAAGCTAAATGTAACTCTGCTTTATCATCATCAACAGCCGATAGACGTTCATTGCTGGACATAGGCCTCGTCCAAAGATTATCACATCGATCCGACAAGGATTCATATGGGGGGATTTGAGCCATTACCCACCACCCTGACCCAATGCGGATTGGTGGTAGCCAGAGCTTCGTTTGTTGATTAGCAGAGTCCACCACGAGCAGGTGAGGTTGGCTTGGGTCCCGTGAGTTGGCGTGCGGGAACCTTTACACCCTGATAATACTGCTTAGGTTGGATTAAATGTTTCCACATGCAACATTCCTGAAACCGGATAACCGGTATCCTGAAGCAAACAGCGGCGTTGAATATATGAAAGGCGGTCATCACTCACCACAGTCGGTGCCCGCTTCGTTTTCTGCTTCGCGGGCGGCTCGGTCTCGTTCTCCTCGGAGACGCAGCCTGGAACCGTTATTATCCTCAACAATCATGTCTAAACATATATCTAAAAAATACATATGCAACGGGCAACACTCAATCTCAATTTAATACGAAATATATATTTTTTTATTTAAGGACATTCATTGAACGTCAAATCTAGCAGCCCTTCCCAAAGGAAATGCCAAAGACCTGAAGAGAACTGGCGCGAGGAACTCGACGCGATGCAGATATGGATAGACGCCTAACATCTTACCGAGTTCTAGTCAACCTCATCAGCACGCGGTGCACCCTGATAAACAACAGACGTGGCTCTGATCACTCTCCAACCGATAGTGGGCCAGCGTGGTGGGACTAAGGCCTAATTCTATGAGGATGCTTAAGAGCGGCTTATGCGCAGCTGTGGGCGTTATCCGGCTGATAAGATTTACATATAATGAAAATGGGTTTTGTTTGTTCGCCAATCACGTGAAAACAAGTGAACGTATCACACACGGGAACATGAGCATTCGACACGGAATGACCTGTAGATAGTTATAGGCTCTTTGTTTTTTGAATTTCATAGATCCATTTAATTTGTTTTTATTTATGCGTTTGCTATAGTAACGGTTGCTACAGGAAGCCATGTGCGGTTGCGGTTGCGGTTGCTCTTAGGTAATATTTCCGACAAACATCAAGTCTAATTATATATTACGGCAACCGAAGCCAGCTAGGAACAGCTAGTATATATAAATGTATATCAACATCATCATCAGCCGAGAAACGTCCACTGCTGAACATAGGGTTCCCCCAAAGACCTCCACATCGATCGAACCTGCGCTGCCCGTATCCAGCTGCTTCCCGCAACCTTCACCAGATCATAATTCTCTGAGATATATATCAGAGAACTATATTTTTTTTAGAAAAGGTAGCTTTTTATATGGATCCTCTTATATTTCTCGGTCAGCGTCGAATAGTGAGTGAGAGAAAGAGTGACGTAGAGAGGTAGAGAGAGAGAGAGAGAGGAGAGAGAGAGAGAGAGAGAGAGAGAGAGAGAGAGAGAGAGAGAGAGAGAGAGAGAGAGAGAGAGAGAGAGAGACGATGGAGGGCAGAGAATACAGAAAAGATAGGGATAATTTTGAATTTGTGGTTATCAATAGACAATAGTGAGTGAAGAGTGAAAATATAATTATTATGTAAAAGAGAGCGTCGGGTTTATTTTTCGTTGTTGTGCACAGCCTCCCCTCGTGATTCTTTCATAACATATATATGAACGTAGATAACAAACGCGACGTGCTTATCTATATATATATATGTAATAATAAACAAGGTTTCCAAATCGCGAATCCGGTTAGGTGTGGGTTATCTAATTGGAACGCTTGCACCACTTCCGTGTCCAAATGTATTGGGACGAGGACAATCGATGTTGGTGAGGTCTCCCGATACGCAAACAAGGTGATGTTTGCGACAAATTTAACCTAACCGCCGATAACATACGTTTGGGAGGCGAACATTTTTTTTGTTTACGGTTATAACCCTCCCATTTCCGGAGGAACGCAAAACCTCTCGCAAAGCAATATATTCTAAAATAACACTCACCTATACACCCCTCAAATATTAAAAGCTGCTTGGAAGCAAAATAATAATAATATTAAAATTAAACAAGTGAGAGTTGGCAACCCTACACAATATTGGAATTAACTAGATCGTTGACTGTTCACTTATCACCTTAATGTAGGTGTCTCCTTGATTTAGTAGATTATGTCCCCTAATCTCCATATAAATAAGGCTCAGTGTTCAATGTATTCCATATTTTTTTTATTGCATAAACCCTCCCCTCTCATTCCTTTTACTTCCCCCGAAACCCGATTTGATAACATCATTACTGGTTGTTTTTTTTTTTTTGGAGAGTTGGCAACCCTAGTTGCAGTAGACCGCAAAAAAATGTATTAAATACTAAGTATCATAACAAAGTGAATTATTATAGTTAATAATAATCTCTGGATCCTGAGTCGGATGATTTTTGAAGAGGAGCCGAAACTCATCCATCATCATATATATCAAATGGGCATCGCATCTTTTAATGGCTCGTTTGTGATAAACCTAAAGTCGATAGATTATCGTAACAAGCGACTATAAGCAATCAATTAAAAAGTCATCAGCTTCCCCTGATCACCATCATACATCAGCTCTACCAGATCATTGAGCATTAGCCTATCGGCTGATGTTGAAGGTGATGTCATAGGACCGACGCGAAGATATTTGAGCGAAGCCTATAGAACAACACCTGTCCATCGGTTCATGATCGATGTGAGAGTGAAGTCTTTGTCTATCAGTGGACGTTTATCGGTTGATGATGATGGAGGATCGGAGTGGATATTTGAATAAGGCACATGTCCAACAGTATATGTATATCGTCTGATGCTGATCATGATATAGACTCGGACTGTAGATATTTCAGTTCGGCCCATGGTCAGCAGTCGACATCTATCTGGTTCATTATAACGAGAATGGGAGACGAACATCAAGAGAAGCAACCGTCTTTTTGTCAATTGTCTATGGTCGACAATTTCCATATA
This sequence comes from Ornithoptera alexandrae, assembly GCA_029030555.1. Taxonomy (NCBI): domain Eukaryota; kingdom Metazoa; phylum Arthropoda; class Insecta; order Lepidoptera; family Papilionidae; genus Ornithoptera; species Ornithoptera alexandrae. The sequence goes on along the minus strand of JARDVY010000041.1, from coordinate 10,489,694 downwards.
AAAAACCAAAACCCATTAAATAGAGGTATCACGGGTGCACGATGCCGAGATGCCCAGTGGTAAGGTAAGGTGACTACTTGTACAACGGGGTAGGAAGTGGCTCGTACAATTAAGTCAATAGCCAAAAGAAAATCTCAAAGTCACAACGGAGTCAGCGTCGAGGAGCTGGTGTCCGCGAGGCCGGAAGTCGCGAGAGTGTTGAGCATGTTTTATCCGCCGTGCCTGAACCGTTCATATTTGCCATCTGAACTTATAAAAACTGTACTTGTTCCTGTCCCATGTCTCTCGCGACGGTTATGGCGAAGGTCTGATGAGCTGAATCAATATGTTAAAATTCATGATAACCAGTTCGGATTCCGTCCAGGACTGTCCACAGATTGTGCAACCGTAAGCCTTAAGCGTACGATTGCATTATTATATCTATCGAAACACCAGAGTGTTTGCAGGCTTCCTTGATTTATCGAAACCACTTGACAGGGTTGCTTATGGTGCCATGTGGAAGAAATAGGATGAACAACATGTTCCATATGACATAAAGTGGTCTGACATGTATTAATTATCATGATATTAAACTCTGTGGCTCGCGTTTGAGTAGGGTATACCAGTAAGTACCTAGGGTATATCATTACCACTGATCTCAAAGACGATGGTGACGTAGCGAGGGAGCGAAGGGCGTTGTCGGTCGGAGCCAACATGATCGCTCGTAGGTTTGCTCGCTGCTCGAAGAAGGTTAAACTCCCTCTATTCAGAGCTTACTACACGAGGGTCTGCGAGCGGCCTGTGGGCGAGCTGCAAGCAAAAGACCTACAACGCCCTTCGCGTTCAATATAACAACGCATTCAGTGCTGTTGGGGTTGCCTCGTTCCTGTAACGCATCAGGGACGTATGCTGAAGCACGTGTCGATTGCTCTTATGCCACTAAGCGGAAACGATGCGTATCCCTGGTGCGCAGGGTGCGGGCCAGCTCCAACACCGTTCTGGAAATGATTGCCTGTACACTAGATTGTGAGTATGTCAATCACTGCCTAGGGCTGCACGTGGCGGGGGATAATTGTGTGTAGCATTTTAGGAACTCCAATACTTATCTATATGTATTGTTACTAACGTGGTTATCAAATTTCTTACTAACAAAATTATGAGCATAATTTGAGCTTGAAATAAAGTTATTATTATTAAACAAACCAACACCGTATAACTTTTTTTTTCTCCAAAAAATTCCAAAATTAATGTTCACACCACAACATAATCTATACTATCTCTCACCAAGGTTTTGCCCCAACTACTCCAATTTACCTTACAAATAGTACCAACGAACAGGAGACACATTCGTATAATGAAGAACGTGATTACCTTCAGTTGGCAACGTGAGCCAGAACTGCGACTTCAGGATGTGCCACAGCCCGGGCGGCAGCCGCAGCTTCATGTCATTCTTGACGGTGGTGGCGAGGATCCTCGCTGCATCCACCAGCAGCGAGGCGCGCCAGGAGGACGCGTAGATCAACCGCAGTGAAGACTGCGCCGCCGTCGAGCTCAGCATCGGGTACAGCGTGTTGTGACGGCGGAGGTTGTAGAAGGCGATACCTGGTGGTTGGGCACAACATTAACTAACAACATCATAAAATTTGAGTTGATCATTTATTGGGATTACAATCGGCGTCGTAACCCTGATAGTATTGTGAGGCGACTGATCAAGTCATACCGGTCGAAGAAGGGCGGTTCGATACCCAATGAGTTTGAGCTCCTGTAACGACCACCGACCAGCGTTTGACCAAATTGGTACTGGTGACTGGTCAGTGATCGACTTGGTAAATAAAAGGCCTCAGTTGTTCCCTCTCGAGCGACGGCCCAGAGTCCCAGCAGTAGGAGAATTAAGTGGGCTATACATTTAAAGAGCGAATGATACACTCCCAGCTCAATGATGCTATGCTTTATCTGAACCCGTGTTTACAATCACCAACCAATAATTCACTCGCGAACGCGTCTTACATGATAATGTCATTGTGTAATTGGCGCGCCGTTACCAACTGCTGATAAAAAGGTTACGAAGCGGCGAAGGTCAGGATCAAGGCGGGGGACGAATAAAGGGCACTACGAGAACCCGGATAACAGTAACACACCAAGTCATTCAGCCTCAACATAGAGAACGTAATGGCGGTAGATAGTCCATGTGAAGATGACATCTAAACCCATACTCAACAACATCCACTACATCATCATCTATATCATCTGGGGTGCCTTTTTCAAATATTGAAAGAACCCACTTCATCATTTCTACCAAAATTTGAGTAAACCCTCATCTTCATCATCCAGTTGCAGACAGTCGCCTATCCATTATTATCTACAAACGGCTTATATGAACCAGGCATCGAACCGAGCACCTCAGTTTTGCTTAACCACCACCATGGGGGAAGTACTTAAACCGCGATGCCCTACGCCCTCCGTTACGCATATCTCCAACGGCAACCGAGTTCAAGTACAAGAGAAAAGTTGGAGGAAGGCGAAAAGTTTCGAGGATTGAAATATACAAACAAACGTCAGACTCGGTTCACCTTGGAATCCTGATGCTATACTGGTGTTACCGAGAGGCCAACCGTGCGCAGTATTTTTAAGTAACCAACTATTAAAGGTTGAAATTCTTGGACACCATGTATATATAAAAAAAAACACTAACTCAAATCACTACTAATAAGTCCGCCAACCCGCGCTTGACCAGCGTGGTGGATGGATAGTGTGGGGAACCACCTATATTGTTCAAAATAGCACGCAAACGCGGCCGAGGTATTATTTAGCGGTGTGCATATTGCGCACCGTATGGGCACGTCGTGTCTGGACCGGCGCGCTCCTCGAGCGGACTCGCCAGCCGTACAGTGGCAGTCGTACAGTCGCAGTCGTACAGTGGCAGTCTTACAGTCGCTGTCGTACAGTCGCAATCGTACAATCGCACTGTCGTACAGTCGCACTGTCGTACAATTGCACTATCGCACAGTCGTACAGGCGCACAGTCGTACAGTCGCACAGTCTTACAGTCGTACTGTCGCACTGTCATACAATCGCACTGTCGCACAGTCGTACAGTCGCAGTCGTACAGTCGCAGTCGTACAGTCGCAATCGTACAGTCGCACTGTCGTACAGTCGCACTGTCGTACAGGCGCACAGTCGTACAGTCGCACAGTCGCACTGTCGTATAGTCACACTGTCGCCTGTCGTACAGTTGCACTGTCGTACAGTCGCACTGTCGTACAGTCGCAGTCGTACTGTCGCATTGTCGTACAATCGCACTGTCGCACAGTCGTACAGGCCCATAGTTGTACAGTCGTACAGTCGCACTGTCGTGCAGTCGCACTGTCGTGCAGTCGCACTGTCGTACAGTCGCACTGTCGTACAGTCGCATTGTCGTACTGTCGTGCAGTCGTACTGTCGTACAGTCGCACTGTCGCACAGTCGTACGGTTGCACTGTCGTACAGTCGCAGTCGTACTGTCGCATAGTCGTACAGTCGCACCTGCACAACAACAGCGAACGCACTGTTCCCGCGCCCAATTTTATTACCGCTCTACGGCCGCACGCGTCATTTCATAACTTAAAAACTAAATTATCGTTTTAGTTGGTGTCTATCCGAGTGTCATTTCTTCTCATCTTGGTAGACTTCCACAAATAACCTTGACTGGCGTCTTGTGTACCAACTGTGGGACGGTTGTGAGGGCTATGAGATGGATTAAGTCATTCTTAGAGGAGGTAGTGAGTTCAAACCCGGCACCCTTAATTCAACAGCCGTAGCCGATAGACGTCCAATGGAGGACAGGCTTCCCGAAAAGATCTCCACATTTGTAGGAATTCCCACCACGCTGGCCCAATGCGGGTTGGTGAAAGTCAGAGCCTCGTTTGTTGATTAGCAGGGTGCAACACCACCCCCCCGGGGGCTGCCACCTTGTCGTGGTGGGGGGGCTTGCGTCCCCAATGATCCTCGAGGCTATAGCGGCAGAGTCTCTCACACCGGAAGGCTCGAGGGGAGGGGCAGACTAAGAGCAGCCGACAGGGGAGCTCACCCCTGAAAAAAAGAGACGACGATGTGAAGCATCGACGAGGAACATGGAAAAGACCAGTTGTAAAAGTGTTCTGCAAGCAGGTACCCGAAAGGGAGAATCCTGCCCTCCTGCTGCACCAGCGTCTGCAGATGCTGCTGCGGCAGGAGGCCGCCCTCCGTACTCTGCAGTGGGAGACAACTGCCTCGTAGGTCGGCCTCGCGCTGGCCTTCGCAAACACGACCCAAGCATACCTATACCGGACGATGATTTATTTAGTGAAACGGAATCAAGGCAAATGTCAACTGACGGAAAGCAGATTTTGGAATTGTCGAGGACCTCAACGGAAGAAGACTCGGATTGCTCCCTGAGGATGGCAACGTCGGAGCGGTCGAAGGCATCATTGGCTGTTTCGCGAAAGCGAGCACCGCAAACGGAAAGCGGAAGCAGTGACGGTGGTCGGCCCACAACAAAAACAACAAAAACCTCCAGGACCTTCCTAAAACGACACGGGCAAAGACGACGCTTCCTAGAGTCGAGGAGCTCACGAGTGAAATGGCTGAGCAGCCAACTGGCGACCTCGGTTCTCGACTCACAGAGAGCCTTGCCACTATCGAGAGCGTTGCAGACAGGTCCAGAAACCTGAAGAGAGATTTCGTGCGCGCCTTGAGACTGTCGGTGCTTCATATACAGGCCATCGCAACGGAACTAGTGCAGCGAAGCTCTCCGAGTCAACTCGAGCAAGAAAATGCTCTGCTCCAAAATCAACTTGCCGAGATGAGAGGGCAAATAGAGGCACTGACGAAGGAAGTCAGTCAGTTACGCCGACAGAATAAGGAGGGACCCAGAACAATAACACATCTTAGTGGAGATGATCCCAAAGCAGACGAAGGCAAACTGATGTCAAAGTTGGGGGCTATGATCGACAGAAAGTTGGATGCCTTCAAAGCCCAATTGTTCCCCGACAAGGTTCTGAGGCCGCCTTTAGGGAGAAAAACTGTGCCAGTCGACAAGACGCCTGCACAGCTGTCAGAACCGAGCTGGAACGAAGTGACCAGGCGCAAAGGTAAGGCAAAGCGATACACCACTCAAATGGAACACGTACAAAAACAAAGGCAGGGAGCACATCAGAAAGCACAAACGGCACAAAACAGGACACTTAGGCCCCCAAAAGGGAAGAAGCGAAAGAAGAAGGCCAAGCTTCCTAAAGTCCCGAAAACTGCAGCGGTGACGGTCACAGTCCCCGAGGAGGCCACTATGACGTACGCTCAAGCTATGGCGGTGGCTAAACACAAAGTGAACCTGACTGAACTAGGAATCTCTGGGGTTAAGCAAAAGAAGGCCTTAAACGGTGGTTTACTGCTGGAGGTGGAAGGCGAGCAGTGTGCTGATAAAGCAAACGCGCTCGCTGTAAAGTTGCAGGAAGCTCTGTTCGAAACTGGGGTCAGGGTAACGCGGCACCACAAAACGGGCGAGATCCGGGTCATGGACCTGGACGACTCTATTACCGAGGAGGATGTCGCCGAGGACATCGCTGAAGCCGGCGGTTGCTTAGTGGACACTGTGAAAGTTGATCAAATCCACAGGTGGTCCACGAGACTGGGGACTGCATGGATTCGATGCCCGCTCATGGTTGTACATAGACTTGCCGTAGAGAAGCGGGTTAAAGTGGGATGGGTGGTCGCCAGAGTCCAAGTACTCAGTGCCTGACCACTGCAATGCTTCCGGTGTTTGGAAACCGGACATTCCAGGTACCGGTGCACGAGCACCAAAGACAGGAGCACAATGTGCTACATATGCGGGGATCCTGGCCATAAAGCCAGAGAATGCCAAGCGAAGGCACCGAAATGTGTCCTATGTGCGGACCGTGGTCAAAACTCTGACCACCGCCTGGGCAGTAGAAAGTGCTTCTCTACAAACACAAGGAGGGGTCGCAGAGGAGAGGAAAGGTCGACATCGGGCGCCCGTGTGAAGCGAGTAGATAGGCCTGCGCAACCTCCGGTATGCGCTTCGTCCTATCACCCTTCCGAGGAAACAATGGAGATTAGTCATGGCTAGGTCTCTATACAGGATGGTACAGAGCAACCTGAACCACTGCCGGGCAGCACAAGATTTGCTCTTGCAGAGTCTGCCCGAGTGTTCTGCATCGCTGGCAGTGGTGGCGGAGCCCTACTCCATCCCAAACCATCCACGGTGGTTCGGTGACAAAGTTGGCTTGGTCGCTGTCTACTGGGGAGGAAGTAGTGGAGACCCTCCGTGCTCCAGAATTTGTTCCGGACGGGGTATCATGGCGGTGGAATGGGGCCCATTAGCCGTTATAGGCTGCTACGTCTCACCCAACGCCTGCTTGGCTGAATTCGAGAGGTTTCTGGACAGGGTTACCAGCTGCGTTCGCAAGTGCCTACCACGCTCAGTGCTCGTGCTAGGCGACTTTAATGCCCACTCTAGGGCTTGGGGAAGCAGCTGAGACAGCGTAAGGCGTGACACAGTTCTTGAATGGTCAGCGGGCTTGGACATGAGACTACTTAATAGTGGCTCAGTCAGCACCTGTGTGCGCTGACAGGGGGAGTCGATCGTGGATTTATCATGGGCGACACCCTCCGCCGAACGCTCAGTGGTAGGATGGAGAGTTGCAGAGGAGATGGAGACCCTCTCCGACCATCGGTACATTATTATCGACGTAGAGCCCAAGCTGACAGCGTTAAATAGTCGTTCTGATAGACGTTCACTACGGCGATGGGCACTTAAGCAGTGCAACCAAGACCTGCTTATAGCAGCTGCCCATGTGGTAGACTGGTCATGCCCCAGCGGGGACGAAAGCCTGAATAATGCAGTTGCTCGGCTCCGCGAGGACATGAAAACCATATGTGATATGGCAATGCCACGAAGCAAAACAGGCAGGAAGGGCCCGGCATATTGGTGGTCACGAGAAATCTCCGATCTTCGCACGGTCTACCTGAGATTACGTCGAAGATACACGCGAGCTCAGCGACGTCGAAATTCCACGATAGAGGAGAGTGAGTGTAAATACAGAGAGTACCGTACTGCGACCAAGGCATTGTAAGATGCCATCACCGAAAGCAAAACCAGGAGCTGGAGGGCCCTGCTTGAGGGGCTAAACAAAGACCCGTGGGGTCGTCCCTATAAAATGGTGCTCGGCAAGTTGCGCCCTTGGGTTCCACTCCTCACGGAAACCGTGGATCCTGGTTTTGTGTCCACCGTGCTGGATACGCTTTTTCCGGGACCCTGGGATGAAGAGGAAATACGAACGGCACAGATGGTTTCCTCTGAATGGTCGGAGGAGCTCTCTGTCACGGAGACAGAACTGCGAGAGGCGGCGCAAACCATGGGAGCTCGGGACACCGCCCCAGGACCAGATGGAGTCCCAGGCAAGGCCTGGAAAATTCTAACACCGATTCTGGGCACGAGATTGCGACGTCTGTTCACCGACTGCTTTCGAGACGGTTACTATCCGGCAGATTGGAAACGAGTAAAGTTGGTGCTCCTACACAAATGGGGCAAACCAGTGGATGAACCAGCAGCCTACTGACCAATCTGTTTTTTAGACGATGTTGGTAAATTATTTGAACGGATAATAACCAGTCGAATAAACACACATCTCGGGAATACAGGCCCGGACTTGGCGGACCATCAATACGGATTTCGACGGCGGCGTTCCACGCTGGATGCCATCCTCCACGTGAGAACCTTGACACACCAGGCGATATCCAAAGGGAGAGTTGTCTTGGCAGTCAGCCTCGACGTCGTCAACGCCTTCAATTCCCTTCCCTGGAGTGTCATACATGAGGCTCTGGTCTACCACAGAGTTCCGGCGTACCTGAGGAACGTATTGAAGGCGTACCTCGCAAACAGAAGCATCTGTTACCCCGGTAGATACGGAAGCTTACAAGAGAGGGCCGTAATGCGCGGGGTTCCGCAGGGGTCGGTTTTAGGACCGCTCTTGTGGAACATCGGGTACGATGCGGTACTACGGACGGTGCTTCCACCAGGAATAAACATGGTGTGTTATGCAGATGACACGCTAATATTGGCTGAGGGGGACTCTTTCCCAGGGACCACAAGGCTAGCCGAGTTCGGGGTTGCGATGATTATCGGCAGAATACGGAGACTCGGACTGCAAGTGGCACCGCAAAAGACTGGAGCGATGTGGTTTCACCGCCCGAGACTGAAGGAGAAACCCCCCGATACATTTTTATGTGTCGGAGAAGTAAGTATCCAAATTGGCGACCACCTCAAGTACCTTGGACTGGAGCTAGATAGCCGATGGAACTTCGTCGAGCACTTCGATCGTCTCGTCCCCCGGATTCAAAAGGTAGCGGGTGCTATGCACCGACTGCTACCGAATCTAGGAGGGCCAAGGGAAGAAGTCCGCCGTCTCTATGCAGGCGTGGTGCGCTCTGTCGCACTCTACGGATCTCCTGTATGGGCCGACATACTCTCGCGCAGACCGTGTCGGGCGGCGAAGCTTAACGCTACGCAACGCACTATTGCGATTAGAGTCGCCCGAGAATACAGGACGATTTCGTACGAGGCGGCCACACTCTTGGCGCGGATCCCACCTCTGGACATTCGGGCGGATATGGACGCAGAGATCTTTCATAAGATCCGCATCCTCCGTCAAACCGATGATCCAGAAGAGACGGTCGAAGAGCTTCGACGAGGAGCCAGAAGGCGGGCACTGGGGCGCTGGCGAGAAAGGTTAATGGAACCTCGCAATATTCGTCAGCGCGCGGTTAATGCGATTCTGCCCAGCTTAACGGTTTGGCTGAAGAATAGTGGACGGATGACCTACCATTTAACGCAGATACTCACCGGACATGGCTGCTTCGGGGCATATCTGCACAGGATAGGCAGGGAGGAGTCGGCGCAATGCCATCATTGTGGGGCGGCCGAGGATTCCGCGCAGCACACGCTCGAACACTCCCCTGCTTGGGAGTCAGAGCGACGGATCCTCGTCCAAAACATCGGACAAGACTTTTCCCCGGCGGCCGTAGTAGCAGCGATGACGAGAAGTCGGAAAGAGTGGCACAGTGTCCTTTCCTTTTGCGACACAGTAATGTTCGCAAAGGAAGATGCTGAGCGAGCCAGGAAACGCGCAGATCCCGCTCGTCGGAGGAGCTGTAGAGGCAGACGAAGATAGCTGGCCCGTTATGGGCGCCGCGCTGGAGGACACTGGTGCGCTCTTTTAGAGATCCCGGAGTCCTTCACAAGCGCTGAGAACGGGGTCGATGTGGTTTTAGTGGGTATTCCGGCAGTGCGCCGGCGAGTCCCACATACCCGCCCGTTACCCGGCGGGATGCCTAAATGCATTTCCCATCGTTAAAAAAAAAAAAAAAGGGGTGCAACACCAGCAGGTGAGATTTTTTTTTTAACGTGGTGGAAATGCCTATGCATCATACCCGTCCTCGCGGGAGGAAGGATAGGTTATGTCGGACTTGCACCGACTAAAACCCCACGATGTTCCACCTCGTCGCTTTATGGCAGGTCACGGGAACGCTCTCGCACACATTCGCCACCCTGCCAGCGCTAGCCGAACAATGCAGCCCCACCTCGTGAAGGACGGAAGAACCCTCCCTTTCCACCTCTGTAGGGGCACACCGAAACACACAACGCGCTCCCTCCTCAGCCTCTTAGTCACTTGATCAACGCGGATTCACTTGAACCAGTCACCCATAAGCCATAAAAGCCAAGAGAAAAAAACTCTCCCGACTCCCTGTGGCGGATCCGATGTTGGGCCCGCCGCCACACGTTGTACGGCCGTGGAGGATAGGGAGTACGGCGCATCGCAATACCGACACTCCTCTTCCCCCACGGCCCCACCGCCGCCGCATCAGCGGTGCGGCACCGCTTAGTCGCAAAGGCTAATCTCCCCCCGCAACTTCACCTTGGCTGCAAGGGCAGCATTAAGCTACCCTTGCAGCCCACCGGCGCGCATCCGAGGTGAGCTCACGGTGGACGTCCGAAACTCTAAGTTGGAGCGGCCGCCTCGGGCCGGCCGGGTAGGTTCCTCGTCGCTTCACCGTGGGCAACCCAGCCACGGCTACTAAGCCTCTCCGCCACGACAAGGCGGGAACCTATTGGGGGGCCAGCAGGTGAGGTTGGCTTGGGTCCCATGAATTGTTGTGCGGGAACGCTATACCCTTAGTTCTATTAGAAATCAGTAATAATTATCATTATTCCTTTTTCCACGTCACGCTAGTTAGGATGATATTCACTGCACGTAGAGCTCGATACCTCTACACAAGATAGGTCTTGTTACTCCAGTAATTTTATTTGCTACAGCACCCTTTAAACCGGAACATGATAATGTTTGCAGTGATGCTTAGAGGGTCTCCGACACCAGAGACCTGCCACCAAAAAAAGTCATGTGGTGATGAGGGTCAGGTATATGAATGAGTTGTTCAGTCTGTATTCCGGTACCTTGCGGCTCCCTGTTGATGTAGAACTCGAGGGTGCCCTCCCACATATCGAGGCGCACGCCGACGATGCTGCCGCGGCAGAAGCCCGCCGAGCTGCGCATCTCCATGCCGTTATGTTTAACAGGCCCGGTGTACGACAGGCCGTACGACTCCGTGTCCAGGCCGAGCAGCGACGTGAACCGGTACTGGGAATTCGGCACGTTCACCTTCGCGGTGCCCACTCCCACCATCTAGAAACGAGGGTATTATTAAAATATATTGCTACACGGTAGTTTGGATTTGGTCAAATAAAACGATATCTATTTTTTTTTAATTCAACGAAGCGGCGAGACGAGCGGGACGTTCATCTGATGGTAACCGACACCCCTGCCCATATCAACATAGCGCTAGTTAAGAGGGTATATACACTGCACCACATTATGCTCATAACCTTGGGACATAACTAAATCTTGTTACCGTAGTAATTTCACCAACTACAGCTACACTATTTTTCGGCGACAGTAATAAGGGCTGCGTTGATAACCTACCTGGATGGCCTTCGGCAGCAGAAACCTACTACCAGTAGCATCATACGAGGCATCGCTTCATAACTTCTCAAGACTACTTGAGTGTGTAGAAGTATCACCCGTCAGCACCCCGATCCATTGTTTATACGGAACCGGCCTGGAAGAAAGCGAACTTGCTACCACTTCCAGCCTCCCCTCATCGATTAGCCGCGGTGTCGCCTCGAAGGTCAAAACGAGAATGGATCATCATCATCGGTCACTACGGAAAATGCTGTGACTGCAACACTCCAGTTTGTGGAGAAAGCAGTATAAACATTCACACATGTGTAGTGTCTGTATCATCATCATCATCAGGGGATACACGTCCTCTGGTGGACATAGGCCTCTTCCTAAGATCTCCACATCAATCGGTCACGCGTTGCTCGTATCCAATGGGTTCCCGCGATTTTCACCAGATTGTCGGTCTGCCATGTGGGAGGCCTCGGAACACCACGTCTACCGGTAAGCGGATCTCACTCGAGGATCTTACTGCCCCATCGGCCGTGGGTCCTTCGAGCAATGTGCCCTGCCCACTGCCACTTAAATCTTGCAACCTTGTGTGTGTTCATCACACAGTAATGAAACAATCATTCACAATCAGTCGTCACTTACACAGTGGAAACTAGGTTTACTTATTCGTCCAGGTGTTTTCTAGACCTTCCGTGGTCCCGGTCCCGCATGTGCGTACTAAGCTTCCTTCCCTTTCATTGGTATATTTCTGAAAGGCTCTAACATCATACACGTGAAAGACGTTAACGTGTCTTTTTGAAAGTCATATTGACTCTTACATCTCGTATGATACTGGGCTCGTGGGCCAGGATCCACGACCTGTTTTTTTTTAAAAAAAACTTGTACTACTTGGGGTGTAGTTATCCGACGGCGGATTATCGTAATGTGCGTCTGGATTTTTACTTCCTGGCGAATCTACACGGTCTTCGACGACGGGCTCGTGTCCGCCGTCTGATCTCCTTCGAAATCTCTAAGCGGTGACAACCGTCCCTGATCGCGGGTGCACCTCGGGTGCGCGACGTGTCTGCAGCTGCAGCGCCATCTCCTTAAGCGCTGGCGGCGTGATGTTGAAATTCGGTGAACTAACGCATTACTTTACTGTTTATATGCTTAATAGGATTCATTTGAGATTACATTTATTATATATTTTGTGAACTAAAGCAAAATTGTCGAGTAATATATTTATTTATTTAAAAAAAGAATGATTTAAAGGTTAGGAAAATAAAAAGGGACTGTCGATGTATTATGGTCGTCACCGGACACTTAAAATTTCCATGGATCTCCTTTTTTTGAAGCAGCACGCTCGATCTAAACTCGACTAGTCTTTATATAACTACTCTGGCCATAAATACTGTTACATAAAAACTTTTATTTTTTTCAACGTTTTAATTATTTTGAATTTGGAACACATATTTTTTCGTGTTCATTATCAAATTACAATATGGAATGGGGCGGAAGTGTTAAAGAAAATAGGGTTGCAATGATCGCCTTCCACAAAGTGGGTATGGAGCCATCGGTCATATTCCAGACGCTAAAAAAGCTTGGTATCAGCCATATGTGCGCATACCGTACTATCAACAGATAAGGTAACACTTCCTCTGTCGAAGACCAGAAAAGATCGGGGCGGCCGCATGCTGTTAGGCTGTTGATGTTGTTAAAGCCAGAATTCGTCGCGTATCGCCAGAAATGAAGATTCCCGCTAGGAAAGCAGCGAGCAGTGGCGAGGGTGGAAATTTCCCTTGGAGTCAGTGCGTAAATCCATATATTCGTGATACGTGGCCAAACAGATTAAAGGCCAAAAAAGCCAAACGTGGCCATTTCGAATAGAATTTTTTTTTAATTTTTTGCTGAGACAAATATGTAGGTATACATTTTTATAATATTACATTAGTTCATAAAAAAATGCATTTTCATTTGTAACGGAACTTATGACCGGACTAGGGATGTATATATCTCATAATCTTCATCTATTCGTTCGTCGTGTTCGTACTAGCTCCGTATGAAGGTTCGCGCACTGACAGACGAACCCGGAAGTTGGAAAAAAATATATAATAAAAAAAAAAACAAAATCTTTTTATATTCTCTACTAAAATGTTACCTAAATGCTTCAATTTATCATGATCGCTGTCTTTTTGCTTACCGCCTAGGCGATACGAGTATATTCAACTTATTGTCTTACAAATTGGAAGAACTGGTTCTAAGGCATGTCGCCTATTTTTATCATAAACCAAACTCCTTAACCAGCGCGTTCAGTACCGAACATCGCCAAGGAGGAAATCCTTCAATACGTTTTAGAAAAACAATTTATAATTATTACGCAATAACGTTCCTCACAAAGCGGTTAACGTGACTCCTATGTTTATATTGTTGCTTGGGTAATTATATTTATTGAAAAGGTAATTATTAAATCTTCTAGAAGTAATGACTCAATGCACCCACCTTTATGCAATACCGTTTGTTTTTAAGCATCCTCCTCCCTTTCAGCGGAACTCACCACCACAATACAGCACCACATTATTATTAATAAACAAGGTGTGATATTGACGTTCTGGCCGTATAACTAACATGATATGATTATATTATTTATTGGTGGTAATTAGGTCTTACTGGATGAGATCATGAAATCCAGTTAGAGTATGAAGCAACAGGAGCTAACAGATAAGTCTCTTTAAGCCGATTCCTGGTGGTAGGTCGGGCATAATCTTTCTTTGCCAGTAGCGGATATCGACTACACTGGCAATGAAAACCGCGTGGATAGCGTTGGTTTCCGTCTGTGAAACCGTCTTAGTGCAGGAGTCCGCCGGGTGGAGTTGGGAGAGGACCGACTCCGTTCATAAACGAAGATGTCGGTGCGGTGGCAACGGACGCCCAAACCCGTCAACTCTGTAGTGTCGGGATATTACGAATAGGAGTAAGTTATTCCCTGTCTGTCGTACAAGGCGACTAAATGGGTCCTCGGGTTCGTGAGAGTTTTAAAGGTGGGGGCCCTCAGAACTTAACAAGCGAGCCTTACGAAAACGGTAGATGTAAGACCACCATGTCTTACATTTGCTGTAGCACAACGTGGATGTTAAAGGAGCGCTCCGCCCTTCAGTGGGATGTTTTAGCCAGAGTGCAGGGGGCACCGGTGCGTTCCGTAGGAGATCCCGGAGCCCATCGTGATCAGGGAGACCACCGTGGGGGTTTTAGTGGGTATAAGCCCCACATAATCTTGTCTTTTCCCCAGAAGCAGGATATCTATTAAGATTTTCCCCGCGATAAAAATAAGTCTCTGTTGCCGAAGACCGTCTAGGTAGGTACCCACGGCAGCTCTTATCTCTATCGCCAGAAAAAGTAAATGTTAATGTATTCCAGTTTGAAGGATGCTATAGCTTTGTGAAATTATTAGGAAAAAGAGTCTAAAATCTTGCATCTCAATGTGTCGAGCACAATGTAATGCTGTCATTACCCTAATTAGCGCCCACATTATTATGGACAGGCGTTACGCTTATCAAAAAGTGATTTTTCCACTCTTATAGTTTCTTCTTAAATTTTCCTTGATGTATATAGACGTAATTTAGAATTAGATATTAAATATTCCTTGAGAGCAACCAGAACCGCAAATGACTTTCTATAGCAACCATTACCATAATACCATATGATAATGATTTTATAAAAGCTAGAAATAAAATGATGAAGCTTCTATGAAATTCAAAATCGATTCGTGTTGAATGGTCACGTTCCTAAGTTGATAAGTTCACTAGTTTTCACGTGATTAGTGAACAAAAGAAACCCATTTTCATTATATATATAGAAAGAGAGAGAGAGAGATTTTCACGAGAAAACCCTATCTCCGGATCTGCGCTCTCTCTGGTTGTTGATGATGGTAATCACTTCATCATATACCAAAAAACAAATGACTGTCACCATTATATTAACTATTTGACATCCACTGCTGAACATAGACTTTCTGTCCATGTCCTGCTGGATTCAAACCTAATAAATGACCACGAAAACAAAATTTGCTAAATAAATTATCAAAACAAGTAATGACAAAATATTGCAGTTATTTTCTTTGACCATCTTTATCATTGAAAAAATTACTAATTAGGGTCAATAAACTTTGTAGGTATATTATACAAGGTAGGTTACATTTATATTGATACAGATATATAAATTATTATTGATAACAAATGGATAAAAATAGAATATTTTTAATATAAAAAAAAAATAAAGAAACTAAATAAATAACAAAATACATTTCCAGACCACATGAAGATAAAACGAGTAAAACATTCACCCAGCAGTGAGTGACTTGATTATTAAGTCAATAGAAATAAACTGGTGCTGGCCATTCCAAGGAGACTGTTGTGCTAATGGACAAAGAACAATGTATGTGTTCCAGTTTGAAGGGTAGCCTAATGAAATTACTGGGGTAACAAGTACTATGTGGTGTACCTTGTTATCTAACATTTTGTTGTACAGGGATTGTTTTTAAACATTGTAAGTAAATCTAATGGACTAATGGATGTTTCAAGTGTTCTATAAACAAATTAGTGTGATATTAATCTTTTGTGCATAAACAGTTCCTTCTCCCCCAAAAATTTAAAGTAGTAATCAAAAGAAGAAAATAAATAAGACTGTTCTCAATAACATTTACAAATTCTACTATGCTGTTGGATAAAACAAAAGTTAAACACAAAACAAAATATAAATAAACTTACAATATCAGTACCATATGTCTCCGACAACATCTTAACCTCCCAATAATAATGGTAATTGAGCATCATTGGGGCATCTCCACGCACAGCTGCTGTTCCACAGCTGTAGAAAGGGTGAAATGTCACTTGCTTTTGATCCTCACTAATCACTACTTGGCTCAGCAAGTTTATCTCTGGATTTTGCCATCTCCATTCAACCACTGGAAATAAAAACTTACATAAATATTCATCATCAGTATGAGTAGACAGACGTCCACTGCTGGACACAGGCCTCAACAAAGATCTCCACATCGATCGATCCTGCGCTGCCCGCAACCTTCGCCAGATCGTCGGACCACCTGGTGCGAGTTCTGCCAACACTACCTCTTCCGGTGCGCGGTCGCCATTCGAGGACATTAGTGCGCAATTGACTGTCAGTCTTTCGAGCGATGTGTCCTGCCCATTGCCACTTGAGGCTAGCAATTTTTTGGAGTATTTCGGTCACTTTAATTCTCCTACGCATCTCCTCAATTCTGATTCGATAACACAGGGAAACCCCGAGAGCATAGCCCTTTCCATTGCTTTCTGTGCGACTTGAATCCTTTGCAAAAAGCCCAATGTAAGTGGCCACGTCTCGGTGCCGTAAGTCAACACTGACGACACGCACGAATTAAAGACCTTTGTCTTTAGACACTGCGGTAGATGGCACGAGAATATGCTGCGTAGCCTCCCGAACGCTGCCCAGCCAAGTTGGAGTCGTCGATTGACCTCATTCTGGAAATTGGACATACCAAGCTGAACTATTTGTCCCAGGTAAATATATTCGTCAACAACTTCCAGTGTAGAGCCTGCAGTCATAACTGGCGTGGGTACAATATGGGCATTTGACATCATTTTTGTCTCCTCCATAATGATGTTAAGGCCCACGTGTTGAAATGCTTTACAGAGGTTATCGAGGGTATTCTCCATCTCGATCTTCCAGGGTTTCAGCCATGACTACGATATCATCGGCAAATCAAAGGTGAGTCATGTATTCGCCGTTTATATTGATATCAAGTCCTTCCTAGTCCAAAAGCTTGAACACATCTTCCAGCGTAGCTATGAACAGTTTCGGCGATATGACGTCGCCTTGCCTGACACCTCGCTGCAGCTGAATGGATTTCGAGAAATGGTCCTGGATACGGACTGTCATGGTGGCGTTTTCGTACAAGGACTGCAACGCTTGGATGTATTGATAGTCTATTTGGCACCTCTGAAGTGATTGAAGCACTGCCCAAGTCTCGAGTCGAAGGCTTTTTCATAGTCTACAAACTCTAAGCGTAGGCAAGTTGTACTCCTCTGTCTTCTGTACCACTTGCTGCATCGTATGTATATGGTCTATACTGCTGAAGCCTTTTCTGAAACCGGCCTGTTCGGGAAGCAGAAAATCGTCCAGGCTGCGTTCGGGACGATTCATTATGAATCTTGAAAACAGCGTATATATGTCTTCAACTGGGTCCTATCACATTTTTTGAAGAAGAGTTCTACCACATCCCTGTGCCGCCACGCTTTTGGCGTTTTGCCCACGAGTATGACAGAGTTAAATAGCTTGTGAAGGACTATCAGCACTGGTCGCCCGCCTGTTTTCAGAAGCCGTAACTCCATTATAACCCGGTGCCTTATTATTCTTCAGCAGTTTTAGGACTATACTAATCTCGTACAGGCGAGCGGGCGTGACGTCCGGGATATTTTCGGTATAGTGTCGGGTTAATTTGGCTCTTGGATCGGTGGGCTGATCGTTGACAGGTGCTTGTGACGTCGTGTAAAGTTGTCCGTAAAAGTCTTCATTTCAGCCAAAAGCTCACGGCGGGAGGTAATGATTCTGCTATCCCCAGTTTTCAGCTTAGTCACCAGGCTCTACCCAACAGCAGAAACTAGCGAAAACTTTGGAACCATGGTTACGCTCGATTGCCTCTTTAATACAATTTGTAATAAATCGGCACAGGTCGCGAGTCAGTGGGAGATTCGCTTGTTGAGCCGCCGATAGCGAGAAGCTTCTTCCGAAGACTGCAGAACCATCCCACGTCTGTCCTCCATAAGCTTGGGGGTCGAGTCTGAGTTTTTTATAGTTTTTGGTACGGCTAGGTTTAAAGAAGTTTGATCCCACCGAACAGATAGCTTCCACGAACCTGTCATATAAGCGTCCATGTCAGTGCAGCTCTCTAGGCAATCGAAACGATTTTGTAATTCGAGTTGAAAGTCTTCAGGGTTTTGGATCTCGGTATTATCGAAGTATCGGATATAGTAGCGGAGCGTAGGCTTTATCAGTCGATATCTCTCGAACTCCACTTTAAGATTTAATGTGCCTCTTACCATTCGGTGATCACTTCCTGTGTTAAATGAGTTGATCACTGAGACATCATTAAATATACGAGTTTTTGTCGACAGAATAAAGTCAATCTCATTTTTCGTGGTACCTTCCAAACTCTTCCAGGTCCATTTCCGATGCTGCCGTTTCCTGAAGCAGGAGTTCATCATGTACAGACCTTCCTTCTCCAAGAAGTCAGCTAGTATGTGACCGCGGTAGTTGCGGATTCCTGCACCAAAGTACCCCACTTTCAACTCCTCACCGCAACGTTTGCCTAGCCTTGCATTGAAATCTCCTATGACAGTGGTGTAATGACCTTCAGCGAATACCGTTTGGCGATTTTAAATATAAGGTACCTGTGGATGATGAACCTAACACCGCCCTGGGACAGTTGTTCGCTCTCCTGGAAATTGAGCAGATTACTGGATCTTAGAGTCATAGTATCCTCACCCTCTCTTCGGATCTCAGTCAATCCTACTACACTCCAGCAAAATTCTGTTCAATTCTTCTTTCAATTCCAGCAGCTTTTCCTCGGTTCGCAGTGTGTGTGCGTTATAGGTTGTTAGCCAAGGCCAAGGTCGTTTGAAGAGAAATCATCGTCACCCGGGGATTGTTCGCACCCCTGGTACCAGTGCCTCGCCGACTTCTGTCATGATCGACACGGCCACCAGTCCCGCCGGGCACTTGGGGGCATATTTTGTTGGAATTCATTGAGGGAAATTGGGCCGTAAACCCACCATGCAGGCCCAGTGTGCATTAGTGGGTGGTTAGAGCCTTGTCTGTTACCCAGCAAGTTGCACCGTGTGCAGGTAAGGTTGACTTGGGCTCTGTACAATGTTGGGTGGAACCCCTTACACCTCACTTAAGTATTAAAATAGTAATATTTGTATTAAATATATTGAGACATTATAATCAACCCATTACATAATACAATATATTGCACATTTATTGTTATATATATTCTTTCTATGATGTAACATTATTTGGTGTGCAATACAGAATTTTCTATTCTATTCTATATTTATCAAGGAAAACAAGTCATATGTAATTGTAGTTATTACGCAACAAATCACTTGAGAACTTGGCATCTTCCAACTGAAATATTTATTATAGCATTGATCAACATCAAAGAATAGGTCTGTTATACCATAATAGTGCATAAACAGTCCTCATATTATTCAAACTACTAAACCTTTCCTCACAAGAAGATTGACAAAATCATATATCCACCACACTCATCAAGAGTATGTTGGTGAACATTCCAAGCTATGATAGCTGTTATTTTTGTCAGTTCCTTCACATAGATTAAAAATTTAAAAAGAAAAATTTATGCATAAAATGCAATCATTCTAAGTGTACCCACATCTATCTACAAATGTATTTTTTTAATAATTGATGCATTGTATTTCCCATTTAGTTAATAACAATATCAAAACCATCAAGCTACATCAACAATAATCTAATGAATATAATCCTTGGATTGTAAGCAACATTCAAGATATGTTGGAGTGTATTTACAAATGAAGGTACAAGGAAATACATTACCTAAGAAACCACTGAACATTTATTAAAATTGTAAAATCGATTCATGTATAAAATTTTAGTTGACTAAATAAACTTGAACTCCAAATAGACCATTACAAAAATAAAATTATTTTTCAATAAACCTTGTTTTATTAATTTTTTAAGTTAATATTGAATAATAAAGAACACAAGTTCTATTCAATTCTATTCTATTTTAAAAGAGCATCACAAAGAAATTCTACAAAAGATGAAATTTGACTTTAAATGTCAATAAATTAACAAAAAAACTAATGTCAATAAATTAGCTAATAATTTAACTAAGGTAGGAAACTAAAATCTCTTTGATGACTTACAGTCTACATCTTCACCACAATAACAACCGTTTAGTTCTAGCCAATCAACTGGAGCCTTTTTATACCAACAGGGGCAAAAGGGTTGTGGCTCATTATCACATTTGATCACCGGTCCGCCTTTCCGTTTCATCATCGTCATTTTTTATTCACTTCAGTATTCGTCACTTATTATACAAAATAGCGATAATTTTAGATTAAATCTATTTGAACATTTCTTATTTTTACACAGCACACAGAACGAAACTTGATTGCAATATTCCGTCGATTACAAATGTTACCACAAAAGTCAATCCCAGCATTTACTAAGTACTCTGACACTAACATAAATGAAGAAAAGAACTATATTTATACTGTACGATCTATCCGTCCAGAAATTTTATCAAATATAATAGTGTAATACAAAAATAAAAATACTTGATCTACTTTGGAAAAATTTGTGTTTCTGTATATAAGTGCAGCAAATTTTATATTAAAATATGAAGAACAAGTTTAAAATAAATATTAATACTTAATTAACTACATTTTCTTTTTGTATTCACATTTCTGAACGAATTAGAAACTATTGGAATATTCCGGAAGCGTGTGATAAACAACTTTTTAAAAAATGCAATCAAAATTTTAAGAAACTATTGATTATTGTTTTGTAAAAGGTAAACATAATATTTACTTTACTATAAATATTTATATAAGTATATACAAAACAATGAGTTTTGTATTTATACATATTGCATGTATTTAAAAATAAATATAGTAGAATTAAAATTTTAAAAATAACGCCAAACTTGAAAAATTTAAGATAATATATGGTTTCTGTTATAAAAATAAAAAAACAGATGTTTGAAGAAGAATAACACTGGGAAAAAGAAAAGCCCTATGTGAATATTAATACATGAAAGTTGTAATTTTTTTGTCAATTCTCTTTGGTTAGTAATGTAATCGTACATGTAGTATTGTCTTATTGATTTTCTACAAATAATTTCCGCAAGTTGGTATTTCTGATTGTTTTGCTTTGGCACACCGCGCCCTTCCATGGTTGTCATTTCGATTCTATTGAAAAATATATAATAGATTTATAAATGAAAATGTAACACTGTGCACTAAAATAGAAACATATTTTATTGAAAACCTAATGAATGTAAAATAAATCTGGTATGTTTGAACATTGTTCATGTAGAATTGTTTTTTTTTTTAAATAATTGTTGATATATTTATATTTTTTTTAACTTCATAAAATAATATAAAGAACATATTGCGAGACGCGAAATAAAATGTTATTAACGTTTCGTTATTGTTTACAGACAGAATTAGATTTATACATATGGATCCTGTGAATTGAGTTCTGTTCGTAATAGACTGTTTGTGACCCGCGTTGGTCGCCTGAGCACCGATGCATTTCTGGATAGATAAACGTAGCCAGTGCGCGTATAGTGGACGCCATCGTGTACCATCTTCACTATCTGCTGGTGAGCACAATATTTGAGTAAGGAAGTCTTAGAATTTTTTTTACACCTGTAAATTTATAATCTTTCGCTTGATATTATATACACATTGTAATTAGGTCTTTCTTATTCACTTCGTTGATGTTTACGCTACAAATTATAATTCGATTTCTTGTTACTGACCTGTGTTAACGAAAAGAGATCTTGACTATTTAAGAAAGTAATTGCAATTATTTGTATGATTAGTATTTTGTATTTTATACCTATTGATACAGTTTGTCTCTGATAAAGAAAATAAACTACTTAATGTTTGTCCGTTGTGCTGTTTCTTTACGAATGAACAGAAGATACTATTCAATAAGGTTTTAATATTTTTGAATCTAAAATGTCAGATTTATTAAGATGCTTGAAGAAATACTATTTCTCAGTTTATTTTATCTTCAAATTCATTTGTTATTTTTGCATCTGTGATTGTAAATTAAATATAAGTTTGGACTAAAATTGAAGTTAGTACAATAAAAAAAAAATTATAGTGTGTACGCAGTTCATATCCAATTAAAATCTTCGCCTGAACCTGTTGTTAGTAGACATGCAAATCTTATGTTTTAAGAAGCCAAATGTATTTTAACACAACATATTGATACTTTATGTATTCCTATTCTTACCAAACTTGGTGAAATGGGCCATTTGAAATGTTATACATATATCACATTTCTAGTTAAAAAAATATTTATTTGGCCAATTTTATAAATGAAGGCAACAATTTTTTTAAATGACAACTCAAAATACATCAAATATAAAAATATTACAAGACACTGTCTAATATTCTTCTTTCAAATCTCAAATTTAGAAAATGAATAAAAAATATGCTTACTTCTTTCATGTTAACTGTATGTTTTGCGACTTAGTGGACTCTTGAAGGTTTATTTTCTACATACATATTTCTTCTGCAGGGTTGATGAACTTGTTGAGGTGTGAACCTAGTTGTATTTTTGCCAAATTGTACCATGGGCTGTAATTTTAATACACAGGTCTTCCATATCACTTTCTGGACTGTGCAACAATCTTTTTCTCTTTCTTCCTCTTCATATATTAAAAATATTCTTATGTTCATCTTCTTTACCGTAGGACTCATATTCATCAGTAGTATCAAATAAATGATTGTATTGTTCTAAATTATGTACTTTGAGATAGTTTCTCCTCACTAAATTCAGAACATTTTTCTATGTTATTTATAATTTCCAATGATTTCAAATATTTTGAATGTTTCAACATTTTTGGGAAAATAATTATTAGAAAATGATGAAATGTGAATTTTTGATTTGCAAGATAATACTTGAAACTTTTATTGTAATGCACACTGGAGGAAAGTGAAATTGGCTATTCATACAGCTGCCAACAGCAAATATAATACAATTCAGTCTATTATACCATACAATAGCAGAAATGTCCGATGTAACTGTTTTGTATAATAAGAAATACAAAACAGAGATTTTTGCATTGGTGAAATCACCAATTGTGGTAGTTAGTTAGGACAGATATGTAATTTTTCTTGGTAAATAAAGTAATGGCAGATTAGTAAGTCTTGGAAAAAACATTAGTTCTATTATTTAATAAAATTCGTAAATGCAAATAGCAAATGTGATAATGTTATTTTTAAGTAATTCTCGCTAACGGTTTTAAATTGGGTCATTTCCCTCATCATGTTAGGTTTAGTGTTAAATAAAGAGACAGTAGATTGACCATGCTTGGCTTCTTCTTTCACATTTAAATTACAAGCCGCCTCTTTTGTATTTAGAGTGTTACGTTTTTTTGTCTACACATTAAGAAAACTATGAAACTTGCTTGTACATAATAAATAAAAAATATGAGGTGGGGATGTTGTTACCATTGTCCATACAAGGGTATTTTTAAAGAATGTTTGTATATTCACTAGGGGTGGGGCGTGCCCGCGGCCGGAAGGGTATGGCAGCGCCGGTGCACCGCTTCGCGGCGGTAGACTGTCCACCGCGGCGGCTACACCGTCCGGTCAGGCATTACGCGTTAGTATGACACCATATTCATTCATCATGTTGTTGATCACCGTCTCTGGAGAGTGTCTCTATCGCTTGAAATAATTGATTTTAGACTTAAATGTTCTGTCTCATGGCATTCTATATTGCTCTGGTATAACTAGGATAATGTTGAATGAGACAATATTATAAATACATTATATATGTTATAAATATATCTATCAACATTCATTCTCCTATTTTGTAATAAAACTAATCTGTTAAGCTTCGACCAATTAATGTATATAACACAGATACTTTCTGGAATAAATTATTATAATATGACGGATAATAATAGTATATTATGATTTTACAGTTCACATTAGTCTCTATCATTCCACAGACCACCTCCAATACCTGCCGTTCATTCTGCTCGGAGGCAAAATGAGGAGCCTAGCCTTTATGTGGAAATACCCCCAGAGCCACCGCAGCCAACGATCGCGAGCCTTGCAGCCGCGAGGAGTGTTACCCCTGATACCTTGCTGCGAACTGCGGCCCTGGGACTCCATAATTCGCCTATGATGGCACCGCACCTCAAATTTGGAATGCTTGTATCATTTGCTCTAGCGTCAGTATTCATAGGTTGTGCCAAGTTTTACTTTGACAGACAGGTGAGGTTATTAGATATTGGATTAAACTTAATATTCAGATAATTGTTACTTTTGTTTGTGTGCTTTACTGCAGTGCAGGCGTCATGGCTTGAATATTCTTTATCTCATGTTATTCTGGTGGTTTTTGTTTTACTGATCTCATTTGTAAATATTCTTAGCTCTTCTTAAGCTTCTGTAGCAGGTATTTGAAGGTAGTCAGTAATGTTAGTATCTATACTTATAGGCATATATTAAATAAATCTCCACTTATGATGTGATCGTACAGGTGGTGCGCGCGAGCCTGTCCAGCGAGGCAGGCGTGGTTTGCGCGGCGGTGGCGTGCGTGTGCGGGCTGGGCTGCGCGTTGTCTTTGTGCCGCATCCGTAACCCGGACCCCGCGCCGGCGCCCCCCGACTATGTCAGCTCCACAGCGCAGCGGCACGCTCACCAGGTAGCGTCGAAACGAACAATACACAGTAATCACCGCACACTATTGTGACTTAAGATACAATGTTAAATCATCTACACTATCTTACAGATAGCAGAAGTGGCTGAAGAGTTGCCGGCTCTCCTGCCTACGTCGGAAAGATCCGAACGTCGGGCGGAGCGGATGGCGGAGAGGGAAGTGGAACGGATCGCGGAGCGAGCGGCGGTAGAGCGGGGAGCAGAACGGGCAGCGGAAAGGGCTGCCGGAGAAGCACCACCTCCTTACCACATCGCGGTTCTCCTACCTGGGCGCGTAGCTGCGCCTCCGCCCGCGTATAGTGCGCTCAGCTAACCAGACGAGTTTATAATCTAGCTCCGCTAGTCTGCTGGGCTCCGTCATCTAGCTCAGGCAATGCAATAAGTTTAAAAACTGGCTCTGTCACAAACTTCATTGGCTAAGCTCTAACAATGTTTACTTTGCTAATCCATTATTACAATTTGTTAACCCATTAAGTACTTTGCATAACCTGGTCGACATGCCAAGTGCACTAATGAGAATTAGTCGATCTCATAGACTGGTCAGTACAGTTAACTTAATTAGGAATCTCTCCTTTATTGATAGTTGGATAAGGCTGGCAAGCTTTACGAAGTGATGTGCCATGATTGTATAATAACTTGTCAAGCTGGAAATGCCGATTGGCTATTCCATTTTAATCAGCTAATTAAGTTCATCAGCTCATTATGCTTAGTTACAGTGCAGTCTGTCTACACTGCCCGTAGTATATGCATCGAGGGTACATTTAAAAAGTACTTCATTTTAAATAATTAAAGCTTTATTATTTTTGTATTATGATGATGTTAGTGTAATAAAATGTTATATTTCGTTTGGAGGGTGTACCGGGATGTTTTCACACCAGAGCTGAGAGATGAGAAAATGTTGGAACAACCACAACTGGACACCGAATTGGTAACTACACAGTTCCCTCAATGGGAGACTAGTCATGGTGATGATATATTACTAGTTTATCAACTAGGTTTAACGACAATTACATCTGACTGTGTACATAGTTAAAATGTTGTAGTTAAAATATATCCTGTGTGTAGCTAAATAGTTGTATTAACTAATGTAGCTTAAAAATAATCGACCAAAACATTTTTCTGCCAAAATTTATTGATGTTTAGACTAAACTGTTAGTCGTAGTGAACTAAATGATGCAGGAACGTCACACATTGTCCGTGTACATATTTTTAAAGTGAACAACCTCACCGACGATACATGTGTCTGTCAGTGTTGTCAACATTCATCATGCTGAAGTTACTATAACAATTTTTATTAGCTTCAAAACTCCATTTTTTTTATTGGTTTGTACTCCAAACACACTAGTCAATGATCTCAACAGACCGTCGACAAGTAGACCTCCAAATGAACTTGAGCTAAATCTTATCCCATGTTTATGTTCCGCTCCACCTTGGGACAATTCAGACTTCGGCACCCGAAATTGTCGTCCGCCTTAAGAATGGTCAAATTAGACACATCCAATTTCGAGGAAGAGGTAAACCGCCGAATCCAACTGGATGGGCAACATTCGGGAAACTTGGCGTGATCTTTGCGCCCAAAGTCTTTCAGTGCCTGATGACCAGTTTCCAAACGTTGCGTATAACGACTGTGAAACTTGGTCATAGACTTCATTAGAAAGCGCAAACGCAGCGAGTGGGTGTTGTTTGGAGTATTACTGTGCAATCAAATCAAAAATGAAAAGTTCAGAAAAAGAACCAGTTTTACTAACATGGGCTTTCCGGTCGCAAGCCCGTAGTAGCAGCTCATACATAGACTATTTTTTTTTCCTAAAAGCTTTATCATATATATTCTATAACTGAATGTTACATAATAATTTTGGTCTCATCTCTTCATCGTCATGATCATCAGCTTGCGGCAGTATACTGCAGGAAAGAGGCCTCTCCCAAAGAGCAACACTTAGCCCGATCCCCGCCCCCATCTCATCTCTTACCCTTTTTTTTTGCATGGGGAAATCGTGCGTTGGATACCTTTCTACTGTCAGGGCAACAGAACAGTTATGCCGGATTCCAACTGGCTAAAATCCCCACGGTTTCTCAGCGCATTTGGCCGGAACCACGGGAACGCCTTCGCACACATCCGTGGTTCCGACAGGGAGAGGCCTTGAGAAGACCACATCTCGGGGTTGAGCTACTGCTGTCCCTCTATAAAAGTACTCTCATCTCTTACCTTGGACATTTTAAAATTTTCTATTGATAAACAGTAGTCTCTGTATGTCATATCAGACATACAGTTAGGGTTTCCAATCCTGCCACATTCCCTGGGAGCCTCCGGTAATAATGGTTAACCTCCTGTGCTCTTACAGGATACTTACCCATATACCCCCCCAAATATCCCACGCTGCCCGGGAGCAAACTAAATATAAATAAAAAAATGAAAATAAAGCAACTGAGAGTTGGCAACCCTACATACAAATATTAGAGCGTGTGTCAGATCATTGACGATTCACTTATCACGTTAATGTTTAGACGTAGGCTTCCTTGACGTAGCTGGATGATGTCCCCTAACCTTAGTGTATAAGGCTCAGTGTTCAATGTATTTGGTGTATCTAGTTTTGTATGATGTTGAATGTATGAAGTAACGAATGGTTTATGTTTGTATGTAATGTGTTGTATGTATAGATTAATTAATTGAGACTGTGCGTTAAGTTTAGCTTTTACAGTTATGTATATCAAATAGCGCAGTTTCCGTCTAGGTAGGTACCACCGCAGCGTCTATACCTGCGCTCACAGGTACTGTGATAATATTACCGTGTTCCAGTTTGAAAGGCGCTGTAGTTTTTTATAGGTTATAAACGTAATTCGATGTCGTTCACCTTTATCGTTATGAATGACTCCTAATCTAACCTAACCTTTTTTTTTGTTTTGTGAGAAGAAATTTTCGGAAAGATACCCTGTCTTCTGGGGCGCAGATACAGTTATGTGGAGACGCACTAAAACCTCCCCGGTGGACGTCCTTGACGTTTGGAAAGGTCACGGGAACTCTGTGCGAAATATAACCGCAGCTCTCTTACATTATGTTGGGATAATCCGCTCTCAAGACTGTTTTATGCCGTCTCCATTTCATACCACGTCCGGTCATCGTTTTCTTCAGAATCCTTTAGAAGGCAATGAGAAACCACCATCCATAAATTTCACGATCCCAAAATCCGAGCCGCTAACCTAACCTAACCTAACCTAACCGCTTTATTATGATTCTTATTTAATTTACCAAGTCACTTTAGTTAAAGCATAGTAATGTATCCTGTTAAACAGTAATAAATCCAGCTACTACGTCCTTCTAACTGAAACACAGTAAAGTTTTAGAAATGTGTGGACTACATCCTGATATTTATAATTCTGATATAAAACTTTCCAATGTCACTATGGTTTTATAAAAATAATATTCAATAGTTTAGGTAATTGGGTGTTGACTATGACGATTCAATGATATATTTGTATTAAATTTTGAAATTTTTTGTTTTGTATAAACAAAATAAAAAAAAAAACCAAAAGAAACACCAAAGGGAAAAGGACATTCGGTCACCAACGGTGCACCAACCAGGTGGACCGGTCAGATTAGACTCGTCCTCTAAATTCCACACAGTCGTAAGATATGCGCTGGACAGGAACCGTGGAAACAAATCAACTGCAACCCTGATCGACTGAAACGAAATAAAAAAAAAGTACGGTGTAGTAGATATGTTCACTTGTGTACAGAGTGTCGTGCGATGAATAGCTAGCTGTTCGCTGTAAGCGGATGGGTAACCTTTTAAATGGCGTCTTAATAACTTAAGTCCTATTTAATCCTTGAGTGATGTGCAACGGAAGGTTAAGGAGCTCAGTCAGGTTTACGCATGTATCCATTGATTGATAACGTCCTTTAATACTTTCCCGTGTGATACCTTAAATTTTTTATTTACTCTCTGTATGGAAGAAGTGTATGTAAGGCAGCAAGGTCTTCGAGTGGCGTCCGCGTACCGGTAGACCTTGTGTTGGGAGTCCTCCCACACGGTGGACCGACGATCTGGTGAGAGTAGCGGGAACTCACTGGTTGCGAGCAACGCGGGAACGATCGATGTGAAGATCTTTGGGGAAAGTCTATGTACAGCAGTGGAAGTCTATCGGCTGATGGTGGTGATAGAGGAAGTTTATATTGGTTTTTATGGACTTAAGTTTACGGACCGACATATCTGGCGCGTTCGAATTTTTCCACCGAACCAGAGACAGAAAAGACTGTACCTGAAACAGAAAGGATTGTACCAGACAGAAAGGACTATCAGAGACAGAAAGGGCTGTACCAGAGACAGAATGGACTATACCAGGGACAGAAAGGACTGCACCACGCTGATCGCCAACCTTCACTAGTTGGAGAGGCACTTTAAAAAGAAGAAGAACATTGGTCTTTGCGCATTTGATCAATGATCTAAATCTACGCAGAAGACTAAATATTAAGTTCTGAATGTGAAAGGATTTTTTTTCATTACAAACATTACACAGACCAAGCGGAGAGTAAACCTTCAGGTCTTCTATACGGTATTTTGTTTAAATTATTAAGTGCAGTTCCTTTAATGGTCGATAATTTAAAACCGTTGGGGAGGTTCCACTTTCAAGTGCACTCCTCGTGTGTTGGTGTTCATAAAGTTTATATTTCCCATTACTCCAACAATGATCTCATAATTAATATTCGCACAAATAATTAACATCCGTTTATGTGGTTCCTTTGTGTTATTATTTTTGTTGTAAGAATAAATATCTCCATGTTAAGTAGGTATATGGGTATATGTATTATATAATGTTAAAACTACTCCCAAGACAATCGAGTTTATAAAACTTCACCACTTAACATATTCTCAATACATATGTCTATGGTAGAAGGTCCTCGAGTTCCAGCTGTGGGAACGTCTCGTGGGCTGTTTGAAGTAAATAACTTAATGTGTTTATATTTACCCAATTCAATTGTTCGTATAGATCTGCTGTATCCTGTATTGTGGAAGTTTGTATCCTTACTTTGCGCTGAATTTTTTTTTTGTGTTTAAGTCGCTACCGGATGATTTTCGCAAATATCTTGGGAGTAGTTCCCGTCGGATGTGAACGTGAACTGGCCGTGCGATTCCCACGCGGGGGGCGCCGGCGTGGTGATATTTTTGTACGAAGCGCCCTGAAGCGGGCCCCCAGCTCGCCTCTGTAACGGACGCTTAATAAATTATTGTCAATGTGCACCCATCGTTTTGTCTTTACACTTTATACATCCTGATTAACCCTCTCTTTTACATCACACCTTTCCGCTGCGAGAGCAGTTCCGTATCTACTCTTTTAGCCGGAAGTACGGGAACGCTTTCACACAGCTGTGGTATTCTGGTTAACCATATTTGTATGACATACTTTTGGATGGAATCGGTAAATACTAGGATAGATTTAACATTATTCTTAAAGATTACAAGTGTAAATACAGCATCTGTATGCTCAGGATCTGGTATCCGTGGGCCCCGAGTGCAATGAAGCTGCGATGGTTGTCAATATAACTAGCGGCACAAACTTCATCATAAAAAAAACAAACATTGTTTAGCAAAACGGTTGAAAAGCAATGTTTTATATAATATTAGGCACCACAGCTTATCAAATATAAGTTGCGCACTAATTACTATTAAAAGTTGTTTCTTATGAATGGATACAACGCATGACGAAAAAAAAACAACTCCTTCAAGCTCGTACTCTCGTATATTTTCAACTGATAACATTAAGTACATCGATGACAAAATAAATAATAAATGTATCCTAAATTACATTTTAAATCTATAAAACGGCTACGTGCAAACCGCAATAAAATAAACGAGACGACTCTAAACGTATGTTGAAAATGCGACTTTACTATTTGGCAGCCGATCTCTGGAACTTTTACAAAGAGGTGACTAAGTTCACGCGACAACTTACCTGTACTTATAATAAATTGGTAAAAAGCGATCGCAACGATAGGGCGATTCCTTTTTTAAACTATTGAAATAAGTAAATAGGACCTAATCACCACTTACAATAACAATGTCAAACGTGTGAATATATAAATCGATGTGAATTAAAGAGTATAATAAATTATAATTAAATCATTATATATATTTTTTTTTAATTTATATTAAATAGACAGGTATTCGGTAGTTGGACGCAAAATTTAGTTACCACATACACATATTTGGAGCATTTAAAAAAGTATCGTTAAAATATGAAAAAGAAAATACAATTCCAAATTTAAAAAGTTTGATGGTCGGGAGGAGTGGAGGAGGAGGCTCCGAAGGAATATTGCACACGTCCACAGGTAACATACATACATACATACATACACACAACAGTTGCCCCGTCGTCGAGCGCCCGCGCGCCACGCGCTGTATACGAGCAAAGCGTAACTAAATGACTAGCCAAGTCATGAAACAGCCGTAAATAGTAACATTAAAAGCTTCATCATAAGATCATCGTCATCATGAGGCGCTCTCCAAACCGACTTCGGCGATCGCATTGAGGAAAATAATCCCGTCCTCAGTTTCTCTTCAACTGGTGGTATTCAAGCCCGGTGCATTCCTTTGTGTCGTCAAACCATTTCATCATAAGATCATTCACCGACTACCGGTTGGTGATGACGGTAAATGGTAATTGAAGAGTCGACGAATCACTGCACCTTATAGCGTTCAATCTCACGCCATTGAACGAAAAAAAAAAACATGAATACATAATTTTTTTTTATACCACTAAATAGCGACACGGGCAGGGCCCGATTGTAGGCCCGCCCACAGCAACGTACAACTAGAGTGTAGTTAAGATCTACACTACTCCATAGCTTGCTCGTCGCGTTAACTTGAAATTTCACTAGCTACAACGCCCTTCATACCGGAACACAGTAACATTTGCTAGCTACTGCTGGATAGTCGAATTATGAACTAAAGCCGCATCTGAATGGTCTCTCTAACAATAGAGCTATTTACGATAATTTGGGTTTCCGGGAGCGTTGTCCAAATATTTGTTCTTTTACATACTCTTTGGACGAAGTTCTTATCGTAAATATAAAATAGAAAAAAAATTATTTATGTGAAAATTCATATTTTTTCCCTACAATGCTTCAGTTTTACGAGATTTTTATTCGCAGAAAATTATAACCTAGAAAAAATATACTATGCGATCTAGGTTATCCATTTTTTAGCATTCACTTACGAGTTAAGTTAAATTTGAAATAATAAAGAACATTTACGAGTAGACAAATGTATAGTTTTATATAATTAACGAATGATTAAGTAATAAATAGTTCCTATCCGAAAATATGTTATCACGTAACTTTAAGTTAAAATGTCAATTATCGCAGTTATTATTCATAAGATTACATCCCACCCCTTGACTAAGTTTACGTTTTTTTTTTATAGGAAGGGTGGGCAAGCGAGCGAACAGTTCACCCGGTGGAAAGTGATTACGTATAAAAATATTACAAATAATGTCTTAAAAATGATGACAGTTTCCGAAGTATAATTGTTGTTCGAGAATGTTGTTTTTTTTTTTTAATATTATTAGAATAAAAAAGCACGACATAATATACATAATGCGAATATTTTAGTAAAATGGTATATAATTTTATTAACGTTAAATAAACAATGGTCGTGTTAACAATTTGATTCTAAAAATAACTAAAATGTTATTCATAATAAACAAAAAAAAAAATTAAGCGTATTATGCAAAAAAATTTTAATTAAAATCTAAAATCCATCTGAATGTTGAACTGTACACCAACAGCATACAAACTGATAATTTCATCAAAATACGGCACAACAAAAAAAATTTAATATTCAATTTGTATGAAACCTTTTTAACTGTCGTTTTAAAAAAAAAAAACTAAATATTTGCATACCCATTGTAATAACTGAAAAGTTAAAATAAAGCTTTATAAATGCTGTTCGGTAGGATACCTTGCACTTGCATCCTTTACATCCGGACAACTTATAAAATACGAAATGTAACGGAAATATTGTATGTTGACTACAGTCAACCCTCCTATAACGCGGTACTTTCATAACACGGTTTTTATATAACGCGGAGCTATAATTGCGTCAACCCTCCTATAACGCGGTACTTTCATAACACGGTTTTTATATAACGCGGAGCTATAATTGCGTCAACCCTCCTATAACGCGGTACTTTCATAACACGGTTTTTATATAACGCGGAGCTATAATTGCGTCAACCCTCCTATAACGCGGTACTTTCATAACACGGTTTTTATATAACGCGGAGCTATAATTGCGTCAGCCCTCCGATAACGCGGTACTTTCATAACACGGTTTTTATATAACGCGGAGCTATAATTGCGTCAACCCTCCTATAACGCGGTACTTTCATAACACGGTTTTTATATAACGCGGAGCTATAATTGCGTCAACCCTCCTATAACGCGGTACTTTCATAACACGGTTTTTATATAACGCGGAGCTATAATTGCGTCAACCCTCCGATAACGCGGTACTTTGATAACACGGTTTTTATATAACGCGGAGCTATAATTGCGTCAGCCCTCCTATAACGCGGTACTTTCATAACACGGTTTATATATAACGCGGAGCTATAATTGTGTCAGCCCTCCTATAACGCGGTACTTTCATAACACGGTTTCTATATAACGCGGAGCTATAATTGCGTCAGCCCTCCGATAACGCGGTACTTTGATAACACGGTTTTTATATAACGCGGAGCTATAATTGCGTCAGCCCTCCTATAACGCGGTACTTTCATAACACGGTTTCTATATAACGCGGAGCTATAATTGCGTCAGCCCTCCGATAACGCGGTACTTTCATAACACGGTTTTTATATAACGCGGAGCTATAATTGCGTCAGTCCTCCTATAACGCGGTACTTTGATAACACGGTTTTTATATAACGCGGAGCTATAATTGCGTCAGCCCTCCTATAACGCGGTACTTTCATAACACGGTTTTTATATAACGCGGAGCTATAATTGCGTCAGCCCTCCGATAACGCGGTACTTTCATAACACGGTTTTTATATAACGCGGAGCTATAATTGCGTCAGCCCTCCTATAACGCGGTACTTTCATAACACGGTTTTTATATAACGCGGAGCTATAATTGCGTCAGCCCTCCGATAACGCGGTACTTTCATAACACGGTTTTTATATAACGCGGAGCTATAATTGCGTCAGTCCTCCTATAACGCGGTACTTTGATAACACGGTTTTTATATAACGCGGAGCTATAATTGCGTCAGCCCTCCGATAACGCGGTACTTTCATAACACGGTTTTTATATAACGCGGAGCTATAATTGCGTCAGCCCTCCGATAACGCGGTACTTTCATAACACGGTTTTTATATAACGCGGAGCTATAATTGCGTCAGCCCTCCTATAACGCGGTACTTTCATAACACGGTTTTTATATAACGCGGAGCTATAATTGCGTCAGCCCTCCGATAACGCGGTACTTTCATAACACGGTTTTTATATAACGCGGAGCTATAATTGCGTCAGCCCTCCTATAACGCGGTACTTTGATAACACGGTTTTTATATAACGCGGAGCTATAATTGCGTCAGCCCTCCGATAACGCGGTACTTTGATAACACGGTTTTTATATAACGCGGAGCTATAATTGCGTCAACCCTCCTATAACGCGGTACTTTCATAACACGGTTTTTATATAACGCGGAGCTATAATTGCGTCAGCCCTCCTATAACGCGGTACTTTGATAACACGGTTTTTATATAACGCGGAGCTATAATTGCGTCAGCCCTCCGATAACGCGGTACTTTGATAACACGGTTTTTATATAACGCGGAGCTATAATTGCGTCAACCCTCCTATAACGCGGTACTTTCATAACACGGTTTTTATATAACGCGGAGCTATAATTGCGTCAACCCTCCTATAACGCGGTACTTTCATAACACGGTTTTTATATAACGCGGAGCTATAATTGCGTCAACCCTCCGATAACGCGGTACTTTGATAACACGGTTTTTATATAACGCGGAGCTATAATTGCGTCAGCCCTCCTATAACGCGGTACTTTCATAACACGGTTTATATATAACGCGGAGCTATAATTGTGTCAGCCCTCCTATAACGCGGTACTTTCATAACACGGTTTCTATATAACGCGGAGCTATAATTGCGTCAGCCCTCCGATAACGCGGTACTTTGATAACACGGTTTTTATATAACGCGGAGCTATAATTGCGTCAGCCCTCCTATAACGCGGTACTTTCATAACACGGTTTCTATATAACGCGGAGCTATAATTGCGTCAGCCCTCCGATAACGCGGTACTTTCATAACACGGTTTTTATATAACGCGGAGCTATAATTGCGTCAGTCCTCCTATAACGCGGTACTTTGATAACACGGTTTTTATATAACGCGGAGCTATAATTGCGTCAGCCCTCCTATAACGCGGTACTTTCATAACACGGTTTTTATATAACGCGGAGCTATAATTGCGTCAGCCCTCCGATAACGCGGTACTTTCATAACACGGTTTTTATATAACGCGGAGCTATAATTGCGTCAGCCCTCCTATAACGCGGTACTTTCATAACACGGTTTTTATATAACGCGGAGCTATAATTGCGTCAGCCCTCCGATAACGCGGTACTTTCATAACACGGTTTTTATATAACGCGGAGCTATAATTGCGTCAGTCCTCCTATAACGCGGTACTTTGATAACACGGTTTTTATATAACGCGGAGCTATAATTGCGTCAGCCCTCCGATAACGCGGTACTTTCATAACACGGTTTTTATATAACGCGGAGCTATAATTGCGTCAGCCCTCCGATAACGCGGTACTTTCATAACACGGTTTTTATATAACGCGGAGCTATAATTGCGTCAGCCCTCCTATAACGCGGTACTTTCATAACACGGTTTTTATATAACGCGGAGCTATAATTGCGTCAGCCCTCCGATAACGCGGTACTTTCATAACACGGTTTTTATATAACGCGGAGCTATAATTGCGTCAGCCCTCCTATAACGCGGTACTTTGATAACACGGTTTTTATATAACGCGGAGCTATAATTGCGTCAGCCCTCCGATAACGCGGTACTTTGATAACACGGTTTTTATATAACGCGGAGCTATAATTGCGTCAACCCTCCTATAACGCGGTACTTTCATAACACGGTTTTTATATAACGCGGAGCTATAATTGCGTCAGCCCTCCGATAACGCGGTACTTTCATAACACGGTTTTTATATAACGCGGAGCTATAATTGCGTCAGCCCTCCTATAACGCGGTACTTTGATAACACGGTTTTTATATAACGCGGAGCTATAATTGCGTCAGCCCTCCGATAACGCGGTACTTTCATAACACGGTTTCTATATAACGCGGAGCTATAATTGTGTCAGCCTTCCTATAACGCGGTACTTTCATAACACGGTTTCTATATAACGCGGAGCTATAATTGCGTCAGCCTTCCTATAACGCGGTACTTTCATAACACGGTTTCTATATAACGCGGAGCTATAATTGTGTCAGCCTTCCTATAACGCGGTACTTTCATAACACGGTTTCTATATAACGCGGAGCTATAATTGCGTCAGCCTTCCTATAACGCGGTACTTTCATAACACGGTTTTTATATAACGCGGAGCTATAATTGCGTCAACCCTCCTATAACGCGGTACTTTCATAACACGGTTTTTATATAACGCGGAGCTATAATTGTGTCAGCCTTCCTATAACGCGGTACTTTCATAACACGGTTTTTATATAACGCGGAGCTATAATTGCGTCAGCCCTCCGATAACGCGGTACTTTCATAACACGGTTTTTATATAACGCGGAGCTATAATTGCGTCAACCCTCCTATAACGCGGTACTTTCATAACACGGTTTTTATATAACGCGGAGCTATAATTGCGTCAGCCCTCCGATAACGCGGTACTTTCATAACACGGTTTTTATATAACGCGGAGCTATAATTGCGTCAGCCCTCCTATAACGCGGTACTTTCATAACACGGTTTTTATATAACGCGGAGCTATAATTGCGTCAGCCCTCCGATAACGCGGTACTTTCATAACACGGTTTTTATATAACGCGGAGCTATAATTGCGTCAGCCCTCCGATAACGCGGTACTTTCATAACACGGTTTTTATATAACGCGGAGCTATAATTGCGTCAACCCTCCTATAACGCGGTACTTTCATAACACGGTTTTTATATAACGCGGAGCTATAATTGCGTCAGCCCTCCGATAACGCGGTACTTTCATAACACGGTTTTTATATAACGCGGAGCTATAATTGCGTCAGCCCTCCGATAACGCGGTACTTTCATAACACGGTTTCTATATAACGCGGAGCTATAATTGCGTCAGCCCTCCTATAACGCGGTACTTTCATAACACGGTTTTTATATAACGCGGAGCTATAATTGCGTCAGCCCTCCGATAACGCGGTACTTTCATAACACGGTTTTTATATAACGCGGAGCTATAATTGCGTCAACCCTCCTATAACGCGGTACTTTCATAACACGGTTTTTATATAACGCGGAGCTATAATTGCGTCAGCCCTCCGATAACGCGGTACTTTCATAACACGGTTTTTATATAACGCGGAGCTATAATTGCGTCAGCCCTCCTATAACGCGGTACTTTGATAACACGGTTTTTATATAACGCGGAGCTATAATTGCGTCAGCCCTCCGATAACGCGGTACTTTCATAACACGGTTTCTATATAACGCGGAGCTATAATTGTGTCAGCCTTCCTATAACGCGGTACTTTCATAACACGGTTTCTATATAACGCGGAGCTATAATTGCGTCAGCCTTCCTATAACGCGGTACTTTCATAACACGGTTTCTATATAACGCGGAGCTATAATTGCGTCAGCCTTCCTATAACGCGGTACTTTCATAACACGGTTTCTATATAACGCGGAGCTATAATTGCGTCAGCCTTCCTATAACGCGGTACTTTCATAACACGGTTTCTATATAACGCGGAGCTATAATTGCGTCAGCCTTCCTATAACGCGGTACTTTCATAATACGGTTTCTATATAACGCGGAGCTATAATTGCGTCAGCCTTCCTATAACGCGGTACTTTCATAACACGGTTTCTATATAACGCGGAGCTATAATTGCGTCAGCCTTCCTATAACGCGGTACTTTCATAACACGGTTTCTATATAACGCGGAGCTATAATTGCGTCAGCCTTCCTATAACGCGGTACTTTCATAACACGGTTTCTATATAACGCGGAGCTATAATTGCGTCAGCCTTCCTATAACGCGGTACTTTCATAACACGGTTTCTATATAACGCGGAGCTATAATTGCGTCAGCCTTCCTATAACGCGGTACTTTCATAACACGGTTTCTATATAACGCGGAGCTATAATTGTGTCAGCCTTCCTATAACGCGGTACTTTCATAACACGGTTTCTATATAACGCGGAGCTATAATTGCGTCAGCCTTCCTATAACGCGGTACTTTCATAACACGGTTTCTATATAACGCGGAGCTATAATTGTGTCAGCCTTCCTATAACGCGGTACTTTCATAACACGGTTTTTATATAACGCGGAGCTATAATTGCGTCAGCCTTCCTATAACGCGGTACTTTCATAACACGGTTTTTATATAACGCGGAGCTATAATTGCGTCAGCCTTCCTATAACGCGGTACTTTCATAACACGGTTTCTATATAACGCGGAGCTATAATTGCGTCAGCTTTCCTATAACGCGGTACTTTCATAACACGGTTTCTATATAACGTGGTGCTAAAATTGCGACAGCCCCCGTATAGCGCGGTGCTCTTGTAGCGCGGTTCCGTTTCCTTGGTAACCAATTCTTTCAAAAAATTTTGTTGCTGGCACTGTTGGAGCTTCAGCCAAGAAGCGCAAAGTTTAAAAGAGAGTTAAGAAATTAGTTATCTCCCTTATAGAGGGGTTTTAGTGGAATTTGAAAAAAAAAGCTACAATCGAATACCATTGTGAAGATGAAGTAAGAGAGAAAACATTTTGTTCATTGAAAGAAGCGCTAGGCACTCCTCACGTGTGACAGCGATGATGAGCGTTAAAAGATTAGTTTTACAAAGATATTTCCTTTTTTTTGGAAAACAGCTTTTTTGTTGTTTTTATTTTATCATTGCATAATATAAGCTCTTCAATTCAATAAAAATTACTTATAATCTATTTTGTCTATTGTATTTCTTGGTCTCCGTATAACGCGGTACGAATGATGTGATTTCTACTAATTCCGAGTTTCTTATAGCGCGGTTTCCATACAACCCGGTAGATGATTTCTATACAACACGCTACGAATGAGCCTGTCTTGTACGAATATCCAAGTTTCTTATAGCGTGGTTTCCATACAACGCGGTAAACATTCACCGCGTTATAGGAGGGTTGACTATATATAATAATTTTTATAGTGAACATTTGTCAAATGATTACTATTCCGTTTCACGGTATAATTGCATTAAATGGAGTAATTTGGTACGAGTAATAAAGTACGTCCGACTGTGCGACTGTGTGTGTGTTGGTGTGTGTCTGTGTATGTGTGTATGTGTGTGTGTGTGTGTACTTGTTAACTTGTAATGTGTTAATATACAACTTAAACCAAAATTGATAATTGATACAACTATACCTTTGCTATAAAATAACTTGCAAAATGCGAATGTCAAACATTATTCCACGCATAGACAAACGTAAATGTTGCTATGTGGAAAAAAAAAATATTGACAATGAACGTGTGATGTGGCGAGGATATAAAAAAGCGCTTTATCCAGTATATTATCGGCTACTTGGTCCTGTCCGGGCGGTCCTCACACTCGTTGAATCTCGAACAGTTTCACATTGGTATCGTACCATATAGGCGGGTCCACGTTTCTGCGCAATGGTAAGAGATATATATATATTTATTAAGAATCTGCTATTTATTTATCTATTGAGAAAGAAGCTTAGAATTAGCTTTCTCTTAATAGATAAAAAAAGGAAATTCTGGCATTAGATTACCTTAAATAGATAACACCCCACATATACGTGCGGAACCAGGCGGCGGTGCCAGCATTTGCCTGGTACTTCCGGATGAGGATCGGATGCGGGACCGGCAGCAGACCCACCAGCGTGCCGTGCTGGAGGAAGCGGAGAATCTCCGACTCGTCCGTCAGGCCCCTGCGACAAAAGCAATCTGTTACAACTCAATACCATCACAGCAGCCTTTTTTTTACCACATGCTGTATATTGACAAAGTAAATGACCACCATATTGAAAGATTGCATTCCTTTTCTTCACAAATATTATAAAATAGTTTCAATAATTTGCGAAGTAATCTCTCTGAGCTGGTTGTAGCTAACGTCCAGTTTGAGTCACGAGTGCTAAACGTTAATGTGTAAACAATACTATTCCTCACTTGTCGATACAGATCTTTTCCACCTGTGGCACGAGGACCTGCAGCAGGCGCATGATGGTCTGCAGCGGGAGCCGACCGCGCCAGCTCGCCACCCACTCGCCCGTAGCCCTCCAACCTTCCTTCTTCACAGATTAACAATAAAAAACATGAACCGACTCCTTATTTAAAGATGTATAAAGCGGAAGTATTCAACCTTCACAGGATAAAGATTGCCTTTGTGCGGTGGTTCGTAACTCGCGGGTCTGTATCTGGTAACCCATCCAAACATTTAATAAAGTAAATATTGATTACACATTTCACTTTGTTAACAAATAAGATGTCAGGGCTGCAATAATTAGATCTGATGACTGTAATAATGATCCCAGGGAATCTCCAGAAGAGAGTGGAAACATTTAAAAGAAAATTGATAATTAGTAGAAATTAATTTTCCGCGGGTGAATCAACCTGATGTTGATGGCATTGTGTATATAGTAGATCCGAGAAGGCTTACGTCCAGCAGTGTATGTCTGTCGGCTCCCCTCCAACGGGTTCTCGCCTTGTCGTGGCGGAGGGGCTTAGTAACCGTGGTCCGGTACACGGTGAAGCCAAGTGGAACCCACCCGGCCGGCCCGCGGCGAAGGGCTGGCCGAAGCGGCCGCTCCAGGTTCGAGCACCGGTTGGGGTAACTGGAGCTCACCGGAACGGCCGGGGGCCGCAGGGGCGGCTGTGTGCTGCCCTAGCGGCCGGCTGCAGGGGCGGTTTCATACCGCCCCTCGCAGCCGAGGTGGGGTCGCGGAGGGAGTACCCTCTGCGGCCAACCGGTGTCGCACCGGCGATGCGGCGGCGGTGGGGCCGCGGGGGAAGAGGAGTGCCGGTATTGAGATGCGCCGCTCTCCCTATCCTCCGCGGCCGTTGACAGGTAGCGGCGGGCCTAACATTTCTCCGCCGCGGGGAGCCGGGAGAGGTTTTCTCCAGTGGCTCCCATGGCCTCTGGGCGACAGGTTCGGGGGAACCGGTCGCCCGCACACGCATGAGGTCGAGGAGGGGGCGCGCTGCATGTTCCGGCGCGCCCTGGAAAGGGAGGGTTCGTCCCTCCCTCCCGAGGTGGGGCTGCGCAAGCGGCCAGCGCCGGCAGGGTCGCGGTTGAGTGCATGCGTTCCCGTGACCCTGCCATCATGGCGATGAGGCGGAACATCGTGGGGGTTTTAGTCGGTGCAAGTCCGACATAACTCGTCCTTGCCCCCGCGAGGACGAGTATGCGTAGGCATTTCCCCCACGTAAAACAAAAAAAAAAAAAAAATGTCTGTCGGCTGATGATGAAGGTCCGAGGAGACTATTTCAATATTTAAAGCTTGTATGTGTTCGTAGACCTAACCTTACCTGCATAACGTTATTAATTACGTTTTCCTTGTTCGCTGGCCGCGCGTTCGTTTCCTCCTTACGCTCATGATGTGGCTCGCTGCCTTCGTCTTCCGGTTTCTCCCCGTCCTGACCGTCGCCGCCGCTGCGCTTCGGCAGCAGCTGGTCCCTCGGGTGCGCGGACTCGCGCTCCGTCATCGACGTTATGGCTGCAACGAGACGTTATGGAGTTCCGGCCATTAGTCAAGTAGCAAATTCATACACACTATTTGGTCTTTGAAGAATATTTGATAAGGGAGAAGTAGAGCAGCAGAGATGTTTACTTCTCTTTCTCTAGTTACAAGGTCTTATATAAAGATTTTTAATAATTTATTATTTAATACGGCACTGAGGCTTTCCTAAAGTCTGGACAATCCAATAATTGTTTGTGCATTACGTGTAATGCTTACCGGAGGGGTGTAAGGGTTTCGCACAACTGACAGAATCGAAGCCAACCTCACCTGCTGATGGTGCACCCAGCTAATTAACAAACTAGGCTCTGGCTCCCACCAACGCGCATTGGGCCGGCGTCGTGGGAAATGGCCTAAATCCTATATTGACCCCTACTTATGGCAGCCCCTAGTGCCCAGTGATACCGGAGACCATGCTGACTGTATGTGGAGATCTTTGGTGGAGGCCTATGTCCAGCAGTGGACTTCTATCGGCTGATGATGTATGCGTACCGGGCGTGTCCGGAAGCGTCGCGTTGAGTGTTCCCGGCTCGGCGGGCTGCGCGGGCCGCGAGCCCTCCATGGCGGCCTCCTTCACCGATTCCGAACTACGCGATCTACAACAGCATATTATTGTTATTACTTCTGACATTTAATATCTTATAGAGCACGATGCTTTTAAAAACATTTCATATATTACCCCAATCTTACGAGCAGGCGCAGCCCCTATAACCAAGTTGACGTCAAGATCAAAATATTAAAAAAAAATTAAAAACGTAACGTTCTTACTACCAAGACCCGAGGACTTGTCACAAGTAACGAATCAAATCGTTTTGTCCATCACCCTGGCAATGTGCGGGTCGTCGGATGACAAGTCTACTAAAGGTTTTATTCTGAATTATTCGTTTCATCATAATTTTTTCCTTCACCAAAAAAGCACAGTCTGAATAGAACCTTTGTCTACTTGCTTCTTACATGCGCTAGCTATTAATTTATAAATCATAACACAAAAGTTAATTAGGTTTGCTGATGGTAGGTCCTCGTTAGTTGGAGTGTAAGCCAAGGGGCGCGTACCTGGGCAAGGGGCGCGCGGGTCGCGTGGCGGCGAGCGAGCGCGCGATGGCGGCGTGCTCGTGCGGCAGGTTCGCGAGCGCGTGGAACACGCCGCGCTTACGTATTATAGTATACACCAGGTTCGAATTACCTGCGGAGAAGCGCAAGTTATCCCTTAACATACAATTAAAGTCATGTGTTATAGCCCATTGACCATACAAAATATTAACATATATTTACCAACCCCACTAATGTTCTGAGATTTGAGAGCTTTATCTCACAGAAATTCAATAATGAGATTCTCTGAATTACAACTAAGAACTATGGCATTTTAATCATTATAGAAATATAAAAACAAATAGTATAGAACATTTTGGGTAACCACATTTCCATAGACAAATATACAAATGCTGTAACATTAATACTACATGCACAGATAAGCCATACAATGAAATAATCAATCCCCTTTTTTTCAATTGGCTACATGGAAATGGGTACTCACCATCAAATTGATATTGTATCATATTGTTGAACATCTCTAGTAAAAAGAAGACGAGATGATGGTGGTTGGGCTGTGAGAACAGGAACCACGGAGTGCTGAACGCCTCAAGAAGGTGCAGTAGCTTCGTCGATGCGACCATCGACAGGGTTTTCAGGTACGGTGACACTGGGTAAGTGAATTTATTAATTAGAATACAAGAGAATGTGGAAGAGTATTCGAGCTATTACTAGGTTGAAGTGTTTGATCACTGCAGACCACAACAGCACTAACACCATGTGGCAATGTTATCCATATGAAAGTTAAAAAAAAATTAAACAAGAAGCTATTGTATGTATGTTTCAAATATTAATATTATTCAAGTATTCATCGCAGCTCAAGGAACTGTTTAGTTAAATCTGGGCCATCGTTCAGGAGTGTGCAAACTTTACTGTGTTCCAGTTTGAAGAACGTTGTAGCTAGCGAAATTACTGAGGTAACGAGACAACAGCTTATATCTCAAGACATCAAGCATAATATAATGCAATGTATAATATAGCTAACTGTGGCCATATTGTTAAGACGGGTACATTAATACCATCAGGTAAGCTTGATGCTCATGTTGTCGAATAAAAAACAAATTCATACTATAACTAACATGTTGTTTTCTATTCATCTCCATCATCATCACCTCAAAAACTACAGCCATTACATTCTTAAATTTAACAATACAGTTAATTCATGATTTCTTTGATTTTCTTCCGCTATTGGAACCAACCGTTAACTAGTATAGTGAGCAAGCAGTCGAACAGTGGCTGCAGGCGCTGATGGCCGGTGGTGATGATCTTATGGAAAACCACAACTAGCAGGTCCGCGTGAGTGCCGGTGAAGACGGCGATGTCCATCGGCACCGTCGCGGTGTACGGCTTGTTCAGCCGCACGCCAAAATTGCGCTCGCCGGACAGCAGCAGCAGGATGAACACCCCAATATGCATCAGCCCCACACGTGCTGGTGTTAGAAATGAAATATTTTTAACAGCATACAGTAATTAGGCAGATTTTTTTTAATCTTCGAAGCAACGAGACCAGTGAGACGTTCATCTGATGGTAACTGTATACGCCTGTCAATAAAGATGTGGCGCTAGTCAGGATGACACACCCTTCACCATGTTGGCTCATCACTTTGAGACATAAGATGTTTAGTTTCGTTACCTTAGTAATTATACTAGCTACAGCGCCCTTCAAACCGAGACAGTAATGTTTGCAGACTACTGTTTGTCGGTTGCAATAGGCGTTACGCTGATACCCTAAACGGTAGAGACCGTTCAGGTAGGTAAGAGAGCCCTACCACTAGATCAGACAAGTGTGGTATAAATAGTATCTTAAAACTATTGGTGTCATCATCATCAGCCGATAGACGTTCACTGCTGGATATAGGCCTCCCCGTAAGACCCCTAATGAATCGGCCCTGCGCTGCTCACATCTTCGAAAACCAAGGGCCGTCGTTT
This sequence comes from Ornithoptera alexandrae, assembly GCA_029030555.1. Lineage (NCBI taxonomy): Eukaryota > Metazoa > Arthropoda > Insecta > Lepidoptera > Papilionidae > Ornithoptera > Ornithoptera alexandrae. The sequence continues at coordinate 10,445,207 of JARDVY010000041.1, read as the reverse complement.
CAAGGGATTCATATGGGGGACTAGGGCTATTTCCCCACCATGCTGGCCCAATGCGGGTTAGTCGGAGCCAGAGCCTCGTTTGTTGATTAGCAGGGTGCACCAGGAGCAGGTGAAGTTGGCTTGGGTCTCGTGAGTTGTTGTGCGGGACCCCTCACATCTCTAATTTGGTGTAGAATAAAAAAATAAAAAGCAAATCAGAATAAACGCTTCCATAATATAAAACTAACACTGATCCGCACGGGAGTCGTTCAAGTGGTACAGTATGGGCACCAGCACTTCCAGCACGTCGCTGCTCTTCAACACGTAATACATGAATTTCTGTAAAAAAAAAGGTAATAATTAATAAATTTTATTTCACAAATATTTTATAAGACTGTATAAAAAAAACTATACGCAGCTAAATAGAGTGGCAACATTGATTTTACTTATTTTTTATTCACAGCGGGCAACACTTGAACTTATAATAATATAATATGAATTACCATATGAGATTGGTTAGTAATCATCTGGTATCGAAAAATCCTACCACCAATTAAACTGCATTACTCGTGGCGTATAGTCGACTATTTACGTAATATACCTTATTAAAGTCGCACATCTTCCAGAAGAGAACCAGCAGCTCCTGGTGCAGCGCGACCTTCTTGGAGGAGTTGGGCAGGTAGGTCTGCGCGAGCGGGTTGTTAAGGAGGCGCGTGATGCCGCGCAGCACGAACTGGAAGTCCTCATCGCGGTGGATGCGCGACAGATAGTTTATGAACAGGTTGTCAGCTGCCACCTGTCACCGTAGAATATACATCTATTTGTTTAGGTTTTACATAATATATTCAATGGGCAGATTAGGTGGTTGCTAGGAAACGACGTGATGTGTGATGATAGATATAGGGTGGCAGTTAACATGCTATATATTGCACCACAGAGTACTCATCTCATTGGGACACAAAATGTTGAAACCCATTACCCGAGTAATACAGACACCACTCCCTTTTTTTTACTATCACAAGATATTCCCGCAGCAGCCCTTTGACAATAACATTAACAAGAAAAACTTACCTCATCCGAATCAGCACTAACTATGTTACTCGTGTCATGGTCTAAGGTCACAATAAGAACCTGCAGTGCCACCTGTATAAAGAACAAAATTTAAGGATGTCTGTAATATAACAAACAGATTTATACTATGAATTGAAATCATCATCATCATCAGTTCAGGTTATTATTATCCACTGCTAAACTTAGGGATCTACAATGGATTTCCAGTGCGACAGAAATTTAAATACCATGAATCAAATCATTTTGAAAAGTTTTGTCCGTTTATCTGAGCTCACAGCCATTTCTATAATGGCTGAACTTGTTACAATGTTCACCGGTGAGGATTTTCATCAGCAGAAGATGAAATTACCACTTAAATTGAAAGGTAAAAATGCATAGAAAGAGGAAGACTATAATTTTAATTTAGAAACTACAAAAATCATATTTATCTGCACAGAGGCAGTTCAACAGGATGAAAGTATCTTTTCACTATTCGCTTATGGCACAGTCATTAAAAATAAACATATGATAAGTACAGCTTATGATAATATCTAGACAAATCGTGCCCAACATTACATGATATGTCACAGAGCTGAGAAACAAACAAACAGAAGATACAACACTGAAATGGGAAAAGAACACAACACTAAAGTAAATAATATAGAAGTAGTCACTATCACATATTCAACAGCAGATTAACTTAATCTGACATATTAACATTGAAATTTTATGTTTAAAGACATTCAAGGAGTTATCGAATAGATCAATTTCAGAGAAATCCTTATTGTATTTATTAAGAGATCGCGTAAAGAAGTTATTATATACGTGTAGTGCTTGCGATGTATCGGTGACGGCAACAAGCTGACGATGCGAGAGGAGCGGACGGGAAGTCGGACTGTACAAAGTTTATTTTGGACAACAAAAATGGTGGATCTATTTTATTATTAAGTAATTTGCAAAGTGTAACTACATCGAAAAGCACACAGCGATCTTCTAAAGAAAGCATGTGGTATTTCGTAAGCAGGTCTCCATAAGAGTTATGGGAGTGGTGACAACGATGGTTAAGTATTCTCATAAAGTATTTTTGTATTTTTCAACGCGATTTATATGAGATTTATAAGAAGGGCTCCATACTACACCGGCAAACTCTAGAATTGACCGAACATAACTAAAATATAAAATTTGAAGCGTTTGAATATTTTGGAAAGGTTGTGTGATTCTTGTTATGAAACCTAGACTTGTATATGCCTTTTTTATGATATTATGTCCTTACATATGCAATTAGCATATTGTCGTAATGACCACTTTGATCTGAAATATCTCCTCTTCAGTTAACAATTCCAAATTCAATTTTATAAATTCATTTAGCTGGTACATTTGAGTTTTGAAAACGGTAATTCATTTGTTTTTTCATCATTAATTTTTCTTTGACATCGCTTATTACCGCACAATGGAAAACATGAAATATCGGTATATTTACGAGTACGAGTACTACCGTAACGCCAGTAACAGTGCTGCAGAAACAGCTCGAAGGATTAATGATGTGTACGGCGCTGGTGTCGCAAAAGAAAGCACGGTACGTTTTTGGTTTCAACGTTTTCGTTCTGGAAATTTCGACCTTCAGAACGAACCCCGTGGACGATCGGAGACCAAAGTGGAAAATGAAGAATTAAAGGCTATTGTGCAAAACGATCGATTACAGAACACTTCAGAGATAGCTGCAAGCTTCGAGGTAAGTGACAAAACTGTATTAATTTACTTGAAGTAAATCAAGAACGTAAAAAAACTTAAACAATGGGTACCTCATGGATTGAGTGAATCAAACTTGCAAACACGCGTCGATTGCTGCTGCTGTATTATTTTGCTGAACCGCCACAATGATGAAGGGATTGTACATCGAATCATTATGAATAGTGGATACTGTACAATAACTGGAAGCGCTCGTCGCAATGGCTGAACCCTGGAGACCCAGCCAAATCCTGCCCTAAACGAAAATTGATTCAGAAAAAGTTACTTGTGAATGTTTGGTGGACTAGCGCCGGTGTCGTTCACTACAGCTTTATAAAATCTGGCCAAACGATTACGGCAGATATCTATTGTCAGCAACTGCAAACAGTGAAGGAACAACTAGCTGCTAAACAACCGAGATTGGTCGATCGCTCTAGGCCACTGATGCTTCACAACAACGCAACACCACCACCACACACTGCACAACAAACAACCACTAAGTTAGATGAGCTACAATTGGAATGTCTGCGACTCCCACCGTACTCCCCGGACCTTGCCCCAACAGATTACCATTTTTTCCGGAATTAGGACAACTTTTTACAAGGAAAAAAATTCAACTCCGATGCGGCAGGCCAAACCGGCTTCAAAGTGTTTATTGATTCTCGCCCCCATGGTTTTTTTAGTAAAGGGATCAATGAACTACCTATGAGATGGCAAAGGTACATAGATAACAAAGGTGTATACTTTGATAATTAAATATATTTTACAAAAAAACCTCCCGTATAAAACGCCAACTTCATATGTAAGGACCTAATATTATCCATGTGCAAATTAAATGAAAGTTTATCATCCATAAGGATACCCAAGTCTCGAACATTATTTATCCGTTTTAAGTTTATATTATTGATATTGTAAAGCTATGATATAGCATGTGTTTTGCGAGTGTAAGTCATAACGCGACATTTATGAGCAATGAGAATTTATTGATTATTCAATATAAGTTTGTAGGATCTCACAATCTTCAGATTTATTTATAACTCTAAATAGTTTAGAGTCATCTGCATGGAGTGAATGTTGTGTGTCACCTAAAGCATTACCAAATATCATTGACGTAGATTGTAAACAAAACAGGGCTTAAATGGGACCCCTGGGGCATTCCGGATGGTATAGGTAGATAAGATGAGCAGTGACGTTTAAGGCAGACCGCCTGAGTGCGGTTACGTATATAGCACTCCATCCATCTAAGTAGATTACCATGAATGCCCATCTTTGCCAGTTTCACAATTAGCAAGTCATGATTTATTGTATCGAAAGCACCTGATCATTACGATTCATAGCTTTAACTATGTGGTTGGTAAAACTCTTTTGAAATCATATTAGATTCAAAGCTGCGATGTTTCACAAAGCCGTGTTAATTAGCCGAGATGTGTTATTAGAGATAATATGCTAATTATGATGTAACTATTTATGAAAATACTGAGTTTGAATATTGGCCTATAATCTTTCATATTATCTTTTCTATTATTCTTAGGAATATGAGTAATAAGTGTTTTTTCCAGATAGGAGGGAAAATACTTGTACAAAGAGACAAATTGTATATAATAGATATTGGGTTTAGTAGTTCTTGTGTACATTTAGAGATTAATATTAGATGTATACCATAAGGCCCGGCACCTTTATGAATGTTTACTTGTTTTAATTCGTTAAGTACAATTTTGTCGTTAATATTAATGTTATTAAAAATAACAGAAGACTCCATGAGAGTGCAATAATTAGTAGTGAGAGATTTATTATTATATTGAGGTGCTTCAACAAATATCGATTGGAAATACCTATTAAGAGTTTCGCAGATATCCTCACAATTAGGTAACAATTCTTTATCAAACGTCATATTTTGAGGCATTTGTCTAGAAGGATTCTTAAATTTCACGTATGACCAGCAACATTTTGGGTGTTCTTTAATTTTATCCTCACAAAAAGTTAAATGATTTGTGTAACATTCACGTTCTAATTTTCGTAAGTTTTTTCTTAAGAGAGAAAAGGTTCTGTAGTTGTTTCTGTTACCACATATTTCCCATTTTTTGTGGTATTTCCTTTTTTCTTTATTAAGCTTTATTAGTGGCCATGTATACCAGCGAGGGTAAGCTATTCTGTTTTTATGCAATGTAAAAGTAGATAAAAATTTATCAATTAAATTATATAATACTTGAGAATTCACATCGTTCAAGTGATCTATATTAATGGTGAAAAAATATTTTTATACCTCAACCAGGGGCTCCAGCGTGTCGGCGAACAGCAGGTGATTGTACGGTAGGCCGATGCCAACCGGGTCGTACGAGCACACTGTGTTCAGCAGCGATGTGAACAGCGGCAGCGCGTGCCGGTTATCCGCACTGGTCAAATACCTACGAGTGAACAATGTCGTTACGATAGCCTTTACAGGTGGTTAATACTGGTGGTAGTGTCTTTGTCGCTGGAGACCGTCTAGGTAGGTACCACCGCAGCGCCTATTGCAACCAAAAAAATGTACTGTGCAAAGATTACTGTGTTCCGGTTGAAATGGCGTTGTAGCTAGTGAAATTACTGGAGAAACGAGATCAAACATCCACTACAACCTGTCCCAAGCGACGAGCGCATTGCTGTATAACATTCTAACTAGCGCCACTTTGTTATGGGTGAGTGCATCACTTATAACTAGGTGAACATACTACTTACCTCCTCACTTCCTGGAATAAAAAAAAAGTAGCTAGACATCTTTTGCCGATGGCATAGACAGGAAATGATGAGATTTATAATACACCAAATGTAATCAGCAACACTTTATGGTTGGTTAACTGTGTGAGGGGGGCGATCACCTTAAGTGAACACCACACTTTCTGTTACTTGTGATCTTTTCATCTAAGACTTACGCTATCCACTTATTGTGGTGGGCAGATGCTTGTTGTGTTGTTTTGTATATGGTCTCACTGAAGCAAGTGAGTAACAGTCGCAACAGCTCCGCCCTAGCCGCCTCATGCTGTGCGTTGCGAGCAGGACTGCGAGCGAATCCTACTCCGCCTGCCCAGATATACTCGCAACTGTCCAGCGATGTCAGCTCCTCAGCACGCTCCTACATTACAAGTCACATTGTTAAAATAAATGCAACTTAATTTTGACATATTTCCAGAAATGAATATTTTGATTGTTCTCCTAGCACTGTTAAATGAAATAATAGGATCAACCATTGTTGCATAAGCTCAGTTTGCCAGTTCAATAGCTGTCTCATTACATTTGATTCCAATATATCTTCAGATTTTGATGGTACATATGTTTTTGTCATATTTGCTGATAAACTTGACATGGACTGGCTTGTGTTAGTGTAATGACAAGAGCAGCTTTTCATGTTGCAATAGATAAGATAATATTTTATCAAAAAAATCAATACATACCGGACCCGATCTCTTTGTACTGACAACAGTAAAGTCTGGACAAAATAGGAGGTCCTGAAAGAGTGTTTATGATCAAGTACAATCTCTCAAAATTAATTAACTAGTTGTTAGCATAAACAACAAATAATTAGCTTTCATAATTTCTAACCTTTATTAGTTCTGATTTTACCAATCACTTTTAAGAAACAATTTTTATAACAATTTATGTTTTATTTATATTAAGATATTTTATGACTTAAATATTAATACTGTTTAAACCATATTATTTATTATCAACAACACTAAAATTTTCATGTTGAGTGACAAAGAAAAATATGGCTTTGTGGGCTTACATTATTACACCACCAATAAATATTTCAATGCAGTTAATTTAAGTTAAAACTTACCAACTCTAACCATGGTACTCTCAACACTAAGTCATGCATAACATAAAAAAGCTTACACAAATGGCATTGATGAGAGACTGTGCAAGTGGGACAGACTCATTCTCTCCTGCTGCAGGTAGTGAAGACCAAAAAAAGCTATGCCATTCTGGTTCTTCCAGCATATAGGGCAGAACTCTGGTTAGAAGACGGCAGCAGTTCAAAGCTGCAAATAGCTTTTATTTGTTACTATATACATTAAAAACATTAAGCATCATAAAATATTCCATCACATATTAGCAAACAGAATTATAATTATTAACATTACAATCATTTTCTTAATTTAAAACATTTCAATTATTACTATCTTATCATTTCAATATTTAAAGTTGAAGGAAGTTTAATATCAATAACATGGTTTTTTAATTAGATTTAAATGCGATAATATTTTTTCTTGGAAAAGTTAATATTAAATATAATGAAAAATATGTGAAAACCAAACAAATAAATCTAAACCTTGCAAAGTATCTTAAGGGTTTTTGTATCTTAAATTAAAATTTTACAAAGACTTACCAGTCTGTTGTTCTCTTTGTGTTCTACAGCTATTATCTACAGTTTTTACCATTTTTTCGACGGCCTTGTACACTAGAGTAGCCAGATTATTAGGCGATTCCTCTCGCAAAGCACGAATTTCGGCGCCGGGCACCAATGTGTACACATCCTGCACGTTTGTTATACACTCTGACCAGAACTGATCCCAAAAGTTATCATCGGTCGCGTCAATGGGCTAGAAACAAATAATCATCAACAATAATTGGTTTTGAATCGTTTTCTATAAAAGCGAAAAAAAATTATATTTAATATCATACCTGTGTTTTTGACGTAAGCTGAACAACAGCTTTTCTAAAATTTAATTTTGTATCGGCATTACCCATCTCATATATTAATTAATTTTTTAAAAACGATAAATTCATTTCCAACATACGTACACACAAAACAAATTGAATTGAAATTGACAACTTCATTGACAACCTCATAGCAGTAGACAAAAAGAAGTTGAAGTGATGATGTAAAACATTTAATATGCAATTAATATTAACACTGATTATGATTTATTTTTATTATTAGTTTTAAGAAATTTTTCCTTTGTATGTCGTTGTTATGGTTTAACAAACCATGATTACAGGTGACATAACATATTGTGGCTCCTAGTTAATAATACTGTAATAATTGTGATTTCTCTGAGAATAATAATCTAAAGTTAATATTATTAGAAATAATATTTGACTATGCATATTATAATAATAATAAAGATATTTCCTGAAACACATCTATTGTAAAAGTGATATCGTAACTGGCAATAAACAAACAGCAAGATCGATTGTTGTCTGTGATATTTCTCCAGTACCCCGCTGTCGATTGTCTAATTCTGCATTTTCTTTTGTCTATGAAAATATTTAAGCGAAATGGCTGCTGCGAATCTTGTTCGTAGTGCGTTTGGTGTATTATTACGGCAATCTATATCCTGCAGAACCTCGGCCGTATGCCAGTTATCATCCATAGCTGCGGTGCAAAAGTATCGTACCGTAAGAGCCACAACCAAGTTTAACTGCCAACTACAAAATAAGGTAAGGATCTCCATCAATCGATATATTGAATTTCATGAGTTTGGTTCTGTTTTGCTTATTAATTACTTTACTATTTGTTTCACTCAAATATTTTCTGCGATGCCTAAAGGTCACAGTTATGTTTTTATTTTAGCGACGATCCATATAACCTCAATTTTGTTATTGCATAACAAATGTGTATATAATTGGTGCAATTGTTTAGGTGTGTGCACGGCACGACTCTACCGGTGTGCAGAGTAGGCTTTCGCAACGGGAAATAGAAGATCGAGTGATGAAAGTGTGCAAGGCTTACGACAAACTCTCTAATAGAAAGGTACCGAGTAATTATTTTCAAATTTGTTTCAGACGATCGGCGTCCGCAGCTACAGCATGGGGCCGCCGCTCACTCTTTGTATTATTCAAAACAGAGTACTGCTTGTTCTCCAACTTTATGATAAAATTAACCCAGAAAAGGTAGCTTATTACTACCTTAGTACAGTTGTCTTGTTGCCAAAAATTGAATATTTAAATTGCATGTAGATAGTAAGATATTCTTGTTTGATTATCTTAAATACTTTAAATTAAATTTTGATACAAAGCCAATTACAATAGGTTTATTTCACATTTGCAAACATTTTTTTAGGGAGTTTCCAACAAATTGTGAAATAATATATCATTTATCTTCAAGTGGCAAACAGATATAAACCTTTCATTACTAGTATAAGCTTCGATGTGTTTCATAAAAAAAACATTCATTAGTTAACTCATATAATGTTTTACTTTCAGTTAACTCTAGATTCCCATTTCATGAATGATTTGGGATTAGACTCCCTAGATCATGTTGAGGTCATTATGGCAATGGAAGATGAATTTGGTTTTGAAATACCAGACGCTGATGCGGAGAGGCTAGTGAAGCCGAGGGACATCATGCAGTATGTAGCAGACAAAGAAGACATTTATGATTAGTTAAACAATTAATGTATAACAAATTACACCAGTCTTAGACCAAACATGGAAAAGATCTTATCATAGGAAATCTTGAACATTTTTTTTTTCTTGCATCTGGTCTAAGGTAAATTGTGATTGAATTTAGTGTCTCGTTTTGTTTTACATGTTATTCAATGGAATGGAAAATGTGGGATAGACCCCTGAACATCTAACAGTGATGATGTAAAAAGTGTAAATTCTGTTATTCATTATATGTTTGTTAGAATAGATCAATTGTTTTTCATTTGATCTTGTACAACCCAAAAACCTATGCTTATAATAAACATGTACTTTGGTGAAGCAATTTTTTTTTTAATTTTTAAAATAAAAAAATTGTATAATTAAAATGAAATGTGGTGCAGGGTGGTCATTCACCTGATGGTAAATGAGACACCTGCTCATAACAATGTAGCGCTAGTTAGAATAATATACACTGCACCACATTGCTCTCGTAGCTTGAGACATGAGACACCCATTCTCATCCCAGTAATTACACTAGCTACAGCGCTATTAAAACTGGAACACAATAATGTTTGCACACCACTGTTTGGCGGCAGAAATAGGAGCTGCAGTGGTACCTGCCTAGACGGACTCCAGGCACAGACCTACCAATAGTATGTATATAGTTAGTAAGTACTATTTTGAATGTCAGTAAAAGCACAAAAATGTTCTGACGACAGTATACAGTGGTTTTCATCATCAGCCGAGAGACGTCTACAGCTGGATATAGGCCTCCCTCAAAGATTTCCACTACGCTCGATCCTGCGCTGCCCGATTCCGTATAGTGGTATTCAGGCATTCTTGGATGGGGGCTATAAAGCATGTTAGCTACGACGTCGGTGGCGGTAGACTAAAGTTAGATATTTTTTTCTACTTTCCGCGAATGTTGCAGATTTTCTTAATGAATCATGTAAAGATTTAATGCGAATTTTTTTTTCATATATTTCCGATGAGTTGAATTTTATTAAAAGTATTGAAATTCAAAATAATTTTAAATAAAGTAACATCAGATGATCCAACTCCAAGTCTGGGCAGATTAGCTAGTCTATGTACAAGGTGAAAGGTAATAGATCTCAAAGATCTGTAGGGGCTAAAGTATAGCTCGTATCCTATCTGTCTATGTGTGGAATACACCATACAGACAAAATGCTTCAGGAGTTTTAAAATGCAACTAGTTCCGCGGGCGGACGTACGTTAGCGTTGTCTTCTTAGTTCTGAATAGTTTTTCTTTTCCGTACCAAATAAATTTAATTTCAATGGCGGATTGCGGTAATGAAGAACACGCTGACATTTTGTGTTGTTATGGAAATTCTTTACAAGCACGAAGAGAATTTCAGCTACGTTTTCCAAATTGTCACCTACCAAGTCATATAGTGTTTGATGCAGCGTATCAACGCGTCAGGGAAACTGGCAGCGTTCAGCAGAGGCGACGTGACGCAGGTAGACCACGCATCTACGACACTGAAGAGGAAGAAGGAATCAGACCATTTTGTTATAGACCCGACTACGTCAACCAGGGTTGTTGCAAGATTGCTGGGTTTAACATAACGGAAAGTGTGGCTTACTGTGCATACTGCAACGCTTTAGCCCTACCATTATACACCGGTCCAGGCCCTAGAGGAAGGAGACCCTGCAAGGAGGGTAGACTTCTGCCGCTTTATGCTGCATGCAGACTTAGAAAATAATAATTTTCTCACCAAAATATTGTGGACTGATGAATCGAAGTTTGACAGAGACGGCATAACAAATTTTCATAACAGTCATTATTGGGCTCTGCGGGGTGAACATCCCCACGTGATTAGAGAAGGAGCTCATCGGCGAAGATTCTCCGTAAACGTATGGATGGGCAGAATTCATACTTACTGGATAGGCTCAGTCTTTTTGTCCAACAATTTAAATGGGAGACATACGAAGATTTTCTTCGAAATAATTTTTTTAAATATCTGGAGGATATACCATTGGAAACCAGAAAGGAAATGGTGTTCCAGCATGACGGTTATGCGCCCATTTTCGTCTCGGTGTGAGGCAGTGGTTAGACACTACTTTCCCTCAATGGTGGATTGGCCGAGGCGAACCAACACCGTGGCCCCCAAGGTGTCCTAATTTAACACCTTGCGATTATTACTTATGGGGTCACAAAATCTTTAGTGTACACAACACCAATTAACTCGTTAGAAGATTTAAGGTCGCGCGTCATCATCGCTGCTGACAAAATAAGAGACCAGCTCACGGGGCGAGTCACTCGATCTGACTTAAGAAAAAAGCTTCGTGCTTCTATCAGGAACCGTGGCCGTCAGTTTGAGCAAAATTCCAATTAATTGTTACTTTAAACTTTTACCCCGAACTCAATATCTAAAACGACAACAATAATCTCGCACGCGTCACAACAACAACAAAAGGGTCAAACTAAGGGCCGGCGCGGCGTCTACTTTTGCGAGCCTCTAGTTTGATATTTCACGGTACTTGCTTTTGTTACTAATATTTTTTTTCCTAAATTTTAGAAACTTTATGTACTTTCTATACCTTGTCGGACAGGTATTGAAGTCAGGTACTTATTGATGTGCTTTATACGTATTATTTTATAAATAAATTATTATTTTAAGATTAAATAAAAATGTAAGAATGACGCCTTATTTTTTTTACTGCCACAACTTTCAAAGAACCTAATTTAAAAGTTTTAGCCTCTATGTGATGATTATTAATTTAATTTAATAAAACAATGATTAAACAACAATTATTACATTAAAATTTGTGTAGAAATAAGTAAGAAATAAAAGCATCTAATTTTTTCCAAGAAAATCCGGAATTTTTGGTAAATATTTAAAAAATGAATAACTCCAGAAGCATTGTTTCTGTATGAGGTATTCCATACATAGATATATAAGACACGAGCTATACTTTAGCCCCTACAGATCTTTTAAATCTATTACCTTTCACCCTGTATATATATGCCCGACGCTCCCCTCTTTATTAATACCCCGCAACAATTTTCGGGGAAAGAATTTTATTAAATCTACTCCTAGCTGACCTCCTCTAAACAGCTGAAGCAATGTCTCTACCAAATTTTGGGTGTTTACGCGCGTTTCGAAGAACTCGTGACGAGTCAATGAATTTCTGGATATATGTAAAGATATCCAACAGAAATCTGTATCGTCTCTTACAAATTTTACCACACGCCAGTAAAGTTTACCGCATGCATTTTTTATAAATATCTGTTAAGAAAGAAAAAAATGTGTTATGTACACACCAGCAAGTGTATAAAGTAAAAACAAAAAAATCTTATTTAAGAGAACAAAGAATTTTTTTGGTGTTATTTTGACGTGATAAAGTAGGGAGTGGATCAACAAAGTCTTTATAGTTAAGAATATTGTTTTAATTCTTTACAAGTTTTACCGATGTCGAAACTGAAGATCTAACGACTTCATCCCGGCGCGAGGGGACTCCCCGTTCGCCGCGGAATGCCGCAAACATCAAATATTTACACTTCCACAGATTCTCAAAATTTCGCACACATTCAAAGTGACGTCAGATTTTTTTTACACGGATTTATTTACAATAGTCATGACTTTTCGCAAGGCTCAATGAAGATTTACATAAAATTTATGAATACTGCGTCTCGCACATCCCGCTGCGAAGCGTGGTCAGTTCGTAAGTAGTACTAATTGATAAAAAAAATAAAATAATAATTTACAAAATAAATTATCGTATGGGGTAAATAAATACAGTGTTACGTTTAAACATCAATATTTGAGTAGGGTTGAGAAACATTTCTACAATTGTACCTAGTGAACGGAAGCTCCGCTCCGACCGCGACCGCGTCCGTGTCCGCGCCCCGGGCTCCGGGGTGAGTATAAATAAATAACTTTACACAACGACAAACGCCGCATCGCGCGATTGAGGGAACAACAATAGTAAACAACGAGCTTGTAACAAAAATATTGATCAATTAAATTGAGACGGGAGCTCCGGCGGCGAGCGGTGTCCGCTACCTGTAGCGGGTGCCGCGCGAGCGCCCCGCGGAGCGGAGCCGCCGCGCGCTGTTCGGCTCCATGCGGGACACCCTCACTATCGGCTGTAGCCAGTCTCCGATCGCCAACGGCGGCCGCTTCTTTTTACTACACTTATCCTTATCTTCAGTCTCCGAAGCTGACGAGCGGGAACTCCTTTTGCACTCCTTCTCTTCAGCCTTCAGAGTCTTTTGTTTTACTTTATCTTCTAGCACAACCTTTAAGTCCATTTTAACTGAACTCATGTCAGATTCTAATTTGTCATCTTGATGTGAGATATGGAAACCGGTGTTTCCACATCGCAGCAGTTCACTCAACTCTTGTACAGTTTTTGTAGCAAGGTCCTTTTCTTTAGAATCCTCATCAGATTTATCTTTGTTTTTTATTACTTTATCATCTTTTTCAGTCTCTGAAACATTATGATGTTCTTCAGTGACTGTATCCTGAGTACTTTCATCATCTGGCATTTCTATAGATGACTGACCAAGGCTTTCTGCCTTTTCAGTTTCCATACTGTTGTTTCTTAACTCTTTCTTTACTTGTTTCCTCTTGTTCGGCCACCCCGTTTTGTTCTTTTTCTTGAACTTACCCTTTTTGTTTCGCAACTGATTGCTATTTAGTTTAATTTCATTTCTAATGATATCACAATTCTCACACTCTGAGACCAAGCTTGATACATCTGGAATGTTTGTTGATGTGGTTACATTGGTGCCCACCTCCATAAATTCATCGGATACGTCATACTCAGCGGCGTCGTTGAAAACTTCCGATAGGAATTGTTGCATCCTTTCAGAGGCTTCTTGAGTTTCGGTAACTATGGGCTCCAACTTTGTGTTGCTGTGTGTGTCACTGGCTGTTGTCTCCTCTGAAGCAGTTGACTTAGCATCTTCGGCGTGTTTCCGTCTATGCAGCAGTCCCGCCGACCCAAGTATCGCCAATGTAGACGCGTGTTCTCTTGGTGACTTTCTAGGATGTTCTAGCGCCATTAAGGCCACTGTGCGTTTCTTTATCTTCTGCTTCTTCATGCCGCGCGTGCCGTACGATCGCGAAGGCCCCGCTTTCTCTTCTCGTTTCACATAATCGCTGAGCGCGCAGCAGTTTGGCTTTAATGGCGGTAACTGACCAATTTCATATGGTAACTTCGGCGAGTTTGAGTATAAAGCTGCAATAGAAGAGATAAGTTAGAAATGTGGAATTAATCATTCCCATCCGTAGGACACTAAAAAACATTTTATGCATACCAAAATATCGAGGCACATTCTTTATCAAGACTTTATCCTGGTCTTGACGCTTGAAGGTTTCGAACCACGGCTCGCTATGAGGCACCGTTTCGAATGCGAATTCTAATTTTTCCACAGCTGGAGTGTACTTTAGTCTGCCGTCTTCCCATTTCATGCATTTTTCAGTTGGCTCCTCTCTTAGTGGGCTGATTTCAGCTTCAGGTTGTTCGGGACACGGAGCGGTAGATGGCGGGATTTCAGGCTCAGGAGGTTTTGGTGGTGGAGCTACAACATGAGTTTTATATTGAAGCCTCCGTCCCCTTTTCACAGTTACCGGTGCACGTTTTTTTCGTTTCCTGTGATCCTCGGGCCAACTGTCTTCTTCTGAAGACTCCTCTTTGAGAGCAAGGGGCCTGGCTAATCTCTGTCGATCTGATACAGGCGCCGGTTGAGGCAGGCTTTTCCTTTTTGGCCTAGTCACTTCTTTGTTATCGTTGCGGCCGCTGTCGTCGTGATCGGAAGACGACGAGGAACTTGTCGAACTAGCTCTTTTCGGAAACATGAACTGCTCTGCTTCGTCACTTAGTACTGATAACTCCGAACGTCTAATTTTTTTAAACTTAACGACTAGAGGTTTTGTGCCATTGCAAGTCGGCGAATCTTTCCTTTTCGCAGCGAATCCACCACTCGACCGCAGCTTTGTACTAACCCCGACGACTTTGTAATACTGGCGGTACTCTGACAACTGAGACTCGCTGGATCTTTTACTACAACGTGTGTTGTGTTTCCTCTCATCTAGTCCGCCGTTGCGTTTCGGACTTTGGTTACCGTTGACTGTCGATTCGTGGGACTGTGAGCGCTTCGAGTATTTGTTTTTAGTTTCTGCGTCGCCATTGCACAGTTTCCTCAGGGATCTGCGCTCGCCGTTGACGGGTGTCGCCTTGTCGAGGAATGTGGAAACATCCGCTCCAGAACTGATCAAAGAATCGAGAGCCATAAAGTTTGTATGGTCCCTGACGAAGGCTAGGTGGTGAGGTGACCTACGGTGTAAGGCTGCATCCATATAGTCAGTATTACACATTTCACAGTAACCACCCTTAGTTTCTTTCTCCTCTCTTTCCTTTATTCTAGGCCTACTTTTTCTTGTCATTCTAAAAAAAAAATCAATTTTTAATTAGACCATTCCTTAAACAAAGCAAACATTATTTCTTAAAAGTGCCACTTACTTTTGACCTGCAGTATTATTCTTAAATGTATTAGTGAGATTTTCTAATGATTCTTTTTTCTCCTTTTTCTCTTTCGGCGGATCAGGCTCTAAAGATATTTGAGGCCATTCGTCAAACTCCTTATACACTGGTCTGCACAGCCTGGAATGTAACAAAGTACACATGAGTATTTTTGGTGATGAATAGTTTATTTTGCACAAACCAAATGATAGTTCATACTTGTCCAAAAATTCAATCTTGATAAAATGTTTACTGAAGAGTCTGACATGCGATTTACGCGGTGCCTTGAAGAATGTGTCATATAGCTTATCCAATAGACTTATAGCCTGAAAGTTCAATAAATACTCTGTAAAAATATATAAATAATATGTAAAAGAAAAGAAGAGGTTAGTATAAGGCATATATATCTAATGAACATTAAAATTTATTAAAACACAAACATGCAAACTAAAAAGCTGTTTATCTACATTAATAAAAATTAAGATACAATCTAAATAGTTATCTAAAACAATTATGTGTTATAAACGACATGAAATATAAAAAGTATTTTAGTGAAGCTATTAATGTTATAAAAATGTACTATTAACTACAAATCCCACATTGTACTTTCTGTGATCCAGATTTTAAGGTAGTAGATTCAAACTTGCTATTGCAGATTATCAAGCTGTACTAGAAGCTACTACACTTTCTATTATGATATTCATCATTTATATCAATAGAATGTTTGTTTAAAGGTTTTTTTAAATAACATTATTTATCAACATTTAAATGTTGTATATGATACCAGGAAATCATTTTGTGCATAGTAAATATTACAATTGGAAATATAATGCACATTTTAAAAACACATTAAAAAAAATCTTTATACTTGATAATTATTTAGTTTTTGCTTTGAACTGTATAACATTTACAATTTACTGTAATCTATATTATGTATGAAGTAATTAATTTAGAAAGAATTATAGTCAACCACTGAAAGCATTATTTCCTTAATGCAGAGCAATCTACACCTGTCTATAATAAAGTCACCCTAACCGATGTGCATACTTACATAGTATCATATGGAACTAGTGAAGTAAGTTGGTACATATTGTTACTACAGTAACTTTGCAGCAGAATCAGAGTCTATGATTATATCTATGTGCACCAAGTGTGCAAACATTTTCAGGTAGAAGTGAATAACCCACACTAATAACAAAAAGGCAGAGAGAGTGAAGTTGTTCATTAAATAGAGGTGATCATCGCATGTACCTTGTGTACGGTGAGATGTACGTAGGCTTGCGGTTGGGGCGGCGCTGGCTGGGGCTCCGGGCGCAGCCGCTCCAGCATGGCATCGGCGCGCGCGCGCCCCTCACGCCGCGCGCATCTCGCCGCGCCCCGCCCGCTGCCGCCGGCCCCGCTCGCGCTCAGCGCCGCGCGCGATCCCACCACGTGCGTCACGCGCGGTGTGAGGAATACCTCTTCGCGCTGAAACAGTTAGCACTGACTTTTGGTACTATTTGCGCTAGTTATCCTCTCCAATTATATATTAATTTTACCCGTAATATAACAAATAATATATCAATAAACAGTATAAAACATTATGCCACCTTAAAACTTAAGATCTGCATGTTAATTAAATTATTTTATTGGTATTTTTTTTTTGTTAAAAAAAGGCAATTTAAACATATATATGTTGGAGACAAAATAATTTTAACAAGATTATAACAATGATTTTTTTTTTAAAAAAATTCAAGTTTTATAGCAACTACCTGGTCAAAGAAAGTTTTAAAAAATTTTACTATGTAAACAAAGTTTATTTATGGAAAGTTTAGTCAGTACCAATGATATAATTCAATATCTTATTCAAAGTGCTACTAGTGTTGTCAGCAATAAAAATAAACTGAACAATTAAATGGAAATAAAATAATAAGCGTAAGGCAACTCCAATAAGATCTGTCATTAAATATTGTCAATATATACACAATGTGAAAGTCAGCAAAACACAAACATGTTGACCTAAAACGTGAAATGCATGTTGCAACTGCAGCGATTTTGTTGCAAACATTGACGACACTGAGTCGGGACATTTAAAACAACGAGCCCGCAAAACACCGGGTCTCTACTAGGAAATTATTTATTCCGAAGCGTGTGCTAGCGCCCGCGGACTTGTGAGCGCCGCGCACTCGCCGAGATTTCCTTGAAACACGGCAGGCGATACAGACGCCGGTGGCCGAGGCATCGCGCTCAAAAAGCGCCAACCGTCCCGCGCAAAAAAATAACACATCCACTTCCACACACAAAATTAACCCGTAAAGGTACCGAGTTAAGAAACACAACTCCTTGACAGCCACAAAGTCATATCAACTGTCAAAAATTAAGCATACACACGCGTAGGCTAAAGAAAACTACATTTGAAATGACTTTTAAATGTATGTAGTGCAATGCAGCGTCGACGAGCGCGGCACGCGGCCTCGGCCCGCTGCATTTTGCGTTGCGGCGGCGGCTCCAACGCGACCATACAAAAGATGACCTAAAACCCAACGCAGTCTACGCGCCCAACTAGACACCCAGCGAGCACACTTCCAAACTGTTTTCTAAACAAACCTGACACGACCATTACATCAATATTCACATGTGGGCAACGTATGCCATATATACTTACACAAAAGCCGTTCGCGAGGCCCCCGCGCGCCGCTTATCACAAAAATAAGTAACTATATACTAGTCACAGAGACGGGCACTTCGTCACTGATGAATTTACGGTGTATAGTTGTTTACAACATACGAGTCTGTATTACAGAAAGTGTTCTGAACTCGAAAATATTTTAACATACGATTATGATACTTTCCTAAGTGTTTTATCTACATTTGCTAAATAAATTCGTGAAAGCAACAACAAACACAAATCTGTCACACAAGATGGAGATATTTGCTTAGTTCTCATTTCGTCCACCGGCGGCGCCAGCAGTGTTACATAAAGAGGGGAAAATTTTCATTGGATGCCCGGTAAGAAACGTTCCGTTTCGGGAATACATTTTATTTATTGTTTAAATTATTTAATACTTAATTTAAAAAAATAAACACCCCTGAGCATAGTACCCATTTGCTTATCGTTTTTAATAAGACTTTAATTTAGATTATCTAACACTATGCAAATGTACACAAAAAAAAGAAAAAAATAAATATTATATAAACACACACAGCACTTGCGGATAGGAACGTTAATTATATGACTAAATAAATGACTATCCAACACAAGGTAACCGCCAAGAATTCAAGGGATTGTTAAATCATACGTATTATTTTGCGTATAACCAACAAATTAATTGCAACGTATCCCGTATTTTTTTGTAGAATTTTAAATAATTCTTTGCAGTGTTATGATCAAAATTGCTTACCAATCCCATGTCTTGTAACCTTTTTGATATGGATCTAGAGAGCTCAGGTTCTTGAATGTCCAAATAGAAACAAAAACTTTTCCGCACTGTAACATACATAAACGTTTAAATACATGTAGATAGCAAATGGGTGTTTATTTTTAAATATGGCGCACCTTTATTATATTTGTCTTGAAGGTTTAAAGTCGACACCATGGTTAAATGAAAATATTATTACAACTAAAATGTCACTAACGGCTGAAAAATAATATTCCTATCGTACATAGTTTGTAAAACATTTCACTTGATTAATATTATTTGAGAAATTATGTAATAATTGAGAATGAAATTTTTTAAAATGAACATTCTTGCGCTTTATAAATATACGTTTTATCCCTCGTACACTAATGTCACTGACAGCTGAGATCTATAGACTAATCCAAAACACGTCAATGATCTATGGTAAAAATCAATGTGTCGATCGATAATGTTCTTTTTCATTGAATATAGTCTATGTTCATAAGACAAACAAGATTTCTAAAAATATTGAAATATTTTCTAATTCACGGTGTGTCATAATATGCTATTAAAATGCGCTAAATACTTATTATGTAATAATTGATATAATTATTGATGTATTCGTATATACAGTATACTTCATACATATACTTAGGGGAAATATGTTTGTGTTATCAAAAACAAGTAATAAAATATAAATTTTCATATACAGACAGAAATATATTTATACACTAATTCTTCTATCGAGAGGAATAACCTGAAGTTTCTAAACACATAGTTTTACACTAATGCTATTTGAAAAGTATAATTTTTACTTTAAAATCTAAAAAAATGTATTCACTTCTTTATTTATTATATAATAAATATGGCATATGCTTAATACATTGATAGGATGTTCAAGAAAATAACTGCAACAAAAGAAACTGCAAGTTTGAAGGGTACTGGTACAAGAATCTATGTTTTGGTGGATGCTGACATGGATTGAATGATCCACTCCATTCATTTCGTTAATCCTTGGAAGCCCGCGGACGGCCTGTAGGCATCGGATACGCTGGTACATGGCGGGTATGTACGTACTCTATCGATTACTCATGTTCGCTATGTACTAGTATGTACAGCGGTGGACGTCACTCGCGTACCTAGGTAGGCAGCGCCCGACCCGTTTATTTTGTAACAGCTCCGATTTAGGTCACCTGAATGCAATTTCAATTCACAAAATTCACTGAACTTTGTTATTTCTATTTAAATAAAACAACAGCTTCTCTTTATTTAAATTGTTATATTTTTGCTGCCGATTTATTTAAATGGTATAACTAAGTGCATGTAAGTGGACAGGGTCTGACCGATTGGTGTGGAGATGTTTGGGAGAGGCCTATGTCCAGCTGTGGGCGACAATCGGTTGATCATGATGATGACGATAGAATAACCCCAACGCTATCTATTACTTTTACAAACGAGAAATATATTAATTTTATGTAAATTCTTAAATACACTCTTTATTTCTGCTGTCTCATTAAAAGATGGCGCTTTAAACTAAAACAAGTAGACATCTTCGTCGCTCCCTTATTGCTGAGAATCGTGACCACACATATAGTATCCATTGAGTGCGGTTATATTCAGAGAGGACCGCACGGTGCACACTGTTACTCATCGCCAACGTAATAATTTCCATCGACGTGGTAACAGCTCTTCCTTGAGCACATAAATAATAGAGACATAAATGTTAAGAAAATTAGATTGTATTATGTAATGTTTTATTTACAATAATGACTATGTTGGTTTTATTATGATTTACTTTGGATTAGAAAAAAATGTAAATAACGATAAACTGTAGGGATTATTTTATCGATAAACATAAACAGAAGAAAGACGACATGGTGAAAAATCATGAAGACAAGAGTCATGGGTGGAATTAGTCACGACCCTCGGACACGATTTAAGGAGGAAACATAAAAAGACCTCCTAATGCTTTTCACACAAAGAGAGTCAAGTCATTTATAAGTCACACTGGCTAAGTGCAGGTTGGCAGATATCACATTTACACGACATCTGTTATTTTTGGAACATGTCAGATTTTTCACTATGATTACCTTCACAAAAAGCATAAGCCTAGCGGAGATTGAACCCGCGCCTTTACTAGACGTATGAACATCTTACAAAATTATGTGACGTTGTGTCAGATTGTTTTGTTATTATAACTTCTATATATGTATCAGTTTTGTTACTATAAATTAAAAATTTTATTGTTGCCGTATTGATTGATTGTTGATTGATTGTTTAACTCTTTATTGCTCTCATTAAAGAAGGTATAAACAATTATTGAAAGCTAAACTTATAACTAAATGTGAGTATGGGCGGCTTTATCGCTATGAGGCATTTCTCCCAGACAACCCTGTAGACCATGTGAGGTAAAATAAATAGATAACGGGGTGACAAGAAAAGTAAGCAATATATACCAACATAAAATCTTATATATTATACATACATTATATATAAATATCAACATATACATATTTGTTGTTAGAGTTGTTACTTTGTTGTTGAGATACGATGTATTTATTTTATTCTATTCTTAAATAATTTCAGTTTGTAATAATTTTATAAATTAATATAACTTTGTTGTCAATCAATCGTAAAGCTTTCACCTATTATTAGGCATTCTGCCTAAGGTGAGTTGAATTATTCTGGAGAATTTAACCCCTTGATTGAAGAGTTGCATTGTTGTTGTAAACGATTTAGCGCACGACGTAAATCTAAACTGAATAGTTGAAAGATCATACACAAACAGTTACCATTGCTATTGGAGGAGGTTAATGTTGTCGAGAACCGTTTGAGTGGGTGTTCCGGTTTGAAAGGTGCTGTAGCTAGTAAAATTACTAAGGTAGCGAGAATTAACATCTTATCTCTCAACGTGACCATCGCAATATGCGGCATACCATTCTAACTAGTGCCAATGTTATGGGTAGGCGTACCTCTTACCACCAGGTGCATGTTTTATCTCCTTTTCACAAATTAAATTCATGTTTGAAAATATAATGAAAAACTTCAATAGCGGCATAACATAATATTTTGTTTCCCAAATATTACGTAAAATTGTGAAATATACCCAAAAGGTTTACAGTTTGACTGGGTGGGATGGGTGGTGCTACCTCCGTTCGGCATCTCCCGGCGAACTCGCCCCAACCCCTCGTGACCAATAGCAATATATTGATTTCAATCATCGCTGCATCACGTTGAAAGCATTCCCTTTTACATTGACTAAAATAGTTTTATCAATGTACGTAGTACGAAATACATAATATCTAAATAACATTAAGATTTTTACTTAATTTAAATAAAATTTATACTACCCTGGCACAAGATTTTTTTAATATCGACTTTCAACACTTTCGGATGTCTCTGTATTAATTTTTTTTATTCTATTCGAGATGAGACGAGACGAGCAGGACGTTCACCTGATGGTAAATGACACGCCCGCCCATAACAACATAACACTAATTACGATTATCATCCTGCATCACATTGCACTCGTCGCTTTGAGACATAAGGTGTTGTCTCGTTACCCCAATAATTTCACTAGCTACAGCGCCCTACAAACCGGAACACAGTAATGTTCGGACACAAAGTAAGGTCGGCAACGCAGCAGCGATCCCTCTTGTGTTGCGACTGTCCATGGACGTCAGTGATCACTTTCCACCAGGTGAACTGTTCGCTCGTTTACTCACCCTTCCTATAAAAAAAAACTACTGTTTGTAGGCTGCAATAGGCGCTGCGGTGGTACCTACCTAAATGGTCTCCGGCGACAGAGCCTGCCACCAGTAAACTTTCATGCCATTTTCCTGACTGTCAACGATATTTAAAGAACATGTAAATTTTAACACGAAATAAATATTAGCGCTTTTCACTTAGGGATCTCGGGGATCTCGCCATCAGATGACGTAGCGGTATAATAATTTTTATAAATCGTTTTTTTTTTAATTAAGCGACGAGACGAGTGGGACGTTCACCTGATGGTATGTGATACGCTGGCCCATAACAATGTTGCGCTAGTTAAGATGATATATTGCACCATATTGCGATCGTCGCCTGAAACGTAAAATGTTGAGTATTCTTACCCCAGTAATTACACTAGCTACACCGCCCGTCCATCCGGAACACAGTAATATTTACACACAAATGTTCGTTAGCTACAATAAGCGCTGCGGCGGTACCTACCTAGACAGTCTCCAGCATAGAGACCTAACACTAGTTAAAATACTAAACTAAATACCACAACATAAAACTTTCACAAGGACTGATAAAATTCACATTAAATAAATTTTATCTCTACATTCTTTTAATATTTTTTAAGCATTGAATACTTTCATCGTTTTTTTGGCTGATGTCTGTAGCTGGCTGGGTTCGGTAGAGGTAAGTACCACGGCAGCTCCTATTTCTGTCGCCAAACACTGTTATGCAAACATTACTGTGTCCCGACTTGAAGAGCGCTGTAGTTAATGAAATTGGAGCGACGAGACTTAACATATTAAGGCGATGAACATTACGTGCTGCACTGTATATACATTCCACCGGGTCTCATCATTCGTTTCGAAAAGAAAACGATACTTTTAAAATAATAAAAAAAAAAATAAAGGCATGTAATGTTATAAATGTTTTTTATTACAAAATTTCTACAGGATCATATTTATTTAAAAGTTTTAAGGTATTTCTTATTTATTTATTCGAAGTAATACATTACATTTTTATTAATGCTATTTTCAGAAAAATCGACATGTTTCAATGTATTTCAATTAAGCTAAACAAAGGCAGGAATTGCTTTTTATAATTCGCTCGACAAACTGCACGGGCATTGACCCCGCGCCGACCGCTGCACAACGTGAAGTATATATACTCTGACTGAATTGAATGTGTAGACGTACATATTTATAAATTTATTTATGAGGAAACATGTAATGTGTATTTATATATATTTATTTATTTATTTGAATATTTAGTGTTTGGTTTAAAATATAGCTACTTGTATCATTAAGATTCTATAATGTTAAGAATCGTGAAATTATAAAATGACATATGTGATGATAAACATTAAAAAGGAAAAAAGGGGAAAAAGTCTTTTCGCATTACAGTATGTATGAACTTGTAATAAAATCTCTTTGGCTATAATATTTGTATCTGGCTGGTTTTGGTATCATTGAAAGTTTATATTTTAAACAACATAATTCCAAATTCAAATTAGGAAATTGTGTGATTTTCATGTTTTTCGTACTGTCAAGATGAGTGAATCCAATGAAGAAATTCGATACATTTTAAAATTTTACTGCAAAAAAGGTAAAAATGCAATACACGCCGCGGAAAAAATTTGCGTTGTTTATTGAGCTAATGCAGTGTCTGTGAGAGTAACACAAATTTGGTTTAAGCGTTTTCAATCCGGAAATTTTGATGTGAAAGATGCACGTCGCTCTGGTCGCCTTGTTACGGATAAAATGTATGTCATTTTTGAAAAAGTGGAGCAAGATCGGCATATCAGTAGTTACGACGTAGCTGAAGAACTGGGAATTGGCCACAGAACAGTTTTGGCGCATTTGAAAATAACTGGGTACACAAAGAAGCTCGATATTTGGGTACCTCACGAGCTCACTGAAAGAAACCTAATAATGAACCGTGTACTCGTTTGTAATTCTTTATTACGACGTAATGAAACCGAACCATTTTTGAAGAAGCTGATAACTGGTGATGAAAAGTGGATCACGTACAAGTACAAGCGAAAAGGGTCGTGGTCAAAAGCCGGTCAGGCTTCACAGACTGTGGCGAAACCCGGGTTAACTCGCAACAAGGTGATGCTGTGTGTGTGGTGGGATTGGAAGGGCATTATTCATTATGAGTTGTTACCACCATGCAGGACCATTGATTCTGAACTCTACTGCGAACAACTGATGAGATTAAAGCAAGAAGTTGAGAGAAAGCGACCGGAATTAATCAACAGAAAGGGTGTGGTATTTCATCATGATAACGCTAGACTTCACACATCTTTAGCCACTCAGCAAAAATTAAGTTTGTCTGGGAGGTGTTAATGCATACGCCGTATAGTCCTGACCTTGCACCTTCAGATTTCCACTTGTTTCGGTCTCTTCAGAATTCTTTAGGCAGTGTCAGGTTAACATCACAACAGGACTGCCAAAACCACTTGTCGCGGTATTTTGACCAGAAGTCCCAAAATTTCTATAGCAATGGGATCATGTCCCTGCCTACGAGATGGAAAAAAATTCTCAAACAAAATGGTACCCACATACTTTAGTTAAATATAAATAAACTATATTAAAATATGTTTTGAATTTTCTTAAAAAATGCGAAGAAACTTTTTCCACAACCTTATATTTATTTTAGTGCACTATTTAATAATAGTCTTGAATTTTATAATCTCTGTACTTATTAGACTCCATTTTGGTATAAAAAATTCTTAATAATTGGTATTAACTTTGCGATCTTTAACAAATTTGTAACATTTTAGGAGTCTCCAATAATTTTATAAATTAAAATGTAGCTTCTCTAATTTGATTATATCTATTATAATGGTGGAAATATTTTGACGCGATATTTTCATAAATACGATATCTAGTAGAATTTCATTAGCAATTGAAAGATATTATAAACCAAAGAGGTCGTCCATTCACATTTATTTCATATTTTAAGATCTTTTTCTATAAAGTTCACGTCGAATTCAGAACCTCTTTGTAGATGGTTCAAAGAAGCAGACTCTATAAGAGTCACTGCGACACTACACGTACTTGGCATTGTTTAACAATGAACGCAGAATTTCTGGTGGTAAAAATAAAACACACAAGGCCCGTTTATACACTTATATTGAGATATATTAAATTAACAATTAAAATATTTTTATATATCGACACTTTGTAAAAACTTATGCAAGTAATTAAATAGTTTTATATTAATATATGGTCGTATGTTTGAATAGTTGAGAGGACAGCTTAGAAAAATATTTGTACGCCGAGTCACATCGCACGGAAGAGAAACGAGACATCCAGAAATTAAAATATGATTGCAAGTAAATATATATAAAAAAAAATATATCAAAAATTGAAATAGCACAATGATATAATTTATACCATGTTCAATAGTCTTAATTATAAAAAATTGTTAAGCTTAGCTTATAATCACACGTATATAATCAATAAAATATTAAATATATTCGCGATATAATTTGTACAAAGTACACTCACTATGTCCTTATATTTACGTTATTGTAAAAAAAAAAAACTATTTCAGTGTTTGCTACTTAAACTGTATTTATGTTCTGACGTTAAAACTAATATTTAATTAGTGTTAATTATATAATTTTCAACATTCATTTAATATTAATCATACATAAATCATAAATAAAAGAAAAAGGAAAAAATTTGGCTGTATGGTCTCGAATTCTTCGTCAATGCCGAAGAGAAAAAAACCGAGATTATAGGAAAAAGGACATGGTATTCGAGTTGTAGTGCCACAAATGTCTAATAATATTACACATTATTCTTATTTTAATTATCCTTGTTTCATGGGAAAATTTTCGTGATGTTAAAGTTTATGATCGTTGTAACTCGGCGCTGATCTGAGTTTGGGGGGGGGGGACTAAATGTTAGATGAAATTTTATTTCATTTTTTTTTACACATTTTTCCATATAACACGATATTATGACTTAGATGTCTAAACTCACTTATCAGTCTCAAAATCACCACCATTCCACAACTTTGCCGTCACAGATTATACACAATTTCTTTTTACGTCTTGGTCAATCCGCGAGACATGTATATTTAATTTAATATTAAGCTTGAAATAAAACGTTTGCATTTTTTTTATCTAATTACAATATACAATATTATATTAATGGGATGGAGTTTCGGTTTGCTCGCCATTTGTGTCGCCGTTGACGAGTGGCATTGGTGGCTTTATGGGCGGCGCTGGTATCACCTGCGGGACATAAATATTTTACGTATAGTCATAGTAGTAATAACTTATATAATTTTAAACCCCTACCAGGCACATCTTTTACATAATTACACTTAAAAGACAAACAATAGAGATAAATATAAATAAAGGCTTAAATTAATTTAAAAAAAAAACAATACAGCATGCATTGAATAAGTTTCCTGGTAATCTATTCAATCTGTATAAATATACTGTGTGTTAGTAGACCGCTTCCGAAAACGAAGACGGACGTTTTATTAGCATTATTTACGTTCCATCATGTTAGTACAGCTAGATGAAACAATAGTTTAATTTAGCTGTACTAACATTTACTAAAAAAAACAACAATGAAACACAAAATCAAAAACAGCTGATGCCCGGATCAATGAACGCGCGGGCGCGGCGGGAACTCGACATGTATTTGGTTTCAATTTGAACCTTATTCCATAGCGACAGGGAACATTTACATTGCGGGCCCGGGAATGTGTTGATCCGAGCATCAGCTACTTTTGATTTTGCGTTTCATTGCTAATTTTTTTTTTAGTAATGTAATGTATTTTTTATGAAACCATCGTTTTTATTTAGCTGTACTAACATGATGGAGCGTAAATAATGCTAATAAAACGTTTTAAAAATATGATTTTTTTTAAATCCGGATTGATATTGTTCCGTGCCATCATCAAAGGTGTCATTAGTAGTATCGTCTGTCTTCGTTTTCGGAAGCGGCCTCCTAACACACAGTATATGGAACTCTCATTATAGCTTCAAAATGTGTTATCACATTGTACATAAATTTCATCAGAGGTTTATTGTGCTATAGACACATACTTTATCCCAATTCCAATAAATATATAGATAACAGACGATCATAGATAGCATAGCAACGTCAACCAAAAGCAATAACAGTCCAAAAATATTTTCTGTATAATAGTACATAACCTTGTCTTAT
This sequence comes from Ornithoptera alexandrae, assembly GCA_029030555.1. Classification (NCBI taxonomy): domain Eukaryota; kingdom Metazoa; phylum Arthropoda; class Insecta; order Lepidoptera; family Papilionidae; genus Ornithoptera; species Ornithoptera alexandrae. Next base: position 10,417,318 of record JARDVY010000041.1, on the reverse strand, counting down.
GGCCAAGATATCGGACGCGACTAACAAATAGTCCCAAAAACATTCACACACACACTGTGTTTTTGGTGTTTATTTGGCTCGGCATAGTTTGTGCAAAGCATGTCACTGTACAAAGAGATCGTAACATTTAACTGTATTGTTTCCACCACACCATACTGCGATAGCACCAAAGCTTGCCGTCACCAAACTCTATCACCGATTACCCCCACATAGCAAAAATGAATGGAAAAACTTAACTTTAACATCTACACCCCTGATGATAATGAGTACCGAGTCTCAATAAATTTTTTTTATCTTCAATTATTAAATTGCGAAGGTTTTATAAATTTACATAACTGCTGGCAACATTTATGATGTCACATGGAGGAATATCCTAATGTTAGAGGAGTATATAACGGGACTATAAAATTGATTAAATATTCATATTTTTTCTGCTTGAAAATTGTTGTTAGTTAAATTATAGGTTTATAAAACGTTAAAAAAAACCTATCTGTCATCGTGTTTTTGTGTTTTAAATATATATATATATAAATATAATATATATAAATATAATATATATAAATATATATATATACATATATATATATATATATATATATATATATATATATATGAAAAGAATTGTAATATGAAGCACAATGTATAATAAATAAGAAAACAAATTTTGAATTCCAACATGTTCTGATTGTGAAACTAAAAAAGTTGTAATTTTCTTAGAGTTAATAAATTTGTAGTTTATTTGTTGTCCGACTCTCATAAGATGACAGAACAAAGCAATGCTGTCATGGTCTCTGATTTACAGTTCAGATACAGCAGTTGATTGGGTGTGTTTGAATAACTCAACCTCAAAGTGACAAGATGAGCAAGACGTTCACCTGATGATAAGTGATACGATTGCCCGTAACAACGTGGCGCTAGTTAAGAAGGATATACTGCACTATATTGTGTTCGCCGCCTTGAGAAATTAGATGTTGAGTCTCGATACCCCAGTAATTTCAGTAGCTGCAGCGCCCAGAAATCCGAAACACAGTAATATTCGCATACTGCTCTGTATGACGGCTGCAATAGGCGCTGCGGTGGTACCTAGACGGTCTCCTTCAACAGGGACCTACCACCAGTAAAAAACAGAAAAAAAACTATTAAGCTAATTAAAGAGTTTTGTTTGATATGTTGTCAGCAGTCATATCCATCAGTGTAAGCTAATCAATGCGTACGGTAATGTCGGCGCCATCTTCTTCTCGTTCCTGTCAGGAATATCGTATATTTTTATTAAAGTATAAATTATGAATGTTTTAATTACAAAATATGAGATTTCATGCAATAGAGTCGATAAAAGTATGAGAATAGAAGAAGAGAAGGCAAGAGGAGATGTAGAGATCTTACACATAAATATACAATACTAGCTGTTCCCCGTCCGTTTTTTAGCCGTCGTACTCCCGCAGCTCCCTTTGGGGATGGAATTTCGTAGAATTCGTTCTAACCTAACCTATACTCGACAAAAGGAGTCTTTTTCTTCTTAAAGTGCCTCTCCAACTGGTGAAGGTTGGCGATCAGCGTGGTGCAGTCCTTTCTGTCTCCGATCCGGTGGAACAATGCGGACGCCCCAGATATTCCAGTCTATTCCCCGATATTCCTCAACCATGACTTTTTCTTTCTTCCCATCTTTCAAAAGGAGTAGTCCTACCAAGTTTTAAGTGTATAGGCCTTACGGTTTCAGAGAAAAAGTGAAGAGTCTCTTACGTAGGTGAAAATCTTGATATGGAGGAATTAACAAAAATAAAATTTATGCACAATACTTTTTAACAGGCAATTTACGTCCCCACACTGTTGGCGCACAGGCCTACCCTCAATACGAGGTAGATAGGCCATAGTCACCGCGCGGGCCCAATGCGGATTGGTGACTTCACACACACCTTAGAGTAAATTCTAATTCATGTGCAGGTTTCCTCGCGATGTTTTCCTTCGCCGTGTGTATTTCGCTGTTGTTACTCAAGTTCAGTAATGTACATAACTTAAACATTAAAGTCATCGGCACATGCCGAGATTCCAACCCGCGACCTTCGGAATGAAGGCCGCACGCCCTAACCATTAGGCTAGCGAGCTACTCACGCACAATACTTGTTGTAACAAAAATGTACAATTAAAAATTAAATGTAATGGTTAAAGGATGTGTACGTTACTTTTACAATTCGTGTTCCCCACGTTTTGCGTATCAGATATCCATTGACTCATTACGTGATCTCCAAAAATATTACTCTCAAAATTTAGTGGAGATGCTTCTTTTAGAGGTCAGCTGAGAATGGATTATACAAAATTCCTTCCTTAAAGAATTGCTGAGGTGTTAATGACGGGAAGGGGCCCAGAGCGCAACGGGAATATTTCTGATAAATTTCTAATCAAATTCTACGACCTACGACTAATAATTATGACCAGCAAAAAGGGCGAGGAATAGATAGTAGTTTTATATAATTGATTTTTAGTAAACGGATAGTAGTAGGGGAGAGAGTTACGGGATAAGACAGTTTGAGAGTTTAAATATATAACGTTGTGTGCGAGTGAATGTGTATATATGTACTTTGTTACTTACAGAGGGCTTGGGGCGGTGCGTGTCGACCGCGGCAATGGGCAGCGAGATATGCTCCTCGCGGCAGCCGTACGCGACCGGAGTCAGTTTGATCACCGAGTGCAACGGTACGTGGAGGTACGGCAGGTCCTCTGATACACACATAAACAAATAGCTATTAATACTTTTTCAAATACGAGCTGAATGGTTATACATTGAATAAATAGGTCCTGACAAGGGTACATATACGCAGCACTGGCCTGCACCCGATTTGGCAGATAGTCTATAGAAGATATTTTTCAATATCCCCTGTAATATTACTAGTAATAAATCTGGACACTATTCAAGTTCCTCGAAAATTGAAGCCCTGGAATACAATACTCTCCCAAACAGTTTATTGCAACTGAGGGATTAATAGGCTATTAGAGAGAGAATGTTGTTTTTGTGGGCATTCACCAGCTGATTTATCCAGGAAGTAGGCGAGCAGACATCGCATGACAGCTTGGTGCGACACAACCAGCACGTTGCCCTGTCTCTCCAGCTCCATTATGACGGGCTCCAGCCGCGCCACCAGATCCTCGTAGCTCTCGCCGCGCGGGTAGCGGTACGCGAACTTGTTCGCATCGCGCGCGTTGAAGTCGGAAGGGTACTTCTGCTGGATTTCAGCGTACGTCATCTCCTCGCAGATGCCCTGATGATGGATGACATAATAGTCAATTATCTTTAACATTTCCCTATGCAACCCTTCCCTATCCATATGTATGCAAACTTTTATAGTTGTAGATCAAAACTTAAGAATTAACAATATGTTTCTCAGTCAGAGATATTTTCGTTATAATTGTTTCATTTGTTTTATGTAATTAAGCGAAGAAACAAGCGGCACGTTCACCTGATGGTATTACAAACTCCCCCCCACTTTATAACAACGTGGCGATACTTAAGATGGTATACACTGCACCACATTGCGCTCGTCGCCTGAGACGTAAGATGTTGTGTTTTGTTACCCCAATAATTACACTAGCTACAGCGCCTTTCAAACCGGAACACAGTAATGTTCGCACAGTACTGTTTGTCGACTGCAACAGACGCTGCAGTGATACCCACCTAGACGATCCCCGGCAACAGAGACCTACCACCAGTATTCAAATTATATGCATAATTAGATATTATCTAATGGGTTAATTGCAGACTTGCCGTTCACAGACTGCAGACCCCTGCCATAATCAAAGAAGTATGATTGGAGAATTGTTGATCATTCAAATTCGTGACAGTCAAGTTTTCACGAAGTGAATGATATGCTCAGCTATCCGAATTCTAACTTACAGCATCAATCTCATTGAGTGCCTTCCACCTTTCCTGCGGCGCGCGCACGTCGTTCGCGGTTTGGATGGCGCGCTTCATCCACGAGGTCCACACCCTCAGGCCCGGGATGCGCTGCTGCTCGATGTAGGCCGCGAGCGAGCTGGCGTACTGCCTGCCTCGCGGCGACAACTCGCTGTCGCCGCCAATCCGTCCCACTAGGTTGTGCATGCTTTCACCATGCTGGAAGGTGTTTCGAAGTTATAGTACATTAAACAGTAATAACGCTGAATGATATTATATTCATATACACTGCTTTGTACGATATGGTGGTTAGAGTATTTAGACATCACCACATACCATATTAAAGTCATTTAATACTTAAGTGGTCTATTAGACAAGCAGATAAAAATCCTATCATAATCCGTATATTAACAGGCCGTGGATCCGGGTCCGCGAGCCCAGTATCAGATAAGCTGTAAGAGTCGCTATGGCCTCAAGCACTTACAGCATCAGAATCAAAAATCCGTAAATCACCACATATGGCTCTGAATTAACAACAGGGTCCTTGGTTTTACAAGAAACAAAAGATAACCATTTGGCTATAAAGGTATTTAGACATTAACCTATATATTGTAACTCAACTTTAGGGTAACGGCATAACACTCACCCTGGTCAGGTATATCGTTCTAGGCACTATATGTATGTTCATCAGGTAGTAGACAATCCTGCTCTGTATGTGACCTTCGTGTTTATGGACGACCACCTTCTCCCCAGTATCATATATCTTCATGAAGCTGTACTCTGACTCTAGGTTCTCATCCAGCGGCTCGTACTTCTCCTTGTAATGTTCTATCCTTAGTAGGAAGTCGTTCAGAACATTGTCCATGTTCTGAATGTTTGTGTAGTCCGGACTGCTAACTTTCACCTCCTGGGAATTGGTTTATGTAGGGTAAGTACAAGTGGTGATTCGATGTAAAAAAAAGGGGTTATGCTTTCCCATAACGACGCGGCGCTGGTTAGGGTGCTTACTCTGCGCCACATTATCCCCATAGCTTTGAGATATTATGTCAAGTTATACCAGTTAAATTAAATATTACCATGATATTCTGTTCGATAATCCTCGGATCGTCGCAGATGGACTCCACGAAGAACAGCTTGAAACCCATCTTGTTGACGACAATGTCTCTGATCATGCGTCGCCGTTCCATTGTGGAGTTGGTTGCGTCGAACACCTGACGAGGATAAGTATGTAATTAAATAGCTCCCCCTTATCATAGGCTATGTTATGGGCTTCTTTTAGCCTAGTGTGCTTTATCATCAAAGACATCACCGCTTACTATCAGCTATTACGTGTCATCGTGTTCAAGCACTAGTCTATTGTAATAGCAAATTGTTATAAGTGTGGTCACCATGCGGAAATATAATATAGTGTTGCGAGCTGATTCATGCGTGGGGGCCTGATGACGGAATCTTTGATCTTTGATCAGACCAAAATGTCCAAGCAAGGAGATGCGGAGAATGTGCTATGGAATTAAACGTTATAATTACCCCATTCACTTTTACCACCGGACGACATGGCAACACGGCTAGTCACCATCATTATGTGGTATACATCCCCAATTCGCGAACAAAGAGGTTCAGCTTCTCCTCTTTGATAAAAACAGTAAAAGAGTGGAACAACTTGCCTGTGTCATTGTTCCCGTGCAAATAGGACGTACGAGTGTGTCAAAAAAAATAGTGAACAAGCTGTTACTAGGTTAGTGCGCTTTACCACCACAGACCACATCACCGTTCAACACCAAGTATGATGAATGTCAGGCATTAACCTTTTATGCATCAGTATATATAAACAAGAAACAAGTATTAGTTTCAGCGATCCTCTCAGTCGGTTTATACAAAGAGGTTGCTGCATACTCACAGCGACCTCGCCGCCCTTCACCAGCCACTCGCAGACGTCGTGGAGTGCGTCAAGCGCACACTGCTGCCGTATCGCCATCGCCTCCTTGTTGTCAGCGCGGAAGAACTCATGGCTCGTGTAAGCGGTGGTGGCGTGACGCCGGTACTCGCCCAAGTTGAACACTGCCACACACGATTGTTATAAATGAGGATCACCATCATTAGGCACCATCTTCATATTGAAGTTTGGCGATCAGATTGAGAAAACCAATTTAATCCTCAGCTATTCTTTTAATGATTATACATCGGTTTATCAGTGTATCGATGCCCGCTGAGCTTCATTATTTTTTTTTATTCAACGGATCAACTAGTCGGGCAAGACGTCCACCTGATGGTAAGTGATATGCTTGCCCATAACTGCTAGTGACGATGATACATCGCTCTACATTGGACTGGTCGCCTTGAGAGTGAGGCTACAACGCCCTTCAAACCGGAACACAGTAATGTTTGTCGGCTGCAATGGGCACTGCGGTGGTACCTAGACGTTCTCCAGCAATGTGATATCACCAAACCGAATTCGGCGTGTAAATAGATTCTCCTTATTAGTCCAAGTCCCAGCAGTGGGAATATTAAATAGGTTGATTATATATATGTGTAATACATTTTTATCGATGGTCAATAGGTTTTATAGTTCGATAGATAATCTTTTTGCGTCATACTTCTAATGAATACAGACAAAAATCTTGCGGAACGATTTACGATCGTATTGTTATTGTAATAGGATTGATTTTATTGTAACACAATATTATTATTTGTCGTGCAGCGATGGATTCAAGTGGTGGTGGTGGGGTCAAGAAGTGACGTGATAACGAACAACGTGTAGGTGCTCGCTCATTTGGCAGTGGACGGTGGCCAAACGAAAGCGGCGAATACAATCCCGCTTGCCAAATACTTGATGCATTACCGCGGAGTTATCATGTATCTCGCTAAAGATTAGGAGGTATGGAAACGAAAGCTACCAGGTGTGTAGGTGTTACAGATGTTTATAGGCTATGCTGATCATACACCGTCTCGTAAACTGGATGTTAGTTTAGAAATAGAAGTTTACACACTAATTGCTTTCAAATGACTAATTCAAAGACAAAAAAACACAGTAATTGATGTAGACAAAATTACTGACCTATTTCGGTTATTAGTGATTAAAGAATTAGCGTTCAGGCTATGCAGCATCTTTTAGTCTCAGATACCTCAATGTCGAAGACAAGTCTTCAACTCGTGCGTGTTGCCAGTGTTGATTTAGGGCACCGAGACGTGGCCATTTACAGTGGGCCTGGTGAAAAAGCTTCAAGTCGCACAGAGAGCAATGGAAAGAGCTATGCTCGAGGTTTCCCTGCGTGATCGAATAAGAAATGAGGAGATCCGCAGGAGTACTAAGATCAACGACATAGACCAAAAGATTGCTTACCCTCAAGTGGCAATAGCTAGGACACATCGCTCGAAGGACTGACAGCCGATGGGGCATTAAGGAAGCAACTGGATGCCAGCAGAGCAGGATCGATCGATGTAGAAATCTTTAAGGAAGGTCTATGTCCACTAGTGGACGTCTGTCGGCTAATAATGACTAATTCATATAATAATTGAGACATGATTTTTTTTCTTCTTATTATTCTCATCATGTAAGCCAACAACTATTATGCATATTACCATATCGCTTTTTGATATTGTCGTATAAGGACATATCACTCGTATTCATTTAAAAATAAGTGACGAGAATAATAGGAGTTAATAGTTATTAATAATTTAATAATAATTTATAGTCCTTGGATACGTATTTCAATTGAACGAGGAGCACAATTGATAGCATTAAATAGATTTTTTTGGTATGTAGTGAATACGTATCTGTTATAAATAAACAATTAAAAATATTTGCCTGTCTGTTATTGTCATGCGTAATACTTGAAACGGCTGAATCGTTTTTAATGGAACTATCACCAACATGTTACTGGTGAAGTACTCACCCCTAGTGTTAATGCCTATCCAGTTGAGGTACCGCGAAAGTTTCTTTGATATGTAAGTCTTGCCGCGCGCCGGCAGACCGACCATCGCGATCACGTGGGGAATGTTGACATAGTTGGCGCGTTCACCTGTAAACAAGACAATCGTTAAATTGTTATTGCGAATAAAAAATAATTATTACTATTTTCATTTTGATGCACATATGAACGATGTTAGGCTTACTAAGCCAGCCTAGGGGGAACAGCAAAATAATCTTCTATTTGCTTTAGCAGTGTAGCTGTGCACACAGTAGTGTTTTATAACAGTTATGGCCTCTCAGTGATATATATATAAATAACAAAAATAAAGTGAGTACTAATTTCATAAACCCGAGTATGTCCTTTCATCCTTCATACAAAAATAGTTTACTTAAGAAAATAAATTATAGTTTTTTAGTTAATAGTCACTAATCATGGAAATCATTGTGTAAACATATTAATACCAAATAATCTACTATCATTACATAACTTGGATGCTTATCAGTTAACTAATTAGATTAAATTTAACTTTAAATCTATAAAATTCTTTCATTTGGTTTTATAACTATAATAGTTCCAGCTGGAGATAGATTTAAACACCTAAAGGTAAAGGTGAGTTTCAAAGATATCAATTAAAAAACGTAATAGGTATGTTAGTGCATTACATAATACATACAATAAAAATAAACTTAATTATGAAGTTACCATAACTGCGTTGTATAACATAGTGATGTGATTTTTATGGTAAAATACTTATTATTATTACTTTACATCAATTGTTCTGTTTATATCATAGACTTAATATGACAGAACAATATAATTGTAAGCCAAAAAAGCCTTTGAGAGTTCCTCATCAGTTCAATCCAAAGAACTGATATCAATAATAAAAAAATTATGACTAAAAGAATAACTGGGAAATCAAGTTAATATAAACATTTTGAGTTTGTTTAACTTTAAAAGTGACCTAAGTATTATGTTATAAACAGTTATCACAAAATAACCAACATTACTTTGTAGCATCATATATTTGTTTACATCAAAGATTTTAGTCTGTACACAAAATCGAGTTAAAATAACTACTAATATAGTACAGTAACTAACCTTTAATAGGAAAGTCCCTGATTGTTTTGAAGATAATTCAATAATTCTGTCACCATAAATTGGTGAGTTCTGGGAGAGCGCATATAAGAGCCAGAATAGGTACATGTTTTATAATTTATACCTATTGTCATTTAAACAAATAAAACTTTTGACATGAGCAATATTAAGTTAGATTAATGGTAAATATCAGAGAGTAGAATTTTGTATTTTAAAAAAAAATGCCTTATAATATCAAACTATTAATACAATAGGTATTAGTTAATGAAAATTAAGAGACATTTTTAATTTAATGTGTATTTATTGAGAAGTAGTTAACTATTGATCATAAGTTCAAAGAGCTGATGTAATCATGATTTATAATATAATTTATCTGATAATAAAACATTAATTTTAACAAGGAATTGAATTATCAGTTATTTCTTATCCCTAAGGTGCTTGTTATGAACAATAGTTAATGATTACTTATCATAACTATAACTTTTAAAAGCATAAAAATATTAATAACGTGTTGATAAAACTGACAAATTTCTGCTATCAAAATGTTAATGTTGAACTAACACGTCTGACGTAAAAATCTAACACAATTATACAAGCACATTCCAATCTGGTAACTTTAGCATGAATGTAAAACAGCACAAAACGACGCAACTATAAATTATCACTAGTCCTTGCACTCATATTAATTGACCATAAAATCGCCTTTCTTTAATGATATACTAGAACAGAAATCTTACTGACCATCGCCAAAAAATTGTTTATTTAAATATTTCCACCCTTCCGCCCGCATGTCTTCAGTGTCCATCACTAACAGTGTCTTGTGTTTCAATTATGATGGTGTTAGCTTTAATTTTAATTTGTTAAATTATAGAATATATCCACTCCGTGTCAGCCACAACCTCATTTAACAGAGAGAAATTCGCGACTGTCATTCCTGTCAGACAATTTATCAAATCGATATTGACATTGACAGCTATTAAAGCATAGACAATCAATTCTTTCAAGAAAATTATAGTGAATTTATAACGACTACATTACCTTATATTTAATTTATTCGTTTAAATTTTTTTGCAGAGTAAAAACAAAACTAAAAAAAAGCAATGTCATTATTAAACAAAACGCCAAGAAAAGAGAAAAAATAATAAAGAAACACAATCGAGTGCAAAACAAAATATTTTAGATTCGAAAAAATATTCTCCAATGACATTATAAAATGTTCAAATTACAGGAAAAATATGGACATGTAACTACAATAAAGGATTATCAGAAGATAGTGCTAATAAAGAACTTTTACTGATCTTGTATTCTGCTCAACAAACAGCGTACATAGCGTTGATAACCTTTACAATTTAAGTGATAAATAAAACATAACAAGTTCATAATCAGGTGACATGTATACTACGTGTATGGGCGTAAGTTTATCAATATAGACTCAATAACAACATAAAGCATTTTCCATATAAATTAATTAATTTTATTTATAGCCACAGATGATTTAGCGCGAGTGTTTATTATATTATATAATCAACATGTCACTAGCTATTATCGAATCTAAGTGAAACATCGGAATAGAAGTTTTTATAAAAAATATAAAAAATATTGTAGAAAACATCATTTCCATCAGGAAATGAATAATTATTTTAATTTATATAATATAGGAATGGACGGTGGACCCCCAGATAAATTCATTTGGTAATATACATATGCTAAGTCTCGTGAGTCCGCTATCATTTTCTTATCTGTAATTTTGTAGTAAAACTTCGGTATCGATTGTGATTTAAATTTAAAACTTGTATTCAGAAATAATGCATTGAAAAAATATTGTAATAATTAAGAACATGTAAAATGATGTATTTAAGAAAAATCATTACTAATGTAAGACCAAAAAATAAACTTAATCGATTGTTTGTAAATCTCTTTTTAGCACAAAAAGACATTAAGGCAGTTAGTATTATTATTTATTTGTCTAATTGAATTTAATATTTATAGGTGTAATCAGACAAACAATTAGTAGACATGATAACTGTATTGAAGACACGGTTTTTTCTACGTAGTAAGATCACGTGATTGTTGTTTGATGTACAATGTTGTTTAATATTAAACACAGCCGAATACAAGTTCAGAATATAAAAAAATATTTTTAGTTCTTGTCTGCTACATATTGATTACCTCGACGTCATATTAATTTTTATTACTCTTAGCGCCAAATTACAATCGTTATAATCACTTGTTTTTACGGGAAATTTCGACTCTGAATAAGTGTCCTTGTTTTGCAATATGCTATTAAATAAACATGAATATAAATGAAACTAAAAGTTTTATTTATTGTTAACGCGTGACCGATCGATGTGCAGATCTTTTGGGGACACTTATGTCCAACAGTGCACGTCTATCGGCTGATGATGTGATGAATGTTAATAAAAATATTCATTAAAAATGGCTAAAAATTGTGTTATTGCGTATTGCACTGTGAATCTTCGCGTCCCACCGAATGTGTCGAAGAAAAGGAAGTTAAAACCCACACAATATTTAACTAAGAGTAATAGCAGGCACATGTAAATGTTTTTTTTATATAATGATAATCATCATTAGAAAAAGGTTTACTGATCGATATAAGCCTCCATTAAAAATTTTCACACGGGTCGGTCCTGCCTTAAAAATAATAATTCGAATTAATAAAGATGGGAATCATACACTTCCCACATTAACAGGAGGAATATATGGATAACGATTTGTCTATGAATAGTAGTTAAATTACTAATACTGAACGTGACAAAGAGTGTGGGATAGCTATTGTTTATACTGGTGTATGCTGGTGTTTATGTTGCTGTAGATAGTGTAATTACTGGAGTAACGAGACTCCACCTACTATGTCTCAGGCGACGAGCGGGATGTGGTGCAGTATATATCATCCTAACTAACGCCACGTTGTTATAGGCAAGCCTATCACTTACCATCAGGTGAACGTACCGCTCGTCTTATGATTGATTTTTTTCTCGTGATTTGAACAATTGTTGAATGTAGATAATATTTGATCGACAAATATTATTTTTCAAAGATTGTTTCTTTTAGTTACTTGTGGTTCAAATATTTAAAATACAACAATAAATAAAATCAGGATTCTAATAAAATGATTAAAACTCATGTTATTCATTTATTTTAAATTTTTATTTACAAGCCTAAAATTGGCTTACAATAGGCGGACTTAATGCCTATTGGCATTACCTTTTTCTTTTTTATTAACGTGTGTAACAAAATGCTAACGGACGCACACCCCGGAACCAAGGGCCGGTAACGAGGTAGTGTCGGGCTCCAACCGACTAAAAACTTCACACGGTATACCAATCACTTCCGAAATTTTGCACGAGGGTCACGGGATAACATCGAGCAGTTCTTCCGCAACCCTCGATCAGCGCCCGGATCGAACGGGCCCGCATCGGGGGGGCGGGGGGATGTGAAGCACCCCTCCCGACAGAAAATCCCTACGTGGCGGTGCGTCGGAATATGACGCGCCGCCATATACACCCCGGATTGGCGTTATCTACCAAACTTAGGAAGTGGAAAGATGCTGTGGTGGGTAGGAGAAACATTTTCAATTCAGATATTACAATTATATTCCAATCCATAAATAATCCCAGCCATTGAATAAATGAACTGCGTCTATATTTTTTTTTTATAAATAAAGTTCATTTCATAAACAACTAACTTCCTTTGCCTACGACTGATTCATATCCTATTGAAAGACTGTCCGATTGGATAGCGAGACATGAATCACATCCGGTGCAATGATAATGGGAGTTACCTTTATTGCTTTAACGTTTTTTTTATTATTGTTGTATTGATAGGCTTAATAGCCAATGCGATTAGTCCGTCTCATCTAAAAATACACATGTAATGAGTTGGTTACACAACAGAAATCATTTAATAGTAATCACACTGACCGGGGAATCCCCTTGTAGAACAACAGGTACTGCACTTTGTCATCGAAGACAACGTAATCTTTTCATGGGAATAATCTTTTTATTATTTCTCAGTATTGTATTTTTTAGGAAGCGTATTGACAGTATAATCGTTTTTTTAAACAATTAAGCGACGAAACAAACGGGACGTTCACCTCATGGTAAGTGATACGTTCATCCATAACAAGGTGACGTAAGTTAGGGATGTTATACACTGCACCACATTGCGCTCGTCGCCTGAGACATAGGACTTAGAGTTTCGTTACCCAAGTAATTACACTAGCTACAACGCCCTTCAAACCGGAACACAGTAATCTTTGCACACTGTTGTTTGGCGGCGGAAAAAAGCACTGCGGTGGTACCCAGACCTTCGGTACCAGAGACCTACCCACCAATAAAGATACCTATTAGCGTTCTTTTTTTTTACAACAAAAAATCTTTCTGATCGTTAACTTCATCACATAGATATTTTCTGTGAGTTAGCCTCATAAATATTTATTAAGTTTCAATGATTTTTTTTATTACATTCGATGCTTTATAGAAAGATTAGAGAACATGACCGTTTCCGTGCAGATAATTTATGAGTAATAAAAAAAAATAACCCGTTCACAATACAATTCTTGTTGTACACGGTCAATAAAAAAATAAACAGTTGTTATTGTATTAAAGCTCGTTTTCAAGTTATATATCTGGTCGAGGACAAACGTATGTTGATTTAGAATATATAGTTATTTCTAGAAAGACATCAGATGTTGTAGATCTTGAATTAAATATATCATCTTGATTGTACGGCAACTTATTATTTTTTTTTTATAATGATGAAACTTGCGCCGCAAGTTTTATTGACAACTATTGCAGCTTCATCGGACTCGGGGCTCGAGGATCTGGTGTCCGCGAGCTAAACCAAAACACAAAAACTAAATATGTACATATATATGTAAATAAAGTACTATGTAAACGGAGGAGGAGAAAGGCGAGAAAATATTAGATGCGGAAGGATTGAAGAGATGGACAGTGCTATAAGGGGAGAGATATGGGGGGTGTAATCAAATATAACTTATCAGTTAGTGTGTTGTCTGTTCTATATAAAGTTTCTTTTTTTTATACAATTAAGCGTTCACCTGATGGTAAGTGATACGCCCGCCCATAACAATGTGGCACTAGTTAGGATGGGTATACTGCGCCATGCTCGTAGCCTGAGACGTAAGATGTTCAGTATCGTTACCCCAGTCTGCACCAGCTATAACGCCTTTCAAACCGGAACACAGTAATATTAGCACAGTACTGTTTTCGGTTGCAATAAGCGCTGCGATGGTACCTACCTATACGGTCTCGGCCAACAGCAACCTACCACCAGTAAAACTGCTTCTCCAAGAGGTGGATACTTATTTGAATGATAATAAAAGACCGTAATGTCCATTTGGTGGAGAAGATGGATCCGTTAAAAACGTAACAATAAAGAAATCCCTGACAGATTGAAATGACCTTCACGGCATTGATGTCGCCTCTAAACATGTTGACGAGTCCATATAAATTATATTGACCATTGAGACGGATTAAAATATTGCGACACCGGATGTAAATATTTCGTACAATATAATAATACTTTAATTTTTCTTAAATATAGTATAAGTCTTGGAGTAGAGGCCACGTACAGGTTGCAGAAGGATGGGACGCCCTCTCTCCAGATGGACCGACGACACCATCAGGGCGATCGGAAGTGAGTGGATGCGAGAAGCTGAGGATCGCGTTTGGTGGAAGGCTGGGGAAGTCTTTATTACCGGATACCGTCTAGGTTGGTACCATCACAGAGCCTATTTCTGCCACCAAGCAGCATTGTGCAAAGATTCCGGTGTGAAAGGCGTTATATCTAGTGAAATTACTGGGGTAATGAAGTTTAATATCTTACGTTTCAAGGTGACGCAGTGTGTAACATCCTAACAAGCGCCACGTTATTATGGGCCGGCGTATCACTTACTACCAAGTGAAAGTCTCGTTCGTCTCGTCGTTTCTTTGACTAATAAAGAAATATATAAAGATATTTTTTTTTAAATTATCACTGCTCCACCACTACCGATGACATGAAAAGAGAAAAGTGTACGACTCTTGTTATGTAAACAACCTAATTAATATTACATTATTATAGGTGAATTTATCACTTGATATCAGGTGACCGCTATAATCGTTCCGTCTTATTAACAATACATGTAATAAAAACACAACAAACAAATAATTAGAAATCTTCCACGAAGACACGAGCGTATGATATTACTTCGTGTCATGTGATGATTGGCAAGGTGTTATGCAAATATGTATATGCAGCAACCGCTGGACTTTGAAGGTTGGCTCGTTTTTTTTTTGTAGTGCGTCGAGAGCTGCATTACATAAACAGTCGGCATCCTTTTTTGTCGTCAAAGAAATCAAAGAATTACTGTGCTCGCAAAAAATACGATTTGCAATACACCCTTGATATTCTTCTTACTTTAGATACATTGTTTGGTTAAAGCTGTGAATGTGGAAATGATAATAATAATAAAACAAAATAAAAAACAAATAAAAAGAGAACTTTTTTGTTTCCACAGGAAACAGAGCCTGGTAAGAGAGACTGCCTTTCGGGAAGTTAGAGTAGGCTAGAATAATAATATTGTAACGTATAAGGTACGATCGGACTGATATGCCCCTTGGGAGCAAAAACCCCTAAATAAAAAAAAAGAAAAAAAAAAGATGATATAAGGCTATTTATCCACCACACTGCTCAGTTATAGGATGTCACATTTCCACGAAATCTGGTAATTTTGGAGCACGTTGGTTTTCACATGATCAAAAGATCAAGCTTAGACTGGAAAAACTCACGGCTCCTCAAGATACTAGAGATACTGCTGGTAGGTCTCCGTTGTCGGACACGGTCTAGGTGGGGTATCACCGCAGCGTCCATTGCAGCCGACAAACAATACTGTGCAAACATTATTATGTTCCGGTTCAAAGGGCGCTGTCATCATTATTATTAGGCGCCATCTACAAATTGAAGTTTGGCAATCAGATTGAAAAAAACCAATTCGATCCTCACCTATTCTTTTTAACTGATGGTATTTAAACCCGGTCCACTCTTTTATGTGATCAAACCATTTCCTGCGCTACCAGGTGTACGTTTTCCAGGAAATTTGCTCTCCAGGATCAACCTTGAGAACTCATAAAGGGATCCTATCGCTGTAACTAGTAAAATTACTGGGGTAACGAAACTTGACGTCTTGCCTCAAGGCGCTGAGCGCAAGGTGGTGATATAAATATTATATTTACTAGCGTTGTTATGGGCAGGCGCTTACCATCAGGTGAAGGTCCAGCTCGTCTCGTCGTTTTATTTAATAAAAAAAAAAATTAGAACGTGCAATCGTTATCGCGCCTTCCGTGATGGTCTATATCAGTGATTCCCAAAGTGGTCTATATCGACCCCTAGGGGTCTATGACAACCTGCAAGGGGTCTACGTCAGCGAAAAAAAATTTGGGGGTCCATGAAATGAAAATGAGGGTCCACGATAGTGGATCTCAACACATACACTGATAGTACCTATTTACTTACATCATACTATCTTATAATATCAAAACATATACATTATTTATAAAGGTACCTATGAAGTAAAAATATTGACTTATTGCTTATGTTATTTTATTTATAGTTTATTTTATGTTTATTTAATGTTACGTATATTTTACATAATAGATACAAAATTTTATTTTGAGTAGTTTTAATTTAAATTCAATTAATAAATGTATAAATTAACATGTGTTTTTACTTTAAGTTTTTAACACTAAACTTCATTACAGTTAGAAATTTACAGGAAATCAATATCAGGTAAGTAGGGGGTCTATCCAACACGGAAAAACATGGCAAGCGGTCTACGACACAAAAAAGTTTTGGGAACTCTGGTCTATATCGTCAAATAAACGCCGGAAATTGTTACGTTTGTCAAATATGAGGAAGTGAAGATCAGTCAGTGTTGCTGATGGATGGATGTGGGAGGCAGGCGCCACAAAATCGCTCACGCGTATTCGCGTTGAGCTTTATCAGCACGAGCTTGCCGAATGATGACCGCTATTTATAGTTTATTGGAGTAGAACGGATCGCTCGTGATGATATAACGCTATTATAGTTATCACGGAAAGCTTTCCTTCATCCAGCGATGCGATGGCTGACGAACTCAGCAGGCTGGGAGCAAGCGGGAGTAGCATTCGAGAAACTGTTTTTTATTCTACGCAGCGACGAGACGGGCGGGGTGTTAATCTGATAGTAAGTGATGCCCATAACAACGTGGCGCTAGTTAGGATGGTATAAACAGTACCACCAGGATTGTAAGGGATCCCGCACAAGAACTCACGGGACCGGAGCCAAACTCACCTGCTCGTGGTGCATGCTGCTAATCAACAAACGAGGCTCTGGCTCCCGCCAACCCGCACTGGGCCAGCGTTGTGAGAAATGGCCCAAATCCCCCATATGAACCCATACATACGACAGCCCCTAGAGCCCAATGTTACCGGAGGCCATGCTGACTGCACGTGGAGATGTTTGAGGTAGGCCTATGTCCAGTAGTAGACGTCTATCGGCTGATGATGACACAATACCACATTGTGCTCGTCGCTTCGAGACATAAGATGTTCAGTCTGTTTACCCCAGGAATTACACTAGCTACAGCGCCCTTCAACCCGGATCACAGTAAACTTGCACAGTATTGTTTGGAGGCGGAAATAGGCGTTGCGGTGTTACCTACCCAGGCGATCGGAAACTTCCATAGTTTTATCGCACAAAACATGTTATTTATATAAATATCATGTTAATGCGCTATTTCCATTGATCCGATTCAGAATTTTAATATAGATTATAAATGATTATAATTATTAATATTTTCTCAAGTAAATTTTAAGTTTCATTACATAGATTATAAATATATTCTTCTTCTTCTGTCTATGCATTTTTCCCAGCTATATAAATAGATTCTGCGCTACAAAAATCATATTAATTTATATGACGATTACTACATACGCATGTATACATTATAATTAATATGACCATAATACAAACTTACGGCGCAGAGACCTTCGTGCAGGTCCACCGATTCAAAGTAGCACAGCGAGCGACGGAGAGAGTTATGCTTGGCGTTTCTCTAAGAGACGAAATCCGGAACGAAGAAATTCCACGGAGAACTAAAGATTTCGACGTAGCTTTCAAAATCTGCAAGCTAAAGTGGCAGTGGACCGACCATGTCTGTCGTGTCAGTGACGGCCGATGGGGGAGGAAAGTCTTGGAGTGGAGGCTGCGTACATCTCGCAGAAGTGTGGGACGCGCTCTCTCCAGATGGACCGACGACATCATCAGAGCGGTCGGAAGTGGGTGGATGCGAGAAGCTGAGGATCGCATTTTATGGAAGGCATTGGGTAAGGCCTATATCCAGCAGTGGATAAACGAAGGCTGATAATGGTGATGATAATCTAAAATTACATAAATAACCAGTTATTTTTTTTTTCGTATGTTTGTATTGTGAAATATAATACTTTACTAAAGATGTCCAACAGTGGACGTCCGTCAGTTGAGATGATGATGATTCCCCGTCTGGTTATCACATCTACCGTCAATAGTTTTTCTTTAGCAAAAGAAGCATTTTAAATTCACACAATACTTTACATTTCTTACGTGAATGTATTTTTTTTGTTACACGTACATAGTGATGTTCGTTTGTGAACCTAATCACAATGTAACCTCTTTGTTTTTTTTTCTAAGATTTAAGTGTTGCGCCTGTATAAAATTTGATTTGATCAGTGTTAAAACTGAGTAATAAGGTGTAAAGTGATAAATAGCGCTTCACGTTACCGTATCGTGAGTGAATGTGTCAAATGAAGCTATAAAAATATATACAGTATGTAATTGCGCGCGTCACCGGTGGACGGGGCATGTTGAACACGTGATTTTATGACATGACAATTATCTTATTATATACACATGCGTATATATGTATATATAAAAACCGTATAAACCACTTAACGTATAATTAACAACTGGCCTCACAACTCGATATCTCCAGTAACCTTCGCAATTAGCGCCTTTGTCAGCGTCGATATCAAAAATGTATCCGGTCTATATACTTTATAACAAAACATTCTTGAACCATTGTTGATAGAAGAATCAGGCGATGTGCTGCTGGAGTCGAATATGTATTTTTCTATATATGTTATAGTAGTGCGAAAAGGAATGCACGAGGAAGGTGGCCATCAGAGGAGAGGGCGGCGTGTCGTGATGCTCCTCACCAACACGTCTAGTAACGACGACTCTGTCAAGAGAGTTACCGACAAACAAGTCCGAAAAGAATCATTACTAGCTCTTTACTGATCCAGGCTTTAATTGATTTAAAAAAAACATCAGATAAGTAATAAGAAAAACAAAATCTTTAACTTAATTGTGAAAACCAAATAAGTAAACAACATTGATCTAGGGATCTTTCCTTTCCGGAAACGATGCGTTCCTTTCATCATTTCTAATGTTTGACGAAATTTATTGATTGATATCAAAGATCATAAACATTATACGTGTTTATGAATTATCATGTCTAATTGCATAAATTACAATATTTATTAATAATAAACAGTACATTGACATTAAAATTTAATTAATTTGTTATAGGACGAATTTTGGTGTCCTTTGTCTTTGTTCCTTTAAAACAGAAACTGTAATTTTTGTGGTAAACAAAACATTTTGAATTACTATATGGTCTATTACATACGTTACCGTATCACATGTAAGTTCTTGAAAGAAATAATAAATATTTAAATAACACGGAATAATTCGTATCAACGGTGGACGTCACATTTTAAACTGGAACTGGACTGCGATCCTTAGATATGATGGACTGATCCTGATGAAATTCCGCAGTAAATACAACAAATATTCTTTTGTCAAAATAATATAACAACGGGAATATTTTAACCAATACAGTATAAGTTATCATAACCTACAAAACAAAATTAACCACGTACACGTGACTTTTGTCTTTCCTCGCAAGGCAAAGGCAGTTTTCCATTCTTCCAGATTACACGTAATGTCTTAAGACCAGCTTACGCAAGCTTATCTTAATCTGTTTTTATTACAGTTAATGTGACCAGTTGGTGCTGACGCTGAATCATTACTTATATATATATATATATATATATATATATATTTATAACATAAACCAAAACAATGAATAGTTGGTGTAATAAAAAATGCATTTTATCATTCTAACCTTCATAGATATGCATGTCCCCTGTTACAAGACGCAAAAATGATAAAGTTTTTTTTTGGGCAATTAACTTAAGACTGTATCCAATGACAGGTAGATAAAACTTTAATTCTAAGGTAAAATATACATTATAAATATACTTTCTAAATATATATCATACGTTTGCAAACAAAATAATCATAAGGTCACTCAGCGGATATAGGGTGTGTCGTTAATGCGATTTCATTGTGACGAACAAGCCGATGAGCCGAGGTGAATGTTGCGGATCACAACGGTTCTAACTAGTGGAGTTCAGGATCCAGCCGATTTTATCCGACACAAATGGTTTACCAGACGCCGGACGCACAGTGCTGTATTGCATATTCTCTCTAATTTAAAATGTATCGAATGACTGATTGAAAGATAATTATGTGCTGTCTTACTACCGTCGTAAATAACTTTATATAATTATACGAGACCAGCAAGATGTTTACCTGCAGGTAAATGATACACTTACCCACAGTGATGTGGTATAAGGCGCTAGCTACACACACAATGTTTATAAGCACCACATTGGAGCTATGCCTAGGTACCTACAAATATATCTGTCGCATATTCTTGGAATTTTGCAGGAATGTTTAAAAGAGTCATCGGACAAAGCGAATCATTAAAAAATTGTGAAGTAATTGGAATAAGGAAATAGAATTGTAAAATTGTGTAATACTAAAAAGAGTTACTAAAATTGTAAACAAAAATAATTGTGAAAAAAGTAAACAAAAAAAGAATAGATAAGAATGTCCGAGAATGATAATACGAAAAACAGCGGAATAGAACGAAAGAAAAGGAAGAGTGAAAGAAGAGAAGGAGAAAAATGAGAGAAATAAACAAGATGGTAAAAGAATTGTGTAAATAGGCCCCAGCCCAACTAAACTGAGTGGAACGCTTTAAAATAAAAAAAAATTATGTCTCGATAAATCAGTAATAGTAGTAGTATTATTTAAATGGTCTTACTACTAGTAACAAATTAGTATGATATGGATATAAGATAAAAGACTGACTGGTCCCATGATAGAGGGTATACGTTATGTGAATCAGGTAGAAATAAAAGTTTTAATTAGGGAAACACCACACAAAAGAATATTTGCTGGTGCTGGTGCGGCTTTACTGGTGGTAGCTCTCCATTGCCGGAAACCGTCTAGGTGGGTACCACCGCAGCGTCTATTGCAGCCAGTAAATAACAGTGTGCAAACTTTACTCTGTTCTGATTTGAAGGGCGTTGTAGCTAGTGTAGTTTTGGGGGGTACGGCCACGCATTGTGGTCCATCGTATAACATTCTAACGCCACGTTATTATGGGCGAGCGTATCACCATCGGATGAAAGCCCCGCTCATCTCGTTCCGTAATTATACATATAAAAAAGGAATACTTTCATAAAGTAAAATAAAAGTGTTAACTTTATGATCTGTCAATAGTGAACTTTAAACAAGATAACTGTATAGACATCGATAGATTATTTCATATCTCTTATCTCAAACAGTACAGTAGTATTGTAGTATCAAGTTGTATTGCCGCCACTGTTTGGTGATAATATGGCTGCGTGAACAGTTAGTGATCACTTCCATATAACCTCTGCTTCATTGGTGAAGAACTTAGATATATACAAACAGAGGTGTCTGGCGGTGGTGCTATTCTGTGATTTTTTTAACAGGCTGATGTTGTCTTGTAACGTCAGCCTTGTGGAAAATAAAAGGACTCTGCCATGATTACCACGCTTGGCAGGCGGGCTGGTGTTCGCAGGACGGATTCTATCGCACCATCATCGGCTATACTACCATTAGTCGGTCAATCTGTAGGATGCACCACGAATAAGTCAGGTTGACATTTGGAGAGATCGATTGGGACTGAGTATCCTCCTGCCACTCCTTGCAATGTGTTCCACAAAACCTATGTCCAACAGTGAACGTCTATCGGGTGAAATGAATGATGAACATTCAACCTCACAATTATATTTTTTTGTTTTGTTTACAGTACAATGATTACTAAAGCCTAAATTTCAATTTTTTTTTAATTATATTTTTTTGGCTGTACTATCAAAATAGTATATTTTATTAGGTTATTGACAAGGTTTTATATATAATCTGGGGTTAAGGTGTCTCCTAAATGATTATTGCTCACTAAATGTCATTTTGAATATTTATCAAACCAGTGAACGAGAAAAACAATGATTATCTATTCCTTGAATCAAGTTAATAACCTTTTATTCTAGTTAAGTATAAGTTAGATAAAGTGAACGTCCAGCCCCACTCGGGCCGCATGTCCTCTTTATCCGCGACATCAATACATAGGTTTCAATTAAAAAAAAAAACCAAGCGTAAAATATCCGTATGAGCACGGCGGATCGCGTTTATCTCCACTAGGTGCGGTGTGGACACGCGTGCTACCCGTGATATCCGGGGTTGCCAGCTGTAATTATTTTAAGCTATCGGGTAATATTATTAATCAAGTCAAAAAAAAAACTATAAATGTTTTTACTAAATAATAAATGAATGGTAAATCTAAATATCATTCGAGTGAAGGGTTTTATGTTTTTTGGCTTTTTGTCAATAAAAAAATAAATTTCAGTTTACATTTTAAACGTTTTTAATTGAATTTAATAAAAGAAAACTTTTAAATAGTTCATCACCATAAATAATTATAAGTATTTTCAGTATTTTATATTCTATGTTTACTACGTAGTATACAACCGGTTAAAAAATCATTATCAACATTTAAATTTTAGACTTATCAATGACAATGACATAATAATAAGTCAGATTACAATGTATACAATGAGTGTTGTCAGTAGTGTAAAAAAGCAATGAAGTCGTTCAAAAAAAATATATTTTTTTTTGTGTTTTATACAAATAACAGAAGATAAAAAAAACACATATTTTATAAACACTAAATTGGAGCGAAAACATAATTGACATGTAATTCTTGACAATGTTAGGTTATTACAGAAAAAAAAAGTGTTCAGTTTGTTTTCAGCTGTTTAAAGTAATTAAAAATATTTGCGTTTCTGTAATTTATGAAATGTGTCGATTAATATGCCTTCTTCCGCGATTGAAACATCCAAAATATATTCCCGACGTATGTCTTGGACAAATTTTTATGTTTTATTTTGATGCAATTAAATATAAAATATATATTTTTTTTATTCAACGAATCGACGAGATGAGCAGAATGTTCACGTAATGGTAAGTGTTACGCCTGCTCATAACATCATCGCGCTAGTTAGGATGGTATACACTGCACTACATTACGTTCGTCGCCTTGAGACGTAAGATGACGTAACCCGTTACCTTTCACTAGCTACAACTCCCTTCAATTCGGAACACTAATATTTGCACGCTACTATTTTTCGACAGTAACAGGAGCTGCGGTGATACCTAGATGATATCCGGCAACAATGATTTACCACCAATAAAGTATTTAAATATTAATTATTCAAAAATCATTACAAAATGTGTTTATAATTGGCATTCGTTTTTCCGCTTATTTATTTATAAAAAAAAATTAAGTAACAACAGTGGCTTTTAATTGCCAATAAGACATGTGGTAACCCTGACACTAGTTTTATCAGCTGAATGCTAGCCAGCTGCCCCGCGAATAAATTAAAAACCGCGAATAAAAATACACGTTCCTTTTCACACAATGCGATCCGCGCTCACCGCGAAGCCATAGACAGTGCGGGCGGCGTGACGGGACCGCCTTTGTTTCAATATACCCCTTTAATAGACAGATTTAAAGGAACTAAATAAATCTATATCGATTTATTTAGATTTTATTTATAAATTATCATTAAACTTAATACTTAAGTTGTGAAAAAAAAATTAAAGTAACTTTTATTGTTTAATGAAAAATACATTTGGGCTCAATTATTAAAAACGCTTTATTATTTTTTGTTTAAAAAAGTTTCAAATCTTTCTATAGGGTGGCGCAAAAATAACCTTATAAAAAGTACCTTATAACACAGGTAATAAGGTACTTTTTATAAGGTTATTTTTGCGCCACCCTATACAAATTATCTATATAAAGTTGTACGCTATTAGCTAATTATTTTGCACCATTTAAAATCTAGGTTATTTATTTCGGTCAGAAAATTGCGTGTCGTACAATTGGACGGGCTGCTCGCCAGTTCATTTGTTAATCAATAATTAACTTAATTAATACCATGAACGTTTTACACTGTAAAACATTTGCCGAAGTGTTACAAATGTTTAGTGTTCAGATCAAATTATTTGAATGGTGACTTTTAGTCTATGTAAAAAAAGAATTATGCGTCCGTCTGTAAGTATTACTAAACTTATGACAGCATTTTACGTAATACATATGAATATTTTGTAGATAATATGATAAGCGGCGATAACTTTGTCATTGTACCTTGAGGTAGGCAACACGATCTTCTTTATTGCTGATGTCTATGTTATTTTTTCCATTCGACGAAGCGACGAGACTTGCCAAAATTTCAGCTGATGATAAGTGATACGCCAGTCAATTACACTGTGGTGCTAGTTAACATGATATATATTGATCTACTGAGTTGCGTCTGTAGACACGAGATATCCAATATCATTACCCTAGTAGTTTCGCTAGTTCCCAAGCTTGTAAGAGCGTTTCTTATTTTAATTCGTTTACCGTAATCAAATAATTTCTGTTAGATACCATAAACTATTGTTGTCAAAAGTTTTTGGTATTAATTCATTAATTATTAATCGAAACCGTAAACGTCGCCAGATTCGAATTATAGGTATTAGAATTGATTTAATATTTTCAACAATTATTTTTCTTTTCATTGATAATAAAAATCGCTTTCGAGCTTAATATTTATATAAGTAATCTAAAATATACAAAAGCATGAAAAACATCGGATTATTATACGTTGTTGTAATATCTTGGATCTTGGAAATGGATATTATTCTTGTTCCATAGAAAATATACAACAAAAAACCCATGTTATTGTTTACTTAGTACCACGCGGCGAGGAAGAGGATGCAAGGGTTAGTTGAAATAATATTGGATCTTTGTAAATAAACAATTTTGATGAGATATTTTTAGAATTAATGGTATCATAAAACACGTATATATATTTTCCAGTTTCGGTAACACAATTTAGTTAAACAATACCACGATAGAAAGATGTTTTAAGAAAATACGACTTTTATTTATTAAAAGTTCTTCACCGGATCTTTTCATGTATTCCTGGAAGTTAGGCAAAATGTTTTACTATATTAATAATGACAATAAATAGAACAGATCTTGAAAGAATTTTATAATTTTAAAAATTTTATTATTTGCTCTGCCATACCCTTGTTTTCGTAATTTTGAAAGTATTGATTGCATGTACAAAAGAATAAATATATATAAAAATCATAAAAACTGCAGAAAAATCATTTTTTTTGGTCGTAAAGCGACCAGACGAGACCTGATGATAGCCCGCCCAAGACAATGTGGTGCCAGTTGATATAATTCATACAGAACCATATTGTAATAGTCGCTTTGAGACAAGATGTTGTCTCGTTACTCTAGTAATTCAAAAAGAGCAATATCTGTACATTTCCTTTAGAAGAAATAACAATATCAACACAAAAAATCGATTATATAAAATTGGGGAGCATATTTTATATAATTGATGTGGTTTCTATGATAATGCGATTTCGCTCTCCGGTACAGTTATTTGTATTTATTGTTGAGAATACAGTTACCATTTTAATGAATTTATATGCAGTATGTAAATAAATTTTAAGAAAAATAAACTATACGAATTAATAAACTATATAAAACAAGTAATATTTATTGGATATTTTTAAATAAGAATGTTACTATAAAGCTCGGAAGTGTTTCTGAACGCAACAAATTGCAACATTCCGCGAAAGCGGGAACGGGACAGTGGAGAAGCGGACAGCCACCCGGTCGTGTTTCCGCTCACGTATTTTTAGTGTATAATATCGTTTAGTGCAGTGGTCACTGGAGCTATTTACCTCTTATTGGGAACGGCTTCGTCATTATTGTCTCCGACGTGGGCGGCAGGAGTCGCTTGGTCTCCGCCGACATAACACTAGTGCACAAATTCAACTCATGTTTTTTACTGTCGCCGTAGTTGTTGACGCCGCCGCGCAGCCGCAGCGACGGACCGTTCGCGACATCCATTCGCGCGCGTTATCCGAGCATGACTGGCGGGCAGACGGGCAGGCGGGCGGGCGCGACGCGGCCGCCGGCACACTACTTATCAGCTGATTTTGTGGAAATTTATTGAACAACGACACAATCGAAGCGGAGATGGTGATGCGCAGTTAGTGGTGAAACTATAATCACTATGTGCACTAAAGCACAGATTGCGTATTAAATGTACGGACCGATAATCACTAAGTGCACCGAAGTATAGACGGCGTACTAAATACACTGAGGGTAGAAGTATACACACGCGACTTCTAGTTCGAGTAATGATTGTTTGAACAATATGCCATTATGTTTGTGATCCTTTACTTTAGCGAGAAAACTACATAACAATTGAGTCCACTATAGTACAGACAGTGAATTAAATATACTGAGTAATAACTTCACAGTACAGTGCAGTACAGGTAGCGCACTAAATGTACTGAGCTCACTGAAGTACAGACTGCGAATTAAATATGCTGAGTAATAATTTCTGAGTGCATTGCGTTACAGGTAGCGCTATAAATTAACTGAGTACACTGAAGGAAGTACAGACAATTAATTAAATGTGCTGAGTAATAACTTTAGAGAGGATTTTATTACAGGTAGCGTCTTAAATGTACTGAGCGATAATCACTGACTGCACGAAAGTAGACACAAGGTACGAAATACACTGTGCGTAGAAATATGCACGCGCGGGATATCTTGTACGTTTGACGGTCGTGAAAAAACTGTTATGCATTTGGGCAATATGCCATTATATTTGGGAACCTTTGCGTCATGTCTCTTGACGGTTGTTGTCTTCGCGTGGACGTGTCTGAACAAATGTATGTACGGTTTTCGTTAACGCGCAAATTATTATATTAGTATACATAATCACTTTCAACTCAACTGTTCGTCTTTACACAGGGATAAAGCTGTTTGATTAAATAATAATCATCATTTTGCAAATTTGACGTAACCAATTTGCAATGTTTACTTCTCATATATCTATTGAACAGTGCGAAAACATATGATGAAAAGGAAATGAGTCCTGATTACCGATTTTTTGGTCAATTACACACATATGAGTTCACAGAATGTGTTTAGAAATGTTGCATTTTTCTAGTTTCTGCAAGATTTCAAAAAACTTGTTGGCTTCTAGTATTTGATGACGTAGGAAGCTACTATAGTATTAACCAACGTGACTCTTCGAATAAGGGGTGCCGAATGGAATTGATGTTTTCTCGTTATAATCAGTCTTCTGTTCTGGTTTAACCAGGACAAAATGTTAAAAGGACAATAGGCGACATCCGCAGTGTGGGTTACTCTTGATGGAGTGTCTCCGTGCATCCTCACATCCTTGTAAAATCGTAATGTTAACCTCCCACGCGTGCTCATAATATGAGCGTATGCATTTTATGAAGACGGCGCCCAATTTTCAATTCTGAACCGGAAATCTCTGCTTTGTTCAGGGCTGCCATTTCCATTTTCTAGTAGTTCCAATACGCTTCATGTGTGCTGCAACAAAACATCGGTTCAGGCAGGAATCCTGAGGACATAGTATTGGGTGATATGACATAACACTCTTAACTTCACTGGTATTAGGTTATTTAACGCGGTGTTACTTCAGATGGTGTTCACAGCACCACATTGCGCTCCTCGCCTTGAGAGATAAGACGATAAGTCTCGTTACTTCAGTAATTTCACTTGCTACAGCGCCCTTCAAACCGGAACAGAGTAAATTTCGCACAGTACTGATTCTCGGCTTGCAATAGGCGCTGCGATGGTACCTACCTAGACGGTCTCCGGCTGCAGAGACCTACCATCAGTGAGGTGAACGGTTCTCTCGTTTAATCCAATAATAAAAAAAATAAGTTACTTGTTTTATTCACTTTCAGATCAATACTGGAAATTTGATCAATTGTGATGAAGTGACCAAAAAAAGTTTATATATGCCTTTTTTTCTATCTAATATTACTGTATGATTTTGTTCTAGTTCAATATGAATTCAAAGGAAATGCCAGTGTAGGGTTTCCTTTAAAAATATAAATGATCCAGCTCTGAAACCCTGGCAATACTTAATCTGTTTATCAGCTGACGGCGGTGCATTGCTACGGTATTATGTTCGAAGACATGGCGGTGAGAGAATGTCCGGTACACGTAATTGCTCCACCGTTGAAAGATCCAGAAGCATGGACGGGAATTGGGACATTCACGTGATGGTAACCGATACGCCTGCTCATAGTAACATGGTGCTAATTAGGAGGAGACATGCACCATATTACGCTCATCGCCTGAGACATAAGATTTTGAGTTTTGTTACTTTAGTAATTAAGCTGCAGCGCCCTTCAAACCGGAACACAGTAATACTTGGACAGTACTGTTTGTCGACTGCAATAGGAGCTGCGGTGGTACCTAGATGTTCACCTGCAACAGAGATCTACCATCAGTGACTGCTACCGGATGTTGAAGTAACCACTTTTACCTTCATAATATATATTTCTCTTTCATATTCCTTATGCAGAGTATCATCACCAGAGCGCATCTGCAAACAATATATATATATATATTTATTTGGCTTTGCATTGTTTTGGGATTACTTAACTGGATGAGGAGCTGGACTGGAATTTTTGGATGTTCGTAATACCAAGGGGAAGCACTGTTCTATTTAGTATTTTATTGACTTGCGCAGTATTCTGTATTGCTTTGCTCGTTGTTAATATAGTGTTGATATATTGCAGTTATTCACCGAAGACTAAGCACCGCACCCGACCTGGTCGGCTACTGGTGTACAAATAAGGAATATAGAAATATGCTTAAAGCAAACAGTGAGCTGAACTCGTGCGAGGCGAAGGCGGGCGCTGGCGTGCTTGCGCGCCGCCGCGCACGTCGCCATCGACCAAACTGGCGGCTCTTGGAACTGGTGGCAGCAGCTGGCCGCGTCTACGTGACCTCCGCCGCGTCACCACCACTACCCTTAATACAGTGATTATTATTTTTTTGTGGCGATTCATTTAAAAAAAAATTCAGAGCGAGAAAAAAGTGAAAAGGAAACAAATATTTGGTTTTGAATAACAACGCATTTTTTTTTATTCAACGAAGCTACGTAAACAGCGGAAAGCTAGTGGTAAGTTACACACCTTCCCATAACAACATGGTGCTGGTTAGGATGATATACACTGCACATAAGACGAGGCATGATGTTAAGTTTCCTTACCTCAGTATTTTTACTAGCTACAACGCGTTTCAAACTGGGACACGGTAATATTTGCACACTACTCTTTGTCGACAGCAATAGGATCTAGGATGGTACCTAGAGGGATCAAGGACCTTTTAATCTTAGTAGTTTTACTATATTAAATAAAACTTCAAGATTTATGTATAAGTTTTATTTTCTATAATTTTTATTCATCACGTATTTATGTTATGTATCATGTATTTATAGTCAATTTTGTCTCCTGATGCTTGAGCCCTGGCTCCGATGAAGCTGTAAAATTCGTCAAGAAGATTACATTTATAACACATTCACCATACATCATTTATTTATTTATTATCATCATGGGGTTTAAGGGTTCCCGCGTAACAACTCGCGGGATCCAGACCAACCTCACCTGCTCGCGGTGCACCCTGCTAATCAACATACGAGGCTCTGGCTCCCGCCAACCCGCATAGGGCCAGTGTGGTGGGAAATGGCTCAAACTCCCTGATATAAATCTACACGATCAAGGTGTGAATCTGTGGGAGGTTTATGTCCAGCTGTGGATGTTTATCGGGTGATGATGATGATGATTAATATCATTAAAAAAACGAAGTAGTCTGAGATATCGCTTTAAGATATATTTCATCTAAATTATATTCGACCACAGCCGACGAGCAAAATGTTCAAGACATTCCTGTCGGCCATTCCGAAGTGCCGTTCGGAGATGGTCAATGAACTGGAGCTGCCGTCGGACCTGACAACAGCTCCTCACATATGGAGGGGGCCGGATGAGTCAGCCATTGCCGACACCCCCGGCTCGGCCAGTCACGAAGACCACGAAGCGAACACCCGCAGCAGCGACTCTAGTCTCGCACTGTCGCGAGCTTTGACGGATTCTGAAATCGACTACGGGATGTATCGTAGAGTAAGTTTTTTTTTTCTACAATGTAGCGACGAGACTAGCGGAACATTCACCTGATGGTAAGCGATACCCATAACAATATAGCACTAGTTAGGATGGCATACACTGCACCACATTATGCTCGTCACCTGCGTCATAAGATGGCGAGTCTCGTTACCCCAGTAATTATATTTCCTTTCTCCATTTTTTTTATATTTCATGCACCCATCTCATCATCTCTGCGTTACCCAAGGTAGACTGGGAGGTAATGCTGATGACATTAAGGCCGCCTTTACACGACGTGTATAAAGATATTATTATTGTTAACATCCCATGGCTCCAAGATGGAGCAAAGGGCGACCAAAGTGACTCTTCATCGCGATCGGTCGTGGGCTTCACCCTTAATTCCATTCCACGTCTCCCCGATCTTCTTCGGCTCCTCTGCTACTGTGCGACGCCACGTCTGTCAGATTCCAATCAAGCGCCTGCTTCAGAATATGGTTGGCATCTCTTCGAGGAGTATGGCCAATCCACTTCCATTTGCGACGCCTGATATGTAAGTCGATTGGAGATTCGCGGCAGAGCTTCACGAGATTTTCATTAGAGATTCTCTCGGTCCAGTGAATACCGACAATTTGGCGAAGACAGCGGTTGACAAAGACCCGGAGGTGGTGCAAGATGACCTTAGTGACCTTCCACGTCTCACAGCGCCATATAGCTGATGATTTAAAATTAGACTGGAATATTTTAACCTTAACACGACGTGATAATTTCCGTGACTGCCACACGGGTCGGAGTAGCGCGAAGAGAGCTTGACCGTATCATCATCACCATCAGTCGATTGATGTCCACTGCTGGACATAAGCCTCCTCCAAAAACCTCCACATCGATCGGTCCTGCGCGGCAGTTGGCATGGCATCTGGCACCGCCGGGCACTAGGCACCGTCGTTTGTAGGATTTAATATAGGTGGATTTGGGCCATTTCCCACCACGCTGGCCCAATGCGGGTTGGTTGGAGCGAGAGCCTCGTTTGTTGATTAGCAGGGTGCATCACGAGCAAGTGAGATTGTCTTGGGTTCCGTGAGTTGTTGTGCGGAACCCCTTACATCCCTCGAGCGTATAAAGATAAATAAATAAATATTATATATATTTCCAGTACAAGAGCAGAAGCTTGAGCGAGCCGTGGCTGCAGCTGAAGGCGGTTCTGGATTCCTTCCCACCAGACTACTTGGCTTCGGTTAATAGGTCAATTTTTTTTTATTCAATTAAATTTCGAAACGAGGAGACGTTTATCTGATGGTAAATTATACGCATGCTCATAACAACGTGGTGCTAGTTAAGATGATATACAACTGCACCATATTGCGCTTGTCCCCTGAGACGTGTCATTACGCCAGTAATTACACAAGCTACAGTAATAATGTAAATAGTTTCAGATCATCATCTGAGCTGATCGGGGACACTAATGAAGTTCAGGATATCATCCGTACCGATAGACTCCGGCATGCCGAAGAGTTGCGTTTAAAGATGGAGAAGTTTTTCGCTGAAGAATGTCGCGTGCTTACTCCTGATGACCCCGGGCTGCTTGTTCTAGAAGATGCATTGCAACATGTCGACCTGAATGTATGTGGTATTTTAAACTTCTGTGCAGTCACATATTAATCACTTAAAATCAGGTGGAGCCACTAGTGATAGGTCTATCGCCGGATATCGTCTAGGTACCACAACAGCGCCTATTGCAGCGGACGAACGGTACTATGCAATCATTATTGCGTTCCGGTTTGGAGGACGCTGTAGCTAGTATTATTATTGGGATAACGAGACTCAACATCTTTGACTTCAAAGATAAGACCGCAATGCAACGCACTGTATACCGTCTTACTATCAGGTGAATGTCTCGTTGCATAAGAAATATCAGGAATCAAATATATCTGACTTTAAAGTACTTTAGTTATGCGTTGGATGGCGAGGATCCCTAGATCCTGGAGAAGTTGTTCGCTATGAAGCAAATCTACCACCATAACAGTATTATTGTATTCCAAAGTATTCTGGTTGGATATGCTCCACCCATCGATGGTGGTCTCCTAACACAATGTGGAATAGGGTTCAAATGTTGGAGCATTAGTTAAAATAAAAAAAAAATTGTCATCTCTTAATTGTGATAATCACTAAACCCTTTTTTCTAATTTCAGGATTCCAATTCGGATACTTCTACATCTTAATGAGAGGAAAATTTTTATAAAATAAAACTCTTTTTTTATACAATTAAAGGACGAGACGAGTTGGACGTTCACCTGATGGTAAGTGATACTCCCGCCCATAACGCGGCACTAGCTAGGATGATACACAGCACCGCATTGCGCTCGTCATCTCATACATAAGACGTAGTCTCGTCACTCCAGTAATTTCACTAGCTACAGCGCCCTTCAAACCGGAACACAGTAATATTTGCCGGCTGCAATAGGTGCTGCAGCAACAGAAATCTACCACCGGTAAACCATATAGCGAATCTACAACTATTTAGTATTACTATTTAAATGCTTCAACGACGTTGACGTTGGGAAGGCGCTGGAACCAGGGCAGCGTGGGACTGATTCATGTGGAGATCATTAGGAGGCCCATATCCAGCAGTGGACGTCCACCGGCTGATGATGATGAAATGTTTAAAAAATTCCACAAATATTTAGTACGGAGGCTGTAAATTTATATTATTCAAATAAAACTCCAACACTCGTGTAAAATGTAGTTTTAATGGGAATGATGTACATCATCACAACAGCTTCAACTCTTATTGTACTCGGAGCGATCATCTCGGTATCATTTCAACAATAAAGATTATACAAAAGAACAGCTACACAAAAATTGTAAAAACCTCCCTACGAAGCCTCATCGATTCATTAACACGTCTCATTTCAATTTTTACATAATAAAAAAATTAAAAAGTATATAAAAACCAATATAATGTAAAAAAAATAAAAATATTGCACATAGTCTTTTATTTTTGGAATTACAGCGAGATTCTTTTTTTTTTAAAAAATGGTTTCATAGATTAATTGTAGTCGATAGTTTAATTTAGTCAAAAATATTATTCAAAGAACAAAGTAGTGAAACTATAATCCGTTAATACAAAATGGCGCTCGGCTCTGTACTTATCTTGAGACCTCGTCATGTTTATAGAGTAGGCACTGTAAATTAAATTGCGTACTTAAAAGCAAAAAAATAAGCTTTTTACGTCTTAGCCTTACTGATAATAGTTTGTGTATTTTATTTTATTTCAAAATAAGAAAAATGCTGTTAGCTTATTATTTATAAGATATTAGCGGGTATTTATAATCTGTCCGCATTAAGTCATGTCAGATTTGGCGCCATTTACTATTTTTCTATTTACTATTAAATAATAATTAAAACTAACGTCATTAACCCGAAAGTAATAATAATAATAAAAACAAAAATTTCAAAAGAATTTTTGTTTATAAATAATTCAAACTAATTAATGTATAAAAAACATTTTGCCGATGAAATAAAAAATAACCAGTTTAATTTACAGTGATTACATAACGGACATATTTGCTGTTTTTTTGAAGACACGTGTGATGTGAAATCTACTTCTGGATTTACTCGTAGGATACGGAAGTTAAAAAAAAAGCTTAAATTTATAATACAGTGTGATCTAACGCAGAAAGACAGAATCGTTCAATATATATATATATTAATTTACACAAAACTTGGTGAAACAATGGTAAGGGTTACTGAACTGTTAAATTTTTTCTTCGCCTTAAACTAATAGTTTTATTTGTTTTAGAATGTTTGTTTGTATACGTGTTTCCGCTTCGATCGGGTTCTCTATAAACTAGCTTAATATTACTTATTCAATAGAAAAATATTGACAATTAATAAAACTTCTCGGTAACCATAACAAATACAATGTCAAAGTAATGCGCAAAAAATTCGCTGTCCTTATAACATGGACGTGCTGACACAAGGCGACCTTAACCTATAATAAAGTACCATTAGTGTAAACTATAGCACTGACCGACTTGGACAGGGTTTAACAAGATGTTGCCATATAAACGTTTTTAATTATTGAGTAACGTTAGCAGATTAAAGAAAAATCAATGGAGAATTTAACAGATACTAAATTAATTGTCATACAAAATAGAATGTTCTGTATGACAATAATTTTTTTTTTTAAGAATATCTGAAGCAAGATTATGGTGTTAAAGGAGGTTGAAGTAAAGGAATGAAAAAAAAACTATTGTAATAAAAAAAAATCTTATACAATATGATAGTAAAAATAATCAAATTTAAACCATTAGTCGAGAAAAATCATCTATTCGTGATAAAAGAGAAGGTGCAACGGGTGTTTTTTTTTTTTTTACCAACAAAAACAAATTTATACAAAATTCAATGTCAAGTAATAAACTTAAGGATTATTGTTCTTTTTTTATAATAATAAAACTATTAATTTCTCGCACGAATCGTTGCTGTCATCGAATAAAGCGAAATGTGTTTTTAGATTGACAATTTTAACGAAAACCTCAAACGTTAATAACTAACACGACGCCTTAAATACATTACTTACGAACGTTAGATAAAAACATAAAATTACCTTTTACCGATAGTTACGTGACACTCGAACACTTACGGATACAATTTTAAAATGTATAAAGCAATAAAAAAGCACTACACATTAGTTTAACATGCAAAACATCTGTATATAAAAATCATTTCGCTTGCATACCATTACCTCTAGTCTATTGAAGAGCGTTTCCCTTATCTATGGTGCGTAGTTCGTTTCGGTGATGTAGTAAATTAATTTAGATAAGTTTCTTTATGTGGCAACACTACTACTAAGGCATAGACGCCATATTGTAAACTTATGATACCATGCCATAATCGCAGGACGGTACCCGTGTTAATTGGCTTAATGTGTTCAAAACTATGCTTAACATTCAATGTAACAAAGTTGTAAATGATTATGGTAGGACTTTGTTGCTGGAGGACAGTAGTATACAAATATTACTGTGTGTCAGTTCAAACGGCGTTCTACCTAGTAAAATTACTGAAATGACGAGATCTAATATTTTACATCTGAAAGCGAAGATTTCAACGTGTTGCAATGTATATCATTCTAACTAGCGTCACTTTATTATAAGCTGGCCACTAACCATCAGGATAAGGATACCGTCTTGCTCTTCTATTCGCTTTCAGGAATAGAGAGGAGTGATATAGAGTAATGGCGAATTTTCAGATAACAACTTGAAAAGTTTTCGCTTAGATTATACATACAACTATTGCACCAAACAAAATAAAATTATTATTTTAATTATTAAAAAAGATGGGTAACAATTTTTTTTCAAAACGTCTTGGGTTTATACACAATAATAATGTTACCATTATTAACAAAATAATTCCTACCCAGTCTTGACTCTAACACGTCGGCGACCAACGGGCCTTCGATATCTCCATCCGTATCGTTTCTACACCTACTTTATTGTAAAATGCTCATTTTAAATTATTTGTTAAGGAAAAATTCCAAAATTTAATATAAAATCAATGTGAATATTGCCAAATAATTTTCCAATTTAACGATTATATATATACCATTATTATTATTATTAACTATTGGCATTATAAGCAGGTACATCAGGTTGACGCCATTTTGACTTATTTATATTCAGCGATTTATAACAATTTGATGTTAGGTGTAATTTAGTGTGATACCAACCTATTAAATAAAGCTTAATACTAAGTCCAAAACTTCCCAACAATTTTTTTTTTCCATACAAAAATAAATTACTTACAAACTATAATTATGTATGTATGATTACATGATTGTGCGGGAATATGGTAATGTAAGTAAAGTGCTGATGATGAAGCATTTAATGACGCAGTAATAAATGTTATAAAGGCATATCTAATATTTAATTTAATAAAAATAAGGAAAATGTTAAAGTTGAAGAATGAAATAAATTATACAAACGTGCAAACGCTTTGCATCGTACCATAGACAAACGAACTAAACAAGCACTCGCACTAAGACAAACGTACACACATACACGTAATTGACACAATAGCACTTTACATTTAGATGTGAGACGGACATTTTAAGATAATTGCACGCATTAATCTCGTATAACTTCAGACGAAATGAAGCACAGCGTGAGAGTTACAGGAGTTCCGGACATGTATGACGTATAGAAGATAGAGCTATAAATTCATTGATTAACAAACTGCCACAGATATATTTTTATTAAAGCACATATTAAAAAAAAACATGCATAAATCAAAGTTCCAATTTACATGCGTCTCAATACGTCATAACTTCCGGTAACTAAACATAGTATACAATAAATAGGTGTAGATTATAAATACATTGAAAGGCAATGAGCGAAAGGTTTTGAACTTGCACAATGGCTATTTAATTTTGGTTAAAACAAAAAACAAAATTATTTTATTATTAATAAAAAAAAAAACTTTTTTATTTTATTAAAATTTTAAATATAAAAAAAATAATTCGACATTTTGTTTATAAATTTAGAAATAGGCAGTACAGTCTCCGACCTTCGCCTGTCTCGAATACTGCGAATCAAAAAAAAAAAGACATCTTTTCTGTTTTATTTGAGGACTACTGAATTATGTTGCAGTTATAATTTATTTGGATTTTTATGATTCTTGAATTATAATCGTACAAGTCCAAAGAGAAGGAGGGAAATGAAAATTTTAGGGAAGGGATTATTTTTTATATCGACATACATTTACTTAAGGCTCCCGTGATATGCAAACATGTAGTATATAAAAATAAAGCATTGTACACATTATTAACAATTTATATACCGAGTAATTATTTGCAACCATTATATATATATATATACACACACATCTTTATATTCTACGACGACATTGTCCACATAATTCGTAGTGTTTGTGTGATTTATAATTTATATCAAACGAAAACTATTTTAATATGCTTCAAACTATATATGTATATATAATATTTAGTATTATTTAGTATTATGGGCGAATTATGTTGAACTGACCGCCAACCTTCGCTAGTCGGAGAGGCACCTTAAGAAGACGATTAATACATTTCAGTAAATAAGATTTTCATTCACAAATCACTACAAATTATTCCCCGTAACAGCTTACGTCATTGCCTTTAACGAATTAAAAAAATATATATTACAAAATAATCTTTACCATATTGTCTTCCGATATTAATGAACTATTGCAGTAAAAAAGCGGTGTCTTCGCGCCAGTCCACGTCCACCTCTCTGGACTTCCCTATGCGCTTTATACATTTGAAAGCTTTAATTGTACTAAGTTAGTATTAATATCACTATTACACA
Organism: Ornithoptera alexandrae; assembly: GCA_029030555.1. Lineage (NCBI taxonomy): Eukaryota > Metazoa > Arthropoda > Insecta > Lepidoptera > Papilionidae > Ornithoptera > Ornithoptera alexandrae. The sequence continues at coordinate 10,379,600 of JARDVY010000041.1, read as the reverse complement.
TAATTCTAAATACGAGACGCACACACAGCCTCTCAATAATATTAACGTCCACTATACACACACTTAGCATCAACGTCATCGTTAAAGAAATAAGTGCATCACAATCACAGTACAAATCACAATGCAAACTGAAATCATCATGATCCACAATTGATCATTATCTTAAACTATATTGAGATCTTTTCATATAAAAATATATCTAATATCGCAAAAAAAAAACATACATAATCAGTTTACACATTACAATAGCTAGCAACATCAACAATAATATCTTAAACGGTAAGCAACATTGTTCTAAATCGGTTGCGTTGGGGTTGCCATAGGAATAATATAAGCTGTAGACAATAATTGAATAACATGATACAAAAAAAAATATATGGCAATATTCTACTGCACTAGCCGTGTGTACAGTGGCAACCCCAGCACTATTACTTAACGTACATCACTTAAAACTGTAAAGTTATCTCTCTCTTTGATTAGGTTAATATTATTTACCAAATTATTCTCCAGAAAATGTTTATTTGAGTGTTATTAAATTTCTACCATTTTTGCTTTCCTTGAAGCTTAATTTAAGCCAAAAAAAACTTAAGCGAAGTTCTCGTTAAACAGTTTCAGTGCTGCGGTAAAATATTCCAAAACAACAGATTATAAAAATATTACATTCTGAGAAGCATAATTTGGTTTTTTTCTTCCTTCTTTGAACAACCCTCTGTCGGGTAGCATTAGCTTAATCCTAAAGAATATTCTATCGCTCTCAAGTTGCTTGTAAAAATAACTCACTCAACTTTCCACTTTGATATGTCCCGCTTTACCCTTGGGCCAATTGTTTCGATTCGGTTAGTGCTCGTGATTTTTATTCTATGCATTGTTTATGGCGCATGTCAAAAACGGCGGCAAAACTGCAAGCTGCTCTCTAATCGTTGTTATTAATTTAGATTTGCAAAATTTGTAAAGCTATCATTTTCGATTGTACAACAGCATCAGTGCTTAGCAAAACAATTTGGTGCTGTGTATTTGAACAATTGAGCTGCGACATTTCTTCCGCGTACACCACGAGGTCGTTCTGCTGCCTGCACACCCACGGATACAATTACGATCATGAGAACAACGCTGGATCGGTCAGATAGAATATTCTCAGGTTAAGTATGGACGAGAATCAGACACGCCTAGGCTTCCCGGGCCCGGGGCACTCCGTCGACTTGATGATGGACACCGCGTAGCTCTCCGGCGGCCGCGGCGGCTCCGCCTCGACGAAGCCCGGGTTCAGTATAATGTTAGGCACTAATTCGATAACATCCTGCTCCTCTCCGTAATCTGATAGCCATACGTACCGTCACCGTGTGTGTGTGTTTGTTTGTTAGTGTGCGGCCCCGCAGTCCAAGCGTGCGTTCCAAGCGAGTGCGATAGAAGGGAGAGAAGAAAAAAAATTCGAATGAATAAAAATGAGCAAATACAGATCAGCTTCCCGTCAGGTAGAGCAGCATGCGGATAGAGAAACATCTAGAGGTAGCTCGCTTCTAACTTATTTCATCTTAACCAAGCGCACTAGTGGGCAACTGTTACCCCTAAACATGATGGTATATGCCGTCACTCATCACCAATCTTTTTATGTCTAATTAAATTATTACCTCAAAATGACTTCCTATATAAAAACCATTTTGAGATTTATGAAGTAATTAAGCACCGGAAGTAAATTAGAAGCGAGTGTGTTATACCTTTTTAAATGCTACAGATTATATATTGGAAATAAATGTCGCAGTCCTTGGAGTCATTGCTTGCAAAGATTGCATGCAAAATGTTGAAGACAAAAATTTTTAGTACATAATTCAAATGTGATTATATTATTTTAAATATCTATTTGATTTATAAATACAATACGTTATAAAGTAAAAAATCTGTTAGTAAGGAAAATGTAACCTCTAAAGTAATAAAAAAAAATTACTCAAAGTATCGAAAATAGATATGTAGGGAAAAGTATATTTACTTTTACTATGGCGACTATCATGTTAGTTATTCCGTTGAAGTTTGTTTTTTAACAATGCTCAATATATCATTCCGCCATATTCGAAAATTCTAGAGATTTTATTAGTCTATTGGTTTTTATAATTAAAATGTCATTGCCATCATTATCATCAGCCGACAGACGTCGACGACTGTTGGACATAGGCCTCTCCCAAAGATCTCTACATCGATCAATCCCGCATTGCTCGCGTCCAGTGGGTTCCCGCGACTCTCACCTGATCGTCGGCCCACCTTGTGGGAGGCCTCGCAACACCACGTCTACCGGTACGCGGGCGTCACTCGAGGACCTTACTGCCCCATCGGCCGTCGGTCCTTCGAGCAATGTACCCTGCCCACTGTCACTTAAGTCTAGCAATCTTTTGGGTTATGTCGGTGACCTTAGTTCCTCTGCGGATCTCCACATTTCTGATTCGATCGCGCAGATAAACTCCGAGCATAGAGTCCGGTTCCCGCCCGACGAGGTAGAATCAACGTAGAAGGCAAGACTTTGCAATTTAAAATGTACGAATTGGAAAGTGCTAGGAGTTGCCGAATAAGCTAGATTATTCAGCTAATATAAAGTGGTCCGATGTGAATAGTGGTCCTAGGTCCCAATAGGTAGTCATAAGAATTTTATATTTAACTAGCGAAGACTTTATCTACGAAGTTAATCATAAGAAGTTCGCTTACCCCGTTTCGATAAAAGCCATGATGAGAGATAATAATTGTTTATCTTAAAAATGACTACAACCAAAACTATTATATAAACTATGTAAATACTTTATATTTTTATAAAACGTCCAATCGTATAGTGAGAATGATTAAATAAAACTTGAATTTCGGCTAAACTACTCGTATCCAAAGCATGCCAATAAATTAAAAAAAAATTACGATAAAAACTTAGTATATCTACATATATATTTAGTCCGTTTATGTTTTTCTTCATATAAAATTTGATTATATTAATTTATAACCTAAAATATCATATAAAATATAAACGTCAAACTATATTAATTTTACAACTGGTAACAAATTGAATTGTTATCATCGGATAATGGCAAGAATGAATCGTATACCACTACAAAGCTGGAAAGCTTGTTTTGTAAACTAATTAACTATTTGTAAACTAATTAATAATCTAATAATCTACTAAAGTATTTTTCTTATGTATAAAAAATTATTAATATGGTCAAAGATTCTAGAGGAAAGCGTATTCGCAATTCTAGTAATTAATATATCACTAGTATATTACCCATTAATTAATTATTTATACGCTTTTACGTATTTTATAATATTCATAGTTTTATTTTTTTTTGTCTATAATTGAAAAAGATTAAAAAGATTTATAACGTTGAATCTTCGATCATTTATCAGACTTGGAGATTTTAGAAATATGATTGCTTCTGCATTAATAGAGATATTTTTTTTCATTCCAAAATGCTTATATTATCAGAGGTAAAATTTATTTAAGAATAAGCTTAAAATTTAAAGCGACCTACTATTTTTTTTTATTATTGCTTCATTCAATAATTTTTTTATTTTAATTGACTTCCCGTAGGATTTGGTCCTCAAACATATATATTTATTACAATAATATCGTTAATATTGATAAATAAAACTTTTTTATTATCATATAATTTACAACAACAAATAAAACCTTTTTAGTTTTTTTCTCTATGGTCGACCATAAACACTACATGTAAAATGAGATTCATTAATTTTAGTATTTTGTTTTATATCAATTAAAGATATATTAGTAATGATTAAAAGCTTATTATAATAAATAACACAGACTATATAAATAATATTTGTTTTATTATATATTCAATAAGCGATACTTTGGTGCTTATATATTTAGATATATCACATAGAAATGAACTACATTTGTTTATCACTGCTTTAGTGAATTTTAAAGCATATTAAATATTGCTTTTTCTTTTAATACTTTTTAAATTTGATAATAAATACTACCTCACTGCTATTACTAAATTGATTTCGTTTGTTTAAAAAAAAATCGTTGGCACTATTTGTGTACGTTTTATATATACGTAACTCGTTCCTTTGTGTTTTTTTTTGGTATGATCTAATTGGTACATGATTTTTGGTTTTGGTATAGTAACAAATTATTCTTTGTTTTGTCATTATAATTTTTTTTTTAAAATAAGAGGGGAATGGGGTGGTTATATTTTATACTGTAAAAACCCTACAGGATACGCAAGTAAGTTTATGTTAAAATATAGTTTGTACGTATAATATTATAATTTTTTTTACTTACATATAGTTGGAAGATCTTAGAAATTATGAAACTTGAGTTTTGTAATATAATTACTAAATATTAATTAAGAATAGATCTTTTTTTCATTATTAAAATAAATGTTGTTTACAATGTCATCTCATGAATTTATGGTCATGGGCCTCTTAAGGGATCGTCTAATTTATATTTACTGATGAAAGGTCTTAAAACATGACAAAAGTTTTCTTATGAAATCCTAATAATGAAATGACGAAGATTTTTATATGGGAAATATAATACATTCCCTCCAAAGTTTTAACAACACGTATTCAGTGTTGTCATGGTACGGACAAAATTTATTACTGTATTTAGTTTTTAATTTTTTTTCCTATGGCAATAAACTTGTATGACAACGAGTTGATACTAAGCATTATTTAATAAAGTTGAATATATTTAACATTTTTTTCTACGTAATGGCAATATTGTGCGTTATTTATATTTTATAATAAAAATCTCTATTTATAAAGATAAATGGAAGCAATAGATTCGATTTATGCTTTAATTATCACAATTATTCCCCCCACCATTTAATAAACTAATCTATGTCTATATTATATGAAACTTTAAAAAGCCTTATGTGAAGTTAGCAATACGCGAATAAAATATCCCTATTATTAATCCCACTGCTGGGAATTAGGATAATCTATAATTAAGAGAGGCCCACATCATAATAGTCCGGACTTATAAACTTATCTATCACCACTTCCTCTGCGGCTTATTTAAATACAATTTCTATTCAATTTGACCACAGATTGATTATCGCATTTGGTCCTAGGTCATAGCGCACTTGAGTACCCAAGGAGCACCTGGTAAACAGCGGAAGACATGATTTGATGACATAAAGGAGTGGACCGGGTTTAAATAACATCAGTAAAAAAGTATGGCTGAAGATCGAATTGGTTTTATCAATATTATCGCCGAACTTCAGTTTGAAGAGGGCACTTAATGATGATGATGATTTGGTCATAGATAAAGAGAGTAGAGGGGAAGAAAGAGTGGAGGAGATTTGGGCCATTTTCCATACCGCTGGCTCAATACGGGTAGGTGCGGACAACGCAGGACCGATCGATGTGGGGATCTTTGGGGGAGGCTTATATATCCAGCAGTGGATGTGTGTCGGCTGATGATGATGATGAAAGAGAATAGTTATTTATAAATCGTTTCGAATTTTAAATATTTAAAGAGTGTACAGAATAATCTGTGCCAAAAATCCAAAATTATAGCCGATTGTAATTATTCATCATAATTATCTGCCGACAGATGTGTGCTGCTAGACATGGCTTCCTCCAAAGATCTCTACATCGATCGATCCTACGCCGCCCGCATCTAGCTGCATCCCGCAACCTTTACCAGATCATCGGACCACCTGGTGGGGAGCCTGCGAACACTACGTCTTCCAGTACGCGGTCGTCATGTGAGGACTTTGGTGCCCCATCGGCTGTTAGTCCTAATGTAATTATTGAACGTCTTTTATTATTAATATTTTATACAAAGTCATATTTTGTTAAATGGCTTTATGAAGCGTTTATTTTAAAATGTATCCCCTAGCTTTATATGTAATTTATTTTATATTTGAATGTATTAATAAAAAACCCTATCACCGATTGCTCCGGAAGCAGAATCGAACCTGGGACTTATTATAATACAAGTTTTAATTAAACTAATTAAAGTCCATTATTATGTACTACAAGAATCTAAGTGGCGTAAGTTAATATAAATTGGTTACTGCGTCTTTTATATGAGATGTAATATTTATATCTATATCATATCAAATATATATATATATAGTATATATCATTTATATGTATATATTATAAATCTGGAGAGCATTGTTCTAATCCTAGGTTTTAGGCAAGTACTAAAAGCCGTCATTATTAGGCATTTAAATGTAAAATATCTATATTGTTCATGAGCAAATTTACTGGTGGTAGGTCTCTCTTGCTACAGACAGTCTAGGTACCACCGCAGTGCCTATTGCAGCCGATGAACAGCAGTGTGCAAACATTACTGTGTTCCGGTTTGAAGGGCGCTGTAGCTAGTAAAATGACTTGCGGTAATGAAACTCAATTTCATGTTTCAAGGCATCGAATACAAGGTGCAGTGTATATTATAGTTATTAGCGCCACGTTGTTATGCGCAGGCGCATCACTTAACAACAGGTGATGTCCCGCTCGTCTCGTCGTTGCGTTAAATAAAAAAAAAATACTGTTTGATCGATAAACGAGGTTGTAGTTTAACGATATGTTAACCCAGGTTTAAATACATATATATATATATATATATAAATAAAATAATTACTTTTGGATCATCGATTGATCGTTCGTATTGAAGATCTATGATCGTATCTATAGAATGATTAAAATCATTAACAAATCATTAAACTAAAAATAGTTAAAGAAATATCCTACACAAGCACACACAACACATGTATATATATATATGTATGTATATATATATACAAGCTGTTCTCCGCTCGCTTTGCTGGCCGTAATATTGAATTAGACTTGATATTTGTCTGACATATTTCTTAAGAGCAACCGTAACCACAAATGACTTAGTATAGCAATCGTTACCATGGCAACCGCATAAATAATGGAAAATGAAATTGTTTTTGTAGAAGTTAACTACTATCACTAGTAGTAGCCGTAGTAATAAATTAATATTAGCGCATATTATCTATCCATGGCGGACGTTCACGTTACGATACGAAGTCTACGCGTGTTACGCATGACGGATATACACGTCATATCAGGAAGTATACGCGTTTTACTCGTGACGGACATATACGTTACAATACGAAGTCTACGCGTGTTACACATGACGGATATACATGTCATATCATAAAGTCTACGCGTTTTATTTGTGACGGATATACACGTCACGACATGAAGTCTACGCGTGTTACACATGATGGATATACACGTCATATCATGAAGTCTACGCGTGTTACACATGACGGATATACACGTCATATCAGAAAGTCTACGCGTGTTACACATGATGGATATACATATCATATCATGAAGTCTACGCGTTTTACTCGCGACGGATATACACGTCACGATGCAATTTAAATAGTTACGAGCCGATAATTCATCAAACTTTTAGGCATAATGTATATTTAGGTATATAGAGGAGCTTTGGTCCAGTCGTCTGTGATCGCTGATCTTTGAGAGAAGATATCGTCCAGTGTACGAAGGTAAATGGATAGGTCGCCTAGACTACATGGTGCGCTCACCGGGGCGCCTCCACTCGCGGCACAGCACCGCGCAAGTGCCTGCCGCCAGCACCGCCAGCGTGCCCATCACCACGCACACCGCCGCCAGCCAGGTGCGCGTGTCGAACGTCTCCGCGCCCTCCAGGAAGTGCTTGTACAGCTCTGCGGACACGTGCCGGTGGTACGCATTAAACACAACACATTACACACAAGAGCATATAGGTTCCACTCCACCGCCGCAGCAGCAGCAGCAGCACCACCATCACCAACACTAAACCATAATGTGCAAACGTTACCCTGTTCAAGTCCCTACGCGTTCTGTGTGTTCCAGTTTGAAGGTGCTGTGACTAGTAGCCAGAAATTACTGGGGTAACGAGACTATATCTCTTACTTCGGGCGAAGAATAAAATGTGATGTTGCATGAACTTGTTTTTTTTTTTTATTTAATTAAGCAACGAGATGAGCGGGACCTTCACCTAATAATAAGTGATACCTATAACCACGTGGCCCTGATGAGGATGATATACACTACATCACATTATGCTCGTCGCTTTTAGGCTTACGATGTTTAGTCTCGTTACCATAGTAATTCCACTAGTTATAGCTCCCTTAATACTGGAACATAGTAATGTTTGCACACTACTGTTTGAAGGTTGCGGGAATCAGCTGGATGCGAGCGGAGCAGGATCGAGCGAAGTGGAGATGTTTGGAGTAAGCTTACGTCCAGCAGTGGACGTCTGTCGGCTGATGATGACTATTACTTGGCAGCAGAAATAGAGTCAGTTTGTGGAGATAATTACCATCATCTCCTTAATCTGTAGCCGTTACAGCATCGCTATGTTTCAGCTGCCAAAATATGAGAGCCAAAGTATCCGTGTCCTCTTCATAATTTTTGGTCTTGTGGTCACTTAATGAAATCGAGATCAGCTAAATCAAAATTAAGTAGAAATTATCTGGAGTAGATTGACTAATTAGACGGACCTGCTTCCTGATCGCTGTAGAGTGTGGTCGCCAGCACCTCAACGGGCGGTCCGGGGCCCAGCACGTTGGTGGCCCAAACGCGGAACCAGTAGGACGCGTTCGGCTCCAAGTGATATACATCGATCTGACGCTGGGGATCAGACACAATCATATTAGAAGCTGCTTGGTGGACTGAAGTGCCTCTGTATATATTTCATCAATGTCAAAGGAAATGGTTACCGAGTTAGGACTGATGTGATTCGGACTGATGGGTCTCCAAGGTTCCAGGGTGCCGTTCACCGGCGCAGCTGATCGGTACTGTGCTGTGAAGTCGATTATGGGATGACCGCCGTCGCCCGCCACGTTCCACAGGATCAGCGCCAGGATGGTGGAAGCGTGCACGGTCACGTTCACCAATGGAGGTGGTTCCGCTGTCGGCACAAGCAGTGGTAACTTTAGTACAGTATATAATAGTTTCCTTTTTTTGGATGTATCTATTCGATGATATTATCATCAGTCAACGGGCGTCCACAGCTGGATGTAGGCCTCCCCCAAATATCACCACGTCGATCGGTTCTGCGCTGCCTGCATCCAGCGGCCTCCCGCGATCTTCGTCTGTAGGGGTTTTGGGTCATAACCCACCACGCTGGCCCAATGCGGGTAGGTGGGAACCAGAGCTCATTTGTTGATTAGCAGGGTGCACCACGGGCAGTTGAGTTTGGCCTGGGTCTCGGGAGTTGTGCGGCACCCCTTACACCCTCTTCCTTGACAACAGATTTGTAATTAAGCAAAGAGCGTATTGGTCGGTCGACTACGTAAATATCCTCACCCCGCGTATATACTCAGATGGGTCAACATAATGGATACATGAATAGGGAGACAAACCGCCCCACATATGGAGGGATAATCCTAACTTTTATATTATCATTATCTACAGATAATCGTCCACCACTAGACATAGGCCTCCCCGAAGAATCTCCCACATAGATAAGCACTGCGTTTCGGTAGACGTAGTGTTAGGAAGCCTCCCATAAGGACCGGACGATCTGGTGAGAATCACGGGAACCCACTGGATGCGAGCACTAGCTATAACGCTCTTCAAACCGGAACTCAGTAGTATTTGCATACTATTGTTTGCAGCCTGCAATAAGAGCTAATATCTGTAACATGTGTGACTTTTTGATTTTAGGTAGCGGGTGGGGGGTGGTTGTAAAATGCCTTGCCTTCTAGGCCGGAAGTCAGGATCAAGCGACAGCAACTATAACATATGGAGACTTGTGGCAACCCTACAGTCAACTTTTTGCTAAGTGTATATCTATTGATCCAGCTCATTGGCATTTTAAATCGAGGGCATAGGTAGGTACGATTTATACGTTATCGTGTCTATGTACGAGTCCAGGAGTGGGAGACGGATGAGCTGGTAAACTTTATAGGGTTTCTTTTTATAAAAATGACTATGTTAAGACTCCGTCGAACTCAATATTCTGTTTTTGGTTGGTTGCGTTATATGGACAGGGTGGAACCAATCTGTATGGAGACCCTCAGGATCCTATAATGGTGGTTTCGGCTGATAATTATGATGATGACATTCACTTTTCTACTAGTTGAAATCGACATATATTTAGCCTGAATATAAACGATAGCGCGGTAGTAAGCAAATTTTGTTATTATATAAAATCCTAGGGGAATTCCCCGTTAATTATACCCTCGGCGTGTAACAGACCTATCACTAGGTGGTCCGACGACCTGGTGAAGGTCGCGGGAGCAGCTGGTTGCAGGGAGTGCAGGACTGATCGATGTGGAGATCTTTGAGAAAGGCTCATGATCAGCAGTGGACATTTGTAGGCTGATGATGATGTGTAAAAGGGCTAAAGATAAGAATAAGTACATGGCAAGAGTTGGATTTTTTTTTTACAACGAGACGAGGGGGATGTTTACCTGATGGTAAGTGATACGCTTGCTCAAGACAGCGCTAGTTAGAATGTTACACACTGCATTACATTGTGCCGTTGCTTTGTGACGTAAGATGTTTTGGGGCAGAAATAGGACCTGTGATGGTGATTACGTAGACGGTCTCCGTCAGCAGAGACTTACCATCAGATGTAGGTTTTCATGTGATTGGTGTGTCCATTGTAAAAAACAATGTTAGGTAACGTTTTACAATGTCACCTCACTTTAGCCGCAGTCGGTCATTATTGAAATAGGTGTACAGCGACCGGACTAACAGGAGCCGTACTGCAGTGACATAACAATAGTAATGTTAGCGGTCGCAATACTGGACGATGGGTCCGTTTGAGCTGGTGATAGATAATAGGCGTCATTATCCGGCTGTTGCGCTGCCATGTGATTCGTCTTCGCCGGTGCTCAACGGATGTCGGTACGGCCTTGATGACGGACGCTGTACATTGTTATTTATGTTCACATAATTATATTAAATCGAAACTTATAACATCCTGTATACGACCTTTGAAGGGTACAAAAGTATATTAGATTAAAAAAAAATCGAATCAACCCCGTTGGTTAGATGATGAAATTATCCCCATTCCAGACATCCTCTAACTTGCGCTGTCCCACGCAGGTTCGCATGTTGAACGATAAGGGCCCCCACCCTCGAGTCCCGCCAAACTCCTAGACCCTTTTAGTTGCCTTCTACGGCATCCAGGGCTTACCTTAGACCTATTCTTACTAGCACGAGACTATAGGGCTTTATTAGCCATAACTGGCCGTTTATAAAACTTACTAATCGCCAGTTAAGCGAGCAGTAAATAGTTAACGGTCATTTAGATAATAGTTATCTGGGTATTTAAACCGTAACTTTGTGCGTTTGTTTGCGCAATAACCATTTCAACCATTAACAGTCTGATGTTGAAGGTATGTCCTCGCTAGTTCCAAAATAGTTTACTGGTACCACCGCAGCTCCCTTTTCTACCAAACAGTAGTGTGCAGACATTACCGTGGTCCCGTTTGATGGGTGCTGTAGCTGGTGGAATTACTGCGGTAATTAGACTTATATTGTATATCTGGGTTGCAAGGGTTCCCGCAGGATAGCTCACGGGATCCAAGCCAACCTACTTCATCTGCTCGTGGTGTACCCTGCTCATCAACAAATGGGGCTCTGGCTCCCACCAACCCGCATTGGGCCAGAGTGGTGGGAAATGGCCCAGTTCTTATATATTAAATGCCTTACCGATCGATGTGGGAATTTTTGGGGGAGGCCTATGTTCAGCAATGGACGTCTAACGGCTGATGATGACTGTCTCCTAATTAGCTTCACATTGTTATGGATAGGTGTATCTTCGTATCTTTGACAAAGCCTTTTTTTATATACGAAGCGAACAGAACACAGTAATGTTTGCGTTGGTCCTTTTTTAATAAAGGTCCTTTGTACGATTCTGGAGTCACACGAGGCAATGTATAGATGGCGGGAGAGTTTCTTTGAATCCGCATAACCAGCTACCAGCCACATTGATAAACTACCACAATAATAGGATAATAGCCAGAGTATTTTAGGTGTGCTTTACTGTCTTCGGCCTCATGGTCACTTAATATCCTGTGAAATAGGAGTCAAGATGCTGACTGTCGTTTAACAAGAGGGTAGGTAGAGGGGTAGGAGGTAGATCCCTCAAGATAGACCGATGAAATTATAAAAGTCTCTGTTGCTGGAGACCGTCTAGGTAGGTACCACCGCAGATCCTATTGCATTCGACAGACAGTACTGTGCGAACATTACTATGTTCCGATTTGAAGGACGCTGTATCTAGTGAAATCACTGTGGTACTATATTTCTTATGTTTCGAAGCGACGAGCACAATATGTTGCAGTGTATACCATCCTAATTGGCGCCACGTTACAAGCAGAGGTATAACTTACTATCAGGTATACGTCCAGCTCGTATCATCGCTTCGTGGAATAAAAAAAAAGGTATAATGATGAGAGGCAGCTCACTTCTGACTGTGAGATTCACACGGTCGACGTATGCCGTCTCGTTCTCCACGCCGCACTCGTACAAGCCCTCGTCTTCCACTCCCACCTGCTTCAGAAGCAGACTGCCGTCGATCTGGAAGAAGACAACCGGATATTACCGCTCTGAAGCATTTCCCACCACGCTGGCCCAATGCTAGTTAGTGGGAGCCAGAGCCTCGTCTGTTGATTAGCTGGATGCAACATGAGCAGGTGAGGTTGGTTTGGGTTCCGCGAGTTGTTTTGCGGAACCTCTTACACCCACTATATATATATATACAAAATATAGCATATCATATCGAAGACATGCTCAATTTAAAAGTACAAGTTATTCACTTAGGTAACTTATATTCTGCAAACATCGATTTTCCTATATAAATGTTCTTGGTAAATAATTTTCTTTTCTGAAGTCACTCGTGGCTCTCACACAGCTTACCATTGTCATATCGTAGAAAGAGATGGGAATATTTCCAGAAGTAATAGAAACTGTCTGTGATAGTTACCAGCGTACCAGTTTGGTACTTGATGAATAGACAAGTCGCTGATCTGATGGTAAGATGTGCCTGCCCATAACACGGCATCAGACATAAGATGTTAGTCTCATCACCCTATTGATTTCACTGGTTACAACTCATTAGGTAGCAGGAGACGTAGAGTTTGGAGGCCCTCCCACAAGGTGGACTGACGATCTGATGAGAGTGGCGGGTACCCACCCACTGGATGAGAGCAATGCGGGATCGATCGATGTTGGGATCTTTGGGGGAGGCCTATGTCCAGCAGTGGACGTTTATCGGCTGATGATGAAAGTATGGCGGTGGCAATAGGCTCTTCGACGGTAACTATGTTGACGGTTTCCGGCAACGGAGACCTACAATCAGTAAAGTGTAGTGAATACCCTTTTATTGGACATGTCGTTATAGAACTATATATAAATCTGTATATATTAACTATATGCAGAGTAATAATGATGATGATGATGACAACCAGAACTTCAGGTAGGTGTTCTTAGCAATTTCTTTACACAACAGTCGAATATAGGACAGCTAATTTGCAAATGGTTCTCAAAGCCAGTGCTTGCCAACCCTTTTCTATTCCCGTACCCTTTGATAAAACTTTACATTTATGAATATCCCCCCCCCCCCCCGTGATGACTCCTTACTTAATCCTAAACGTTTCGTTTCTCTTAACCTCTATTATCAATCTGAACTTTGAAGTACCCTCTCTTTTTATAGATTTTTGATTCTGATCGTTGGTCCACCTTATCCCTCCCAGCACTGCGTCTACCGATACGCAGCCGTCAGTCAAGAACCTCACTGCTCCATCGTTTTGGAATGACTGCTCTAAGCCATTAGGTTTTCCTTGGGGTGTGAGCAGTGAATACCTTAAGGTATACTGTATAGGTAAAGAATGATACTTGACTGAGTTTAAACACTAAGTTACAATTATGATTAGATCCGGCGGCCTTGCGCTGCTGGCCTTGAGAGGCGATCAATATTAGGAAAGTCTAACATCAGAAAACTTCGTGTCCGCCAGCGGAACGTCTGTGACATAAGGTTAGTTTGTACAGTTCTGTATTAAAGTACTTCCGGTAATTAAATATTTGTTTATGAATTCATAGATTACTACAGCTGGTCGATCCTTGTTGCCGGAGATCGTCTTTTTTTGGTTTTGTGGGGAATTCTTCGAAAGATACCCTGCTTTAGAGAGGAAGTCAGGGTTATGTGAGATTCTTACTCACCAAAACCCCGTCGGTGGTATGCATCAGTGCATTCGGAGAGGCTCCGATATCTCTTACAGAACCCAACGGTGCCCGTCTAAACTATGTTACACGTCTCTGAGGAGGAGCCTAAACCTCCTAGGCACTATCGCCGAGCCATACGCTGTTCCACGCAGATTTGCTTGTTGATCGATAAGGGCCCGTGAAACTCCTAGACTCTTTCAGTCGCCTTCTACGACAGGCAGGGCTTAACTTACTCCTATTCTTACTAGCCCGAGACTACGGGGCTTGCCTGAGGTCGTCTAGGTAGGTACCACCGAATCGCCTATTGCAGCCGACAAACAGAGTACAAACATTCGTGTGTTCCAGTTTGAAGGGCGTTGCAGCTAGTGTAATTACTGCGGTAACGAGACTCGACATCCTGTGTGTCAAGACGACGAGCGCAATGTGATGCTGTGTGCATCACCCTAACTAGCACCACGTTATTATGAGCAAGCGTATTACTTTACCATCAGGTGAATGTCGCGCTCATGTTATCCCTTATTTTAAAAAAAGAATGATTCGATATTAATATTAAAACCAAAACTTTGTTAGAATTCCATTTAAGTAGGGACGGAATCTTTTGTGTAATGTCGAATGGAAAGTTTAGGGTGTGACAGCGGACATAGGGGTGGTAGAAGTCGAAACTGTGGTTTAAATGTAGATAACGATATGGCGAATAGGAAACATTAGGACTTTATCTTCACGCCATGTTATGTGATAATTATGTCGAAGGTGGTGGAAGTTTGTTGAAATATCCTTGCTTTCATATGTTGACAACCTGAACACCAATTTTATAGTTACCTATTTACGATATGGGTACCATATGGGGTAGTAGTGGATAGTAAGGAAGGTTTGATAAAATTATGTAAACTCCATCTCATGTAATCATAAAATTAATATAAGGATCTCCGTTACACAAAAGCTTACTGATATATATATATATATATATATATATATATATATATATACTTCTGACGTCTATCGGCTGATGATGATGATATGTATATATATATTAGATATCCAGAGATTCATTGACTCGTCACGAGATCTCTGAAACTATGAGACGTAAACACTAGAAAATTGGTCGAGATGTTGCTTCTGCCGTTTAGAGGTCAGATAAGAATGGATGCGGGTAGGAGAAGACGTCCCACTGCTAGACACAGGCCTCGCCCAAACATCTCCACATTTATCGGTCCTGTGCTGCCCGCATCCAGCGGCTTTTCGTTCAACAGTCAACAATGCCTCCGGTTCCCCCGGCACTAGGTTTGTTAGGGTTCACATGGGAGGATTTGGACAGTTTCCCACTACGCTGTCCCAATGCACGTTGGTGGGAACCAGAGCCTCGTTTGTTGATAAGCAGGGTGCACTACAAGCAGGTAAAATTAGCTTGGGTCTCACGAGTTAATGTGCGGGACCCCTTATACTCCCCAATGCAGGGTATATGTACGGAGCATTAAGACTAACAACACAACTCACGGGACTCAAGCCAACCTCCTGTGCTCGTGGTGTATCCTTATAATTAACAAACCAGGCTCTGGCTACCACCACCCTACGTTAGGTCAGCGTAGTGTGAAGTGGTCCTCTATAAACGACGGCTCCTAGTGCTCGGGGACGCGGGCAGTGCAGGACTAATTGATATGGGGATCTTTGGGGGAGGTCTATGTCCAGCAGTGGACGTCTATCGGCTGATCTCCATATACTGTCAGCATGTCTTCGAGTACCGCTGGGCACTATGGCCGGTCGTCTGTAGGGATTCATGTGAAGGGATTTGGGCTATTTCCCACCACGCTGACCCAATGTGGGTTGGCAGGAGCCAGAGCCTCGTTTGTTAATTAGCAGCGTGCACCACGAGCAGGTGAGGTTGACTATGGTCCCGTAAGTTGTAGTGCGGGACCCTTTACGCCCAGAGACGTATATTCCCTGCATTTTTCATAAATGCATGAAAACTCAAGTTTCGTTTACAAGTTCCGCCGGAAGTTTGCGCGCGGGCGAACTTTACAGCATCCATACAAAGGCGCCCCGGAAAGTTTAATCTCGGCGGGGCAATAATTTCACGCTGTACAAGCGGAAAGGAAATTTATTTGTCTTGTTCCAGTTTTACCGCTCATGGCCGCCGCCGGGACTTGGTTACTAAACGATACTATGGGAAATACTAGTATACAGGTTATAATGCTGGAAGGTCCCTGATGTTGGAGGAGTCTAGGCAGGTACCATCGCTAGCCTTGTAGTCTCAGGTTAGTAAGAATAGGACTAAGGTAAGCGCTGCCTGCCGTGTAAAGCGACTGAAAGGGTCTAGGAATTTCGCGGGCCTGCAAGGTGAGGGCCTTTATCGCTCAACAAGCGAACCTGCATAGGACAGCGCATGGCTCAGCGATGATGCATAGGAGGGTAAGGCTCGTCCTCGGAAACGTGTAATACAAAGTATAGAGGGGTACCGGTGCGTTTTGAAAGAGATGCCGTAGTCTCTTCGAATGCACTGATGCAGACCACCAAAGTGGGTTTTAGTGAGTAAGAATCTCACATAACCATGACTTCTCCCCAGAAGCAGGATATCTTTTGAAGATTTCCCGCCTGAAAACAAAGAAAAACACCACTGTGACCTGGTTTGATGGGCGCTGTAGTTAGTGAAATTACTGTCTATCTTATCTTATGTGTCAGTATGTCATCCTAACTACCGTCACGTGGTTATGGGCAGGCTATCACTTACCATAACGTGAACGTACTGCTCATCTCATTTTGAACCTTGAGGCGATATCGGGATTAATGTATACGGGGCATACGAGTCTCGTAATATCCTTCAGTTGGAAATAATCACTATCATTAGCCGATAGACGTCTACTGCTGGAATAATAGATGGTTAGTGTTACTTACGACATTTAAACGATTCATTGACATGCACTTCAATACTATTGAACTTTTTTTTTTACGTAATTAACCGACGGGACCGGCAAGACATTCACGTGGCGCCAGTAAAGATAGTATGCGCTGGGCCGTATTGCGCTCGTCGCCTTAAACACAATGTTGTCTCGTTATCCCAGTAATTACATCAGCTACAGCGCTCTTCAAACCGGAACGCAGTAATGTTTGCACACTACTGTTTGGCGGCAGAAATAGGCGGTGCAGTGGTACCCACTTAGACGGTGTCCGGCGAACATAGACCTTCCAGCGGTGGTTAAAATGTTTAATAGCAATGATCTTCCCCTCCCAACGGGTTTTCGCCTTGTCGTGGCGGAGAGGCTTAGTAAGCGTGATGCGGAACACGGTGAAGTTAAGTGGAACCCACCCAGCCGGCCCGCGGCGAAGGGCTGGCCGAAGCGGCCGCTCCAGGTTCGAGCACCGGTTGGGATAACTGGAGCTCACCGGAGCGGCCGGGGGCCACAGGGGCGGCTGTGTGCTGCTCTAGCGGCCGGCTCCAGGGGCGATTTTATACCGTCCCTCGCAGCCGAAGTGGGGTCGCGGAAGGAGTACCCTCTGCGGCCAACCGGTGTCGCACCGGCGATGCGGCGGTGGTGGGGCCGCGGCGGAAGAGGAGTGTTGGTATTGAGATGCGCCGTTCTCCCTATCCTCCGCGGCCGTTGACAAGTAGCGGCGGGCCTAACATCTCTCCGCCGCGGGGAGCCGGGAGAGGTTTTCTCCAGTGGCTCCTATGGCCTCTGGGGGTTCGGGGGAACTGGTCGCCCGCACACGCATGAGGTCGAGGAGGAGGCGCGCTGCATGTTCCGGCGCGCCTTGGAAAGGGAGGGTTCATCCCTCGCTCCCGAGGAGGGGCTGCGCAAGCGGCCAGCGCCGGCAGGGTCACGGTTGAGTGCATGCGTTCCCGTGACCCTGCCATCATGGCGACGAGGCGGAACATCGTGGGGGTTTTAGTCAGTGCAAGTCCGACATAACTCGTCCTCGCCCCCGCAAGGACGGGTAGGTGAGGCATTTCCCGTACGTAAAAAAAAAGAAAAAAATAAAAAAAAATTTGCAATGATCCTGGCGCTTCCGTAGTTAACGCACGAATGACCCGGGACAGGCCGCCCGCGATACTAATGATGTTTCTCCAGTGTTGCCCTATTCGAAATGTTGCCAATTTAAAATACAATTTACTTTATTATTTTTTGATAACGCTTACAGGAAATACGATTTAGCGCTAGTGATTTTGTACTTGTGAATATCTTATCCAAGCCAACTTAACCTGCTCCCGGTGCACTCGCATTGGGCCAGCGTGGTGGGAAACGGCCGAAATCCCCCCATTTGAATCCCTACTCGATCGATATGGGAATCTTTAGGCGAGGCCTACGTCCAGCGGTGGACGTCTATCAGCTGTTGATGATGATGATGATAATTAAATTTCTATAATTGAGTAAACTTTGTATTAAGTACAAAGATTTGCATAGCTCATGACTCATATAAAGTGGTGAGGGTGCGAAGTGCCGCTCCCCTTCCAGTTCCACTTGACTCATCCCCTTGGTCTATCGAGCGATTCAATTGCTGTGTCTATTTACATAAATTAATTGGTTTTTTAAAGCCAATCTCGGTTCGGTTTAACTGAATTTTTTTTTTGTTACTAAGAATATTGTGAAGAGGAAAATATTTTTTTTTTTCAGTTGCACCGAAGTGTTATATGAACAAGGTTTTATGACAGGCTATATAAAAACTTTACTGAATTAAGTAGTCGTTATCTAAAACTTTTAATACGATTACTGGAGGTAGGTTTCTATTGTTATAGACCGTCTAGGTAGTTGCCACCGCAGCGCCTATTGCAGCCGATAAGCATTATTGTGTTCCGGTTTAAAGGATGCTGTAGTTAATGTAATTACTGTGGTAACGAGACTCGACATCTTGCGTCTCGACGCGATGAGTGTAATATAGTGTCTATGTATTTCTTGTCATTGGTGCATACTTTATCATAACGGTTTTTCCTTTGCCCAGGGTTTGCTCAAAGAAAACTCTTCTTAAGGTTGGGCTCGTCTTTGTTTTATATTTATTTTATATTAGCTTTTCCCCGTGTGCTTTGCTGACTGTAACACCCCCACCACAAACCTTTTTTTGGGTAACTTCGTATAAAATCCGTGGAATGGGAATATTCTCACCGAATTTCAAGTCTCCTGACCTTATTGTTTTAGAGATATCTTAATTAGTCTCACATATATAGAAATTTCAAATTTCTGTGTACATGTTTTTTTTTTTATTTAAGCGACGAGACGAGCGGGTAGTTCACCTGATGGTAATTGATACGCCTGTCATTAACAACGTGGCGCTAAGTAGAATGGTATACACTGTATTACATTGCGCACGTCGCCTTGAGATATTTGATGTTGTCTCGTTACCCCAGTAATTACGCTACCTACAGCCCTTCAAAGCGGAACAAAATAATGTAAAGGGCCGTTAAGAAATAAATAAATTTGAAATATCATTGAAGACAGCATTGATATGAGATGGAAGTGACGCTACAACTACTTAAGATTAGTCCCATCAATTGGTTATCCCAAAGGTGGGGTTTCTGTACACAATTGCGATTACTGCTTTCATGGGGATATTGCGGATATTCCTGATTCTGATGATGTAAGCCCTTGCAAGGCACAGCGACTCTTTCAGCTCATCTGATACTGGGCTCGTGGACTCGGAATCAGGGTCTGTTGTTGCGGACATCATCATCATCCGCCGATAGACGTCCACTGCTGGTCATAAGCGTTCCCCAAAGATCTCCACATAGAGTCAGCAAGGTCTCTGGTCCTGCTGGGCACTAGCAACTGTCGTATGTAAGGGTTCATATGAGGGGATTTGGGCCATTTCCTACCGCGCTGACCCAATGCGGGTTGGCGAGAGCCAGAGCCTCGCTTGTTGATTAGCAGGGCACTACGAGCAGGTGAGTTGTTGTGCGGGACCCGTTACATATTGCGGATATGGTGTACTTGAAGTAACGGTGGTATTAGTGCGAGGGACGGCGGCTGGTATAAATCGCTGCGATGCCTGTGCGGTGGCTGTCCCCGTGCCGTGATTGATGCGTCTGCCGCCGTTCGCGTGCCGCACGGATGGTGCTCGGCTGCAATGGATTTTATCGTCATACTTTACTACACCTATTAACTTTTATAAATGAAGGGGCCGCTGCATGCTGTAAATTAATAACACTGCATTTCGAGTGTACCCTAAATTTGACCGAAGATGTCTTAATGAAATAATAGTGTCTGTTTGATTAAGTACCACAGCAGCTTCAATTTCCGACGCCAAACACTAACACAGTAATGTGTCCCGGTTTGAAAGGCGCTGTAGTTAGTGAACTCAACATTTTATTTATGAAGACAATGTGATGCAGTATACCATTGTGACAATGAGGCCGAGGACATTAAAATACTCTGGCAATGAACTGTAGTTTATCAATGTGGCTGATAAATAGTTACATGGCATGGAGTTAAAAGAATCCTATCACCATCCATACATTGCCTCATGTGACTTCGGAATCGTACAAAGGATCTCCATTTAAAAATGGCTAACGCAAACATTACTGTGTTCCGGCTTGAAGGGCGCTGTAAGCAAATGAAATTACAGGAGTATCGAGAGAATATCTTATATCTAAAGGCGCTGAGTATACCATTGTAACTAGCGCCACGTAGTTTTGGGCAGGCGTATCACTTGTTATCACGTGAACGTCCCGCTGGTCTGTTCATTTCGTATGTTAAAAAAATTTGACCTTCATCAATAGAAGAAATCTTTGATGGGTTCAGTGCTTGTAAATGTTACCGTAATCATAGTCGCTGTTTTTTTAGGGGGGAAATCTTCAAAAGATATCATATTTCTGGGGGAAAGTCAGATTTATGTGAGATTCTTACTCACTGAAACTTCCTCAGTTGTCTCCATCAGTGCATTCGAAGAGGCTCCGGTCTCTTACAGAACGCGCCGGTGTTCCTATACACTTTGTGTTTTCACGTCTCTGAGAAGGAGTCAAAGCCTCCTAGACATCGTCGTTGAACTATACGGTGTGTCACACAGGTTCGCTTGTTGAGCGATAAAGGCCCCATTCTCAAGGCCCGCGAAACTTGTAGACCCTTTTAGTTGCCTTTTTTGACAGGCAGGGCTTACCTTAGTCCTATTCTTACTAGCCCGAGACTACAGGGCTGAGTCGTAGTTACTTAACGAAGAAAAAGGAGGTATTTTTAGACACATGTGTATCTATACATGTTTGTAAATATATATGTGTGTATATACATAAATTGTGGACTGGAATATATTTTGTTTCATCCCTTTAATTCGATCGTAAAAGTTCTAAGCAATATAAATTGATTCATCCATGTAATGATGATGAGCACTTTTATATTTACTTCCGATGTTTTTGTTTCTCTTGGGGTTGTTTTAAAATTTTCCCTATACATTACGTTTTGCTTTATCATTATGATAGTAAAATTATAAATTAAAACACCAGGTTTATGCGGATATCATATTTAAACAGAATTGAAAGATTGCTGATTAAGCCTCTCATACAGATCCTTTTTATAATTTTGTCCGGTATCAAAGTGAGTGCGTCGGGGTGGCGTAGAAATCAATCAAAATCATGTAAGGGAGGGTCCTCCCCTCGTCCCTGCGTTGGTGACGCATCGCATTTGTAGCCAGACGTCTGCGGAAGTTGCGGCTCCCTTTTGTAACCCCGTAACCCCTCACCTACCCTCCGTATAACTCATTCTTTACAAACACGGACCACGTATACTTCGTTCATAGTTGGTTGGATACATTTTGTTGGTGAATATTTAGTATAAGAGTTCCGCACAACTTACAGGTCACGAGCCAACCTCACCAGCTCGTGGTGCACCCTGCTAATCAACAAATGAATCTCTACCCGATCGGTGTGATAATCTTTGGGGGAGGCCTATATCCAACAGTGGACATTTATCGGCTAAAGATAATGATTATTTGGTATAAAACTTATTAAGTATATGTAATGTTACCAAGTAGTTTATTCTTAGCTCATCGTAAAACTTTCTGTATCCTGTGAAATAATTGAGCTCATGGATAGCATTATTAACATAACAAAAATACTGTATGAAAGGTCATACATAGAAGAACAAAGTTAGCTGACATAGCTCAACTGCTTAGCATTCTTGGGTGGAGGCCACGTAAGACGGACGGCCGATCAAGACGTTTACCTGGTGAAAAGTGATACCAACTCCATAACAACATGACGCTAATTAGTATGACATACACAGCACCACATTGCGCTCGTTGTCTTGAGATAGGATTTTAAGTTTTATTACCCCTGTAATTTCACTGGCTACAACACCCTTCAAACCGGAACATAAATGTTTGCACACTACTGTTTGTGGGCAGGAGAGATCTACAACCAATAATGTTGGTAGATGGTGGAGAGGTCCAGCTGTATATCGATTGGGGATGTTTATGTTCACCAGAGGACAGCGATGGTCTGAAATAATGATGATGATGATGAAATGAAAGGTTACTAAAGCTACTGTTATGAGCTAGTGTTTCTTGCTTAATTGAATGTACTTTAATTGCCAGGGTTGAGGTTTAATACTTTTCGAAACACGGCGGAGAGGGGCGAAAGGTGTTACGGGGCGGAAAACGCGATTACACAACTACCACGCCCATTGCTTCACGCTTCCGTTTCACTGCTTCAATAAATAGTCTCTATAAAGTTACATGTTTTTTATTAAAAAAAAAAAAACAGCTTTGGTACTGCAGCAGTAGTGTGCAAACGTTACTGTGTTCCGGTTTCAACGTCGCTGTAGCTAGTGTAATTACTGGGTTAATGAGACTCAACATCTCAAGTTTCAGACAACGAGCCTATTGTTGTGCAGTGTATAACATCCTAACTAGCGCCACATTTTAGTCAAGCGTATCACTTACCATCAAGTGAACCTCCCGCTTGTTTCCTCGCTACGTGAAAAAAAGTAAAATCTAAATTAAAAAAAAATAGGCTTTGATGTGGATCTTCATCAAGACTAGAAAGCTTTGATGCGTTCAGTGCTACATCTATATCTATATATATATATATATATATAGAGTGTCTTTGGATTGGATTGAATATTGGACCAGCGTGGTGGAAAATGGCCCAAATAGGTCCATATGAACCCCTACAAATGACAGTCGTTGGTGCCCAGCGATGCAGGTAGCGCAGGACCGATCGATGTGGGGATTTTTGGGATGGACATCCAACGTTATTTCTAGACTCTGGGAAAAATCAACTGAGTTACTTGGTTATGTAAGATCATACTTTAGATCCCGCGTTGCTCACATCCAGTGGGTTCCCGCGATTCTCACCAGATCGTCGGTCCACCTTGTGGGAGGCCTCCCAACGCTACGTGTACCGGTATGCGGGCGCCACTCGAGGACCTTACTGCCCCATCGGCCGTCTGGCCTCGCTGGACCGATCGATGTGGAGATCTTTGGGGGAAGCTTATGTCCAGTTGTGAACCTCTATCGGCTGATGATAATGACACTTTGGATGGAGTTGTGCTGGGTTTATTCCTTAAGCGATAATTTATATCTAATATAATAAATATGTATGCATTTACTTTAAATAGCTGGATTTAGCAAGGCAAGGTCTGATGAGGTTTATAGCTTACCAAACTGTAACGAACTACCAGCTCAAGTCAAGACAAAATGTTCCAACGCCTTTTACATAATCCTTAATTATACCAATTAGATGACTGTCATTACCTATCAAAAATTATATCTTTTTCTCTATCTGATCGTTGACCTCGTGATCGACCAGAGACGGAACCGTTCCTCTAGAGAACATATGGTTCAATTAAAAATAGGTCTTCTAGTAAATAATACGTCTATAATAGAAAAATGTTTACATAGCACCTCCCATTCTTTTAGGGCATAGGAGGGTAAGTCGCTCTCCCTCTCCCTCTCTCTCTTTTGGTTAGTAATTTGATTACATCGCCAATTGCATTGCATGCGTATCAGTATGCATAATACTCCAACACCAGTACAAATACATATAGTTGGTTAGAAGATATATTCTGAATCTTCTGCGTCCGTGGTATTTGCGTTTTGACATATAGTCCTCATAAATCTTCAGCCATAGCAAAATTTCTGCGTTTCGGCTGTTGTGTTTTATATAGGCGAGTACGATCAACCATCACATCATAACGGCATGTGAAATCGGGGTTAGGTGTTTCGTCGAATGTGAATTAAAAAAAAACCTGCAGTTAAGCGTTTAACTAGTGACTGCTGCTAACTAATACTGCGCTATTTAACTGCAGTATTGTTGGAGTAATTGAATGTACGTCGGAGTCGAGTACGGTCAAGTGCAAAAGGGTCTGTTTTATATATTGACCCATTGCTTTAGGGTTCATATGATAGACACCGAAATCTATACCAGTTAAGCCACTATAATTAAGAGGGTTATAGCTATACCAATTAAGCCACTATAATTAAGAGGGTTATAGCTATACCAATTAAGCCACTGAAATCAATGGGGCTATAGCTATATCAATTAGGCCACAAAAATCAATGAGGCTATAGCTATACCAATGAAGCCACTAAAATCAAAGGAGCTATAGCTATACCAATGAAGCCACTAAAATCAAAGGAGCTATAGCTATACCAATTAAGCCACTAAAATCAATGGAGCTATAGCTATACCAATGAAGCCACTAAAATCAAAGGAGCTATAGCTATACCAATGAAGCCACTAAAATCAAAGGAGCTATAGCTATACCAATGAAGCCACTAAAATCAAAGGAGCTATAGCTATACCAATTAAGCCACTAAAATCAATGGAGCTATAGCTATACCAATGAAGCCACTAAAATCAAAGGAGCTATAGCTATACCAATGAAGCCACTAAAATCAAAGGAGCTATAGCTATACCAATGAAGCCACTAAAATCAATGGGGCTATAGCTATACGAATTAAGCCACAAAAATCAATGAGGCTATAGCTATACCAATGAAGCCACTAAAATCAAAGGAGCTATAGCTATACCAATGAAGCCACTAAAATCAAAGGAGCTATAGCTATACCAATGAAGCCACTAAAATCAATGGGGCTATAGCTATACGAATTAAGCCACAAAAATCAATGAGGCTATAGCTATACCAATGAAGCCACTAAAATCAAAGGAGCTATAGCTATACCAATGAAGCCACTAAAATCAAAGGAGCTATAGCTATACCAATGAAGCCACTAAAATCAATGGAGCTATAGCTATACCAATGAAGCCACTAAAATCAATGGGGCTATAGCTATACCAATGAAGCCACTAAAATCAAAGGAGCTATAGCTATACCAATGAAGCCACTAAAATCAATGGGGCTATAGCTATACGAATTAAGCCACAAAAATCAATGAGGCTATAGCTATACCAATGAAGCCACTAAAATCAATGGGGCTATAGCTATACCAATAAAGCCACTAAAATCAATGGGGCTATAGCTATACCAATGAAGCCACTAAAATCAAAGGAGCTATAGCTATACCAATGAAGCCACAAAAATCAATGAGGCTATAGCTATACCAATGAAGCCACTAAAATCAAAGGAGCTATAGCTATACCAATGAAGCCACTAAAATCAATGGGGCTATAGCTATACGAATGAAGCCACTAAAATCAAAGGAGCTATAGCTATACCAATGAAGCCACTAAAATCAATGGGGCTATAGCTATACGAATTAAGCCACAAAAATCAATGAGGCTATAGCTATACCAATGAAGCCACTAAAATCAAAGGAGCTATAGCTATACCAATGAAGCCACTAAAATCAAAGGAGCTATAGCTATACCAATGAAGCCACTAAAATCAAAGGAGCTATAGCTATACCAATGAAGCCACTAAAATCAATGGGGCTATAGCTATACGAATTAAGCCACAAAAATCAATGAGGCTATAGCTATACCAATGAAGCCACTAAAATCAATGGGGCTATAGCTATACCAATAAAGCCACTAAAATCAATGGGGCTATAGCTATACCAATGAAGCCACTAAAATCAAAGGAGCTATAGCTATACCAATGAAGCCACAAAAATCAATGAGGCTATAGCTATACCAATGAAGCCACTAAAATCAAAGGAGCTATAGCTATACCAATGAAGCCACTAAAATCAATGGGGCTATAGCTATACGAATTAAGCCACAAAAATCAATGAGGCTATAGCTATACCAATGAAGCCACTAAAATCAAAGGAGCTATAGCTATACCAATGAAGCCACTAAAATCAATGGGGCTATAGCTATACGAATTAAGCCACAAAAATCAATGAGGCTATAGCTATACCAATGAAGCCACTAAAATCAATGGGGCTATAGCCATACGAATTAAGCCACAATAATCAATGAGGCTATAGCTATACCAATGAAGCCACTAAAATCAAAGGAGCTATAGCTATACCAATGAAGCCACTAAAATCAAAGGAGCTATAGCTATACCAATGAAGCCACTAAAATCAATGGGGCTATAGCTATACGAATTAAGCCACAAAAATCAATGAGGCTATAGCTATACCAATGAAGCCACTAAAATCAATGGGGCTATAGCTATACCAATGAAGCCACTAAAATCAAAGGAGCTATAGCTATACCAATGAAGCCACTAAAATCAAAGGAGCTATAGCTATACCAATGAAGCCACTAAAATCAATGGGGCTATAGCTATACGAATTAAGCCACAAAAATCAATGAGGCTATAGCTATACCAATGAAGCCACTAAAATCAATGGGGCTATAGCTATACCAATAAAGCCACTAAAATCAATGGGGCTATAGCTATACCAATGAAGCCACTAAAATCAAAGGAGCTATAGCTATACCAATGAAGCCACAAAAATCAATGAGGCTATAGCTATACCAATGAAGCCACTAAAATCAAAGGAGCTATAGCTATACCAATGAAGCCACTAAAATCAATGGGGCTATAGCTATACGAATTAAGCCACAAAAATCAATGAGGCTATAGCTATACCAATGAAGCCACTAAAATCAAAGGAGCTATAGCTATACCAATGAAGCCACTAAAATCAATGGGGCTATAGCTATACGAATTAAGCCACAAAAATCAATGAGGCTATAGCTATACCAATGAAGCCACTAAAATCAATGGGGCTATAGCCATACGAATTAAGCCACAATAATCAATGAGGCTATAGCTATACCAATGAAGCCACTAAAATCAAAGGAGCTATAGCTATACCAATGAAGCCACTAAAATCAAAGGAGCTATAGCTATACCAATGAAGCCACTAAAATCAATGGGGCTATAGCTATACGAATTGAGCCACAAAAATCAATGAGGCTATAGCTATACCAATGAAGCCACTAAAATCAATGGGGCTATAGCTATACCAATGAAGCCACTAAAATCAAAGGAGCTATAGCTATACCAATGAAGCCACTAAAATCAAAGGAGCTATAGCTATACCAATGAAGCCACTAAAATCAATGGGGCTATAGCTATACGAATTAAGCCACAAAAATCAATGAGGCTATAGCTATACCAATGAAGCCACTAAAATCAAAGGAGCTATAGCTATACCAATGAAGCCACTAAAATCAAAGGAGCTATAGCTATACAAATTAAGCCACTGAAATCAATGCGGCTATAGCTACAGCCACTATAACCCATGAAATCGCTTGGAGAGGACCATGTTCAGCAGTGAACAATGATGATGGGCATCGAGACTTGTAGGAATTCACACAATTTATTACATAGGTGTGCCCATTGCAATGTAATGCTGATTAGGATATTTATACAGCACCATTTTGTTATATATATTGAAGGGACGTGGGTTCGATACACATTGACATGAAGCTTCTGTCAAACATCGTCAGGAAAACGACATATTTTTTTTTATTAAAGGAAACAACGCCACGTGCGAGATGTTCATGTGATGGCGAGTGATACGCCTGTCTACAACAACATGGCGCTGGTTAAATTGTTATACACTGCATCACATTGTGATCGTGTCTTAAGACTTAACATGTTAAGTTTTGTTATCCCAGTAATTTCACTAGTTACAACGCCCATCAAATCGGAATTCAGTAATGTTTGCATACTGCTGTTTGGTGACAGAAATAAGCGCTGCGGTGATACCTATCTAGACGGTCTCCAGCAACTGAGACCTAGCATCGGTGATCCAAAGATATATTCACCAATTGGTCAGCCTGAAGGATGAATATAGCCTTGACACTCCTCACAGATGGTTCGTAATCCCAACAATGGGAACATTAAAAAAGCTGTTTATGTTGTAAACTCGAATGCAATAATCGGATCACTGCACCGACGTGGTACAGTTGCGTCGAATAAAAAGTAAACATTTTATTATTATTACATAAGCTTCGCATGCGGTAAATTGCCGCCGACTGTACCGGCGCTCGTTGAGCGCGCTGAAAGCCCCGCAGCGATGTAATCTCTTTGTGTCGGTGTGGGTTTGATCGCATTCATGCGACTGTGCAGGGTTGTACACAGGTTATTTTAAATTGTTTAAATTTTTTTTATAAGAAAATTATTAACAACCCACTACCGGAGTGGGGGGTGTATGGGTTCCCGCACAACAACTAACGAGACCCAAGCCAACCTCACCTAGTCGTGGTGCACTTTGCTAATCAACAAACGAGGCTCTGGCTACCACCAACCCGCCAACCCGCATAGGGCCAGCGTGGTGGAAAATAGCCTAAATCCTCCCTAATGAATCCTTACTCGATCGTTGTGGGAATCTTTGGGAGAGGCCTATGTTCAGCAGTGGACATGTATGGGCTGATAGTGATGATGATG
This sequence comes from Ornithoptera alexandrae, assembly GCA_029030555.1. Lineage (NCBI taxonomy): Eukaryota > Metazoa > Arthropoda > Insecta > Lepidoptera > Papilionidae > Ornithoptera > Ornithoptera alexandrae. The sequence goes on along the minus strand of JARDVY010000041.1, from coordinate 10,350,696 downwards.
ATTACTAATACAATAAGGGTTCAGTATAAGAATATGTGAACCGTGCGCCGCGGGCGGGGCGACCCATTGACTACGTAACGACGTAATTGCAATCAGCGGTTACTGTAGCGTTTAATTGGGGTTCATTCGCGCATCATCCTAAGCGGAAAACGGTTACTCGTTTTTTTTTTTATGGTAATACTACATCGGCATAAAAAAGAAAGTAATGAGAATGAACGTAGATGGTTATAAGGATAGAGGAAGACCGAAGAATGTGTGGATGGATGTGTGAAAGATGACATGTGCAAGAAGAGCGTGAATTCAGATATGTCAGCTGATAGAGGGATGTGGAAGAGAAGTACATACTGTGCCGACACCACATAGCTGGGAAAAGGGCAGGAAAAGAAGACTCCGTCATCATCTAGCTAGATACAAACGCAGCATCTATTTCTGTCTCCAACTGTAACGTGTAATCATCACTGTGTTCCGGTTTGAATGGCGCTGCAACTGGTGAAACTACTAAGCTACATAGTCGTTTTGTTGTGACCAGACGTGCGAGCAGTTCACATGATGGTAAATCATACGCATGCCAATAACAACGTAGTCCTAGTCAGAATGGTATACATTGTACCACGTTATGCACGTCGCTTTGATGTTTAACATCTTAAGTCTCATTACTACGGTAATTTCACTAGCTACAGCGCCCTTCGAACCAGGACATGGTAATGTTTGCACAGAACTGTTTGTCGCCTGTGATCTATTAGTTGCAGTAATATCTACCGAGACGGTTTGAGGCAACGAAAACGAGGAAGAAGAGGGTGGCTTTAAAATATTTTAGGATAATAAGTAAAGGTAAGTGACCTGTAGGTAAGATTTGAGGTCGGGAAGTGTCCGGATGGGTGGGGATCCGGGTGGACCCACACGCATCGTCACCCAATGACTTCGCGGTACGTTGGATAAATTTAATGACAGTTTACTAATTTATTCAGACGAAATCAGTTGGTTACCCGGTATTTTCAGCTCCAAAAAATCTATAATATATAACAAAAAAAAATAATAAAATAAAAAAAAATTGCGACAATTTTTTATAGATAGGATGGTGAACACTAAAACCTCGCGTCTAATTACCGCTGTAATTTCACTAGCTACAGCGTCCTTCAAACTGGAACATAATATTAGTACACTAACGTTTGCATACTACTGTTTGGAGGGAAAATAAGCGCTGGTGGTACGTAGATGACCTCCGGCAACTTAACCCTACCATCAGTTTAACTTTGCACCCATTTAGACCCACATGACAACATTGTATTGGAATTATATATAGTAAAAAAAAAAATTTAGCACAACAATATTTAAAGAAATGAATAATAAATTACTCGCAGAAAATCGATATTAAAATTTAATTATAAAAATAAACAATGAAATTATAATATCGATTTTAATTTCATTATAATAAATGGGTAAATCGTGTTATCTTCGAATACCCTAGCTCTCATATATATACAGACACACATACATATATAGACAGCTTGATAAATAATGTATTGGTAGCCAGCCAGGTGAGTTCGAAAAAAAAAATTAACGTTTCAATATGAGGCTCCTGAAACGAACCAAGGACCTCCGTGTTACAACTCAAGCTATTAGCTGCTACTGCGCGCGCGACAGGAGTAATAAATTTTTATCTATATATAAAAAGAAAATATAAACTTTAGTACATTTGGCTGTATGTTTTTTTTTGCCTTTGACATATTACTTTTGTGAAAATCTAAATCAACAATACATATAACGCAATGTTGACGTTCGAGAACGAGGAAATGGCGGGAAAGAAAAGGCATGCCGTCGCGAAGGCCGACGACTGCGATAAAAACAAAAACATGTCAACTGTCCGTGACGTCAATGCGCTTTCGATAAGTACAAATTATGCGTAGTGTACACTAAAATTCGAGTGAGTGCATTATTATAACATTTAATTTAATCAATAATTAACAAGTTATTTCGTCTATATTTTATTTATTAAAGGAAGCGACGAAATGAACGGGACGTTCACCTAACGGTAAGTGATTCATAGTAACGTAGCGTTAGTTAGGATGATATATACTGCACCACATTGTGTTCGTCGTCTTGAGACAAGATGTTGAATCTCATTACCCCAGTAATTATACTAGCCATATCGCCCTTCAAACCAGAACGCAACATCTGTACACTTCTGTTTGTCCGCTGAAATAGGAGCTGCGGTGGTATCTGCCTAGACGGTATCCGGTTCAAAGATCACGTCCACTGCTGTACCTATGCTCAGCAGTGGACATCTACTGGTTAATGATGAAAAACCTTAGATATTTCGCTTGTGGGAGGCTGACCTCTTAAGTCAATCATCCATTTCCTTAACAAGCGTTTATTCTTCGTAAACAAAAAAAAAAAACAACTGGGCTTCAATTCTGCCAATTGTGGCCCGGTCGAATTATGTCCGGTTTTCGTCCGGCTTCCATTAAACATCGACAGCCGGTAGCAGCAGGTCCCAACGTGTTCAGCTGCATTGAACTGGTGCGGCGTGGGCTCATACCGGATCCCGAACCAGGGCATCTCCACCGAAGTAATATATAATTTACACTGTGTAGAGAAGATAGATATTTTCTAGAGATTTTTTTAACGCTAATTTTAATCTAGATTTTTTGTATAACGTCTGTTAGTTAATTTATTTTTTAATTATACAGATATTTAATTTTACAGGGATGGGGTGCCACCACAATAGTATTGCCGAACCTTTAAGCTTTTACTGTTTCTATAGGTACGAGAGCATAGTGCGTGCAGGCGATACTGTTCCTATAGCGTAGCCTAATAAATGTTCTAGGTTAAAGAGAAATTGAAGGAGATGAAGAGAGAGGGAAAGAGTGAGGTGTTAAGAACTGTTTGAGGCGATGTGCACGGCCAGTTGTTCCATCGCACCGCTCAATGCAGTGGTCTCGTACAGTCCGGTTCCAGAGGTTTTCCCTAGGAGCTGCGATACCCTGCTGAGGTTTCCTCTATGAGCTACAATATGGAGTTCTTCAAAAAGAGCGTAAAAAGGTATTTTCCAGAATACCGATTCTGGAAAAATCCTTGAAAGGTATCGTCAGTGTTACCGGTGTCAATAGGCTGCGGTTACCATTCAACATCAGGCGGGCTGTATGGCTGGCCACCTTAGTAGTATAAAAAAAATATAGTATCACTTTTTTTCACGTGAGTAGTATAATGTGTGGTATACATGAACAAAATACGAAGATATGTTTACTAGGAACTCGGTGATAAATAACAGAATAGACGTTCACCTCATGGTTAATGATACGCCACGCTACAGCATTATTTCGCTTATTAGAATGATATACACTGCACCACATTGTGCTCGTCGCTTTGACACATAAGATGTTAGCTCTCGTTACCCTAGTAATTTCACTAGCTACAATGCTCTTCAAACCGGAACATAGTAATGTTTGCACAATGGCGGTGAGAGTAGGAGCTGAGATGGTACCTGCCTCGACGGTATTTAAGAACGACCAGTAAACTATAATAACTAAAATTAATAAATCTTCAATGTCTTAGCTGGAGATGAGGAATTAAAGGTCTGATTCAGCCTGTGTCTGTGTTCTCAATTCTTTACTATATAGAGCCAATGCTATAACTGGAAGTTTTAAAATAGGGGTGTCTATGACCTATATGCCCGCGGGCAAATGCAATACTTCGATTTCCGTTACGGAACGGAAACCTCTTCATCACACGTTTCCGTTGTGTAACGGAAATTGCTTCTTATTTGCAATACACTACATTATATTTGTTGCCATATTTTGGAATTTAGAAGGGCTTAAGTACATACACACACGCGCACGCGCGCTCACGCACACACACACATATATATTCTTCATATGTAATTGTAACCTTTACGAAGGAAGAAATGAAATGCTTTATAGTTTCCATTAGGATACCTGCAGCTAAATCCAAGATCCTCAATTCCTCATCTCCATCCCCTTAAGATATATGATGTAGTAATTTTAGTTGACGCAATTATAGTTTACTGGTTGTAGATACGAAGCGACAAGACAAGCGAGACGTTCACCTGATAGTAAGTGATACGCCTGCCCATAACAACATGGCGCTAGTTAGGATGATACACAGCACCACTATGTGCTCGTCTTCTTGACACATAAACGGAACACTGTGTGGCAGCAGTAACATGCACTGCGATAGTACCTACCTATCAGATGGACTGACCAGATAAAGGCGGCCGTCGGAGAGGAATGGCGACGCTTTTTTTGTTATCGGAATCTTGCAGCTCGGGGGAAGGCAAGGTTGTATGGGATTTTCACCCACTAAAACCCCCTCTCAGTGGTCATCATCAATGCGTTGGGTTAGATTCCAGGAGCTCGGTCAGAACGCACCGGTGTCTACCGCCACTACGCCTAGAGCACTCCCCAGGGCCTAACCCTCCTCGGCACTCTCGCTTTGGCACCTCGTAATTGTCGTTTATCTCGGTTAGTTTAGAGGGCAATGATGGTCCACACCATCAAAGTCCTCGAACCCGAGAACCCTTATAGTCGCCTTCTTTGACAGGTAGGGTGTACACTACAGTGGTACCCAGATGGTGATCAGCAAGGCTACTTCTTTTGCCATATTATGCGACATGGTTTATTGGGACACTGGACACTTTCGTGTTTGCATGCTGACGTCGTCCAACTCCAGCTTGGACGTGCTTCTTGGTACAAGTGAGTTGTCTCCTCTGTTTTCCTTCACCAGAGCTCATGCTTCATTGATATCCTGTCGTATTTGTCAGCGCAGATACAGGGCGTACCAACGCCGCTGTTTATGCAAGCTGATGGTGGAAACTGGGAAGCGATCGCTGATCTATTACGTTGGAGATTACCATAAAAAACGTGAGTGTTTAACAATAACAGCAAGTGGTAGGGATTCTTAATGAGGTTTCCGGTTCAAGTTACTCCGGAACACACTCGAAGCCGCTTGACATAACTTGACTGCCGTCGAGCACCGGCGGCGGCTGTGAGGAATCGATAATGAAGGTTAAGCCCGGTTTAAATATAGACTGATGATAACAAATGGCGGTATCGCCACAAAAACCCAAAAACTATCGTCTGCTAAACCAGTTTTTTTTTTATTTGAGGAAACGAGCGAGACGTTCACCTGATGGTAAGTGTTACGGCTGCATAACAACGTGACACTAGTTAAGATGATATACACAGCACTATTACTGGTGGTAGGTCTCTGTTGCCGGATATCTAGGTGGGTACCATCACAGATAATTTATGCCGCTAAACAGTACTGTAAAAACATTACTGTGTTCCGGTTTGAAGGGCGTGGTAGCTAGTGTAATTACTGAGGTAACGAGAGCCAACATCTTATGTCTCAGGCGAGGAGCGCAATATGGTGCAGTGCATACCATTTTAATTAGCGCCACGTTGTTATGGGCGGGCGTATCACTGACCATGAGGTGAACGTCCCACTCGTCACGGCGCTTAATTAAAAAAAAAACATGCTCATCGTCACAAGGCATATGATATTATTGTTACGTTGATAATTTCACGCGCCCTTCGAACCGGAACATAGTGATGTTTGTACACTTCCATTTACAAAGAGCGCTACAGATTTATGAGGTTATATTAATTTGTGTGTAAGATCTGATTTTGTTCTAGGCTTTTTTTGCTCATCTATACCTATCGGTACCGTTTGACCTGTGACCTAGGCGAATAAGAGAACTGTCGCGCGGCTATCTATCCAGTTGGTACTACCTCGCGCTCGGCTTGGAGAGTTTCGCTAACGTATTCGACCTTGCGACCGACCCCAATAGAGGACGCAGCGCGCTGCACTCTCGGGACACGACCTATTTCACAAAATGGATAATCGACAACGTTTATATACTATAGAGAATAATAAAAAAAAGTATAATTATTTTGTTTATTAGCTGATAGATTATAATCTCCTCTCGATATGACAGGTTCTGAAATCCCAGCAGTGGTAGAAAAACTAGTTGAAGGTACCAAGACGGTCACCAGCAAATCAATATCTTTTCGCTGTCTGTTTCGCCTTGTTCGTTGCATTATATCTTTTTTTTTAATGAACCGTGGGGAATGTTCACCAGATGGTAAATGATATACCTGTCCACAACATGGCGCTAGTTATGATGATGTACACAGTACCACATTGCGCGCGTCGCCTTGAGATGTTAAGTCCCTTTACCCCAGCTAGTACGGAAAGAGGACAGATACCGCTCGGAGACGGAGCCGTTGTGGCGCTAACGCGCGTCATCACGTCGCACCGGTGAATGGTGTTCCCTTCCCATAATGGGGTCTTTGGGGTTAGGATGGGGGTTCTAAACGACCCTGAGGAGGACAATGGCTGGACGCAGTCTCCGGACATTGAAGTAGTACTCACGAGGTTGGTAGGGTCTGCATAAAGTAGACCCCGGAACGGGCTATTCCAGCGGAGCGTTCGCGAGGCCGTGGTTATGTGAACGAAGCTCGCGTGACCACTCCAAACGCCGAAGGTGACCCACCGAGGGGGTTTTAGTGGGTAAAAATCTCCACATAACTCTCGACTTCCTCCCAAAAGGCAGAGTAACTGTTCGAAGATTTCCCCCCGAAAACAAAAAAAAAAGCTGCTAACCAGTAAACGAGGCTCTGGCTCACGTCAATCTGCATTCGGCCAGTGTGGCGGGAAATGGCCCAAAACCTCGCATATAAATCCCTACTTGATCGATGTGGGAATCTTTTGTGGAGGCCTATGTCCAGCAGCGGATGTCTGTAGCCTGATGATGATAGATACACTAGCTGTCTGTCTGCCCCCCGTTTTACTGACCTTAATATAGAAATACACCGCAAATGAATTTCTATGGCAACCGTTACCACAGTAACAGCGTAAACAAATATATGTGTATATATATAGGTGCGTACGTGCGCGTGCGTGCGTGCGGGTGTGCATACGTGCGTGCGGGTGTGCATACGTGCGTGCGTGTGTGCATGCGTGCGTGTGTGCATACGTGCGTGCGTGCATACGTGCGTGCGTGCATGTGTGTGTGTGTGCGTGTGTGTGTGAGCGTGTGTGTGCATGCGTGCATGTGTGTGAGCGTGTGTGCGTGCGTGCATGTGTGAGTGTGTACGAGTGTGTTCGAGCGTGTGTGTGAGCGCTTGTGTGTGTGTGTGTGTGCGCTTGTGTGTGCGTACGTGCATGTGTGTGTGCGTGTGTGTATGCGCGCGTGTGTGTGTAAGCGTGTGTGTGCGTGTGTGTGTGAGCGCACGCGTGTGTGTATGCGCTCGTGTATTTGTGGGCGCTATGCGTTGTATAGTACCATAAAATATATATTAAATTACACAGCCATTAAATATATAGAAATATCGACGATTGGAAATACAGAGAAGGCGAACGGAATATAATTTGGTGGAATACCGAGCCCAGTGGGTCGCCAAATAGATTCCAATAACGATTTACATAAGGGCTGGAGCATACACTCCCTAGGGGTGGCTGTCCACATCGATTAATTTTGAATCGATAAACGAATAGTCCTGACAGTGGTATTATATAGCGACCTTTTTAATTTATCAAACAAATAATATTATTGTAATGATTATAGATATTATTATAATTGCCCTTAACCATTTAATTTATCCACTCCAAGTATTTACGCTTTGGAGTGGTAGTAAGGTACATGACGTACGGAACCGTCACTCCAGATCAAGCGAAGATCTCATAAGAGAAGTAGGAAGTGAATAGATACGAGCTGACGACCGCATGTAGATGAAGACAATGGGGTAACTTTTCTATTCAACGAAGGGACGTGGCGAGCGGGATGTTTTGCTGATGGTAAGTTCTACACCTACACATAACGACATGGCGCTAGATACGACGGCTTTAATTACGCTTGTCGCCTTGAGACGTAAAATGTTAAGTCTTGCTACGTCAGTAATTTCTCAATCTGCAATGCCCTTCAAACCAGAACATAGTAATGTTTGCACACTACTGTTTATCAGCTGTAATAGGAACTGCGGTACCGTCTTTTGTTATCAGGAGAAAATTTCCAAAACGATACCCTGCTTCTGGAGGGTTATGTGGGATTTTTACCCACTAGAACCCCCTCGGTGGTCATACTCAATGAGTTGCAGAAGGCCTCGGGATCTCCTACGGAAAGCACCAATGCCTCCCAGGGAGAGCTGTAACCTTCCTTAGGACCCTCGCTTTGATACGCCAAGCACTAGACCATCTTGTACTTGTCGTTTATCCCAGGCACACTTAGTGGACAATGATGACCCCAACCTTTAAAGTCCACTTAACCTTTTTAGTCGCCTTCTTCGGCAGGCAGGGCTTACCTTAGTCCTATACTTAATAACTTGAGACTACGAGCGCGGCACTACTAAGGAGCTGCGGTACCTAGATGCTCTGAAGCATCTGAGATCAACCGCCAGTACTAACTGGTGATAGGCGTCTGTTGTGATCGATGCTAACTCTAGAAGTAATCGTGACCAGTGTTATCAAAGTTACCCTACATAAGTAACTGATAGAAAACTTGAGATAAATTATCGATACGGCCATTTCTCCTGTCAAAGCAATAGTATTCACACATCACTTCGTTTCGGTATAAAGGACTTTGTAGCTAATGAAAATACAGAAGAAATAATACAGTATCTGAGTCGCAAGGCGAATATGCAGTGTAAATATCCTAACTAGTGCAATGTTATTAACAGGCGTAACACTTAATATACGGCTAGTGTTCTTCTCAAATGAATATATATATATAAATAAATAAAAGATCGATAACTTGTTCATTTAACTGACAACACTACGCTTTAACGAAAATATATTAGGCTCTTTGTTATTCTATTGTATGGCGGGTAGGCTTTGAAAATATTATATATGGCAGCCATCGCTTATATATATATGCACTATTATATGATCCCGTAAATTAGGATACATAAATAGTTATTTTTTTTTAAATGAGGAATACGTATAAAAATTTGTTAAGCAAACATTCGACGATAAACGCGCCCGCGATGACGCCGAGGTCAAATACCGTTGACATAAAAAAAAGTTGTGTATATACATCATGTTTATATTCGTCGAAACGAGTCGTTCATCATCATCATCAGCTGATAGACTTTCAATGCTGGTATAGGCCTCCCGCAAAAATTCCTATCTCAGGAGTTCATATGGGTGGATTTGGGCCATTTCCTATCAAGCTGGTCCAATGCGAGTTGGTGAGAGGCAAAGCTGCATTTGTTGATTGGCAGGGTGCACCAGCAGATGAGTTTGTTTGGATCCCATAATTTGTTGTGCGGGAACGTTCATCAAAAGTTTAGTAAAAAGTTGACTCATAAGAATGTAGCGCCAGTTAGGATGACATACACTGCACCGCATTGTACACTTTGATACAAGATGTTATGTATCCATACCTCGGTAATTTCGCTAGTTACAGCGCATTTAAAACCTGATCAGTGGTTTATACACTACTTATAATCTGTAGAATCTGCGGTCCTGCTGTAGCTAACTCCACCTCGGATGTATACACGGCAATGAACTGTGAACCTTATGAATAATTGTTTAATAACTTAACAAGTGTTCTTCATTTAATATTTGTGTAAAAATCTTATGATACAAAAATCAGCGTGACCTTGACCGGAGCACGGGTGGTTCGGTATTAAAATACAACGACCTTTAAACCAGAGAGGCTTGTTTGAGGTAAAATTTAATAAATAAAGTGAAGCACTTAAGTTTAGGTATAGTTGTAGTATACAACTGTTATGCTTTTTTATTGCTCGATCCAACTTACTTCCGACCGCCCTGCTGATGTTCGAAGTGAAGAATGAAGAGAAGCTGAGGATCGCATTTGGTGGAAGATATTGGGGAAGACATATCCAGCAGTGGATAAACTGATAACAATAAGTAAAAGTTTTCTTACTAACGTTAAATACATGAGAGTAAGATCATCTGTTGATCGGGTTTTATGTCCTGGTTACGATTGTGTAACTTTATTAAAGTTTTGTAGTCTGTTTATAGATAAAAAAAAAGATAGATTTCTAGTTGGATATACAGATAAAGATAACCTTTATGTATACTGGAAGAAAATAGATATATATTAATAATTATTTTATAAAAAAAATAGAGAACAATGAGAGACCTTGTCGCTTGAAGCGATCTCTTCAAGGCGATTTCAAAGTAATGATATATTACAATCAGGTATGGAAGGAGTAGGTTATTCACATGTTGTTAATGACAAGCCCATCTCCTAACCCCTAGAGTCTATACAGGATATTTACAAAGCATCCTAATACTCTTATTAAATTGAAACGGGAGTGTAAGGGGTCCCGCGCAACAACTCACAGGACCCAAGCCAACCTCACCTGCTCGTGGTGTAACGTGATAATCAACAAACGAGGCTCTGGTACCCACTAACCCGCATTGAGCCAGTGCGGTGGGAAATGGCTCAAATCCCCTCAAATTAACCCCTATAAATGACGGCCCCTAGTGCCCGGCGGGATCGGAGGCCATGCTGGAAAAATGTCAAGTGGCGTCCTCGTAACGGTAGACGTAGCGTTGGGAGGCCTTCCACAAGGTGCACCGACGATCTGGCGAGCAACGCGGGACTAATCGATGTGGAGATCTTTGGGGGAGACCTATGTCTAGCAGTGGACGTTTATCGGCTGATGATGATGATGATGATGAATTAAAACGTAAGACGGTAGGTAGGTACTTCTCGACATCGGCAAACTAAAGAGATCTCCGACTAAAGAGACCTATCTGTTTAAGTTATACCAAAATCGGAGGTGGGGTGGTGGTTTAATTTGCAGTAATCATTTTGATCTTATATGTAACTGAGTTTGATCCGCTGCTTTCCTGGCTGGGGCAAAATTTATTTTTATGAGGCCCGCCTCTCAGCTTGTATCATGTACAAGTCACGTTATTGCGCACGAGTACAACGCAAAACACAATCTCATTATTGTTTCCAATGAACAAACAAAGCTCGCATCCCGCTGCTTAATACGACAGTAAAGATTCACTCTTTGTCTTAAAAATCTTTTTTTTTTGGAACGTGGCAGAAAAATATAAAAATCTTTGCCTAGTGTATAACAATAATAAAAAAATATATATATTTTTTTCGGTCCGCTGTTTTCGTGTGCAGCTGACGATTTTTAAATTGGCGCGCAATTAAATTCCGATTGTCATTGTGAATTGGACATGGTTAGATTTTTATTATCTGCGCGCCCGCCCGCAAAATGTTCCCGCGCAAACGGCCTCGGCCAGTCCGAATCTAACTAGTATTCATTTGGGATAATCAGTGTCCTACCGACCAAATCTTCCAGCTCTTTCCCACATAGTGAGTAGAGAGTGAGACAGGTGTCAATGTAACAGCTCCGTCTCTACTCTATATTACGTTTGCAGAGTAATTGTCAGTTTTATGGCACAAAATCTTAATGTAAATATAACATTGTCTAGCTTCACAAAAATCTAATGAGAATTTAATTTTTTTTATCTGCAACAGTTGACCTTAATTTTACGTGATCTTAAGTGGCAGAGGCCGAATATGGTGAATAATGCAGGCAGTTTAGGGGTAAAGGTTCTCTTCATATATCTAAACAGTAAGAAAATAGTAATGCTCGTATAGCTGCGTATTAACAGTAAGATGGTAGCTAGGTAGATGGTGTCGGAAAAATCTCCCTAACAACCAACTCCATAACATGCAGTACAAGGAGTCTCCATCTTGAAAGGATTTGTTTTTGGCGTCCCATGCTTGTGTCGGGTCGGAGCCATCCATTTTCTCATTCTTTTACTTTCTCTTCATTTATATTCTTTTCTTCTATTTTCCTTTCCTCATCCATAATACATATTCTTCCTTTTGTACCGTTACTTTCCATTTCTTTACTTTTCTACCTTTCATGCATCACACCTCTCGGATTAGATTTCAGTACATATTTATTTATTCCATTTTACTTTTTTTTCGTTATCTCTTTTACATTTTTGTCTTTTCTATGGTTTACAATTTTTCTTAACTATTGCTTATGTTTCTTTGTATCATATCTCCTACTACCTTATTGCAATATTTTATAAATATGCAGCTACTTCCGTCTTCACTCATCACGTCTCACAAGATTAGCCATTGGGAATTAGACTAAAATAATATCCGTTAAAATTTCATGCTATTTTGATTAATAACTAGTAATCACCGAGTTGCGAAAAAAAAAACAAAAGGTACTTAAATTAGCAAAATGCAAATTGCAGTGTTGTTGTTAACGACACGATACAAAGTATTTATTGCAAAAACTACTTCGCTACAGTCTTGGAAATATTAATATCTGTGCTCAGTTTGCGGAACGGGCTCGTTGCCAAGGTTATCCCCATGAGTGTCCTCCGCGGAATGGACCTTTTAAAATTTCAAGATTTATTAAGGCAAAAATTAAGATAACGTAAATGAATCATAACCGTTATAGACTATTCCCAGCCTCGGGGCTGAGGTTCACGTTTCAAATTCCAACAAGGACGAGGTTGTAAAGTTGGAGAGAATTAAAACAATACTACAAAGTTGAGCAAGATAGGTTAATCGTTGTCGTTGATTTCCTGTAGAAATTTTCATTTACCGGAAGCACCACAGGTTTACTGCGATTCTGATCTATAACTACGTATTCTATAATTTGATATATCACTGGGTTATTGTTTTACGTAGTTTCCATCACGGCTGTTTTCACCTTCATACCCATTTTTTCCAAGTTGTCTTTGCTTTAATATATTTTCGATTAAACCGATTTCAGTTTTCGCTACGGTGGCTCCTGGTACTATTTGAATACCATATAGGGTTGAGTTTGGATTATGATAGAATATTTCCAAATCGCCTGACTAGCTATCATTTGTTTATTGTAAATCTGCAACTACAACGGCTTTGCTCTGTTCCAGTTGTCAACTGGTGGTAGACACCATATTCTAGATGTACTTCAACAATGTTCGATCTGATTGTTATTTAAATTATTTAAAATTGAGGAGACTGGTTATTGATTAAATGGATGAACCAATTTTCCCGTTATTGATGAATGTATCATTTGTTCTACACTACTTATTACCCATGAATTCATGCGGTTGGGGTTGGGTCGTGGTGATTATTCGGTCAAGCTTAACACAGTCAGTTAAAACGTATACCGCAACTTTTTGCGGTTTACTGTGTAACCGCAAATTATCTGTTTAAAGAAGTTGACTGTTATAATTTTTTTTTAACGAGGGTATATGAAGATTTTTTATTTAAATCTAGCAAAAATTTTTAAAGGTTTAGTTTGAGAAACGAATGTTAGCTAATTTGGAGGATTGGATGATAGAAATGTTGATACAATCGCTGGAGTGGTGGTAGTCCTTTGGTGGAGGAAACCATTTAGGTACCACTGCAGCTCTTATTTGTGCTATCGGACAGTACTGTGCAAATGTTATAGTATTCCGGTTTGGAAGGCGCAGTAAATAGTGAAATTACTAAGGCAAAAAGACCTAACATATACGTCTTAAAGCGAAGATAACAATGTGATGCGGTGTATATCATCATCACAAGCGCCAAGTTGTTACCATATTAGATATAAAGAAAGTACTTAATTCCAAGATTAGTATTCTATGGACTTGTTTGTAAGTCGGTCCAAAAAACGCTTTTGTCGTCGATCCAGAATGAAATAAAATATGAATACAGAATGAAACAAAGAGTTGTAGAAAGAATACTGTTCCATTGGTAAATAGGACGTGCAAGATACAAAGCACGACGTGAGATACAACGCGGTACAGTGAGAACAATGCGCGGGAAGCGATGCTGCCAGTGTATCGAGCTCGGTGCGGAATTTAGCACATTCATTCTACAATACCTTCAAACCAGACTCTGACCTTTATTTATACATCTTTAATAATGCTATAATAATACTAGAAAACTAATAATAATAATAATTTTTTTTTACTACTCGTATCAACAACCGATAAACGTCCACAGCTGGACATGGGTTTCCTTCAAAGATCTCATCCTCCTGTGCTACTCGTATGCAGCTGTTTCCCACCACCTTCACTACATTACAGGTTAGCCTTGTGGGATGCGTTCCATCATTACGTCTACTTCCACCTTCTTATTGTGTTTACCTATCTATCGCCAGCAGACGATAAGAGACTGATATAATGATGATGGATTAGAACAGCTCAGGATTGTTGTTGGTGGGTAGGCATATAGCCTGCAGTGGACGACAATAGGCTGATGTAATGATGATGAACCGTGTATCTGCATTCGCATCCGATTGGTACTGACATTCTTGGGGAAGGTCATTGTCCAGCAGTGGACGTTAATTGGTTAATTATGATGATAGAGGGTATGTATGAAAGAGGTAGCGGTGTTTTCATCACATCGCTGATATAATAATGAAAATTGATTTAGAAGTAGCTTCATCATCATTATTATCATCAGCCGATAGACGTCCACTGCTGGACACAGAAGTAACTTTGTGCTTTAATGTGTTTATACAACAAGTTACAGAACCTGTTTTCTAATTTGTATAAACTAATTTTATTTGACAAACGTTCAACATTAAAACGTATAAGATCAATCAATATATTTCTTCTTATCATCCGGGTAACGCCCAGGACTGGGCATAGGCCTCTCTCAAGGACCCTCATTGATGGGGAATTGGGCCTTGACATTAATTCCTTTAGAAACAGAAAAGAAATTTACTGGTGGTAGGTCTTCGTTGACATAAACCGTCTAGGAATGTACTACCGCAGCGACTATTGCAGCCGATTAACAACACTGTGCAAACATTACTGTGTTCCGGTTTGAAGGGTGCTGTGGCTGTCGAATCTGGATACCCCACATACTAGTGTTTGGTAGAAATGGGAGCCGCGGTGTTACCCACATAGACCATCGTCAGCAACTGAAATCCTATCACTTTCGTAGTGGTAGCCACCACCGCAACGTTTATATCTGCCGACAAACAATAGTGTGCAAACATTACTGTCTTCAGGATCGAAGGGTGCTGTAGCTGTCGAGTCTCGATAACGCAGTAATTACACTAGCTACAACGCCCTTCAAACCGGAACAAAGTAATGTTAGCACAGTACTGTTTTTACTGTACCCACCTAGACGGTATCCGGCACCAGAGACCTGCCATCAGTAAGGAAATAGGTACAGAGTGGGAACAGAGACAGAAGCAGTGGGCGAACTAAATAAAGTAATACAATTGAGTCGCTTCCTGGCGACGGTGGACGGTGAGCTACCGTCAGCCATTTTGGTGGACTCAATTCCGACAAATCTCTATTTATAAATGGCAGGACTTCCGCACCGTCGTGACCGTCTGTGAACGTTTATTCGATCAGGGCTATGACAACGGTCTCATGTATCTGAAGTAATACTCTTGACAGTATGGTGACTGAAGTTCAACGTGGTTATGGCAATATTTCAGGAGAATCTCGTTACTGAATAATATATATTAGGTCTACTGTTGGGTTGGTTGTAGGAGTATGAGAGGTCATCATCATCATCAGACGATAGACCTCCACTGCTGGACATAGACCTCACCTAAAGATCTCCACATACAATCAGCGTGGCCTCCGGAGGCACTGGGCATTAGGGCCTGGTGTACGTTTATATGCGGGGATTTGGGGTTGCGTAGTGGGAAATGGTCCAAAAACCTCTACAAACGACGGACCCTAGTGCCCGGCGATGCGGGCAACGCAGGACCGATCGATGTGAGGATCTTTGGGGGAGGCCTATATCCAGCATTGGACGTGCTGGTGATGAGGTTTACTGTTAAGGCGCTGGATAGAATGATATACACAACATTCTTTGCTTTTAGACAGGATTGTTTTTCATAGTTCAAATATGTAACGACTATAGAAAGAGTGATGTAGTGTAAGTATACGCATAAGTGTAGTGAATAAATGAGAAAAAAAAATTTTTTTTTTCTATTCAACGAAGCGATGAGATGAGCGGGATGTTCACCTGATGATAAGTGAATTACTACCCGACATAGCGCTCGTCGCCTTAAGGCATAAGACGTCGAGTCTCCTCCTAATAATTGCATTAGCTACAGCGCCCTTCAGACCATAACACAGTAATGTTTGCACAGTACTGTTTGTCTGCTGCAATTGGTGTTGCGGTGGTAGCTATCTAGACGGTGTCCGGCAGCAGAGACCTCCCAGCAGTATACACATATAATAAGCTAGAATTTAGTGTAACGTACATATGAAAAACTGGAAATCCTGAAATAGACAGCAGATGAAGAGACAGTAACAGGAAATGCAGATAGTGAAGTTAAATAACATAAAAATGAAGAAGAGAGGGTCCTTTGAAGGGCAGGCTGACGATGATGATGATAATCAAAAAACCGGTAGAACAGAAATATAGACACGAGTTAATAGCATAGCTAGAGGTGGCTGGTGGGTATTTCTGGTGGAAGGTCTCTGTTGCCGGATACCGTCTATGTAATTACTACAGTAGCTCCTATTGCTGCCGATAAACAGCAGTGTGCGAACATTACTGTGCTCTGGTTTGAAGGGCGGTGTAGCAAGTGTAGTTACTGGGGTATCGAAACTTAACATCTTATGTCTTAAGGCGATGAGCGCGATATGGTGAGTATATCATCGTAATTACCGCCATGTTATGAACAGCCGTATCACTTACCATCAGGTGAACATCCTGCTCGTCTCGTCCCTTCAAAAATACATATTTATATAATAATACCTTGTAATATTAATAAAGCATTCATAGTGTTGAATGGAGATGGAGTGGCCCGGCGAATCGTATGCCGTCGACGCAGCAGCATTAAAATATATGACAATGAATGCTAATGAGGAAACTTTAGGGGATGCAACGATGCTCCAGGGATAATGTAGTCGAGAATCACCCCGCAGCAATAGGGTAGGAAGGGTGTTAATTAAACACTAAGCCCGCATTAAATTCGCCATCATCAAAGTTACAATGCCGGTGACGCGGTTCCTTTAGTCCTTCTTTCGACCACATGGACACCCTCGGTTAGCGAATAAAGATATTAAGATCCTCGTTCTTCATAATGTAACGAAATACATTAATTTATTAAAATAAATTAATGATTTTATATATAAAAAAATAAATAAATAAGAGCGTTTAAATGGCTCAAATAAAAATTATTAAAATTTATAAAATTAAAAATATAATTTAGGGAAAGTTAAAAAAATTTGAATAGAAGTGTCTCTAAAATATAAAAATATACAAAAATATTTTAAACAAACTTTATTCTGTCTACAATACGAAAATGTATAAAGAAGTAAAATTTGAAAAAGATTCATTATATAATAAGTGAAAAAGTTAAAGGCCAACAGCTGGGTGTTCGCGTAACGCCCTAAGGACGTAAAGAGGAATTGTTCGTGTATCGACCGGCTGTATGAGCGGCGAAGACTCATGCTCGCGCTCCTACGTACGCACGGGCTCCGGGCTCCGGCCTCCGGGCTCCGGACATGTACTGCGTATGTGTCCAATGTAAAAATTTGTTTCGTGCTAATTGATTGAAATATTAATTGGAGGTTATCACTGACCTCCAATACATACTGAAAAGATGTATAGGGATGGTGTACTGTATAGTATACCGATTGAAATCCTAAAAAAATATAAAAATACAAATGTGATTGTATGGTGAAAATATATGAAAGTATAAAAGTGTGAAAGTCTCTAGTGATGATTTATAAAAGATATATCGGTTCGAATCCCGGAAAAAATGAGAATGCAAATAATAATGTTTTATGATACAATATGATAAAGTGAGAGTGTGAAGAAAAGAAAATTTTTTTTAGAAAATGAAACTTATAAAGTAAACGGGTTCGAAATTGTGTAAAATGATGCAGGCAAATTTAACATATAACAGCAAGTTGGTGGAGAAGGTGAGATATCAGTCGGGTGCAACCTAGAACAAGGTTCCTAATCGAGACCATCACAAATGATTATAATTAATTAATGGCCAAAATATAAACATCAATAATACTAAAAAGAATAGTATGCATCATCCTTGTCACGTAAAATAACTTTCTATGAGATCCTAAATATTATTTTAGGGTTTATTTATAATTCAATTTATTTAAAAAGGGGGATAGGGTTACAATAAAAACAACGAAAGAGTGGAACAACTTGCCGACATCGGTGTTCCCGTACAAAACCACAGGTTGTCTTCAAGGAGAAGAGTGTATAGGCTGGTACTAGATTAATGCGAAATACCACCACAGACTATATTATCACTTAACATCGGGTGATTGACTTGAAAATGTCCAACTGAGTAAAGTTTGAATAGGGTACCAAAAAAAAGGGTACCACCGCAGCATCTATTTTATTCGCCAAACAATAGTATACACACATTACTGTGGTTTGGTTTGAAGGGTGCTGTGACTAGTGTTATTACCGGGGTAACGAGACTTAACATCATATGTCTCGGTCAACGAGCGCAGTGGTGTCTACCGTGAGGTGAACGTTCCGCTTATCTCGTCGCTTCAAACAAAGACAAACACTACTGTGCAAACATTACTGTGGTCTGGTTTTAAGGGTGCTGTGGCTCTTGAAATTATCGAGATAACGAAACTTAGCATAAAGTTACAAGGCGACTTACTTGACCTACCACCAGTAAAGTATAAACAAATAGTAGAGTTAACTAGAGTTAACCGCTGAGGAATGAAGGTTACCAGCTCATCAATTTTACCGGTCGTAAGCAACGCTCGTAAACCACGGAGCCTTAGCACGGTATCGGTGATTCATGTGTTCGATTTGTGGTTAAACTTAAAGTCTTTTCAATCACGACACTGAATGTATCGCATGGTGCAGTGGTAGTCAAACTTTTTGAATGTCATCATCATTTCTACCAATAGTAGTCCACTGCTGGACATATGTCTCTTGTAATGTTTCCCACAGAAAACGGTCTTGCGCTGTTTGAATCCAGTGGCTCCCAGCGAATCTTCTGTGCACCTAGTGGAGGGTCTCCCAATGCTGCGCTTCCGGTGCGGGTCGCCATCCCAGCAATTTCAGACCTCAACGTCCATCGGTTCTACGAGCTCGTAGGGCTATGTTAGCGACTGTGGTTCTTCTGCGGATCTTCACATTTCTGAGAATCTCATTTTTAAATTTGAATACCAGTAAATAATTTAAATCTCGCGCACAAATAGTCCAATTACCGTAGGGTCTAAAGACACAGGTCTTTAATTCGTGTGTGTTGCCAGTGTTGACTGACGGCACCGAGACCAGGTCACTTACAGTGGGCCTGGTGAGAAGGTTTCAAGTAGCACAGAAAGCAATGGAAACGGTTATGCTCGGTGTTTCCCTGCGTGATCGAATCAGTAATGAGGAGATCCGCACGACTACTAAGGTCACCGACATAGTCCAAAAGATTGCTAGCCTCAAGTGGCAATGGGCAGGACATATCGCTCGAAGAACTAACAGCCGATGAGGCACCAAGGTCTTTCCTCGAATAGCGACCGCTTACCAGAAGACGTAGTGTTGGCAGGCGTCCCACCAGGTGATCCGACGGTCTGGTGAGGGTCGCGGAAAGCAGTAGGATACGGGCAGTGCAGGATCGATCGATGTGGAGGTCTGTGGGGCAGACCTATTTGCAGCAGTGGACGTCTGTCGGCTGATAATGACGATGATGATGGACATATAATAGGAGTAATTTGTTTTTCAATATATTTTTATAAAAAAAATGTGAGTTAAAAACATATTTTTTATCGAGAAGTCTTTCACCTGATAGTAAGTGATACGCTTGCCCATAACATGGCGCTGGTGGTGGTAACGTGACGTACACAGCACCACATTGCACTCGTCGCCTTGAAACAAGATGTGAACTTTTGTAACTTAAATTATTTCATTGCTTACAGCGCCCATCAAATCGGAACACAGTAGACCGGCTAGTTATCACCGCAGCTCCTATTTCCGCCGCCAAACATTAGTTTGCAGACATCGTTCCGGTTTAAA
This sequence comes from Ornithoptera alexandrae, assembly GCA_029030555.1. Taxonomy (NCBI): domain Eukaryota; kingdom Metazoa; phylum Arthropoda; class Insecta; order Lepidoptera; family Papilionidae; genus Ornithoptera; species Ornithoptera alexandrae. The sequence continues at coordinate 10,330,766 of JARDVY010000041.1, read as the reverse complement.
TGGGGCTGTAGCTGGCGAAATTACAGAGGTGATGACACTGAAAGTCTTATGTCTCAAGTCGACGAGAAGAATGTGGTGCCTTCTACATTACCCTAACCAGCGCCACGTTGCTATGGACAGGCATATCACTTACCATTAAGTGAACATCTCATTCGTTACGTCTCTTCTTTGAATGAAGAATCTTTACCGCTTTGAAGGGGGCTTTGGAAAGTAATACGAAAGTGGTAATGTCAGCTCTCTAATCTCGGATAGTAAGAATAGAACTAAGGTAAGCCCTGTCTGTTGTAGAAGGCGACTAAAAGGGTTTAGGAGTTCCGTGAGCCTTGTGGGTGGGGGCCCTTATCGCTCAACAAGTGAACCTGCGTGGGACACCGTACAGCTCAGCGATGGTGCCTAGGAGAGTTAGGCTCCTCCTCAGAGACGTGCTAACACAAAGTGCAGAGGGGCACCGGGGCGTTCTGTAAGAGATCCCGGGACTTCTCCGAATACACTGATGCAGACCACCGACGGGGTTTTAGTGAGTATCTCATATAACCCTGACTTCACTCTAGAAGCAGAGTATCTCTCGAAGATTTCCTCTCTCGAAACCAAAAAAAAAAATGAGTATGTGATGCTGTATAAATATACTAGCGTCTCATTTTTATAGGAACGCTGCGTCATTTCCAATACAGTCGTATCCGATATTGTAATTAAAAAATTTACAGAAGCAGTAAAATTAGAATGTTATGTAAATTGAATATTTAGTTCGGTTAAAATCACTCTTTCAGCTCCAAAATTATATTTCCCTTAATTATGATAGAGAATAGTTTTTACGATATTAAAGCAAATTAATGAGATAACGTAAATACACGTAAAAATTTCAATTTATATATTATAGTACGTAAAAAAATAGATCTTATTATAACAGAAACATTACTGTGTACAGAATTATTGATAATGTATAACAAAATTTATTTTCACAAATACATACAAGTGTAAAATATTTTAAGTAATTCACAAAGGATTGAAAAGGCAACATAATTATAAACCAATTATATTGCTTTAATATATATAAAGAAACATTTTAAAGCTAAACTATTATTACAGTTATATAAGAGTGCATAATAATTTTTTTATATAACTACAAAATTTCTAGTTTACTTCATTATTATCGATTAAAAAAATTATATGAGATATATAATTTAATTAAAGATTGACGAATTTAATTTTTTAAATATTTATGATTATAAAAATATTAACATATAAACATACATATTTAAATGAAAAAAAAAAAAATATAATAATGAGATGAGATGTTTGTTTATACAAATTGTTTATATATTTTTGAGCTATATTTTGCTAACACTTTTGAATTTTTTTATTATTAATAAAATAGGCGGACTTACCAGCACTGTGTGGTGTGTGCGATTGCCTCGGTGAACCCACAAGACATTAGAATTATTCTGTTTAAGGAATCCACCGCAAGGTATTGTTACATTTGTACCTTTATCGGCGGCTACTTCACGGATATCTACTTGTTCGGCGACGGCCAGAGCAAAAACTATAAGATAACAAATACTGCCGTTAATATACTAATACACACAATAACACATTGTTCATTAGAATTTAAATTATTTACCTTCTAATCCAAGGCAGAACAGAGACACTGAGAACCGTACAAAAAACATTCTCATTTATCTACGTCTACACCCTAAGAACGAACACAAATCCTACGTATTGTAAAGTAGAAAAGATTTGATATCTTAACTACTTAATTACATTACACAGAATTAATTAACGACGGAAGGCGAAATATTGGTAACGAATCTCGCAACATACGTCTAGCTCTCATTGATGTAAGTCATAGACTAAAAAAACTTTAAATGTCAACTGGTTTTGCCTAAAAAATTTTTGCACTTTGTACTTCAAACTAACAGTGATGTAACTATCTTCTAATCGATTAAATAAATCGATACTTAGCTGTTTTCGGAACTAATTTTCTGTTTGTGTATTCCTTTATATTTTAGTACACAAACGCACCAATAATCATTAAAATTTAAATGCATCACATCGCACAATTGTTTACTTTATAACAATATTAACTATTTTATGTATTTTCAAATTAAACTATTATATTATGTTGCTTTAATGTTTATTTTAAATTAATATCCTATAATATTGTTAAATGGTACTAAAGTATAAAATCTTATAAAGAACAACTTTGACTCACGAGGGGAGAAATTAAAAATTTTTTTGAATATTAAAACTATGATCAAAATTATATAATTTTTTTATAAATCTTTCTGTGACATATTTCATATTATTATTTTTAAGACTTTATTTACTATATTTAATAAATAATGTGCACCGCGCATCACTAAAATAATAATGTTGCTATTTTATTGCAACAGCTGTCAAAATATTGTCTATGATCTAAAAAGGTATAGACAAGAATATAGATTTTCTTCGGACATGGCCGCTGTATCGGCAATACAACACCTGCAATGTTTTGTATATTCAAATTCATTTTTTATAATGAACAGAGAGTTTTTTACTTATAAGTAGTGTTTAGTGGCTTGTGTATAGTGCTGTGATATTTGTAATGGATGCGGAGAGGGAGAACGAGCTAAAGAAAGTTCGTGATGCAATCCAGATGATTGAGACCATTCAGTCTATGATCGACGTTTCAGCGGACAGACTGGAAGGTTTGCGGACGCAATGTTCTACGAGTGCGGAGCTGACGCAGCAAGAGATTCGGACGCTGGAGGTAGGAATATTTTTAATATTCTTTGCTCAATATGAGGTAGAAACATGATGTGCCCTTGAACGATTTCCAAGGCCCGCTTCTCAAGGACCCTGGTGCACTCAAGGACCACGTAGCCGGTTGGCTGGTTGCGTAGAAAGTGTTTCCGTCGCGCATCCTTGATCACCTTGAGAGTATACAGTCGATTTCACGTCGTAAAGCAGGTTGTTTCTCGTATAGATTAGCGGCTTTTATAGCTAACGGAACTTCGTTTACCATAGAATTTGTGTAGATTACATATACTAATCGTAAATTAACTTTCTCGCATCTCCTTAATTGGTGGAAATTTATGTAAATTATTTTAATATATAAATTTTTGCTAAGAAATATCTTAGTTAAGTATGTTCTTTTTTAAGCAAATACACAAATGATTTATGGTATTCCTTTAATTATATATTACAAAAATTACTTGTTTATATTGAAAATGCTCATTGATTTGCCTATTGGCTGTTGCTTCCTAATTGTATTAAATAAGAATCTAATATACTAAATCAAAGTTGGGAATATTATGATATATGACAATGTTTTAAAATATTTATTTCAAATTTATTCAAATCTTTGTCAACAAACTTTAATAAATTTTTGTTCTTAGTGTATTGACTTAAAGCTGTCTTGTTTAAATATTTATTTATCATTGTTTCAGCTGTCTTAACTATTAGTAGATTTATCATTATGCCCCATCTAATATGATCTCTACGAAAATATTTTAATTATGGTGGTGTTTAAAGCCAATAGCATTTTACATATTGTGATTGCATGATTTCTAAACATTAATTTCTGTCAAATATTTGAATAGAAAATTTATATATATTTTATACTTTAATTTAGTTAATGGATTTTACAGTTTACATGATGGAATTATTAAATTTTTGTTTGCTATAAGACTTGTAAGAAACAGGCTTCAGTCTTAACCAAAAAAAACAAAATATTTCGATAATTACTTAGATAATATATTTTCATCTGAATCTGTACTATCAATACTTAAGAGGATATTGTGGAAATAGCACATCTAAACATGCTAAAACATACCAACTAAGCCACTATTTTTAAATTAACATTTCATGTCTTTAAAAATTTTTTATAATTTTCAAAGATTTGTAGGTAAAAGAATTAAATCTAGTTTTATGACATAAATAAAATCTTAGATTTCATTGGAAGTATAGCTTTATCCCTTTATTATAAAAGTCCTAAATAAAAAAGGATTTTATTGTCTACCACAAATATAGGTAGTTACTCATAGGGAAAAGTTTTTAGCCGCCTTACAACAACAAAAAGTTATTTTTGTTTGTTGTCTGACATCTATTTCAATTATAAACCATACTGCTATTACCACACATCGTTATATTTATTAGGACTCAATTTTATATGAACTAGTATTACATTCAGTTGCACATGTCTTGTTCAATAATATCATTTCAATAAAATTTTTTCTTATTTAGAGGCTATGCGGCTTTGACATTAACATATAAGCCAAATAAATAATCAATTGTTTCATTTATATATATAAATATATTTATATATTATTATTTATGCAAGTGAAAAAGACAACATCAGAGATATACATGCTAATAACATTGTCGGAAAAATTGTTTTCTCGGCATACAGACATATAAGCACTGCATACCTTGGGTCCTTAACCTATTTCAATATTAATCTCCCAAGTTGCAAAAAAGTACACAAACTATGCTTTGACTATTACTGAATTGATAATTTGACCAAATTGGTTAATTGGTTAGTTTTTTTTTAAGTATAGATATGCACTGAGATTTCAGGTGTGATTTGCGTACCTTAAATCACTTTGGCACATCTGTGGTATAATTATAATCATTATTACAGCCTAATAATAATAAATATAATCATTATTAATGAAAGTGGAGGAAGCAAGAGAAGTGTGTCAGGATTGGAGCAAGTGGAGAGAGGTGGTCTCTGTCTATCCCACTGGGAATGAGGCGTGATATATATATATGTTGTATTACAGCCTGGTATACAGTCTACAATCAAATGAATGTGCCTTTTTTTTAGCAATGCTTGACCACCTGATGGTAAATGTAGCATAGTCTTTAATTGGAAAGTATAACTAGTCTAAAAGAATCTTATTCATATATCGCTGTTTGTCGAATAAAAAAAAATTTATACTTTGTGCACAGATTCTCCTTAAAAATATATTAACGTGTGGCCGGCCATCCCACATTGTAGACATTGTGGGCTGATAAGTCGCGTTTACCAACAATCTATAAATTGCAAACATATTTAAACAATTACATTATTGTACTGATTCAATGTTGCAAAAGAGAATTTTATTACCACAGCTCAATATATAACATTCTCATTGTAACTTATTATTATTTTTATTTATTTATATCTAATTTTCCCTGATACTATTATTCAGGGCTCTTTCACCTTATCCTATTATTTACAACATTTACTTACAACATATTCAATACTAAGTTATATACATTTTTTCTAAGATTATTTCTATTTATTATTTTTTTACATTATTCAAATGCTATCTAATTATCTAATATTCACAGAAATACACAAAATTATAACATGTTATTATCACTGGATATTTATCTGTAGAGTATTTTAGGGGTGTTCTGGTTTAGGTGTCTGAATTTTAAGTGTTGTTTTGGATGTGGTAAAAAAATAAATAATATTTTTATTGTCTATTTTCTTTATTAATATTTAAAGAGAACATAACATTAATAATATTGAGAAAAAAACATTGCAATTCAAAAAAATGCTGGCTAGCAATTTGGGGACTTATGAAAAAACCACATGTATTGGTATGCAGGGTATCAATCCTTCTAGTGACCGGAAATCGAAAACAATTCATCATCAGACGATAGACGGCCACTGCTGGACATTGGCCTCTCCCAAAGATCCTCACATCGATCGGTGCTGCGCTGCCTGTATCGAGCGTATTCCCACGACCCAATCATTTGTAGTTCATATTGCCAGGGGGGATTTGGGCCACTTCCCACCACGCTGGCCCTATGCGTGTTGACGAGAGCCAGAGTCTCGTTTGTTGATTAGCAGGATGCACCGAGTATGTGAAGGATTTTTTTTTGTTTAACGTGGGGGAAAGGCCTGCGCATACTCGTTCTCGCCGGGGCAAGCACAGGTTATGTCGGACTTGCATCGACTAAAACCCCGACGATGTTTTTCCTCGTCGCTTTCAGGTGAGGTCACGACAATGCCCTCGCGCACATCCGCGACCCCACCTGTGCTGGCCGTACAACGCAGCCCCATCACTGGAGGAAGGGAAGAATTCTTCTTTTCCACCTCTGTAAGGGCACGCCGAAACACATAGCGCACCTCCTCCTCGGCCTCTTGCAGTAGCGCGGGCGACGGATTCCACCGCCACCGTCACCCAGAGGCCATGGGAGCCAAGACAGAAAACTCTCTCGGCTCCCTGCGGCGTATTCGATGTTGGGCCCGCCGCTACCCGTTAACGGCCGCGGAGGACAGGGAGAGCGGCGCATCGCAATACCGACACTTCTCTTCCCCCGCGGCCCCCACCGCCGCCGCATCAAGTGAGCGACCCCGCTACGGTTACTAAGCTCCTCAGCCACGACAAGGCGGGAACCTGTGGGGGGGAATAAGTGAGGGTTTCTTGGGTGCTGAAAACAATTAATAATCCTTAACGAGTAAGGATGTAAACTAAGATTTTTTTTAAAAGTAACACTCACAAAGTGGCAGCAGTTTATAAAATACGATTAATTTTTTGATTGCCGTCTCGTGAGATAACTACTTCCTTCGTTTTCAAGGACTATTAATTGTTTTCCATTTCCAGTCGTTGCATGGACTTATATCCCGGACAGTAAGACATGACCTTTCATTTCATCAGTACCCACATTGACGACCTGCAGTTTTTTGGAATTGATACTTTTTTCTTAATATCATTAATGTTTTGTAATCTCCTCTGAGGCTCCGGGATCTTATACAGGGCGTAACGGTGCCTCTCTACACTTTGTATTACACGCCTCTGAGGAGGAGCCGGATCCTCCTAGGCACCATCGCGGAGCCATGCGCTGTCCCACGTAGGTTCGCTTGTTGAGTGATAAGGACCACCACTCCCAAGGCCCGCGAAACTCCTAGACCTTTTAAATTGCCTTGTACGACAGGTAGAACTTACCTTAGTCCTATTCTTACTAGCCCGAGACTACAGGGCTGGGGGTGGTACCTACCTAGACGGTCTCGGACAACATGTATACCAGCAGTATTAACACATAATCTAAAAAAATAACTCATCCTATGGCAATCGGTGGGAGCAGCCAAGGCTCTTGAGACCATATAGTAAGATTAGTGCTAACACTTGTCAACGTGTCTTTGTTAATGTTATCACACGAAGTTGACAGCCTTTGATAAAATACCCAGTGAATTGTCCCGATGAGTCAGACTTGATGAAAACGTCAGTCATTACTATGGCGCAGTAATACGTTTATATTGAAACGAATTTATGACGATACCAATCATCATCAACCGATAGACGTCCACTGCTGGACATAGGGCTCCCCCAAAGATCTCCGGATACAGTCAGCATGGCCTACGGTACCGCTGGCAGGCCGGCAGCCGTAAGGGGCTGTCGTATGTAGGGGTTCAATAGGGAGGGATTTGGGTCAATTCCCACCACACTGGTCCAATGCGGGTTGGCGGGAGCCAGAGCCTCGTTTGTTAATTAGCAGGCTGCACCACAAGTACGTGAGCATGGCTTGGCTCCGAGTTGTTCTGCGGACCTACACTCCTCTGATCCCCCACACCTCTGACTAACTCTCTGTAATTATAATTTCAGTTCTGATCCCTAACAAAATGTCCTGTAATATATACAATTAGCCAAGATTTCATGAATAGCTCGGCACTGTTAGTGTCTATATAGTCCTAACGTCTGCACATCCAAAATCAGACGTTCATATAATCAGCACGGCGATGACCATGTTATTTTTAATAGGAGCAATTGTGTATAGTTTAACTTAACCGCGCTTCGCCATAATGCCGAAATCGTTATAATTAACCTTAATTAAAAGAGTAGTGCGCGGCGCACACGCTAAATTCTATAGGAATTGATTCGCGTGCACCCGTACGTTCGTGTTTTTATTATATTTATCTCTAACTAAGAGTATTATTAAGAGTAGCTCGCTGGGCTGACTGTTAGAGCGTGCGGCATACATTCCGAAGGTCGCGGGTTCGAATCTCGGCATGTACCGATGACTTTAATATTTAAGTTATGTACATTTCTGGACTTAGTAACAACAGCGAAATACAAACGGTGAAGGAAAACATCCCGAGGAAACCTGCACATGAATTAGAATTTATTGTAAGGTGTGTGTGAAGTCACCAATCCGCATTGCGCCCGCGTGGTGACTATGGACCATCGCCCTCATGTTGAGGGTAGGCCTGTGCTCCAACAATGGGGACGTGAATTGGCTGTTGAAAAAAAAAGAGTATTATAACATTAATGCGTTTATATGACTTGGGTCGCGATCCGAAGTGATCATGACCGTCTAAATACCACTGCAATGTCTATGTCTAATCACAAGCGAGCAAGGTTACTTGTGGTAGGTATCTGTTGCTGGAAATCGTCTAGGTAGGTACCACCATCAGCCCTGTAGACTCGGGTTAGTAAGAATAGGACTGAGGTAAGCCCTGCCTGTTGTAGAAGCCGACTAAAAGGGTCGAAAAGCCTTGAGGGTGGGGGCCCTTATCGCTCAACAAGCGAACTTGCATAGGACAACGTATGGTTCAGGGATGGTGCCTAGGAGAGTTTGGTCTTTCTTCAAAGACGTGTTAACACAAAGCGTAAGGGGGGCACCTAAGCGTTCTGTAAGAGATCCCAGTGCCTCTTCGAGTGCGTTGACGCTGACCACCGAGAATTTCACATAACTGACTTTCCTCTAAAAGCAGCATATCTTTCAAACATTTAGATACCACCGGTGCAACCGCAACTCCTATTGCAGCCGTCAAATAGTCGTAGTATTCAAACATTACTATGTCTTCGTTTGAAGGACGCTGTAAGTAGTGAAAATTACTAAAGTCACTAGACTTAACACCTCATGTCTCAAGGCGACGAGCACAATGCGGTACTGTGTATATCATACTAACTAGCGTCTCATTGTTATGGGTTGATGTGTCACTCACCATCAGGTGAACGTGTCGCTAGTCTCGTTCCTCCAAATAAAAAATACTTGCTCCTCTGGCGCAGCGATCGAAAGTGAGCTTTGACTTCTGATATAAGAGTACACCGTTCCCTATGTCGCAATGCCTGGAGCTCGTGCAGGTTGTGCTCTACGGCATTCTTTCAGCGATACCTGTTTATATATACATATACTAGCTATTCCGTGCCCGCTTTGGTGACCGTAATAAAAAATTAGACTTGAAATAATCTCGCGAGCAACCGCAACCAATGTTCCGCAACCAAACCAAAATATCAAATGGAAATATTTAGCAAAGTTGATTAGAAATTTAGGGTAACAACAACTGATGGGATCCAAGCCAACCTCATCTGCTCGTGGTGACCCTGCTAATCAACAAACGAGGCTCTGGCTCCCTCCAACCCGCATTGGACCAGCGTGGCCAGAAATGGCCCAAATTCCTCCATATGACAGCCCCTAGTGACCAGCGGTACCCAAGGCCACGCTGACTGTATGTGGAGATGCTTGCTGGAGGCCTATGTCCAGCAGTGGACGCCTATTGGCTGATGATGATGATGTTTAAAAATAAAATTGAAGGATCTATGCGATTCAAAAAATAAATAGCCTATGACCGTCTACAAATAATTTTGCGCCGTATGCTCATGTTCTTTTGTCGGTACGTTCACTAATTTTCACGTGATTGGTGAACAAATAAAACCCATTTTCAATATATAAGTACATAGATAGATAGTTAAAATAGTTCGGAAGTTTGATCAATTTAGCGACAGGATCCGGCGCGGCGCGGGCGCATACGCAGGAAGCGCGCGCGCACACCAACGTCGCCGCTGAGTAACGCGCCATTGTTCCGTAACCGACTTCGGGTTTGTTTCGCGCCACTTTGGTCGTCGGTGCGACAGGCCATCATTGGCAATTTGAATATAGAATTATTATTAATAATTCAATCTATAATTAATAATTAAGTTTCATAAAGCAGTCGTCTGTATAAAAATCGAAAAACATCGATTCAACTCTGTTATAAGAAAATAAAAAAAAAATATATTTTTATCGTCTAATATCTCATCTTATGTTTTAATGCTGTGTTGAAATCCTGATGAGGATTTAATTGTTATTAGAATTTTTATCACCTTTTTTTGTATTCTACGAAACGTTGCGTCCAGCGCGACTTGTGAATATTTTTTTTTCAATAAAAATAACGAAAACATTTGTGATTATATATATATAACTTTACCTATTGAATTTTAAATGCTAACCCATATATTTAGATATTTGTAGAAAAAATTCGCTGGGAGCCACTGAACTCCAACAACGCAAGACTGTGCTTTGTGGGACATATATTACGAGATACTTATCCAGTAGTGATCCTCCATCGGTTGAAATGATGATGATCCTCCCTTTTCTAGCTGCACCTTGTCAGTTGGCATGCCGCTCCACTTTGACAATATATTAATGTAGCTTAGGTAATAAAGTTGTGGTGGAATTTAATAGATCGGCATAAATGTACTTATAATCTAGATTTTTAGAACTAACCCAAATTTATCGACATAATTATAAATTTTAAGGACACGAAACCCGGTAAAATGTAGTATATATACAAAATATATATACATTTATATCATCATCATCAGCCGATTGATATTGACTGATGGATAAAGTTTTTTTTAAATGTGGATTTCGTTTACTGCTGGAAAGTGATACACTTGTTTATAGCAACGTGGAGCTTGTTAGGATGATGTATACAACATCGCATAAGATTTTAAGTCTCGTTACCTCAAAAATGTTACTATTTACAGCGCCACTCAAACCGGAACACAGTAATTAGTTAGTATATTGTTTGGCGGTAGAAATCGGAGCTGTGGCGGCTTACGCAGTATATGCGGTAACAGGGACCTGTTATCAGGATCTGGTACTTTCGATGGCTGAATATATAAATAAAATTCCCTAAACATGTGACATACAAAACCAATATGTATACCATATTCTAATATTGAACACATCTCCCGTTTTTCAGGGCAAGCTGGTAAAGCATTTCTCCCGGCAGCTGGTGTTCAAGTCGCAGTTCAGCGAGGAGTTGCAGCGGGAGCTGAGGGACGTGCCATGTTTGGCGCAATGGCTCCGAGTAGTGGGCCTCAGCCCGGACGCTATAGAGGTAGATAATAACCCACCAATGAACAGGATCTTTATTTTTTTTTCTATTAGATTCTGTTCAGCTCCAGACAAGGGTGTTATAAAGCATGCTCTTCCAGATAAATCTGACTTTAATATATTGACACTCGGAACAGCGATGCTGTCATGGCGGCAGATTATTATTTTCCCCCTGTCAACTGATGTGAGAGTAGTAGTTAGCCAGGCGGACTCAAAGAGACCTTACCATCATTCAAACTTCATGTGGCCCCGGATTCGATCCTTGTACCTTGTTGCACTGGTAACAAAGCCAGCAATTAGCTGCCGCATTACGATGTAGCTTGGAGATTGAGATTAATATCTCGTTTCTCTTTTTAGAAGTATACGTTTATGAGGTATTTGTTTTAAATTATGATCGTGATTACCATTCAACAGGCGGTGTGCTCCCGTGTTGCGACACTGGAGGCGTTGAGGGAACGATCAGACCACGAGCTCCGCGCCCTGCTGGCCGCCGCGCGCGACGAGGAGCTGCGGAGGCTGTGCCGTGCTATGCAAAGGCTGCGCACTTACACCGGTGAGCCATCTCAGATGTTAACTGCCATCTTTATAAGCCACAGTCCACGTGTACATACGATATGAGAGAGAGAACATGAGATACAATGTTTTTACCACCGTACTTTTTTTTTACCAGCATGCAGGCGTAGCAATTAGAAGTAACAAATATTAAGCTTTATAATAAAAAAATTATTTCTCTACCACAAAGTTAAAGAAGAAATCTAAAAAAAATTTTTGTTTGTTTATAGAGGCTCTGGCGCGGGGCGAAGGCGCTGCCGAGCTGCCTCTATACTGGGACTCCTGGGAGAGGCACGCTCGAGCGTCGCCGAGGCCTAGAAAAGGTAAACTCTTGCTTCTCTTTAAAACGGCTTTAAAACTTCCTCCGGCAATTCGCGAGGTTAGGATAATGGCACTATTTAAAAAGCGCTGTAAAGAGTATTATTTTGCGTTTTACTTATAACCTATTCTAGATTATATTTAGATAAGTTTTATTATATAATATTATCAGTGTGTACCAGGTTCACTGTCACTTTAATCAAATCTCCCAACCGCAGGCCTACTGGAAAAAATTCCATATTGAAATAAGTAGTGCCTTTTCACTTATTTCTATGTATGTTATATTTCATTGTAATTTCTGTGTGCATAAATAAATAAAGAAGTCTTCCTAGATTAATTTCACAAACTTTTTCTAGACCATATATATTTATAATATCTTTATATTTTTAAAAATAAATAGTTAACATCCATTTTCACTGAGTTAATGAAGTCAACATACTCTCCTGTATCAGGTCTTTTTAAAAAGTGGAAAAACGCTGCCGTGGCGTACCTTGGATAAACATTCTTTAGCATTAGATAATAGTCGATATTAATATATTTAAATTAATTTATAATAATCACGTTACGTTTACAGGCGGCAAATCCCCTACGACGCCTGTGAGCAAGCGCAAGCAAAACTCGCACTTGCCAGCGCCCGCCGCTCTCACCAAGTCGCGCTCGCACGAGTCTCAGCTCTCCGTCAGACCCGATGCCTCCGACCTTAGGTAGCTTGGTTGAAACTGGAACTAATGACACACTAGTCGCAGGTCTCAAACCTGACAGTCTTCTATTATGATCACATTTTTTAAATCCCTCTCGTTTCTGCATTTCCCATCTCCTCATTCTCCTCTTTTACTTTTCCATTCCTTTCATTCCAGTTCTCTCTTTCATATTATCATTCTTTGTCAAACTCCATCTCCTATTTCCTTCCAGCATCCATCTCCCATAAATAAGGACACTCCGTTCTTTATACTTCTATACATTCTTGATATGTATTACCTTACTTGTTACATTTATTTCTTATTTTACTATTTCTTACCATTTTTATTTCCTTATCTTTATAATCACATTTGTTTCCTCCAATTATATTTCTTCTTTTTTTCTCTGTTCTATCACTTTTTAAATTACCCTCTTGCAAAATTGCCAAACAATAGTTATATGACATTGTGCAACGACTAATTAACTCCATCGAGAAAATGTCTTTTTTTTGTTTTGTTAATTTTTTTATCTGTGATGATTATTTAAAGCACCTTAGGCCCCAAATAGTTAGGCTGACTTTGATCTAATTGTTATAGGCGACATGATGGGGTTTGATTGATCTGGATATCTTTGGAGGAGGCTTATGTCCAGCAGTGGACCTTTGTCGTCCGATGATGATGACATGATCGTCTACTTAGTTATTAATCCAAGATTATAAAACAGTAGATAGATAAATACTACATTGTTCACATTTAAGTAAGCACAGTCGAACGACTAAAACTAAACTTATAACCTAAATGTGAAAAAGAGCAGCCTTATAAGCGATTTCTTCCAGGTATTTATAGTTTCTATAATTTAGTAATTCATCTTTTCCTTAAACGCAGTGATAACAGTCAGTCTTCGGCGCGGGATGGTACGGAAGGTGTGGAGGTTGCGGAGGGTCCGGAGGGCAGCCCGCCAGCCTCTCCGCGCGACGAGTCGGAGAACACGCCGCAGCGCGCCGTACATGCGCACGCGCAATACTATCTGCCCGCCCACTGCAACAATACTGTGAGTTCTGATGTAGATCAGCACCTACAGCTGTAACTACTATATATTTATCTATTTGACATGGAATAGTGACGAGAGGTACGTTCATCTGATTTTAAGGGATACCCATAGCAAAATAGCACTAGTTAGGATGATATACACTGGACCACATTGATCCCCATCTGGTGGTGCGACGATCTGGTGGACGCTGCGGGAAGGAGCTGGATGCAGCGCAGGATCGATTGATATGGAGATCTTTGAGGAAGGCTTATGGCCAGCAGTGGATCTCTATCGGCTGATAATGACAATGATGATGAACCACATTGAGCTCTTTGTCTTGAACTATAAAGAATTAAGTTTCATTACCCCATTAACTACGACAACACCTTTTAAACCTCAACATCGTTATATTTACCTGACTGTACAGCAACAGAGACTTGACTCACAAGGAGACAGGCTAGTTTTGCAAAACTTATCTTTTTTGGATCGGTGGTTAAAATTATAGTTGCTTGCAGATCAACGCGGCCCCGCGATCGCCCCGCACACCAACTGTGGGGCGATGCATGGCGCACGACATTGCGCACCGCTTCACCAAGACCTTCAACATGATAGCAACCTGCGATTACTGCGATAAGCAGATGCTCTTCGGATCGGGGCTTAAGTGCAAGGAGTGCAAGTTTAAGTGTCACAGGTGAGTGTCAGATGTGCCTGATAATGTTATCATCATCAGTAAGCTGGGATACCTGATGCTGGTCATAGTTCTCCAATAATGAACACCAATTGAGTGATAATGTATACTTTTTCATTTCATTATTAGCATTTCACTTTGGGATAAGAGCTGCTTTAAAGATTTTCATAGCATTAGCCAAAATTGACAGTCTCTGGCAATAAAGATCTATGACTGCTAATTTAATTAATCTAAATGCACTAATCTAGTTGTTTTTAATTATTTTGACTTGAATTTTGTCATCTATATTACTCACCACTAAACTAATGTACATTTACTATGTACCATGTTTCGAGCAAAAGTTCCATCTGATGACTATGTCCATGGGTTCGTTGCTTTTTCGAATAAAAAAAATATAGATTCTATATCTACCACACTTAATCAATCATATCACTAACCATTTATAATGTTAGACATAATTACTAATTAAAAAAATATTGTCTTTCAGAGACTGCGAAAGTAAAGTTCCTCCGTCGTGTGGTCTGCCACCCGGATTTGTCGTTGCTTTTAAAGAAAAGTTTCACAAAGATGGTGAGAATTGTTTTTTCATACTATAATGATATTAGCTTTAATATTTATTTTTTTATTATAGTTGAAATTACATTGAATATTTTAAATGTTTATTTTATGTGTTATTTATAAAAAAAAATATTCCTCCGTGCCTTGAAAATATTCAGCTTTCAATCTGTTTTCTTTAATACTGATTTGATTAAAAAACTAATCCGTGAATAGCCGCGGGCGGATCGTACCTGTGTGCGTCGCCGAGCGGGAAGAGCGCGGGCTTCCTATCCTCTCTGACCAGCCGCCCGCGCCGCCGCCGTCAGCCGCCGCAGCCGCACCACTACTCCGTGAGTGCACTGCACACCGTACCACACAACTGTCCACCGCTGAACGGCGGCCGGCACTTGCTGACGTCACTGAACAGCTACCGGCGATACCAGCAGCCGCGCCAGTACCAACATTCCGTGAGTCCTTGCAGACCGCCGTACGACACACCACATTGGTTACTGATGTCTTTGTTTTGCCGCATCGCAAACGAAATTCACGACTATTAAGTTATTTACTTTATATTAAATGTTTTTAACATACATTTAACCGCTTTAGAAGCACAGTAATTAACCGATGCCCTTACAACACAGAGGTTCTCGGTTCGAATCCGAGTACACTTGTGAAGTTCTACTACCCTCATATTGTAAATCTGCTCTATAACAATAACATTTCTTATCATCTTCAACTCTTAAACTAAAACCGTAATAAATTGAGGTCGAGTGTAGTAAACTGGTAGTAAACAAATAAATACCCCAATTCAAAATTAACTTGTTTATTTATGTCATTCAACTCCGCACCATCTATATCTGGTATCGAGTAGAATTATACTAATATTATATTGCTTATTGAAAGCGTTTTAGCTGAAAATATTGTGGAATTAAAGCATTGTGTAAAGACAGTGTGATCTCAGCATCGTGTTGTGTAAAAATTCTAGTGTCATATTCATATGTAATATTAACACTTATGGGTAGATATTAGTCCTGGTCATCTCGAACTGACAAATACAATAAAATTTTGGACAATGAAATAAAGATTTAGGACTGAGTATATATATGTTTTTTTTATATGTGTATATTTGTGTATTATACTTAAATATATTTAATGCTCCTAACTGATCATAATCATCATCATTGTCAGCCTATGAACGTCCATTGCTGGATATAGGCCTCCTCCAAAGATTCCCCACCAATGGTCGGGTAAGAACTCACGTGGGGGGGATTTGGGCCATTTCCCACCACGCTAGTCCAATGCTGATTGGTCGGAGCCAGTGCAGCGTTTGTTGATTAGCAGGGTGCATAATGAGTATGTGAGGTAGGCTTGTATCCCTTGAGTTGTGCAGGAACCCTTACACGTAAGGTAGACTGGAAGATAATACCAATGGTATTAAGTTCACCTTTACGCAATGTGTGTAAAGTTTAAAAATAAATAAAATAAGATGTGACAATTTTTTATGTGAAGGTCGAGTAGGATACTGACTGATAATTATATGTAAAGTTTATAAGTATATTTCAATAACGAAATTTTTAATGCACCTTCCTTACCTTATATGTGGTCTCGTAGCAGGGCGGACCCGACTCCTCTTCGAACACGTCGTCATGCAACAGCTCAACTCCGTCGTCACCAGCGCTGGCTGCGCCTGCAACCCCTCAGCATCCACATCAGCATCCCCTCCCACATCCACCCGCTAACAAGCAGCAGTTCCACTTTCCTGGTAAGTATATAGAAATGGCCTAGAAGTTTAAATAGCAGCAAAATTAGTATGTTTCTGTTACATCCAGAGATTTTTTTGAAATAGAAGGGAGTTCTTTGGAGGAGTTGCGAGTCCTACACTGAACGTCTATTGGATGATGATGATAATAATAATAATGATGAAATAAATTTAAATCATACAAATGGGTCAAATTAAATTGATATTTTCAGTCAATAGCTGTATTCGATTATGTATGATTTTATTTGCAGAACTTATGCCGCCAGTGCCAAGTCCGAACCACAACTCCATCGTGCAGACTCCGGCTAGGCCCCCACCTGATAACAAAGAGATTCTTACGTCTAGTATTAAAAGTGGTAAGTTCATTATTCTCATTGATTCTTGACTGAAAAGTTGTCGCGCTCGCTTGATGCCTCTGGTTCGATCCTGGGATATCATGTGGCAGTGTTTGAGTCTATTTAAAATTACTTAGGACCAACGACCACACTCGTCTCATCAATCCGCCGATATAACAGTGTATGTACTACAAGTAATACACGTATATAAGCTAGAGTATTCTGAGCAAGGACATTTTGTCATCGTTAGCATCATTATCACTTAACATCACGTGAACTTTGATTCAATTGTTTAGCACGTTATAGAAAAAGAAATGTACAACATATTAAAGAGCCGTAAACATTAATAAGTAAGAAGTGTTGTTGCACGGTGCTTAGAGAGGTCGCGGCATGTGTCGCTGAGCGGATCCGGCTCGACGGACAGCGGCAGCGGCGCACGCGCAGACTCCCTCGACCTCAACGCTCACGATGCACGCTGGCCCCGGCAGAACTCTGTGAGTTTTATCTATTTATATATATGTAGCTGTGACTGGAGCCTGTTTAGTATTGTACCGCCGCAGTGCTTAGATCTGCCGCGATAATGTAGTCTACAAATATGTTCCGGTTTGAAAGGCGTTGTATACTACTTCTACTAGGCGTTGTATATTACTGGGGTTATGAAAGTAACATCTTATGCCTTATAGTGGCAAATACACATAGACAATATACTGCTGGTTTTGTCGATTTAATGAAGAAAAAAATATTCTTTAAATGGCACTTTAGTATTGAGATACGGAAAGATAACTTTTTAGTTATTTTTCAGTATCGATGATGAGAAAGATGAATCATCATGGGGTTCTTGTGAGATTTATATCTCCTGAAACATGTCGATATTTATCCTCATAGTAGAGTAGCTACCGGGATCTCCATGCTAAATATAGATGACCATCACTTTGTGGTGTTGTGTAAAAATTTTAATTAACCTATTGTGGGTAGTGTTGTTTACGTAGTGACAGGTGAAAAGGTGTCTTAATATTTAAACTGAAAACTATATACATGTGTATAAATTATGATCTTTCTGTACTCCATTGCCAAACTTCATATTCATCATCATCAGCCGATAGAAGCCCACTGCTGGACATAAGCCTCCCTCAATGATCCCCACATCGATCGCTCCTGCGCTGTCCGCATCGCCGGGCACCAGGGGCCGTCGTTTATAGAGGTTCATGTAGGGGGGATTTGAACCATTTCCCACCACGCTCGCTCAATGTGGATTGGCGGGAGCCAGAGCCTCGATTGTTGGTTAGCAGGGTGCACCACGAGCAGGTGAGGTCCTGCTTGGGACCCGTGAGTTATTGTGCAGTTCATATTGTTCGAGGTTAATGTAAATTCTTATTAATTAAGGTATTCACTAAATTCACACGCAAATATACTCTCAAGTAATCAATATACTACTGCCTGCTGTGGACGTCATTGTCTATTGATTGCATTTCACCCTCCGTTATATATCATCCCCAATGCATTTCACATTATTCAAGCCATAGCGCCAGTTACCAGCTCTATTTATCCTACATGTTTATACAAAGTTTCCTTTAGTATAATACACTGAAAAAATAATGAAATTAAATAGATTATCAGTTTTATCTCAGAAATAAGGCTTTATTCAGACAATAAATAATACCTATTCTGTCTGTTCTGTTTCATCTTCTACTCAGTCTCCCTTACTCCTTTTATTATATTGTGAGTCATTATCATAGTCAACCGACAGACGGCTACTACTGTTGATAGTCTACTTCTAATCAGTAGTTTGCTCAACGTGTTCAGCGGTTTCCCGTTCCGGAGTATTTGTCTCTGATCTCTCATTGTCTCTGCTCTGTGTGTTATATCGATCGATGCAATGGTTTTGATGCAGCGCGTACCAAGTTCAAAATGACAGATAACACGCGACACACGGCTCCTAACTACTGATGAGCAAAGTAAGAACAAGACTAAGACTTGGTCATGGTCTTTCTCATTTAGTCTTAGTCTTGCGTATTCAGTCTTGGCTTTAGAGTCACTCGTAGACTCTTAGTACACATAGCTCGCTTTCGTCCTCCTGAGAACTATTTAGGTTGCCTCACATATGGCCAGTAGTTTTGTTTAGTAGACTGTGCAGTACGCGGATAGATATAGCTTCCGGTTTTGGACCTCAACCTCACGTTTCCATATGGAAAGTGAGGCTCCAACCTTCCCCTCAAGCTTACTGCCGTCGGTATATATGTTCACCGCCTGCACGTTGTAGCCATGCAAAAAATTTTCGTCTAACAAACATATATACTTAAGATTCATTTGTGAAGCGGGGTGAGAAGTCTGCAAATCCTACGACCCGCACTACTTCCCTATCGTCTAGAGGTATCTGGGACAACCCTCTTCTAGTCTCATACAGGTCGAAACCCTCCTGAATTCTAAGATCCTGACGCAGCATCCCCGACAGTAACAGAGCCGAATGTAGAGAGACGGTGCGGTATCATCTGCACAGTTTCATCGCAAATCTTCTCTGTACGGTATTGGGATGCCTCTGAATCCCTAGTTGCTTGCCTGCTAGTGCCCACAGCAGCTATGTAGATGGATCGGATGATTTCAGAGTCAAGACCCCAGGAGATCTTGGCCATCCGAGCGATTTGCCTATACAATCCCAATGCCTTTTTACACTGCTTCGCCACGTGGCTATTAAACTTTAAGCGATCATCAATAGTTAGCCCCAAAATCTTGACTTCCGTGGACATACTAATGCACGTGCCCGCCATGCTCGGCCGTGGGGTGTCGTACTTGAGTTTGTTCGTAATCACCATTACACATGTCTTGTGCGGTGCGAACCTCAACCTGTTATCATCCGCCGATTGACGTCCACTGCTCGACATAAGCCTCCTTCAAACTTAGCATAGCCTCCGGTACCGCCGGGCACTAGGGCAGTCGTACGTAGGGATTCATATGGGAGGATTTTGGCTATTTCCCACTACGCTGGCCCAATGCATTTACTTTGATCTGATACTTAGGT
Organism: Ornithoptera alexandrae; assembly: GCA_029030555.1. Taxonomy (NCBI): domain Eukaryota; kingdom Metazoa; phylum Arthropoda; class Insecta; order Lepidoptera; family Papilionidae; genus Ornithoptera; species Ornithoptera alexandrae. Next base: position 10,310,778 of record JARDVY010000041.1, on the reverse strand, counting down.
TTTTTATTAAATATATTTTCTAAATAAATTATAACCATTGTTTACAGGAAAATTATACATAATCATTATTTAATTAATAAAACACCACACAACATGTTTAAATTATAATAAATATTTTAACTCAAAATTTCAATAGAATTTTTGATTTTTCGTTTAGTATTGCACATTTACTACTAAGTACTACTAAGAGAAAGACCAATTTTATAAGCTCAATTTTACCAAGGTACCAATGACCAAGAAAATTGGTCTTGGTCTTACTTTTTGGCAAGACCAAGACCAATTTGGCTCATCACTACGCCTAACGCGCCGATAACAAAGCGAGCTGATTCACCGCGGCGCGAGCTTTCCGCAGATAACCCGCGCGCCCTCCGCCAGCTTCACGTCTACATTGTTCCTTTTATTTCGACTGGTGCTTGTTAATTTTTTTTTAATCGTGACAATGACAGCTTTCATTCATAGTAAGCGGTTGTTCGAGGAAGTGTGTATGAAATATTATTATTACATATAGATTGAGTTTTGTTGTTTCTAAATAAAGTAAGAGGGTTCGTAGCCATTTTCATTCTCCGTTCGTCGAGGCAGTAGGTAATTGAAACATTGAGAAGGTTCTTCTAATGATCGTTGTTGGGTTAAGAGGTTTTGTCCTCACCGTTTCGGGATACAAAACGTTTATCTAGGACAACGTAATAATTCTAGAAAATTTAAAGTAGCTACTGTGTATTTTAAATTGAAACAATATTTGCTAACAACTGTAAAGCGGCGATAGGAGGTCCTATTATGATATAGGTTTTATATGTCTAGACATCCTTAGAAAATCTTTAGGTTTTTCTTGAAGGACTTCAAGGCAAATCGGTCCGGAAATACTTATAGCGATAACTGTAGTTGAATTGTGCGTCAGGAATTTTTGCCGCAATTAAACAATTACATAAATGTGGATAAATTTTATCTGTGGCAGCTTTCGATGAAGGAGTGGGACATCCCGTACGATGAGCTGAAACTGTTCGAAGTGATCGGGGCGGGGCGCTTCGGCACGGTGTACCGGGGCAGCTGGCACGGCGCGGTCGCCGTCAAGCTGCTGCACGTCCATTCGCTCAGTGACCACTGTGCGCAATTGGATACTTTCAAGCATGAGGTGCCCCAAGCTGCCCAAGCATGATAATATTGTTATAAAATATCTCATTATTTTTTTTTACAGAACAATTTACTTATCATCAATCGTAATGGGACATCGTCTGACTACGTGGAGACTAAGCAGAGAAAATTGTAATGATGCAGTTTAACTTAACTGCCAGCAAGCAGAAAATAATTAATACACAGCGGAAGTACTATCGAATGAAGTACATCGTAAAATATAAAAAAAAACATCTCAACGATTGTGTTTCGACTTCAGGTGGCAACGTTTCGAAAGACGCGGCACGAGAACCTGGTGCTGTTCATGGGCGCATGCATGAAGCCGCCCCGGCTAGCCATCGTGACATCACTTTGCAAGGGCATGACACTGTACACGCACATCCACTTGCGCAAGGACAAGTTCACTGCGAACAAGAGTGTTATCGTGGCGCAGCAGATTTCACAGGTGAGCCGAGGAGTGTATAAGAGGACTAAGGTAAGCCCTGCCTGTCGTAGAAGGTGACTGAAAGGGTCTAGGAGTTTCGCAGGCCTTGAGGATGAGGGCTCTTATCGCTCAATAAGCGTACCTGCGTGGGACAGCGTATGGCTCAGCGATGGTGTCTAGGAGGGTTAGGCTCTTACTCACAGACGTGTAACACAAAGTGTAGAGGAGCAGCGGTGCGTTCTGTAAGAGATCCCGGAGCCTCTCCGAATTCACCGATGCAGATCACCGACGGGGTTTTAGTGAGTAAGAATCTCATATAATTCTGATTTTCCCCCAGAAGCCGGGTATCTTTCGAAGATTTCCCCCTCAAACCAAAAAAAAAAACAAAAAAGGGAATAAAGAAGAGATCTGTAGGGTATAGGTTGAAGTGATACCGAAATATTCATTGCTCTGAAAGTTAGTTTGGTAAAACTATCATTCTGGTGTTTAGGTGTATACAGATATTTGTGTATTTCCAGGGTATGGGGTACCTCCATGCGCGAGGCATTATCCACAAGGATCTTAAGACAAAGAACATATTCCTTGAGAACGGCAAAGTGGTGATCACGGATTTCGGCCTCTTCAGCGTCACAAAGCTCTGCTTCGGGAACAAGTAAGTAACATGATTAAACATGATGCTTTGATAACAGACGAAAATATTTTAGCAGCATGTGCTTCTCAGATAATGCGGGTACCAACTTGTCCAATCGGAGTAGAGTTCCTAGAGATGTGGTGGAGGATTGATGGGATAACACTTAATACCTTAATATATTGATTTGTGTCTGTAGCGCACGTGGTGACAGCCTGGGTATTCCGCCGGGTTGGCTGTGCTACCTCGCTCCGGAACTGGTGCGAGCGTTACGTCCCCACGCTTCCTTGCATCTGCCCTTCTCCAAGTGCACCGACGTGTACGCTTTCGGGTAAGCGATCTGTAATAGCAAAGTTTGGTTCTTACATAAATTACTTTTACTAGCGGTAGGTTATTTGCCGGAGATATGATAATCCTCATCATCATCACCATCGTAATTATCGTAATCTACGTTGTCATCATCATAACTTTCATCGCCATAATTATAATGTCGTTAATCATCAGACGCACATAAAAAATGTTAAGTGCTTTTTATTACTTTTCAGTACGGTCTGGTACGAGTTGCTCTGCGGCGAGTATCCCTTCAAGGGCCAACCGCCCGAGGCAGTTATCTGGCAGGTTGGCAAGGGTGTCAAGCAATCCCTGGCGAACATGCAGGCATCTAGGGATATTAAAGTAAGAAACGCTTACATCACCACCTTCATTCTTATTGTCATTAAACATCATTGAGTGCAAGTCTAAGTTCGTAGTCATAGAAGCGAAATTGTTTGTGTTCCATTAGATGGTAGAGATTTCTGTTTATGTGTGTGATTTAAAATTTTGATACGCCAGGACATACTGATGCTGTGCTGGTCGTATCGCTCGAGCGAGCGGCCCGACTTCCCGCGCCTGCTGTCCACGCTGGAAAAGTTACCGCGCAAGAGGCTCGCGCGTTCTCCGTCGCACCCGGTGCACCTGTCGCGCTCCGCGGACTCGGTATTCTGAGACGGGCTCCCCGGCTCGCTTTGCGTGCGTCCCTAGCTACACCGCTACCACCACCATCACCCCCAGAGTCTGCGTGAGATACATCAATTGCGTTTTACCTACCTACCTGGTGCAGAGAATAATCTGCTTGCCTTGTAACATAGAGGTCGGTAGTTCTGTTTCACAACACATGAGAGGGATTTGAATGGTGGTAGGTAGGGTTTCTTCAACCCGCCAAGTTAGCTACCTCCCAGAGATTGTTATGTAGTCGTCATATCCGAGTCAGAGTATTCTGGACTATCATTCTCCACCTATGGCCTCATTTACTCTGAACATAGTATGAAATCGTGAAAAACACAATCTCTTTAGGAAAGAGTTTTTAGTCTCAAATGTTGACAACAGTCCATGGGCGACGACGATAACAACATTATTTGCGCTTCTTCCGCTTTTAACTATGTTCTGTAGAAAAGAAAATGGATGCCATTGCCAAATCGATTAACTTGATCATAGGATAATAAAGATGGTTCACCAACCATGGCCTCTTTCTCACTTCACACCCTGCGAAATTGTCGTGAAGTGTTAGCCACTAAGAAAAGATTTTTTTCTTTTCTTTAAAGAATAGTCGCTTTGGTAAACGAAGCATCCAGACATAATGCAAACTATGTCCAAAAAAAAAGACATACAGATAAACGTATTTTTCTTGCAGATACGCTGGACCAATGTCCAATAGTGTTGTTAATATTAAATAATAGAAAAAATATATTATTTTTTGGATACGTTTCCACAATTACGCCGTCATAAAGTTCGTCGAATTTAATGATTAAATCGATTTAAATATAAACACGATGTATCGATATATAATGGTTTGAATTTGTTACTATACATTGTTATAGTTTCGGTTATGTCAAAATAGAAATTGAGAAAATTTAATAAAAAAATTAAACACCATCGATATCGGACGGACAAGGGAATATGTTAATAAAGTGTCAAAACTGTAAATAATACTTGGCCGTATGGACCTGAGTCCTTCGCCTTTCTCGTATGGATAGGAAATTAAAATGTAAATATAAATAATATTTCTCTATGAATCTTTTGCTTACGCATTTTCAAATTATTGATGAAGCGAGTTGTTGTTCTCGTACCTTGTCTGCCCGATATGTTTGCGTCGACTTAAAATTATTGTTATATATTATTTAGAAACGGGTCAATGCTACTTAGAGAGTACGTAAGTAGCGAAATTTATTAAAATTAATAATAAAAAAAAAACTAATAAAACGATTGTAATCGTATTTTGTATAGTTGCGAGTAAGTTTTGATCTCTAAATAATTATTAAATTAAATTATATTTTCGTATTTAAAATAATTGAGAAAACACACACACACACACACACACACTTAACTGGCACTGCGCGTTGCGTCGTTACGAACGCGTACAGGTGTATAAGTGTTACGGCGCGTCGGGTGTTCATACCAGGTCTACGTTTCCATTAAGTCGCACTGAAATATTCTAAGGTCCAGTCCCTTATTAAAAACTTACACTTTGGTAGACATACGTTTTTAGTTGTTTTTTTTTTTAATTTGATGGCTGAAAGAAGCTTCAGTGAGATAATTGTTTCATGAGGTCACTGCTCATTCTTACATTTTCAATAACCACTTATTTCATCGTACGTACAAATTACCGAAATTAAATAGATGGGTATACCGTATCACAACTACTAGTAATAGTAAATATTAAAAAACGATGGATATATAATTTATTTATACTACACGAGCCAAGTTTAAGAGCAATTGGATTGGTGAATGGTAGTAGCTGTTCTACTTCGGATATTAGACGAAATAGCAGCAATTAGTTCCGATAGTATAGCTTGATTTAGTTTCGTAACTTCCGGTGTTTACGCATAGAGTATATGCATTGCTGATATAAAGCGTTTATGTAGAGATTTTTTTTATTGGAAAATATTTATTTCGCATGTAAAATTTATACTACTCCTTAAAAGTCTAATGTGTAGTATGTGACGGCTGAAGCGGTGTAAGCAAGCAGGTAAATAATTTTTCTCTGAACTCCCAACCTTTAATATTGCAAAGCACCCGACGCGCCCGGTTCCTTACAGCGTATAAGAGTTGTTATTTTTTTTTAAAACGATTTCTCTTACAGTGACTTACTGAGTTGGAATGGCTTTAAATCCCTTACAGGAGTTGTACAGTTCTTTTCGACTTTGTGACATCACCGTGTAGAGACAATGGTGAGGTCGATACGTTGAATTTAAATGCAGGGTTCTCTATGCGGTCAATGTGACCGTATGTATAACAAGACATATTAGCGACATCCTTTAGTTTATAATAACTGGACATACGTCGATGGGCTTTGATGTACAATTTACTAATAGCAGAAAATAATTATTGTTTTCGCCGGGTCATTTGGGCTCAACCCGGTCTAACCAATATTCGATGTGGAGGTATACTCGCCGTATCAGTAAAGTAATTTAAAAGCGAAGCTGAGACAGTTTATGTTGTTCCTTCCAAGTTATAGGGCTCCACCTGGAGGGAACAATATGAATTGCTCTCCGCGAATGATTCAGACGATGCGACCAATATCATTGTCTCCACACCAGGGGATGATTCCAAGTGTTTTGTATATAAATAAAGAACATTCCTTTTGGGTAGTTTGTGAGGAAATTTTTCAACTTTTTTATAGTTACTATAATACAAACTAAGTATACTTGGTCCTGCGCTTCTCAATCTCATCTCGGCCGTATAGGTTTTCAACTTTTGAATATAATAAATGTGTAAGTAACAATAATATTAAATTTGATTTTTAATCATTGCCATTTTATGATGCAAGTTTTCTTTTTTGGAATCTGTAAATAAAGTATTTATATATTTGTTAAATCACAGGACGAATTTCATTCGATACGGCTGTATTTTAAACGCTGGAAATGGCTGCGCAAGCGTCAGGACCAAATGGTTTGTATGATATTTTGAAAGTTACCACTTTCTATAATGATTCTAAAGAGGCTTTTTATTAGATCCGTAAGCTGTTGTCAGTTGAAGGCAGTATCGTTTGAAAGCGGAGGAGAATGCTCAAAATAACTTTATTATAACTAATATGTTCCTAGTTTCTTTCTGAATGCCATGTGATAGTGATACTCATTCATTCAATTAAGGTTATAAATAATCTTAACACAAAGACATAACTTATTCAATATTAACTTGGACCTGATTCGATTGTATGTAATTTGTTTTATTTCGATTGTATCTGATTAAGCAAAAACTGTACTGCTTTCAGTTGATAAACTTTCACAAATATTATTAGAATAAAATAAATATTGTCACACGAATTTCATTTTGATAAAATCGATAATCAATCATACATTGCAATATAATGGAAGGCTCATTTTGTTATCTTATTTTTTTACTAAATTATTATTAAATAATAAAAATTTATTCTGGTCAATCAACACCTATTAAATTGATAGTAAGTTGTTTGTAATTTGTGAACGGCGGCCACGGTGATTTGTATATAGTGTGGTTGTGGCTTGGCTTGTTCAAATTGTATTATATTAATATTTATTGATAACTTCGGCGCCCTGGCCGCGTCGTTATTGACCGCGGGGCGGCGCCTCTGTCCCCCAACTAGAACCACATCCGCAATGTGTACGCGGGTCGTTGGCACAGCAACCGACCGGTTGGTAAAGCCAGTCGTAGTTTTACATAATGAGATTTGAAGGTGAATAGGTTAGTAATTTGCCAAAATAAATCTCCAATCACTGTTTGTACTGTTTCATTTCTTCAGACCTAATGTTATTTAATGAATTACTTTTTAACCTATAACAAAAAAGAACAGGCAAGGGGCAAGGTAATCATCTAAAGATACCTTGCTTCTGTGGGGAAGTCAGGCTTATGTGAGATTTTTACCCACTACAACCCTCTCAGTGGTCTCCTTCAGTATTTAGAGACACCCCTGGAATATCCTGTTATGCACCAGTGTCTATGGAATAGCAAGTCTTAACTAAGGACCAAACCTTCCTTTAGCATTATTGCTGAATTACGGCAAGTGGACAACTAAACCACATTTGCTATCCTACACAGGTTCTTTTATGCCTGAAATGATTGTCTACCACCAAAGGTTAAATACATGTCATACCATTGTAAGATATGTGCAAGTGTTTCAATTATTTCATCATTATATGAACAAAAACTTATTTTATAATCTTTTATCACTCAAAAAATACACTAAATAATTGGTAAATAAATGAATAATTGCCTTTAAATTTTGTTTAGGAAAACATACATTTATCAAAGATTCAGTAACATTAGTAATGATCATAAACTAAATGTAGACTAATGGGACTAAAACAAGGGCAAATATTTTTAGGATTGCTAAGAAATTTTATTTAAAGTATATTTTTGTGTTAAATGTTCTTAGAGTAAGACTGCCTACTTAGTACTACAATTATTTTTTGATTCTCCCGTTTATGTGTTTTGTACACTGTAAATTTTTGTAAAATCATTTATTCATAAAAAAATTACTTTATACTATTTAGTGCAAGTGAAAAATATTAGTAATTTTATTTTACAACAACAATTGGATTACAAACATATCAAGTGTTATGATACATGCCCAGCTAGAATTGTTGCTATATTTGTACACATCACTTTGATCTCTTCATCACTTAAATACTCGGCACCAAGTATTGCATTTCCTACGGCAATTGTCTCTCTCATGGTATTTGCTTTAATCCATATTCTTCCATTCATGCCTGCGGCTACTTCAAAAGGCCATTCGTTCTTCAAGGACTCTATTAATAGACAGTTAGGATTCAAAATCTTTCTTATTAAATTCAGAGAACATTTAAAAACGAAACCATCTGATAAAACGCCCATTCGACCTTTCTTTCCGCTGGAATCGACGCAAACCAATTCTGGCTCCATGTCCCTGCAAGCTACGAGCATTTTCGCATAAATCACATCACCTATTTGAACATCTGGTCTGTTTCTCTTTGTAGCTCCTTCAAAGGAGAGATAAGAAAGTGATGCGGTCATGCTACTCCCGACGTCGACTCTAAATATATCACCTGCTTTTTGAACCACCACTCCAATAACGTTTTCTCCACGCGCTGGTACATATCGTTTCTGATAGCTGTCTACCCAATACGTATTTGGTTTTTTTACCTTTAACATTCCCGCTTTAGTGACGTAAATGCGATCTGTTTCCTTCTGAAGGCCTGGGCCAATTATGACCTTTGATTTTTTGCCAACTGTGGAAATTTCTTCGCAATAATCGCCAGGCAAAACAACGTCTCCTATAGAGACCCTCATTTTCTGTTTTACATGAAGCACGCTATAGTGACATATGTCAATTCGAAACTAAGAACTAGAATATTGTTTTAAAACAAATAATCAAAAGCAAATAATTCTCTGTTAAAATTGAAAAATATTTTAAGGTAAATATCTGAGGAGGAAAGGAGAGCAAAGATCTGAGACCCTACAACCTTTTATATCTTTTTGTTTACTAATGGTTGTTTTGAGAGTAATTCATAGAATAGATTTGATGTAAATATAGCGAGAATAGTTAATTATACATGTTTATTTTATAATATTTAGGAACTAATAAACCGTTACTTTCTGTAAAAAGAGAGAAAATAATCATTACGCACAATCTAAAATAAAAATTTTCATAACTTTTTGAATTTTTTAACTAAATCAAGAAATTATTTGTCAGTGTCATATTTCCTTCAACATTGACAAGTGCACATGTGTTTGTTTATATTGTAGGGACGTATACTGAATAGTTATATTAAAATTTTAATTTACAACAATGCCAGCAATAATAGAAAACGATGTACTTATTTATAAAGGAAGCAACTCATTCCGTCAGAGGCTTTTATTATCCGTTTTAAGTGGAAGAGCAATTAAAATAGAAGAAATCCGGAGTACACACGATGATCCTGGTCTAAGAGAGTATGAAGTGAATTTAATACGACTTTTAGACAAAATAACAAATGGTACAAGAGTGGAGCTTAGTGAGACTGGTACATCAATGTACTTTCAGCCTGGGATTCTTGTTGGTGGACAAGTTAATCACAGCTGTTGCACACAAAGGGGTATAGGTTAGTATTTACTACTACAACACAAATATTACAATGTAGATATTCTATTCATGACTTTTATTCAGTATTCCACATACATACATGTAATACAATAAAGTTTGTTATAAAGTCCTACTTCCTTCATAATAAATTAATTTTACAGTTTATATCCGCCACTTGGAACATTTATATGCGCCAGCCATTGTATTGACTCAAATAAACATGTTAAATATTAGTCATATATTTATGTTTAACAAGGTAGGGAAAGAAGGTTTTTCACATTTGTTTAATTTTTTTATTAAGTTATACAATAATATTAAGTTTGGTTATGATTGTTGATCTGGTGATGTATGTATACTTTTGTTCACATATATTCACTGTGTTTGTCAAAATATGGTCTATTTTATAAAAATTAATTACTACATACTTTAATCATTGGTGTTAATTTTTTTCATTTAATTGGTTGGTTGGTACAATTTAAAATTAACAGATTAAAAACTTTCAGTACATTGTGATTGATGAATTATCTTGCAGGTTATTATTTGGAGGTCCTATTAGCTGTGGGTCCTTTCTGTAAGGAACCTTTAAATACTGTGCTTCAAGGTGTAACCCATCATGACCTGGATGTGTCTGTTGACAAAGTCAAATCCTCAGCGCTGCCAATACTGCTAAAGTTTATATTGGTTGATGATGGATTGGAATTGAAAGTAGTGCGGAGAGGTATAGCCATAAAACTATTCTACTTAATTGTTTTATTGTTTTAAAAAAAAAATACTTGGTCTGTGGCAATAAAGATGTACTACCTACAAAACATCTTCATTGCTGGACCAGAGACAAAAAGGATTGTACCACTCTGATTGCCAACCTTCACTAGTTGGAGAGGCACTTTAAGAAGAAGACCAGAACATCTATCACAATTCATGGATATGTCATATTAAAATAAGTTTTGTTTTTAAATTATTTTTTATATTATTTTTTTATTATTTTTTTATACTTTTTAATATTTTTTTTATATATTTTTTTTATATATTTTTTTATATGTTTTTTTATATGTTTTTTTATATATTTTTTATATATTATCTCGCCTTTTTTCCCAGTAGGATAAGGCAGAGGCGAATAAACACTCACTTTTCGCCAGATGTGGTCAGATTAGATCCCATGTAACAGGGGCGAGCCTGTTGCCACTTCACTGGGCCCACCACACATACACACAAAGATAATTTCAGTGTGCGGGTTTCCTCACGATGTTTCCCTTCACCGTTTGTATTTTGCTGTTGTTACTAAAGTTCACAAATGTACACAACTTAAATATTAAAGTCATCGGTACATGCCGACATTCGAACCCGCGACCTTCGGAATGAAGGCCGCACGCTCTAACCATTAGGCCAGCGAGCTATAATAACTTCTTTTGAATATTTTAAAATTTTTATAAAAATTATATAACAATACAGCCGATTCCATCTTGTGTGTGCAAGAAATCAGCTGACAATAAATTTTGATAAGATAGCAACACTGTCTACATCATTACATATATAATAATAATAATAATAATAACACTCTTGTTATAAAGTTGAAATGAAGTGATTATTTTATAGTGGTGGTTGTTACAGGCGCACCACCACTCGGCGGCGGTGAGATAGTGTTCCGGTGTCCAGTGCGCCGTCACCTGCGGCCACTGCAGTGGACTACGTGGGGTTTGGTGAAGAGGATACGCGGCGTCGTTTACGCACTGCGAGTCTCCCCGACCATGGCCAACAGAGTTGTTGAATCAGCCAAGGGGGTATGTATATTATGATTATTTATGTTCATTTTATCTATGGTTGTGTTCTGATCATAATACTTTTAATTTGTTATGTAAACATAAAGTTTGAAATTTGCTTTTTTATTATTGAAAGTTTTTTAATACATATTGTTTGAATATCAATCATATGATTACTGAGATGTGAATAGAGGTAACATTTCCTTGAGTCACTATTACTATTTTGACATTCATATAGAGCAGGGCTTCTTGAACTTTTTTCATTCATGACCCCCTTTAGTTTTCTGGTGACCCCATACAAATATAAAAATATAAATAAATATTTCTTGATTATTTATTTATAAGGTAACAATATACATATACAAATACATAGTTTCAGAATTTGTTAAGATACATAAAAAACCCAAAAATTAAAAATTGCACAAAAGTTACAAAATTGTAATTGTTATAGTTACATAAATTATTTGCCCTATTTTTCATCAAAATGAAATTTTTTGCAATAACATAAATAAAAGAGAATTCTGACGGTCTTAGTTTGAACAGTCGTTGAGTGGTAATTAAATTAAAATAAAAAAAAATTATGAGATGCATGTGACTGTTTCTTATCACATAACGAGTTAAATCTTGGTGGTATGTTTGACACTGCTGGACGTAAGACCTGTTTAACGAACAGGTGTGTTAATGTGACTGCACAAATACCCATCTAGATGTTCCCCATGACTCAATTGGAGGTCATGACCCAGAGTTGAAGAAGGCCTGGTTTAGAGTCATTGGATTGACTTCTACATCAACTATATATTATGTATGTTGTACATATTTTTAATTAATTATAAAATTTCAATTGCTGCGATTATCATTAAATCAAGAAGTTTGTATACTTTTATTACCATGGATAATGTTATAGACTTGTTATTACTCGGTACAGTGTAAAACACTGTTAATGTAATAAAAAATAATCTGCCAGAGGTAGATCTGGTCCTCGCGAAATTTTTTGTCAATGAAGAGACAAGTAGGATATTCTGTTATTAAGTGTAACACCTGCCTATAAAATGGCGTTGGTTAATGTAATATACACTGAACCAGATTGTGCTCATTGCCTGGAGAAATTTCAAGTTTCATAGTTCCAGTAATTAAATTAGCTACAACACCCTTCAAACCACTATACTTTAATATTTGCATACTACTGTTAGAAGGGCAAAAACATATGCTGCGGTGGTACTTAGATGGTCTCCAGCAACAAAATCTACCACTGATAAAAATATGTCTGCAATTTAAATAATTCTAGATAGGATGCTTGATGACAGTGACTATCTTCATTTTCTAGCTCTTGATGTGGAAGTCGATGTACTGATTATAGTCTTCTTCTTTTGTGTTATATGATACAGTTAATAGTAATCATTCTATATAAAACTACTCCTCAATTTTATATAGTAAAATGATAATGAGGCTGTGGAAGATAAGCGAGCTTGGCTAGAATACTCCAATATATTGAATTCTGGAACACAGCAATGTTATCGATGCAGATTTCCAATATGAGTATGGTGGATATACAGGGAATTCCAAAACCTTCATTGTTAGCTGATTCCGAATTACAAAACCTCGCCACCAAATAAACACTACATGGAATCAAACCATGGACTTCTTTTTGTGTTATAAAGCCTGTAAGCACTGAGCCTTGGAAGCAGTTACAATATACCTAAGATTGAAATCATTTGAAAGAAAATTTCTCAAGGATTTTGTTTGAAAATATTTATTTTCTTCTTTTTCGATAGGTAATGCTTAAGTTCCTTCCTGATGTGTATATTAACACGGACCAGTGCAGAGGTCCCAACGCTGGCAAGAGTCCAGGGTTCGGAGTCAGCCTCGTCGCTGAAACAAATGAGAAGACATTCTACTGCGCTGAAGCTGTGAGTTTACTTATTTATATTATTGACCGTACTATAGTATTCATCATTATCATCAGCCAATAGACGTCCACCCCTGGACATAAGCCTCCCCCAAAGATTTCCACATTGATCGGTCCCGCGCTTCTCGCATCCAGTGGGTTCCCGCGACTCTCACCAGATCGTCGGTCCACCTTGTGTGAGGCTTCCGAACACCACGTCTACCGGTACGCGGGCGCTACTCGAGGACCTTAGTGCCCCATCGGCCGTCGGTCCTTCGAGCAATGTACCCTGCCCACTGTCACTCAAGTCCAGCAAACTTTTGGGCTATGTCGGTGACTTTAGTGCTTTTGCGGATCTCCACATTTCTGATTCGATCGCGCAGAGAAACACCGAGCGTGGCCCTCTCCATTGTCCTTTGTGCAAAATAGAGGGCTATTATTATAACTACAGCTTAACAAAATATATTTAAGTCAGCTCCGTTTGCAGTGGTTGAAAACTTTGAAAGGTCGCGGGTCCGATTCCCAATGAGCTTGAGATTCCAGTGAACGTCGACATGATGAGGAAATCGTTATGTTACACAACATAAAAACAACATCATTCATAGACATGTGACATCAAGTATTTCCCACATAACAGCGAGGCCTTCATTCTCACCTTGTGGGCGAAGGTCGCAAGTCCCAGCTGTGGGAACGTTAAGAAGGTAGATAAATTCATCATAAATAATAAACTTTTAGAAATCATCACAATCCGGCAGCGGAGAATCTTCGTTACCGGAAGACGTCGGTAAGGAGTGCGCGTTGAAACTCCTGGACGAAGTATACCGCGCTGGCGCTGTGGACTCCTCGTTCCAGTGGCTGGTGGCGCTGTGGATGGCGCTGGGGCAGAAGGATGTCAGCGAGTGTGTTGTGAGTTCAATTCTTGACACGAATATAATACTCTCAATTGGAACAAGTATTTAAAGAGTACACCAAGAAAAGAGCTGGTAAGCATACACCTTCCATGGCGTGGAGGCTGAGTGCTTGCCTTGGAGGTTTCTAGCTTGGCCTTGGAGTTTTCTATCTTGGCCTTGGCAATTTCTAGATTGGCCTTGGCCTTGGCGGTTTATAGCTTGGCCTTGGACATTTATAGCTTGATCTTGGACATTTATAGCTTGGCTATGGAGGTTTCTAGATTGTCCTTGGAGGGTTCTAGTCCGATTTCGGAGAAACAAGTTGTAAAGCTTGATTCGTGAATGGCTTTTCTAGCTTTTGTCTTTAAGAAGAATATTTTTCATTTCTATGTGAATAGCATGTCTAATGTCGATTACTGTTATATCTAAGTATAGAGCTGTTTTTTTTTAAATAGATCTAGACTCAGATAGTATGTGCAGATATTGTAATTTTTTTAGTTGAATAATAGATTAAGATGCAATGTTAGTTTCTGAATTATTCCACAGGTGGGTCCACTATCGGACTACACAATAAGTTTCCTGCAACATCTGAAGGAGTTCTTCGGTGTTATGTTCAAACTGGAAGTGTTGAGATCCGAACTTGACGACGAGGTCTCAGATGAAGAAGATAATACGCCCAAGGCTCAGAGAATCAAAATGACGTGTGTCGGTATTGGATATGTAAATATTAGCAAAAGGACTCTGTAATAAATTATGTTAATAAAATGTCTTTTCATTAAGTAAACAAATTGCAAAATATTATATAACAAATATTTTATTTCCTTCTTAAATATATTAAATATAGTATTTGGTTGTGTGTCCCCGCTTATCTAATTATTCATATTGCTGTGAATCTGGTTTGGACAGTGTTAATCAACAGCCGATAGCCGTCCACTGTTGGATATAGACCTCCTCCAAAGATTTCCACATACAGTCTGCATGGCCTCCGATACCACTGGACACTATGGACTGTCGTGTGAAGGGGTCCTTATGGGGGGATTTTTGAATTAATTTGGCGTCGCGGAATTCAAATAACTATTATTCAGTCGTCAGCGCCTCGTTAGTTATATATTAGGATTTATATCTGACGAGGCCCTGACGACCGAATAAGGTCCACATAACCATATAATTGCTCAGCCTATTATCTGAACTGTACGAGATGCTGTAGCAAGCATGGGTAAACCTTCATTACGTAGCGCAAGAGACGTATTGCTCTTATTATAATTATGTCGTATATTTTATAATACATGTACCATTTAACTATAACCAGAAGGAAAGGCTCTACATAATACTATATAGCATTATAATTGTAGCTGGTGTTGAGTGGATACTCAACTACTATAACGTCGGAATATCCTTTATTTCTTATTTTAGTCATTGCTCTTGACTGAATGTCGATTAAAGGTTTATTTCTTTCTATCAAAAATACTGTGTCAAGATTGCTTGATTAATTAAAAGACTTGAATGTAACTGAGTATTGTTTATTTATTTCTAATCACATAAAATAAATCCTAAAACTACACCGTTTAAAATAATTAAGGCACATTTCGAAATACGTATATTTATACAATTTATACATGCCTGTAATACAAACGTAGCTAGTGGTCGAATACAAACTAAACAAAAAAATTTACATTGACGTGTGTTGCAATATAAATTATGAGCTTTATTGCATGGTATAAAAATACAAAAGTATACAAAATTTTTGTAAGCTACAAGAGCCAATTTTAGTTTAGCTCAAAATATTAATTGGCAGTGTTTAATTAATTTTTAGTTAGGCCTCCGTTTGTATTTATTTTGCCTTTACAAGTTACAACGACTTTCATCATTAATAATAATTTTGACTTAGCTTTGAATATTATAAAAAACAAGAAGTAATCTTCATTACTACAAGTAATAATATTAAAGAATTTTGACAGTCTATGCAGATAAATGTTTCAAATTTCAAAAAAGTTTATTTATATCATCAATATTTAATATAACTTCGATAAAAAAAAAATATTTTTAATCACAACAATTTTGTTTTTAAATGTTGATGAAATAAGTGTTGAAAGGAACTGTGCTCGTGGTGTTACATTAAGAAATCGATTAAAAAAGTTTTCGATTTTGCATCAAAATTATTTTTTTTTACAGTTACCGATTTTATAAAAGTTGGTCACTGACTGATATGTTTATTTATGAATCCTGCTCGTGACAGCCTAGTCCCGCTGACCAGTTACAGATGCCGCCGACTGGATCGAAAGACAGGCCCTTGGGGCAGACGTACTCCCAGCCGAGCAGCGCGCCGCTCTCCATGCGTGCGCACGATATGAACTTCTTACACGACGACGGATGCGGGAAATTACCGATGTCCAAGCACTCGATTGTTCCTGTTCAGATAGATGCGATTATAATCACCGTTTTACAATAACGCACATTTTGTATCAACAATAAAAATGGTAGAAAATTTGATTATGAATCGCAGCACACATGCTTGCGATTGGATTTCTTTTATTGTACGAGGCGACGGGACGGACGAGACCTTCACCTGATGGTTGTTGATACGCCTGCCCATAACAAAGTGCCGCTGGTTAGGGTGTTATACACAGCACCACATTGTGCTTGTCGCCTTGAGACATAGGATGTTTAGCGTCGTTATCCCAGTAATTTCACTAGCTACAGCGCCCTTCAAATCGTAATAGGCGCTGCGGTGGTACTTACCTAGGCGGTCTCCGGTAATAGAGACCTACCACTAGCAAATTACATTTTATTTTAATATTTCATGAATTTACTCTTTAGTTTTAATGTTCCACGAAGTCATTGAATGATGATGAAAAAATATAAAACGGCTTCGTGATGAACCTAAGATTAAATCTCACCTAGAGTTGATAGAAATTTGTTCTGTAAAATTATTACTCCCTTTAGGATTAAAAATAAGAAAAAAAATATAATCTTTATTTTTCTTCTTTACTAGTCCTAGACTTTTTGAGTGGAAAAGACATTTGTAACAAATAAATCCCTCGTCTTCAGCTTGTCATTATAATCAGATTAAGTTTATCGGCTGATGATGATGATAATCAGATTCCCTTTGTTGCAAAATTATCTTATAAACTATAGATAATATACAATCGCTGATCTAAAACAAGCTGGTAGCTATATTTCCTGCTAGTTAATTGTTGAAAGTAAATTTATTTATTCATCAAATCATCATTAATTAACATGCATTTATTGCTCACCCTTCGCATGGAGCACCACTTTCGTGCCCTCCTGGTACTTCTGCACCACTTTCTCTTCACTGTCGTCGTAGTAGTCATAGTTGGCTATTGGTTTTATCACTCTATCAGGTTTTGTTTTTTGGACCTTCTCAATGAACTTTTGTTCTTCTGTAATTTTTGGTACTTTCACGACCTTCACTTTTTGTACTTTGCGAACTTTATCAATTGGTTTCCTCGATATCACCCTTCGAGACTTTGGTGTCGTGGTAGTAGTGGTAGTCGTGGTTGAAGAACTTGGTTCAGCTGTCGATGAGATTCTCCGGTAGATCGTTTTCTTTCTGGTTATTTTTCTGGTGGTGGATGTGGGTTGTGTTGTTGTTACCGGCGATAAGTATTGATATTCATCTGAAAAGGTTTATAATATTTATTAATTCTAATTATTTTGTGTTCAAACTTTAACTCATGCATGTGTTGACAGAATGAACTTACCGTCATAGGTTTTTGTGACAGGCGAGGCTAGGAGGTATTCTCTAGTGAAATACGACGGGTCCTGGCTCTGGCTATATCCTGCTGTCGAATAACTAAAGTCATCTACTGGGCCTGATACAAACTGCCCTGTCGTACTTGGGTGTTGAACAGAAGATGGACTCACTTCTGCAGATCTTTCTTCATTACTGTATTTAACGGTGGAAAGATTCACATCTTGAACAATTCCCGTGTATTGTGCATTGACATTTGAATAACGTCCTCTTGATACTTTATCTTCTGCATATTCTGTGCTTAAGTTCTCCTTAAGAATTCCTTTTTCAGTCGATTCCTGGTATAAAGCGGTAGATGGATTTCTACTGCGAGATATTTCAGAATATTTCTTATTCGTGTACGTTTCGATTTGTGGCGTGTCGGTAATCTGTTCAACTGTCTTTATGAATGGACTTTGTGTGAGCGATGCTTCTGTGAATTTTTCGATAATTCCAGTGAACCCGGTAGTTGGTCCGGCGTTTTGGCCCTCTGACGTAACGTCTCCCGTAGTCGTATCAGTGTATCTAGTTAGGGGAGGTCTGGTTCTCCTAGGCACGCTGACTGCTAGTCCCAATGTTGGAGTTGTTTCTGTTGTATACTGTTCGCTGCTTGTGTAGCTGTACGTTGAAGGTCTTCTTCTACGCGAGGGTACTGATTTATCGGTCGCTGTTGCCACCGTTTCCGTTGGATTGGCATTTTGTACAGTTTCACTGGTATACTTAACGGTTTCTGTATAAGCGTTCGATGATGGTCGTCTCCTTCGTGATACTTCTGCATATCTCTCATTTTCTGTTGTGTATCCTAAAGTGGGATTTGGGCTTTGTAACGCATCTATCGTATGTTTTTCGGTTTCTGTAGTCGTTGTGGACGGTTTTCTTCTGCGAGATATGGACGTGTATCTGTCGCTTGTATCTGTATAAGTATTTTCAGGGTTGAGAATTTGTTGTGTGGTAAAACCTTCACCTCTGTTGGTATAACTGTTTGGTGTTCTGGTGTTGAGTGGTGCTTCAGAGTAATTCTCGCCTGTACTCGTGTAACTTGTCGTTAATTGTTCTTGTGATATTCCCGTATATTTGTTGTCTTCTGTTATATATGTTGGAGTGGATGGAATTGTTTCTCTTGTTACTTCTGTGTATTTTTCACTATTGACAGTGAATTTGTTTGAAGGGATCAAGTTCGGTGGAGTACCAGTGTATCTAGTCGAATCAAAGTATTCACTTGTTGAGGGTCCTGCAGTTGCAGTGTCACTGGATCTGTCACTTGTGTCTAAATATTTTCGTGTTACACTTAAATCTTGTGATATACCGGAATAGGCATCATTTGTATTGAAATATTTACTAGAAGGACTAGTCGTCCTAGGAATTTCGGAATACTTATTCGCTCTTTCGAAAACGTCTGTGGGGGAGAGAGTAGTGGGAGTACTGGTAAATTGTTCTATTCCAGTGGTAGTAGTAGAAGGTCTTCTACCACGTGACCTACCAGTAACTGTAGCATACTTATCACTTCTTTCTAAGTATTTAGTGGTGGCACTTGAGTCCTCAACAATTCCAGTAAATCCGTTGTTTCCATCTAAATATTTATTAGTCGACGGATTTATAGAAGTAGAAAATTCAAATAATTTTTTGCTTGTGCCAACGAACCCATTCGTGGGGGAAAGAGGTTGAGATGTTCCCGTAAATTGATCTAATCCGCTAACAGTAGAAGGTCTTTTACCACGAGATCTACCAGTAACTGCTGTATATTTATCACGTCTGTCTAAATATTCACTGGTGGCACCTGAGTCTTCAACAGTTCCGGTAAATCCATTGTTACCATCTAAATATCTATTAGTCGAAGGATTTATAGAAGTAGAAATTTCAGATAGTTTTTTACTTGTGCCAACGAACACATCCGTGGGGGAAAGAGGTTGAGATGTTCCCGTAAATTGATCTAATCCGCTAACAGTAGAAGGTCTTTTACCACGAGATCTACCAGTAACTGCTGTATATTTATCACGTCTGTCTAAATATTCACTGGTGGCACCTGAGTCTTCAACAGTTCCGATAAATCCATTGTTACCATCTAAATATCTATTAGTCGAAGGATTTATAGAAGTAGAAATTTCAGATAGTTTTTTACTTGTGCCAACGAACACATCCGTGGGGGAAAGAGGTTGAGATGTTCCCGTAAATTGATCTAATCCGCTAACAGTAGTAGGTCTTCTACCACGAGACCTACCTGTGGGACTTATGGTTTGCGGTGATTCACTGGAGCTTATGTATCCGCTTGTTGGGGTTACATCGTAAGACAGTCCACTATATTGGTCCACTGTGCTTAAATACTGTATGGTGGATGGAGACGATTTAGAGTATTTTTCACTTATATCAGGGTATCGGTCTTCTGTTGGATTAATGTTGTGTGTCGCTGTGTTTGGTTCAGTAGTACTCAGATATCTAACTGTTGATGGGCCCAAATTGCGTGATACTCCGGACAGACCCGGGTTAATAATTGTTGGAGCGGTGAATCCCGATGGTTTGGAACCTAGGAAGCCACCTGTTGAGGGCAATACAGTATCTAGCAGGTCAATAGAATATAGACCCGTGGATGTTGGGATATAGCTGTTAGTTGGATTGTTATAGCTTGGTGTTGTGGAGTAAGATTTGGGGTATGATGGTGTCTTTGTAATATCTTGATGGTATTGTGTGTATTTCGCTTCCAGGGTATTTTGTATGGGAGGGCTTCCATTGGATTTATCATCGTATTCATAGTCCGGTATGATTGGTACGGGTGCTTCCAGGAGTTTGTGTGCAGCGAGAGCCACAGCTGTTTCTGCATTAAAGCCTGTGAAACATTAAAAGCAATGATAAATAAATGTATATAGACAGCAAACCTCGCTGAGGCTTCAACAGACAACTATGTATTAAAAATGGGGAAAACAAAGATTCTTACTTTCTGCTGTGTATTTTGCTTCTGTTGTTGGATCGATGTCCATATCGTAGGCTTCTTGCGTCTTGAGCCTAAGCACTTCATCTAACTGATTTTGCTTAAAGTTAGAGCTGTATTTTTTGCTCTGTCTCTTTTTCTCTTCATCGTTGCTGGCAGAAGGATTTTGATCTTGTTCATCTTTAAGAGAAACCAACGGTCGTCTTTGGACTTTTGGATTCTCCTTTTGTTCAGAACGCGCAGTTACAGACACGTCATCTATTATGTCTGGAATATGAAGGTAATCAGATTTTTGATATGTTTTGGTATTGTAACTGTTGTGGAGACAATCGTTTGAAAATTTATTATCGTTATGAGTGAACAAGAAATAGTTTCATCAATCATCATCTTACTTTGCACTTAGCTTAATTATAATAAATAAATATTTCTCACCAGTCTCATCGATGTCTTGTAGATATTCGTCACTTTCTAGATTGTTGGCGATGGCCTGAGTCCTAGTGGTGGTGGAGGTAGAGGTGGAGCTTAACCTAGTGCTGGCAAAGAGCCGCCGACGGTTCGCCACGCGGAAGGGTCGATATGATACTGCTGAAGCAGCTGTTATGGTTGAAATGGCCTTCGTTGTTGCTGTTGAAGTAATAAAATATTTAATTTTATATAATATTGGTTATGATAGTGTTCTTTTATTGTAAATCTGCCGCCGTAACAGTATCTAGTTGTTATCATATGAGAGCCGAAATATTCTAGACGCTCGTCACCACCTCGGGCCTAATTGCCACTTAAGACTAAAGAAATTAAAGTTAAATGTTGCCATTTTTTTTTAAAAAACACTTTTAATATGCGGTTAAATAATTCATACAATTGTAATGGTATATCAATAATATTGTAATCTAACCAAGGCGAGGCCTGTCAGGAAGTGTCGGTTGACTCAGAAGGTATTTACATAAAAACTATGTCAGTAATTCTTTACACGCGTTGCATTATTCAAGGTGAAGTATTTACACAATGTTAAGAGGATAAATGGTAAGTTAATATTAAAATGGTAAATGGTGTAATGGAAAACGGTAAATATTTATTTCATGTGATAATTATTAAGCAACGTTAACTTACCGTAATTCTCTTTGTTTATTGATAAATAAGAATGTATATGGAATCGGAATTACAACGTGTGCTGGTAATTTTTTTTTCTTCTACTAAACGGTGAGATGAGCGAGATGTTCACCTGATGTTAACTGATACGCCTGCCTATAATTAGTGGCACTAGTTAGGATGATATATATAAAGCGACGAGTATAATATGGCATTGGTGTGATATATAAGATGTTAAGCCTAGTTACCTCAGTAATTTCACTATCTGCAGCGCCCTATAAGCCGGAAAAGTAACGTTTGCACATTATTGTTTGTCGGCTGTAATTGGAGCTGCGGTGGTAACTATCTAGAGGTCTCTGACAGCAGAGACCACCAGTACCACCAGTAAAAATTGGCGGTGACCGCACTTCTTAAATCATTGATTCTCAATAAACTTCATTTCTGATATAAATGCTACTTTTATCAACAGTTTTCAAATTTGATGATATTTCCATTTCTCACCGCGTTGGCTTAATGTGGGTTGGTGGGAGCCAGAGCCTCGTTTGTTGATTAGCAGAATATACCACGAGCAGGTGAGGATGAGTTGTGCAGTAGTACAAAACAGAATTTTTTTAAGGAATCATCATCAGCAACCGATAGATGTTCCCTACTGGACATAGGTCTCCCTCAAAGATCACCGTGTTGCTCGCATCCAGTTTTTAAGGAACATCCAAGCAAAGTTTACAAGTAACTTGATAGAGTACATAACTTTTTTCTAGAAACAGTAGGGTACGGACATTAATGTGTTCCGGTTTGAAGGACGATGTAATTGGTGAGATTACTGCGACAATGAACTGTAACTGATGTCTCATAGGAACAAGTACAATGTAGTGGTGTCCACACCATAGCTAGATTAGAGAAGTATCACCTTGAGGTGAATATCCCGCTTGTAAGTTGCTTCGCCGGATAAAAAGTAACCAACTTACAACTCCTAATGCTAGTACTTTCCATGTAGTCGTCAAGTAAGGAAAGTGCCTGTTAATGCCACACCAGAACCAGTTGACTTCTGTACAAGGCTCCCACGAGCTCGACTCGACGCGCTTTGATTCGCTTCTTATAATTATCTACTTTCTTCAAAGATTTCACTGGCCAGGGGGTCTCAAACAATCCGCCGCTTTCCATTCTCTATTTACAATAACCTGACTTTTTCAAATGGAATTTGACCACGATGTGACCGGAGGGAGCCGGAGTAGTCAAGAGGAGTTGTAGGGGGGGAATGATTGTACAGTCATTATCTAATATTACATAAACGATGAAAGTACGTCCGCCGGCCGTCACGGGCGGCGGGCGGCTTTCTCCCCATCTCCTCGGGCGGCTGAGTCATCAGCGGACGCAGCCTTGGACGATGACTCGAATAACAATACTGCCGCTATAGCTTAGCGGTTAGTTTGCTGTGTAACGGGGTCCCTGGTTAGTTTCCGGAACTACATGTAATGGACTTTGTAGGTTAAATAATAGATTGATGCCTTTCTCTGATAATTTTTACTGATGGTAGGTCTTTGTTGCTGGAGACCATCGAGGTAAGTACCACTGCAGCTCCTCTTGTAGTCGACAAATAGTACTGTGCAAACATTACTGCGTTTCGGTTTGAAGGGCGTTGTAGGTAGTGTAATTATTGGAGTGACGAGACCGAACACTTTGTCTTAAGTGACGAGCGTAATGTGGTGCCGTGTATGATGCTAACTAGAGCCGCGTTGTTATAACCAAGCGCATCAGTTACCATCAGGTGAATGTCCAGTCCGTCTCGTCTTAAAAAAAAAAGAATAGGTACCGACACATTTCCATAATGAGGACACTGAGGTAAAGTTATTGTGGTCAATGGGTCCATTCTATGTCTTAAAGTCCTTTAGTTGCCCTTTGATTTAATAATAAAGATAACCCAAATGGTATCATAAGTTTTCATATGCTTAAACATAAACTTATTTACAAATGAAAGAAAATGTTTAATTAGTATAATTAATAACCTCTCGGGTGATAAGCACCGAGTCTGCGGCCTCGCGGTGAAAATACCAGCAGCTTTCTCTTTGAACAAACAGAAGAATTTGTTTTACTCGCGTCTCAAGTTCACGCTGCTGACTCTTCAGATTACT
Source organism: Ornithoptera alexandrae (assembly GCA_029030555.1). Taxonomy (NCBI): domain Eukaryota; kingdom Metazoa; phylum Arthropoda; class Insecta; order Lepidoptera; family Papilionidae; genus Ornithoptera; species Ornithoptera alexandrae. The sequence continues at coordinate 10,287,123 of JARDVY010000041.1, read as the reverse complement.
CAAGTTATGATTCTAATAATAAACATGAATTTTATAATTTTTTTTATTGAGATTAAGTAAAGCAAATAACTACACATTAATCCTTCGAGCTGTTCCTGCAGCACTGGTACTGGTGCCACGGTGGAACTCGTACTCGTGAATATACCGATATTTCATGTTTTCCATTGTGCGATAATAAGCGACGCCAAAGAAAAAAATAATGTAGAAAAAACAAATGAATGTCTGTTTCCAAAACTCAAGTGTAGCAGCTAAATGAATTTATAAATTTGAATTTGGAATTGTTAACCAAAGAGGAGATGTTTCATATCAAAGTGGTCAGTACGACAAAACGATAATTTCATATGTAAGGATCTAATATTATATATAACATTATTATGATAAAAGAAAAAAGTTTTTTTTTTATTTCAATACTTTTCAGCGCTTATCGCGTAACAGTAATAATAATGGTATTTATTTGTCTTAAAACAAAATATTCTGATAATCTCGTCATCAGCCGATAGACCTCCATTGCTGAATATAGGTCTCTCTAAAGATCTCGACATCGATCTTCCAACTTCTCGCGACCTTCGCTTACAAAGATTCTCATAGTGAGATTGGGCCACTTTCCACCACGATGGCCCAAAGCAGGTTGGTGGGAGCCAGAACCTCGTTCGTTGATTAGCAGGGTACACTATGAGCAGACGAGGTTGGCTTGGGTCCCGTGAGTTGTTGTGCGGGACCCCTTACACCCCTAGAGAATCTAATGTTTATACGGATTATATGGATTCCGTCATACTATTAAAAAACTATTATAACCTAAAAATATATATACATATGGTGGACATGGCCCTCCCTCCAAATGGACCGACGACATCATCAGAGCGGTCGGAAGTGGGTGGATGCGAGAACCTGAGGATCACGTTTGGTGGAACACATTGAGGAACACCTATATTCAGCAGCGGATAAATAAAGTCTGATAATGATGACGATGATGATGTATACCTAAAGAGAAAACGAATTTTGTCGAGAAATTTAAAAGGAAAAATAAATTTGAAGAACTCATATATCATGGAAAAGTTCAAGAACAATTTGATGATGATGATGATCTGGCCGAAATCAGTAAAACAACCAAAACAATCATGTGAATGGTAATTAACAAAAAGATTACACATAAAGAGATTAAGTCATGTTTGAGGTTGGAAAAATGTTGTTCAACAAAATGACGACACGGGACGTTCACCTGATGTTAAGTGATACTTCCGGCTATAACGTGGCTCTAGTTAGGATGATACATTGCACCAAATTGTGCTCGTCGCCTCAGACATATTATATTCATTCACGTTACCCCAGTAACATCACTGGCTGCAGCGCCTTTCGGACCGGAATATGATAATGTTTGTGCACTACTGTTTGTCGGCAGGTTGTAATCCAAAAACATCTTAAGCGTTATCACAGATGTGCCGATGTTATCGGATGGCGTGAATCCGGTTCGCGGAACAAGATGGCGATTTGCGAAGCGGCAAATGTTCCCATTGTTCGTGCGCCGAGCAGGAAGTGCAGAAACAGTCTGACCGTGAAGAGATCTCTGCTTTATTCATACTCTCTGCAAATATAGCTTTGAACACTGTTCATATATATCATCATCATCAGCCGTCTACAGCTGATCATAGGCCTCCACCAAAGATCTCCACGTCGATTGGTCCCGCGTTGTTCGCATCCAGTGGGTTATATGGTGGTTCATATATATATATATATATAAAAATAGCAGATTTCCACCTATGTAGGTTCAGCACCATCAGCTCTGTAGTCTCGGGCTATTAAGAATAGAACTAAGGTATTCCCTGCCTGTCGTACAAGGCGACTAAAAGGGTCCTCGGGTTCGTGAGCTTTGAAAGTGGGGACTATCAGAGCTCAATAAGCGAGTCTTAAGAGGGCGGCAAATGCATGATGGTCTTGTATTTGCAGCAGCACAGCGCGGGTGCTAAGGAGGTCTTACGGGCGTACCTCATTGCGCTCGTCACATGAGACATGAGATGTCGAGTCTCGTTACCCCAGTAATTTCACTAGCTACAGCGCCTTTCAAACCAGAACATAGTAATGTTTGCACAGTATACACCTAGATTTTTTTTTGGTCTCTGGGGGAAATATTCGAAAGAGATGCTGCTTCTCGAGTAAAGACGGTTATGTGAGATTCTACGGGATTATTTATGTTACGGGCATGTTATGCGGAGGGATGAAGGACATATGACAAAGAAAGAGGCTCCGGGATCTCTTTCAGAACGCATCGATGCCCCTCTACACTTTGTGTTACACCTCCCTGAGGAAGGATCAAACCCTCCTAGGTACCATCGCTGAGCCATACGCTGTCCCACGCAAGTTCGCATGTTGAGCAATAAGGGTGCCCATCCTCACGGCTCGTGAAACTCCTATACCCTTTTAGTCACCTTTTAGGACAGTCAGGGCTTACTTTACTCTTATTCTTACTAGCCCGAGACTATGAAGCTGAGTCCATATCTACCTCGACGATCTCCCGCAACAGAGACTTACCACCAGTAAAGCTTAAATTTAGTCTCTTGTTAAAGGTATTTTCTAATAATCGGACATTAATAATACTATCAGCTCCACAACAAACGGTTCCGTAATGCTTACACTGCAATATATAATTTAAATGTTATACAATACCATTGTGGTACGCAATACCACGTATTACGCAAACTCGTGAGCGCTTTCAGTGTTTTTTTCATCTTTTCCATAGGACAATTCCGCGGCAATTATGTTATTAATGTGGCAAGCTCGTATGCCTTTGTCGGCCATCTTTGTTCGTTGTCTATGGTGCACCTGGTGCAATACTGCGAGAATTTATGTCACACGTACTGAATACATGCCAACTATTAAGCTCAGCCAGACAAAGAACGCCGTGACAGTTCTGTTTGTAAGGCAATCGTTCACGCTATACCAGTGGTCGGCAACCTGCGGCTCCTGAGCAGTATGATGTCAGGCTGCGGCTCTTTAGTTCCGTACACACATATTATTTATTATTAATAAAAAAAAAAATTCCATTCTCTGGGATTGATTAACTAGGATTAAGCACCATTTCCATCCCTCAGCCACTTGCATCCACTTTGCGCCGCCGCTCGCCCCCGCTACGCCCCTGTTGAATTTGTTTACTCTATTGTTTGTTATTGAAATACAAGTTAATGTTATCAGTAAATGTTTAACTGTTTCAATTTTTTGTTTAAATAATAAGTAATAATTTAATAAAACCGTATATACATTATATAATTCGTTACGAAAACACTATTACGTTTATGAATAAACAGATAAGATTTTTTTTAAGAAAAAAAAACTTTGTTTATGGCACTGTTTATTGTTGTCGAGATAAACTTGTGGCTTTTTCAGAACCTTGCAATGTGGAAAATTTTATTTTTTGATTCCGTCTCAAAAGGTTGCTGATCCCTGCGCTATACTATCTCTAGAAGGTGCAGATTCGGTTTTCAGTAGTCATGACCTCAAGGTGATGGAACATGTGATGACTAGCACGTCACAAGAACAACAGATTTTTTGAAACTATATCGTCCACCGACCTTCACTTGAGGAGTGTGGTAAATAAATGACGGTGACTCTTTCCGGTCGAGAAAATGCCCCAAGTCCCAGTAATGAGAATAGTAATAATGATTTTTACTAGATATACAATCTAGTATTCTTTATATAAAAAATGTAATTAAATATTTTTTTATTCAATTAAGCCATGAGACGAGCGGAACGTTCACCTGATGGTAAGTGATAACGTGACGCTAGTTAGAAAGATATATACACTGCTCCGTCTTGCATTCGTCGCCTGACACATAAGATGTTGTCACGTTACCCTAGTAATTTCACTAATTACGACGCCCTTCACACCGGAACACAGTACTGTTTGCATACTGCTGTTTGTCGGCTGCAATAGGCGCTCGAGTGGTACCTAGACGGTCCCCGGCAATAGAGACACTACTAGTACGTTGTAATCAATCATCAGCCGATAGACGTCCACTGCTGGACATAGTCCTCCCAAAGATCTCCATATCGATCGATCCTGCGCTGCCGGCATCCAGCGGTTTCCCGCACTAGTGACCGTCGTTTGTAGGTGTTCCTATGGGGGATTTGGGTCACTTTCCACCAAGTTGGCTCAATGCGGGTTAGTAAGAGCCAGAGCCTCGTTTGTTGATTAGCAGGGTGCACCATGAACTGGTGAGTTTGGCTTGGATCCCGTGAGTTACTGTGCGGATGCCCTGTTTTAATACGAGTATGTTACTGTTTTGCAGTTTTGTCAAAACATATTTTTTAAAACATGTGAAAACACTTGTAGTTATTTATAATACGGTTAATCACTTCACTACAGCTATAGCACGTGACTATGACAGTACAAAATGGCCGCGTACCGAGATAAAGGATGTGTGAAATTGGCCTGTCGCAAGTCGCAAGGGCCGATACGCGATTCCAACGACAAAGTTCGCGTGAGAATCGTATCGCCGGCGTCGGAGCAATTTACAGACCATTAAGCGACGAGAATAATGGGACGTTCACCTGATGGTAAGTGATACGCCCGCCCATAACAACGTGGCGCTAGTTAGGATGTACCGTGTTGCGCTCGTCGCACATAAGATGTTAAATCTCGTTGCCCCAGTAATTTCACTGTGTACAGCGCCCTCCAAACCGGAACACAGTAATGTTTGCATTATACTATTTAGCGGCAGAAATAGGCGCTGCGGTGGTACCTGGCTAGACGGTCTCCGGCAACAGACATTTACCACCAGTGAAGCAAGCAACCAGGAATATTTAGTGCCATTAAAAACCCGCATTGAGCCAGCGTGGTGGGAAATGGCCCAAATCCCCTCACCCCTCAATTGTATCCCCATTAATGTGAAGATCTTTGGGTGAGGCCTATGTCCAGCAGTGGGCGTCTATAGGCTGAAGATGAATATGATGAATAAAAAACATTCCGACGATATTTTACGCGGGAAATTTGACAGATGTCACATTGTTTTAACAATAATCATAAAATGTGTAAGACCAAAAAAACTATAACAAATCAATGAAATTTAAAATGTGCAGGCAATATTAAAAGAATATATGTTTCGAAAGACAGGGAATTGCATTTCTTTTAATAAATAATATTTAATAATAATAAATTTATAGTCAACAATAAGGCTGTGGTAGGTTTTTGTTGCCGGAGACCGTTTAGCTACCACCCCAACTCCTATTGCAGCCGAAAAACAGTACTGTGTAAACATTGCTGTGTTCCGGTTTGAAGGGCGCTATAGCTAGTGTTATTACTGGAGTAATGAAACTTAACATGTTATGTCTCAGGTGACAGGCACAATGTGCAGTGTATATCATCCTAACTAGCGCCCCGTTGTTATGGGCGTGCGTATCACTTACCATCACGTGAACTTCTCGATCGTCTCGTTGCTTAACTATATAAAAAAAAACTGTATAGTCATGATTAAGTTGTCTACTGCATATTTTTTGATTATCGTATTTCCTTTTATATCCTATAACTTACTGTCTAAATTCCACGTTGTTCTGGTAAGGTACTTCTGTTATTTATTTTTCCCTTTTAAAGAATAATTATGCCACTTTAATAGTTATAAACAATTGATATATAAGCATTATATTATATATATATTTAATTATAAATAATGGAATTGTTACATTTTATTGTTTTTTTTTTATATATGTATATTTTAATAAACTTATAAAATAAATTAATGTATCTATTGTATGAAATTTTATGTGTAGGGGATCACAACAACTCACGGGACCCAAGTCAACCTCACCTGCTCGCGGTGCACGCTGTTAATGAACAAACGAGGCTCTGGCTCCCACCAACCCGCATTGGGCCAGTGTGGTGGGAAATGGCCCAAATCCTTCTATACAAACGACTGAAGGTCGCGGGAAGCTGCTGGACGTGGACAGTGCAGAACCGATCTATGTGGAGATCTTTTGGGGGCGGCCTATGTCCAATAGTGGACGTCTATCGGCTGATGATGATCATGATGATATTATGATTAAGTATAATTTATTTTCGTTAAAGCAGGATATAACCCTTACCACTCCGCGAGTACTCGTTGATAACTTATTGCTTCGGGGAGGGTGTAAAACACGCAGCAACTAATATAGAAGAGGAGTCCGTGCAGAAGAAAGTAATCATAATATTAATCTGCTGCATGCAATGCACTACAATTACGTTTTAATATTCAATCAGCGTCCCCTATTTCATATTTAATAGAGAAAGCTTCGGATGTAAAACTAGTCCCTCATCGCGGCGGACGGGTGCCGACCAGAACTATTTGCAATTCAATGGTAAAACTCTTTGCAGTCGACCTCCGCGGAGGTCTTGGATTCTCCTTAATCTATGCGATTTATAACCGTAAGATGAGTGTGAATTTAGATATGGCGGCTGATAGAGAGATGTAGAAGAGAAGTACATACTGTGCCGACCCCACGTAGAATGGGAAAAGGGCAGGAGAAAGAAGATTTATAACCGTGACTTAAAAGTTATATTTTAAAATTGTTAAGTATTAAGCAGAAAAAAGTTAATACAGTTCAAAATATCCAATGCGCTGGTTATGTGAGGGTTGGTGGATGTCTCATATACTCGTATCTACGGAAGTATTGTTCTTTTGAAGTGACGAGCGAGATGTTCACCTGATGGTCTTGGATGTTATATATTGCACCACATTGCGCTCGTCGCCTGACACATGAGGTGATAAGTCTCGTTACTAAAGTAATTACACTAACTACAACGCCCTCCAAACCAGAAGACAGTAATGTTTGCATTGTTGTAACTGTTTGGCGGCAGAAATAAACATTGCGGTGGTTCTTATCTATCTCGAGCAGAAGTTAATAGACTGATATAATGATGCTGGATTCTGTGTTTACATTGGAACAGCTCAGGATTGTTGTTGGCGGGTAGGCCTATATCCAGTAGTGGACAACAGGTTGAAGTAATAATAATGAACCCTGTATCTGCATTCGGACAGTATAAGACCGGTTTGATACAGATATTCTTGGAGAATGAAGATGGTCTCCGATAACAGAGATCTACCACCACTATACCATACGTCATTATACATCAGGGATTAAAGCTCCCTCTTTGCGATGTATAGTGCTTACCGCCTTACAAACTGACCTATCATCACTATGTTATTATTTACGGAGTCCAATGATACATTATCATTATCATTATCAGCCGACAGACGTCCACTGCTGGACATAGGCCTCCCCAAAGATCTCCACGTCGATCAATCCTGCGTTGTCCGCATCCAGCTACTTCCCGCAACTTTCACCAGATCATCGGACCTCCTGGTGGGGTGGCTTGCCAACACTACGTCTTCCGGTACGGTTTTTAAAAGAATTATAATTAAAATAAACATATTTATGTTATTTTATTTTAATACCTTTAAAAACTAGTTAATAATGACCTTTACACAAAGATCACTTATAGGAGTACCTGAAGGTCAAAATTGTTGTTCTTTTATATAAACACAAAGATAGTTTACTTCTTGTTTGAATGCGATCGTCTTCGTGGCAAATAGCGGTTCTCATAAAAAATAACAGGTATATTTTTATAGAAATCTTTTTTATCATCTTTTTTATTAAACTGTTAATGTTTGTCCAAAATTAATGTGGACGCCAGGATGTTAACACTTTACCGTATAATGCGCGTCGTTTGAAGCATAAGATGTTGTCTTATTATCCTAGTATCTATACCTAGTATAGTTACTGGGATAACAAAAGCCAACAAGGCCAAACGAATATAAGAAAAATAAGACCATGTTATAGCATTTCTTTTTCAGATATATCACAGTGAAATCTTAATCGAAATCAATACAACCGTTTTGGAAATTAATCGATACAATCGCTTTATTTTTAATTTATCATTTACCGTGAGCAATGTTTCTAAATTTATGATACATACTAGCTGTTCGCTTTGCTGGTCGTAATGTAGAAGTAGACTTGAAATTTGTCTGAAATACTTGAGAGCAGCCGTTACTATAGCAACCGCGCAAATAAAACAAAATGAAAATGTTTATAAAAATTAATTAAAAATAAAATAATAAAGGATCTATGAAATTCAAAAAAATAATAGCGTACAGCAATCTATAAATCATTTCGCGTCGAATATTAATGTTACCATGTCAATACATATTCACCGGTTTTCACGGAATTGCTGAATAAAGGAAACCCATTTTCATTATTTATATATATAAATAGAGAAAGTTACAAAACATAACTTTTATGCAAGTATGAAGTGTAAGACACGGCATGTCATCAAAAAAATTATAAAATATTGAATTATAACGAATAAAATGGATAAGTCATTACAATAATAGTTAATAAATATTAAAAAATAAGTTTATCTATCCGTTTAAAGCGCAAAGGTTGTATATTTGTTGACATTGTCATGCTTGAACAATGATAACGTAATTCTCCGTTTATTGTATTCGTATTGGAGACATTTTTTGTCACTGCTTGTAACGAATGGTCTGCCAAGGACAGAGCCATTGCTTTGTTAACAAGTTATGTTAAGTGCATTTTTACAGCAAATAACAGCATTGCTTTTGTTAATAACAAATTACGTCATAATTAATTTAACGAAAGAATAAATAGAGCGATTGATAGAAACGCTATTTAAAATTTTCCTTTAAATTTTGTCTCATCCATGTTCATTTTACTTACTGAAGTTAATAATATATGATATTTAATAATAAAGCTATAAAATATTTGCGATCTGTAAATATTAGAGTTTTAAAATAGTATACTTGTTTTTTTTTTGTTCTACGAAGCGATGAGATCAGCTGAACGTTTACCTGATGGTGAGTGATACACCGGACCAAAATAACGTGGCGCTAATTAGAATGATATATACTGCATCACATTGTGCTCGTCGCCTTGAGACATAAAATGGTGAGTCTAGTTACCCCCAGTAATTACACAAGCCACAGCGTCTTTTAAACAGGAACACAGTAATGTTTGCACAGTATTATTTGGAGGCAGAAATAGATGTTGTGGTCGTACCTACTTAAACGGTCTCCCGAAACAAGGACCTGCCACCGATGAAGTAGTAGTAGTGGTTCATATTTTTCGTCAATGAGATTGCCGAAAGCAAAAACTTTATCTTCACACAACATCGTAAGCGAACTGCGCCTCAGCTTTCCATAGTAAACATCCAACTAGAAGCGCACTATTGCGAGACCTATACAGATCTATGAACGGCTGCCCATACAGCTCCGTCGGTAATTAATGAAACGGGGACGCGGTTGTAGATGTTATGTGGACGTGTTAGAAGCGAAAAAGGCGTGCAGTATTTGAAAGTAGCGTAGCAATTTGCGTTGTAGCAAAACCGGACTCACCGTTCGCCCCACCCGGCCGAGTGCGCGTGAAGTTGCGCGGCGGCCGGTCAGTGCGCACGGCGCCGCCGTTCAAATATGGCCGCCGCGCCTGCGCGACCGCTCCGCCCGCCGCGTCCGCCTCGCCCTCCGCTTCCCGCGTTTTATCATTCGGCACTTTGCCCGCGAGTTCTTTGCGCGGTTTGAATTTCGAATTCCCGCGCCTGGTGTATCTGTTGGTGGTGGTCTCCGCATTGTCCGCGGCCGACGTTCCAGAGTCCGTGGTGACCGCAACGCTCGTAGGCCTCGTGCGTCGGGTGAAGTTCTTGTTCGTTCTCGGTACCTGTCGACAAACAAACGGACAAAGGGTTAGTTTCATTTTATTCTACCATCATATTTAAAATGATTTTATATTTTAATAATTTTAGGACCAATTTTATGTGTATTTTACATTATGAATCATATCTTCTCGCTAGACCTTGTTCCATTTTTACTTGGGTCGGCCCTCGTAGTCATTCTTCTAAATCTATCTTATACTTGGTGTCGTAGGTTCTATCTTTATTAAAATTTATAAGTATATATATTAGTGGGAAACCTATAAATAAGAATTTTACAGAAATTCATCTCGAATTCAAATTGTACCATTAAAAATACATCGAAAATGAAGCTGGATTATGTTGTGATTTATTCGCACTGGTCCGCGTGGTCGTATAGGGCTTAGAAACGGGTTAAGGGTTCAATGTTCGGATAGGTTAAAGAATAATAATATAGAAGAATAATAATAACTGTTCACAATATATGGGCAAATTGAATTTGGGACATCCGTGTTATAAGGCGACTATTTAACCACTGCGCAACGGAGGCGGTACACTAATGCCTAAATATTTGTAATTTTATTAAAAAACTTATACGAATCTATGAATAATACATTTAATGAGAAATAGAAATAAATGTTAATAAATGGTGATTAATACTATGTCATTATAATTATCAACAGCGTATAAGTTGTATGTCGCGGTTAAGTTGTGGAATAATCCGTCGGTTGTAACTTAGATCCTGCCCTGCGGTTATAGATCTGGTCGAGATTACCAGATTAGAAATAACTGCGTAGGTTACCTTGTGGGTGTACGGATAAAGTTTTTTGTATGTAGCATATAAAAGATTATTGTGTCATTGTTTCATAACGCAGAAACACGGAAGTACTCCATTCGATTCCGAGACCACGTTTGTTGAGTTTATTAAATGGTAGGGTTTCTACCTAACCACCCTTTTAGCCCCACCTAACATCATCTTGACTAGCATCACTTTGTTTAAACCTATCACTTACTAACGGCTGAACGTCCCGCTGGTTTCGTTATATATTAATTAACATATTTAATTAATAAAACTAGGTTGAATATTAGCTTATGCAAATGACTGATGATGAGGAATTGCATTAGGTTTTTTGAATAATGCATATGTATGTAATGTTGTTTTTTTTTTATATAATTATTAAATGGTGATTAATAAATTATTTCTTTAATATTAATATAAAATACAAAGATTACAATTTATTTTGCTTCAATTACAATATTATATTGATTGTTACTTTACGAGATATTGATCCTTGATCGTTACTTTACGAAATGTCGATCCTTGATCGTTACTTTACGGGAATACAATCTTTGATCATTACTTTACGAGATATTGATCCTTAATCGATTCTTTACGAGATGTCAATCTTTGATCGGTACTTTACGAGATGTCAATCCTTGTTCGGTACTTTACGAGATGTCGATCCTTGATCGGTACTTAACGAAATGTCAATCCTTGTTCGGTACCTTACGAGATGTCAATTCTTGATTGGTACTTTACGAGATATCGATAGTCGCGTATTAAATAAATGATAATGGTATCTTCTTTCCTCAATGTAATACACATTTATATATAATAACGTAAGATAAGTAAGAAATATCGTAATACTGACTGTATCCTACAAAAATAATTTACCTAAATTTCAAGGAGAAATTGAAAGATATACAGTTAGTGTACTTTCATAACAGGTTTAATTAAAAATGTACATTTGAGAACAGGAAATGTAAGTAAGCATATATGTAATCATCAAAAGTTGCAGAACCGCATATAATTATCGCCGCGTAGTTAATTTTACGGTTAACATTTTTATATTACATACAGAGTCATAAAATTTTGTTAAGTGAAAAAAAATATACTCTATTCATCACGGATTTAGGTTAACATCTTTCAAATATTACACTTTTGCTTTAAGTCATTTTCAAGTTGGATACGCCAAGGACGTTTTGTGTCCATTTCCTCCCTCCGACGATCGAAAAGTTTAGTCAGTCTATGTATGACCCTGAACTGCTGACTCCTAACACATATCTGCGATGTATCAATGTTGCATGATATTTAATAACGCAGTCTGCTTTCCGATTTTTGTAATTTATGTTAATTTACGAGTACGATACGATGTACGATTAACATTGCTTGAAATTCGTCGCAGATTTTTTTGTATATAGGAGCCTAATTTTGTCTTTACTACTTTAAGTAGTTTTTTAAATATGTTTTACTATAACGTAGTTTAAATCAATGGAGCTGACATCAACATTGTTATGAGTAACACAAGTTAAATTGAAATCGCAACAATATTTGCGAAACTTAAACACTGCATCAGACTTTAAAAAATAAGATGCTCTTAGAAAGTGGGTAATGTATGAAATGTTTCAATAAAAAAAACTAAGTGTGTAAACTTGATAGCGACGTTAAACATATAATACCTGCGATAACACATCGAACACTCACATTTTGTTATTACCGCGAATAATTTTGTAGATTCAATAGTTACACAATTATTATGTAAATGCTTTGCGTAACCGCACCCACAAAATACGATATACTTTGGAAATCAATCGACTCGTCATAATAACTAATATTTTATTTATCCAAGCCACCAAAAGTTACCTATTAATGTTATACTAATTTAAAAAAAAAATGGCGGTAAAGTGATTTCAAAATTAAATCTCATCCCGAATTACGTATTGCATCAGCTCATATAACCATAGTGCTTCTAATGTGCCGTATTGCAGAAGATTGCAATAAAAAACATAATAACATGTAAGATCATCATCATAAAATATCAGTTAATGGCCGTCCACAGCTGGACATAGGTCTATCCCCAACATTTTCAATAATGCAATGATCTAAGGAAGAATAACCGATAAAAACTATTTTGGTATTCACATTCTATTTTCTTCCTGTAATTTTAGCATTTGCAAGAACATATTTATTTATATAAAAAATAATTTTTAATCGATAATATAATCGAGTTGCTACAACCTAATATTCTACAGATGAACAAAAATAATGTTGTCAGTAATTTTACGCAAGACCTTATTCATATATATTATCTGTTACACAATCCGATTGGAATTTTCCACACGCATAATTGTCTGTGCGTAGGAAACAAAATGGCGCTCATCGTTCCTTATAAAGATCGATTTAGTAACTTTATGGGTTTTAATAAATTCCATTGTATAAAAGCTTTTATTGTACGAGTTAAATAATAAAATAATTTAATTCAAAATTTATATTTTACAATAAGTTTTCATTATTAAAGTTTTTGCTTCCTTAAATAATTAGGGTTTTTATTTAAAATATATTTATATTCACCGATAGAAAATCAGGTTAAAGTTTATTTATTATTTTTATATCTGAACTTAGTTAAATATAATCCCAATACGTCATAGTGGCTGTGGATGGAGAAATGTGGCTTGCGCAGAATACCTTGGCTATAATATGTTGACAGCGATATGAGAATAGTAGCTGGCGGGTGAGTTTGAACACACCCTCATCATCATCAGCCTTCCCCAAAGATCTTAACATACAGTCAGCATGACTTCCGGTACCACTGGGCACTGGGGGTTGTCGTATGTAGGGATTCACATGGGGTGGTTTTAGGCCATTTTCCTTTACGCTGACCGAATGTGGGTTGGTGGGAGCCAGAGCCTCGTTTGTTGATTAACAGGCTGTACCATGAGCAGGCGAGGTTGGCTTGGGTTCCGTGAGTTGTTGTGCAGGAACCCTTACCCCCCTCCACACATTACCACCAAGCAAACTTCATAACATGTGGCCTCGGAATGGAATGGCAGATATCCATGTTACAAGTCAACTCTCCTAGTTAATTCCCCACGACGTGATAACTTCTGATAACTGCAATAAATTACCAGCGGTTAAACAACTTTTTATATTGGTTATTCATCGACTGATTGATTGATTCTAATGTCTTACGTAAAGTAACGTAATGGGCTCAGAGAAAGTGGGCTTTGTTAATTAAATTAATTTTATATTTGTACTGTACACGTTTTTTTTTTATATGGAGGCAGAATATAACTAAGAGAATTTACGACAGTATACTATTAGGCATAAAGTCACAGTCTCACTCGACAGATTAGAAAGTGTTGAGCTGAAAGTGAATGCTTATAGCGAAAATGAACAAGCCTCTTCAACAACGTTCTAGACGCGCATTGTTTTATTAATAGTTCATAAAACATGGAATGTGTTAATGATACTTAAGGTACTATGCACTTAGGGGGTGCATGGGGTCCCCGCACAACAATTCCCAGGACCCAATCTCATCTGCTCGTGGTAGGCCCTGCTAATGAACAAACGAGGCTCTAGCTCCCACCAACCACGCATTGGGTTAGCGTGGCGGGAATTGGTTTAAATCCACCCATATGAACCCCCTACAAACGACGGTACCTAGTGCCCGACGGTACTGAAGGCCATGCTGACTGCAGCACAGGACCTATCAATGTGGAAATCTTTGGGGCAAGTTTATGTCTAGCAGTGGACGTTTTCGGTTGGTGATGATGTTGATGTACTATATATTGTGTATATTAATGAAAAATTATCAAAAAAGATAATTTTGGTATAAATTTATTTAAATCGTTAGTGTGGGAAGTGGTTGTATTAGCATATTTTTGTTATTCTAAACATTTCAAAAAAATGTTTTTTATTAAAATATTTTCCAGATAAATTATTAATTAATTCTAATTAATATATGTTACCATCAATTTACATTCGAATACCATGTAGTGATCGTGATCTGTTAGTAAAATCGATTGTTTCCATTATCCAAAATAAAATTTCAAATCAGTGACGGCCGATGGAGGAAAAAAGTCTCGGAGTGGGGGCCGTGTACAGGTCGTAGAAGTGTAAGATGACCTCTTTTCCGATGGACCTACGACATCATCACAGCGGTCGGAAGTGGATGGATGCGAGAAGCCCATGACCGCATTTGGTGGAAGACATTGGGGAAGGCGTATATCGAGCAGTGGATAAACAAAGACCGATAATGATAAATAGGTTTTTTAAATAAGTAAATAATCTAATTGAAAGTCTCATTGGAATACAAAGCAAGGTTATAACATCCGGACTTCAAGCCTATGGGCATTCTGCCAGTCAAACTAGGATGCAGAGATGCAGTAGTGAGTGAGAAAAGAAATCAATGCAGAAATAGAAGCAAACATAAGATTTCCCTTGAACAGCATATTGTTATATTATTACAGAGAAAATAATTTTAGCAAAATCTTACACTAAGAGCCATGTGACTTTGGTTGAGTGCACTCATTGTTTGAGTTGCTGCAGGTGGGCGTAGCACAGATTATTAATAATAATGTGTTGCCAGCAGCGGAATGCCGTTTCAAGGTGATCGAGACGCTTCGAACTCGGCGTACTCGTGAGGAAGTGGCGCTGGCGCAAAAATTTAACGAAAACGACACCAGTTGAACTTGTCCTTAATGACAATTGCTCTGACATTGAATCCTTTAAGGTTTTGTCTTGATTACGTTCATGTACCGTGTGTTATTATTGATATGCACTCGTAAGTTATTTATGTCTTCAATGTCAATCATGCTGTACACTGATTATTTGATACTTTTGCTTACAATAAAAATGGCGTAAATGTCTCGTAATAAAGAATAAGTAAAATAATAAAAATCATTTATTTTCTTATTTGTGATTTTTTTTTATTACGATTATTTCTACTATTAATGTGATAATTTTGATAATCGAAATTAACCTGTCTCAAAGATCCTCGCATCGATCGGTCCTGCACTACCTGTATAGCCGGCACCGGGTCGTCTTGTAGGGGTTCATATAGGGGGGACTTGGTCTATTTCCCACTACGCTGGCCCAATCCGCGTTGATAGGACCCAGAGTCTCGTTTGTTGATTAGCAGGATGCATCACGAGCAGGTGAGGTTGGCTTGGATCTCATGAGTTGTTGTGCGGGACTCCTTACAACCCTGACCCAATTCATATATTTGGGTAAATATATATTGAATGAAGTTTCATTTTATAGATTTTATCGCATTTATTACATATTCAATGTTTTAGTGAGACACAAGACCAGTTTCTTAGTCCTTAAGACTATGAGTAGTAGAAAAGCAATTCTAGTGTCGAGTAAAGAAGTCGAAATCGAAGAGAAACCAGAAAGTACTACAGTACCTTCTGGTCGCTTTGTCGAATGAAAAAGAAAAGGAATTTTCTCGGCGCAAATATCCAATTCCAAGACGAGCAAGACGTTCGCCTGATGGTGAGTGATACGCCTACCTACGATAACGTGACGCCAGTTAAGATGATGTACGCACCACGTTGCGGCCCTCGGTTTAAGACGCAAGATATTAATTCTCGTTACCCCAGTAAATCAAATATCTGTATTTGTTATATAAAAACCGTTTACCATATCCCACATCAACATTACCAATCGCAGTGTACGCAATATGCTTAAAAAGTAAGTTTGCTGTTTAAGTATTTATATATATATATATAGATGTTTTAAATTTAGTTTAGCCCTATTGTCGTTCTCTAAGATATCCACAACAAACAGGTGTAGTGAATCAAGAGTTCCTCGTTAAAACGCTAAAGGTCAAATAAGACACGGAATAACAATTTGTCGTGTTACAACATGAAGACGAATCTGGAATACTTAATGGATATCATGTTGGTGATTTTTGTTTTGATTTATAACTTATTTGCGTGTTACATTGAGATGATTTGATGCAAGTTGTTATTGTAATTGTGAAATTTTTTATAATCTGTTCAATCCCCTCATAGAAACGCTACCCGACCGTTGTGTGGAAACTTTAGTGGTAGTCCATGTCTAGCAGAGAATTTCACTCGGCTGATGACGATTCGGTTATAGTAAGGTATAATTGTTATATTGTTATTATTTATCGATAATCCACGTTCCGTTTCCTGTACGGTCAACACCAATGGTTAAATAAGAGATCTGCTAGGATTATAATTTCTGTTATGACTTTACTAGTATTATATGTATATTTTTTATAAACATAGTTGTGTTGAAAACTCACGGATCGGACTCGTGTATGTGCGAAACATATAGTTTGCGATTGCGCAGAGATGACTCCGTGTTACACACGGTCTTGGCCATGAAACATGGCAACTTTTTAAGCAACTTATCAAAGTCGAAGTGTAGTGTCGAAAGTTAAGTTGCGGTTTGAGGAAAATATGAATTGTTCAATAAATACGGAGTTAGCGAAATGTAAAATAGTATGGTGATATTTATTTCAAAGTGAAGGGTGTATATTATGCTATAATTACATTATAAACTTCGAAGAAAATTAAATTTTAGTAGAAATGGAAGTGGATTGGCCATACTCTACGAAGAGATCACGAACAATATTCCTGAACAGACGCTTAATTGGAATCGGACAGACGTGGCGCTCCACAGTAGCAGACGAGGTGTAGAAGATCGGGAAGGCGGGGAATGAAATTACGGGTGAAGCTTAAGACCCTCTGCTCCATCATGGGGCAAAAGGATATTAATAAAAATAAATGTTTGCTTTAACAATATTTCCGTATTACTTGCATCATCTAACAAGTTGGTCAGGTAGATGGCGAATAATGTATTTACAGCGCGCAACACTGTGACCCTTCCTTTGACCTTTTGACTATAAGTACCATGAGTATTTAACATTCATTATTCTTCTGATGATGTAATAAAAGATCTTTCGATTAAAATAAATAATTTTAAACATATATTACTGATTACTTCCGCTATAAGTATCGTCTAATGATTAACAATTACGAGTAAAGCGTTGATAGAGAATCATTAAAGTAGCCGAAAAAATCTAGACTTACTCGGATCTATCGTTCATCTTATTCTCATTTTCAGTTGTAGTAGTTTTTTTTATTGAATGAAGCTACGAGATGAGCGGGACTTTCACCTGATGGTAAGTGATACGTCCACCTTAACAGCGTGGCGCTAATTAGAATGTTATAGACAGCATCACATTGCGCTTGTCGCCTTGAGACATAAGTTGTCAAGTCTTGTTACCTCAGTAAGTTTACTAGCTACAGCGCCTTTCAAACCAGAACATAGTAATGTTTGCACACTTTTTGTTGGCTGAAACTGGCGATGCGGTAGTACCTACGATGTTCGCCCGATGGCGAGTACTATAATAGCTTTGCGCTAGTTAGGATGATATATACTGCACCATATTGTGCTCGCCACCGAAATATAACATGATGATATTTATTACCCCAATAGTTATACGAGGCCCATCAAACCGGAACAGTAATGTCTGCACAGTGCTGTTTGTCGGCAGAAATAGGGGCAGCGGTGGTAACTGCCTAGACGGTCTCATGCAGCAGTACCAGTAGTGTTATTTTAATCAAGTAGTGTGCGGATCAAACTAAAGCCTTATAGCCAGGTTTAATTCATCATCATTACCCGGCAGACGTCCGCTGCTGGACATAGGCCTCAATGTTTAATTAAAGCAATTAATTTTAATTAAATGTACGTTATAATATTTCTCACATAGGTGATGTCCAAATGGATTGTAAAGTATCAGGTTTTGCAATGACGCTTGCATCGGATTTGAATAAAATGGACGTTTGTTAAAAAAACAGGTTTAAGCATACGTAGTAAATATAAATATATATATATATATTTATAGCGAGTTAAAACGCGTCGCAATAAAACACAATGATTACCTCATATTACGGGTTTCGAATGAAAATCGACTAAATCTGTGTTAAATCGACGTAACGCCGGTGTCATGTGCGTGTCGACATAGTGCCGTACGCGTCGACCTTGGCTCCGTTTGTCGCGAATAGTGATGACTAATGACCAGATAAAGTCGCACAGGGATCAACGGACAGTGCTATCCTCGAGGTTACCCTGCGCGATCGGAACGGAAATGAGGAGATCCGCAGGAGAACTGAGATCGCCGATATAGTCCAGGAGACTGCTAGCCTCAAGTGGAAATGGGAGACGTAGTGTTGGGCGAAGCAGATGAATGCGAGCAGCGCAGGATCGATCGATGCGGAGATCTTTTCAGGAGTCAGAGTTGGAGATTTTTACCCACTAAAACCTCTTCGGTGGTCACCTTCGGCATTTGGGGAGGTCACGGGATCTCCGTTCGGAGCACAACCGCGGCTTCGCTAATGCCATGTTAGGATAGCTCGTCTCGGGGACTATTTTATGCAGACCCTACCAGTCTCGCGAGTATTTCAATGACCGGAGACTACATCCAGCCATCGTCCTTCTCAGGGTAATTCATAGGAACCAAGCCAACTTAACCTCGTCTTCTCCTTGTGCACCCTGTTAATCAACAAATGAGGCATTGGCTCCCACTAACTCGCATTGGGTCAGCATAATTAGAAAGGCCCAAATCCGGTCATATGACTCTCTAACTGAAATGGGAATCTTTGAGGAAGGTCTATGTCCAGGACTGGACATCTATCGGCTGATGCTGTTGATAAGATAAATTTCGGGGTTATGAATATGTATTTAAGATTGCTAAACTTAAGTGGCAGTGGGCAGGGCTCATTGCTCGAAGGACAGACGGCCGATGGAGCAGTAAGGTCCTCGAGTGATGCCCGCGTAGCGGTAAACGTAGTGTTGGCAGGCCTTACATAAGGTGGACCGACGATCTGGTGAGAATCGTGGGAATCCACTGGATGCGAGCAACGCGGGTCTGATCGATGTGGAGAACTTTGGGGATGGCTTATGTCCAGCAGTGGACGTCTATCGGCTAATGATTACATATTTATAGTAAGATCACAATGTGGGCTATGTAACTTTCTAAGTTGCAGTTCTTATGAACAGGCGTATTCCTTTTTCCAAATAAATCTCGTGGCTGTCTAGTTACCATTTTTGATATTTCTTAAGCGATATATCTAAAAATTATTTATTATAGTGATGTAATGTAGCCGTTTCTTTTTTTTCAACCTAACTGAAGATCGTCACTACTTGAAGCTAATGCACTATTAATGAACAAGTGGCGTAGATGCAATTGTGTATAAACACGAGCTCATTGTGCGGACGGCCTTGTTCACGACAGTGTAGGTTGTATGCTTTTTTATACATAAACCGGATGTAACTTTGAATACATGGCAACATTTGAATATATTTTTTTGAACTTTCAATGCAGCATGTTTTGATCGTTTGAAAAGATGCAAGTGTATTATTGTTTTCAGATGCGTTTAAATTATAAATCAATATCATAATTTGTTTATTATTGTCTTAATAATGATAAAATAAAATCTTTTTTTGCTATATCTTGTAATATTCACTCAATTTAGGTTATTTTCTTTGAACTATCTAATTATCTAATTAATCTATATTGTAAGTAAATATATAATTATAGGCAGAAACTAAAATTGATTTATTATCTGTATCAGATATTTGTCTATGAAATAATGAATGACAGCTGTCATTTAAAATAATATAATTTCATATTTAGTCTGTACCGGTAGCGATCAACTTTAACGACTATAACTAATTAAAAAAAATAATTATATGATAAAATGCCATTAAAAATTATCATTATAAAGTTGATGTTTTAATTTATCGAATTTCTTCACTTCATAATTCCGTTTTTTTTTTTAAAGGGATTTCTATAACCAAGCAGGTTTTAATTATGGCTGACATTAAATAGTCAAATACATAAATGCGTTTATTAAACCCTGTTATATTGTACATGTATATAAAAATTATTACAAGAAAACAGGTAAATAAATATTAACTAACCATTAGGCTGGTTAATTATGGAGAGCATTTGCAATTCATACAGAATGAGTCACCAGATAAATAAATAGAGTATAATATATTATTGTTTAATAAACCCTATACAGGTTTTTCCACTTTATCAATACAAGTTAATGTCAAATGTCATCATCCTCATTATTACCCTGTTTTTATGTAAACACAGCAATAGGTGTTCATTTTGTTTTTTTTTTGTAATAATATTATGTGACAATCGTTTATATATTAGATATATAGTGGTATAATTTCAAAATTAATTTCTGTGAATATTACGTGTTGAATGATTAGATAGCGTAAGTATAATGTAAAAAAAAATGTTAGAAAAAACATAAATAACCTAAATTAGCAGTGAATAGGTTGCAAATATCAGGGAAAATTGGAAATAAATAAAAAAAAAGTTTCTAAGTTAATAACAACAGTTACAATGAACTGAATCACTTTTGATTCTACCGTTCGGATATTTGTTGCTGTACAACGGGCGACACAACTTATAACTCGCTTGCTTGAATAAGGCTTTTTAGGAGTGTCTTATTAAAGTTATGAGTAAGACGAGCTTGTGATGAACTCGTCAATGCACTGTACGGTTTTGGACACCACTGTGTTGCTACAGCAGCGTGTTGATGCTCACAGTGCCACGGCACACCCTTAAACGTTGCGTCAAGAGGGCTATTTGTTTTGATCTTGGATCGTTTGCATAATCCGCATGCTGAATGATTGCGATACAACCACCTCGTCACGTGTCTCTGTGTGTATCTTCTAACCAGCTGTCTATTTAAAGTATCATCGTGACTTCCTCGTTACCAATAATAGGCTAACACGAACCTTCTAAACACTTCATCTTTCATTGTATACGTAACTGCGTATTCCCTTCCAAAGCGTTGTTGCCCTTTAGACAAGGATGTTACCTTTCGTTACCAAAATACTTTCACCAGTTTTTTGCTTTGTATTTCATTAAGGTACAACACGAGTTGGACGTTCACCTGATGGTAAGTGATACCCCCCCCCCACCCCATAACAGCGTGGCGCTTGTTAGAATGGTATACAGCACATTGATCTCGTCGCCTTGAGACAAGACGCCGAGTCTCGTTACCGCAGTTATTACACTACCTATAGCGCCCTTCAAACCGGAACACAGTAATGTTTGCACAATAATGTTTGTCGGCTGCAATAGGCGCTGCAGTGGTATCTACTTAAACCGTCTCCAGGGACAGAGACCTACCACTAGTAGCTTTTTAAATGGTTTAATTTTTTAAAGGTTGATAATTTTTTTTTTCATAACAGTGTTAACTATCAAATAGAAAACTACACACTCATTATGTACGTAAAAACAAGTGTTGAGTTAGAAAATCAATCAATACGAGATTCGTTTTATTAGGTAATCGTGTTCGCTGTGGGTTGGATTGGACAGGCGAAAGCCGTTTTCTCTGTACCGTTTGAAGAGAAGAGCTAATTTTTTTTTATACAGCATCCGTCAATTTGAATCTCGGCAGTAATCTAGTCTAGTAGAATATAGTATTACATTTCATTATCCACAAGTTCTATATGAAATAAATTTTATTTAACGAATCTAGTAGGATTTTTAGCTATTATATATATAAGAATGTGAGGCTAGTTAGGATGATATATACTGCATCACACTGCTCGTCGTTTTGAGAACGAAGATGTTAAATATTATTACCATAGTAATTTACATATGTATGTAAAATATTTGGTATACCGGTAACGCAGCGCTTGTGAGATATTCACTGTGGGAATGTTCATACATATGTATAGTTTTTTTCTCTCATATATTTTAAATGTTTATTACTTTGCAATTTATTATAATATTACTATAAATTTTATTCGATATACATTAAAAAGGTTACAGATATGTTATTTACAGAAATTATACGAAAAAATCTAGATTTATCGCATAATTTTTTTATCTATACGCGAAAAAGATATAACAATATTTTTTATAGAGGAATATTATTATCTCTTTGAACATGAAAAAATACGTGTTTTTTTGTAGCAACACTTAATCAGAGTTAAAGTTCCTTTTTTTATGTTACGAAGCGACACGATGAGTGGGATGTTCACGTGGTAGTAAGTGATACGCGCTCCCATAATAATGTGACGCAACTTAGGTCTTTACACAAGCACCACATTATGCTAGTCGCCTTGAAACAAAAGACGTTAAGTCTCGTTACCCCAGTAATTTCACTAGCTACAGCGCCCTTCATACCGGAACACAGTAACCTTTGCACAGTACTGTTTGGCGGCAGATATAGGCACTGCGGTGGTGATGGTAGCTACCTAGACTGTCTCCAGCAACAGAGACATCATCAGTGAGAAAAGTGTTACATAAATTACTTGGTATCTACGTTTAAATTGACAGAGCTCGTCGCTGTAACGGGATGCCGAGTAACAGGAAATCTGACGAGCGATTTCAAAAACGTGGAAGTTTTTTTCTTTCCACGTAAAACTGTCACCCGGAGTCTGTACAGACTATTAACGGATAATATAATTGATTAAACAACTCCATAAGAATGCTGTGGTTCGTATCAAGGTATTCAATCTAATAATATATCTATAACTTAGGCTCCATTATCAGGAGAATTATGCCCAAACGTTTTCTTTTGTATCAAAACAATAGAATAAAACGTAATATTTAATCTGTTTATATACATAAATTGAGGTTTCTTCATATTTATATTTTAATATCAAATTCCCGTATAACTCACGGACTAGCGTGGTGGGAAATGGCCCAAATTCTCCCATAAAAATTCCTGCACGATCTACGTGGTAATCTTTGGCCTATGTGCAGCAGTGGACGTCTATCGGCCGATGATGAATACGTGGTTTTTAAATTAAAAGTATATTTTTTTTAATAATTAGTTGTTTAATTTTTTTAATCTGTTTAATTTCTTATAATAATATCGTGTTTGTTTTTTTTCCAGGGACTGCGGCGGAGGCGCCGTGTGCGAGAAGATTGAAAATTAATTGTGAATTTAATAAAACTTTTCTATATCTAAATAGTTTGTAAAATAAACTAAAACTATCTCGGCGTTTCTTTTCATCCCTAATCCATAAGGTTACTTATCATATCAACGAAATATCACTAAGGAAGATTATTTAATTGAAAAATATTAATAAATTTCCCACTATCATTAGTACGCAAAAACGGAAGTTGTGCATAAACGGAATATGCGTAAAAGTTCCAGTGCTTTAACATGCCCAAAATGGGCCTCGAAACTAGGTCACCCAGCTGATGGAGATGAGATTCGCAATCTCGTAAACTAAGGTCATGTTACTTCAATGCAAACATAAAAGGCAATGCAGCTTGTATGTTAGCCAAACACTATTTTTGGTGCCGAAATTGACAAGTCACTTTCCCGCCAAAATTGACAAGTCACTTTCCCGCCAAAATTGACAAGTCACTTTCCCGCCAAAATTGACAGGTCACTTTTGCGCCTGTTCTATACACTGAGTATATATTTATCACAAACAAGTGAAAGTGAGTTTGTTTTTACGCAGTTACATAAAGGTTTACGTAAAATGTACTTACTATCTAAAAATACATTAATTTTTTTTCTACGAGTTGATGAATAGATGCGGACATTCACCTGATGGTAAATAATACGCCTGCCTATACCTTTATGGTATTACAATAATATAATATAGCACCGAATGGTCCTCGTCTGCAGACGTAATAGTAACTACCTAGACGGTTTCCTACCACCAGTATATCATAATACATTTGCTAAGAATTGATCATGCAGCAGTGACCATGAAGCAGTAAAAGTATTATTAGTAAATGTAGATACTTTTACCTAGTATTGTAATGGCGGAATATTTAAATACTAATACTACAGATTTCTATTAAAGTATTTTTTTTTATATCGATAAGTAGAGAGTAAAGCATAACTACAATCGGAATTTTATTTTCGTAATAGAAAACAATGTTTCGATTGAATATATTAACATAAAAATAATGACCTTGGTTATATTTTAATAAATATTACAACATCAGCTAATGTTTTATATAACGCAAATAATCTTATCAGCTTACAGATTAAATAAATTCCAAAAACATTACAGATTATATATTACTCGTAGATTGTAATGTTAATGTAATATTTGGATAGTAATGTATATATGATATATTGATTCTATTACATTTCCACATGTAATGGATCTTATATTACATTCATAAAAATCATTACTTTTTTTTTATACTACGAAGCGATTATACGAACAAGACGTTTACCTGATCGTAAGTGATTTACTCGCATAACAATATGGCGCTAGTTAGGTTGATATACACTGCATCATATTGCGCTCGTCGC
This sequence comes from Ornithoptera alexandrae, assembly GCA_029030555.1. Lineage (NCBI taxonomy): Eukaryota > Metazoa > Arthropoda > Insecta > Lepidoptera > Papilionidae > Ornithoptera > Ornithoptera alexandrae. The sequence goes on along the minus strand of JARDVY010000041.1, from coordinate 10,262,375 downwards.
CTTGACACGTCATACCTTAAGTCTCGTTACCCCAGTAATTTCGTTAGCTACAGCTCCCTTCAAATCGGAACACAGTAATGTTTGTATACTATCGTTTGTTGGATGCAATAGGAGCTGCAGCATTACCTACCTAGACAGTCTCCAGCAATATATACGCAATATATATCTAGTATATACCAATTATATTTCAAAGCGTGAGTTATTAAGAAGTATTCTATAAATTAATAATCCTTTATGAATAAGAAATCAATAAAGATAAATTTTGATGTATTTCGTGATAGTTCAGACATGAACAAGTTTTTCTTAATCGGCAACTTATTGCCACATCATTAAGACCACGCAATATACGTTAATGGAGTATTTTATTCCAGTATATCAAATAGATGGTTTAATTTTTTTTTTGGTGGTTGATTCTATTGGTTCAGGGTCTGTGACTGCTTAAGTTTATTACGCATTTAAAATTTTGTTACATATGGACAAAGTATAACGTGATGTATATTTGCAACTATTCTTGAAAATATAGCCGTGTGGGGTGTAAGGGGTCCCGCGCAACTCACGGGGCCGAGCCAACTTCATCTGATCGTGGTGTACACTGCTAATTAATTAACCAGGCTCTGGCTCCCACCAATCCTCCCATATCAACCCCAACAAAAGACCGCCTCTAGTGCCCGGCGGTAACGAAGGCCATGCCGATTGTAAGTGGAGATCTTTGGGGGAGGCTTATGTCCAGCAGAGGACATCTATCGGCTGCTGATGATGATAATTTCAACTAGTTAAATTCGATATAAGCGCTGATGTAACATTAATATAGCTCGATTTTAAGTGACTTCACATTTCAGTATGTTACGAGTTAGTGCTAAAGATTAGGCAGTATATAGTTATACTAGGGGTCCGCAGGCCAAATATCCAATGATGTTTGAGTATCATTAAACATCATCAGAGAATGGACGGTTGAGATCTAATAAGAGAGACGATCAACGTCACCAGGTTATGTATAAAGACATGGCTGTTCTGCGTCAGTTTGTTCTAACACGGTTCGATTTCGAGGTCACTTATTGTGGAGTTTACTGGTGGTCCCTGTTACTGAGGATCGTCTAGGTAGGTACGACCCCAGCGTCTATTTTGGCCGCCAAACAGTAGTGTGCAGACATTACTGTTTTGGTTTGAAGGACGCTATGGCTAGTAAAATTACTGTGGTAACGAGACTCAATATCTTATGTCTCAGGCGACGAGCGTAGTGTGGAGTTGTGTATGTCTGCCTAACTAGCGCCACGTAATGGACAGGCGGATCGTTTAGCATCAAGTGAACGACCCGGTCGTCCTGTCGCTTAATTGAATAAAAAAAATGTTTCACTGGTCGTCTTTTCGTTCTAGCTATCACTCTCATACTCCTATTGTAAATCTGTCGCTGCATTAATATTGCTATAATCCAGTTGCCAACATAAGAGAGTATCCCGGGCTAGTACGGTTCATCTCCGTGCTCATTGTTACTTAACATCGCCTGAGATTTAGGTCAAGAGTTATAAATATACATAGGCAAATATTTAGTTTTGTTTGACTACATATTAACGTGTGCAAGGCGCGGTGACTTGTTAGCAGGTGTATGTATACATTCTTTTAAACCGGTCACACAATGGTCCGGGTTATTATTAAATATTCCTGCGAAATGTGTGTGTACAATGTTAGATACATTTCTTCTGAAATGGTTAATATATTGGATATTAATTAGAAAAAATAAATCCTGGGTTCAATATATGGATCGCGGAATAAATAGACCCCCGTACAACTCACTTTTATATTGCTTTGAGTGGATATATATGGGAAAAATTATTAAAGGAATATAAATTACGTTTTTTTTCTTAACTAGAACTAATCTCCTAAAAATTATATTGTACTAAATGTATTTTATTATGCTGTTACTATTACGGGTGGGGCAGGACACTGGGGAAGCGACAGTCGTTGTTGGTTTTGCCAAACATTTGGACATTACCGATCGCCAATGTCCAAATGTTTGATGCCGTCTTAGTAAAAATGCTATTCGATTACCTCCAGTAGATATTAAAGCAAAATAACTCTAACTTATTGTAAAAGTTTTCATAAACAAATAAACTAAAAGTTAATATAATAACTAACTTTGGAGATCTAAGACTTCACTACTCATTACTACAATAGTTTATTATGTGGCCTTCGAATGGAGATTATGTTTCCTCATGACTTTTTGGCAGTAGCAATGAAGGCAATACTTGGACTATCTCATTGCTTAGATAGTTATCATCAACTAATTCGTCATTGCGTGTCCAAAATTGGAAAAGCTCCATTAATTTGGCGATGTCAATCGTACTATTTATGGATAGGCAAAGAGAAGGGGAATTAGCATGAACTGGGCTATTGGCCGTAATCAGCGGACGTATTTGTGGGTCATTGCTGGGGCAAACTATTCGGTTAATCGCCTAACTGCTGGTTACACATAGTTAATTATCTAACAACTGCCGTGTGAGGTAACTGCTAAATTATTCACTGCGAAATTGTAAAAAAAAAATATGAAACGAATAGGGGATGAAGAGTTTAATACATTCAACATATATTTAGTCGCTTATCATTATAGTTAATATCAAAACTATTTTTTTTATTCAATTGAATAAGTCAAGCGGATGTTCATCTGATCGTAAACCTGCCCATAATAACTTGGCGCTAGTTAGGATGATCTATGTTGTACCACATTGTGTTCGCCGCCGAAATATAATATGTTTTGTTACCCCAATAATTATACTGGGCTCGTCAAACTGGAACACATAAATGTCCGCACAGTGCTGCTTGTCAGCTGCAAGAGGCGCTGCGGTAGTACCTAGACTAGACGGACTTAGGCAAAGATACTTGCTACCGGTAAAGTGTTATTTTAATCCACCAGTAAACTATATATACGTATATTTATGCAAACTGAACTACAAGGAAACCGAAAAGCTCGTTACAACACGTTTATAGCATCATAAGGAGTATTAAATACGAATACACGCACACACACACACCACATACAATACACACCCCAAACACTGACCCAAATTAATATAGGATTTGGAAATATGACAATTGCTATTCTTTTTTATGTATTTAAACATTATTTAACTGCTAATTAACTATAACCGTTGTGTTTATTTACTCTTCTTTGAAAAAACTTATTTTCGTTTAATTTTTGTTTGTATTTTTATAAAAGTCCTCCATAAATAGTTGTGAACGTGAGATCCTGGCTCCCGAGATACAAGTTTAGCTTCGTTCAAGAGCCGCGGTTGTCAGAGTATTAATATGTGTAAATACTGCTAATAAATTATTATTATTTCCTTATTGTTACTATTGATAGAAATAATGATTTTTCTTTTATTTGAATCAAGTTGTAAATAGACAACAAACAATTGTTGAACGCGCCGTTTGGACAGTCTGTAATTGATTAATGTTACAAAACAACGCTGCCTATTGTGTGCCGCGGCCCACAAGAAACCTAACAATGGACATTGAATACAAAAGTGTACGTGGTTACTTAAAAATGAGTGTCTCAGTGAAAACAGCAAAATGTAAGAGATAATCTAACATGTTATATATAAGTAGAAAGTTTTGTAAACTCACTGTTTGTTAAATTTACTTTGATATCATATATATTATCTATTGGCGTAATTCGGAAAACGACTTTCGTTTATATTCTACAAAGGGATGAGACGAGCGGGATGTTCACTTGATGGAAAGTGGTACGCCTGCCTATAACGTGGCGCTAGTTAAGATGATATACACTGCACTGCATTGCGCTTGTCGCCTGAGACATATGATGTTGAGTCTCGTTATCCTAGCTGTACATTAGCTACAGTGCCCTTCAAACCGGAACACAGTAATGTTTGCACACTAATATTTGTCGGCTGCAATAAGCATTGTGGTGGTACCCACCTAGACAGTCTTTGGCAACAGAGACGTACAATCAGTATAGAGAACTTTTTTTTAGGGGGGAAAAATCTTCTAAAAATATACCCTGTTTATGGGGAGTAGACAAGTTTATGTGGAAGTTTTATCTACTAAAACCCCGTTGGTGGTTATTTTTAGTGCTTTGCGGGAGACTCTTACGGATAGCACCGGTACCTCCCGGCACTACTGGAGCTGTAACCCTCCTCAGCACCCTCGCTTCGGTACTACAAGCTTTAGACAACCTTGTACTTGTTCATCCCGGGCTTAGTGGGCAATGAGGCACTCACTTTCAAAGCCCAAGAACCACCAGTATAAACCTACCACCAGTATATGCCTACGCACCGTCTGTTTTTTTGTAATAGCCCACATTTCTTTACATATAAAATAAAAATTTAAAAAGATAATAGTTTTTGTTTTTTTTTTTTGATGAAGCAAAAGCTTTACTTACCTTGAGCCTTACATGAAGATCTTCGGACGTATTTATAAAATTACTTAACGATTACAAATTAACAAAGTTTAATAAATTAATTAAATTAATAATTAAATTGTTTATAAATAGAAATAATAAAAGTATTTTCACTACCAATTTATTGCATACATTTGCTTTTCTTACAATACAACTTCGTCCAACACATAAAACATTAATCCCACTGATTTTCACGTATATATACATTATTGGTAACGATTACTATGTTTGTTAGTTTTTAATAATTATATACTTTAAATAATAACTCTAATCATAACCTATGACAATTTGTAAGGGAAAGTTCTCGTCAACCAAAAGCTAACATGAATAATATACATTTTTTTTTTGGTACGAACAAACTTTCTGACGAACTTTTTAATCTAAGTTAAAGCTATAAGATTGTATAAAATATGACTAAGATGAAATAGAGATGTCCCTATATATACAAGCGATCTCTGCGATTACAATATAATAAAAACCACATAAAACTCGGCAAAAAAACTAAATTATTACCGGAAACGGAAGTTGCGACCAATAATAAAAAAAAATTTGATGTGTGTCAAAAATTACCGGAGGAATGAGAAATTAAATTTCGATGTTTGTAGTCAATGTGGGGGTGGTAGTTCTTCTCGGTACGAAAGCTGGACGGAAATTTGGCCTCTTTGGCTTTTTGAATGTTTTCTCTGTTGTAGTCTTCGGAGTTTCGGTAGTGTATACCTTCGGTGCGAATTTACCGACTGTAGTTCTCTTTCTAACATCTACAGGCACGTTTTGCGCTCGACTGTAAGAGAATCTCGATTTACCCGGATTGAATGTCGACGTTTTATTCATTTTCTGAATGGTATTTGATTTAACGGTATTGTTAAGTTTTTTAGGCGTTCGCGGTGTTACGATTGCTCTCGTCAAGTTTGGTGATCTAATGATAGGCCTTCGTACAAAAGATTTTGCTTTTTTAGTGTCAGTTTGTATAATTTTTACAGTACTCGTCTCCACAGGTTTAGTTTCAGTCGTTGATGACGGTCCATTAGTCGGAGTGCTAATAGTCGTAATTGTGGAGAAATTAGATTGTGTCGTTAACAGATCTATAATGGGACTTGTACTAATTTTTCCAGAAGTCGTACTAATAGAGATTATTGTGGCGGGAGGACTTTCAGTGGTTTCAGGTTCTTCTGATGTATTCATTTGTTTCATTGTTGTAGTTTCCACGGCCAACTGTTGTTTGAGTTCATCTGCGTCAGTAGGATTAACAATGCTACTACTGATTTCAGATTTTATTGTTTCCAATTCAGAGGATTTCTCTTTTGCTTTTTCATTTGGCTCTGCTACTGAATATACAAAGAAAGGATGGTTTTTTATATTTTGCGTAACTGGGGACGTAGTTTTAAATAGTCCTTCTAAAGGTAATGTGGATGGGTTACTTAATATTATACGCGGTGTCACTATTTCAAAACTGTTTGCTTTTTTATTTTCTTCGTTTTCATATGCGGCAGGTAGAAACTGCCACTGGGGAAAGATTTGAAACTCACGAGATTTCTCAGATTTTTTGTCTTCGTTAATGTAACTTAAAAACCTATCTTTATGTTTGTGTTCAATCTCCCTTTTAAGCATCGTTTCTTTGTGTTGACTCTTAACCTTATTTATATGTCTATACGCATCATTCATGCTTTCAGAGGTAAGGAGATTTTCTTTAGGATATTTGTCGTAGTTTGCCAAGGACCTAGCATTCCTAGCTTCATCAATTCGTATTCTATTATTTGGCGGATTATCAACAGGATACACATGGCCCAGTTTAGTTAAGTAAATAGGAATTTCGTCTTCTACTATTTTGATAAGACTAAACCGACTTACTTCTCCAATCTTATCTACAGTAGGTTTCTTTTCTACCACAATAGGTCCTTCTTCAATAAACGTAGTTTCATTATTTTTATTCAAATGATGTTTATCAAGTTTAGATGAAACTTCTACAACTCGACTTATGGAAAATAGTTTATTAAATTGTGTTTTTACAATAGGCAATGGAGTCGTTGTCGTTGTCGTCGTTGTTGTTGTAGTAGTAGTAGTAGTGGTAGTAGTTGTTGTTGTTGGCGGTGGCGGTGGTGGTGGTGGTGGTGGCGGCGATGGTGATAGCGGCGATGGAGTCTGTGTTGTAGCGATAGTAGTAGTTTCAGGTATAATTTCTGATGTTGATCGTCTTTCCTCTGATAATTTTAGTCTTGATGTAGTCATTGGTAATTCTGTGGATATACTAGTTACAGATTCAGTCACCACATTTGAGATAATATCTGTAATATTTGAGTGTATTTCAGAAGGTTCTGTGTTTTCTAAATATTCATTTGTTTCGTCACCAACTTCTAATAATTCTGTCGTTGTTACCAATTCATTTGTATTTGTGATAGGACTTTCGTGTAATTCAGGTAAAGTAGTCACAGTTTCGGTATTTGAAAGATACTCATCAGGTTCTGTTGTAGTAATTTCAATCTCACTGTTATTAGAATTATCAGTTGAAGTTTGCTTTACCTCTTCGAGTTTTGGAGAAATATTTTTTATTGGCTCATTAATTAATGGTACATTTTGTCTAGGTTTCGGAATATTGTAGCCAATGGGCACGTTCTGAACACGTTTTGTGGTGTCATTGGCTGGTTTATTAGAAGCAAACCTGTTATATACGACTGTTTTATTCTGTTCATTGTCAGACTGATTTTTTGGCAATTGCGTGGTATTTGTTGGTAAGTGTGGTAGTTCTGTTGTTGTTGTAGAAGTTCTAAAGGTATTTGAATTTATAAATCTTGGTTTAAAAAGTGGTCTTCGAGAACTAGTAGTAAATCTACTTCTTGTAGTTGTCGTTGTTGTTGTTGTTGTTGTTGGCTGTTCTTCATCATATGTCTCCTCCTCTGACCCTTCTTCAAACTCTTCTTCGTCATCATATTCTTCTTCTGACTCAGGTTTTCGAGTGAATAATTGACTAGAAGGTACAAAAACGAAAGGATTTTCGGGCTCTTCTTCTAGATCTTCTTCGTCTAACAATTCTTCATCCGAATATTCTTCTTCCTCCACTTTTTTTGTAGTTCTAGCTGTAGTAAATGGTCTTCTTGTAAAAGTACGCGTGAACAATGGTGTTTTGGTAACAGCTGGTTTAAATCGTGCCCTTTCTATAGTCGCAGGACTTGTGTATGCACCTGGATTGTACTTTCGACTAAAAGTTCTGCTACTCGATGGTAAAGGAGATTCTGTAGTGGAGGTAAATAGTCGTTTAGAAGGTCTATAAGGTAACCTTGTACGTACCGAGGAACTTGTTGATGTAGTAGTAGTACTGGTCGTTGTTGTTTCTGGAACTATTTCAGTAGTTTCCTTATATTGTGATTCTGTAACAACATCAGATGAAAGATTATCTGATAAACTGATTGCTTTGCCGGCAGTTTCTATTTCTATTTTAGTCTTTTCATCTAATACTGTTGCATCACCTGATGTTACATTGAATGATGTGTTTTCTGTATTAACTTCTCCATTTTGTGTCTCTGATTTTTCAGTAACTATGTCATTAGTATTTTTTTCTGAATCAAACGTCGTGATATTTTGTGATAAATTCTCTTTAAGGGCAATATCAGTTATGTTTTCGGATGTTTCTGTAATTATAACTGTTTCATTGCCATTGTTTTCATTTGGAACGGTTTCTTTATGCATTGTGTTGTTATAAATCGGACTTGCATCAACCTTCGAAGATAAATCTTCATTAATACTTTTTGTTGGTTGTGTATCTAGACTTGTTTGGGGGTCGAGTCCAACAGAAAGGCTGTCATCAAGTTGCTTTGAGTACTGTTGATTCATTAAATTATCATTTTCATTTTCCAAACTGTCCTCTTTATCAGATATTCTCGTTTCAGGATTTTCTACCTTTTTAATGTAGTCCTTTAATTTTGGTTGCTGCTTGTTTGATTCAAACTTAGGTTCAGTTGGTAGATCTTCGGTTTCAAGGATGCTTTCAGTTGTAGTAGGAGCAATTGTCGTAGATTTAGTCTTTTCGCCATAATTGTATGTGAGCCCCATGTTTTCACTTAAAGATTCAGGACTAATGGATTTTGTAGTTCCTTCTGTAATATCCTCTGATGGTTTTATTTTTTTCCTTATAATCTTACGAATTCTAGGGACTGTAGACATTGTACTATCGCTAAAAACAGGTGTCGATGTTGTTTCGGTAGCTGCAGTGGTTGTGGGTCGTCTTCTTATAACTTTAAATTTTTTTGTACCGTCATTCGTTGTAGTTTCACTGAATCTATAAGCTTCAGTAGTAGTTATCTTCTCTGTATCCATGAAAGTAGTAGAAATATTCTCCATAAAATCATCGTCATCGTCATGTTCTTTTTCTTCAATAGCACTTTCTGATAGGTAGATATCATCAGGTCTACTTTCCAAATCATCTTCATCATTTTCTAAAGTATTCATTTGTGGAGGTGTTGTTGATGTTGTTGTTGTTGTAGTAGTTGAAGTTTTAGATGGAAAAGGTAATCTTCTAGGTTGAAGTCCAATAGACCCGGAGTTTCTAGGTCTACCAAAAGGTGGTCGGGATGGAATTCTCGGCAATATAACGCTTTCTGATCTATCTCTGTTTATAAGTGTTTTTAAAGTAGGCCTAGCAAATGGGCGTGGCGTAAATCTAGCGAACGCAGGTCGTCGTTGGGTAAATGTCGGTTCAGTGGTTGTAGATTGAATAGTAGATTCTGTTGGTACAGTAGTAGAAAATCGTCCTCGACCTCTGGATAAGACACTAGAATATTTATCATCAATTGTCGTAGCTGACATTTCGCTGTCTTCCAAATCATCGGTTTGAGTGGAAGATGTTTCTTCATTAAAATTATTTTCATTTGTTTCTCTTCGAACAAATGTGGAAGCGTCATTGGCAATAGGGGTTAAAGGATCATCATCTATGTTCAATTGTGGTCTAAATTGTCCCCTTGAAACTGGTGACGCCGCAGCTGGTAGAGAATCGTCAACAAAAGATTGATACCTAATTCTAAACTTTTTGTTTTGCCCATCTTCTATGTTCGAAGTTTCTGCTATGACTTCTCTGCTATCTGGCGTAGTAGATCTAAGTTTTTTCGAAAATGTCGCTTCATCCGTTTCCGATGATATTTCGTTAGGTGTGGATAAAGGTCTACGACGACGTACAAAATTAAAATTCCTAAAACTCACCTGCGTTGTGGAGCTTGATGGTGTTGTTGTCGTGGTGCCTGCTGTAGTCGTAGATCCACGACGCCTTAGTCCATTGCGACGAGAAGTAGTGATGGAAGAAACACCGCTGGTAGTAGTTGTACTCGGTAAAATGGTTGTAGAAGTGGTAGTTACAGCGGCAGTAACTTCAACAGTTTCAGTTGTTGTAGATGTGGATGGCATAGATTCAGGTGATTGTACGTCTTCGGCCGTTGGTGAATTCAATAAGGATGATATTTGGACAGAGAGGATTGTAGTTGGCTCAGGACTACTGGGTTCTTCAACAGGAGGAAGAGTTGTTGATCGAGTTCTCAACACTGAAGTGTATTGTGGTTGTAAAGATGCAGAAGTAATTTCTTTTTCTAACGCAGATTCTTGCGATTCAACTTCTGTTTCCGAGTTTTGGTATCTGTAAAATATTTATTATTAGATCAACCTATGTCAAAATCAAAACTAATCAAAGCCATATTGCACAGGAAGGAAAAACCTTTGATTATTAAGTACACTATTGGTACAAATTCAAAGTTTGTGTGGAGGGGAGGATATTAAATATAGATTATCGAAAACTTGAATTTGTTTATATTGAAATAATAGTATCAAAAGGATTTAAGAGCAAAAAAATTTGAGCAGTAAAACTATTACTAGTAAAAAGAACTTACTGTACGGTGGTAGTTTCGGAGGCCGGTCGACTTCGTCTGATTGTTACGTATTCTGGTACATTCTCTCTTCGGGAATTTGTAATATCTAAAGAATTTACAGCTTCCGAGACGGAGACGTATGGTTCCCCGCGTTCAAATAAAGCATTCCTGAAAATAATGCTTGATTACTATACATGTTTTCGTGGCGCTCTTGATAACAAGGCTCCATTTCAGGAAACATTTTGTACAGTTTCGTCGATGGTAAGATTTTATCGAACCTGCTTACATAGCTACAACCCTTGTACTCAACCAATGTGACTGGCTAGCACTTTTTATCGACCACAATCCGGACAATACAATCTTTTTTAATTCATTCTAAAGTTAAAATACACAATAAATTTTTAGTAGTTTAATTAAGTAATAATCATATTAAAATAAAACTGCGTAATAAATAATACCTGGATGCTGAATCATCTTCAGTGTCGGGGACGGTCGTAGTTGTTGGTCGTGATCTTCGAATATTAACGTATTGTAGTGGTTTCGCTGTGGTTGCCACCTGTGTCTGTACACCAGCTGATCTGCCCCTTGTTAATTGTTGTTCTTCCAACTCCAGTTCGTCTTCGATCTCCTCGCTCTCTAGAGAAGATTCAGTAGTGGTCGATGTGGGAGGCGGGCGAGACCGGTTTATGGTTACGTATCTATAACGATATGTTGGAATTTTTTAATTCGTTATGATTATTTTCATAACATTTTTACCTAGGGTTTTATATCACATCAATATTTATGTTTTAATAACCAAAAGGTTGACGGTGAAGAGTTTTAGAGTAATAGATTCATAGACGAAATCTCTCGCAGAAGTATACTCACTGTGGTCTTTCCTTTTTCAACAGTCGATCCTCATCAGAAACTTGTTGAAGACCTTCATTCTGTGGCCCACCGCGGCTATTTTTTGTTTGATTCTCAATTAAGCTGTTTGTACTAAACCTGAAAGTGATAGTGTTAAAATAAATTAATGTCTTTGAGGGCAGTGATGAAAAATTTCTGAAGCAGTCGTCTTTTGCTATTAAATATACTTACTTCCCCTTTCCACGTGTCCTCTCCAAAACTCTCTGGTAAAGCTTTTTGTTAAACGACGGGGTAGTGCTTGTTGCTGGATCACTGCTGGTACTAATCGACGTTTCTGACAACCCGAGCTGCTTTTCCAGTTGTTCCACACCACCTGAACAGTAGGTGCACTTGTAAAAGTCAATTATTTAGCGATGAACAATTTTCAACGTTTCCTCATAAATCAATAAGTTACAACAATAAATGTTCAGTTTATTAAATTTTGTTTCTTTCATCTATTTCTGGATAATCTATAAAATATCCTTTAATATCGTCAAATATTTATTATTATCTATTTCCTACTGTGTTAATAATATGCTACTTTAATAAATTTAGTGCTAAATAAATCTAGCTTTAATATATTTATAAGTTTAACGAAAGGTGGAGAGAAGGAAAAGTCATGATTGAGGAATATCCGGGAATGGATTGTCATATTAACGGTGACCGAATTGTTTCGCCAAACCAGAGACAGAAAGGACTGTACCACGCTGAATTCTAACCTTCACTAGTTGAAGAGGCACTTTAAGAAGAAGAAGGTACATTATCATCATCAGCCAATAGACGTCCACTGCTGGACATAGGCCTCCCACAAAGATCTCCACGTCGATCGGTCCCGCCTTGCTCGCATCTAGTGGATTCTCGCGATTCTCACCAGATCGTCGGTCCACCTTGTCGGAGGCCTCCCAACGCTACGTCTACCAGTACGCGGGCACCACTCGAGGACCTTACTGCCCCATCGGCCGAAACAGCAAGAAATATTTCAAGCTATTATCAATTTAAGCCTATTGATGTGTATGCCTCCACATAATATAAACTTCACCAAACGGATTAGCGTGAAGATATATAACATGCTGGTGAGCTCAGCTTGCTGGTAACGGTCGTAAGAAAAATCGCTCTCTTACCTTCAAATTATTGCCTTCATAATCATCTTATACGATTATTTACATTTTTCAGATCATAAACACACTTACCGACTTTTTTAATTAAATCGATTAGTTCTTTGATAACTTTCGGATCCTCGGCGTCATCCGCACTATTTTCTTCATCGTCATCGTACTCCTCGGACTCCTGCGAGAAGACATGATTTTAATCGTGGTACAAAAAGCATTAACTAATTTAAGTTGTAGGGTAATTTAAAACGAAAATTATTATCCTTTTTGGATTATGTACAATTTTTTTTTATATAAGGTGTGGTAATGAAAATTACCTGCGGTGCGGGTGTGGTAGAAGTTGTTCTGAATAGCAAAGAGTTCTTAGTGCTAATCCTCAAAGGTTTTTTAGTGGTCGTTGTGGTGGTTGTAGTGATTGTAGTTCTAGTTTTTGGCGCTTTCGTTGGCGCCTTTGTTGTGGCGGCTGTAACTTTGCACAGCACGTTACGTGCGAAATCACAGGAGTCGGCTGCTTTGTTGAAGTACAAGCCTGGAATGCAGAGTAAGATTTACCACGTGTTGTAAAGCAAGTACTCTTATAACCCCGTCAAGTCAGGAACTGAACAAAATATTTGATAAAAAATTCATACAAGAATAATAAACAAGCAATCACAAAACAACAAAAAAAAGAAGAAAAACTCCTCAATATTTTTAGGTTTGTTTTTGTCTTTTTAAACTTGCGGCTTGAGATATTGAGTTTAGTTGCTTACCCGAAGGGCAGGTGAACTGATGAGCAACGATCCCAAGGTCTGATGGACCAGAGTCCAGACACCAGAAGTACCTCTTGCAGTCTCGAGGGTGAGGGAAGAAACCTTCATCGGTACACTTGAAATCTGAAATTAAATTTACAGTAAACTAAATACACTATTTTTTATTTTCATACGCTGGGACGACGAAGCAAACTCGTTTATCTGATGGTAAGTTAATCTGCTCCTAACAATATTTCTATCTTAATGGAAATGCTATACAATCATCGTCATCTTCACCAAATAGATACTATGTATAAAATCATTTATCATCATCATCATTAGGTGGCAAATAGAATGGTATTCACAACACCACATTGTGCTCGTCGCTTTAAGGCATAGAAAGTCTCATTACCCCAGAAATGTCACTAGTTACAACTCCCTTTAAACTGGAACACAGTAACTTTTGCACACTGTTGTTTGGATAAAGAAATAGGCACTGCGTTGATACCTACCTAGACAGTCTCCGTCAACAGAGACCTACCACCAGTCATCTGCCATCTGGCACATTGCCAGCGTTGTGAATAAGAGGCATTAACTCTCTTGTGAGAAAGTCTCAAGTCCAACCGTTGGAAACATTAATAGGAGCTGTTTATGTTACGTTGTAACTTTAAGTTATACTGTCAACTTGTCAATGTATATCTAGATATAAAGCATATTTAACATTGTCATTCATCATCATCATCATCAGCCGATAGACGTCCACTACTAGATGTCATATTACGAACAAATTTTTGTTATTTTTTACATCTTTCTTCTTTATTAAAAATTTTATTGTGCCAAATCACAAATTGGGTTGAAAGGATCAAATCTCAAATGATCTCAATGTGGAGATCTTTGGGAGAGGCTTATGTCCAGCAGTGAACTTATATCGGCTGATGATGATGAAATCTCAAATTACTTCAGGGAACATGTTTAAAGGAGTATTAAGTTTTCTATTTGTTATATATTGTTTTAATTTCCATACCTGATCCTGGATCGGGTGTAGTCGGTGGCTCCGGTGTTATGATGTTCCAAGCCGGTGTGGTGCTTAGTGCTGAACCGCTCTTTCGCTTGCTACTCCTGAAATAGAGACGTCTTTTGTAGAACACATTATTGCTTTGGCTGATGAAGATATCTCTATTATGTAGTGTTTAAACTGTTTAAATTTTAACCAGATGAGATATTAATAATATTTCATTATCCATATCATCATCATCTCCCAAAGATCTCCAGATCAACTGGTTCTGCGCTACTCGCAACCAGGGGCTACCCGCAACCATCACTAGATCGTCGGACCAGTAACTTATTAAATTTGAACTTAAGTAGGAAGCGATGATTGGGAATTACATACTTGGTCGATGGTTTTTCAGTGGTGGTTGTTGTTGTTGTTGTTGTTGTGGTAGTTGTTGTGGTGGTAGAAGTAGTCTGCGGTCGATTTCTCCTTCTCCCACCAGACTTGCCTCGCGACTTGGGTTTCGCTGACACTACAGCGTTATCTGTCGAGCTGAATTGTAAAGCAGTTAAAGTTAATTAATCATTAAGTTTCTTATATACTTTAAACTAAGCATTACAATAAGTTTTTCTATTGTATGTGCACCATGAGTATAAAAACCTGAATGTTTTATAAAAAAAGGTTTAATTGAAGATGATTAGATGATAACTGACTCACCCAAGTTTCAGTATGTATGATTCCTTTGCCGCTTCTATCAGCGGGTAGGGTTTGCCGTGACAGTTGCCACGGAAGTCGTCGTTGTCGATTGACCAGAACATGATACCTGGACGGAACATGTATAAACACTACTTAAAAAAACTTAAACAGGAGTAGGCCTAAGCGAGTTAGATAAAAACCTTAAGCTACACAGCTCAGCTTCTCGAAACGTCTAATATTCAAATATCGTACCTTCTAAGTTGTCGACCAAATTTAAACTCTAAAACTATATTAAAAACATTTAAAGATGGTGATGGTTTAATAATTAAACACTTAAATAACTTAACAGGTAAAATATCAGTACAAAACAGCGTTAAAATCTAGCTATCGTACAGAAGTTCCAATCGGAGGCTGCTAACCAGAAATTTACAGGAAGGAGCCATTCATTTACCACTATAAGAACATCCTCCGCTTCTCGTGGATTTGATTTCTTAAATAAAAGCCCTAAATTAACATTCCGATATAGGTTATAACCTAAAGCATCTAAAACATTAATTATTTCATCGTCATCGTCAATTATACCAATACCATTTCAACAGCTAAACCCATTTTCTCCTCAAGCGTTGTTTCCATCAAACATGAACACGTGAACTGTTATTCAACTGAAAGGCGATGTAGTTACTGTTTTTGTACCGATTTTTGTAGTCAATATTGTATTGTGTTGGCAGGCCCCCCACCAGGTGGTCCGACGACCTGCTGAAGGTTGCGGGAAGCAGCTGGATGCGGGCAGCGCAGGATTGACCGATGTGGAGATCTTTGGGGGAGGCCTAAGTCTAGCAGTGGCCGTCTGTCGGCTGATGATGATGATGATGATGATTGTATATAAAAGGTATATCGGCCTCACCTCCCAGTCCGTTCTCAGCGACATATTCGCCTTTCTTCTTCACCATCTCGATGTCGTCGTACCCGACCCACTGGTTGCCTCTGAATGCGATGGGACCCATCGCTTTGGGGTTAGGATGCATAACGGTCCACTCTTCTTCTACTTCTTCTTCTTCTTCTTCTTCAGAATACTCTTCTGAGTCGGAGTTGATGCTTCTTTTCCTTTGTTTCGGCTTAAGAGCTTCACATATCTACGAAATTTAAACTAGCTATAATAAAGAAAATAAAATGTTTCTTGGTCTAGCATTTTGTTAGCTTTGTTGTAGGTTCTATTTCTAGGTCACAGTATTCACCTTATGGTCTTATTTTACTTAGAATGGAGGTTAGGGGTGAATTGATAAAAGGTTTAAATCACATCTTTCCTTCCCTTAATGAGTTTTCGATTTATGTTTTTAGTTTTCTGTCAATTTGTTACGAAAAGCTTTTTGTAAACAAGCCAGGTTATACTTCCTACCTCATAATACGCCAAGTACCCTTTCTCCCTCGTGGCATCCCCCTGTTCACCAGGTCCATCAGCTGGGGAACCGATCTCTATAGCATCGGGGTTGAAGAGTGTGTAAGATCTTCCATATGTGGGTATACCAAGCACCAGCTTATCTCTATCAGCGCCGTTCTCGAGGTAGAATTTGATCGTGTAGTCCTGGAAATATCATAAGTTGTGTACATGATCCATTCATTTGATTTAGGTAAACTTTACTTCACTGCTCGTTACTTATCTACTTTACTTTAATTTACTTGTGTGTAAATGACGGCAACATTTACTTGGGACTTAATGAAACGAAAGTTATATGGAGTTATTGTACAGGAATTGATCATCAACACTTATACAAAGTTAAAATCCATAAAATCTCGAAAATCTTGTTCAGGTTGTGACCACAGCATATCAAAAATCTAAATTGATTAAAATATCTAACTAATATGGGTGTAAGGGTTCCCGCACATCAACTCATGGGATCCAAGCGAACCTCACTTGCTCGTGTACCCTGCTAATCAATGAACGAGGCCCTGACTCCCTCCAACCCGCATTAGGCCAGCGCGGTAAGGAATACCCGAACGATATGGGAATCTTTGACGGAGACCTAAGTCCAGCAGTAGAAGTCTATCGGCTGATGATGATGATTAAGTATAAATATGGAAAGAAATTTAATTAAATATTTTGTACTTACGATATTGAGTTCATTGTCCACACTGTACTCGTTGGGCTCTTCGAGGGGGTAGAGTGGGGCGTGGTGATTGACGGCGGGCTCGAACGCCGAGTGGTAGTCGTAGGTGAGGAGATTCATCCAGTCTAAATATCTGCACGATAGAAGAGGTTTTGTTATGACTGCATATATTATAGTTCGGCCACGATTCCACTTGGTGATGAGCAGAATAAGCGTGGTCATTCATCTCTTGACGACTCTCAGAAATAACTGGACGATCATGGGAATGAATGTTTGCCGTATATCTCTATACCTGATGGTACAATGGTGGTATTAATTGATGTACTTTCTTTTCTTTAACATTTAACCTCAATTTCTTTTTTCTATAAACGTTCATTAGATGGAAAATAATACGTCTGCCCATAACAACGTTGTGCTAGTTAGAATGGTATACACTGCACCACATTGCGCTCGTCAACTTTAGACATAAGATGTCAAGTCTCTATACCCCAGTAGTTTCACTAGTTACAGTGTCCTTCAAACCGGAATACAATAATGTTTGTACAGTACTATTTGTCGGCTGCAATAGGCACCTAGCGTCTCCGGCAACAAAGACCTACCATCAGTATGTCTTATTCAATTATCATCCGATAGACGTCCACATCGATCGGTCCCACACCGCCTGCATCCAGCGGTTTCTCACGTTTGTTAGAGTGGCATCCGGTACTGCCTAGGGGCCTGCATTTACGGGGATTCATGGGGGATTTGAGCCACTTCCCACCACGCTGGGCCAATTCGGGTTGGTGGTGCCAAAGCCTCGTTTGTTACATTAGCATAGTGCATCACGAGCACCAGAACGTCGTCATTGTTTGCAAAGTATTATTTATCCGCTGCAATAGGCGCTTCACCACCTGCACGGTCTCTGGCAACAGAGACCTACCATCAAGCCATGGTGTTTATTGACTCTGCACTTAACCTTGATATTCCTAAGGTTTGTAGATAATGATGATAACGTGTCATTATAATGATATTGATATATGTTTGAAGCCAACACACACATATATATATATCAACATCATCACTAGCCTATAGATGTCCACTGCTGGACCATAGATCACGCAGTGAATCATATTGAGAGACCTTTGACCTTTATATATAACTATATATAATGTTTGTGCCCAGCTGTGGACGTCTATCGGTTGATGATATATATATATATATATATATAAAAGTACATGCATTAATTAACCTAAGGTGTTTATTAAGCTAAGTAAAGTTAAGTTTAAGTGTGAGTCACATACTGTGAAGAGATCTGACTCACTTCATGTTAAGGATGTGGGAGGATGTATCACAACTTAATGGTAAACCCCGCCACATAAAGTTTTACAATAAAATGGCGAAATAAAGCAGAGACAACTCTTTGTAATGGGACTTATTTACATTTTAAACGCATTAGTAAGGCTTATTTATATGGAAAAAAGATAAAAATTGGATATTTATTCACCATAAAGCCATTTACGTGGATCGCACACAATTGTCTTATATGCTATATTGTATTAGATGTATATACTATATATATACTAGCTGTTACCCGGCCGCTTTGTTGGCCGCAATATAGAATGACACCGCAACGACTTTCTATAGCAGCCGTAACCATAGCAACCGCATAAATAATCTATAACGGTCTACAAATCATTCCGCGTCGAATGGTTAAGTTCCTACGTCGATACGCTCACTAGTTTTTACGTGATTGGCGAACAAACCAAACCCATTTCCGTTATATATACATATATATACATGTAGATATCCAGTGGACGCGAGCAACGCGGAATGATGATGAACACCCACGCATCTCTCTTTGGAGAAAAATTTTTGTAAAATCTATTCTTAGTTGACCTCTAATTGGCACAAGCAATATCTCCACTCAATTTTGAGTGTTAACGTTCAATTGTTGCGGTGATCTCGTGATGAGTCAATGAATATCTCGATATGTCCTATATATATATATATATATATATATATATATGTATATAGACAGAAATTTATGTAAATTTATTCTGTCCAGTGATTAGACGAACATGACACTTAATGGTAAGTAACACACCTGCCCGTAGTAATCTAGTACTAGTTAGGATGGTACACATTGCACCACATTAAGCTCATCAGACTTAAGGTGTTAAGTCTCTTCATCCGAGTAATAGAACAAGCTAGAATCTTGTTTACATCAGAATAATATAATGTTTGCTCAATACTTTACCATCACGAAATGAGTGATGAGAATGGACCTACTTAGAAGGTTTCTCTCCCCCAGAATTTGGATTATTTGGGCAGTGAATATACTTGGAGTTAGCCATATTACTTCAGTGACTTCGAATATATTATACATATAATATATTGTAATGAATTTTGTATATTTAATTTCTATATAGGGTGTAAGGGTAGAGGGATTTTTTTGTCTAACATTAGATTCCCTGGGTGTGTAAGCGGTCTCGCACAACAACTCACGGGACGCAAGCCAACCTCACTTGCTCACGTTGCCCGCTGCTAACCAACAAAGGAGGCTCCGGCTCCCACCAACCCCATTGGTGCAGCGTGGTAGGAAATTGCCCAAATGCCTCCATACGAATCCTACATACGACAGCTTCTAGTGTCCAGCGGTACCAGAGGCCATGCTGACTGTATATGGCGATCTTTGGTGGAGGCCTATGTTCATCGGTGGACGTCTATTAGCTAATGATGATGATGATGATGAAGAGTTTCTATATATATCATAAATATTATTCACGTGAATTCACTGATTTACAGCTACCGCTTAACTTCCTCCGTTTCCTATACTTTGTAACCTCATGGTAGTGTATCTTACATTATCATATGTAAGCGAAGCCTTCACAAAATCAAAGCATAACTAATCACACTTAAGTTGTGTACATATCTTACGTAATATTCAGTGATTTGAAGAATAATGCAACAATTGTAAATGCGTAGTTCGTGCTCTCTGAAATTCTGTTTAAAACGTTTTAGCAGCGGTTACGCGGCGTCAGTGGTTTTGAGGAAACGGAATTATCAGAGCGTTGTGGAGATGAGATTGCTGCACCATTATAAATGGTAGGTCAGACGGCAAGTGTGCACACGTCTGTGGCACATGATACTACCGAATGACAATATATGTGGTCTAGATTGCGTAAACTAACACCAGAGACCGGTGCTCTGTGATGTGCGTTATAACGGCTTTTTACATTATATAGTATTTGTTACAGGTAATCACTTGTTACTGTTATGTAACAGAATTAAATAATTGATGGCATCAAGTATCAATAAATTTTGTTAAACTTTTCAAAACTTCAAATTTTGAAGCTTTAATAGCATTTCGCCGTCATATTGAGGGTAGGCCTCTGCTCCAACAGTGGAGACGTAAATTAGCTGTTGAAAAAAAAAATAGCAATTTTTAAAGAATGGAAGTGCAGTGCAGGGTCGATCGATGAGGAGATCATTGGTGGAGTTTTATATTCAGCAGTGGACTTCTATCGGCTGTTGTGATGAATGATGAAAGAATGAAAACACTGTTATCCGCACTGAGTCAGCGTAGTAGGGCTAAGGTCCGATTCTTCCTCAATGATTCTGCCTCGATCCTTGAGGCAGACCTTTGCCCAACAATGGGCGTTATCTGGCTGATCAGAAGAATATAGTGTACATTTCCGAGTACTAACTTTTCTAGGATAAAGGACGTTGACTTACTAAGCAGTGCCTTTGGATCTAATTTTGATGCAAACCGAATATCCGTGTACCAAAAATATTCGTACCCTTTAAATCTTCGTTTTGTTACTAATAAAGATGTGTTTTCATTTATTTATTTGCTATAAGAAATAGTTCACTCCTTTGTTAACACGCTTGATTAGTAACGGAGGTCCTTGGTTCGAATCCGGAGCCACAAGTTTCGGAGTCGATAGCTTGGCTAACTGTCACAGCATCTCTATATTCCGGTTGTCTAATATAAGAGGTATTCTAACCGAAAAATCATTATCATCTACGTCCTCCTCATCTTTTAACATCATGTGAAGTTGTGTGTTAGTCTATTAAGAAATAGGGATGTCATTAATTCGTGGTGTTGCAACGCGTAAATTGCAGTCAGCTCACGTTTAGTAAGCAGCCCTAGCGGCACGACCATTGTGTCACAGAGCCACGGGGGCATTGTCCCGGCAGACGTTCGAATCATCACATCGTGAGATTTCTACACAACCCTCATAGTTGTAACCTAATGCACTGAGTCATACAAACAAACAGACAATATTAAGCACTGGACATATGTAATATTTTTACATATCCTATATTAATCTGGTTGTTTGGACAATCAAAGAAATGATAAAGGTTGCGTTAGGTACAGCAATCTTCTGCCCCCCGAACAGGTTCCCACTTTGTCGCGGCGGTGGAGCTTGTAGCCGTGGCTTGGTCACCCAAGGTGAAGCTAAGAGGAACCTACCCGGTCCGAGGTGACCGCTCCATGTGAGCTTTATGAGCTCACCTCGAAATTGTGCCGGTGGGCTGCGGGGGCAGGCTTGTGCTGCCATTCGCAGCTGTGGTGGAGTAGCAGAAGAAGAAATGTGTCGATATTGAGTTTCGCCGCTCTCCATATCCTCCGCAGTCGTATAATGGTTGGCTGTGGACCCTAAGACCAGGTCTACCGCAGGGAGCTGAGAAAGTTTTCTCTTTTAGCTCACATGGGCTCTAGGTGATGGATTCAGAGGAATCCGTTACCCATGTAAGTATGAGAGGTCGCGAGAAGGGCGCGCTACATGTTTCGGCGTGCTCTTACATAGTTGGAAAGAGAGGGAGGGAAATATCTATAAAAAACTGATAACTATAAATTTGTAGATGTGAAACAGGACGTTCCTGTTTCCTCTCTAAGATTAGATAATTTATGGAACTATCATTCTCTCTCACTTGAATACCAAAAAATTATATGAATGCAATGAGAAGCTCTCTTAATGTTCTCATTGCTGGGACTTCTCTCACAGGGGGAGGTTGTTTATCCACCACAATAGCCAAGTGCTGTTTGTGTGTGGTCAAGAAAGCTGTTCTGAAAACATATCGGTATCCTTGTGTGTGTATATACATAAGAGAAAATAATCATCGTGCATAAAACCAAAATCATCACCATCATCTGTGGTCTTCATCGTTGCTCGCATCCAAAAACCAATATATGAGTTGATGATATTCATGATATTCATCAACTATATTGGTACTTGTTGATCATTCCTGAAGTAAGTAATGATAATGTAATACAGTAGTTTAGGTAATGTAAACAGGGTTACGGTAACCTTAATTTTAACTTTAACCGTGTCAAAGTTACGTTGTGCAAATTACTAATGGAATGATGTACGGCATCAAGGCTTCACCTGCCGGAATATCGGTTGCTTATGCTTACCGCACACATCAGATTAGCCAATACGGCCATGGGATAGGGAATTAGGTAACTGTAGTCGTGGTACGAGCGCAGGTTGACTACGTAGTGTGTAGTCAAAGTTGACGACATAACGCAAACGCGTCAAGGTCACGGAGACGTTCTTCAAGTTCTCCAACTGCTCAACGTTTGGCAATGTTTGTCTGCCCGCTATTGATTTTGTTTGATGGCACCGATTGCAAATCTACTGTTTAGTAATACTTTCAAACTCTGGAACCAAAGTCACAGTATTTTTTAACGACAGAACGAAAAGTGGAGCGGAAGTCACCCAATATTTTAAAACCTAGTGGATCTATACGAGTATATATATCTGGTAAATTAAAAGGTTCACCAGAGTTTTATACATGCATGTAATTTAATGCCAACATATATAATCATAAATAGTTTGCTACATTTTAGTCGCCTTGAGATGTTTAGTTTTGTTGCTCCAGTATTTTAAAACAGATCAGGAATTGACTAAGATTCCGGTTAGTATAAAGTGATGATGTGTTAGTCGCAATAATGTTTAGTTATTCCTTGAAATCATCCGACACCTATTGAGTTGGAAATACTGACTAGTAGTAGTAGTTCAGAACAAAGTTGGTTTAGAGTTTGAACGTGTGACCTTTGGATTCTTACACCACACACTAATAGACTGTGAAGGTGACATATGACGATACTCACTTGTTCAGGGTCTCGATGTCGAATCCCTTCTGTATATATTCGATGCCGGCTGGCACCGCCATCGTGAGGAGCAGCCGCGGCTTTCCCGTCTTGTCCGACTCCCTCTCGAACTCCTCGCGCAGCTCCCTCACGAATTTCGCGTAGTTCTCGCGATCCTTCGGCTTGCCGCCGTCTCTGAACGCCGGGTACTCCCAGTCCAAGTCGAGCCCGTCGAAGTGGTTCTGCCTAAGGAACTGAACAATGGAAAGAAATTATCAGATTGAAGTGGTTTATCATGAAGATCTATTGTGAGTGAGGAGCTTGAATATCACCAACTCCACGACGTCATTTTAGAGTTCCACAAGTGGGACAATAAAATGATTATTTATTTAGATAAAACAACACTAAATTTGTTTATTGAGACATATCCTGTTTGCAGTCCGTTGCTTATTCTTGGACACACGAACGAGGTACTGCAGTATTCATTTCCTAAGCAGTCTGAAGAGATCTTTTAGATGAACTTGGAAATCAGAATACTAACTTAATTCGAAACATACATGTGGTATTCTGCCATATTATCATGAAAGTTATAGTCCTCTTAATACTCCCAAAGAGTCGTGCCCATTTTCTCATTACACTAAATAAAGCTGAGTTAATCGATATCACTTATCCTCATAACCTGTTGTTTTTGACACCCGACGGATTCCTCGCGATATTTTCCTTCAGTTTCTTCCATCAACAAAAGCTCGATCTTAGTTGGGATCGAACCTGCATCTCTTTGAAATTTTAAGCGCATTAGATCGCCTAATAAGTGAACCATTACAGCTATCTACTGTGTGTGTATTATATAATACATAGCAAAATCTGGCTAGACCCGCTCGGAGACACTTCATTGTCACACACAAGAACCTGTCTTAGGGGTTTCGTCCAACAACTTATGGAGTCCAAGTGAACTTCACCCTGGTAAACAACAGACGAAGATCTGACAACCCACCCACCCGCACTAAGCCAGCGTGGTGGGCTAAGGCCCCATCCCGCTCAATGAACTCTGTACATATATTTGGTGGAGGCCTATGTCCAGCAGTGGACGTCTATCGGACGATCATGATGATGACGAAAGAACCTATACATAGAATGTACTTAATTATGATTATGATGTAACTTTTAAAAGTTGTGATTTATTGCGATTTCTAAAGCTCGATTATTTTCTAATATTTGTTACATAATTGTCAACACACGTTATATAAATATATTGTATTTTGTCATAATAATTATGTAATTAATGATAGACTTAGTATCGATAATTAATCATATACTTTGCTAGTCGGGTACTAACGCGACCTAACCTAACTTACTTTAAATTAGTTTTTATTTTGGACTCACTAAAGGTGAGTTGTGTTTTAATGGGACAAATTCAAATTATACTATTTCTAATCAAAAATTGTCATAAATAAAGCAGAAACTAAAAGTATATATCATCATCATCATCATCAGTCGATAGACGTCTACTTTCGACATGACCTCCCCCTAAGATCTCCACATCGGTCGAGAAACCCTGACAACACGCACGAGTTGAAGACTTTTTTCTTCAGAGCTACGGTATCCCTTTGAAATATGTGGAATGTAGAAAATAAAGGTTAAGAATATAGAAAGAAACAAATATTACCATTCAAATGATATGATATATTATTATATTTATTTATATTGTGATATATTATAATGATATGATATAGCTTTCAGTATTTAACGTTATAAATGTTCTATAGTTATAATAGCACTATCGCTCTCGTTATTTGCTCAAGAGAGCGGACTACGTCCTCGAAAGGAATTTTAGATAAATGTCTCCTGCAACTTATATGGAAAAAGGTTTCTTAGCAGTACATGTAAGAAATCATTTCCGATTTCAAAGTCAAGTTAATGTAAGCTACTGTAGGCATAACTTGTTCGTAACTTCACGCATTGAGTAAATGCACTTTCACCCGCCGGCATAAACAGGTGGCCGGTCCGGTTGTGCAAGGCTCCAAGCTTTACTTCTATGAAAGCGTTACTGGTATGAAATATTTTAAAACTGGTATCAGACCGCTACTTCGCCTTCTTTACGTTCCGATTAGGTCTCGATTAAGTACCTATCTAGAGAACACGAAATAAGATTAAAATGTTTTCATTGAACAACAATACGGAGATTTCCTGTTTGGTATAGATATTTATCTCTGAGCGATTGAATCTGAAATGTGGATATCCGCAGAAGAACTAAGTTCACCAACGTAGCTCAAAAGATCGCTAGACTTAAGTGGCAGTGGGCAGGGCACATTGCTTGAAGGACCGACTGTCGATGGAGCAGTAAGGTCCTGGCGTGACGACCGCGTACCGGTAGATATAGTGTTGGGCGGCCTCCCACAAGGAGGACCGACGGTCTGGTGAAAATCGCGGTAATCCATTAGGTGCGAACAACGCGGGACCGATTTATACGGAGATCTTTGGGGGAGGCCTATGTTCAGCAGTGGATGTCTATCGGATGATGACGATAATGAATAATAATATATAAATAGCTCTCATAATGTTTCCACAGTTGGGATTTTGGGCATTCTTCTACAAGTGAACATATGTTATTTAATCACCGTGCCATTGTTCAACCTATCGGTGTCCTCGCGATATTTCCTTCAAGTTCAAACTTATTGGGAATGGAACCTGCACCTCTTCAAAACGAAGGCGCGTACGATCTCACAAACTGAGCTAATACGGATTAATGATATAATACGATTTATAAAAGAAAATCTTAAAAAAATTATTTAAATCATTACAATTATAAATAATCTTGCACAAGTTTCACTTTATATAATTCAAGTTAATTTAAATCATGCGTTAGATAAAAATAAATAAAATGATACACATTTCGTTTCTTTAACTGTTTATAAATAAATCTGTTCTTTTTTTATGTAATTAACGACGAGGGGAGCGGGACGTTCACCTGATTGTAAGTGATACCCATAACAACGTAGCTCTAGTTAAGATGGTATGCAATGCACCACATTGCGCTCGTCGTCTGAAGTATAAGGTGTTGAGTTTCGTTACCCCAGTAATTACTCAGTAATGTTTGCCACTACTGTTTGGCGGTAGAAAAAGGCGCTGCGATGGTACCCACTTAGACGATCTTCGGAAACAGAGACCTACTACCACCACTGGTGGTAAGTCTCTGTTCACACAAAGTATGCAGAAAAGATGGTCACACCACTACATATTATTACTGAAGAGTATTAATGTCTGATAAGTAAGTTGATTACTCATGCTTAACTTAACAGTGCTCTTTAAACAAATAGAAAGTCACAATTGTACAGTATTGCTTTTTCAAAGTAAATATCGTGTAAAGAAAAACTTTTTCGTCTTAAGGTGCTCTCCGACTAGCGGAGATTGGATATCTTACATAGAAACACTTACCATCAGTAAATATAGGTATAATTTATTGCGTTGTTCATTTGTTTGAAGATTACCTTAATAGCGTTCCTAACAAACTCCTTCCGCCGATCCCTTGCAGCGACCATCGGGGAGAATCTGCTAGAACCCTCATTCCATCCGCCGATGGCCAGCAGGGTCTTCAGATTCTTGTTGTAGGTTTTCAAACCGTTGAATTTGGCGTAACCACCTTGTTAAAGATAAATGAATATTTCAATCAATATGTATATCAATAAAAACAAAAATAAAGATTATGTATTAATTTAAAATTTTACCATAGAAAAGACTTCAACGCTCTAAATATTTTTCAGGGGTTCTTATCATCATCATTTTCGTCAGACTTTATTCACGAAAAAGCCTAAAATTATTAACCAAACGTACTTCTCTGCTTCTTATTTAAAAGAGCGGTGTAATGAGCTTTCGATCGAAATGGAGGGCCAGCACACAACGCCCTTAATCCTTGAACGATGCCTCCATTCCAAAACATTCGTCTTCCATCGGCAGTCACTAATATGACCGACGTAGCTAGTGAACTGCGTCTTCAGCTTGCAGGTTTCAGTTTTTTTAATTACTTTATATATATAAATATCTCACCTTTCTCAATATCCTGATATTTGTCGAACGGTTTGAGTGTGTTGTCTTTCGTAAAGCCGCCGAATGCATACACCAAATGGGTGCAGAGGTAGGGGTTGATGTTCTGAGGATTGAATCGCGCTGTGCCCGGCCGGTACACCGACCAGTTCGTGTAGTAGCAGACCACACGCGGCTCTGACGTTAGAACTGCAACAGGAAATGGAAATATAAATCTTTTTTACTTATAATATATCTATATTTTTATTTTAGATGCAACCACGAGACTAGCGGGATGTTCACCTGGTGGTAAATGATAAGCCTGTACTTAAAAAGATGATAGTTTGGATAGTATACAAAGCATCACATTACGCCCATTGCCTTGAGATATAAAATGTTAAACATCGTTACCACAGTAGTTTTCCTAGCTGTAGCACCTTTCAAACCGAAACACAGTAATGCTCTCACACTTCTGTCATTATTTTGTACATAACATCTGTATAAATCTATTTATATATAATATATAACTATTATATAAAACACAGTTAAACGCAACAACTAAAACATCCCACGTAACTATTAAAATAACTTTCTTATGATGTAATATAAATAACTTTGTGAATGAACACGTAGAGATGTCTGGATAGTCATTATTCAAGATAAGTTAAAAGATGTAAGTAAAGGTTATTAATGATTCAAAGCTTCAAGTTATAACCTATGCTCAAGAATTCAGCGGTTTCTTGAAGCATTAATAATGCTTTTAATTTTTATCATAGTTATATTTAACTATTAGATGTGCGTACGAGTTCAAGAGGTAACTTTTTGAATAGAAATATAACTAAAACTTTTTCAAAAAGTTGCAGCCTAATGAAATAAAATGCTATGATCTGTTTTAATAATATTCGGTAGGAAACAGGAATTCGAATTAAAGAAGGCAGAACAAATAAAATTTTCCTCTCTTTTGGTTTAGAGTAGACACATGGATTATCATAACCAGAAAAAGATAAAGGATTGATGTATTCAAAAAATTGTGTTACAGATCTCTACTAACAATAACTTGGACAAAAATACACAAATTCATCAATACGAATAAAATCTTCTTTGTTTACTGTATATAACGTATGCTTGCGTATGCGCAACGGTGAGATAGATTTGGAAAGTATGATTGTAGTTTAGAACAGCCAAGACAAAAGGTTGTGAGATCCATCACCAACTACATCGAAGGTTCAAATGAAAATCGTCGTCCTACAAATATTACACGGTAATAAGAGACGCTGGACAGGATCTAATGGACGCAGATCATTTGCTTCTGATGCAACTTTAACACTGACTACTATCCTCAGACATATAGGACCGACCCTTTTTTTTGTGGGGAAATCCTGTATTGGATACTCTTCTGCTATGGGGGCAACAGAAGAGTTATGCAAGACTTACCGGCTAAAATCCCACGGTTCCTTACTAATCGCATATGGCCTGAACCACAGGAATGCTTTCGCACACAACCATGGTTCTGTGCCAGGCCTTGATAAGACCACATCCGGGGTGGAGCTACTGCTCTCCATCCCTTATAAAAGTGTTAGGCGGAATTATCGCTTATAGAACAGACCCTAGAGTAACTACAACCAAGCATCTTCAAGGCACTTCCAACTTTAGTAAGAACAAATAAATGCAGAAAGACTTTTTATTCAGATATTTAAGTCTACAAATTTATTCATTCCGTGCATTCGGCGTCGTATACTTTCATTGCCGCTTCTCATGGGAGTTGAAAAAAAAACATCCAAGAAGGAAGGTTAAACCGCAGTTTATAGAGAGGCAAAGTGAATCTTAAACAATGCGCCATTGTCGGAGATCGACGCCCACCGATCGGGGCGTCAGCCTCGTGGCTATCAGAGAGCAAGCGATCACAGAACGAACCGTCACATTCTGTATGACTTTTTTTTTTCGCCGCGGCGGAAATCTCCTTAAAAGATACCTTGCTTCTGGGGAGAAGGCAATGTTATGTATGGCTTCTACCTACTAAAATCCCCTCGGTGGTCTTCCTTAGTGCATTAGGAGGGGCTCCGGAATCTACGGAACGCACCCGTACCCCTCTGCACTCTGGCTAAAATATCTCATGGAAAGCCAAAGCCCTCCTTAGCACCCGCGCTGTGCTACGGCAAATACAAGACCACCAAGCATTTGCTGTCCTCTTAAGACTCGCTTATCGAGTTCTGAGGGCCCCCACCGTCAAAGCCTACGAACCCGAGGACCCTTTTAATTGCCTTGTACAACAGGTGAGGAATACTTTAGTCCTATTCTTAATATCCCGGGACTACAGAGCTACATTCTGTATGTCTACAGCACGGGATTGAACCTGGTGCACCTGCTTATAATGAGGTTAGGATAATAACACATTATACCAGTAATTTCACTAGCTTCAACGCCTTTCAGTAACGATGCTGTTTCTCGGAAGAAATAGGAGCTGATGTGGCAGCAAGACAGTCTGCGACAACAGAGTTCTGCCACCAGTAAAGATATTACATAAACTTTACTACTATTATATTGATTTGTGTAGTTATTTTTAATATACATAGGTATTCAGAAGTATATTTAATCTTTATCGTTACTGGTAAGAGCAGCGTGGGATGATCGTCTGCTAGCCGGACCAACGACCTGGCGAAGGTCGCAGGAAATCATCAGATACAAGCAGCATCGTAAAGTTCGGGATGGCAATCGATTGAAGAGCCCTTTCAGCAATGGGAAAGTGATTGGCTAAAATAAATGATGATATTTAATATTAAAAAAAAGCGGACGAAGTACACTTGCTATCAGCCGAAAGTACAAAGGTTTAATATATATGGTAGTTTATAGTGGTCTAGATGAATAAAAAAACTAGTAATAGTAACTACCTGGAGTTGTGAACGTGAGAACCGCTAACGCCAACGATAACCACGTTGTCATATCCTGTGGACAAATAAAAACAAACATTAACGCCAATAATCTATGGGCTTTCGATGATGATGATGATGATGATAAGTTATATGAATTCTGTGCAGAGCAGTAAACTCAAGGGTTACTGTATCCCTTAAATTATGGTGATAGGTTCATGTTGCCGGAAACAGTGTCGGTACCACCGCAGTTCCTATTTCTGCCGCTAATGGTAGCAATCAAACATTACTGTTGTCCTGGTTGAAGGGCGCTATACCTAGTGGAATGACTGGAATAACGAGACTTACACCTTATGTCTCAATGTGGGATGCACAATGTGGTGCTGTGTATGTTATCCTAACTAGCGCCACGTTGTTATAAGCAGACGTAACACTTACAATCAGGTGAAATTCTCGTTCCTCTTGTCGCTTCGTTGAAAAAAAATTATTAGTTTCATGATCAGTAAAATATATATATATTTGGTTTTTTATTGTATTTTTAATATTCAGTACTAATTATTATTTATTAAGAGAACTGGAGCAGAGGTAACTGATATACATGTGTAATAGTGTATGTCATCATCATCAGCCGATTGACGTCCATTGCTGGACATAGGCCTCCCGTAACAATCTCTTCGTTTATAGGGGTTCATATGGAAAGAGGGCGTCGATCTGGGCTATTTCCCCCCACACTTGCCCAATGTGGGGTGTTGGGAGCCACAGCAACAGTATAGGTAAGGTGGAATAATTTTTAAAGATCTATTGTCTAAAGATGTCCATACACCAAATATCCATCAAATCAGATTTGTCAGATAATAAATTCTTGTAAGAGAACACCTATTCTTACCAAGATCATTTTGGGATGGTGGTTTAGTAACCATATCGGTTTGGTATCCCCACTAAGCAATAAGACAGGCACTAAGCATATGACTGAAAGAGTTTAAGATACAATGAGCCGATTCTGCGAAGATGTAACTACGAATAATAATTAAATAGATGTAGGTACTTCGTGATTAGCTATGAGATCTGGACATCGGTGAGCTCAGTGTTTCCATGACCATGGCTGCGTCGAAGCACTCAAAACGACGTAGTAAGAGGTATATACAATATAGTTTTATTAATGAGAAACAATTTTATTCTACTCCTGACTCCTAGAGAACGGTGTGTACAAAGGTTATCCTGTCGAAACTAGTGACAGTGGACGGTGACCAGGTCCTGATAACCAATTTTTTTTTAACGAATTTAGTGAAAAATATATCTACGAGTAACTCACGAATGTCATTACTAAATTCTCACATGAAACGATTGCATTCAACCAAATAAAGAATTTTAAGCAACTCGGATTACGTACGGTTTTTGGTATTTATGAGCGCCGGTCGGCTTACGTCAGAAACCGGAAATCGGACCGCCGGCCTACATCGCCGCGGTCCTGAAAGATCAGTCACGTTAAAGTATTTTGAGTGAACGGTGACGAGAGTAGGACGTTCACCTGTTGATTGATACAAACGCACCAAAGTTTGTTAAAAACCTGGTATAAGGAAGAATTTCTAGAAAATTCTACCCAATGATGTCGTCTTCTACTTTTAATTCCATCTTCTTCTTAAACTACTTCTCCAACTAGTGGATGTGGGCGATCAGCGTAGTACAGTCCTTTCTGTCTCTGGTTCGACGGAACAGTTCGGACGCCCTAGATATGCCAGTCCATTCTCTGATATTCCTCAACTGTGACTTTTTCCTTATCCTCATCTTTCGTTTTCCAGAAATTATACACATTATAATCAGCTGCAGAAGATGATATCGCTGATGACGGAGTCATGTACTCTGTCATCGGCGAGGTAGGAGGTTTTACTTAATTCCATCACTTTTATTTTATTTTTTCATACATGATGTATCATATTGATGAAAAAATTTGAAGATTAGTCCATTTAGTACTGGGTCATAATCAGCTTGATGCAGTCCACAGTTTAATCAGATCGTAGGTCAAGCTCATCAAGTTTCTATCTCTACGGCATGTAAATTACCATCAGGTGGAAGTCCAGCTATTTTCGTGGCATTGTGTTCTATCTACATAATTTAAGAGCTCTGCGACCACCTTACCCTCACGGCTCCGTGTACCTCAGCAATTTAATATTTGTTTTTCCGACGAGCCTAATATTTTGAAGACTATCTTTTTATCTTCTCTTCTATAAGTTCTTTTTTTTATTTTTTAAAAACGTTCCCCCCAGTTATTTGAGGCTTGGGCCCTGCTTACTCTTTTATTTTCTGTCTTTATTTGTTTATCATTTTCTTATTTTATTCCCCTTTCTCTTTTTTCTCTCCTCTTTCCATCATACCTTTCTTTACGCAAACTTCCTTTCTCCTATCTTCCTCCGCTCTATTTCCTTCTTTTATACGTCTCCTTAAATAAAAACAACACACGCTTTGTTTTATTCTGCTTACATTTTTCTTATTTTATTTTTTTATCTTCTACTGTTGTGTTTTATTTATATTTATAACTCCCCCTATTGCCTCTCTACAGATCTATGAGCTCTTAAGCATAATAATGAAGTTCATCGCGCCGTATTTAGTATGATAAAAACATTCCTTTTCTACTCCTAATATCACAACATTAGTCTATTTAACTGTTCATTTTCATCCTTCGCCATCATCAGATTTGAAAAGACTTCACCTTTTCTCTCAGGTGTTAAATTTATGTTGAGAGATTCCTGAACCGGATCATGCATTCCTGTCGTACCCGTGCCGTCGCTTATATTAACCTAACATGGTGGGTGACCACCGACGGACCGTTACCAGCTCGGTTACCGTTTCGTAACGCATGCGTTATGAATATTCAGCCCTCGAATATGGACCTCAGGCCGTTGCTCGGTCCATTCGATGTGAGCACCAGTTAGACATGTTTGGAGCTGCAACGTATTGCAGCGTACTGGATAATGAAATTCGAACTCTGTTTAAACCTTAGTATAGAGGTTAAGATACATGTTTTTCAATGTGTCTATAGGGTAGTGTATATGCGTCCTAAACTGTTAAATAGATTTGGATTTGATCTGGTTTTTATTAACATATAGTGATAGGTCTCTGTTACCGGCACCGGTGCGTTCCGTAGAAGATTCTGGAGCCCCTACTAATGCACTGAAGGAGACCACCGAGGAGGTTTTAATGGGTAAACGCCCCACATAACCTTGAGCAACAACCTTAAGCAGGACATCTTTTAAAAAGATTTCGACGACGATAAAAAAAAAGGTCTATGTTGCCGGAGACCGTCTGAGTAGGTATCGCTGCAGCGCCTAATATTCTCGATAAACAACACTGTGCACACATTACTGTGTTCCGATTTGAAGGGCAATGAAATAACTGAGGTATTTTTTTTTATTCGATGGACCGACAAGACGAGCGAGACATTCATCTGTTGGTAAGTGATATACCTGCTCATAAAAACATGGAGTTAGATTAATGCACAGCTACACAACACGTTGTGCTTGTTTCAGACTCAGTATATCGAGTCTGGTTACCCCAGTAATTCCACTAGCTACAGCGCCTTTCATTATATTTAAACCTAACATCTTATGTCTCAAGGCGACGAGCACAATGTGGTGCTGTTCATACCATCCTAACTAGCGCCACATTGTTTTTTGTAGGGATATCATCAACAGATAAGCTTCTCCTTGTATATAAATACTATTATCTTATTGGTAGGACTTTATGTTTTTGGTGTACGTCAAAAGCGATAGTTGTCGATGAGCTTCGTCATCAGCCGATAGACGTCGACTGCCGGACATAGGCCTACCCCAAAAATCTTTACGTTTGTAAGGGTTAATTTGAGAAGATTGGGGCTACTTTCCACCACGCTGGCCCAATGCGGGTCGGTGAGCGCCAGAGCCTCGTTTGTCGATTAACAGGATGCACCATGAGCAGGTGAGGTTGATTTTGATCCCGTGAGTTCTTGAGCGGGAACCCTTACACCTTGTTTGTAACATAAAGTGGACCATTTATGTAAAAGTTTACAGGTTTCCACAGCAACCTGTTTGATGACGCAATCAGCTCGCGTGTGCTGGACTTTATGCATCGTTAGCTATTAGATAATACTACTATTGCCTATACCTCTGCTATGCCTGGTATGCGTTGAGGTAAACTTCCAATGTGGGAGGGGAGAGAAGATGAGTGGCTAAACAGGTTCTAATGTACTGGGAAATTATCTGAATTCATCGAAAATTTCCGAAAACTAATTTTAGAAGGTTTAGAGATTTTCCAGCAACGGACTCCACAATACTATCTCTCTCTGTAGTGTCTCCTATACCGGAAACCGTTTAGCTAATCCATAATAGTACGGAAACATTACCAATTTTCAATTTGAATGCCGCCGTAACTGATAAAATTACTGAGGTAACGAGGTTTAACATTTTATAAATGCTAATGCAACAAAGTATTGTGTATACATCGTTAATATATTACCATCATAATTGATGAAGTTTTCCCAATTACAGTTTTACCTACGTATTTACTAAATTCATTAACGTAAGTCAGCAAAGACAACTTCTAGACTACATCCAGGGTAGATCGAAAAGGAGAATTACAAAGAGAAGAAAAGACAGCATCCCTTAACATTCAATAAAAACGCAATGAAATATAAAACTTTTCGAAAGTAACAAACACGTCGCAAGCTGATGCAATAAATGCAATAACATTATTTTGCATTCAGCGCCGCTATTCGTTACCGTGGTAACACAATTATGTTATTACGTTACGTAATGTGGCGCAAAAAAATGTAATAGCTTGATGTGTAACGCGACGTTTTTTGATGTTAATATTGCAAAGATTATAATTACTGGTAACAACGAAACATTTTATTTCATCTTATTGACGTCCGAACTGCAAGTTTGTTAACGATACACGCTAGTAATGGTCACGCGGGAAACTGCTTCGTGGAGTTCCTGGTTAGTCACCTCTTATGAAACGCAAGGATAAGAATTAAAATGGAAATATTTTTAACATCCGGAATAGTTTATACTATGCATTTTTTATTTCTTTCGGCTAATCTTCAAACTCTGGTACCACAAAGAGACTGCCACTTCTTCTAACCAGGAAACATGAAGTATTTATTGGAGGAAAAAATTAGTTCTAGAATTTAAACGGACTTGTATCAACATGTAAAAGAAATTAAAAAAAGACCTCACATTTCTTCTAAAGGATTTATTGCTTAAACAAGTTAAAGCAGGGATTCCACTTCCCAAATATAGATGTTGCGTGATGTAACAGTCCTTTAAACCTATGCGGGTTCGATTCCTGGACCCGGCGGCATTCTCGAGCCGAAAGCAGCATTTCACTTTACGCACGAGCGCAGCCGGTTGTTTTGTTATAAATGATTTAAAGATAATAAAAAGTTTGTTTTGTTTTAACTAGTGAAATTACAGTGGTAACGATATCCATAATTTTATATCGATGTAGTGTATATCATTCTAACTAGCATCTCAACAACACAAATAATTCGTTGGAAACCTCTTTCGTTTCGTTACATTGTCAAATTAAATGGCTCGCCATTTTGTATCGAATTGTGTCAAAGGTCCGTGACATACAGCCAAAGAATTTTGCAATAAAAACTTCATTGTCAATATTAATTTTTTATCTATATATTTTCATAATGATAAAAACTAGTTTTTTTTTATTCTATTAAACGATGATACGAGCGGGACGTTCATCCGATGGTAAATGATGCCCGCCTATAACAAGGTGGCGCTAGTTAAGATAGTGTACATTGCACCACATTGCGCTCGTCGTCTGAGACATATAATGTTGAGTCTCGTTACCTCAGTAATTAAGCTAGCTACAGTACTGTTAGTTGGCTGAAATGGGCGCTGCGGTGGAATTTACCTAGACGGTCTCCGACTGCAGAGACCTACCAGCAGTGATTGTGATTACAACTGTTACGTAGTAACATTAAAAACTATTCGTAAAGTCAACTTAATAACTTTTAATACTAATATATGTAACATTTTGATTTTTATTAAAATGTCCGTTTGCTACAACATTTCGTCAATCGGCATTGGCGCTCTACTTTGAAAATATATTAATGCAGCTTATCAGGTTTCGGTGGAATTTAATAGATCGCTATAAATTCATTTAAAATCTAGATTTTTAGCATTAACCCAAATTATCGCTTAAAGCGAGTGGAAACGTTCGTTCAAACTATAAATTTTAATCAAATTTTAAGGATACGAAAACCGACTTAATGTAACTATATATATATCATCATCATCAGCC
Organism: Ornithoptera alexandrae; assembly: GCA_029030555.1. NCBI lineage: Eukaryota > Metazoa > Arthropoda > Insecta > Lepidoptera > Papilionidae > Ornithoptera > Ornithoptera alexandrae. The sequence goes on along the minus strand of JARDVY010000041.1, from coordinate 10,226,347 downwards.
GATAGATGTCCACGGATGGACAAAGGTTTTACTGACATATATGTGTTTTGTTCTATAGGTTCTATAGGTTCATTTAATAGTAATGTCTATCCATAACAACGCTGTGCTGGTTAGGATGGTAGACCCTGCGCCACATTATGCACGTCACCTTGAGGCACGAGATATGACTTGTTACCCCAGCACAGCCTTAACATGGCAATGTCTAAATTAGATGAGAAGTAATTTTCAAGAAAATTGAATATAGAACGATTGTAACAAGTACCAAAAAGAAAAATGGAAACTGTGATGTTCGAGCTGAATGAAGTCACACACAGTCACACACAGTAAATTGCGTCAGACCCGCTCTATTTGCTGTCGCAGCATTCCACCGTCAGCTACATATAGTAGAAATGTTACACTGTATATACCTCTTGGTAGTATATTTACACGCTTTCATAGAGTACAAGGTGAATGTATAGGTTTTACTGGTGGTAGGTCTCTTTTGCCGGAGACCGTTTAACTAGGTATCCCGCAGCGCTTATTGCAGCCGACCAACAGCAATGTGCAAACATTAATCTGTTCCGGTTTGAAAGACGCTGTACCTAATGAAATTACTGGGGTAACGAGACTTAACAACCCACGTCTGAGCATTGTGGTGTAGTGTATATCATTGTAACAAGCGCCACGTTGTTTGATCATGCCATCCTCTACCATCAGGTGAACATCCTGCTCGTTTTGTCGCTTCGTTGAATAAAAAAAAAGGTTATTAAAAAAAATATATAATTTAAAAACTGATAAAACAAGATACCGTGAAAATGTGATACATCTAATGTGAAGCTAGTTAAGATATTTATATTACTATAAAGCATTACATTTATAAAATAAGGTTAATACTCAGCCACCCTCATAATGATTATTAGCTACAGAGTCCTTCAAATCGGAATGCATTATTATAACAGACATAACCTCTATTTAAAATAGTAGTGAGCTCTAGAATAAAACTAAAGACCTCAGTATTATAAAGCCTATGACCTGCGTCCAGTAAGTCTACATGGCATAAGTAATCGTTAATTAGTATAAATTAAATATATTGATTAAGCTTTTGTTCCTTGTGAAAGTAAATCTTAGGTCAAGTAATAATTCTAAGATGTAAGTGATTGTAATAACTTATGTTAATCTCACTGGAGAAAGCTTTTTTTATCAATGCAAAGTATGGCCGAAGATAATAATAATATGTGAGGTAGCCACAGGCGATGCGATAACTTACTAGGCGTTACTTCCGCTTGATCTACTTAGCTGTATTTTTTTTTAGAAATTGTCAAAAGAAAACTACTGCGGTTCGACAACTATCAATTGTAGCATGTAATTATGTTATTATGCCTTTTTTTTTTCAATGTTGCATGACCAACACGTCTATTAGTCATTTCATACAAAAATAGTTCGTTTATTACAATACTTCAAGTTGTTTCAACTGTAACCATTATGTTAGGTTAGGATTAAGTGAATCTAAAAACCTCAAAATTTTGTGGTAATTTATTGTCACCGTATTATTTACTTACATATATATGTATATATAAATAAAGTAGCGTCGACTAAGTGCAGATAAAACTATGTCAACTGATAAATAGTGGGAGACAGATTAATAATATATTACTCTATGTAATATATATTTACATACATATAACCCAGGATCACTCACACATATATATATATATATATATATATGTATAGATTTAAGCGATATCCAGAGGTTCATTGACTCATCACAAAATCTCCGAAACTATAACACGTAAATATTTAGAATTCGGTGGAGATGTAGCTTCTGCCATTTAGATATCAGCTAAGAATGGATTTTCCAAAATTTCATCCCCAAAGGGAGTTGCGGGGATGTTACGGATACGGATATACGGGTGATAAGTTCACTCGTTATTACATATAGTAAAAAGTTGAGTAATTACTTTTCTTTCATGTGATTGTGAATATAAAAAAAATACGTATACATTTGTTCATTTGTCGATTATTATCATTATCATCAGCCGATACATGTCCACTGCTGGACATAAATGCCTAAAAATCTCAACGTTTGTAGGGGTTCATATGGGAGGATTTGGGCCATTTACCACCATGCTGGACCAACGCGGGTTGGTGGGATCCAGAGCCTCGTTAGTTGATTAGCAGGGTCGAAGTGCACCCTGTGCAGCAGGTGAGATTGGTGGGAGTCCAGTGAGTTGCTGTGCGGGGCTCCTCACACCCCTCATTTGTCAAGTGAGACATATTCACACACGTAATCTTGAGTTTCCGATTAAGACCTTTCAATTGGTAATTCGCAGCTGAAAGTTTTAAGCAATCAGCGTGGTGCGCGTGGTCACCACCACCACTAAATCGGTCACCGGCCGGTGCAAAGGTCGCGTTGCGAAAAAAATCACGACATGAATGTGCGCTGCCACTGATCGTGTTGAAAGCGCTCTGCCTCGCCTTGGCACCACACTTGTCCGGCTTAATGGCGTTTATAATAAACAATAAACTAAACTATTAGTCTATAGCTATATACCAGCCCAAAGTATTGATAAGCTGAAATGATGGAGCTAGAAGATCCTGGAGTAGGGGGACCATGTAAGAGTGGGGCAATTGATTGCCTGTTTTACCGATGACTTGCTGAAGATCGCATGGCATTGTTAGACGCATTATCATCGGCCGATAGATGTCCACTACTGGACATAGGACTCCCCCAAAAATCTTCACATGGATCGGTTCTGTGCTACGCTGATTTGGGCTCCTTGTCACCGTATGGATTCTGGTATCGCCGGACACTAGAGGCTGTTGTTTGGCGGGGTTCATGTGGGGGGATTTGGACCACTACCCTTTACGCTGGCCCAGCGTGAGTTAATGGGAGCCAGAGCCTCGTTTGTTAATTAGCAGAATGAACCACGAACAGGTGAGGTTAACTTGGGTGCCGTGATTTATTGTGAGGGATCTCTTACACCAGGAATTGTCAGACGCATATAGCATGGAAATTGATTTAGGAGACCTATGTTGAGCAGTGGACGATAAAATGGATAAATGATGATGATGAACTATATACTATTACTGATAAGAAATCTGAAAATCACAGCAAATAATAGAGTGATATTCAGCAGCTCTACGCGATCAAAAAGGAAATGAGAAGATCAGCATAGGTACCAAAATTACCGATAAAGTAACGGAGCTTAAGTGGGGGGACAACTTGAAGACCAGATAAACTATGAGGATTTAAAATGATAGAATGGAGATCGTACACTGGAAAACGCGGCGTTGGTAGCCCTTGGGGATCCACTGAACACAAACAGCGCATGACAGCCGTTAATAGAATATATTACAAGATTAATAACGATAATAATCGATTAATAACGAATATTAATAATTTAACCGATAAATATATCTATTCAAGGATCTAGGTATCGATTTGTTACCGTAACCTATTTAACGGTTCATTATAATATAGTTTATGTGGCAATGTTAACCAGATCGTGTCTGTCTGTCCGACCTCGTGACGGAAGCTCGGTTACTGCCACCAGTCCACATACTAGTTTTTTTTTAACGCCACTAAAGTTATAAGCAATAAAGTTATACACTTTATATTAAAGTATTTAGTACTTAGAGGAAGAATACTTTTCATGGTATGTATATGCTATTTTTTTTTTTAAATAAAACCAAATCAATAACCAAGAAGTTCAATACGTTCTTAGAAATATTCTTCGGTGTACTGCCGGCTCTCAAATCAAACCAATTTTCTATCATCATCATGACAGGCTTTAAGGAACGCCGCCTAGTCCGATCTTCGACTATACGCATCCAGTAGCTGCTAGCCTCCTTGCGCTGATCGTCGCTCCTATTTTCTTTCTTAACTCCTCGATTTGTAAGACTTTGGAATCAGCTTCTACCAAATATACAGACAGTAAGACCCCCTTTAAGCAAATATTGTAGAGACACTGCACGTCACTATAAAATACCTGTCTTATCTTTTCTGAGATAATATCATCAATCTTTAATATTATTAGTATATATTAGTATTTATGATATTATTAGTTTCTCGTACAGTATATGTTCTACAATATAATTATATTTGTATGCACTATATTTATTATGAATTAAATTACACCCTCTGTAACAATATCTTATTTACTAACAAGATACTTTTAGTACTCATCAAACTTTTCTGTTCAACCCTGTGGTAGACTAGTAGCAAATTAGTTTTTTTTTAATTTAATTAAGCGACTAGACGAGCGGGACGTTCCCCTGATGGTAAGTGATACGCCTGCCCATAACAACGTGGCGCTAATTAGAAAAGTAACAATGCACCACAATGCGCTAGTCGCCTTGAGACATACGATATTGAGTCTCCTTATCCCCGTAATTCAGAGCTGCAACGCCCTTCAAACCGGGTCATAGTAATATTAGCACGGCAGAAATAGAAGCTGTGGTGGTATCCACTTAGACGGTACCATCAGTGAATAACCTAAGGCAGTAAGCCCCTCCATTTAAATAATATAATAATAGTAATATACGTCGCGCAGATTGAAACTTGACGAGGTTCTGAGGAAGTTATGAGTCGAACTCTTGAAAAAAAAATTCAAGGTGATTCATATGATTTAGTTCACCTTCACGGAACCGGTAAACCGGTACATTAATTGATATTTACTTATATCCTACATTATAATGCTTAAAGTGTTTAACCGATAAAAACAACTTAAATGAGATTGATTTTTTCAAGTCTCGTCCGCAGACGTGACACGAGGACATTGTTCCACTTTTTGGCCTCACCATCTTTTAACGTAAAATTTTACCGTGATATTTTATTTTTATTCCATTTATTATTTCACTATATTATTTAAGATCTATGACATAGATTCGCGATAGGGAAGAGACTATAATATATCAGAGCAGTTCCGTAGAAAGTCTAGGATTTTCTTACAACTCATTGGCGGTGATCATCGAGGTGTTTTTAATTAGTACAGATTCCAGATAAACCTGTCTTCCCCTAGGAAATTTCTAATACCTTTTGAGTTGTGGTGGTCTCATCATCAGCTGGTTATTATAATTGGCATACCTGATGATGAAACGTTTAGTCAAACAATGTCAGAAATTGCTGCAACTAATTCGTGGAAAGTGAATTACCTAACGGATCCCCGCACACCTTATCTAACACGTTGAGCATACACAAAATACTTTGACGCTAGTGATGTACACCAAACATATTATTATTATTATTTTAATCGATGGAGCGACGAGACAAGCGAGACGTTCACCTGATGGTAAGCGATATTCCTGCTGATAACGATGTGTCGCTAGATAGGGTATTACATACCGCATCATACGTCGCCTTCACGACATGTGACATTGTCTTCATACCCCAGTAATTATCTAGCTACGGCGCCCTTTAAACCGGAACACAGTTAAGCTTACGCATTGCTGTTTGGTGGCAAAAATGGGAGCGGTGGTATCTACCGAGACCGTTTCCGGCAACCGAAGGTTTCGATTTGTAGAGTCGTAACTAACTTATTGGGTACTGTAGAACACGACTCATGTTCAGGATGAAGATTCCGTTCATCTTGTCAAACAGAAAAATAGTTTCAAATATATATCCATCTGATATGGCAAATAGGACCAAACTAATAGGACGTTTGTCTGATGGTAAGTTATAGGTTTTAATAGCACTACGATGCTCTTATCAATCATCTTTGAACCCGCGTGGTGGGTAATGGCTCAAATCCTCCTATCTGTACCCGAGCGATGTGGGAATCTTTGGGGGAGGCCTATGTCCAGCAGAAGACGTCTACCGGCTGATTTGATTATGACGATGACAACTCTCTTATATTGGCCGAAACATCGTACAATTTGTTTACTAATGTTCACTTGTGTACGACATGCGACGCCCAGTGCAGTAAACACATACATATTCAATATGTAATGATTACTTTTTTTTTCATTAACTACTAGCACAATATCCGGTCGCTGGATGTAACAAAATTATTGCTTCCTCCGTATCTAGTTAAGATAATTAGGACAAAAATTAATTTCCACGTCCCGTTGTCGTTTGAAGGAAACAAATTGAATAAATACCTTTAGTAACGTTTTAACGCCAATAATGTTTGTAGTTTGTTAATGTGTATAATAATTTGTTATTAACGACCCACTAACCCGTATTGGGCGAGCGTGGTGGGAAACAGTCCAAATCCCACCATATGAAGCCCTATAAACGACAGCCCTTAGTGTCCGACGATGCGGACAGCGCAGGACCGACCGATGTGGGGATCTTTGACGGAGGCTTATGTCCAGCATTGGACGTCTATCGGCTGATGATGATGGTGATGAATGAAATTTAACTGTACTAGATAGATAATTAAATAAACTGACAGAGAATACCTATATTAGATTAAATAAGCTATTAAAAGTAATATCAGAGCGATATTCATTGACTTACAGATTATCTATTTCCATAGTGTTCATATTTCTCACTAATATACAATATGGAATATTTCTATGATCATCATCAATATCAACCGGAAGACACTGCTGAGCTTTCGTGCACTTCAAGAATTTTTGTAATAATTAAATATAATTCGTTTTATCGATAGTTTTCGCAATCGCATCACTGTTAAACGGTACATCTAAGGAAAACCGGTCAAACACCTGCCGGTTGAGCTGCCGACGGCTCCGCAGCTCTGCTCTCACTTTCATTCCAGTGGACGTTGGGTGGCTTATTGCTGAAGTACATCACACTGTCTGCGCTAACAGTTATGGTGCTCCAACCCAACAGTGTTCTATATGTGCAAACACGAAGACGGTGGAGTAATGTAACTGCCTCCGTAGCGCAATGACTAACCGGATTTCAAGTGACAGTCTTCACTTGCGGAGGGTGCGAAAGAAGGAACTAGGATGCAGAATTATAGGGAATAGAATTGTGAAAGAAGAGCGGAGTATGAAAGATGAGATGAAAGCAAGTTGAGAATGAGTTGGAAATAAGTAAATAAAAATCTGATTGTAAATGTAAAGCTACTAAAGGCCCTGATCGACCACACGCAGAGGGAACTCTCTTTCTTTTTTTTAAAAAAAAAGATCCGGATTCCAAGACAACAAGTCATGGAGTTTGGTTGGTGGTAGACCTTTCTCGAACCAGCCTCCGTTGTAAGCCTAACACATTATCCGTATTATAACAATGTGGTGCAGTGTATGTATTCTATGGTCATATTAAGAATAAGCGTATTACATACATCAAAAGAATAGTAGGTGCGATGGTACCAGTGTCAGTTTGTAAAGCGATCATAACCGCTATACGTTATGAAGATGAGGGTTCGATTCCCGAAGAGTTTGAGCTTCCGGTTAAGAACAACATTGTGAGGAAATCGTCATGTTGCAAGAATGAGAAGTGTGACATCTATGATAAATAGTCTTGAATCTGTCGTCCCTTCAGAGTGGGCCTAGAGTCCCAGTAATGGGAATATCAAAGTGAACGTTTATACATTTTTTTGGTTTATTATATCAAACTAGAACACCGCCACGTTATGGATGCAAGAAGACAATACTAACGTTTCAAAAGATATTACTCAATGGTTATTTCGCACGCGGTGTCTTTCTTTAACAAAAAAAAGGAGTGGAACGGATCAATCAAAAATGCTCTTTATCATCGGGTAGTAGAGTTATTATTGCTACATAGTAAACATTGGTATTGCTAAACGTTTATAATAATCATGATTATCAACAATGATGAACTCCGAAGCGCAATAATCGCGAATTAAATGTTGCGGCCGAAGCGAAATCCTAAAAATCGATTATATATAAATGAAATATTTTAACGAGAACAATGGAATTTATAGAATCGATGTATTAATAGTTATTTATTTATTTAGGGACTATTGCAAAATATTATGAACTAGATATATAAAATACAGACTTAATGTATTAAGGCATTATCTATCAACTAAGCTATATAGTGAGTGGTTTTATGTGGTGATAGAGGTTTTAATTCCATTCTATTGTTTTCAATTATTCCATCTTTATCAGTATCATCATTATCATCAGCTGATGGACACCTACTGAACATAGGCTATTTCCAAAGTACTCCCCCCACTGATTCGATCATATCCTCATCCTGACGTTTTCTGTTATTTTACCAGAACAGTGTTCCATTTGTAAGGCCTCAACTACAAACGAACATGCCATAGAACTAAAAATTGTTTATGTACAAACTGGTATGCTAAGTTGTTTACCGTTTCCTGAACAGCTTGTCGTGATTCAGGAAACAAAGGTTCACGTGCGGAGTGAAAATATGGCGTAGAGTCAACTTGTAATTATACGAACCGTGCTTCCGTCGCGCAACTTTCGACTAACTCTTGAATATTCACAAATCGCACATAATTTATACAAACGAGGTTTTTATTATTTATAAAAAATATTGAAAATATGATCATGATCCATAAATAAGACGATGTAAGCGTAAAACAGCTCAAATCACCTAATTGAACCCCTACAAACGACATTCCCTAACAGTGGACCCCCACTAAGTAGACTGACAATATGATTAAGATCGAGGGAAGCGCAAGATCGGTCGATGTAGAGATCTTTGGGGGAGGCCTATGTCCAGCAGTCTGTCGACTGATGATTGATTAACTGAAATAAAACGATAAAATCGTGATTTATTCATGTATTTACATAAATGTAGCAGATATCCAGAGATTCATTAACACATCACGAGATCTTCGAAACTACTAGACTTAAACACTTAAAATTTATTAGAGACATTGATTAGAGGTCAGCTGTGATGTAATTTACAAAATTTCTTCCCCAAAGAATTTCTACTCTACTACTCCTGGGGTGTAACAGCCAGCAAAGCGGGCAGGGAACAGTATTGTAATATACAGGTCGTTGATACAGTCCAGCGGATAAGTAAGCTGAGAGATGTACTGCGACGATTAAAGAGCTAATGGTGTTAAAACATCTTTAGATCTCTAAGGATCGTATGATTATGTCACGAAGATCACAGTAAACCGTTGGACAGAGATGGTATTGGATCGGTTGCAGCAAATCGATTGGGAAGGCTTATCTTCAGCAGTGGACGACTTTACGCTGCAATGTTACATACATAATACTTTATCACAGATTTCCTTCTATGAAATTTATCCACTTACTACTGATATGTTTTTGTGTGATACATGCCTGAAAACAATAAGTTTGTTAACATTATATTTACTTTTAATTTGCACAAAACAATTGTATATCAAAAATGGTGGAACATCTACATCTCTAAAGAGAGTAAGAAATGTTTTTGTGAATCCTAAATGTATACTATTGCTGTCTTTTTCTTTATTCTTTACACCCAGTTATTTGGAGTCAACCTTCTTTGTTTTGGTTCCAAGAAAGAAACAAAAGGTGAGATTTTATTCAAGGTCTTTTTCTTTAAATTCCTTTTGGACCGTAATCAGATGGGAAGGAGACTTTCAACGCATCATCTTTAAGTTTAAGGCTGTAGTAGTGTAATTTTAATTTAGCTATACCTTCTCGAGCGTTTTAGTTCCACTTGCTATTAAACCACGTCCATTATGTTAATATAATATATATACATATATTATATTCTTAACATATATGTGACACGACTGTATTCTCATGTTCTTCATATAAATTCAAAACTTCCAAAACCAGTTAAATATTTAATGACTACTAACGTTTAAAAATTCAATGGAAAAACCATTTAACATGCAAATAATTTACACATTACAATCTATTAAGTTTCTGCCTACATTCACTAACAGATGTCTATTGGCTGATGATGATGAAAATATTTTTTAGAAAATAGTGAAATGTATCTATATTAATAACTACTATCAATTGTACAATTCTATAATTAATGTCTGTACGTCTCGCAGATCTTTTTTTAGTCGGTTGTTATCCTGCATAAACCTAACTCCCTCCAAGCAGCAGATTAACCTTTAAAGATTGATCAATGCCCGAAATTAAAAAAAGTTATGTTCGGGGTGAAAGGTAATAGATGTAAAAGATCTGGAGGAGCTAAAGTATAGCTTGTGTCCTATCTATATATGTATGGAATACTCCATCCAAAAACAATGCATCTGGAGTTATTAATTTTTTAAATATTTTTCAAAAAATTCCCGATTTTCTATAAAAAAAGTCGATGATTTTATTTCTTTCTTATTTCTACACAAATTTTAATGTAATAATTATTGTTTAATCATCGTTTTATTAAATTAAATTAATAATGATCACTTAGAGGATAAAACATTTAAATTAGGTTCTTTGAAAGTCGTGACAGAAACAAATAAAGCGTCATACTTACATTTTTATTTCATCTTAAAATAAAATTATGTTTATAAAAACCACGTATAAAGAACATAAATACCTGTCCGATAAGGTACATAAAACACATGGTTTCTAAAATTTAGAAAAAAGAACACTAGTAACAAAACCAAGTACCATGAAATATCAAACTGTAGAGACTCATAAAAGTAAACGCCGCGCCGGCCCTTAATTTGACCCTTTTGTTTTATTTACAACACGTGCGAGCTAATTGTTGTCGTTTTAGATATTGAAATCAGAGAAAAGTTTAAAGTAACAATTAAATAAAATTTTGCTCAAACTGACGGCCACGGTCCTGATACAAGCACGAAACATTTTTCTTAAGTCAGATCGAGTGATTGACCCTGTGAGCACAACAATTTAAATAGGGAGCATTTAAATTGTTGGGCAAGAAGACTGGGCCTATCAAGTAAGTATGAATTATGCCCATCCATACGTTTATGGAGAATCTTCGCTGATGAGCTCCGTCTCTAATCACGTGGGGAATTTCACCTCGCAGAGCCCAATAATGACTATTATGAAAATTTGTTATGCCGTCTCTATCAAACTTTGATTTATCAGTCCACAATACTTTGATGAGAAAATTATTATTTTCTAAGTCTGCATGCAGCATAAAACGGCAGAAGTCTAACCTTCTTGCAGGGTCTCCTTCCTCCAGGGCTTGGACCGGTGTATAATGGTAGGGGTAGACCCTTACCGTATGCACAGTAAACCACACTTTTCATTGTGTTGAACCCAACAATCTTGCCACGACCTTGGTTGTCGTAATCAGGTCTATAACGGAATGTTCTATGATTCCTCTTTCCTCTTCAGTATCGTAGATGCGTGGCCTACCTGCGTCATGTCACCTCTATTGAACGCTGCCAGTTTCCCTGACGCATTAATACGCCGCAGGATTATGACTTGGTAGATGACAATTCGGAAAACGTAGCTGATATTCTCTTCGTGCTTGTAAAGAATTTCCATCACTAAGTCCATAACAGAAAATGTCAGCGTATTCTTCATTACAGTAACCCGCCATTGAACTTAAATTTATTTGATATGGAAAAAAAAAACTATTCAGAACTAAGAAGACAACGTCAATGTACGTCCGCCCGCGGAACTAGTTACATTTTAACTGTCGCACTGACTCATTACCTAAAAATGACATTGCACATGTTTTACAATGAACTCAAATCTAAAACGACAACAATAAGGTCGCAAGTTGTACAACAAAAACAAAAGGGTCAACTTAAGGGCCGGCGCGACGTCTACTTTTATGAGTCTCTACAGTCTGTTATTTCATGGTACTTGGTTTTATTACAAGTGGTTTTTTTTCCTAAATTTTAGAAACTTTGTGTACTTCCTTATACCTTGTCGGATAGGTATTGAAGACAGGTATTTATTTATGTGCTTTATACGTATTTTTTATAAATAAAATTTTGTTTTAAGATTAAATAAAAATGTAATTATGACGCCTTATTTTTTACTGTCACGACATTCAAACACCTAAATTATTAGTTTTTGTCTCTAATTGATGATTATTAATTTAATTTAATAAAACAATGATTAAACAATAATTATTACATTAAAATTTGTGTAGTTATAAGTAAGAAATAAAATCATCTAATTTTTTCCTACAAAATCATGAATTTTTTGAAAAATATTTTAAAAATGAATAACTCCAGAAGCATTGTCTTTGTATGGTGTATTCCATACATAGATAGACAGGATACGAGCTATACTTTAGCCGCTCCAGATCTTTTACACCTATTACCTTTCACTCTGTATATAGTTAAAATCTAGCTAGAATTGCTTGAATTTTATGCATATAGTAAACAAAACGTACGCTAGTATATAAAAAAATTAATTACGATTTCGACAGCGTAAATCATAATAATAAATAAAATTGTTAGTACAGACCTTAAATATTATTATTTACGTTACAATACAGAAACATGACAAGAGATCGTAACTTTTCAGCTTCAAAAGAGTTCTTTAGAGTTTCATCATTATCAGCCGATAGACATCCACTGTTGGACATAGGTCTCCCCCAAAGATCTCCGGTCCACATCGTTCGGTCCGGTAGAGTTTGCTTCTCAGAATATACTCAAAGGCTATATAATCCTAAAGGCCAATAAATATCTAAAACGACTCAACCGCTGTTAGAATACTGAGAACACAAACCATTACACCTTTTTTTTTTATTAGGTAAATATACACCAAATGCAATATTTTACATCTAGTGTGCCGCAGGGATCTTGTTTAGGACCAATACTTATTTATTATCGATGGTTCGTTCACCTGATAGTAAACCATACCGTCCGTAATAACGTAGCGCTAGTGAGGATGTTTACACTGCAGTATACTTTACTAGTCTTAATACACGAGATATTCATCATCATCATCAAGTCCACTGCTGGACATAGGCCTCTACTCCCCCAAAGATAGAGATATTACTTATCTTATATACAGTTACTATGGCCTCCGGAACTGCTGGGCGGTAAGGGCTGTTGTATGTAGGGGTTGATATGAGGGGATTTGGGCCATTTCCCACCACGCTGGCCCAATGCGGGTTGGCGGGGGAGAGTGAGATATTAAATCTCGTGTATCAAGACTAAAACAAGGCAAATGTTCTGTCAATCCTTTCGTTAGTAAGCAGCATTCCTATAAGTTGTCTCTAACTGGAAAGCAGTCACGCCACACCCTCTTGCGTCAGCGTGCCACAGCCTCACTTTCTACGCGTAATCTCTTTACTGTCGTTCGACAGGTTCACTTAAGCAGGTGGTACATTAAATCGGTAACAATATGGTAACACATATAATATACACCAGTGGTAGGTCTCAAAAACCTTCAAAGTAGGAACCAACGCAGAACCTATTCCTGCCGACAAATAATACCCTGCAAATATACTGTTTTCTATTAGTAACTAGTAAGATTACTGGGGTAGCGAAATATACATGGCTCAATGTCATCAGCAAAATGTGGTGCAGTTTGTATCGTCGTAACTAATGCCACATTGTTATAGGCAAACGTTAACCATCAGATGAAGTTCTAGATAGTCTAGTCTCGGTTTAGGAGGTATCTCTTCATAGAAGATTATGTCCAATAGTCTTGATGTGGTTGATGGCTTCACATTTAAGATATAAATAAAACCTGTGCTTATTAATTAAGTCGATTAAGATGCGGTGTACTTTATCATGATTAAGTTCATCTAAGCTTTTTTTTTTTGGTGAATTAACGTAAATGTCTAGTCTGTATATAATCTAGTTATGATTTTCTTAATTAGTAGTTATTATGTAGATATATCCTGTGGTCGACGGATATCCATAGATATTGTACATGCACATATCTATATGGAGGATTAGAAAATTCGAGTCTTGTTTCTTGGAGTAAATAACTGGTTTCTGCAAATACAAATATTTATAGCAAAAAAAAAACTTAGTATTGCTACGATCTAATTATTCTATTACCTTTACATATGTATATAATTTTTTATAGTTCTTGCTAATGCCGTTTTGGTCGATTACATTAAGATAAATTTATGATATTTTTAAGATTAGTAAATGACGCACAAAATACCATCACACCGCCGTCTTAGTAATTTTCCAAATATATATATATATATTTATATATATATAATGGTTTAAATTTTAGTATAAAATAAATTTTATTTCCACAAGAATTACTACAGATTATTAGCTTACCATTAGCTTACCTTTCTTAAATATCAAAACGTATTCCCTACCTACTTTGGTGGCCGCAGCACCCCCCAACTCCCTTTGGGGGAAGAATTTATAAATACCATTCTTAAGTGACCTCTAAATGGCTTAGATATTTCTCCACCAAATTTTGAGTGTTTACGTCTAATATTTTCGGAGATATGGTGATGAGTAAATGAATCTCTGGATACCTCTTATACATATATATATATACATATGCATATATATACATGTAAGACATCCTTGGTTTATCATCATCACCATCAGCCGATAGACGTCCCTTTTCAGTAATAATCAGTTGAGATTATGTCTTACTCGTTTAACTATGGAACGATGACGTCACGAACGTCTTTAACAAATACACGCTTTATTTGTTGGCTACTTCCAGAAATACGTGTAATTCTACGTGTATATGCTTAGGCTTAGATATATGAATATAAGCGATACACTGGCATCCTTTACAGCGTACAAGACAACATTTTTGTAACACCATATACTCGATGAGAACACCGCAAATCTAGTGCTTAAGGCGGAGGAGATAAGGCTCAAATCTTACAATCAATATGTCATACGCAGGTCGTTACAAAACTGTAGCATTAACCGCAAACGATTGCAAGTGTGATGACATAGATGACAAAGAGCTGATGTTAAGTTATTACTTATGTGTGTTAACATAACAAGCAGTTCAGTCTATATCGGACAAATCGTGTCGTTACAGTGTCTTTAAGATTTAAATAGGCGTTTTATATTTTACAGCAGGAGTTAGTGATCGTTAGATGTAAAGCAAATTGTTTTTTTTTATAACAGCAGTGATCTTGGGTGTTAAGTGATAATCCGTTATAATCTAGAATGCTCTAGCTCTCACGTGATGATAATTGGAACAAAGGCATTGTTTGTAAAATATATTTTCAATGTAAGGAGTGTAGCTAATCGGAAAAATCTAAAAGGGGATGCGAAATTACTAGGGGTGCCGACAAACAATAGTGGGTAAACATTACGGTGTTCCGGTTTGAAGCGTGCTGTGGCTAGTGAAATTATTGGGGTAACGAGAACTTAATAACTTTTTTTTGTCTCAGGCGACGAGCGCAATGTGGTTGAGTATATATCATCGTAACTATTACCACGTTGTTATGAGCAGGCGTATCACTTACCATCAGATGAAACGCTTTATATGTGGGAGGGTATTTTGCTTATCATCTGCACTTGTGACTTAGCTCGTCGCTTAGATGAAAATAAGTTACTATTTATAACCATTACAAGATAAGTAAAGTAAAGAAAACTAGGGCAGTACTTTCTTTCTCGCATCAAGGGCTCCAACAAAAATAGCCAATTGGAGTTTATTGAGCGTTAAATAAGGAATTTGTTAGAAATTTATTAATTTAGTCTCGGTATTACTTTCATCATAAATCAATGGACCGAAATTAGGTTAGAATACGAGACAAGCAAGACGTGGTAATTCATAATAATGTGGTGCTGAAGATGTTTTCTCAGAGCCCGCAATACTTCAGCTTTTTAATATTTATAATCTATTGATTGTTCTTAAAAAAAAAATTATATCTTCCAAACCTCGTCTTGTCTGTCTGTTTGTCTATTTAAATACGTATAATGAATTCATATAAAAAAAATTCATAAGAAAACTTGAAAATGTTTACTAGATATTTCTTATATTACACGGATATTTCGTTCACATTTACTTTTAAAACCTTTCATTGTTTCCATTAAAAAGTCAATGCTCTTTGTGATGAAACATAACACGTGAAACTCGGTGATCCTTTGGCAAGCGTACAAATATTCCGCTCGTAGATAATTTCGGCAGTTTCGAGCGGGTTTTACCTTATGTTTATGTAAATATACTTTCACGTTCGTTGTGTTGCGAGTGGCGATGAGCTTTTGGCAAGAAGCGATCACATTAAAATCCAACAGCGTTTTTATATATCTCGAATCGATGACACGAATTGGACATTCACCTGATGGTAAGTGATGTACTTGTCCATACCAAAATAGCGGCAATTACTACAATACACACTTTACTACCTTGTGCTCGTTGCGTTAAGACACAGGTCTTGTTACCCCGATAATTTCACTAGATAAAACGCCCTACAAACAGGAAGGAATTATGTATGCATACTGTTGTTTGGTGACAGAAATAGGAGCTGCGGCTTCAATTCCTATTAAGCATGTGCTTTCGGTGAAAGAAAGTATCGCGAAACAATGGATATATACCAATAACAACATCTTTCTATAAGCATGGTGGATAAATAGGCTTGATTCTCTTCGTGTGAGAAAAAGCCTTGGATCCCAGCAGTGGGAACACTAAGACACTTGTTTATTACCTCTTATAGCACATCCCAATTGAAATGTTAATTTATCTATAAATCTACATATTCTGATGATTACAAATCATTTATTTCAGCCTCGTTGTTATTAACAGCGACCGGTTAACTACATGATAGTAATGATTCGGAAATAAAATTTAATCACAGACTAATTTGAGATTTCTAAACACCAAAATAATTACACTACGACCTTCTAAATTAACGGGTCTATTTATTCACCCCTATTAAACTGGCGTATTTATCGGTTTTATTATTCTTTTACTGTACCACGCTGATCGCGAACCCTCACCGGTTGGAGAGGCACTTTAAGAAGAAGATTATTCTTTTCATTCAATGAAGAGCTTGAGCTTCCGGTGAATCAAAACAACACGATGAAAACGATGTGACACATTATTTAACAACTTCAGCGGAAATGTGGCATCAGCCGTCCCGCACTTTTCCAGCGTGATAAGAAAATGGGGAGACTCCTTTGTTTATTACTTAGCAGTATACTCGTCGGCATGAGACGTTATTAAGTAACGTTACCTCACTTAGTACAACCTCTTTCACACCACCTATGGATCCATCATCCACTTGCGCTAATTACTTAGTTCGAGTGAATTTCGTTACAACTTATCACTTGCATGTTAACTTGTTGGCCAAACGTGCGCTACTTTCGTAATCACATAATTATGAATCAACAGAACATCTTACTTGAAAATGATAAGGGTAGTACGTTTATGTGATGGTAAAACACAATGCGGAACATGCAAGAAGTAGAAAAGAGGATAGACGCTCCAG
This sequence comes from Ornithoptera alexandrae, assembly GCA_029030555.1. Classification (NCBI taxonomy): domain Eukaryota; kingdom Metazoa; phylum Arthropoda; class Insecta; order Lepidoptera; family Papilionidae; genus Ornithoptera; species Ornithoptera alexandrae. The sequence continues at coordinate 10,209,204 of JARDVY010000041.1, read as the reverse complement.
AGATGTGGCGCTGGAGAAGAATGCTCGGCGTATCGTGGACTTAAATTCGTACCAACGAGTCTATACTTCGAAAACTCGGTATCAAGCAGCGTTTATCATCTTTTGTAGTGTCGTATCCTCACCTTTTTTGGTTACGTATACCGCAGAGAGAAGGTAGCTATTGAGCGACTCATGGCCCAGGGAAAGATTGAGGATATGAGGCCACGAGAAAGAACGCCTATGAGATGGACTGATCAAATAAAGGCGGCAGGAAATGGCTCATCATCGTTCACTTCGTACCATTATATGAAAGCACTAGGAAGGCGGCCATCAGAGAGGAATGGCGACGTGTTGTGAAGTTTGCGATCAACGCCGACGAAGAAGAACAAGGAAACATACTATCTTTCGCCTGCGGCACATTGAACAGGTGATTTAAGAGGGAAAGATTACACATGTCAGTGTAATCTTTCCCTCTGTCACCAATAATACTGCGCCGGCCTACTCTGCTCATACTATGACGAGTGATGCTGATGAATGCTGAAGTAAGTTTTTGTGAACGAATCTCAACGGAAGCTGGTGGCAGAAGTGCGTGACGTTGCACAACCGGGTTCCCTTATTGCTGTGCTCATCCGGAACACGAGACCATTTGACCTCCGACGGTTTCGCAACGCGGCCGGCCGCCGTAACCGCTTTCACACATCGCTCCGTTAGCAGCTTCGCTCTCGTATGTTCACTAGGTACACAGTTTATACAGCACCACATTGTAACTTCAGAAGGTAGCCCTTCAAACCGTAACACCATGATGTTTGGACATTGCTGTTTGGCGACACAGATAGCCGCTGCGGTGATACCTACCTAAACAGTCTCCTATAACAGATCCACCACCAACATACAGATTATTTTATTACTTCAATGAAAAGAAGACAGAATGGGTATCTAGTTATAAATTAGATTCTTACTTTTAATGAAGCATTAGTATATTTACACAACATCCCTAACAAATTGTCTGTTACGGAAATAATATAACAATTAATCAAGCGTCAGATCTGAAACGTACAATCGATCGTATCTTAAAACTATTAATATCCTACCCTCTAATATAGAACTCGTTTGTTATTTCCGGGTTTACACATAGTTAATGACGCTGGTAAAATTTTTCGAATAATTAACACATTTTCAATATATCGCCATAATGCTGTGTTTTACTGCCCAGTTATGACTATTCAAGGTAATCATACCTGACCACCTCTGTCCACATTACATAAATGTTAGCCCATTAAAAGACAAAGCTAATCAAACTTCTTAACAATTCTTCTCCATAGTAGATGTGTTGTTTATAAACATTAATTAAAAAATATTGTTAATGTTCCAATTAATAGATACAAGGTCTTCTTTCAAAATAAGATAAGAAAAAACTATACCAAAGTTTACATTTCACCTGATGTTAAGTGACGTTTGCATTACAGTGTAGTTAACAGTCATTTAGCCACTTATTTACAGCTGTATCTTCCAGTTGAACTATTATTAAGTTTATAAGAGAGTTTCCTAAGTTTTAGTGAGATAAGCGCAATAAAAAGCTGTTACTATCGCAAACTATAATTTTATTATTATTGAGTGTTATCTCTTACGATAGTTAAATGCCTTATCTTTTATCTTATCATTATATAAATGCACGAAGAAAAAAATTGATATACGAAGAGATCAGAAACAGTTATACGTATCTTCTAAAGTATTAAATGACTACTTACCTTTTTAATTACCAAATTAATATCCTCCAATGCTTAACATAATAATAAACAGCATAATTAATGAGCTCACTACGTGGATTTTTATAATTTCAGTCAAAAGAAGAGATCCAAAACTAAAATGCTGCTCAAGTACAGGTCGGTGGATAAGGAAATGAAATAGATACTCTGCATGTAATAAGACGTAGTTTAGACGACCTATCAGCACTTACAAATCTCGCTTATCTTATTGCCATTGGATCAGCTACGGTGTAAATCTAGGAAAGGTTAATTCTAAATAATATAAATACAACGTAGAAGATGTTGATCAAACATTCGCATAGCAAAAAGTATATAAAGTAAACAATACGAAAACCAGAAAAGGAACAAGTGTTCGTATCGTGATCTATAGGAGCGCGCCGTCCTTGCATTCCGCGCATACAAACGTCCATTTTGTTTTATTTTTAAACAAAACTGATTGTAGACTTCTTTAATTTAATTCGTATACAAGTACTTTGACAAAATAATTCAAATATTTCCATTAAAGATACCCAAGTTATTTAAATTTACTTTAAATCCATAAAACAGACAACACTTTATAGAAGCTCATTCAGACTTGTAGTATATAATTACTAGTTTTTTTCTTTGTTGATATCATTCTTTAATAATTTATTTTAAACTTAATTTCTTCACTTATAATAAAGAAAAGTTTATTATAGACAAATGGGAAAATTAAACTAAAGCAGGTTTTACGTTTACTTATTTCCTAGTATTAAAGCAACGGTAATAGCTAATCGTGAACTTCGTATGAAGTTAAAGTTTTATCGAAATGAATATAGATACAAAACCGGAAGTCCTACTGACAATGAAATAACTTCAGATAGGAACAGGAAACTTGTAACTTATTCTACAATAGACTATTGGTGAAAAAGCTACGTTATTTAAATTTGTTTAACATTTACTATACTAAATATTAATATTAAGTATATACTTGATTTAGGGCAACGCGGCACAGATCGATGTGGAGATCTTTGAGGGAGACCTATGTCCAGCTGTGGACGTCTCTCGGCTGACGATGATATACTTGATTTGTTAATATAACGAATTGAAGCTTCTTTAAACAATTTCCATGTATATTAAAGTGTGCAAGAGGTATAAGCGGTTTTGGACAACAACTCACGGGACCCAAACAAACCTCACCTGCTCGTGGTACACTCTGGTAACCAACAAACGAGACTCTGGCTCTCACCTACACGCATTGGGCCAGGGTGATGGGAAATAGCCCAAATACCCCCTACAAACAACGGCCTCTAGTGCCCGACATTACCGGATGCCATGCTGACTGCAGCGCAGGACCGATCGATGTGGAGATCTTTAGAGGAGGCTTTTGTCCAACAATGTACTTCTGTATGCTGATAATGATGATGATATTAAAGTTTAAGAAAAGAATACTATATAATTTAATCTGACTTCTTGTCTTTAATAACTTAAATTGTCAGTGCCCGTAGTAAACAACAAATACAAAGTGGTCTTCTATTTATTGTAGCAAATAGAAGAATCAGGGAGGACGATAGCTTTCGAAACGTGCAGGGGGTGACAATGCCTACCCTAGGAAATCTTGGACCCTCTTGCACAGCACTGAGGTTACCAAGTAGGAAGTTTCAGTGAGTACAAATCCCACACAACCAGTGATAGTTAATCCTCTCACAATCACGGTTTCTTTTAAAGATTTCTTCTCCGATAACAAACAAAATCGCACTGTTATCAATAACTTTTCCGGGTGCATATCTATCTAAAATTATTTAATAATTAATAAAATTTATACCTTCATCACTTGAAAATTTTAATTCTTATCGGTCTTCTTCTTCGTCGGTATCACTCTCGGCAGAGTGGTCGTGGTCATCACTTTAAGTGTGGGTCGCAAACTTAACAACACGTTGCCATTTCTCTCCGATGGCCGCCTTCCTAGTGCATTCATATAGTGGTAAAGATGATGAGCCATTTACTGCCGCCGTTATCTGCTCAATCTATAAGCGTTCTTCTTTATGGCCTAGTACCCTCAACCTTTCCTTCGACCACAAGTCGCTCAATAGTTACCACCTTTCGGCAGCACACGTAGCCAATAAAGATGGGGGATACTTACCTGTCTAGGTAAAGACTATCACAAGTCAATATGCTACGCAAGATCCGCATCCAGGACTAACTTAAACGACACGACTCATCGCCACATTTCGTAACCAGTTTTTTTTTATAATAATTCCAAAGTTGACATTTACGATTCACCATTCGACCTTGTCAAAGGCGAGGTTTTACTAGTAACAAGGTAATTTAAACCATTGTGCTTAAGTCTTAAGATACAAACTAAGTTATGTGGCAGGTTGATGATGAAAGGATATTGACAGTACATCTATTTTGGTATACTCCGTGATGTATTAAACACTACCTTTAGAATATTAAAATGTAGTGAAATAATCACTACACCCCTTCACCTCTACTAGCGGTTAAGTTAAAAACATTTTTGTTTAAGTTACAGTTAAAGTTATAAACGGTTTTATAGTTTTCAGCAGCTTCTTGGGACTTTAATAGTCTTGATATAAGATTAGGATACTTGAACGTAATTTCACAAAGCTGGAGATATTTACTGGTACCACAGCAGTCTCCTATCGCAGTCGACTTACAGTACTGTGCAAACTTTACTGTGTTTGGTACTGTAGCTAGTGAAATTACTGGGGTTACTAGACTTAATATATCATGTCTCTCCAGGTGCTTATTATCAGGTGAATGACCTGTTGATGTCGCTTCGTACAATACTTATACATATAGTAGCTAAGGCAGTTCGGTTAAATTAATGTATCAACCAAACTGTTCGAGATGTAATCCCATAATCGATCCAGGAACCTCCGTCTAGTCGGCTGATAAGTCTTAACCACTGACACATGGAGACAGTGTTAGACAGTATTATTGATTATTATAACGGTGGTAGTATTTACCATTCTTCTTTGTTTTTTCAAACAGTTCTTTAAGAGTTTATGGTAGTGCATTGTCTCCTGTATTTTGTTTCTTTAACTCCTTTACTTGCTTTCAATGATCACAATATTTAGTCCATGGAATCGAAACCGCGGAGATTCGTTTATTTCTCTTGACCCAGGTGTGGTAACGGATGTTTGTAGTTATTGTGCAAACGGTTTTCGTAACGATGAGCTTACGCGTTGAGATAATATTCAACGTAGAACTCGTTTCGTGCAATATCAGCAAATAATTTACATTTAAAATACTGTTGGACCGAAAGCCTGGCTAGCCAAGGGCAAGAATAAACACTTAAAATAAAGTGTAAAAACATGTACATAATTGGTTGTAAAATTGTGATATTTCATCAATTTTTATTTTCAGCACCAAGCCATTGTATGAATTGTATAAAAAAAAAAATTGCCGGAGTTTGCGTTGTCAAGGTGATGCATTTAGTTGCATGAGTCAATAGGCTTCGATATCTGGCCATCATCAAAAGAGGGTATGCATTTTTCACTCCTCAGTCATCATAATCATCATCATTAGCCTTTCTCCATCCACTGCTGGATGTAGACCTTACTCAATGTCCTCCAGCAGATGGTGTTCTCACCTTTTTGCATCCACCCACTTTAGACCGCTCATAAGATGGCGTCGGTCCTTCTTGAAGTAAGGCGTCTTATACTCCTGTGCCCTGTACAAGGCCTCCACTCCAAGACTTTCCTCCCCCACCGTTCGTCATTAACATCGCATATATGGCCGGCCCACTGGCCACTTCAGCTTGCAGATTTTGAGAGCTAAATTGATGTTTTGGGTCTCCGTCAATTTTCTCCTTTAAAGAGATGCCAAAATAACTCTTCCCATCGCTCGCTGTGCAACTTGGAACACTCCTCAATAGTTTAAGAGATTCTTTGAAGAAGATCCCGGACGAAAATTTTGGGATGTATGTCATCACAAGACCGTGTGTACTAAAAATGTCTAAATCATTTAAACGGTATGTAGTTGCGTCCATTTTTAAACAGACTTAGAGAATACTTTATCTGATATAAGTACACTTTATATTAATCTTGGATAAAGTATTCAGTCTACATTTGACGACATTTACTGTAACCGCTAGGCCTTTCTAAGCACTGGATACCACAAATGCCTCGTTCGGCGCCTGCATTGCCTTATACCATTGTATCTACACTTAACGTAATAAATAAACCACAAGTTTTGTATTTTATTTTTTTAAACGTCTCCAAGCTATTTAATAACTAATTTTGGATTTTCAATATTTTGGTATGTATACAATTGAATTAATGTCTTTTAAATTTTTTTATTGAAAATCAATGGGTATCAAACTCGGTCCATTCAAAACCTGTAGTAAAAATTTCCTTATTAACTAAACTATCATTGCTCCAATTGTCTTACAAAATGTATGAACATAAAACCGAGATACCGCAGTAAAAACATATTGTTCTATGGAAAATTATAAACGTAATGAACTTGACATAATAAACATTAATATAATATTAAATGTACACACATTTACTTCACTCTCACAGTTTCTTACTCAGTTTCTCATGGTAAAGTAATGAACTTACGTTAAGTATGAGAAACTTACCCTCTCAACTAGTTTTCAACAGGCGCACTCAATAACAATTTTCTTACACTTACGTTAGTACGACATAAACATTCAGCGTTTCTTTCAAATTCTTAATTTCTTTAAAATTATCTATGACTTTTTGAGAAAAAATAATACATCGTGGACTTTATGTCGTTCGCACGCGTGGGAGTTTTTATTCGCAATTGTGTTTATCCTTTAATAACGAGCAATCCTTTCACCGCTGCTGTTTAAAAGCCATATAAATTTTAATATCATACGTCAAGTGTTTTAAATATCATAAAAATAGTTTAAAATCAAAAAAAATTATGTAAATATGTGTATAAAGTAAGCATTTGTGTAATTGTAACAAAAAAGAAAATGGACTGAAAGAAATTTTTATTAACCATAAAAAAATTAATGATGCCAACCCTGCCGTCGTATGGTTGTATAAATAAGAAGAAAGAAAGAGATTTCATTTTAATGATATTATTTTTTGTTAAAACAAACGGATTTTTTTTTTTTCAGAGAAATTTAATAAAAATAATACATGTTGAACTTCGGTAAAATAGGACTTGTTAAAATGTAGTTTAAAGTGATATTTATTTTTATAACAGTTTTATAAAAAAATAGAAGACGTCGCAATATATAATACATAGGTTAGTAATCAGGCAGTGATGTGGTGTGTGCTCATGCTCATCGTACACACAAACAGCGATATCGCAGTGTATCCGCGAAAGTGCATCGTGAGCGGGGTACCGATAACGCAGACAGTTTTCACTTTCCACTTGAATTTTTGCGAAATCGAACCTGATTGTTTTCTATTTCGCGATGATTTGAAGAACTCGTCTCGTAACAAGGCGGTACCTAGTTCGATTTCCGATTACATAAAAACCACCGCCCTCACATTGAAAATGAATTGAGTGCCGGAGTTATCTGCCTCTCTGGCATCTGATAATGTTTGGGCGTTTTAGATTATTTCTCATGATCTGACCTCATCAATCAACGTCCTAAAATAATCTGTACAAATTTGTACTGATAGGAACATTATTTTTTTATATCTACCGCCTCTTTACTGATCTGTTCTATCGATACAGGCTTTGCCCAGCGTGAGATCATTCATTACTAGAAAATGCTTTGAAAGTACGTGTGTTTTTATTTACTTCTTTATTTGATTTTACTTTATTGTTATTAATTAAAAATATATGTTATGAAATACTAAACAGTATATATGATTTAATATATTTGCTATTTGAATGCTATAGTATTAATTTCAAACTATTTAAAAACTAATACTTTATCCTGGAAACATTGATATGACATACCGCATAGCTGTTCAGTCTGTTCAAATATCGATGTAGTACCATTCTGCAATCTACAATAGTTTATATTACTAGTATAAGCTAAATTTTAAATATTTACTTTTAAAAAAACTTCTTTATTAAAAACGTAAAATTCACTCTATTGCATATAAATAATGTTTTAATTTTTTTATCTTTTAGTTAACAATGTAAGTTTGCTGTTTACGAATCTCTCTACTGTTTTTAAACAGATAGTCGATATATTGAAGACTCGGCTTTAATATCGTCTGCTTTATAAAAGTCAAAGTCGTGCCTCGTCGCCTCAACTTTGACATTCAAACCGCCCCGACTGGCATGCCGATGAGTCTTAGCAGGTTGAGGCGTAGACTTACCGTATTGGGCAAATGCAAAAAAACAATAACTAAAGGACGAACAAACCAACTACTGAATTATTATAGTGCGCGTGTAATTACGTCCATGCTTTGCCTAACAATGTAAATTTATCTTATACATCTGACAATCAAAAGACTGCCGCGCGACTCCTCAGCTCTTTGAATATAACCTATGAGCATGAATTGGAATTTTGATTGATGAAAAACGGCCATTTACTACTATAACTTAATGTCAAAATGTTACTTATTCTACTAAATAATGTTTAAACTATTTAAGCGTGTAATTAACTTTTGATTATTAATAATTTACCTAGTAATGTTTATAAGAGAAACACCTACAACGTGTCACCTCAACAGACGTTGGTTAGTAGAAAAATTCCTACAAACATTAAGCCTTTTTTATACCTAGGTCATGAGATCAGGTCAGACAAGGTTGTAGTACAAAAAAAAATTTTATTAGATTGAATCAAAGCATGTTGTCTGGCAGAATACGAAACATATTAACGGCGATTCTTTACTGTTATCTATATATATTTTTATTATTTTTGTAGTATAAATGTTTATCATTAAACATAAAATAAACCTTCTTTAGTATTCATTATTATCAGCGAAAAGACGTCCACTGATAGACATAAGCCTCCCCCAAAGATCTCCACGTTTGTAAGGTCATATGGGAGGATTTAGTATTATTAAACTAAAACTATATGTAATATTACATATAGCTTCATTTACAACAGACAAGGTATATAAATAACGCATTACCTTTGATCAAATTTACGTGGATATCTATAAATATATTTTTATAAAAAAATTTAAAATTTACATCCTGAGTTTAGTACTTTTCCTTTTTATCTGTTAAGCCAAATTATATAACCACTAAATACAACGTACAAGTGTTGAACAGTTCACAAATCCCATAAATAAGGTAATAAAGAATAGTTTCACACAAATTTGTTATTAGCATATATATTGTTAACAATATATTAAATTCTTGGGAAGTGTAGTCATATAAATTGTATAGTAGCTAAACAACAAAGGGCAAGCGGCAAGGTCTACGCACTCCTCGCAATCTCCCCATCGCAAGGTCCACTCGCGGGCCGCTCTCATGCGGTACCCGGCGCCATTGTTGGAGCACAATCGTTGTTCAACACAACGACACTATGTGAGAATACACACCCACACACACACACACACACACACAGACACACACAGACAACGCAAACGTCTTCATATTCTCGATTTATTTTATATAGTTTGTCTATTTTTCATTTCATGTTATTATATATGTCTAAATATTATCGACTCTAATCTAAAAGCCGTGTTAGAAAGAAGTACTTATTTCACTGTTGATATATTTTATTCGACGCAGCGACGACCTGGCGCTAGGTAGGATGTTATATAAAGCACCACATTGTGCTCGTCGCCTTGAACCACAACATGTTGAGTCTCGTCACTCCAGTAATTTACACTAGCTACAGCGCCCTTCAAACTGAAACAGTAATGTTCGCACACTCTTTGGCGACAGAAATAAGAGCTGTGGTGGTACCTACATGAACGCTCTCCGTCGAGTCTTTGTTTTACCACTGCTGGTTATAGGCCTTCCCAAATGTGATCCTCAGCTTTTCGCACCCATCCACTTTCGACCGCCCTGATAATGTCGTTGGTCTATCTGGAGGGAGAGCGTCTTACACTTCTGCAACCTGTACGCGGCCTGCATTCCACGACTTTTCTTCCCGTAAAAATTAATAGCATTTTATAATTTTTGGGATACTCCAGATCCTAAATATTCGAAATATATGCCGCGACAAAAATTGCTTAATTATTTTGAAATTTTTAAAACCCCATGTTGTACTACATTTTTTGAAAGAATTACATGAAATGATACAAATATTTGGAAATGCATCGAACGTACGTAATTTAGCAGGTGTAATGAAAATTAACTTAACTCCTTATAAACTTAAAGGATGTAATGAAAATTTTATCTAAACATCTCAATAAATGCAATAAAGACAAATGGATATTAAATATATTGCTTTTCTTTCAAACCACTAAGGCTATGGCGGGAAGTATTGTTTGGCCTATAAAGGTGCCGCGGTGGGAAGGTTAGGGAATCAACGGTCTAGATCAGTGTTGCCCTATGTAACATACATAATTTTTAATATTAAAAAATATAATTATTTAAGAATGTGCTTTTTTCGTTAAAACTGGCACCGATATCTAATATTGCTTTTAAATGGCCCGAAGCGAAAGGGTTAAACTCGTGTCGAGTCCATTTTCAAATTGCCCCCTTAACCATCAAATTGACCCTCTGTGGGTCATGGGCCTCACGTTGGGAAACAACCGGTCTAGACAGTGCTTGCTGCTTCCACAAATTATTACCGAAATAATACGTATCATCAGATGAAGATTGTGCGCTTTCAGCTTTCTTCCTCATTACCAATTCCACAAATACTCACATAATGATGGCTTTAAAATAGGCGCCACTTTCGGTTTATTATTACCTTGAACATTTAAGGTTATATTATTTGTTTTTGGTGTATATTTGTTTAGAATGACTTTAACGAGCCATTGTAGCAATACACAGATTTATTAGATACGAGTCGTGGGAAGGAAAAGGCCGTTATGGTTCGTGACTGTGGACCAAGTGAAATATGGAAAAGAATTAAGGGCTGAGTAACGTAATTATGTTTATTTATTAAATTTTCGATATAAAATATGGAATAATTTGTGATATAACCTTACGTGTACGAAGTTTGTTTCAGCCAGAGGATAGGCGCTGGTCTCCTGGACTACGATATACGTGAGACTGTGAAACTATATGCTAGAAAGAGGCCATCTGAAGAATACCATTCTCGTGAACATGTGAATAGAGGAGCATGTTTCTTAAGTTCACTGGTGGCAAATCTTTTTCCGGTGACCATTTAGGTGGTAATCGCTGCAGTGTCTATTTCTGCTGCTAAGCAGCAATGTGCGAATATTACTATGTTCCAGTTTGAAAGGCTAACTGTACTGTAACAGAACTAACTGCAGCTAGTGTAATTATTTGGGAAAACGACGAGCGCAATGTGGTTCAGTGTATAATATATTAACAGGCTTCAGGTTACGTACAAGTGTAACACTTAACATTAGGTGAACGTACCGTCTCGTCTCATTGTTATTATACAGTATTAGTTAGAAAATTTGTTAGAATTTAATTTAAACACTAATGTACATTCACATATCTCTTGCTTGTCTGTATGGTGAAGATTAAACAAAACGTGTGTAACTCAAAACTACATCATCATCAGCCGATTGACGTCCACTGCTGGACACAGGCCTCCCTCAAACATCCCCACATACAGTCAGCATGGCCTCTATAGTCAGCATACAGGCACTAGAAGCAGTCGTATGTAGGGGTTTGTTGGGGAGGATATGGGCCATTTCCCACTACGCTGACCCAGTGCGGATTGGCGGAAGCCAGAGCCACGTCTGATACACCACGAGCAGGTGAGGTTGGCTTGGCTCCCCTGAGTTGTGCGGAAACCCTTACACCTCACACAAAACTACATAACATTGTTTTTTATTAAATTAAGAGACGAGCGACACGTTCACCTGATGGCAAGTGATACGCCTGCCCATAACAACGTGGCGCTAATGAAGATGGTATGCACTGAGACATAACATGTTGAATTTCGTTACTCCAGTCATTACAGTGCGCGACAGCGCCCTTCAAACCGGAACACAGCAATGTTTGCACAGTACCACTTAAATTCTGACCGCAGCTATGATGTCTAATCGTTACATAAAACTAGTTTCAAATTCAACATTACGACATAGGATCGCCCGCGGCTTCGCTTGAGAAATTCAATTCGGTACTATTTACGTCGCTCCGCTGAATCGCGATTGTTATTTGTACTGTGCTAATTAACTGCAACGATCTATTACTTACTACTAGATTACAATTCTTACTTGAAGAAGGAAGACTGGCGATTGAAGCGAGAAATACTACTTCTTCGTCGGTATCATTCTCGACAGAGTGCTCGTGGTCATCACTTTAGATGTTGGTCGCAAGCTTAACACGTCGCCATTCCTCTCTGATGGCCGCCTTCCTAATGCATATAGTGGTAACGATGATGAGCCATTTACTGCCGCCTTTACCTGGTGAATCCATCTCAACGGCGTTCTTAATCGTGACCTGAACCCTCAACCTTGCCCTTGAACATAATTCGCTCAATAACTATCTCCCCTCGGTACAGAGACAGAGAAACTTTCGCCTGATAGTAAACGATACACCCGCCATTAACAACGTGGCGCTAGTTAGGGTGACAAACGATATAGATAATGATGTTGATGTGACGTCTCATTACCGCAGTAATTTCACTAGCTATAACGCCTTTTAAACCGGAACACAGTAACGTTTGGACAGTTGTGTTCGACAAAATTGGTAGCTGCGGTGGTACCTACCTAGACGGTTTCCGGCAACAGAGATCTACCACCAGCGACATCAGCCTCAAATTTTTATTATACACACTAACGACTACATTTAACAATTACACATTAATTTAAATTTAATACCGATCGATGTGGAGACCTTGGAGGAAAGCCAATGTTCAGCAGTGGACGTCTATCGGTCGATGATGATGATGATGATTAATAGTTTAGACAAAGTCGTTGTATTGTAACTTTCTATACTTATTGTTAAATGTGAGTACTATTTTTCCGATTTCCAGACAGGGACCATTCAACGATAGTTAAAGGACCATGATGAATCTGTAACTAGTGTCTGTGTTTTTATGAAGAAAATAAATAAAGATATCTTTATTATTTTTACTTGTTGTATAAAAAAAATCGTTATCATCATCCGATGTTGCAAAACGACGACAGAGATCCATCGTTGCAAATCGATTCGGCGGAACATTAGGCGTGTAATCGTCGGATAGTGAAAACAATAGGCTACGCTTACTATTTCGTTTTTTTTTTTACAACGCTTGCAAAAAATTAAAATGACTAAAACTTATCTATCCTATAATTTCATCAGACACAACACTTTCTTCTGTAAACTATTTCTTGATGACAAGATAAACATTGTCGTAACATTAAATAACATGTGGTAAGGGTTGTAAAATTATAGAAATGAAGATATCTATATATAGATTCTTGTCGTTATATTGTGGACGTTATAAATATTTATTTTTCCAATCTATAAGTTCATCTAGTTATTTCCAATGATCTTGAACTTCTGGTAAGGCGAAAATATCATAAGGAAACCCAGAGAATCCAATCTTCACTTGGTGGATAAACAGCTTAGGTTTTTTTCTTCGGAATAGTTTGCTTAGAATTACAACAATGGGAATATTAAAAAGGTTATTTTTTCTTAATTTATAGTTACTATTTATTGATTTAATTATTTCTTTATTCAATTCACATGAACTAAATTGCAATAATACTAACTAATCGTAAACGAAGAAGTAACTACGTTCGCGTTTAGAGGAACCTTTAGAGTGGTGTGGGGTATTATAAAAACTTGAAGAGATGCAATGGAAATGATAGAAATTTTATGTGGGAAAGTACATTTTTATTGTAAAAAAAAAATCATCAATATTCTCCAACATAATTGCGTCCGTATAACGAAAGTCAAAACTGTATATAAAACTGTATACTAAAACAAACGATATCTTAAGATCGCCTACAAAGATGAAGTCGAGTAAGGAAAATATTGCCATTGAGTAAAACGACCTTCGAAACTACACCCTGATGTATTCGAAGGTTTTTATATGAAAAACAACGAAGATTAATATCGTATGCGTGCTATACATTATTCATTGTGAAGATATTTATACACTACGTCCTGTCACATGAATCAGACAAGAAAAACCCGTCTAGCTTGCTGTTTGTTAAAAGCTTTTTAAGCAGGCTGACTAATTTTGTTTGGTTTTTTAAATATTAAATAATTTTTTTTGTATGTCCCTTGGAAACCTACTTTGGAAGAACATCGCTGAAATCTGACCGATAGAAGGGATTTTAGTATTATAAGTAATGTAAAGTACTCGTAAATTTTGGGTGCTTACAATCATATATACCAAAGTATATATATATATTTTTTTGTATATATAATATGTTTTCGTATATTAAATTTAAAGATAAGCAACTTTCGAAATATTAAGTAGGTTACTGATAAATCTAATAATATTTATATATTTATACTTATACCATTACAATTTAAAAGTGTGTGATGTAGCGAACGAATATTATTAATGTCTAGATGTAAAATTTTTTTGTCTATATGAAGCTTTTCAGGGGTATGTTTATCTTACCACTAAATGAACAAAATGATATCGTGCAGAGTATTTATCAAATGCAATAAGATATATTGTATTATATATTGGTAATAATATAACCTTCTTTAATTATAAATTAGCAATATTTTGTGTATGTTAAAAGTAAATAAAAGACAACATGTTTGCAATCAATCTGTCTCGAGTCATTTGGAAATTAGCTCGAGAAAAGCGATGATCGCTGGTATTATACAATTTCAAGAGTATTGCATTATATTTCACCGTATATACATTAAAATCTATGAGTAAAAAATTAACTTTCTATTATTTGTCCAACTGAAAGATATTCCAACAGTATAAAGAAATATCTGAAGCCAATAGTTATTCTTTTAACGTCAGCTATATCAAAACTCGAAACTTATAGAACCTGGAATAAAATTTAATCTCAGATATATTATCTGTACATTATCTTATCCGTCTAATTATTTTCATTATCAAATATTTATATAGTCTTTCGAAGATATCTTTATATTTCCAAACGGACGCTCGATTGGAATCTACAAGGATAGAAGTACGTTCATCATGAACATTTCAGCTCATGGCTGTGTAAGGTTGAATAAAGCATAATCGCAGGTGAGACGAATGAAATCGCAAGATGTGGAATGAAACAAAATTTCAAGAGTGAAGGTGATGGCGAAACACTCAAGACACACTCTTCTCCTCAAGTCTACTATTCATAATTCTGTTATACATGTATAGGGTGTCGCAAAAATAACCTTATAGAAAGTACCTTATAACACAGGTAATAAGGTACTTTTTATAAGGTTATTTTTGCGCCATTCTATATATTACATATGATATTTTCTTCTCGTTATATTCCAAGTTTTACCTTTAATCGGAACCTGTCCCCATAGTAAGTGTATTCAAAATTTATTATGACCGATTCACCTTCGCTTTACTCAAAAATAACATGCGGAAGCCGTTGATGCGTCGGTACTAAAATACGTTTAAGTTTTTTTAATTGCATACTTTAATTAAAATTTCATCGATAAATTTAACTTAACATTCCCATATATATTCTTAATAATACTTTTCGTGATGACCTCGGTCATAGTTCTACTAAAAGTATACATTCGCAGGGTTTCGTTATCTATCATGCATATATTAGTGTTTCTGATTATTGGTACTAAAGATATGTTCATAGTATTATAACAACATATATTTTTTAATAACAATTTCATTTGAATAGTCGACATATTATCGTGCGTTTTGATTGTTTTTTGTAACAGAGAATTCGATACCCGATAAGCGTGCTTCAAATAACTTAACACATATCTTAAGATTCTTGAGGTACATTATCTCAGGTTAATAATTAAATTTTAGACAGACAGACACACAAGCACACACAGAGACATTTCGGTGAGCATTGTTGCAGCGGCTCGCCTCGTCGACGAATTCCATCGAGACGTACCCGTTGGCATTGCTCGTGGCCATACCCTTGACAGCATCGCCTTTCTCTTGTTATCAAGCGCAACTGCTCATTAATTAATACTATTTATTGCCTATACTGCGTAAATTAATATTCTACAGTAACCAATATGCGTTTATGTTCTATTCAATAGTTAAAACGGCTATAATATTTACGAGTAAAGTAACTACAAATAACTAGAATTGTCTGACCGAAGCAGACAATGGTACGCCGTGAGGTCATCACACTTGACATACTACGGCCTATTTACACTAAAGCGACATATTTATAATAGCTACTATATAAGAACCAGATACCTTCATTACTAAATTACTGGGTTTATGCTAAAGATTGAATCAATGAGTCTAGAAAGACATTGACCTGATGGTAATTGTTACACCTGCCCATAACGATATAGATATTTAGGATTATACATAAGGCACTGCATCGTATTGGTTATTTTGAAGTAGATGTTAAGCTTGACTATCACAGTTATTTAACTGGCCATAACGCACTTCAAACCGGAACACAGTACTGTCTGCACACTACTGTTTGGCAGCAGAAATAGGAATTTCGGTGGTAGGCATCTAAACGGTCTCCGATAACCGAAACTTACCACCGATTTCAACATTGAGGTGGGTCATTAAGTTACCAAACATTTGGAGTCCTCGTTCCTTTGTCGAATAAGTAATATGGCATAGAAGTGTTTTTTTTTTGTACTTTAAATGTTTTATATTAATATTGAAATCACATTGAAACGTATGATTACGTGTATCTATGTCACAGCATCTGAGTTAATGTCGACGCAACCGCGCAAAGGTATCGTGTTGCAGACTTATGAAATTGTTACGAGCGCGCCTTGCGGGCGAAGTGTGTCGCCTCGTACCCTACCCCGCCCCACAACTACCCCACACCTCAAGCCCCACCGCTACGCTATGCCGCCAACGCGTTGTATTTGGGAAGAAAAAATTTATTTTGAATTTGATTCGATTATATAACTAACTTGTTGTAAAAAGTTCAACTGCCTGCGGTTTACGTGTGCTTTGTAATACAGAAGTTTCCTGTTCGATTCCTGAACTATATGTTTTATAGAAACAATGGATGGGTTTTTTTCCATACATGCCTAAATATCATTCCCATATTATAAATTTGATGTATATCGACCGGCATACGAGACCACAATCAGCTCCATTGTCATTTATCACTATACCTAAGAGATCAAGTCTTATTCAATTGCTGTTAAAGTAGTTTCGATTTTAATTTACAGTTAAATGCATTTGCAGTTAATTATAAATTTTTACTACACGTCAAATGTTTATTGTATTTTTAGGATAAACTAATAATGCTCACCTCGTGTATGTTGAGTAATAAACTAAGCAAAAGTATTTTATATCTGAAACTTTGTAGATGAAATACACAAAACAATATCTGTTTCTACTCTCGTATATATGCTTGGAAGTTATTTATAAGAGTATTTGCGATTATAAATAAATATTTTTTTTATGAGAGAACATAACATATTTACTTTATAATTCAAGTCAGTAAGCGGTAGCCATTCGATGTAGATAACGTGAAAGAAAGTTCCGTGATGCTGGACGATTTAATAGAGACATGTTTGTGCAGTCACAAGCGACTGTCGGGCCGTCGGAGCTGCAGTTCCGCTTTGGACACGGTCCCCAGCAGCATACACAGTCACCGCATCTCTCTAATCTTGCAGAGATATGTGGCCTTTTACTTTCTTCCATAATTGCTATGTTAATTAAGTTCACGTGAAAGTTTTTAATATGAGCCAACGTGTCTTACTGACGGCAGTTTTAGAAATTCATATTTCTTCTTCAAATCTTCACAATTCAGTTATTACCAATTATTAGCGCCGAATTATATTCTTTATTAATAAATTTCAAATAATCTTAAGTCATCTAGTTGCCAACGGTTAATATAATAATTGATATGTCATTATAACCCTAGTTTTAACAATAGTTATAACTATATAATTATGTAAGAATACTGTTCTACATTAAGTTAAAGTTTCACTTCAGAAGTATACTTTACAATTTAATTCCCAGATGTATTAATTAAAACGTAACAATAAGTTAAAAAATGTTCTAACATTTCTTGACGCGTTGATGTCTTTTATATTAAAAATAAAGCTGGTGACGAAATTACAAACCAATGTTTAGAGCATCATCAACATATATCATTTTAACACAGGGAAACGAAGATATTCATGCCTTTAAAATATGTTTACATAATGTTATTTGATACTTCGTAACTTTATATGACTTTGAAAAATGGATATTGATAAATACATCAAATAAATTGAAGTCCTATGCAAAAGACGTTAAGAACTAATTTCGATTGAAAAGTATTACTTAACTTTTAACTTACATTCTCGCCGCCGAACTTTTACAATGGGATTAACGTTACATGAAAAACTTTTAATCCGCCTTTTGTGAAGTGATTTTTTTTATAAATACTTGTCTCAGTTGATACTTCTTTTTCTATTAGAAACCAACCATGAAGAGGTTCTTAATTAGACGCATGTCTTTTCTTTTATATATTTTTTTAACAATTTAACAAAAATCAAACGCATACATAAACTGTCATTTACCGATGGCCCCACACTAGGCAAACTTGCCCTTTTCTTTTATACCTTTTTTTACTTTATCTTTACCTTTACTTATACTTAATATTGATTTACAAATATTCTGCAACGTCTGCATAAAAATTTATTTTAAGAAAAAGTCAAAACTTTTAAAGGTTCCAATGAAAATTATAAAAATTGATTTTAAAAATCCATATTTTTATTAAAGCTTTAGATGCTTTTGTTTAACTGGCTATAACGCCCTTCAAACCGAAACATAATAATGATTGCACAGTATTTACTGGTGCCATCATGGGGTGTGGAAACGTTAGTGTGTTCCGGATTGAATGAAGTTGTAGCTAGTAAATTTACTGGGGTAACTAGACTCAACGTATTATGTTTTAAGGCGACGAGTACAATGCGGTGCTATGTGTAACATCCTAACTAGCGCCACGTTATGATAGGCAGGTGTATCGCTTACCATCATGTAAGCGTCTTATTAGTCTCTTCGCTTTGTTAGTATAGGTTAGTATAGCCGTAAGAATAGGTACTGCAGTGGTACTTCTCTGGACCTACCGTAAACTCTCAGTAGAAATTAGTATTACACAAAAGAATTATTTTACATTGCAATACCAATAAATACAAGATAAACTACATTGGAATTCTCTATATCGCAGTAACAACGCTCTTGTTACTATTGTGCACGAAGACCGGAATTCAGTGACGGGGAATGTGCGCAGGCGCAAGTCGTGCCAAGGACGTGCGCGACGCGGTCCGCACTATGAATTACAATTTAAATTGGCAACCTACCGGCAATATTAAACTATTCAATAAAATATACACTTTATCACACACTTATATATATCCACTTGAGATTATCTGAAATTCTTCAAATTGTTCATTAATGACGTTACGCTATGACTAGTTCATAAACGTGTTATCGTTATCTTATTAAATAAGCCTCCTTAAGTTACTTATTCAATTTATACAGCTTGAATTATCATTTTTTGTTTTATCAAAATATAAAATTCAAAAAAGTCGTAGTAAAGTCTATTGTATTGATAATAGCAGCGATAATTTATTACCAAAGAGCTTTCATTGTTTTCACACTCAAAGCACAAGACCTTTGTACTAAAACAGTTAATCGATATATTGTATAAACTATCGCAAGCCTTTTATAAGTAATTTCCGGTAATTAGGTGCCCGCTTAAATTATTATAATGTAATGAATTTGATCTTTAAAGCTTGATTCTTCAACTTTAACTTTATTTATACCTTATTGCCCAATATAATTTACACAAAATGGTAGGCCAATCATCAAATATCAATCAAACTTAAACACGGACGACAGATCAGCGAGGACATTGTATAATGTCAACGAGAATTCTTGGGAATTAATTATAAAATTTATATACGGACTTTTTATTTAAATCATAGAATCTCAATAACGTTTAAATGTTAGCATATTTTAATATATTTAACAAATATATAGCTGAAACATTAATATAGCTCTTCCAATTAAATATCAAATGCAAATGTAACCACATTAACGAAATATTCGTATCGATGCAGAGCGTCTCATATTTTTATAAATATTAATACCAAAAAGCATAGTCTTTTGTTAATATTAAAAATTTTATTAACACATTCTGTTATCGGGGGATTTTAAAGATGTTTCATTGTGACCTTGTCGGTTGTATACTGAAATAATAACAATTTTTTTTTTTTACTATTTAAACTATTTTAAACAAGCTGATAAATTTATACAATTTTTTGAATAACCCGAAATAATATACATTCAGAATTAATAATAATCTGGAGACAAATATTTTTCATAGTGTTCAATGTATGTAATCTCGATAAGGAAATATTAAGGTTTATTTGATCTTTAAGGATAACAGGCCTTACATTCTCATTTATAGTCCGGTCTTTATTATGTCTTTTGAATGTAATAAACTTGGTACTCAGATTAGGGTTTAAAATACCTGATACCTCTAATTTATCCAGTAGTTAATTACATAAAAAATATATGTAAATACATGTTACCACTTTCTAGTCTTACGAATCTGGGGTCATAGGTTAATAAAAGTTGAAAGTTTTATTTCAAATCTATTTATCTTATAAATTTAGCAGAGAAAATCATCTAATATTAAAAAGATTATACTCGTTAATAGTTATAGTCTATAATAAAAAAAAATTATCTACCACTACTAGTATAATTATAAATCACACACTGCGCACTCCTTTCTGAAACTCAGTTTCAAATGACAGCGTTGTGAACTAACTTTAACGATATATATTTGAGGAATGGAAATTTTGCTCAAATTTTAAAGTTTATTAACTTTAGTTAGAAGTATTTAGTTTATATCTGCTCATACAATTTATAATCAACTACCATATCATAATGTAACAAAACAAAACATCTCATCAAATACGTTACAAAGGAAATCTAAGCCGCAATAATAAAGAGAAATTTTTGTCTAGGCCGATTGAATATTTCGTCGCTAGTGAATAGTCATTTATTTCTCTTAAGTCATCGCTTAATATTATCTTGTAACTACGATAAAATTTATTTTATCATGATGAATTCGGCGACTAATAGAGAAACCCTTGATTATAAAATGTATTAATATAAACATGGTAAAATAAAATATCACATTCATATGTCGTAGCAAAGTATTTCAAACTTTCAGACCATATCGTTTGTAGACTTCACCAGCTAATATTATTATTATTTCTAAGTAAATGTTGTTAAACATCAAATTAATTAAATAAAAAAAAATTGCGGAAGAAAAACTTTTTAAATATTTTTTAATTAAATTGAACACAATAACTTACCATTTTCATATGCGAAACACACTTTCTCCTATCGATAACTCCCATATCTTAACTTTCAGTAAGACATTAATTAAAAACAAATTTTGAAAATATCCTTTTTCACAAAAAAGTTTTATAACACATTTCACAACAACATCGGCGGCGATATTGAATGGAACTTCGTTACAACACTGGCCGGCACGCGCGGCTGTATGTTTTATTTAGAAAAGTAAATCGCGTTCCAAATTCAAAAAGCGGTTCGGCGGGGTACGTCGGCTAGTGCTGAGTGCGCGCCACAAACTGACAAGATGGCGGGCTTTTTTTGACGGTTCACACGAGTCAATTCACTTTCTACGACCTTACGTTGTGTGAGACTTGTAATTAAGCATAAACATTTACGTAACCTGTCGATGTAACTCAAATGTTTGAGTTTCCGCAAAATTATAGGTTTTTCTTAACAATATACCAGGTATCAAGGATAATATTCCTAAACCTCTGAACTTTTTTGCTCGTGTTCGACTAGAGCCCGGAAATTTATATCCTGCCCTGTTTTATACATGAATTAAAAAATATATACATAGAGCACATTCATTACAGTATTTTTCGAGTTTTCATGTGTAATTTATACTATGTTTATTAATAGGGAAAACTAACATATTGCTACGATAAAAACAGTACCAAAACTATATGTAGTAACTTTAGTATAGCAATAACTTTAATATTTTTGATAAATAGAAAACTATTTAATGTTTATAATTTCGATAAATTTTGTAAATAACCATTGTAGCCTTATAATTTAATAGTTGAGCCAACTGATAACTTTTCACGGAATCCAAATAAGAATTAATGGCACATTATGTATTCAAAATTATCTAAATAGTTACATAATTATAACAATAATATCAACATTACTCACTTAAATTTGTATTAACTTAATCGCAAAACAGTAAATTTTTCGAAATAATTTTTTTGACATTAGTGGCAATGAAATTAATAGCCAAATGTGAAGATAAGGTTACATTTGTATATTACACAAAAAATCCGTTCGACAATAACCATTGTTATATATAAATTAATACACAATGTTATAATGGATTAAGAGTCAACATTTGTTTTTCTCTGTACCAATACGCAAACAGGAAATTAAGGTACACGCTTAGGTAAGTGTTAAATCGAAAACCACTTTAAAGAAATAGTTACAAAAATAATATTGTCATTGGAGAAGGTATAATAAAGATTGAAATCGAGTTATGCAATAAAATAACGTAGTCATTATAATTCGTTTCCAAATAAATTTATTACATGAATTCGCAATACTACTGACCCCTACAATAATCTCTGAAAGTCATTACCGGGATGTGTAAGTAAAACTAAAAATATACATAAAAGGAGTCGAACATTCCACATACGCTGACCACGCCCATACTTATATCTATATTCTAGCCTTCAACGTTCTAGATCACAGGTGAATGGAGTGGTTTTGCAAAAACTATGCCCAAAGAATGTCGCCGTGCCTAAACGCTTTGGAAAGACTTAAGACTATTGCCGAATGCTTTACACGAATCGATCCAACCAATTGTACAACTTGAAAAGAAATCATTACTGCACTGTTATACGATTAAATAAAATTAAAGTGTCGGTTTGTAGGAGCTTTTTAAAATAAAATTTAAATGTACACGGAAATAACACTGGAAATATATAACTATTATATATTTTTTGGCGGCTTCTTCTTCAGATAACGTCTGACATTGTTAACCGCTTAAACGTTTAGGATTACAATAATTAGTAAAAATTATTGTAACCTTTGTTGTAACCAGGCGGTGATTAAATAAGTTCGGTGACAACAGTTGATATGTACCTTAAAACCATTTACAGATCATTATCATCAACCGTCGTCCATTGTTGGACCTAAGCCTCTCCCAAAGAAACCCATACAACGCTGCTCGCATCCACGATTTTAATTAGATGTGTCCACTTTAAGAAGGACATTACAAACATTCAGAGATACAATAAGGAAACACTTGTAGAACAACTTCTGCAGTATACAAGCTAGTAAAAATTCTTCTTCTTCTTCATAAAGTGCCTCTCCAACTAGTGAAGGTTGGCGATCAGCGTGGTACAATCCTTTCTGTCTCTGGTTCGGTTTCGGTTCGTTTGGTAAAAATACAAATTCTATTATCTGTAATTAGATTTAAAACACTGTGAACTATGCCGATATAATAGGTTATTATTTTTAAAATATTACATGTTAGCCATTCGGAGAATGTAACAAGATAGTAAAGAGTACAAAAAACTAATAGCTATTTTCTTGCAATGAGATAAAACTTGTTTTAAATTTTACATTATGTTAATGACTGTCTTAAATAACTTTTACTTTGTATGAATGTCTATAGTAACACCTTAATGCTGCTATGACATAAGATTAACGGTGTCAGATTTTTTATCAAAATAGTTCGAGGAAAATCGGATACCATTGAGAAAAATCAATATTTTTTGGGCCCACTAAAAGTTGTTCTACTACAACTTATCTTCTACTGCAGGAAGACTAAAATTAATAAAATTTCACCATTATCAGTAAATACTAATTCATACGAAGTAAACTTTCCTTATCATTTGCTATTCAGTTCACAGTGATGTATGTAAAAACAGAACAAATACCGACACATTCCGATCATTGATTCCTTATTTTAACAATGCAAAATATACTTTATAAGATAAGATATAAATAAAGTAATGCTTTGAACATTTTTAAATGTGAGATATGCGTGAGCGCATATTTTAAACTTTTCTATCATCGTGAGATGTTTAGTGATGGGATCCAAGAATGGTTGAACTCTTAGTCTCTAGTCTATTTAGTACGTTTTTATTTTCTTTCATTCGGTTGTTATTTGACATATAATTTTCACTTCAAATGTTTCTTTGTATCGTCTTATGTTAATGTACATATAGAGAACAAATTAAGACTAAACAAAATGCAGAAAACGAAAAGGCGAACAAATAACTTTAACAGAAATTCAAGCGAAGGTATATATTCAGCTCACGATTCATAATCAGCATATCAAAGACCATTCCGTTCTTCGAAGAACGGAACCGGATGTCCGTCGTGATATTCTATCAATTAATGCAAATTACTAACAAAAATGGTTTAATCATAAAGTATAAAACATAATATTTTCTTTTAAAAATATGTTATGCAAATGTATATTTTACGTAATAGTTATATTTTTCTAGTTAAAAACAATTTTACTTGTTATAAAATTATTATTTCACTAAGTATTTTTTATGTTTATGTGATAAGTGAACATAGAGGTATCTCAATAAATCTCCTTTTATGTAGCTTACGTTGTAATTCAAATTTCTGGCGACATCTGTCGTAATAAATGGTAATTTTTATAAATCAATATAAAGTAATTATTACATGATATATCAAACCGTAAATTTACAACATAAAAAGTTTTTACATCTTTAACAAAAATTAATTGCATAATAAAAGTCAATTTCAAATATTTTTTTAAATTATTTCAGTAACATTTTTAGCTAAATAACAGCCTTTATTCACATAAAATTGTGATTCATAGGCCATTATAATTATAAAATTTACAATATTATTTTGGTTCAAATCATCCATAGACAATTATTTTTTATAATTTCAACTATATTGTTTGGCAACATTTAATAAGACAGTCAAATCAAACGATACGTGAAGAAGTAGTGCTGCACATCTTCTAAAATATGGGAATAAGCGATTGTTATGCCTAATTTATATTTATTACGAAATTTTTTGCATACATATAGACAACATGTTGTAAATTGGTTTTAAATTGTGCAAAAAAAACTAAAAAGCCGAACAAAATGGCCAAGTAAGTATCGGTATATCGTATTTAGATATCCGAAATATACTGCATTCATTATTGATACTTTCAATAGACCATTTATCATTAACAATTTTTTAGATAAATATTTACTTTATAAATAGAATTTTAAAAACAAAGAAATCCTGCAGAAGGCGGAATAATTAATTGAATCTATAATTTTTCTGCCGATGCTGTTATTTATTATATATATATGTATTAATTATTGACGCTATTCAAATAATATGCCGTGCCCTGAAATATTATTCTTTATTCCTAAATAAATTTACAAAATTTTTTGTGGTGAAAAGATTTGCTTATATTTCTTATGTAAAAATTGTGAACTACTTTCAAAATAATCGTTAAAATAATGAAAAAACTATTACAAAGATTTTTCCAAAATTTCGTAATTTCATGTTTATGAAAGTATTAAAAACTTTTTAATTTGCAAGACTACATTTCATATATGTATATACAAGTGACACCCAAAGAATATATTTATTTAAAAAATTATTTTATTTATTTGGTACAGCAACAGTAATAATATCTATAATTTTAACACACATCTTATGCATTGTTATTCGTCAATACAATAATAATAAATTTAAATTTAGTATTGGGTAAAATGCTTTATACTTTTACATGATTTACTATGGTAGCTAATTTGTTTAAAAAATAAATTTTCTGTATCTTAAATGAATTTTCTACTTTATAGAGGATAGAAGAGAGCACAAGTTACTTTACTTATTTTGTTGCTTAACTAGGTGCTGGTCACTATTATTTTAAAAATTAATTTTATTCTTAGAGGAAACATTTACATAGATAAGTATCAATCATCATTCTGTTTGTGCATGTTTGTAAGTATAAACATTAGCTCTTTTGTTATAGGGAAATGATGATTGTGTTTGTGTATGACACACAATGTTGTGTCTCTGAGGAGGATGACCCTGCAGAGGCTGTGCTGTATTTTCACCCGGGCTGGGTTTCTGACACACAAAGACATGCTCTGGCTGGACAGGTATTTTTAGTTATTTTATTATCTTAAGGAATATACTCTTAGGGGCCCCACACGACAACTCATGGACCCAAGCGAAACTCACCTGCTCGTGGTGCAGCCTCATAATCATCAAACAAGGCTCTGGTTCCCACCAACACACATTGGGCTAATGTGGTGGGAAATGGCTCAAATCCCCCCATATGAACCCCTACATACAATAGTCCCTAGTGCCCAGTGGTACTGGAGGCCATGTTGACTACAGGGATATGTTTTCGGGAGGCCTATGTCCTGCAGTGGATGTCTATCGGCTGATGATGATGATGATGATGAAGGATTACAAAAACAGTTTACATCTGATGCTCTTAAAAATAATCTTATTTGTTTTCAAATAATAATTGTTATATAGAGACTTATAAAAATCATTTAACCTTCAAGCATCATTTGCCCTCTGTTCTTAACAGATTGATGCATGTCTACAGTTGTTTATTTTTATTCAACCAAGGGTTGAGATGTGTAGAAAGTGTACCTTGTAGTAAACAAAACGATTTTATAACTATTTGCTGTATATTGTTATTTTTACACTATACCACATTAAGCTGGTCATCTTATAGAGTTAAGGTATTAAATCTTACCACTCTAATTTTACTAGCTACAGCACCTGCATTTTGATAAAAAAAAATTATACTTATGGTAAGTCTCTGTTGCCGGAGACAGTCTAGTTAGGACTACCACGGCTTGTATGTGAGGCTAACAAACAGTATTATGCAAATGTAACTGTGTCCTGGAATTAATGTAGTTGTAGCTAGTGATATTTTCATGTGTCTAGGCGACAAGCACATTGTGATGCAGTGTATACCACTCTAATTAGAACCACATTGCTATGGACAGAAGTAACATTTACCATCAGGTCAACATCCTTCTCTTTTCTTCACTTGGTTGAATGCATAAAAATTTTATAAAATTTTATGGGATGAAGAACAGCTGTCCAAAGAATATCTGGTAATAAACATAACCAGTGAATAGATAATTAATATGGGTTTTACTGGTGGACCTCCCAGCAGTAAAACCCATCTATTGCCAGGGACTGTCTAGTAGCTACCTACTACTGCAACTTTTGTTTCTATTAAACAGTAGTATGCAAATATTATTATGTACAGACGGATCAACTCTCGCCTCGTTGCTTCATCGAATAAGAACTAAACAAAATATATGTAAGAAATCTTCTTTTTCGTCGGTATCACTCTTGACAGAGTGGTTGTGGTCATCACCTCAGGTGTTGGTGGCAAGCTTAACAATACGTCGCCATTCCTCTGTGATGGCCGCCTTCTTAGTGCACTCATATAGTGGTAACGATAATGAGCCATTTACTGCCGCCTTTATCTGATCAAGCCATCTCATAATCCTTGTAAATCTAACGTAGGAAATGTAGTTTATATTTAAAATTTACTTCATTTAAACTACACTTATTTATCAGTGATGTCGTACTGTAAACAATTGTAACAGATATCTGTAGATATATAGAAGCAGTGTAGTCTAATAAGTTCAAATGATACAATTATCTTATCGCTCCTCGGCCAACCTGCGACGACAACACTCATAATCGAGGGCGTAGTCGATGTATGTTATAATAATATTAGCCAATATCAATTTATATATGGTGAACTGTTGCTATAACAACATAACTATACGTCTTGTTAAGATGGAGGTGCGGCGTGACGAGGATGGATAGAATTAAAGATGAGTATATTAGAGGAGGTCGGAAATTTGCTCCGGTGCCAGAGAAATTGAGGAGCAAGAGGTTAGCGTGGTGCGGGCACGTTGTGTTGAGGGATGAAGGACAAAGTAATGAGAATGAACGTGGATGGTTATAAGGGTAGAGGAAGACCGAAGAAAGTGTGGATGGATTGTGTGAAAGATGATATGTGTAAGAAGAGTATGAATTCAGATGTGACGCCTGATAAAAGAATATGGAAGAGAAGTACATACAGTGCCAACCCCAAATAGTTGGGAGAAGGACAGGAGGAAGAAGAAGATACTGTCTTCGGAAGTCAGAGTTATGTGGAAATTTTTAACTACAAAAAGCCCCTCGGTGGCCACCTTCGGTGTTTGGAGTAGTCACGGGATCTCCGTTCGTAAGGCGAATGCAAAGTGGTTATGTATTTGCAGTACCACAGCGTGGGTGCTAAGGAGGGCTTTGTCTTTACTTGAAACGTTTTCAGCCAGAATACAAAGGGGCAATGCACGCCCCAACACAATGAAAAAGACCACCAAAGAATTTTTAGTGGGAAGCCTATTTCTACCATGAAACAGTAGAGCGGAAGTAGTGTTCTAATTTGATAGGTCCTGTAGCTGGCTAGTGGTAGGTCTCTATTGCTGGAGACCGTCTAGTTCGGTACTAACGTAAGACAAGATGTCAAGTCCCGTTATCCCAATTATTTCACTAGCTACAGTGCCCTACAAATCGGAACACAGTTATTTTTTACACATTACTGTTTGGCGGCTGAAATTGGAGATGTGGTGGTACTCTAGACTGTCTTCGGCAACACGGACATACAACTCTTCCGTCATTTAGTCATATAAGAAGATGATAAAGTTTCATTTAAACGTAAGGGTAGGAGTAAGGGTCCGGGAACACCTTAGGCAACCAACCTCACCTGCTCGTAGTGCACCCTGTGCTAATCAAAAAACGAGGCTGTGGCTCCCAATCAACACGCATTGGGCCAGCGTGTTCGAAAATGGCCCAAATTTCCCCATATAAATCCCTACTCGATCGTTGTAGGAATCTTAGGCGCAGGCCTATGTCCAGCAGCAGTGGACATCTATCGGCAGATTTATTAGAGATATATGATTTATTTTATGCATGTATATATGTTTTATCTATATATATAAATATATATATGTTGTTACTTTTACCAACATAGTTGAAGTCGGTAGTTATCACCTACTACAACATCGCACCCCACCAAAGATTGGCTGGTAGAGAATGCCATCAGGTATTAAATCCGCCTTTTGTATACCTCGCTGTGAGATCTTACAATAAAAAGAAAAAAACATATAAAATGGACGCTCTAGAATCCTTAAAATTAAATATTATTAGACTATCAAACATATACCATTGGCTCGCGGTTGGTGAGGGGCTTCGCGAACTATGTTAATGCGGCTACGTGGCTCAAGTAGCGAGAGGTCGCGATTTAATCCTTCGATAAGTAGACATCCAAATACGGCATTTATATCTTCTATATACTTACTTCATCATCATCAGCCATCGCTTTAACTGCTAGACATAGGCCTCCCCTAAAGATTCCCACAGGATCAGGTACGGATTCATATAGGGGGATTTGGGCCATTACCCGCCACGCCGGCCTAATGTCGGTTGGTGGGATCCAGAGCCTCGTTTGTTGATTAGCAGGGTACACCATGAACAAGTGAGGTTGTCTTGGGCTTAGATATATATATTTACCATCACAAGCTGTGATTGCTCAGTTTGTAAAGCGGACGTTCACGTTATACGCCTTGGAGAGACAATGGTTCGGTCTCCACTGCGCTTGAGCTTCCGGTGAAGGAAAACAGCGTGAGGACCATTCGCAAACCCGCACTTGGTTAGCGCGGTGGATAAATGATCTCGAGTCCCATCAGTGGTGGGGACATTGCAAAGGATGTTTATTATTATTTATCCATTACTCCACTATATAAATAGACAGGAATCGCTAGGACCCACTGGACTCGAACAGCTCAAGACCGCGTTTATGAAATACATGATGAGAGATTAATGTCCAACACTGGACGTCTATAAATTTGGACCGATTGATTGGAATCATCATGATTCCACCAATAAACATAGCATGCGACGTCTTTTCACCAGATGGAACGATGGCAGTAAGCGAATGAGTATAACCGAAGACCTAATTAAAAAGGATTCTTCAGTAGCAGGCCTATATCCAACTGTGGATTGCACCATCACAGCACTTGACTTGCTAATTAAAAAAATGACGTATTATAAAAAAACAATGAAATAAAAATAATTTTCTTACATATCATTATGGTTATATGTGATCTTCCCAA
This sequence comes from Ornithoptera alexandrae, assembly GCA_029030555.1. Classification (NCBI taxonomy): domain Eukaryota; kingdom Metazoa; phylum Arthropoda; class Insecta; order Lepidoptera; family Papilionidae; genus Ornithoptera; species Ornithoptera alexandrae. The sequence continues at coordinate 10,179,187 of JARDVY010000041.1, read as the reverse complement.
TTGCTAAAACATGAAGACCTTGAACTTATTCGTTTCTCAATGGTCATAACTATGACTAGTTTAGTATTGGCTAGCTCTAGGCGATGATAATCATTGACGATCAAATAAGTAACTTGAGTCTTTGTTTAACATCCTGTTTTGTGTGAGAAAATCCTGTTTCGGATACTCTTTCATCACAATAATATAGTTCTTCATAAACGCCACGGTGTTCTTCTTACCACCATTATGAGATAATGAGCGGTTATTGTAAAAGGAATCCAGTTTTAAGATTGTCATAATAAATATATCATATGATTCTTTTGGATACAGGTGGTGGGAGCTGCGCACTGTATCAAGAGCATCTTCTCCCAACCTCTGTCCATCACCCTGCAGAGCGGCAAGTTCATCCTCAGGGAATACAGCAGATACGTCCTGGTAAGCATGTTACACAATTATTTCCTTTAGTATTAGACCACTTATTACAATATTTGAAGAGAAATCTTTGAAATATAGAGGTAGTTACATTTTTCTATCAAATCATTACATAACTATGTCACAAGTTTTTAATGTAAAAGAAATTTTTTTTTTTTCAACATTTCAGTATAACTGCGATTCACCATTCCATTTGTAATTTAGATATCCCTGGTTTGTTTCAGAGGGCATATTTAGTAGAGTTTGAATAATGAGGTTTTTCCAACCCGCCTGGCTAAGACCACGGTATAGTCAATCTACCGCTTTGACAGCATTTCTGTATTCTAGATATCCTGAGAGCCAGAGTATTCTGGATAAGCACGCTGTGTCTCTCGGATTATTTTTCATTTAACTATATATGAAATTTTGAGTAAAGTAACTTAGCTGATAGGTAAATAAAATATTTCAAGTCCATATACTTTCATGCACTATTCAGTTATAAAGTTTTAAATATGATTTCCACGTACAAAATATTCATACTAACCCAACCCAACCCAACCCAACCCGTAACATTAATGAATATAATATATAGTACCTTGTTTCGGAGGCCAAAACTCACTTAGATTCGCTGTGCCAGAGGATTAAGTAAGTAATATATAGTACAATAAAATTTCCGTACGTATGACTTTGGGATTGGACTGCTCAAGTATTTACCACTCCGGCCTTAATCTAATAAAGAGGGGGGGTAAACAAATCGGATGAAGTGGTACGATGTTTGAGGTACGCACGGTATTAATGTATAGTTCAGTATAAATCAATGGTGAGTACGTTGTACCTTAAAGTTTTACTGGTGAAAGGTTCATTGCTGAAGATCATGTGGGGGTACCACTGACCCCAGCTATATAGTCACAGGCTAAGAACAATAGGATTGAAGTAAGACCTGCCTGTCGTAGAAGTCAATTGAAAGGGTCTCCAACCCCGAGTTTGATCCTTTCACTAAGCTAATCTTAAGTCCAGAGGGGCACTGGAGGAAACACCTCACCTCCATCACCGAAACAATTTTCACCCTGAAGTGTCGAAAGGATTTAGTAGCTGTGTCCGTGGTCCACTCATTGTATCTAAGAGAAACCTACTCGTTTAGTTCATAGTGTGATGCTTGAACGTGATTAAGATCTCCGATTCCTTACTAAGCATACCTGACATATATATCGGCGGGCCACGGTGGAGTACCGAAGATGTTGCGGTGGTAGAGCTGCGGGTCTCTCTATTGCATTTTGTGCCTCTCTCTATCCTCCGCAGCAAAATAATTGCAGTAGAGTCCATAACCAGATCTGCCGAAAGGTTTTTAGGAGAGCTAACTATATTGGCTTGGCCAATGGGATCTGTTATCCACGTTGGGGATCCGAAGGGCAAAAATAAAGGTGCTCTGTAGTTTCCGGCGTGTCTTTACTTTGTATTATTCCTTACATAGATAAATTTTATAACATGCCATGGATAGAATGATGACGCGGATATTCTAATTCATCTCCGATAATTGATTTTTTTATCTGTGTTGCTGTATTTGAATTAAACTAGCATTAGATAAACTGCAGTCATTTACGAGGTTACCGGTAATTAACAAGTTTGCCTTTTGTTGTGTCCCTCCGCACTAATTGGCACGTGAACGTAACCGCCGCTCACAGCAATTGCCTGGAGGGATTATCCAATTTCCGGCTTGAAACGATGTCTCGCTGAAGAGCCTCTTTAATGTACCTAAAAGAGAGTGTACAAAACTTTCAGCTTATATTTCAAAATTAACATTGATATTCTCTTGTACTGAATATAAAACAATACAGTAATCCCCCTTATAACACGGTACTCTTATAACGCATTTTTATATTACCTGATTTCTATTCCTCGTATAACACGGGCATTCCCCCATATAACGCGGGGATTCCCCACGTTATATTTCTGTACGGTGAAATTTATAATTTGTACAATTCATAATTAGAAGTTAATTGAAATTAACTGGATACTTTTGTTCATATACATAATTTTTTTTAATTAAAATGTTCATAGTTTAATTTTAATATTTCGTTCATAATATAGTTTTTTTTTTAATATTTGATTTAAACCTTTAGCGAGAAAAATTAAGCGCAAATAATTTATACGTAACGCGTTATACGAGAATACCACCACAATGCGTTGTTATCCTATAACGCGGAACCAATCTACCGTGTTATAGGAGGGATTACTGTTTACTTAGTTGTTACCGATCGCTGCGGAGTTATGTGAGGTCTACGTTCAGCTCTGGGCTTTCTTCAGTTGATAATGTATCGACATATTTAATTACTTGAAATAGGTTTTTTTATTATTATTTCCATGGCACCAGCCTTTCGAATTATTTAACTGTGGTCCTCAATCTTTTATAAGTTTTAGGGTGGTAACTTAAAATAACACCTTTAAGCTCGATTTATATTTATACGCATCGTTAAGGGGTTCCGCATAACAACTCATGGGATCCAAACCAACCTCACCTGCTTGTGGTGCACCCTGTTAATCAACAAAGGAAGCTCTGGCTGCCACCAACCCGCATTGGGCCCGTGTGGTGGGAAAAGGCCGAAATCCTCTCAGTATGTACCTCTACTGACGACGACCCCTAGTGCCTGGCGGTTTTGCGAACAGCACAGGATCAATCGATGTGGAGATCTTTGGAGGAGACTTATGTCCAGCAGGACGGACGTCTTGCGGTTGATGATGATCACGAGTATCAGTCCCTCTTAAATTAACGTTTAACGCATAAAATTTTTATTTATATATCTCTTATGTTTTCTTTTTTAAAAGGCAATAGGCAGCGATCGAAACATCCCTGACTGGGTGTTGAAAAATCGCGCCAGTCTCCTCACTTCCATGATCAAGATATACCACGGCGACCTGCACACCCTCGCGGAACAAATGGAAGACCAGAAGAGATTATCAGAGAAGCTGTATCAGATCTTCGAGACTTATCTACCCGTGCTGCAGTATGGTTGTCACATCTTCCAGAGAGTGCCCATGCTTAGTCTGCCAAAGGTAAGATTTTTTGGATAATTATTACAGGTAATATATTAAATTCGTTTACTATCCGCGTTCTGTACCGTATGAACCCCTACGAACTTGGAGATCTTTGGGAGAAGCCTAAGTTATATATTTTAAACATTGTAACTTAATAAACTTCGTTCTGTATTTTAGACGTTATTCCTTAATAAGTTTAAACCTTGTTCTTTAGTAAGTTTCCCTTTTTTGACCCAAGCCAACCTGACCTGCTCGTGGTACATTCTGCTAATCAACAGACCAGGCTCTGGCTCCCACAAACCCGCATTGAGACAGCGTAGTGGGAAATGGCCCAAATCCCCCCATATGAACCTTTACAAACGACGGTCCCTAGTGCCTCGCGGTTCCGGACGCTATTCTGAATATCTCCTCATTTCGAGGAGGCCTATGTCCAGCAGTGGACTATCGTCTATTGGCAGATGACGATGAAGTTTTTCTCTAGAATCTTGTAATTTAAAAATTCATAAATTTTCTATGAAATAATTATCATCATCAGCCGATTGACCTCCACTGCTGGACATGGCCAAATAACTATAGTTCACTTAATTATCTTCGTAACAGTTAATCGCTAGCGTTGGCTTAGGTCACTGGTTCGATTCCGATGGTTTATGCTTTGTAGTTTGGTTTGTGTTAGAATATAGGGGGAGGGGGAAGACGACGTGTTTCCTCACTCTCTTCACCACGCACAGTCTTATTTGTCATCTATGAAGTAATAGCAAATAAGTTATTATATCGTGGTATATATAAGTTGTCACGTGGTGGCCCAGCGCGTTTGCACATCCGTTACGAAGGGCGCCATTAATATTTGCCTTTGCGATAAAATGCTGATTGCATGTGGGTAACGGAGCTTCAGCACTGTCTCGTATAAATAAATAAATATTCTGTCTCATACTGAAATATATATAAAAAAAAAATCTAGAAAACAAAGAAATCAATTACATATGTAATACTGTAGATATAGTTAATTAGTTTTTTATCTTTTGAATTGATATAAAGTAAGTAAATGTTTGAGACCGCGGCAACGTGAGGTTTTTTTTTTTTTCATTCAATGAAGCATTCAGACAAGCAAAATGTTCACTTCGTAGTAACAATACTCCTGCCCATAACATCGTGGGGCCAGGACATACACAGCAGCACGTTGTGATCGTCGCACTGTATTATAATATAAGATGTTAAGTCTCTTTATCTCAGTAGCTACAGCGTCTTTCAAACTTAAATTATCGCGGAGCATTTATTTCCATCTCCAAACGGGACCGGAGACCGGTACCGTGTGTATATACGAACGATAACAACGCGCGTAAACAAACACTGCACGCGCTATGGCTTGATAAATAAAGTTATATATATATATATATATATATATATATATATTATATTGCAACATGTTAATATAAATTTTGTATGGAAACTACCTTTATGGATCTTTCTCTTAACGCGGACGTAGCTTGTTCCATTCCGGGGTCGCGGTAGTGGTTCTTTCAAAAAAGGATCTCTATTGTATCTTAAGCAAAATTAAGACAAAGACCATTAGAAAAATAAATATCAAAGTATAACTTAAAAGGTAAGTTAAGATGCAGTTCATCGCTTCGTAAATCTTATTTCCAAATATGGTAAGTGAAGAAGTAGGCCTTTTCACTTTACTGTTGAAGACTTCCATGTCAGTGCCGGACGGAAAATCTGTCGCCGATAGACTGTTGCAATCGTTCGTTGTACATTAACATAAGGGGTGAAAGGTAATAGGTGTAAAAATCTGGAGCGGCTAAAGTATAGCTCGTATCCTGTCTATCTATGTATGGAATACACCATAAAAAAACAATGCTTCTGGAATTATTCATTTTTTTAATATTTTACAAAAAAATCCCGATTTTCTAAGAAAATAATTCGATGATTTTATTTCTTATATCTACACAAGTTTTAATGTAATAATTATTGTTTTATTAAATTAATTTGATAATCATCACTTAGAGGCTAAAACTTTTAAATTAGGTTCTTTGAAAGTCGGGACAGTAAAAGATAAGGCGTCATACTTACATTTTTATTTAATCTTAAAATAAAATTTTATTTATAAAAAATACGTATAAAGTACATATATAAGTACCTAACTTCAATACTTATCCGACAAGGTATAAGAATGTACATAAAGTTTCTAAAGTTTAGAAAAAAAAAACCACTTGTAATAAAACCAAGTACCATGAAATATCAAACTGTAGAGACTCATAAAAGAATACGCCGCTCCGGCCCTTAATTTGATCCCTTTCCTGATCCTTTCCCTTCCCATAAATAGGTAGGATACGAGCTATACTCTAGTCCCTCCAGATATTTTACACATATTACATTTCCACACGTATATATCATATAATTTTAAACAAACAGTCTCCGATCCATGTTCAATGACACCGGACGGGGTTCTGCAAAACTTACGAGACTCAAGCCAACCTCAGCTGCTCGTGGTGCACCCTTCTAATCAACAAACGAGACTCTGTCACCAAGCCGCTTTGGGCTAGCGTGGTCGGAAATGGTCCAAATCCCACCTAATCAATCCCTATTTCAACGAAGGTCGCAAAAACCCCTGGATGTTAGCAGCTCAAAATCGATTGATGTGGAGATCTTTGGCGGAGGCCTATGTCCAGCAGTGGACGTCTATCGGCTAAAGATGATGATGCAAAAAAATGTATCTACCAAATGTATTTGGCGAAAGCCTTATTTATTGAACTACATACAAAAAACTATCTCAACGTATTTTATTATTACACGTTTTATGGTTTAGGATATGATGTCCCAAACAACTCGACTTCATCCTCGTCAGGGATCCTACAACCACAAGACCTTGTCCTGTTCCATTTAGTTTCTGTACTTCGTCCACTTTGGACTGGTCATCGTTCTACAACAATGTTATGGTTATAATATGAATGTTTATGTATAACTATACCTTTCCCTCCTAGAGCGCCAGCTCGGTGTACATGGAGTCGATGCAAATTTTGGAACACTGCAGGAAGAGTAGGGGAGTTCTTGGTGGAGTCGTCCTCTACAACAATAAGTAAGTTTACCAATGGTGAAGTAAATTTAAAAATGTCCAGGATTATATTTTGTGCAATGGGTAATAGAGGAGCCTTTAATAAAAATGAGGGTAGAAGTAAGTTTTAAAGTGTAAGTGTTATTAAGTTGACACAATGGCGGCAGTCATGAAGAACTGGCTGAAGCAGTGTTCATCGACTGCACAATGTTTCTAAAATCTAGATTGTATCTGTTTTATATGTTTTTTTCTATTTAAAATATTAAAACGTATTACTTCTATAGGATCATATCTACTCAACTCCCGCCAAGCCTCACATCCTACCTGACCGTGGTCGATCCGTATCGGATAAAGTCACCCGCTGAAACGCTAGAGACTGTGACGCCGCTCCCTCTGGGTTCACAGCTTCTCGTTGTTTATGTGGGAAAGAAGACATTTGAAACTTTAAAGAAGAAAGCTGATAAAATGCAGGAGTTCTACCAGAACGGTGACGAAATGATTGCAAAATTCAAAAAGGTAATTTTTTTTATTTTATGAACGCTTGTCTACGATCCCACCTCATTTGCGGGGATGTAGTCTTTGTTGGTATAGCGGACTAGTACAGAAGTAGCCTTTTCGTTCTTCTTTTAAAGATCTCCACGTCATAGCTGGCGCCGGCAGACTGTTCCAATTCTAAGAGCAAATAAAACGTTAAAAATAAAACAATTATCTTTATCGATTTGCAATAATTGCCTATATTCAGACATGACAAAAAGATTTTTTTATGTTATATATATATATATATATATACGAGGGGAGGTCAATAAGTTCGCGAAATGAGGGGGGAAAGGGGTTGAAATTAAAGATGAAACAATTTTTCTTATCAATATATTCTCTCTTAACCTTAATACATTTTTCGGATCTCTCAAATAATTTGTTTATATCATCAAAAAAAAATTTCTTTGCTGTCAAAATAGGCCGAAATTGCAGACTTGAATTGAACTTTGACCTCTCCTCGTACATACGTTTATGACTTACGATTTACGGGACCGATCAACGTGGAGATCTTTGGGGGAGGCCTATGTCCAGCAGTAGACGTCTATCGGCTGATGGTGATATTTTACGACTTCTCTCTAATAAGTCTTATTTCATTGCAGATGCAAGAAGCTGAGCGAGAAAAGCAACGAGAGTTTCCACAGAGCGGTATGAAGAGGGACAAATCGCTGCTCTTCACAGCTGTGCCGGAGGAAGATCACACCATGATATCTCCACCTAACAAAGAGCACAACGCCGAAGACCGGAAGCCCAGCATGCCCGACGTCGTCCCATTCACAAACAAGCCCCGCCCCAGACCTAATAAACTCTCGCTTAGCTTTAAAACTCAAAAGTCACTCGACGAAGACGCGATGGAGAACGAGAAGAAGTTCACGGGACAAACTAGCGTCTGCTCGACTCCTATGGTGGAATACAAGCGACTCCACGGCAACATGCTGTCCATATGCCAGAACCCGGACAATCATACTCAAGAAAAGTCTCCAGACTTGGAACCGGATGTCCTAAAAAATATAGAGTACTGTGTCAAAATGAAAATAGAAAGTGAAAAGCGAGACAACAAAATGGTCTTAGACATCAACTGTATAGCTGATCATTTCATAAACAAACCTGAACCAATCAGGAAGCTGGCTAGCGTCATGGACATTCAGGAGACTTTCAGGAAGATCTCCAGCAAAGCGACATCCAAGTTTAAGTTAAAACATTCCCAAAACGAAGACGATTCTCCAGCAGAGGAGACGAGGAGTCCCAGCACGCTCACCATAAACGACCCGCTATTTCCTGTGTTCAGGAACGACGGTGTTGCCATTTCCGAATCGCTATTCAATCAATACCTGGAACAGTATTACTCTAGGATGAAACAGGAATCGAAAGAAGAGAACATGTTTAATTTCAACACGAAACTCGATGAGCCGGAGAAGTTTGAAGACTTTGACTCTGACTTGACCAGGTCACCGCAGCGCACACCAAAGAAAGTAGTCAAAGATTCAAACAAAAGTGTAGCGAGCGATCAATCGAGACGGAAAGCTTTATCTTTGCCGCTGAAATCGTTAACTGAGAGTTCAGAGACGCAGGTCGATTCTGAAGCTGTTAGTTTTAAGAAAAAACTAAGCGGAGTCCAGCTGACGCCGCTGATGGAGAAGCTGAGCCATTTGGCCTTCACATCGGACAAGTCCAGCGGATACAGCAGTAGAGTGATGACGCCGTTGGAAATGCGGGAGTTTCTGACACCGGCCGCCGAACGGCAAGTTAGTTTCGCCAACAGGTTAGTGATATTGTTTTTTTTTTTAATTGCCAATGCTGGAGGTTATCATCGTGGTTAATTTTACAGAAACAAAATCCATCGGGAGGACTCGGACGGTGAGTCGGATTCTGAAAGCGACTTGGACCTCCTCCCGGAGTACAGTCAGCACGCAGTTAAGTGCGCGCTGTTCGTCAGCGGGCTGCACAACATGGCGCTGCTCGCCCTGCTCGAAGTGGAGGCGGCGGACAACGTCGACACCATCAACAATCTGGTGAGCAATACCTTCAAGTTTTTTATAGTAGTAGTGTATCTCTCAATAAGTAATAGATAGATACTCCATTGGTTTTTTTTTTTCGAATTTTTGTGTTTTTAATTATTATTATTATTATTTTTAATTTTAAAATTCTTAATCATAGTGGGAGACTTCTCTGAACGCCCTCGGTCCGATTGAGCAAAAGTGCATGGAGCCGTTACCAGCCGAAGCGGAGGCCAGCGACTACAGCTACTTGATGCTGGACCCCGACTGGGGGTCGGTGCGCAAGGGCGGACCCTGGGCAGCGATGGACATAGCTACAATGGGACTCATTCACAACGAATTCGCAGAGGACTCTGAACTTTCAGAGTTTATATTGAGGTATATACTAAAAATAAATTTAATTAAAATTTGATGTTTTAAAAAATCTGCATATTTTTAAAGGTTTTAACAAGCGGCACTCTTAACATTCCTACTACAGGGGCTCTGTTCTCTCACAAGGAAGTGAAGGTCTTTTTTTCCACCATCCTGGCTAAATGCCGTTCCCAGGATGAAAGCTGTTATTCTTGGAAAGTTTTGGTTTCCTCGCAATTTATTGTTGTACTTATTATATGTTCTAAAAGAAAACATGTAATATTGACCCTTAGGGTTTAAGGGGTCCCCCGCACAACGACTCACGGAACTCAAGCCAATCTCACCTGCTCGCAGTGCACCTTGTTAATCAATAAAGGAGGCTCTGGCTCCCGCTAAAGCGCATTGCACCTACATGGTGGGAAATGGCCCAAATCTCCCCATATGAACCTCAACATATGACAGCCCTAATACCCAGCGGTATCGGAGCCATGCTGACTGTATGTGGAGATCTTCGATAGAGGCAGTGTCCAGCAGAGGACGTCTATCGGCTGAGAATGATGATTGATCCTTGTCTTTAGGAGCGAGGAGAGTGTGGTGTTGGGCGCGTCGTGCGGCGGGGCACAGCTCTTCTACCAGGAGTCGGGAATGCGGCCGCCGGGCCCGCCGCCACCCTCCGACGCGCTCGCGACCGCCCCGCTACGCGCGCGCCGTCGTCTCCACCGGGACCACTGCGCGCTGCTGCTGTAAACTAATCTCGGAACTGAAATTCAGGTGTAAATGGACGCTATCGCTGCTTTATTGTTATAGGGATTACTTAACATATAAATACCGGAAAGAGAAGTAATGAAGGGTAGTTTTAAAAATTTTTACCTATTTATCCACCAGGTTACACATGGGTGAGCAACAGTGATTTCTAGTACATAGATTAATACAATGATCCTGGATTAGCTTTCCATCTTTAAACTGATACGTCTCATAGACAGGGAAGGTGCTACTGGGTGGGTGTTAATATTAGTTCCCGCCGCTGGAACTTGGGGTGTTCTCTCACAAGGAGATAATCGAAGGCCACACTAATCAAGTGCAGGCTGACGGAAGATTACCATATAAGACGGGGTGTAACAGCGAAATAAATTAAACAGAACTGTCTACATTCCCTATAAATATGAAAGAAGAATCATCCTGCTCCGGTCGCAGGCCTGTCCCGAGGAGCGTTATCTAGTATGGGTTTTTTATGTTAATATTGACTACTCTATAGATTATACACAAGAGTATCGTCATGCTGATTATATTTAAGTTGATGCTTATTGATGTTTTGTTAATTATATTTTTTTTAAGTTTTTTGTTACTCAGATTTAGTGGTGATAGTATTATCAAATAAACAAATCGGCGAGGAATATATATATATGATTAAAAAAAAAGTATTAAAAATTGTGTTGATTATAAACCTTGCTACATAAAGGATTATGCGCCTACGGTATTACTTTTTTGTAAAAAAAAAAAATATGTAAAAGTCTATGATTAGAATTTTGTATTAACGAGATATAATTTTTTGGGATATAGTCTCTAGACTAACCACAAATTGGCAGACGTATGGTGTCTATGGCAGTTGTTATTCTAAGTCTTTTTTTATATATTTTATGCATTGATTTTTTTTTTTGTTATGTACGGTGTAAAAGTAGTTCCAACCGATAAACTAGATATGACTTTTCCCTCTTTCCGGTAGTAACGAGGCATCTTTGCTTTTTCTCAGTAGGAAACTGGACGTGATTTCGGCACTTTATTAATCTGTACCACTCCAACGCAGCCCCTCCAAACGAACGTTCCGTCATAGATTAGTGTATCTCGATCTAATGTAATTGTATAAAACTCTGAAGTTGCCTTTGCTTTCTTAATACTCTACTGGCATTAGATAAGCAGTTACATCCCTTAGGGGTTACACTTTATAGTTCTTTAATCTAAATCTTGCCTAGGCCCTGGAGCGTTTTTCTATATACTTAGAGTAGTTCTTGATATAGTGAATTATTAGAACTTGAGACCTTAGGTTGAAATGTAGCCTATTACGGCACTAGGTCTAATGTTTCGTTATTCGGAGACACTTTCGGGAGTTTTATTTCCTTTCCTTTGAACGTAGGTACAGACAATTGCAATGTCTTTATTGCTAAATTGAGGGTCTATCCGTTTGTCTGACATTCACCAGAAGTCAAGTTGTTAAGATACTACTCATTGGTACTCCGTAATAGTTTTAGCCTTGTAGTCAGCTCGTAGACTGTTTGCAGGTAGAAACACATTGCTACTTTAAAAAAAAATATATAGCTATTCTTTTATTATAGTAATTTCAACCCGCGCCAAAAACGATGCCATATAATATTTCTCGTGCCGAGTATTTTTGTCCTTATATTATTCAGATACATTTATAAAAAGCCCACTACTGGGACTCGAGGCCCTTCTCTCACAAAGATCATATATCCCCCCTGTTGGCAAAGTTTATACCTTTTAATATTTGGACGCCGAAATTTCTCTTCAGGGGATAATAAAAAATAGTATTTAGTCATTTTTACAGGTCAAACACATATCTAACAGTCTTGTCCATATAAAGAATTATTTATTGACATGTTTGAAATTGCGAATGGCTTCCATTATTTTTTTATAAATGGTACGTTGATCGTTGGTAAATCGTCTGAAATCCTGCGTCGGCAGAGCTTTGTCGCAAATAGATATCTCGATGTTAAGATCCAGGAGCTGAAGGATTCTCCAGAAAGGTAACGAATGAGATTCCCTTCGTCGTTTTTGTATTTGAGTCAAACGAAATACTATAGTTATAGGCGGTGGTGTTCGCGAGATTATATTTTTTATGCTCACTGATCTTGCCATTAGCTCGTAAGTACCCTGGCCACACTAAGTTGATATCGCTAGTCTGCTCAATCTTGCCATCCGACTATTTCTAGTGTAGAATAAAAAAAAATTATTTTAAGGTGAAAATGTTTTTTAATATTAAAAGTACCCTCCAATCGCCATATTCCTTCGCTTGCTGAAAGCTATTAAAATTGTATTATACTTTTAAAAATTTATGATTACTTACCAAACTCGTATGAGGCGTTGGTAGTTCGGCTCGAGACTTCTTTATAAACATGTAAAAAAAATGTATTTTTAATACAAATGTTTGAAGAATTATTTCATAACTATCTATGTATTCTTTTTGTCGGTAGTCTTTGCCACTCCGTCATCTCACTACCATTTTCCAACTACACGTGGAGTCGGCCACAGTGTCTTCTTTCGCCGTTGTGTATTAAAACTTCGGCATGCGTTTTGTGAGCGGCTACCTTCGATGAATTGCTGATCATGTGGCCAAGTCTTCTCTTACCACACGCGTGGTGGCACTATTCTGCACCGCTGGCGCCACGGCTTCTAAATGGCACCAGTCACTTAATCAAACCGTAAAAGCACTTACAAAGTATTCTTACTTCGGATATCTAACCTCGTTACAGTAGTGACATTTGTGCTCTACAACAAAGCGACGGAACTGACATGACGTACCCAGGGTTCAGCAAAGTGCTTTGCGCTGAACACTTCACATCCACTACCATTGTCAATCCAATATCTGCTACGGGCCACATTCTAAATGTTGACATTTTAACCTTTCACTAACTTTACTAGTAAAACTTGAAAATGTTACTTTGTTAATATTAGCATAAATACCATCTTGGAATAATACTAGTTTTTTTTTTTTTATTAATATTTTACACGACAGGTATTGGTTTGACATGGAGCCTTTGTTATTTCAGTATTAGATTGCATTTTTACGTATACCGAAAATGATCTACATTCCATAATGAATGCAGGAGGCCGGCTGCAAACGCGTCCAAAGCAGACCCACGCGAGATTTTATAGCAAGTTGTATTGTAACGTTCCGACGTCTCACGAGACGCGTTACGTGCCCGCGTTAGGTGTAAGCGTGCCGATAGGTCACGGTAATGTGGTATTTCTATTTATAATACTTATACATAAATATTGTTAAGCATTTTAATAAAAACCTAATAGTGATGATGTGTTATTTATTACTACCGCTACACAATGCACTGACGAAAACGGAACTACCCTATATAGATGAAATCAAACTAAATATATATTGATGATAGTTCATCCACAACAGCCAATTGACGTGCCCACTGCTGGGGCACAGGCCTACCCTCAATATGAGCGCGATGGGGCCATAGTCACCACGCGGGCCCAATGCGGAGTAGTGACTTCACACACACCTTAGAATAAATTCTAATTCATGTGCAAGTTTCGTCACAATGTCTTCCTTCACCGTTTGTATTTCGCTGTTGTTACTAAAGTTCACAAATGTACATAACTTAAATATTAAAGTCATCGGCACATGCCGAGATCCGAACCCGCGACCTTCGGAATGATGGCCGCACGCTCTAACCATTAGGCCAGCGAGCTACCGGTGATGGTAGTTATATTATTTAAACAGAGACCTGTGAACGAAACAACCCACGGAAAACATTACCGGTGGCAGATGGAAGTCATAAATGAAACAAATGGAGACTAAATTTTTCTTTTAAATTCTTTTATAAATTTAAGATAGTTTGTGGTGCTAAGTTCTCACACAGCTTAACGCCAAGTGAAACTGTTATTGGTCTCTCGACATTGGCTCCAAATGGGTTGTTATCCCATTGTAGTAACGTTTTCAATTGAATAATAAAGAAGAATGCCTCCTTTTTTCCTAATTATGCTAGACGTTAACGCTATCTATTCATGACGCTGGTCACGTGCAACCTGATATTATATAATTGACGAGACGCTAAATTTACGAAGTGTCAAAAACTAGCCAAAATCACACAACCCAAGAATTTCACACAAGATAATGTTTGTCAAAAAAAACAACTTAGTACCATAAATATAAAAGAACATTCTAGTAATAAATACGTTTTGATATAAAAATTGAAGATGTATTAGTGACCGCCCAGTTTTTAGAGAAATAATTAATGAACATGGATAATTCCAAATCCCGCCCGGATTAAAATTTTTAACTGCGGGAGTTTGGGGGTGGGGGGTTAGGAAGAGACAGAAAGGACAAACGGTAATAAAAGCAGGTGGGGGGTCAAATAATGAAAATATCGAATCGACATTACAAAACTATCATTTATTCAACAAGTCGCTCACAACACAAGTCTACACTAGAATTACGTCACCATATCTATATATCATATATATAGAAATACATACTATATTATAGATAAAATGCATACGAATCACCGACAGAGAGAAGTCTATACATGGGTATGAATATGGGTTGGGTGTGGGTAGGTGTGTGTGTGTGTGTGTGTGTATATATAAACATATATAAGTATATACAATGTACGCGCGGGCCATTGGAACGCGTCAAGGTGCCAAGTCAAAGAATATGATCAGATTACGCGCGACTTCTCTCTTGAGTCTTGAGCAAGCTTGTGGCTTCCCTACTAACCGGGGTACAGAGGATCATATTCTTTTCGCAAAGACAATGCCGAGACAAGTTCGCAACACTTCGCTCCGGCGCCGACTGTTCTCGGCGCCCATCGGCCGTCCCGGGAATTTCGGCAAGCGCCATTTCATAAACGGACTTTCTCAAGAAACATTTTCGAAAACTTCAACACAGTTACGTTTTTCAAGGAACTTCATCCTTTACTTCTTGTTTCAATACCTTTTTAAACAAACAAAATCAATATTAGACTTAGTGTTAGAACTTTTATTAGGAGGCTAACTTTACATTCTAGTGGCAGCAGCGGCGCCCGTGCGAGGCGGCCACGTGCTGGCTTACAATCTAGACTCTCCTCGCATCACGCCTACGTCACGTAAAACAAAACGAAACGAAACGAAACTGTAGTGACTACTACCCCGCGCGCCGGACCGGCGACGGGGTCGCCAATAAACACTTAGAAATTATTACAAAACTGTTTTATTCAACTATAACTAGCTCCGGCCCCAAACAGGTACAGTATAAATGCATTACGGAGGCCAGTCGGACATTTTGGGGTGTGTTGTATCAAAATCTATGTTGACCACAGCGTCACCAACTTACTAATATCGACCTGCAAAGTCAAACACGGGACCATAACCATTGTGTCGCAACAGCCAATGGCGCATTGTGATATGCTCCATCAATCTATCAGACCGGAGGCTGCGCAGTCGCATCCTCTGATCGTAGACAAATTGATAGGAGCAAAGACAAAATGCATGAAAATTAAATGAAACATTTAACAACAATAAAGATTACAGATTAAAAAAAAATTTACAAATTACACATGTTGAAGAAAAATCGCATTTATGTGGTAATACTTTCACGAGGGACCCTTCCATCACAACATCTTTGGCATGTGTTCAAATGCAGCATCGCCGCATAAGCAACACAGATTGAAGTTTTTGCAACATAATGAACTTTGAGAGAAATCAACAAAAATGTGGTCATAGATAAAGGTTAACAATTCAAACTGTGTGGACAGGTTTCGGTAGGTCTAGGCATCGCTCGAGATGTTGAATCATCAAATTAAAACTTTCATTATTGTCAAACATTCTATTACGTACTTTATACAATGGCAAGTGTTTTAAACTCTCACAAAACACATTTACAAGTGTCTCCACAAAAATGAGGGATCCAAACTCATCCATCTAATAGCTGATCGTAATTTTATTATTTTAACAAAAACCTAATAGAATCTAAAACATAATATTTAAGGTGTTACCAGGTGACAATTTTTGTATAATTATAAACAGGGTGGGGTGGGGTACTGTGTATTTAACGAAATCAGTGTAATTAGTATAGTTAAAACGTTTGACATTGTACAAGTACTGAAAATCTTTATTATAAATGTAAACAAACTTACATATCCTTTAAAACAATGGATGTTATTGCTTCAAATAAGTCTAAAATACAAGTCGATGGTATTATTTAAAAAATTTACAGTACTAATAAGGCCCTTTTCCCAATTCTATGAGGTGAACATAAACCTAGGCGGGACCACCATATAACTTGGGGTCCGTTGAAATTTTCGAAGTTCAATATTACAATATTTTTTTTTAAATTAACTAAACATTTTAATCAAACTTGTTAATGCGATTGAAAACAATATTGGCCGAGCGTTACAAGAACAACAAATATTGAAATAAATTTCATTCGGTGGTCATGTCAGCGAAGTAACCTCGCATTGTCCGCAATTAAGTACTTCCATGCGTTAGGATGAGAAGATGTTAGGCTTTAGTCAAGCTCCTGTAGCAATTATTTGTTGTTCTTATATTTAATGTGCTGTACATTAGCTATCTACATGAAGAATACCATCCTGTCAGCTTAAAGGTAAACATACTACAGCATATCCACAGGGTAAAGGAGTGACGGACGGTTTGATGAGCCTTACAATGGGGATAGGAACAAATGAGACAAAGATAAACTAGGCACAGATGTTTCACAACAAAATGTTGTTACGTCCAGATCAGGTAAAAATTGGTTACCATAAAATGGTATAACATCAAAGATATATACAAAAAAACTGTAAGGTGTTTAATTGGTAATTATAATGGATGGGGAATATATAAGAGAGCCAAGTCATGTTTGTAGTAATCTTTAATATATGCCTTTCCAGTTCTGTCAGCTTTCAGAGTTAAAGCCTCGAGGAGTTGTTATACCACATGCCTGCCTGCTTACAGGTTTCAGTGCGTACACTGTAATAGCACGCGGGGGCAATGCGGATACGGTAATTACCAAATAATGTGGGAGAAATGGTGGATGTGCCTTTTGTTGGTTGGGGAACGCGTTCGCCTAGGGATGGTAGTAAGACTTACGCGGCGAGTAGGAGCGGTCGCGGTCATAGCGTCGCGAGCGGCGGTAGTGCGGCGAGGGCGAGCGGTGCCGGTACCCGCGCTGGTAGTAGTCGCGCTCGCGGTACCCGCCGCCGCGGTAGTAGTACTCGCTGCAATACACGAACGCACGCACTTATTTAACAACAAGCATCAGTACCTTGTGTAGTTAAAAATACGCAAATCCATTGTTTTCATTAGAGATAAAGTGGATGAGACATTCACTTGAATAAAACACATGCCCATAAATTTCTGGACGTTTCCATATTGCTTTTATAGACAAGATATGTCTTACTATATTAACAGTAGATACAGCCCCCTCAAACTGAAAGTTTCACCCCTGGGATTCAATTCCTACCTCAAACAGATTATTATATGTACAAAGTTTGAAATTAAAAATATGTATTGTTTGAGAATGAATTTTATGTATCTAATTCTAATTTTAACAACCACATCTTTTACTACAAAAAACAATATAGCTGTTCTTTACCATCGTTTTTAACCTATCATTTCATCCTATTGATATAAATATTTCATAAAATACTATATTTTAAAACTTACTCTCTGTCTCTGCGTCTGTCGTATCCATTATCACCTCTGCTGCTCATACTAAAAAAAAAAAAAACATATCATCATTACTGTTCCGCAAATTATTATGAACAAACATTTGTAATGTTTCAAAAATGTACAATCAGTCCCTTTAATGAGTTAGCCTTAGTGCTAGCCCACTCTAAATCTGTTGGAAATGCTTTACCAACTTATAGGAAGCCTTTACAATAATCTTAAATGTACAAGCATTTCTAAGTTGGCATAATTATATCACAGCCATACATAAAAATTGTTTCTTTTATCTCTTTCCTACGTTTTGTCTCATTATTTGAAATAACAAAAGTAAACATTTTATATTATTTATTGTAATACTTGCTCTTGCAAGTATGTGTGTCTACTTCTATATTGTAGAATATTTTCAAGAACAAGGTTTTGTATTGATGGTAGGTCTCTCTCACTCGAGACAGTTTATGTGGGTATTACCGCTGTGTCTATTTCTGCAGCCAAACAGTAGTGTACAAAGATTAGTTCAGTTTGAATCCGGCTGAAGCTAGTGAAATTACTGGGGTAATGAGACCTAACAGCTTATACCTCAAGACAATAAGCACAATGTGGTGCTGTATATATCGCTCTCACTAATTCATCGTATCACTTAAGATTAAGTAAACTTCTAGCTCATCTCGCCGTTTAAAAAAATTATGAACACGATTGATCGATTTTTGCGCAGGACCAATCGATGTGGAGATCATTGGGGGGAGATCAAGCAGTGGACGTCTGTCGGCTGATAATGATGACGATGAACACGATTTATTGTACAGGATTCTAGCCGATTCATAACATGTCTATCTGCTATATATATCATTTCTGTATTACAAAATTTTTATTTTGCATATACAAATTTATATAGCATTTTTCTAAACGGTGTATAAAATTACAAGATGCGATGGTTACGTCAAATGAGATAACATTTTTGTGATCTCATTTGATGTAACTACCTACATGTATAAATATGGAGTTGTATTTTATTGATTTCCTAATAGTTAATGTAAACTGGATAATTACGTAGGTTTGCCCATGTAGATGCCGGGCGTGGGCGTGTGCGCACGCTGCGTTATGGAGAAGTCTACACGTATGCGACGCCCGTCGATCTCCATGCCAGAGCATTCATTCTTTGCCACTTTAGCGTCGTCCTGGGACTCGAAGTAAACGAAACAGAATCCTCTGGAGCGGCAAGTCTGATCAAATTTACATATATTACTAATGAAGATAATGGTGTAAAACAAAATAAAAAGAAATTCTTGTTATGGATTCACCTGTAACACAAGAGATCAAAATATATATTATTAACTGAAGTGTAGAAGGTATTACTGTGATGCATAGCTTTTTTGCCCTTCTACATAAAAGGTTAATCCCATTTTTGTACCTTTTTTATTAGTATACTTGGATCTCAAAATTAACCAATTAAATATTCATCTCTGATGTCGAACAATTGAATAACGATTTTATACTTGTAATTAATTTCAGTTCTAACTTTGGTTTTTTAATTATGATAATCGATTTGGATTTTTTCTTGTCATAAAAGATATTATAAACATTTAAATTAATGATAATTACTTATCTTAAGTATATTTCTTTCAAAAATTAAACTATTATGGTTGTGAGACAGTATACACATCTATATTTATACATTATACATATATATACTTTTCCTCAAAAATTTAGTAGTCATAGTATGAATTTATTTATATATTTTGAGATAGAATATAGTTGTTTAAAGTGATATCTATTATTTCAAAGATTATGGTCTATTGACTACAGAATCTTTCTAGATACTTAGAAAAGACTAACAAATAATTGTGTACATAATAACATTTAGCCAACCAATTTGTTATTATTTTCACATTGCCTTACCTTTGCATCAATCACAACTTGAACTTTCTCAACAGGTCCATATTTAGAGAAAATCTGGTTAATTTGCTGTTCAGATGTATATAAACTCAAACCAAAAACACCAAGGCAGCGAGATGGTGTTGGATTTTCCTGTTAGACAATGAACATATTCGTGTTGCTTTTAAATGTTACATCAATACTACACTAACTCATTATTAGCTTAATATTATTGTTAATTATGTCTGTAGTGAAGACATACTTAATCACATTGGCATTATAGCAAACAGTTACCATCCTTGTAACAACCACAAATCAATTACCATATTCCTCATTTTTAATAGTGTTTATCTATAAGTAAGACATAAATATGTCGAAATATAATATACAATGTAAATGTCTGTATAATATCATCATCAATATCATCATTGTCGTTCAGGCACCTACTACTAAGCATAGGTCTTTATCCAAACATGTCTTTTCCAGCTAAAACTACATCCAACAGCTTTTCATGGTATTCATAGTATTTATTTTTTTGAGCCAAACTTACTACTTTCATTATATAACTCTTTAACAGAGGGCCTCAATGATAGACCACTTAAGACCAAGTGAACTGTTTTTTTTTTTTACTTAATTATATGGGATAGTGAGGTTGATATGTGCTACTGTTATGATGTCTGAGTATGGTATTTATGGCACTATTTCTATCCTGAACAGAGCACTAGTAGTTACTCCGTGGCCAATCATGTTTATCATACCTCACTATGTACTACAAACTAAGGTAGAAAAGTACAAAAACAAGCATCCTCACCCTATCTCCAATGTCACCACTCACCCTGTCTCCAAGATGGCGGCGCCTGGAGGACATAGGAGAATGCGAGTGCGAGCGGCGGTATGAACCGCGTGGTGAGTAAGAGCGAGAGCGACTGCGCGAGTATCGAGAGCGATACCCGCGTCGCGGCGATCCCGAGCGCGAGCGCGACCTGGAGTACGACCTAGTGTCAGTAGTGATGTTTCCACTTAAATTAACATGCTTTAAAACTATAATCCAAAGTATAAAATGGTATGGATGGATGGTATCTAGATAGTATAATCTGAGTTGTGAACTTGTGCACAACTCTGCCAAGAGTGGACATCACACTCTGGGTCAGTATGAACAGTATAACAGATGTATTATCTACTTAAATACTTCAGTTTAGAAATTACATACCAAACGCAATCAATTTATCAGGATTATATGTTGCATGTATTTTATCCACAATATACTTAATCTTCACCTCATTTTAAAATGATGTTAAGTGATAGAGACATAGCTCCAAAATCAAATAATGGTTTTCATGTTACATGGCAATCAGTTTCCTTTTATGCCATTAAGGCAGGTATAATGTGAATTTGATAAAATATTAATTCAGCATTTACAGTTTTAACCTTGAATGTAATATATTAATTTATGATTATGAAATATGCTTAAAACAGCTGTATGTAATAAATTATGCAATATTATAAATAAGTTAAACAATTTTTAGTTTTTCCTTGGGTGTAGTATATAACCATTGATATATTATGAATAACATTTGTCATAAAAATATTAACAATTCTAATTTAAATAAAGTTAAAACTATTAAAAAACTAAACTTAAACATGTTAACTATAATAATGTTTTATTTATGTAAATAAGATAGGAAACACATTAGCATTTTGTAAAGCAATATACTAAAACATTGTTTATTATTACTACATAACTAACAAACATGAAAGAAAATATTATTTTATAACACATTGTGAATTTAACTGTAAATTTAATAAAGTTGTTTATTAAAGTTATAGAAATTTATATAAAAAACAATTTTTAAAATATATCTGTAAAATAGAAGTAAATGAAAAGTACTCATGCATGCATAATGGTCTCTCATAAAAAGTTTGCTTATCAGCCTGCCGTTTGTCGATAAAGTTGTAGGTTGTCATAGAGCTGTGTAACTTTATTGATCAAACATTTATGGAGCTACAATATTTATGAACAAGATATTTGTTGTATATTTAACAATGATTCTAACATTTTTACAAAGATTTTAACGAATAATTAACCATTAAATAAAATTATTTATTGTGTAGCTATAGTATTAGTGATTATATTAACAACTTATTCTAAATTTAATAATTTATATGGTATAAAAAAATCTATACGAAAGTTGTTTTTAAACAGTAAAAATGGTAATTATTTGAGTTATATTTGCTGACACTTATGGTCATTCTATTTAACCTTGTATGCGACCCCCGATATATATCTACACGTTTTGTTTGAAACCTCAAGGCCAATATTTACTGTTTTTACAAACAAACCTACTAATATGTTTAAGTATATACCATAAAATGTAACATGTGCTTGAATACTGAAAACAAAATTTTTCTATAAATCCTTACATTGCATACTTCTCAAGGACGTTTTTTGTAATAAAACACGTAATTGCGCAACCATACTTCGATGTAGATGAGGTTATAATTAACAATACAAAAGGCAATATACATTTCATAGTTACAGTTGCATCAACGATCATTGGCTAAAGAACTAATTATAAAGGAATCCTAAAAATTTACTTACGGGCTCCTATACTTCCGGCTAGACGCTTTCGGCGGAGGCGGCGTTCTAGACCGGGTTCGGCTATGACCTCTAGACATTGTTGGTGGCTTTGGTGCAGGCTCTCGGGAACCGTTGCGTGTCCTCGAGCGACTTCTCTGTAATATGACCAACTCGAAATTATTAAAACTATCCCTAGCAAAATATGAGCACGAGGCGATAATAGTGTCGAGTGTTTTAAATATAGTACCTCTCGATCAGACATAATGATCTAATCAATACAACAAACAAAACTAAGACGGATATATCACAATTGATCTATATATAAACTGAAGCACAAAAATAAAATTCGGAGAAGTTGACCACGGAACAACGCGGTACAAGCGACAAGCCAAGAAACAAAATGGCGTCAAATAGTCCCTCGACTTGCGTGAAACGCATAAAAAGCGCGGCAAAATTGAATAGACAAAAATTAAATCAAAATGGTTTATTGTCAGAAGTTTTTCTTCCTCTAAAGTGTTTAGTTTAAAAATTTTTTTTAAATAAATTTTCAATTCTTGGGCTTATTTTTATAGTAATTATTAACTTTTATATATTTAAGAAAATTTTTGTTTTAAAAGAAATTTTTATCTACTACGAATTAGAGTAATTGCTAAAACGAGACCACGACGCAAAAATTAAAGTATTTAAATTAATGCAATACAGAACAAAATTTTCATGTAGGCAACTTGTTACTTTATCATACAAATTAAATTAATAGCTACTAATGAAGCAAATAATCGAAGAATGGTTTATTTATAAAGTCACAAGTTCAAGTAGTTGCTGTGACTTCTTTTTAATTTATATTAATGAAGAAAATTAAATTATTTTATAATTATAGTTTTATGTATTATCTTTTCTTTAAAATTTTCTTTTTGAAAGTATTGAACTTAAACCCCAATCCAATATTAAGGAGAGATGATGTAATGGCAAAATTACTAAGTACAAGTTTGTGTACGTCGTTCTATATGTTTATAATTCATGTATATTTCTTCTTAGTTACAAAATTAAAAATAATTATATTTTAATTTAGTTGTAATTTGTGCAAGTTGAAACGCTTAAAGATTTGTCAAGCTGACGCAATGCTAATGTCACTTTTCCGTTTCCACCACATCGTTAGCAGTAGTAGATGATTTTATTAAAATTATTTAAAACCTAATAGAAATATCTCAAGTCATGACTGACAACGAGACACAGAGTGGTCTTGGTGACCAGCCACAAGAGAAGACAGCTAAGCAATTGGAGAAAGAAGCAAAAAAGGCTGCCAAATTAGAAAAACTTAAAGCCAAGTTAGACAAGAAGAGCGCTGTGCCAGCTGTTCAAAAAGATAAACCCGAGGTAACGTAGTGAAATCAAAATATTCGACTCCATTAGGTTTAGTTTTCTTTAGGTCAATTTTAATAAGCATATTTGGAATTCTTATGAACATTTTACACCTTTATTGTAAGATTGATATATTCTCTAGTAAAAGCATTGTTACGTGTTTTGTATAGTACATTGCATCATATGAGACAGATGGTAATTGAATTAGTGAAACTTCATTGTTTTGTAATATTAAACATGGTCTAGTAAAATATTTCGATTCCTTTTTTTAGAAAAAGGCTAAGGAAACCAAGGAGAGTGCAGTATATACAGTTGGTACTCCTCCAGGAGATAAAAAAGATATCAATGATCCTATGCCTGATGCCTATAGTCCTCAATATGTGGAAGCTGCTTGGTATGCATGGTGGGAAAAACAAGGTTTCTTCAAACCAGAATATGGAGTAAGTTTTCCTGTATATAATTTCATATTATTTGTTTTTATTATTATTTTATATAATTTCTTTTAATCAAAGAAGCAACCTACACAGCTTTTTACCTGGTGGTATAATAGTAAAATACATCTCATTTAACAATATTGAGTTGGTTAAGATTAGCATGTTACTATAACTTGTACCTGTCATAGAGACATGATATGAATTTCAAACTAGAAAGACTGAACTAATCTATGTCTACTGGCTAATGTTGACCACATAGATTAATACTTAAGTTGATACATTTTTTATTGCTATAAGAATATTTAATTTTTACCATATCATATCAATATTATTAGTAATTAATGATTGAATTAATAATAAACATTTTTTTTAATTTTTTTTTATGAACAAACTGTATTTGATTGTATTACTACAGAGAAAGTCTGTACTGCAGCCTAATTCTAAAGGAAAATTTGTGATGGTGATTCCACCGCCAAATGTCACAGGAACCCTCCACCTTGGGCATGCTCTAACTAATGCGGTTGAAGACGCTATCACACGGTGGTATAGGTAAATCTTTGGATCATGTTTCATAAATTGTATATCTGTAACAATTTCTTCTGCTGTATGTATGTCAGTGGATTTCAATATGTTGAAATGATGATTGTATTCATTGTTTAATATATCAGTTACTACTAACTATTACAAAACATAATTTTTCTTCAAATTCTAGTGTTGTTAAATTTAGATGTTAAAATTATAATTGCATAAGTAAGTAGTTCTAGTTTATTAGTATTTGTTAACATTCAATCAGAATTTCAATGTCCATTATGCTTTCATCATTAAATGAGTAATAATCAAAGTTGTCATTAGCATGAGAAGAGAGGTTAGCTTGGTACAGGCATGTTATGCAGAGGGATGAAGGACATATAACAAAGAACGTAATTAGAATGAATGTGGATGGTTATAAGGGTAGAGGAAGACCGAAGAAAGTGTGGATGGATTATGTGAAAGAAGATATGTGTAAGAAGAGTGTGAATTCAGATATGGCGGCTGATAGAAGAATATGGAAGAGAAGTACATACTGTGTGGACCCTACATAGCTGGGGGAAGGGCAGGAGGAAGAAGAAGAAGAATCAAAGTTGTCATTGATATCATGTTTATTAATATATCAAAGTCAAAATTTTTAATTCAACATAGGAACATTTGTTCACTTATTGTACTTCAAAATGTACATCACACATTTTTATGTAAACATTCAGTCCCTGAACCATGCCATTATTGCTTTGACTATATTTGTATATATAGAATTATTATTAAAAAAATCACTGCAATGAATTATTATCTTATAAGCTTCCGTTATATATTGCATGTTATTAAATTGAATATTAAGAAAAATTGCATTGCACCAATTTTTATAGTGTCTGGTTCTATACATAAAAAATTACCTTTTTGAAGAATTCCTACCACTTCTATGTATAAATCGATAAACAACTGGAAGAATGGAAAATATTCTAATCTTATTCCTCCTGCCCTTTTCCCAGCTATGTGGGGTTTGCACAGCATGTACTTTTCTTCCACATCCGTCTATCAGCCACCATATCTAAATTCACACTCTTACACATGTCATATAATAATATTCATAATGTATAATATTCTAATAAACTACAAAAGTCAAACAGTTGAAATAGTGGCACTATTTGGCAGGAATTAATGAGTTTGTTTTAATTAGAAACTTGATGAAAAACTTAATTATGTTTAAGGATGAATGGACGTACAACATTGTGGAATCCTGGTTGTGATCATGCCGGTATTGCAACTCAGGTGGTAGTGGAAAAGAAAGTCTGGAGGGAAGAGAAGAAAACAAGACATGATCTTGGCAGAGAGGAGTTTATCAAACGTGTGTGGGATTGGAAGAATAAGTAAGTATTGCTGTTTTTAAAAATGTTTTAATTGTAAGCTTTATAACTATAATAAATAATTAAATAAATGTGAAAAACAACCGTAAAATCTAATTTTATTCAATGTGTAATATTTGTGTGAAAAGAAATCATTATAGGGTTTATTTACATTAAGGTAAATATTATTATCAATATGATTAAGAGCATTTATTGTTAGTTTTAGACATGGCTATTTCTTATTTTTTTATATTTTATAGTACATCCAAAATGACAAATTTTTTGCTATTTTTAATAAATCATTTCAATCATCAATTCATGCAACTAATGAGAAATATAAAAAATATTTATTTCTCATTAGCTGTATGAATCAAGAAACAATAGGTGTCTTGTAATTTTAACCAAATTTTCTTTACAGAAAAGGCGACCGCATTTATTCTCAACTGCGTTCATTGGGATCGTCGTTTGATTGGTCCCGTGTTAGATTCACGATGGACCCTTCAATGTGTCGCGCCGTCAACGAAGCGTTCATACGCCTTCACGACGCTGGCGACATCTACCGAGCTAACCGCCTGGTCAACTGGTCCTGCGCACTGAAGAGTGCGATATCAGACATTGAGGTTGATAAGGTGGAATTAAATGGAAGGACTATGCTTGCCATACCGGGTTATGATCAAAAGGTACATAAATGTAATGAAAGAAATATTCTATTTACTGTATTATCATTCCTTATTTATATTATATAGATTAAAATATTATAGTCTGAACTGGTGGTAGGTCTCCATTGTCAGAGACTGCTTAGGTAGGTGCCATTGCAGCTCCTATTTCTTCCACAAAACAATAGTGTGCAATCATTACTGTGTTCCAGTTAAAAGAGTAGCTAGTGTAATAACCAAGGTAACGAGACTTAACATTTGTATGTCTCAAGGCGTTGAGCGCAATATAGTGCTGTGAATACCATCTTAATCAGCGCCACGTTGTTATGGGCGGGCGTATCACTTACCACCAGGTGAACGTGCCGATCGTCTCGTCGCTTTAATTACATAAATATATATATTATTACTATTGTTTTTATCTACAATGTCCCTCAATCTCATATTATATCAAGTGATATTGCTTTGAAGATTTTAAAGAGTGTTTACTCCAAATTCTAAATACTATCAAAACTTGTCAACTGGACTACAGCAATGCTGTCATGGTGACTAAATATGACTGTGGTAGTTAGAAATATAGGTTACTATATCGCAGGTAGTCTTAAAATTAATCATGGGACCTCTGTGTTATAAGTCAATTTGTTTGCTGCTTTTCCATGGAGATTTATCAGTCTATATATAAGAGATTTCCACCTAGTGGAGACACCACAATAATCTTTGTGGCCTACAGATTTGGTAGGACTATAACGTTTGCTGAGTGTAGGTCAATTAAGAACGGATTTTAAGAAATGTTACTCTCAAAGTGAGTTGCAGAATTATGTTACAGCTAGCAAAGTGGGCGGGGAACCGATAGTAATTAATAAAGGTAGTATTTTGTATCACATCTTTCATCATCATCAGCCGATAGACGTCCACAGCTGGACATAGGCCTCCCACAAAGATCTCCACGTCGATCGGTCCCGCGTTGCTCGCATCCAGTGGGCTCCCGCTATTCTCACCAGATCGTCGGTTCATCAACATCTTACACATATTACTAAGAAATAGGAAATATTTTATATCAAAAAAAATATCGATATGTATTCCATTATAAAAAAATTTTAATACAGATAGAGTTTGGAGTATTGGTGCTATTTGCATATAAGGCTGAAGGTTCTCAGGAGGAGGTAGTAGTAGCGACCACACGAGTGGAAACCATGCTGGGTGATGTGGCAGTGGCTGTCCACCCTCAGGATGTTAGGTTAGTGGTATAATGTTAACTATTACAGAAACTTAAACTGATTGTTGAATCTGATATAATCCGTTAAACTTTTCGTGAATTTCTGCAGACTTGTTTTTTTTTGTTATTTTTATATAAGACAATAAACTTCCCCATTTTGTTTAAAATTATTTTTTGTTCAAATTTGTTTTTTTTTTATATATTATATATTAATAGATGACTCAACCTAATGGAATTATATTAACAATAAAATTATGTATATGTTTATAAACGAAATTGTAAAATGTTAATATATATTTTATTTCCCCATTTACTATCTGCGAAGATTTGATTAGGATTGCTCTCAGATAGTATTATTTAAGTAAAACAATTCAAATATACTTTTACAGGTATAAGCATTTGATTGGGAAGAACTTGGTGCACCCAATACTGAAGAGGAAATTGCCCGTTATAGCAGATGAATATGTTGATATGAACTTTGGCACAGGTAAAATTTGTGAATTCTATTATAAATGTTAATGTTCGAATTATGTGGGAATATAAATGTATTTTTATATAAAACTAAAATTTTCGGTTTTCGTTCTCCAAGAATTGTCTGAAAATCAAAAATTTTTATTAAAAAAGGAATATTCATTTACTTGAGAGAGTTAATACCCTCAAACCATTCATAACAGAAATGTCTTGGACAGCTAGCTTTGGAAAGCTTCATTCTTGTCTCCATTTTCTTAAAAATAATTATTAATGGTGGTAAGTCTGCTAAGAGAGGCGGTTTAGATAGTAGTGTGCAAACATTACTGCATTCGAGTTAGAAGGGAGCTGTAGCTAGTGTAATTACTAGGGTAACGAGACTCGACATCTTATGTCTCGGTTGAAGAGCAGTGTGATGCTGTATATACTATTCTAACTAACGTCTCGTTGTTATAGGCGGACGTATCATTTACCATCAGGTGATCGTCCCGCTCGTCTCGTCACTTAATTTAATAAAAAATTATATTTATAAATAATGCCAATTTTATGTTGAGGGTGCAATATGTAAAGGGTCACTCTTTGTGTAGGCGCCGTTAAAATAACTCCCGCACACGACCCCAACGACTACGAAATCGGCAAACGTCACAACCTTCCCTTTATCACAATTTTCGACGATGAGGGGCTGATGCTGGATAACTGTGGACCATTCGCTGTGAGTCACTTGTGTTATTTCTTATAGCACGTAAATAATTTTTTTTTTGAAAAATAACTCAATTAAAAATGTTATAAATCATAGTTTAAAAAATATTTTTAATTATTTAATAGGGGTGTAAGGGGTCCCGCACAACAACTCACGAGACCCAAGTCAACCTCACATGCTCCTCGTGCACCCTGCTAATCAACTAACGAGGCTCTGGCTGCTATCAACCCGCATTGGGCCAGCGTAGTGGGAACTCCTATAAACGACGAGCCCTAATGCCCACCGGTACTAGAGGCCATGCTGACTATATCTGGAGATCTTTGGGGGAGGCCTATGTCCAGCATAGGACGTCTATCAGCTGATAATGATGATGATGACTATTTAATGACTTGCCTCTGTTTTGGATATATATATATATATATATATATATATATATATAACAAAGCGATAAGACGGGCGTTCACGAAAATAAACTAGCCCCATAACAGTGTGATGATATAAACACATTGCCTTTGTAGCTTCAGACAAGATGTGGTTAGATGGTTCATTTCAGACAAATGTGATTAAATAAATAATCAATATATTTCTAAGTTATTATAATTTTAAAGATGGTAACACATATCCTGTCATTATGCAACTATTTCAACTGTCTTCACTTACATTGTAGGGCAAAAAACGTTTCCACGTGCGTCGCGAGATCATCAAGACGCTGGACCAGATTAAATTGTACAAGGAGACGAAGGAGCACGTGATGGTGGTGCCGCTTTGCAGCAGGTCGAAGGATGTAGTGGAACCGATGCTGAAGCCGCAGTGGTAATCAATTATTATTATCGCAACTAATGATATTTTTGCACTTGTGGAAGGCATACAATCGTCTGAAAATTGTTACTATACTGATTGACGGCTGCTTGGGTTTGATCCCCTCTGATCATCGAGTGCCATCTTCAAATTGAAGGTGAACTCCTTTCTTCCCCACTAAGCTCAATTTCGATGAAAGAAAACGTGACCAAACCAGCGTGCGCAAGGACAAGCTTCAATAGACATACGGCAACCAGTAACCTGCACTTGGTCAGTGTGATGGCTTAATGGCCTAGAGTAGAGGTCTTGGGAGAAAACACCAGAGTCCTAATAGTAGGAATAATAAGTATTTGTTTATTTACAATAAAAAATACTTTGTTTTTGGTTAATAATTTTTTTTCTAGATATAGAAATTCACTGGTGATAGGTTGCCGGAGACCGTCTAGGTACCACCGCAGCGGCTATTGCAGCCGACAGACACTGCTGTGCGAACATTACTGTGATCCGGTTTGAAGGGTTGTAGCTAGTGTAATTACGGTGGTAATGAGGTTAAACATCTTATATCTCAAGCGACGAGCGCAATGTGGTTTTGTGTTTATATCATCATAACTAGCGCCACGGTATTATGGGTAAGGGTATCACTTATCATCAGGTGAACTTTTCAGGTAATTAAATAAAAAAAGGAGTTGGATAAATAATTACTAATTCTTATACTGGAATTGGGAGATTGTTGATGATGATAAAATCGTTGAAGGTATATTAAATGCGACAACATGGCCGCTGAAGCGATAAAGGCAGTGAAAACTGGCGAGCTGAAGATAATACCGGACGCGCACGAGAAGACGTGGTACCACTGGATGGAGAACATACGCGACTGGTGCATCTCTAGGCAGCTGTGGTGGGGCCACCGCATTCCAGCGTACAGGGTCACTCTGGCGACCGAGGTGAGATATATTCTACTGCAGCCTCATCGCCTATTAGGAAGAATTTCATTGTACTACAAATATCCGGAATCATCTGATCCTCAAATGTTTGATTCCTGGAAGGAACACAGTCAGCAGATATATAATATGGTATTGTGGAGCCACAGTGGTGGGTTCGAGAAAACCTCTCATTCCATTCAATGGAACTTCACAAAATATGACCTTGGGAATCGAACCGGTGTCATTCACTAACATTTATGATGCATAACCAAAAAACAGATGGTAAAATGAGGACATATTTGTACTCTAAAATTGATGCACCACAATTCCTTGGTGGTGGCTTAGCCGACGCAGTAATCACGAAGTATTTGATAGTCCATGTTATATAAGGAGTGTGTCGCTGTGTGCAGTCGCAGGGCGAAGTCCGAGCGAACGTTTTGTTGCCACGTAGACGCCGCACGCGCTCGGGCCGCAAGAAGAGCGCCCGAGTACGCGCGCATAGGCCTCCGCCCCCGACCGACACTGCCGTACGTTCAATACATAACACGTTTAGATATTGTACGCATGTTTTTGTGTTCCTATCGAGATCTCTCCTAAAATGATCTTTTTAAAACCTAAGTCCAATATAAGCTCAGAGGTTTTTGAACCTGTGCATCTTCAAGATTTCAAGGTCTATTACAGTCTTGATGTTTTATTTGCATGGTATTACTTGTGATCACGTATTATTTAAAGTATTTAGATTTTTTACAATATTTTAAAACAGCATAGTGCTTCAGTTTTTTTTTTTTTTTAATTATAGAAGCTCTATTCTTTGCTTGCTACAATTACATTAATATAATATAATGATGAAGTATATTCCGCAAGTTTTATTGAGAACTATTGCAGCATCATCGGACTCGGGCTCGAGGATCTGGTGTCCGCGAGCTAAACCAAAACAAAAAAACTAAATATGTATATATATATATATATATATGTAGATAAAATTGTATGTAAAATAGGAGAGGAGAATAGCGAGAAAACATTGGAAGCGGAAGGGTTGAAGAGATGGACAGCGCTATAAGGGGAGAGATATATATAATCAAATATAAAATTACCTCCATATTAACGTTAAATGGTTTTATTCAAATGAGACTTTTTCTTTGGCGGATTAAAATATTAACATGTGTTCTGTACGAAATATAAATAATTGGGGGGCGCGGCGGGAACTCGACATGTATTTGGTTTCAATTTGAACCTTATTACATAGCGACAGGAGCATTTACATTGCGCGCCCGTGAGGTCGTTGATCCGAGCATCAGCTGGTTTTGATTTTGTGTTTCATTGCTAGTTTTTTTTAGTAATGTATTTTTGATGAAACTATAATTTCACCTAGTTGTACTAATATGATAGAGTGTAAATAATGCTAATAAAACGTTTTTAAATTTGATTATTTTTTATCAGAATCAATGTTTTTCCGTGCCATCATCAAAGGTGTCGTCAGTACTATCATCTGCCAACATCCTCCTAACACCCTGTATTAAGTTTGTTACCCTTGTAAATTCCACTAACTACATTGAACTACAAAGTCAAGTTGTATTTGTTGATATTATAAAAAATATTGCTAAATTGATAAAAACACTAGATAGCAAAAAATAATTATAATGCTTTTTAATTTAAATTTTCTAGATATTGCTTTAAATTTATGTTGTGTGCAAAAATAATTATCATCATCGACCGATAGACGTCTACTGCTTGACATACGCCTCCCCCAAAGATTCGCACATCGATCTGGTAGGGTGTCATATGGAAAGGGGGGGACTATTTCCCAGCACGCAAGTTTGTTGCTTAGCAGGGTGCACCACGAGCAAGTGAGGTTGGCTTGGATCCCGTAAGTTGTTCTGCGGGAACCCTTACACCCCCATAAACAATATGTATGCAAAATTTTAATGTTATTTTGCATAAATTTTAATTTTAATGTAAAATAATAAAATCTGATCACGATTTTCATTCTTGCAAATATAAATATAGATACAAGAAGATTTATGGGTGTCGGCACATTCAGACCAGGAGGCGCTCGCGAAGGCGTCCGCCAAGTTCGGTGTACCCCCAGAGGACATCACCCTGAAGAGGGACGAAGATGTCCTCGACACTTGGTTCTCCTCCGGTCTTTTCCCCTTCTCTATATTCGGTTGGCCCGATCAGACGGATGATTTGAAGGTAAAGATTTTTAAGTTTCACCAGAAAAATGTTATTCATTTCTTTTGGAAGTATTTTTGTTTAATTTTAGTACATGATTATTTGTAGGCGTTCTACCCAGGGACATTGCTGGAAACCGGTCATGATATTTTGTTCTTCTGGGTGGCGCGTATGGTGTTCTTCGGACAACGGCTTCTAGGGAAATTGCCTTTCAAGTGAGTTTCAATAATCACAGTAGTTGCTTACATTGTGGCATATATTCTAATTGGTTTGTTGTTGATAAATATAAACATTTTATTTTGATAATTTAAATAATAAAGTTAATAATTCACGTTTACAATGTACACGATGTCAACCATCAATGAGATCGAAGATTATGAAGCGTGAGCTCTAATAAAATATTATACTCTATATAATTCTAAAAACTTTGTGAACAGAGAAGTATACCTTCATCCGATGGTACGCGATGCGCACGGCCGTAAGATGTCCAAGTCATTGGGCAACGTCATCGATCCCGTGGACGTGGTGCGCGGCGTGACTCTGGAACAGCTCCACGCCCAGCTGCAGGACTCGAACCTGGACCCGAAGGAGGTGGAGAGAGCAAAGCTCGGCCAGAAGCAGGACTATCCCAACGGTATCCCCGAGTGTGGCACTGACGCGCTGCGGTATGTGTATTGTTATTATATAATTTAATATAAATGATTACTGCGAAATTTGTCTTTTTATAATAAAGCCATGTTACGAGCGAGTAATAGGATCTTTTCCTTAAGATTTCCTAAAAGGTATCATTTGGAAACAATAGATACAGTAGGTGTACCCGAGATAATAAAAAAATAAATCATTTAAAAGTAAGTTCATAAATTATTGCTTAAAAATATCTAAGATATAATAGAAATGAGGATAAGTAATGTAACTTTATATATATGTACACAATATTATCCTGTATATTTTTTATATTAGATAGCATAATGTAAAAAAAGAAATAGATATAATGTTAGAAAAAATGTATATAAATTACTAGCGAATATTTTGTAATTAAATTTAGTAAAGATAAGGTAAATCCTTGAATAATAACATAAGAGAAAATGAGAAAAAAATACAAAGGTCGCTAATTCTATTCTTTAGTGAAATTGTCACCACCCCCTCGCATTCTATATCTGCTGCCATAACAATATATCATTGCGTTCCAGCTGTCAGTCAGTTTAAGGCTGGAGGTTTCCTTGACTATTGTATGACTCTTAATAAAAAAGGATCTTTTTCAGATTTGCGCTCTGTGCTATGACCCAAGGCCGGGACTTGAACCTTGACATCCTGCGAGTGCAAGGCTACAGGTTCTTCTGCAACAAGCTGTGGAACGCCACCAAGTTCGCCCTCATGTACTTCCCTAAGGACACCACATACCAAGTATAATAATTTATTCCGACATAACCTTCACAGCGAAAGATCGATACGAGCAAGACATTGATATGGCGTTCATTAATTAAAAATGTATACTGTATAACATTTTGCCTAGAAGCAGTGGACGTCTATCGGCTGATGATGATGATAACATTTTTCACTGTCACTACCAAGAGAGACCACTTATATAATAAAGAAATCTATTTTCCTTCTAATTTAATTACTCGATGGAGCGACGAGGCAAAAGCGGGGCGTTACCCTAATGGTTTTAATAAGCTGAATGTGGTGCATGTTTGGCTGATAAACACTACAGTACATTGTACTCATCGCCTTAAGATATAAGATTTGAAATCTTATACCTCAGCAATTTTGCCAACTAAAACGCTCTTCAAACCGGAACACAGTAATGCTTGTATACCAGTGTTTCCCAATCTTTCCTAAGCCATGCCCCACTTTAGCAATTTTCAATGCTTCATGTTCCTTTTATAAATTTCAAAACATTAAATATTTTTTTTTTAATTAATGTAATTGAAAAGTTTTATAAGAAAATACTGTAAAACTGTAACAATTCAAAGAAAAAATTTATATTAATAATACAATTTAAAACAGAAATTCGAATAAAAAAATATAATTTATAATAAATTAATTATATTATAGTGAAGGTGCCCTCCTTCAACTATCAAACTGTCCCCCCTGTGGGACGTACGCCCCACGCTGGGACACGCCGATGTATACGATAGTTATGCGATAAAAATAGGCACTGCGTTGAAAACTACCTGCAGTGTTTTCCTTTATTATAATGAGCGTTAACTAATACATAGAAATTATTTACCCAAGGTCCATTCGGGTAGTGTTCCGTCTCTTTCATCAATGGATCGCTGGATGCTATCCCGTCTGTCTTTGGCGGTGCAGAAGGTGAACTCCGGTTTCCAGAACTACGATTTCCCATCGGCCACTACACATTGCTACAACCTTTGGCTATACGACCTCTGTGATGTCTATCTGGTAGGTTTATTTGTTATCTTAAAAAAAAAGTATAATTAACTTATTACGGTAAGTATTATAGCAAAAATGTTTTATTTCTTCTTTGAAGTATTATTTGATTTTATAGTCAAAAAATTTTGAAAAAAATAAAATCTTTTCTTCTTCATAATCGGTAATGAAATGTATTTATAATGTTAACGCATGTGACTATTTTAATTTTTTTTTTAAATTTCGTAGCTATGATTAAAAAATCTGCCAACTAAGTTAAAGGTTATCAACCACCACCATCAGCCGATAGACATCCACTGCTAGACATAGGCCTCCCGCAAAGATCTCCACATCGATCCGTCGGTGCCGCCCGCATCACCGGGCACCAGGGGCTGCCATTTGTAGGGTCTCAAATGGAGGGATTTGGGCCATTTCCCACCACGCTAGCCCAATGCGGGTTAGTGGTAGCCAAAGCCTCGTTCGTTGATTAGCAGGGTGCACCGCGAACAGGTGAACTCGGCTTGGGTCCCGTGAGTAGTTGTGCGGGACCGCTTACACCTTCCAAGGTTATCAACACGGTGTCATCAATTCCCCCTAACATCATCATCAGGTGCCCTCTGCAAACTGAAGTTTGGCGATCAGATTGAGAAAACTAATTCGAACCTCAGCCATACTCTTTAACTGATGGTATTTAAACGCGGTCCACTTCTTTTATTCCCCTATATGTGCACTGCTTAACAATAGCCTCTCCTAAAAGAAGGGTATTGACTATACCTGTCACACTTGGTGTGCGGGTTGGCTCCATGGAGATGCATTAGAGCGTTGATGGAGATATTCTAGTAGTAGTTTTACTAATTTAGGACTATATTGTTGTATGTGTCAGAAATATTTATATGATTAATATATTATAAACAGGAATATCTTAAGCCCGTATTCGCTGCTGGCACTGACTCGGAAAAGAAGGCAGCGAGAGGAACTCTCTACACCACATTGGAGTATGGACTGAAGTTGCTTAGTCCCTTCATGCCGTTCGTCACCGAAGAGTTATACCAGCGACTACCAAGAGCCGATACCTCTTGTCCGTCCATATGTGTTGCCAGTTATCCTACAGTAAGCGATTTTTGTTTAAATCAATTATATTCATGAATAGTAAGTTCTGAAGATTTAGTATTCCTCATACTGCGCTAAGGAATTGTTTCATTGACGTTATTGGATGAAATTGCTGGTGCAAAAGCGACTTACAATATTTCATGAAAAAAGATAGTTTAATGACAGACTCAATTTACATATTTCACTAATTATGCAGGAACCAAAACATGTTGCATCGTAACCTTCAGAAAAGGCATTGGTTAATAAAGGTTTGAATGAAAAGAAAGTCCACTTAACCCCTTACTATCCTGAAGGAATTTTGTCTATTTTTTTTTTTACACTAAAAAATAATTATACACATTTTTTTACACTAATAAATAAATCTTTCCTGTTCAGTAAAAATTTTTTTTAACGTTACTAGTTGTATATATTTAATTATAGTAATTTGCTTATGATGTCAGGAGTCAGATGCTTCATGGCGCTCTGAGCAGCTGGAAACCGACGTGGAGACTATTTTGAAAATGGTTCACCTCATCCGCTCCACTCGTTCCGAGTACAATCTGACTAATAAGCAGAAGACAACGGCACATCTCATCATCTCTCCAGAGCTCGAAGTGGAAGAGCTAAGGTCACTTTTTAGGAGTCTTCAATCCCTGGCCAACAGTGAACTTAGTGACGAACAGCCGCCAACGGGGTGCTCCATACTCACTGTGTCCGATAAAATCGAAATTCATTTGGTACTAAAGGTAATCAGGTTTTATGTCTTCTTTTTATTCTTAAAGCGTCTCTCCATCTAGTGAAGGTTAGTGATCAGCGTGGCATAGTCTTTTCTGTCTCTGGTTCGGCGGAACAATTCGGACGCCCCAGATATGTCAGTATATGTTGTTTATATCATATTAAGTGAATAAGAGCAGCATGTTCATCTGTTGGTATTTTACATCAAAGTACACTATAAATTGAGCGCAAGACATTTAAATGCAATAAGTTACAATACAAAGGACAAAATAACTGTAAATATTCTGATTACATACAAAAAAAAGTATTTTGTAACTCCGTGTGGTGGAACTGCCCACTACACTACTCAAAGAGGCGTGATATGGATCAATTTTTTTGGGGAGGTTAATCTGGATGTCATACTTGCTAAGCTTGAACTTATTGGCCGATAATAACCTTAGCTCTTGCCTTTTTGGCTGACAACCCTCTTCAGGCTCAAAGTTCTCAAGGCATAAAGTGGATTGTTTACATTCCGGTGTGTATTTATACTTATAAAAAGTACCTTATGACACAGGTAATAAGGTCCTTTTTATAAGGTTATTTTTGCGCCACCCTATATTTATATGGTCATTGCCAGCATTGTATCACAATCAGTTTGTATAATTAAATCATGTATTTTCAATAAAACCAAAATCTTATCAGGGACTCATCGACCCTCAAAAGGAGATCGCCAAGTTGGAAAAGAAGAAGGAGTCTCTATCACAAACAATAAGCAAGCTGCAGCAGGTGATAGCTGCTGAAGACTATTCCATCAAAGTACCCGCGGATGTACAAAAAACTAACACCGAAAAACTGTCTCAGTCTCAAGGCGAGCTAGATCGACTGAACAAAGCAATGGAAATCCTTAAGCTTATGTAATGAATCAGACATTCACAGTTATACTACTAGTTCTGAATAACGTAAGAAACCAGATAATATAATTGACTTAATTTAATAGCTGAATTGCTTAGTAAAATAATATTAAGTGTTTTTGTACATTTTGAACAGTAATGAAGTATTAATTGAAACATCACATAACCTTTTATGAAGACCGATTAATACACATGAATTTTATATTATCGAA
This sequence comes from Ornithoptera alexandrae, assembly GCA_029030555.1. NCBI lineage: Eukaryota > Metazoa > Arthropoda > Insecta > Lepidoptera > Papilionidae > Ornithoptera > Ornithoptera alexandrae. The sequence continues at coordinate 10,141,081 of JARDVY010000041.1, read as the reverse complement.
TTAAATTGAAAAAAACTTTTCTTTCGGTTAAGCAACAGGTTTTTAAACAATATCAGTAGGTTTAAATATTAAAATGTTGTACAATTCAAATGGACCCTTCAATACCTTATTTATTTACCCTTTGTAATAAAATGTTTTCATAAATTGTAGTTTTAATTGCATATAAATAATAAATGTGTAAGTGTAGGGTCCCGCATCAAAAACTCGCGGGACCCAAGCTATCCTCGCCTCGTGTCGCACTCTGCTAATCAAGAAAAGAGGCTCTGGCTCCCATCAATTCGCATTGGGCCATCGAGGTAGCAAATGGCCCATTTCGCCTCATAGGAACTATAAACAGTAGCCCCTGGGGCCCGGATGCGGGCTACGCAAGACTGATCGTTGTCGGGGTTTTAGGTTGGTGATGATATATAATAATATAAAAAAATATGTAATAAATGATTAGTTATGTAAGTCTAGTCAAACAGTGTAGCGGTATTCGAAATGTTACCAAAAAATTAATCACCGTTCATTGATTACTTTAATTTGATCATTTTTTAATGTTTCAATAAGTAGATGTGCATGACACGTAACACGAAAGAAAGATCTGCGCATTATAAAATTATTTTAATATTTCATATATTGCTCGATTCATCACAGTAGTGTGAACACTATTTTATTTCAAGCTCTATGCCATAGTATTTAGCTCAATTGCTAATATTAGTAAAAGGTACAATGAATTAAGACTAGGTAAACATTTTTTATGGGTCGTGTTAAGACTGTTTGGAGAAAATAAAATAGGTTCGTTTAGCTGTACGTTTTTTGTCAATTTCTAAACTTATCAAAATGTCACTGTCACACTTCCAAGCATTTAACAATATATAAGCAATATATGTACTGAAATCACAAATCATTCAATACAAAAAAATCTTGATATCTACATTGAGTATTATTTATACATCAAAACCAGTATCATTTACTCATTCAGAAAATTCTTTAAACATAAAATGGAATTTCCTACACTCGGAGATCATTGTCAAAATGAAGAATGTAAACAAAATGACTTTCTACCTCTACAGTGTAAGTGTGGCAAAGTATTTTGTCGAGAGCATTTCGGCGATCATTGTATTTCGGGTTCATGCGAAATGGCACCAAAGCCTAGAGACATAAATTTAAAGAACGACGATGAAATATTCCGTTGTGCAGAGAAAGGCTGCAAAAAAGCCAATTTACATGAAATGTTATGTAGTAAGTGTAATAAACACTATTGTATAGAACACAGATTCCACCCGTAAGTTTATTTTTTTACCTTTTCCGGTTGTTTGTACACAATTTTACATATAATATCTGAGTGCATTCTAAATTGTTAATTGCAATATTTTATTTATTTCACACTATAAAAAACTTCTTTTATATATCAAATGGTGTCCACAAGTTTTATATTTTATTGTTGTTATAAAAATATAAAAATACAAATCAAAATGTATATCAATAAGTTTATTTAATTACAAACAATATCTTTTAAAAGTATGTGTTTGTAATTATATAATGAAAAATCTATAAATAAATATAATATTTAGCAAAATATGGTTCTAATTTGTAAAGCATTGGCAATTTTACAGATCCTGTCCTGAAATTGATGATGAAACATTGGCAATAAGAATAGAGCAATATGAAGCACCAAGAAGGCAATTTCAAGAAGCAAATAAATATTTGCAGCAGCAGGTTTGAATTTATTTTACTATAACATTTTTATTACCATTGAGTCTCAATCTACAGCCAGAAATTTCAAAACACTGCTTTATATTTGTTTAACATGTTAATTATTCTTGTCACCTATTTAAGTTTATAATTGTTATAGATAACAGAGAACATACGAAAAGCTCTACAATCATCAGCAAAAGTGAAAACTGCAACAAAAATCCATCTAATGAGGATCAAGCAGAGAGCTTCTGGTCCAAAATCAATACCAGTCGCAGATAGAGTATACTTTGCAATAAAGAAACCCGTTTCCATTGAACCAAAATCCATTAAGATTGTGTCTGATGTACAAAATGTTGATCAAATGGAATCTGTTACATTAGATCCTGATTTGAAAAATACTGTACCTGTATTTGTTAGTTCAAAATGGAGTCTAGGTAGGGTATTGGATAGTATATGTGACACATGTAATATAAAAAATGATAACAAGAAGCTTGGCAATATGAAACTAAGAATTTTCAGACAATTGGATGGATATTGTATTAGTCCTGTAAAGATGGATGTGGAAATGGCGGATTTAATGAGTAAGGAGATATTATTGGAAGGGGACAAGTTAGTTGTGGAGTATATAGACAATAGTGAACTGAGAGATCTAAATGAAAATTCACATGTATTTTTCTTAACTTGATAATTCTCAATTTTATTTAGACATTTTAAAATGAAACCAAGATCTATTTATTTATATAGCAGTAAACAGTAATAAACATTAAAAAACCTAACATTTTTTTTTTCCAAAAAGTTAAATGTGTCGTTCTGCACTGGTTCTCTTTTACTGGTGGTCGGTCTCTATTTCCGGAAGCTGTCTAAGTAGGTATCACCGCGGCGACCATTTCTGTCGCTAGACAGTACTGCGCAAATGTTGCCGTGTGCCGGATTAGGGGACTCTGTAGCTAGTGAAATTACTGGGGTTATGAGACTTAACATCTTATTTTTCTAGGTGACGAGCACAATGTGGTGCTGTGTATATCATCTTAACTAGAGCTATGGTCATAATATGTTATAGATAAAGGTATCGCTTATCATCCGGTGAACATCTCGTTGCTTCGTAGAATAATAAAAATCGACATCATTGTTGTGAATATAATTTTTAGCCTTTTATTTCTTCTTTATACACAAAAGTTCCGAAGCTGTAGAATAAAACAACAATTTGTAATAAATAATGGTATAATATCAATAATAGTAAAATCTAAAATAAAAATAATTAAAGCACAACTTCTCCATTCTCTTTGCTTACGCGCGACTGTGATCGGTTGTAATCGATCAGGGGCAGTAAGGGTGCGGGCGCGGAGGGGTTGGTGTGACCCGTCGGCGGCGGAGTCGCCGCCAGCTTGTACTTCTCAATCAACCAATTACATTTCCCGGTGCGCGCTATTAAAGTAATGAGATCCCGGCGGTACTGCTTCGTTAAAATTGCGTACAGGAAAGGATTAGCGCAAGCATTTAGCGGGTAAAAGAACACTAGGAGTACTTTCCCGTGACTAACGTCCACTAGCGGGGCACCGGCCAACGCCGTGACTCCGAAAAACGCAACCGGAGCCCAGCAGAGCAAATCTGTGCCTATCAACAGCGCCATCTTGTTCGCAATCCGACGTTCGGCAGCAGCCGCTGCGCCCCTCCCGCCGTAACTTTCCCCACTACCGCCTAACGATCGGTATATCTGCACGTAACAGATAACAATCGTAACCCAGGCTATCGCATTGGTGAGGAACAGCGATCCCTGGTATACCGCGTCCCCTACGCCTACACTCTCAACTGGCAGGCAAATGGACGTCGACGAATAATCAGATACGCCAGCAAGAGGCAGTCCAGCCATCAAGATCGAGAACAGCCATCCGCCTATCATGATCTTCGACGCAGTAGCGAGAGAGATTCGCCTTTCCAAGTATATTGCATATGTTATCGCAAACCATCGCTCCAGGGTCACTATAGTCAATGTGAACACGGAGAGTTGACCAGAAAACACTGAAAGAAAACCGGCGATCTTGCATCCGACGCCGTACTGCCAACTGTACGCGTAGTTGAAAAACTCCCCGTACGATCTCAGGTCTACCACCGCTATCATGAAGAGGTACACGCCCGTGCATAGGTCTGAGAAGGCGAGGTGGCACATGAGGAACCTGGGCACAGTGAGCTCCGTGTGGTTGGTCAGAAGCACTATAAGGACCGCGATGTTCCCCACCACGGCCGCTGCGATCACAAACCAAACACTGGCACGCAGCCACGACCAGCCCATGACGTCTTCGCAAGGGTTTAGCGCGTCGGGAAGTGGCTTACATTCGACCTTCCGTCGACTGGAAAAAGAAGAGTACATATATCTTATTTAGATAATGTTTCCATGGTATAATTACAAAAGATTGATTTATAACGAATTTCTGCTAAAGTTTTGACAATTTAAACGATGTGGGAGGGGGGGTGTAATGGTTTCCGTACAACAACTTACGGGATCCAAACCAACATTACCTGCTCGTGGTGCACCCTGCTAATCAACAAACAAGGCTCTGGCTCCCACCAATCCGTAATGGGCCAACGTGGTGGGAAATGGCCCAAATCCGCCCATAGGAACCCCGACCCATTGTAGGGATCTTTGGGAGAGGCTTATGTCTAATAGTGGACGTATATCGGCTGACCATGAGTGAGATGTTTGAGAAAGTAACCATGACCATTGGACGTTAAACTAGGAAGAGGCTTCCTTACTGGTGAATTAATTTTCATACGGTTTGAAGGGAATCGTGATTGAAAGGATACTGAATAATTTTTTTTTTTTAAAAGTACTAATCTACATAAAGTAGTTTACCTAAGACTGAAGTTACCGCAGGCTGCAAAGTAAGCGACGCCATTCGTCAGTGTGTTGTTGACGAGCTCATGGAAGTCGCCCTGTTCCTCGTCCTCATAGCTGCCCGTGTCGGAGAAATACTCGTCACTGCCGAGATCGTATTCCTCGCTCGTGGTGGCAGCCGAGTCGTCGCCTATTGTTCTGCCACAGAATTGATTATTATCGTACCAGTCTTCCAACTCATACCGACACTATTGTCGTGAAGCATCACTACATAGTGGCTGCAGGAGTAAACTAACTATAACATATTCGATCTTCATTCGATAAAGTTGGTATTCTGGCCATAAGTGTTAAATTGAGAAACAGTAAAAGAAAAAAAATATGAAATTTTTAAAATGAAACTATAGTATACAGAATTTTTTTAAAAGAAAAGGTTTCTTACTCTTGTCCATTCTCGACGCCGAATTTAAAGACTTTGGAGGAGCTCAGGGATCTCTCACGTCTCTGCGTAGTTGACGAATGCTGGCACCGCTGTTCCGCAATAATTTATTTAAATATCATAGGTATCATGAACTGTCTTTGTAACTCTTACTTAACTTAGAAAAACTCTTTTTAGCCAATTTTATACTTTGTCTTCAGTCACATCCGTGTGAATATCTCATATGTAGGCAAAACTAAGTTTTAGTTATAAGTATCATGTAAATAATAAGATTTTATTTCATTATAAAACAGATAAATTTCTATTTTGTTATTTTTGTACGGAACAGAATGTAGATTAGATTCACCATCACTATTTCAGCCTAATGTTGTCCACTGCTGAACACAGGTCTTTCCAATCAATGGAGACTATGAATATGAGCGAAACGACAGAATGTTTTCATTTTAACCATTTTTAATTATATCATTATCTTACGACTTCAGAGCGAACTCTTGCTGGATACTTATTCAACCTTTACAGAGACTTTGATAATGTATACTGTTGCTAGTCCTTTAACCAACTTATACAGCTCATCGAATACTAACCTCATGAACCCAGTCTCCGCGCTCTGAAGGAGGAAGGGTCGTGAGTGGTTTTATATATTTTTTATATACCTGAGCCATAATTGCCTTCTGTGTCTCATACAGCGCGTGTCGCGCAGGGTTGTGTCGCTCGGGGAACGCGAACGCGCAGCAGTGGAAGTGGTGCGTCAGGAACGCCTTCTGCAGGTGCTGCTGGCGATATTGAGGTCTTTTAACACTACTTTTATATTAAGTCTAGTGATTTTTATATACAGTCATGCGCCGAGACCTGTACGTTAGATTGAACGTCAGTAATATTTCAGCCTTTAGGCATGTAGGTATTGTTATTTACACCCGTGTAGTCCAGGGCTAGCAAGAATAGGACTAAGACAAGGCGGTAAAAGGCGATTAAAAAGTCTATGGGTTTCGCGGGCCTTGAGGGTGGAAGCCTTTGTCTCAAAAAACCAACTTGCTTGGGACAGCGTATGGATGCCGTAGCTTAGCGATGGTGCCTGGTAGGGTTTGGCTCTTCCTCTGAGACGTGCTAATGCAAAATAGTATGCCGGTGCGTTTTGTAAGAGCACCCGAGGCCTCCCCAAATGCACCGAAAAAGTTTTAGTAAGAATCTCACACAACCTTAATTTTCCCCCAGAAGCAAGGTATCTTTCAAAGATTTCCTCCAAAGCCAAAAAAAATTATGTTGTTATTCAAATTACGCTGGTTAGGATGTTTATATAGCATTGCTGCTTATCAACGTGAGAGACCAGAATAGAGATAGCAATAGCGCCCTTTAATCCGGATTATATACTAGTGTTTATGAAAAGGTAATCTATAGGTAAGTAGATGGTCTCTGGTAAATACGGTGCAGTTTTTTTTTGCTGGATTAAAAGTTAAATAGGTCGAAGGTAACAAAGGGTGCTCGCTTAAAATGTTGTGGTTTTCATGTGCTCATAGTTAGAACCCATTAAGGTCATTCATAGCAGATATTTAAAATGACGGTGGCGGTCATATGGGTTAGAGTAACCATACCACCGTCTAAATGTGTCTTCTAAACCAATCCTGGTACCTGCATCCCGTAACAAAGCAAGCATTTAGCTGAGGGGACGGCTACCTCCAGCAAACGTTTTGTTTTAAGGGAAATTTTATAAAGAACGGATCATATCACCTGAAACTCGTAAATAGATGGAATGTATTTAAGAGAGGGCGTCTTCTCTATTATTAATATCTCTAAATTCTCGAGTCCCTTGGTCGGAAGGGAAGTGATCGATGTGCTGCTGAGGTCCCTATAACAAAAAAAAAACGCGACGTTACAGTGGTGTACATTAACAAGTATAGATAGCGATTTCCTCGAGGACCGAAAGAAGAGCATTTAATTGAAGAGATTGAATAAGGTTCATATATATAATAATAGATAAAATGTTATATTCTACCAAGTGACCAAAGACAGTGGTTCATAAATTATTTGGTTAACTACTCGTACAAAGAATTTAATAAACTTTGAAACGAGTTTTTTTATATTACAGTGAACAAACTTCAAATCAAGCTATGATGCGAGGGACGGAAACACAGTAGTTGCAATAAAAACTCTTCTTTCGGCCAGGTGTTAACGCTGTCGTACTTACAGCTGTCGCAGCAGCAGGTTGCCGGCGAAGGCCAAGTCGTCCAGCTGTCTCAGTTTGAAGTTACCGCGGAAACTTCTGGATTTAAATCATCAATGAAATCGTTAAATATTATCCATAAGCTAACTTATGTGGTAAAATTTTTATGTACCAATTGTTTTGGAAGATCGAAATACGAAGAACACCAAACTACGTATTTTTTTTTAATATTTAGAATAGAACAGAACACGGTATTAAAAGTTTAACCGGTTTCTTTGTGGGATTCTCTTATGAGAATAAAAAAGACATATATATCCGGACGAGTAATACTTACAACTTAGATATCTGCGCGTTCTTAAAAGCATGCGCGGACACTTCTTCTATCAAATTGTAGTTTAAAGAACTGAAACAATTGTTAAATCTATAAAGCTTACAAAAATTCTTATCTTTACAAAATTGTATTTCACTTAACGTTACAATAATATAGTGCAAATAAATGAAACAAAAAAAATAGCTCAATCGCGTATATACCTATGGACTTACACTTGGTCGGCGCGGACGCGCAGCGCGTGCACTGGTATGCGCTTAATGTGGTTGCCTTCGAGATCTCTGAAGCAAAGGAACATCATCACTATTAAACCATAATATCACAAGTAATCATCATCATTACTGCCACACTTCAGTTTTAAGAAGGCACTTCATGATGATAATGATCAGAAATAAAATTATGATGAAATATTAACATACCATTAATTGTAGAAAGGAATGAATGCCGATGGTCAAGTAAGTCCTCAAGTGGTGTAAGTGGTACTGCCGTATGGGGTAAACCTGTGCCCAGCAGTGGGCGTCTATTGCATGGTGATGATTAGCAAATGAAAGATTCGTGTTATGTAGTAATGTAGGTTGTCAACAACTTAATGGTGTAGTTTACGTTAAAATTAAAAATATATATTATTTTAATAAAACATGTATAACACACTTACACGGCTTGGAGGTAGGGCAGTGAAGTATTGACTTTATTATGGTCATGTACGTGGCTCAGATTCGGCACCTCCAGTAAACCGGATGTCGTGATGATGCTAAAATATTGCAGTTAAAGTAATGAAATTATATTTCTTATAATTATAACCTGTATTCCGTTCTGAATTACGGACAAAAATTGAAAAAAAAATCACTACGTATATTTACTTTTTTTATTGATGAAGCGACGAGACGAGCATAATGTGCGGCTGATGATGATAAGCGATATGCTCACCCATAACAATGTGGCGCTAGTTAGCATGATGTACATTTTATCACATTGCGCTTGTCGCCTTGAGACGTAAGATGTTGTGTCTTTACCCCAGTAATTTCACTAGCTACAGCGCTGTTCATACCGGAACACTAATGTTTGCACAAATATTTAGGGGCAGAAATATTCGCTGCGACGGTACCTATCTAGACGGTCTTCGGCAACAGAGACCTACCAGCTGTAACGTTTGAATAGTAGGATTTAAATATCTCCTCCGCCAGTAAACACCCCAAAATTTGGGAAAGTCTATGTTCAGTAGTGGACATATATAAGCTTAACTTGAAAGAATTTTACTCTATCAATTCAAAATATATACAAATTAATGAATGATGTTAATTGTTTTGTATTGTGTGTATTATAGCCTCAAAACCGATCACCATAAGACAACACACGTATGTGGTATTTTATAGTTATCTCCTTGGGCCGCTAGATGTCGCTGGAATTAATAAATGTAGGCGCTATACAACCTTTTCTTAGCAATAGCACATTCTGTAATTTTAAGTTGTTAACGTGCAATTCTTAACGTAGATTGAAGTATGTCGGAGTGTCACACTCGCTAGGCTAGGCATATTATGGTGGTGACAAGAAATACCTGCTATGTCCTGTAATTACTTCCTCTTTAATGAACAGTTAGGACTTTCTATCCCCTCTTCTACGCGGTGTACTAATAATTAGTGGTTTAGTTAATAAAATATTATATATTAACATACATACGTACAAAGTGCGCAGCTCTGGCATTGGTGGCAGCGGAGCCACTTTGTGTAAGCGCGGCGCCTGTGTGATGAATCTGTAACATAAGTGGTCACTTTGATATTTAACGCGGGTACGGTTGAGTTTTGTTGGTGCTAGGGTTTTGGAACCCAGTTAGCTACTACGCTCATCTTATAAAACTGTCGCCGTAAGAGCATTATCGTTATCCATCTGTAAACACATGTGAACCAAAACATTCTGTGCAAGTACGCTTTACCGTCCAAGACTCTACTGTCACTTTACACCGTGAGGAATTAAAAGTAATTAGCTCATTATGAATAATATGATGTTGGTAGATTTCTGTGACCGGAGAATGTCTATGTAGACGCCACCATGTCTATTTCTGCCTGTTATAATGTGCAAATATTACTGTGTTCTGCTTTGAAGGAAGGTGTAATTAATGAAATGACTAGGGTAACAAGACAAAATCTTATCTCTCAAGGCACTTGCGTAAATTTTAACTAGTGTTATATTGTTAGGCGTTAGTCATGTCATTTAACATCAGCTGGACGTGCCGCTCGTTTCCCTGTTTTCAAAGAAAATAATATTGTGAACATTATTTTTTACACAGAGATCTAGAACAAAAATTTTCTTAGTAGAATATCCATTTTCGTATAACATAATCTTGATACACCGCGGAAAAAGTTAATTCAATAACAATCTGAATTAAACATTAACCGTTTTTTCTGAGGGCAAAAATTTAACCTAGAATATTGGACATGTTGGCATTGTCCTGAAACCATAAGCAGAAGTAATGCAAGTGGGTCATAAATTAGCGTTATTATAAACACCGTATTGTTTTTTTTAAGCTACCATGACAATATTTATGTAAATTTAACATAAAATAATCTTACGAATAATAAAACTTAAAGAATTTAAATCTTGTACAAATTGAGGTGTAAGAGATATAAAATTATCTTCACTACTTGTGACACCGTCTGATAAAGTTGTTTATAGAATCTTGGGAGTAGTTGCTATGCAACAAAATTTGACACTATTACAATACGAAAACCCTCTCTCACTTATTTTTGTAAGTGTTTGTGGCACAGTGGCTAACCATTTACTAAGTAAGGCGGAAGTCCTTGTTTCAATTCCAGACAGCATCTTGTGGAGTTTGATTGGTGGTAGGGTTTTCTAGACACGCCTTCCTAGCTAGCTAGCTTTTCTGTATTTCGGCTATCAACATTTGTGTGATTTATTATATGAATACTTACAATGACTTAAGATAAGGCATCTTGCTCAGATCTTCAACGGCGATGTGCTCCAACTTCGGTGCGTCGATAATCGAACTATAAACAAACTTTGGTTATTTACTTAGTGTAAAAAAATGGATGCCTTCACAATGAAACAGAGTACTTTCCGTCAGCAGAGGGAACATTCGGTAAAGAGGTTCTAATCTTCAGATAAATTAAAACAGTTGAAAAGAAAAGTAATGCAACAAAAAGTATTAGGAACATGAGAGAAAAGTTAGGACATGCGATGAAGACTTATGTGTACTCGTATATATGTGAATGTAGTGTCAAGGAACAGACGTGAATACCAAGTGACCGATGACGAGTTCGAGAATAGAGCGAACTGCATGAGGAAGACAAGACAAGAAAGATAAAGAGCTTCAATGTTATCACGTACAGATGTTCGACTCGGTGGAGATGGTAGCCGGCTGCGTGTATCGCTCGCGCCGTCAACCTGGTGATGTTGGTCTGTACCAGTACTACGGACAGCCCGCCTGGAACTCCGTGCACCGGCCTGCCCACTGGAGATAAGAGAGAATATTTATTTTATTTGCCACTACAAGATCGACAAAGCTGGGGAGAATTGTCTTTTATGAAACAGATTAAACGCTTGAGAATTATATAATTTGTTTAAAAACGATTGGGAAGTAAGAACGGTGCATATTGCATCTTGGCCGTGGTGCCTTGCTAGAAAACTCAGAATTTCTTAGCTGATTGTTTTATCTATGAAGGATAGATAAAACTGTCAGTGAAGTAACAGTATTTTTAATTTAAAGAATCAATGAGACAAGCGAGATGTTCACCCGATGGTAAATGATACCCCAATCAATAACAATGTGGCGCCAGTTAGGATGATGTACACCACATTTCGTTCGTCGCCTTGAGACCTAAGATGTTAAGTCCAACAGTAATTTCACTAGCTACCACACCTTTCAATCCGCAACACAGTAATGTTTGACACTACTGTATCGCGACAGAGACAGGAGCCGCGTCGGTGTATGGAAACAAAGACCTACCACCAGGTAAAGTTTACTTTGTTTCATTAATGTGTTTCAAGAATTTCACAAAGTCATAACATTAGGAACTACAAAGGCCGTATTCTATTTCGGTCGCAACTCCACTCCAGCTGAAATATCGGACGTATGAAGATGCGGCCACGCTGCGAAATACCGCCGGTCCCGTTCAAGGCCCCCCTCTCCATCCCCTCACCGGTATATTTACGGCGAGCCGCCCCAGTTTTAATGACCGTCGGTTATTAGCTAATTACAAAATATGATCTCAGCCTAAATTAAAGCTTTTTTTCAAATGACGTATTACCACTTGACTTTAATTTCACAGGACATTCAATGACAATAAAACCTTAGACTGATCGCCGAGAATACTCCGTCGCTCATGTATTGACAGCAGGAACACATGGATGTTGAGACGTCTTATATATAATATGAGGGTGGTAGCTACCTAGGTAATAGGGTTCGCAAAAACCCTTCATCCAACCAGCATCGCGACATAGCTGCTGCGACACGACAGTCAATTTTATGCAATAAAAATTACTCCATAGTTACAAAATATATTAAACGATTGGTGCAAAGAACTGGCAAAACTCATATCCGGTAGTAAACATCTACTGGTTGATGATGACGAGCGATACCACTCATTTAGGTCTTGGATATCAAATAAAAAAAAATCCAATTTGTACATATATTAACTATATAGTTGTAGTACAGTAGACTAAAATCGTTTGAAAGTGTATGCTACTTACTATAATTTGATCCGTGTGGTCAGTAATCTTTGATTCACTTCGATAATGATATATTATTGGATTGCGCGATATCTTGCGAGCTGATAAAGCCAACTCCTGTTTGTAACCATGTGCGTAACGTAATTTATTGAAGCAATTACTAGTAATTCATATTTCAAACAGATCATGTCAATTTACATTTATATTGAGTACGTCTTGAACAGACTTAAGAACAAAACTATGTTTTGAACACATTTAGAAATTATTGCGATATACATTAGTATGTAAACATGTATACATATACATATATATTTAGTAGTTGTAATATCATACATATTACATCAATGTTTACACGATTACTTATTGTACCTGTGTCGGGAAGAAAAGCTAATCATTTTTATATCGCTGTATAGTCCAAAACGATTGACACTTTGACTGTTAGATGTCTGGAGATATAACACATAGCGTAACACTATAGAGACAACATCTAATCAACATAAGAATTAAAGTTATAATTAGAAATTATAACGTAAAATTTTAATTTTTTATAGATAAATTAGTGTAGAAATAACATTCTCCGCTTGCTTCAGCTGTTCCGATAATGATTGCTTTCGTAGCCACGATAAACAACCCGCACCTGGCGACCATGCTTTCTTTCAGAGTTCCCCTCCAAATACGTCGCGGTTGCCTTCAAGAAAAGAGTAAATAGATTGTTTACTACTACGATTTACCACCACAGGCCACTTAACATCAGGTGGAATCGTGGTCAAACGGTAAACTTTACAATTTAAAAAAAATGTCGATTTAAGTCCCTGACTCACTACTTGCGAGAGAAGGCTTCTTAGTCCAATAGTGGGAAAACCGGGTTGTTTATTTATTTGTTTAATAAATGAATAAACGCTTCATAATATTTTTAGAATGTCGGAAAACGATGTGTTTGATTAGCGAGTACGTGTTATGTCAATTATCTGTTCTTATCAGTGACGAATCGAGTTCGAGATAAGTGTGCAGTCTGTGAAATTTTGATAGATCGTCCTCGTTACGATCGAGGATATAATTTTTTTTTTCAATTAATAGAGACAATCTCATGTCTTAATGATGAGTCTAGAATAGTTGGTGTATAATAATCCTAACTTACACCTTGTAATGGGTAAAAACGACACTCGTTATTCGGTTTATATCCTGCCCATAACGTAACTTAGTTATATTAAAATACAAAGGGATATATTATTATAATTGCAAGTGGATAGACGTCCACGGTTGGAGATAGGCGTACCTTAAAGATTGCCACATCATCAGGTCCTGCGCTACTATCGCTACTATCGTCCGTCCCCCATACAGGATGTGTGTCATAAAAAGTCAATAATAATCGCTTTTATTCTTAGTAGCAGTTTTAACTATTTATTTAGAGGAAGAAATAAATAATAATATTTAAATCTTTTCTGCCCAAAGACACAACAAACGTAAACAGCTTTATTTTGAGAAGACGTCAGCTTTCTAATTCTGGTTTAAACAACTATCTAAATTTCACAACTATTCCTCGGTTTTAGCAAAAAATATTATTAAGTGAAATGACTGATCAAAGTATACGGTACACAATTAAGATTAAGTATAGAAAATATATTTATGTTAACTAAAATAAATGTACGCGTTCAATTACCAAGACAGTGTTTTATAAACATTTACGATGATACTAAATTTCATGGATTATTTGGAACGAACGTTCAACCCATGACAAAGAAGAGACGCTGGCTCTAACGCCTCGTTCCAGATAAAAAGCCAGCGAAGAAGTGAAAGAACATGGTGTAAGTAACTTTATAACAACATAAGTTTATTGCTTTTACCATCGCAGACCATATTACCACTTAACAGCTATCGCGGTGAACCATTAACCTGTTAGATATAAAAAACGTGCACCCTATCCTTTATTTTCATAACAAATTTTTTTTTTTGGTACATTTATTGAATTTAAATAATGTCTTTTGATTGTTGTTATATCGCAATATTTTATTTAATATGGTATTAATTAGTTTGTCTATTTCCATGAGAGGTAGAAAGTAGTTTTATAACAATGACAGAATGCAATTGAACTATTGGTGATGCTTTTATTTCTTAATCTGTGTATAATATATTATACTACTCACGTTAATTCTGCAATAATAAATTGATGAAGAATGATGATGATGAAGAACTATAGATGGAAAATAAAAGCAATTGACAACAATAAAGACAACAAAAAACAATACATACCAAGTAAATGTAACAAACAGATTGATAAGTTATATTTGATCTGTTAAAATAAAAAGATTTTTTTATTCAATAAAGCTACGAGACGAGCGGGATGTTCACCTGATGGTAAGTGATACGTCTGTCCATAACAACGTGACGCTAGTTAGGATTTTATATTCTGCGCTACATTGTATGAGTTGTCTGAGACGTAAGATGTTGAGTACCGTTACCCCAGTAATTACACTAGCTACAGCAACCTCCAAACCGGAACACAGTAATGTTTGCACACTACGGTTTGGCGGCAGAAATAGGAGCTGCGGTAGTAACTAACTAGACAGTCTTTGACAACAGAGACCTACCACCAGTGAGTGACTTTCAGTGATTATTTCTAGTCGTTTCATGATGATATAGAACTGTATTTTATACGAAGCTGATATCCAGCGTTGGGTGATTGATTGCGTAAATAACGAGAACAGTAGGAAGTTGATATAGTGTAAACAACATTAAAAGATATGACCTAGGCGCCCAGCCGTCGGTGTTAGCTGAACCTAATTCCGAAGCGACAAATTATATCTTAACGGATATAATCTAACTTTTAGTATTATCTAGCTTATTACTTTTTTTAGGAATTCAATTGTTATAAAGAAGAAAGGAAATGGACATCGGAGATCTTTTGTAAGTTCTTAGAAAAAGATGCGGCTAACTAATAACACTGTATCGTTGACATTTGAAAATTGTTTAACAAATTCATATTAATAAATATTTTTTTTATTCGTCAAGATTAGCGATTGATATGGTTGTAAACCGCACTAACCTTGTTTTTTTGCTTTACGTGGGGGAAATGCTTTCTTATACCTGCCCACGCGGGAGCAAAGACAAGTTATGTCGGACTTGCACCAACTAAAACCCCAACGTTGTTCCACGTTCATCGTTTTAAGGCGGAGCCACGGGAATGCTTTCGCACACCTCCGTGATCCCATCAGCGACGGCTGCATCGTGCAACCACACTTCCGGCTAAGAACCTCCCTCTCCCCTCTTTCCATCTTTGTTACGGGACACCGGAACGTACAGCGCGCTCTTCTCTCGGCCTCTTGTAGTGATCTGGGCAACAGATTCCTCCGAATCCGTCACCCAGAGGCCATGGAAGCCATGGCAGAGAACTCTCCCGCCTCCCTGCGCCGGATCGGGTCTTAGATTCTGTCGCCAACCCTTATACGGTCGCGGAAGACAGAGAGAGCGGCAAAACGTAATACCGACGACACTCCTCTTCCTCCGCGGCTCCACTGCCACCGCATCAGCGGTGCGGCACTGTTTAGTCGCGGAGGTTAGGGGAGCAGCGAATCGAAATACCACATTCGTCTCTCTCCGCGATTTCATCTCGGCTGTGAAGGGCAGTACAAACCCCCGCAGCCCACCGGCACACATCCGAGGTGAGCTCACAGAGCTCACCTGCAGCGGCCACCTCAGGCCAGGCGAGTAGGTTCCTCTTAACTTCATCGTGGGTGACCAAGCCATGACAGCTGTGCCTCATCGCCACGACAAGGCGGAAACCTGTTCGGGGAGAAAGTGCACTAACCTAGTAATAGTCTTTTATTGGTGCTAGGTCTCTGTTGCCGGAGACCGTCTGAGAAGGTACCACCGCAGCCCCTATTTCTGCCGCAAACAGTAATGTGCAAACACTACTGTGTTCCGGTTTAAAGTGTGTTGTAACTAGTGTAATTAATGGGGTAACGAAACTCCACATATTGTGCCTCTAGGTGACGTTCGCAATATAGTGAAGTGTATACCATCTTAACTAGCGCCACGTTGTTATGGGTAGGCGTATCACTTACCATCAGGTGAACGTCCCGCTAGTTCCATCGCTTAATAAAAAAGAAAGCCTATTCACTATTTCTTGAAGACACCCACGTCGTATTTGAACGGGAAGACCAACGCAGGCAATTTGTTCCACTCCTTTGCTGTTTTCACGAAGAACAAGGAACTGGACCTCTATGTTCGCAACCTGGGGATGTCCGCAACATAAGCACGAAGACTGGCTGTGCGTCTGGTCGTCGGGTGGTGAAACGGCGATAAGAGAATTATATCGCATACTTTGCAGAATGTATCCTATAAAACATGGCGAGATTGATCACACGGCGCCTGTATTCAGGACAGTCAAGCCTAGTTGCGACAAGTTCCTCATCACCAATAAGCCTCTTAAGCAGCCACTTCATTGAGGCTAGTGCCGCTAGATGAGTTTTGGCAGCACCTGCCCGGATATGTCAAAAGTACTCCACACACATATAGATTAGATTTTAAAGGTCCATAAAGGCATAAACACGAGTAGACATTCTGATAGCCACAGAAATATTTCCATTGATTGATTATATCTTTATTTCCTATTATATATGTATTATCTGTAAAGAGGTATACTTCATTTGCGTTGAAAGTGAATAATCAATATTTAAAGTTTCGCTGTTTGAACTTGTTTGCAATTAGTATAGTTCAGTTAATTGTCAACCCACGGAAGTTTGCCGACAGAATATGTACCATTGTTTGCCTTGCGGGAACGCTGCAGCAAAGTCATTTGCTGCCACTTTCTTAACTGATATGACAATTCACTGTGGCAGTTCTTGGTATCTCTTATATAATCACTTTATGTACTCTTATATAAAAACTTTATTGAATGAGTTAAATTTCAACAATAACATAATAATTATACTATTTTTAATAAAATAACAATTTGATGATTACACGAAGAACGAGAGTCGAAATTATTGGAGATTCAGAATTTTATCAGCTTTGTCATCTTTAAAGACAGTAAAGAACAAAATTCACAATTATAATGCGAGCAAACAATACTGCGTTCAAGTTTGGAAGAGGTTGCAGAGAGTGAAATTTCTGGGGTAACGAGACTGAACATCTTGTATCTCAAGACGACGAGCAAAATGTGGTACAGTGTATATCATCCTAACCAGCGCCACATTGTTACGAGTGCAATTATTTAGTGAAATAGTATAACTTCGTATCCTAACAGTTGAATTAGAAGCAGAGGCTGTGACAACAAACTACTCCACATGAAACCATGTTGGTAAACGTATACAAAATGAAAAACGTGTGTTCGCAAGGTTCTATTGTTGACTCTACTGTTTATCAGTCAACATCCGTGACAAGTACATTACTTTGTATTTGCTTACGATACTTACACAATGATTTGATAAATTTGTCACAGCTTTGACATGCGCCATCAGCGCCATGACGTCTAAGGTTTTTATTTTTAATAAAAAGTTGTTTTTCAAAAAGCATTCATATCGTTACGTCGAAATTTTCGGACAATGATCATCGTAGCATGATTATCATATATTCATGATAACCACAAAGACAAAAAAAGAAATATTCTATTTTGGAATGATGAGAAGTTTTAAATTTTATGTGTCTTCTACTGGATATAAGCTTTTACACAGCTACGTGGAAAACTTCAATTCTTCGTTGAATTTCTATACTTCGAACTTATGATGCTTATGCTCATTAAAGAAACCCCGAGCATTGTTTTCTTTATAGCAAGCTGTGTGACTGTGCAGTTGAGAAGCGATTGTCAGATGTCTGTGCAGGTGATGGTGGAAAGAACGCACCGATTAAAAAGTCTTAAGAAATAGGGGCACTTCCGATATAAGAATAAGGCGAAAATTCTCGAACGCTGTTCAGCAGAGACGAATACGTGTATCGATCTCGTTGTCGATGTTTAAATTAGGTAGTAGTTTTTTTGGTGGAAAGGAACTTGGAACGGGACTTCGAACTTAGTTACAAAATTTTATTCAATTATATTAAACACGCTCGGTATTGATTCGTTAAATTAAAAAAAAAAACTATCAACCACAAGAAACTTAGATTTACAACAATCAAAATTAGTTCATCCATTTGAATGCTATAGATATGCAGTGACAGTAACCCGCAGATAACCAACCCCTTTTTAGAGTGGTTAAATCGTCGCCGCATAAATATCTCTTCAAAAAATCATCTAATGTAGGAATTGAATTGTTAACTGTAGAACTTAGAGCTAATTGTAGAACAAAGTGTTAATTATTGTCTCAAATGTACGGTCATTGGGTTATTTTCATTTCTGATAACTGGGTAACAATTTCGAGAGTAGACAGTTGGCAGGGTGAAGACCGTGGTTGAGCGATTGCCAGGGAAAACACACCCATATCGGGGTCAGGGTCGGGACGTCATCAGCTGTTATTTATGTTCACTTATGATTGTAACGGAAAATTCACTTATTCCAAGACTCTAACACAAAATATTACTGTAATTTAATATTAACTGGTTAGTTATCCGAACTGGTCTGAATCTACTGGTAGTAGGTTTCTGTTGCAGGAGAACGTCTAGGTGGGTACCATCGCAGCGTTTATTTCTGCCGCTATACAGTACTGTGAAAACGGTTTTTTATATCAATTATCTTCTGTTACAATATTTTTTTCAGAAAGTAAATCTTTTTACTACTACCTACGTGTTCCTTGAAGAGACAGATATTTTTACTAACATAAAGCTTCGTGTTTTGTGTTTCCAATAATCATAACTAAAAATTTAACACTTAGCTCATGCCTGTACTCTTAAAAACCACCCACCAGCACAAGTAATGTTTACTTTAAGATCCTTTTTAAAATAAGATTTATGTTTGCATGATCTCATTATTTAGAGTTCGTAATGCTTCTAGCGAAAACCTGTTAACTTCTTTTAAGAGCCTTAATCGAATAGACGGATGGACGTGAGCGATGACTTCATTTACTTTTTATAGATGTCCTTCATGTCAACCCTTAGTGTAGGTTATAAGGCACGACCTTGATACAGCATATTGGGTACACAAGGCTGCAATAAATTACAAATGACTCGTCGTAAGTCTACATCTAACATTAGGTAAATGTCTGAACGAAAAACAACACAGAATTTACTAAGACGCAGAATATAACACAAAATAAATATCAGTCTTCTATTCTAAATATTATTTTTCTATTGTTGAGATTATAGTATAGATACCAAGATCGTATAAACAGCAAGATCAGACTAGTATGAGCAATGGTATTCCCTATCTTCCTGTATAGTGTAGAAACTTGGACAATTCCTGTCAGAAAGAGACAAAAGATGGGCGCATTCGAAATGTGGTACTAGAGACATATGCTAGGGACCTTGGATAAAGAATCACAGTAAGGTATCGATCCTGACTCGGCTCCGAATATAAACTCGTTTGTGCACCATATACCAGCAACGCATCCTTGTATATTTCGGATACACAATGCCCAGAAGCAACGATTGTCTGAAAAACTGATTGTTATTGGGAATACCGAAGGCTAACGATCATCCGGTCGTCGATCATTAACCAGATGAATCGATCAGGTTAAAGATTCGTCGTCCTCTAAATTTTACACAATCGTAATAGATGCGCTGGATAGGAACTGGTGGAAGCAGATCGTCCGCTTCAGATATCAACCTAGCACTGGCCACGGACGTCAGACATGACGTAATGTAAAACTTACAGACAGATAAAAGTTTTCTTGTATATTACAGTGAATAAGTACTCATTTGCAGTTTCTTGTATGCATGTGACTATGAACTGACTCATGAATTTTACTTTAGTAGTTTACTTGCTAAAATATCAATTGAAAAACAGAAATTTTTACATATAATGGTTTATGAAGTATCATATTGAGCTCATCACCTTGGTAAAAATGTTGATTGAATACCTCACAAATTTCCTTAACTGGAGCATACATAAATAGTAATAAAATATAGGTCTGACGGCTGAAAGATATTTCGAGTGCTTTGATCACGGGAGGACTGAGGTGACAGATGCCCTAACCTAGTTATTACGAATGACAGCTTGGGTGTTGATGTTAGACAGTGCAACACTGTCTATTTATTGCTATATTTTTATTCTTTAGAACCGGAAAATACACGATATTGACTAGACAATAAACTCTAAAAATATTTCAATCGTAAACTAGTTAATAGCGCAGGAAATTCCGATTGGTTGAAAAAAAATATGATCAAATACTTTTTGGAGTAGAAAACCTTTTGATATCATTTAAAATAGACAAGTGATGTGTTATACATAATTTTTTATGATGCCCGCGACCACATTTTACTATGGCACCACCTACCGTCGACAGGGGAAATTCGTCTTTATACTTTATGATCGCAATGGTCACGCGATCTGATTCTATAATTTTTTTTTGTTTAATGTTGGGGAAATGCCTGCGCCTAACCGTCCTCGCGGGGGCAAGGACAGGTTATGTCGGACTTGCACCGAGTAAAACCCCCACGATGTTCCACCACGTCGCCTCATGGCACGGTTACGGGAATGTTTTCACACCATCCACTACCCCAACGGCTCTGGCCGCTTACGCAGCCCCACCTTGGGAGCGAGGGAATAACCCTCGCTTTCCACCTCCGTAGGGGCACGCCGGAACATGCAGCGCGCCGGGTAGGTTCTTCTTCGCTTCACCGTGGGCGACCCAGCCACGGCTACTAAGCCTTTCTGCCACGATAAGGCGGGAACTTGTTGATGAGGATCTGATTCTATAGGAATTTAGTCCCAAGGACAATTAGGTTATGAAATAACGTCCTTGCCGAATTGTTCCCGAACTCATACAGTATAGGTTTTACCTAAAAGGTTGTGATTATATTTTTTACCATCAAGCAGACAATATGCTTGTTAGTGGTAAAGGAAAAATAGAAGAAACGATGCTTTTGACATCTCTACGAATCTAACCATTATACAAGGAAAGGTTACAATTTCCGGACATTTACAGTGAGAATCTTTTTACCCGTTCCCATATTTTATTCGGGAAGCAAAAATTTTCTAAAAATATGCTTCCAGCAAGTAACGACAGAAATGGTTAAACGATTTAAAGGAGTGGACCAGGTTTGAATAAAAGAATAGTTGAAGAAGAAGAAGAGCAATTTGATGATCTTTATGAGGATGATGATGAATCGTGTACACAGTTTTGTTGTTTTAGCAATGTCATTATAAAACAAGAGACGTGTATATTTCTCAATGTTTTTAATTACCACCCAACAAATGATTCATTCAATTAGATATGATTATTATTATATTACAATTATTCTTTAATAAAGCGTCAACTTGTTTACAATACATTTTGTTTACTAATTACTAATTGTGTTTCATTCATTTCAGACATTCATTATTTATGTCGTAGTGTACCATTGCAAATAATGACGTGTTTAATATGTAGCACAAGAAATCTATGTCCAGCAATGGATGTCCATAGATTGAGATGATGATGAACTCCAAATACACTTCGTACCTTTTTTACTACCAGTGTAGATTTATCTCTAATTTTGGTGAACTTTACAGATTTTTATGTTAACTATTATCACCCGATGAAGAGTTGTTGGAGCTGGTGGTGGTAGTTACAAAAGCAATAATCTTTACCCATGAAAAATACACATACTCTAATGTTAAGTCTCTATTGCGGGAGACTGTCTAGGTAGACACCATCGCAAATATTACTGTTTTCCATTTTGGAGGCGTTGTATTACTGGGAGATATTAGTTGAGTAGTGAAATTAAAAAGTTCGGTGCAATGTATGTTATTCTAACTAGCACTATATTGTTATAAGTGTAGATGGTACATCAGTTCAATAGTTGTATACCTCAAAAAATATCAGTCAACATTTTTCAGCAACTGGTTTTCATGTTTTTAATAATATGTCCACGGTGCGTTTGGACGTGTTTGTGTGTTTCATTGTATGTAGCCTGTTATTAGAAAACTTATAGATTTTATTTGTGTAATCAATTTGTATGAATCTATTTGTGGAGCCCTTGTCAATAAGCATCAATACATAAAGGAAGCCGTTCATTATATCGTTTACTTTGATTTACATGTTGTCTCTTAGATCAGTTATAAAATCATAGATCAGTTAGATCTGTAAGAGATCCCAGTTTCGAAAATAACTTTAAAAGAAA
Organism: Ornithoptera alexandrae; assembly: GCA_029030555.1. NCBI lineage: Eukaryota > Metazoa > Arthropoda > Insecta > Lepidoptera > Papilionidae > Ornithoptera > Ornithoptera alexandrae. The sequence goes on along the minus strand of JARDVY010000041.1, from coordinate 10,118,772 downwards.
TATTAGTTTTAATTTTCTATATTCTAAAATTAAATAAATAGGATGGATTTTCTTAGCGCTAGTTGCAGACTAGGATTTCTTTTTTTTGGAAATTGACAAGGTTTTTTTTTACAGCACTCCTCCCAGTTTTGTTGGACTGGCGGTTTATGTCTTTTATTCTTTACCATCTTTTTATTTTATTCTTTCCTAATCATACTTTTCTTTCTCCATTTTCCTTCTTTCATTCCATTTCTCGCTTTCACATTTCAACTTTCTGTCATTCTCCATTCTAATTCCTTTTTGCATTTATTTCCCTTAAATGAGTAAAAACAGCCGTCGTCGTTTATTTATATTTACAATTTTGTTATTTCTATTTGTTACTTCACATTCTTTCTTATTCAATTATCACATTTTTCTTATATCGACAATGTTTAAACGTCAGGCGTAGATTTCACAACGGTTTTAAACGATAATAACGCCGAAGATGGCTTATGTCGGCTTTTTTGGTATCGAGGGCAAAAATATCCGCTTTGTAGTGGGATGTCGGAATTGTTCTTCGGGGGTCTCGTGATTTACGTTCGACATAATACCGCGGAAATATAGCTTATTCACAATAACAATGCTTTACTTACTTGGACGTGAGAACGTGAAAGCTAGATGTAAGTCTCTTGAACTCTGTACTGAGTGAAAGAAAACACATCGTAATATCTATTTTTATTTTATAAGTAATTCTTCGCGTGCATTATCAATCAGATCTGCTAAACAGCTTCACGAGAATCAGATCGCGACGTCTCGCGCGTTATTTTAACATTTATCTCATAGATTTACAACCGCCTTAACAATAATGTAACAGACACTTGAGAGATATGAAATGTGTGCTTTACGTGTTTAGGCTTTTGAAAACGACATTATTTTTTGTTTAATGTTTGCATTATTTTATGTGATTTCCCGGAAAGATTTTTAAATAATTAAAATCGACTTTGTCACTCACACAAAGCTAGCTGGCTTAATGGTTAGAGCGTGCGGCCTTCATTCAGAAGGTCGCGGGTTCGAACGTCGGCATGTGCCGATGACTTTAATATTTAAGTTGTGTACATTTGTGTACTTTAGTAACATCAGCGAAATACAAACGGTGAAGGGAAACATCGCGAGGAAACCTGCACATGAATTAGAATTTGTTCTAAGGTGTGTGTGAAGTCACCAATCCGCATTGGGCCCACGCGGTGACTATGGCCCCATCGCCCTCATATTGAGGGTAGGCCTGTGCCTCCAACAGTGGGGACGTAAACTGGCTGTTGTGGACTTTGTCACTGTGGTGTGTGTCACATATGTAGTCATAAAAGCGACTTAACAGATATATTTTGTTAACCCAGTACTCAGTGGATATTTTTTTTTGCGAGATACGTGCAGTACTTCAACCTGATGGCGCTAGTTAGGATGATATATACAGCACCGCATTATAATCTTCACCTAGATATGAGATGTTAACTCTCGTTAATCCAATAATTTCATTAGCTGCAACAGCCTTCGAACCGGTACACTGTAATGTTTGCACGCTACTGTTTGACGACGACAACGAGATCTGGATTTTACGATACCCAGTGTATAAACTGCTCTCTTTTTAGATATATATTAGGTCTACCGGTAAGTTCTGTCTGCTCCGGTTACATTCAGTTTCTTTTATGACAACATCGGAGATTGTGGAAAGGCTTGATTCAGCTCAACAAACCATTTCCGACCATATTCGGAAACTAGAGTTTGTGTAGAAGTATTCGATATAGGTGCCACACAAGTTAAGTGAGAAGAATTTGAATGATCGAATCATCATATGCACATCTCTGCTTGCACGCAACAAAATCGAACCCTTCTTGGACTGGATCATAACTAGAGATGAAAAGTGGATTACCGATGAAAACATCATAAGAAAAAGGGCATATTGTGAACCCGGAAAACCTGCCCTCTTAACCGAAGTTGAGCTTGAACAAGAGAATGTTGTGTATATGGTGGGACATTTGAGGACCAATAAATTTTTAGCTGTTGAAACCAAACGGAACGCTAAATTCGGAGAGGTACTATCAGCAATTGGATAAATTAAAAACAGCACTCCAAGAAAAGAGGCCGGCGATGTTCAATAGGAAGGACATCATACTGCTCCATTACAATGCCAGGCCACATACTGCTTTGGGGACTCGTCAGAAAGTCGCAGAGCTAGGCTGGGAAATTCTGTCGCATCCACCATATTCCACGGACCTAGCACTATCTGATTATCACTTGTTTCTGTCCTTACAAAATTTCTTGCAGGGCAAATAATTCAAAAACAAAGAAGATATCAGACTAGCACTGGTTCAATTTTTGGCCTCTAGAGATAAGACTTTTTTTAAAAATGGGATATACAAATTGCCATTACGCTGGCAAGAAGTCAAAAATAATGATGGCAATTATATTATTCAATAAAGTTTATCCAAAGTATGAAAAAATGTATTCCTTTGTTTCATTCTAAAACAGACAGATCTTTCCAGTAGACCTATTACATATATGAAAAATCTCAGGCTACGTAGATGCTCATCACCTTATCTGGTGAACCATAAGAGCTAGATATTTGAAATTTGGTAGAGATATTCCTTTTATCGAGTAGAGATCAGCCATAATCAGATTTTTACAAAATTACTTCTCAAAAACGATTTGCATGGGTGTTAATAACGAGGGGGCGAAGGGTTGCTATCGGACGAGAATATTTCAGACAAATTTTCAACTGTAAATTTCAAAACTAATCCTATATTACAGTCAAAGAGAACGTGAAACAGCTAGTTAAATATAAAAAAAAATACGAATTTGTATCGATTATGTTATTTATCTGTAGACTTTATATTTATTATTATTATAAAAGTCTTTCAGTCTTTAATTTCAATGCGTTATTTTTATCTTGTTTCTCAATTCAAGGGTTGATTATTTTAATCGCTAGTCCAACCCAATCATTGGGTTGGATTGAATTGCCAATCCCCACGACTACAAGGTCCAATAATCCCAACCTAATCAACTATCTACCCACTCGTGTAAATATTTCTCTTCCTGTTTACGACCGTGTGGGTGGATTTATTAGGTTAGCCAGTTTACATATTGATTTTCAAATCCACAGGAATCTAGTTTTAAGTTTTTTATTTTAATATTTATATCTCGCCGTTATTCATACTAGTGTTATAAACACGAAAGTGCCTCTTGCTCTTTGTTTTTAACTCGATTATTCATTATTTTGATGAAAATGTTTTATTTCTCATACGTTGATAGCCGAAACAATGATATTGTTATGGCGGCTGAATTACAATATGAGAGGAAACAACCTGGCTAGCTACTAAGCTAGTCAGGTTGTTTCCTCAAACCCTATAATTAATCGAAACCTTAAAGAAGGGCATACAATTAAAGAGGAAAGTGCTATTTTAAGGCAAGAGACGGTTTCTCTTTATTCTATGCGGTAAACATACAAACAGAAAATCCGCAGACAAATGGTTCGCCTGCCTATAAAAATCCTAGTCATTAATACATTTCGTAGTAATTTTACAAGCTACAGAGCCTTTCAAACCGGAAGTCTGTAATATGTGCATACTATTGTGTTACAGTTTGTCAGAAGAAGCTGCATTAAATTTATCCTATTTACTTTTTATACTTTTAGTTAGAAATATTATTTTTATGCACTTGAGTGCTTCTTTTATAGCGTTTGTTACATATGAAGTGTTGCGAAATGCTTTACTAACCGACGCACCATTTGATGGCCGGTTTTTTACTGCCATATAATCTATTTGTAGAATACTGGTAGACACAGTGTATAAAAACTAAACAGTTCCCATGATATTGTCTCCTCTAGGACTCGAATTCTTTCCCTCAAGGAGGGAATCAGGGCATTTTAATCACCGCATTTGGCCAAGTGCGATTTAGCAAATGTCAAATGTTTAAAAGCTGTTGTTCTTGGAACATATTGCTTTCCTCACCACAATTCATTCACCGAAAGATCAAGTTCATTGAGATCGAACTTTACTGTTTCAGGTATCACGACTTCTCAACGATTATATATATAAAATCGATCTAATCTGTCTAAATGGTTTATTAGTTCGTTTATAATATACTAGTTTATTATATAATATATTAGTTAATGTTAATAGAGTTGACGTACCCCTTAAGGATAAAAACCGCCCCACCCTTAACAAAATAAGTAACATTCATTGAAAGCTGTTAAGAGATTAACATACTTGATATTAATAATGCAGGCGTTGACTAACCGATGGATTGACACAAACAAACAATCTGACATTCCAGCTCAAGTGGTCCGATTCGATTAGATAAATAATAATCATTTATCGATACAGGCATAGTTTTATGATCTAGATCTTATTAAATATTATTTTTCTGTTAACTAGAGGTTCAAAATTAATTTGAACATTCAAATTTTAGACAAATCTAAATATATACACAAATCTATCGCACTAGGTTGTATGAAAAATGTAATCCTGAAACTTTTGCAATGATCGCTATAAATATTTTCACATTTATGTATTTTCTCATAGGTATTATTCTTATTCTTTTTAAGTATCTTTATTTTACACCTCATCAGGAGGTACTGCAATATTTCGAATTTTATGCCACTCACAAGCAAAGAGGCATGCCATTATGTATGTAATAAGAATTTTTTTAAGATTATACTGATTTTAAAATGGACTTAAAAAAAAAACACTTGTAATGTTGAGGTTTTTAACATATTCCTTATCAAAATCGAGCCATTATTGATCATATGTTTTTTTTTTTAATTTCACGAAACGACGGTATGAGAGTTCGAGTTCACCTGACGATATGAAAGACGCCTGCCCATAACAACATGGAGCTACTTAGGATGGTAAACGCAGCCACCATATTGTGCTCATCGCCTTGAGACATGAGATGGTAAGTCTCGTTACCCCCGTAATCTCAGTGGCTACAACTCCCTCTAATAAGAGCCAAAAATGTTTCCCAACGGCCCGCACGTCCGTTATCACCGGCGGCACCACTTTGGGGCCGCGTTATCATTGAATTATAGACACTGTAATCCGTCAGTCACGGAATGGCGAGCGCGAATTTGTTGTTTAAATACAGCCATCAAAGAATGTACTGCGCAATATGTCGTAAACTTGTAAAGATACGAGTGTTTATAATATTTCACCATCAGGCGGAGAATGTATACTCATATTTCCTAAAAATTCTGACGAAGTATGACAAAATAAATTTCTTGTGAGATACAGCGATACCAATTAACCAGTGTGCTTAATTATGATTAATATGATAAATTTGCTATGTATTCTGATACCACAGAAGTTGCTTTTCCACACCGGAAGCGGCGGTTAATTATATTTTTATCTCACCGGTGGTTCTATACGGCAGGAAATCTGGTAACAGCTTTAACGGACAACATGAAATAGATTTTATAGGTAAGTCGTATATTTTGTAGTGGTAGGTCTCTGTCGGAGACCGTCTAGGTAGGTACCACCGCAGCGTCTATTTCTGCCGCCAAATAGTAGTGTGCAAACATTACTGTGTTCCGGTTTGAAGGGCGCTGTCGCTAGTGAAATAACTGCGGTAACAAGACTCAACATCGTGTATCTCAATGCGACGAGCGCAATGTGGTGCTGTGTGTAATATCCTAACTAGCGCCTCATTGTTATGGGCGGAAGTATATCACTTTCTATTAGGTGAACGTCATGGTCATCTCGTCGCTTCGTTAATTAAAAATAGTAAATAAACATAGTGATTTTTTTTTTCAATATTTATCATTAAATCGTAGCTGGTTACTGGTTATTATTATAAGAAAGATTTTGAATTACCCTAACTACAACATTTTTATATCATCACGACATCCGGTTTACTGGAGGTGCCAAATCTGAGTATCGTACATGAGCATAGTAAAGTCAACACTTCACTGCTCTACCTCCAAGCTGTGTATGTTATACATGTTATGTTAATAAACATATTTTTTTTTACTTTTAATTTAAAATACACCGCTACAGTACGCACCACAATGCGACGAGCGGAATGTGATGCTGTGTGTAACATCCCAACTAGCGCCACGTTATCACTTACCATCAGGTGGACGTCTCGCTCGTCTCATCGCTTTATAGTATAAACTTGGTTTATTGTTTGAAACGTAATTCGTTAGGGAGGATTCTTAGTTATGATGTGAAACTCCATGACACTGATTATGTGATTAAATGGTGACAAGTTCCTGATTCGACTCCGCGGGCACATGATGTAAACTTTGGTTATAAGTAGGGTTTTTTCGAATCCGCCTGGAATTTACATCTGCTGTCATAATTATATTGCTGTGTTCCGTTTGTTGACATATGGAGCTCGAGTATTCTGGACGAGCACGCCTCACTATCTGCATCCTCATCGTCATTTACTATACCTGTTTACCCAATGTAGATGATGACTTATAGAGACATTCAATTGAGGAACCATTATTTTTCTTCTAGTAAATAATAACTTAATCCATAATGTATGTCTTTAAAACTATTTTGTTGCCGATACTGTTTTTCAAATAAATGTTTTGACCTCCGCAGCTGGGACCTTTGATGGGTTAATAGCACTTAACTCAGCCTTGACAGCAAAGACGAATAACGCAACAGTTGAAGTGGTACTTCCGTCAAACAAAGAAGTTTACACATAAGACGAAGCGCCAGGATATTGACTTGATTATAAATTATATTCACTTGGTAATGAGTAATACGTCTGTCCATATCCAGATGTCGAAGATCTAAACGGTTTCCTTCATACGACTCGACTTGTTGCATATAAAAAAGACATCCATTGACTAATACATCAATCAAGCACTAAAAAAACAGATGCAAGCTCTCGATGTCGTAAAAATGTACTGTAAACAGTTTGTTTAAAGAGAACAATGCCTGGTTAAATTTAACTTAAGGGGGCGTTAAATACTTTAAACATTTACTGTTGCGTGAGGTCTTTCAAAAGATGAGTGTTGTATTTTAAAACACGGTTGTTAAATTTTTTATAAAGCCAATTTGATGTTTCTGCAGCTAGAAGTAGGAGCCCTCTCCAAAGGGGAATCAACGCAGTTGTCCTGGCAGAGCAGTTCAGTATATCGGTCATCTACATAGAGAAAAGGAGGGAACGCGGATATTCCGCTGTAGGCGCTCCAAGTTGACCCAATCAACCTACCTCCGAAATCTGAGAGATAAGTGACAATGTTTGTCCAGGCCTGAAATGGTTTTTTCAAAACACGAATAGCCAAGAAGCTTTAAAAATTTAGCACTTGTCAAAAAAAATTATAAAATTATCATCATCATCATTAAGTGCTCTCTTTAAGCTGAAGTTTGGCGATCAGATTGAGAAAACCAATTCGATCTTCAGCTATTCTTTTAAACGGATGGTATTTAAACCCGGTCCATTCCATTATGTGATCAAACCATTTGTTGCGCTGTCTACCAGGTGCACGTTTTCCAGAATTTATTCCTCCAGAATTCTTGGGAACTCATAAAATGATATATACTGAACCTCATTGTGCCTTCAGACATAAGATGTTAAGTTTATTTACCACCAGTAATCTAGCTACTGTGCACTTGAAACTGGAATGATGAAGTAACATTTGCACACTACTGTTTACCTGTATCTAGACCGTCTCCATCAAATAGAGACCTATCACCAGTACATAGGGTACATATTTAGTTAAGTATTAAGTCTTCCGAGTTGAATTTTATTTTTATTGTCATTAAATTTAGATGTTCGCGTATTGTTTGTTATCGGTTGCATTTATCGTTTATCACTTACTCATATCGCTATGAGATAACTCAAACAATACTAACGTATAATGAAAACAAAACGAAGTGGCTATATAGTTTCATAACTATTGCTTTGTTACCTAGAAGGAATAATGACTAGATTAATTTTAAAAGAGCTTAAGGACGATCAGGAATACATCAACGCTATTACGGCGAATGCATTACCATACGAGGGTGGTAAGTACACTATCAAATTCCACTATATGTGGCCTTGGTTCGCTTTCGAATACCTATGTTGTGGTATTTGGTCAGTGGTAGATATTTCTCTAACCTGATTAACTAATCAGGTTAGAAACAGATCAAGCATGCTAAGCTACATCGTCCACAGGTTTCTTTTCACATAAAACCATGTGAAATTAAAGCCAATTTTAGCTCTTGTCACTTGACACTTGTATGTAATAACAAAAGGGTTAACAGCTGGATCTCAAATAAATGCTGGACTTTTATAAAAATACCGATTTTTTGAATTGTCTGCGACTATCGGCGGGCGGCAAATTACTCAATTGTAACAAACGCTTCTCCATTGTCCTCTTATAAGTGCTGGAAAATTATGATCTGATTGGTAGAGGCTTTCAATAATCCACTGGTCAGGACATGATGTTTTTGCTCTAAGGTCAACATATAAAAAATTTTTTTTTGTGTACTATTGATCTGAAAATCTTTGGTCAAAACAATTTCGGAGAAAACTTGTAACAATAAAAAAATCAATAAAATTACAAAAAAAAGTAAAATCTTGAACTAAACTTATAATTTAATTGAAAAAATAATCAATTTAACAGTACATTTTAATTATTGACTGCTTCAACATTCTTTAAATTTTTTTTTATGTTTAATTCTTCTAATATTTGCTTCATGTCGGAAGTGAAAGCGTTGCGTATAGTATTGAAGCATTCAAGCATACAATAACTATAATACATTAACAAACAGATAACTAAATTATAATAACTAATAACTAAGTTTCATGCAATCAAAACAGCGACTACTTAATAGTGAATAAATTCGAATAATATAAATTAATGTTAATAAGACATAGAAAACAGGCAGGAAGTTAAATGTCAACTAAATTTTACTTATTTAAAAATATGTTAAAATATTAAGTGTTTCAATCCGGTTACACGAAGAAATAAGACTAAATTTATTATACATACTACATTCAATTATTAGGTTTGTTATTATTATAGTATTATAGTATAATATTATAGTATTTTTTTTGTCTAAAATCTTGAACACACAAACAGTTTTTGGACATACATACATGTTTTTGTCGTCACACGCATTTTTTGTCGTAAAAGGAAAATAATAAACTTGTTTATAATATTTTTGTATAAACCAACTGCGATAATGAGTAGTATGGTCTACGAGAGAGATTGAATGTAATAAAAAAAAATATTTAAATCGTTATAAAATTTTCCATCTGCAATCCTATTGGAAAATTCATATAGGGATGAACAGTGCTTTTGGATAAAAATTTTATTTACGTTTACTTCAATTTATGTGTTCATAAATAAAGAATATTTTATATTGTTTATGAACAGTTGTTCGAAAATGGGTCCAAAACTGGTCTTTAATGTGTTAAAATTATTAAAGTTTACTGCTTACCTAATAAAACGACACATGTCACTAAAATACGCGCACAAAAGTTTGGTAACATTTTAATTTATCATTAGCTTTTAACTTCCGCAATATTCAAATGATATCACATATTTCAATTTGTTTTATGGTCTAGTTTACAAAATACACATTAGAAAATCACATTTCCTTTTCCTTTTTCACACTGTTACACTATACTATTTATATACACAAATGAATAACGACACAATTTATATTTTAAAAGGTATTGTAGCTATTTAAATAATGTATAAATATGTTTATTTATCGTACTAATAATACAGATAGGAAATAGTAAAACGCGTCCATTCTCTACGACGCTGAGTTTCACACTGAACATTAAAATGATTGTTATTCTTTTAAAAGCAAATTCTATTGCTATTGTTATACGTAATTTATTACCAATCAGCGTAGTAATACCTCACTACATATTAGTAAAGACTGGAGGGTTTCTTTTAATAGTTGACTGGTATTATGAAGGATTGCTAAAGGAGTACGATCGCTATTCTACGGCCCTTGTTGCGCTGAGACAAATCATGCTCAAAGATTAAACAATCCTCTAATAAATATTGTTCCCTGCTTGGGGAGTCTTAGGTACTAATTAAAAGAGAAGATGACTTGGAAGTACTAGCCTTGTAAACTTCACAACGACACCGTGTCCTAACATCCTATTTCTCAAGACGACGAGCGCAATATTGTGTAGTATCTATAATTCTAACTAGCGCCATGGTGATATAGACGGTCGTAGCACTTAACATCAGGTGAAGGTCCCGCTCGTCTCCTTCCAGAAAAAGGTCGATCAACGAATCCACTCGGCTGAGCAGCGTTCAGGAGGCTACCCAGCTTATCTTGTCCCAACTACAGTGTCTGACTGAAAGGTCTTCAATTCGTGCGTGTTGCCAGTGATGACTTACGGCACTGAGAGGTGGCCGCTTATTGTAAGTCTTGTGAAAAAGCTTCAAGTCGAACAGAGAGTAATGTAAAGGGCAATGCTCAGGGTTTTCATGCGTGGCCGAATCAGAAATGAGAAGATTTGCAGGAGAACTTAAGTCACTGACATAGTCCAATAGATTGCTAATATCAAGTGGCGATGGCAGGACAAATCGCTCGAAGAACTGACAGCCGATGGGACGGCAAGGTATATTGTATTTTAAGGTATTATTCGTCTGATAAGTATGTAAAGAATATATGACCCAATAGTTTACTTTGAAGAACTAGTTCTTCAAGTTTTTATTGACGTTTGATGGCACTAGATCTCGTTTGAAATGTCCTTTTAATTTTAGTTATCACAATCTCACTCCGATAAGTGGACGCTTAAGTAAATTATGTTAACAGCTTGTCTATATATTGTTAACATGACACATGTTATCTTAGATCGGATTTTTATCTTGTTTCCAGCACTTGATATGACCTTATTGAAGACTACTTGAAAGAGTAGCGATGTTTTACAGCGTTACTTCCGCTGTTTTCTTAATGCCCTTATCGGCCTCTATGTGAGCTCTTGAAGAATGGCAAACGGCAGGAAGGCGGAACGTTGTTTATTTTTATATGTATTGAGAAGAGGCATCGGTGCGCTTCCTAATAGATCTCAGGGCAAAGTGACGTAACACATCCATGATCCCCCCAAACAGGTTCCCGCCTTATCGTGGTGATGGGGCTCAATAGCCGTGGCTTGGTCATTCACGGTGAAACTAAGAGGAACCTACCCGGCCGACCCGAGGTGGCCGCTCCAGTCGAGCACCGTGAGCTCACCTCGGATGTGCCGGTGGGCTGCAAGGGCAGAGTTTTACTGCCTTTTGCAGTCGAAGTGGAGTCGCGGAGGGAGAGGAATGTCGGCATTGCGATTGGCCGCTCCCCCTACCCTCCGTGACTGAGCGGTGCCGCACCGCTGATGCGGTGGCGGTGGGGCCGCGAGGGAAGAGGAGTGTCGGTATTGCGTTCCACCGCTCTCCCTATCCTCCGCGGCCGTATAACTGTTGGCGGCGGAACTCAAGACTAGATCAGCCGCAGGGAGTCGGAAAAGTTTTCCCTCTTGGCTCCCATGGCCTCTGGGTGACGATTTCGGGGGGACCCGTTGCCCAGGTGACTGTGAGAGGCCGAGAGGAGGACGCGGTATGTGTGTCCGCGTGCCCTTACAGAGGTGGGAAGGGGGAGTTCTTCCCTCCCGAGGTGGGGCTGCATGGTGCAGCTGGCGCTGTGCGAGAGCGTTCCCAAGACACTGCCATAAGGCGACCAGGTGGAACATCATGAGGGTTTTAGTCGGTGCAAGTCCGACATAGAACAAAAAAAAAATACACATCGAGGATATCCATCGAAAGGATTTTAAGAAGACGAAAGAATTTCAGAATCCATAGTAATTTTTAAAGAGTTCTTCGATGGGCTTTATTACGTTTCAAAATCAAAAAAATTATTACGTTAAAATTAAATCTAATGTTTCAAGACGACGAGCACAATATTATATGCAAACAACTTAACTGGCCTCACTGGTGGTATCCGTTACCAAGGACCGTCAATATAGGTACTAGTGCAGCTGCTATTCCTGCGGCCATACAGTAGTGTGGTAATAACACCGTGTCCGGGTTTTAAAGACGTTGTAATTAGTGAAATTTCTGGCATAATGAGACAAAGTGTTAAGCACACGAGCACAATGTTGTGCTGTATGTATCATCCTAACCAGCGTCATGTTGTTATAGGCAGGCGTATCACTTACTATCAGGTGAACTCACCGCTTGATATACGCTGCTCCACATTGTACACGTTGCATTGAGACAAGAGATTTTAAGTCTCGTTAGCTCAGTAATTTCTCTAGCTACTTGGCCGTTTAAACCAGATGCTGCAGAGAGGTAGCGAGAAATAAATACCATCTCTCAATCCGCAGGCAGAGGTCGGGGCCGTCGAAGGAGGACATTTTACACCTTAACCTCTAGAACAGAGGCCATGGTGGCATATTCGGGGATAATCCGTCACCAAATGTGAAAGCCCTCGAGGTGGTGCGAACAGTACTCCCGTCTAACACTTTTGGAGGCGGTGGAAAGCAACACCCCGAGACGTGTTATCGGAAATACGATTATGTGCGAAAGCGTTCCCCTACTTCCGGCCAAATTCAATGAGTGAGAAACCGTGGGGTTCTATCCGGTAAGAGTTCGGCAAAACTCTTCTGTTGCCCCGACAGCAGTACGGTATCCAATGCAGGAAGTTTATTCAAACCGGAACACAGTGATGTTAGTACACTGCTGTGTATCGGCTGCAATAGACGCTGCGGTGGTTCCTACCCAGACCGTATCCGATGATGAAGACCTGCCTAAATAATAAGATAATTTCGTAATATTTTTATCGTCCCCAAATCCACGTACTTCGCTTTAATGACGTAATCATTTCTATTTTCGTGAAGAAAATCAAATTATAATCTCCTTATCCACATTTATATGGATGTTTGTCAAATTCCATAGCAATGAATGTTGCTTATTTAGTTAACTGTGTTATTTATAACACGATTACATCGATAAACGGATTAATGGTTGTTGAAATAAATGTACGAATAAAAAAATTATAAGCGGTCAAGTGTGGCCGGCGCGTGGTGGTGGTGTGATAGCCGCTTAATGGAGGGTACGGTGACGAAAGCAGATAGCTGAGTACGAAATCCAATTGTTTGTCAATCAATAAAAGGTATTTATTAATTTCTAGTCACAAAAGAGCGCATGCGCATGATCATCATTTCAAATGATGGACATGGGTCTCTTGTAATATGTTCCACAAGGCATGGTCTTGCGTTGTTTGAGTCCAGCAGCTCCAGCGATACTTTTATTGTCATTTGTCCGCCTAATGCGGGGTCACCATTCCAGCACTTTAAGTCCTCAACGTCCATCGGTTATATGATACTTGTGTATAATAACATTTCTAAATTTTAGAATGTGTCTGCTATATTTCATGTGGTGTTAGCTCACTTTGTGCTATGCAAATTGTCACTATATGATTCGAAGAGGAACAAGTCCGATCCCAACTTGACATTCAGGTGAAGGAAACTACTGGTGGTAGGTCTCTATTGCCGGAGATTATTAAGGTGGATATTCTACAACTAGATTGCAATCTAAAATTTAAAAGTCTATTATATATTTCTCTCTCTTTCATTCTCTAGCCGACAACAGTGCTGTTACACTAATAAATACAATTTTTTTTAGTAAACTAGTGGAGGTTTGCTTCTGTTCCTTTATGTAAGTCTTTCCTACGAATCGGTAGGTAATGAATATTATATACATAAATAGGTAATTTATGATAAAATTGGCATCAATTCATAATCCATGCGATAAATTGCACAACAAATGGTTCATGACTTCTACTCATTCGTCCTTTTGTAAATGGAGACGTGCATCCAACTTAAAATATAAGAGATTAAGATAATATGCAGCGCATGATATAGTCATCAATCAGAAGCTTATATGAATGACGGAGACGGTATTAAATAGAGACACGGGATACTATGCAAGTATTAATATTATTGAATATAGCAAATACTAGGCTTTTTAAGGAGGGAGTGCCAAGACTATTTATTTTACTGGTGGTAAATCTCTGTTGTCGGAACCGTCTATGTAGGAAGCACTGTAGGGCCTCACTGTGCCACAATGTGATGCTGTGTATATCATTGTTACGGGCAGGCAGATCGTTCTTCTCGCCTCATCGCTTAATTGTAAAAAAAAGTTATTCACTAATGTTGTTATTCAAGGATACGCCCGGCCCTAACAATGTAGCGATCGTTAGGATGTTATACACTGCATCACGTTGCATTCGTCTCCTGTGACAGAACATATTGAGTCTCGTTACCCCAGTAATTACATTAGCTACAACGCCCTTCAAATCTGGAACACAGTAATATTTATACATTACTGTTTGGCAACAGAAATAGGAGCCACGTTATCGGGGAGCTGGTCGCAAATCCCCGACGACAATGTACCCCTTTAAACACGCCCTCCATCTATATGCGTTCATATTAAAATATTAAAAATATATAGACAACAGAGATCTACCACCAGTAAAGTAAATAGTCTTGGCACTCTCTCCTTAAAAGGCCTCGTATTTGCTATATTCAATAATATTAATACTTGCATAGTATCCCGTGTTTCTATTTAATATCATCTTCGTCATTCATTTAAGCATCTGATTGATGAATTTCTCATGCGCTGCATATTATCTTAATCTCTTATTTTTTAAGTTGAATGCACGTCTCATTTACAAAAGGACGAATGAGTAGAAGTCATGAACCATTTGTTGTGCAATTTATCGCATGGATTATGAATTGATACCAATTTTATCACAAATAACTCATTTTCGTATATTACATTCATTACCTACCGATTCGTAGGAAAGACTTTTACATAAAGGAGCAGAAGCAAACGTCCACTAGTTTACTAAAAAAAAAAACTGTATTTATTATTGTAACAGCACTGCTGTCGGCTAGAGAATGAAGGAAAGAGAAATATATAATAGAAGTTTAAATATTATATGGCGATCTAATTGTAAATTATAATAAAACGGAGAATTAATATTTCACAAAGAAAATAATACAAACTGGTTACGTTTTTTATACCAAATTATACAAAAGTTAAGAAAATAGTTTATTCTATTCATAACCGATAAAGGTAACGGCTACAAAAACTGTAGCATCTGTATATCTTATTCTCCTTCTTTTTTTCTCTCACAATCATCCTAAATTCAGGCTACTTTTGTCTACTGCTGAATATAGGCATCCTCAAATGATTTCTTTTGTTCTTATATGTCTTTATTTTCGTGTGGAACCTCATCAATATCAAAATGTTCAGATTCACCAGTTTTAAGCCTTATGAAGCTGTAAAAGTCTTTAATAAACTGACAGCAGAAATTTCATTGCAAATGTGCAACAAATACATCGCAGCGATTCGCATTGAAATAATTAATCATTAAAAACACTGTAATTTTAATGATTCATCATTAAAATGTAATTATTTAACGGTATAATACTTTGCGGCGTCGTCAAGTGTTTGTTTACCGGTCATAATCGAGAATCAATGCTGATGACGCCAAGCCATGGATCCGCGACGTGGATTAATGGCTTTGGTGACGCCATACTTGGTAAATATAGTGCACTCTCGTAACTACCCCAGCTATAACATTAGACTTATAAATGACGTCGCTGATATTCATCCCTTAGTTGTCGATACCCGGCATATTAAGACAAAGCGAACAGTAAAGTGTTGGAACAGTCTGCCGGCGTCAGTGTTTCCGTCCAGGTACGAAGTGGAAATCTTTAATCGTTTTTAAATGATTGGTCTGCTTTTAGAATAATGAGCTTAACCATCAAAGCCTACATCTCCCGTTACCACCAGGCGATATAAAGCAGTAGTCTATATAATATAAAATTATATCGTTTTAAAATGATTATTGAAGCACTAGTTTTTTTTCCTCGTGCTTCTCCCTGATATTGTTCTTCAGGGTTTTATTTTTACACAATTTATGTATTTTCTTACGGATTTACATTATTTACTTTTATGTGAAGCACTAAGTAGAATGTTTAAGCAACGCCTTATAAAAAATGAATTTCCACACTAATACTACGCGACATAAATATACCCTGCGGTAGCCTGGTCTCCTGCTTTTTGAAAGAAAACCTTGTTCCTGTACGTGGTGGTAATCTGCCGTAGCCAGAGAAAGTTTAAGTATGTACGCCCATTTCTTCAGCCCATCAGTATTGTGCAGAACTTCAAACGCCTTTATAGTTGGCGAGATTATTGTAATACCAGGACTCTCTCAAGGCGATGTGCATTATTCTAATTAGCGCCATATAGTTATGGTTGGACATGTCATATACCATCAGGTATACCCTCGTCTTCTCGGTACATCGAGTGAAAAAACAACAAGCTAATATTTAAAGAAGGAAGGAAAGAAAAACTTATTCGACGCATAATAATTTAACATACACATATTAATATGAATACACACCGAAATGGCATCCAACTTAGCTACATGCTATCAGCTGGTGCCAGTAACATCAAAAAAGTAAAAATACTTAATTGAACGTTAATTTTAAATAATCTACGGCAACAGAACTAATGTGATGAATTTGAATGATTATCTGAACACAGTAATAATAATATACATTTGATTGGATAATAGTTGCCAGGCGAGGTCGTGAAACTGTCCCAATATCCAAACTATACCAAATAAATTGTTCCGGAATTGAATCGGCATCCCACGTGTTATATCAGCCACTGCTCCGCGAAGACAGTTAACCACTAATAACACGTTTTTATGTCTCTGTGTCCGCTGTGTTGGCATGGCGGCTAAAGATCCAGTCACGTATGGAGACGTGCTAAATGCTTTGTTTGCACCTCCAATATGCCGCTATCGCGATAGGGCTGTCTCTTTCCGTCATCAAGATATCTATATGCCAGGGAGTAGTTGGTTTCACCGTTTTTCATAATAAAAATCCAGCTCGAACGATCATACATGACTTGTATTTTTTGTTTAAAGATTAAAACGGATTTAAAGTAAAAATAGATAGAAATTACTGTTGCGATAATATGTAAAGTCGATTTATCGAAACTTATACTTAATACTAACTGGTATACGTCATATATTAGATTAAAGATATAGTATCGTAATAACAGTAGTATTTTCCACAAACGCAATTCCTCACATAAAACGTTGACACGCATTATGTCATTAAATTAGTACAGTGTTTTGTTTTTTTTGTTTTGTTTTAGCTTTGATATTACTAAAAAAATATTAGGTAAGTATTCTGATTAATATACCAGTACTGTTTACTGCTGGTAGGACTCTATTGTCGGAGACTAAGTAGGTATCACCGCAGTGCCTATTTCTGCCGCCAAACAATACTGTGTTCCGGTAAGGAGAGCGCTGAAGCTAGTGTAATTACTGGGGTAACGACACGTTTTATGTCTCGGGCGACGAACGCTTTTTTGCAGTATATACCATCCTAACTAGTGCCACGTTGTTAAGAGCAGCTGTATCACTTACCATCAGTACCACCCCGTTCGTCTTGTCGCTTAATTGAATAATTAAAAGAACTTATGATCAGTGCACTGGTAGTGCTGTACGTAACTAAATTACTATGCTAATTAGGTATCACTATGCAATAAGTACAAGATGCAATAGGTATGTTTATATGGAAGATAAATAAGATGACGAAAGACCTATCCCTAAACGATATTAAATTTTGTTAAGAATGTTTATCTGTATAAATTTATTTGTGTAAGAAACTAATATTCCCTGTATTTACGACGTATATCATACTATAACTAATAGATCTGAGTAGATGTTTACGTTGAGATGAATAATTTATTTATATTGCCGTGCGTAGTTACGAGTAAAGTTGTAGAATAATATTCATAAAAAAACTCCACATTTTTATATCAGATTTGCTAAATGTTGTCGTTCGTTAGACAAAGTTCACGTTTAATGGCAGAATTTTTTAAAAGTATTTATTCTTCTGAAATTAAGTACCATTATGATATTTTAAGAAGAAAACAACGCATTATATTCAGATCCGTGTACACTGTATTTTAAGTAACATAAAATTACTCCCGTGAGATTTACGTGCAATAAACATTTTATAGTCTGCCATTTAAAACAAATAACTACTCATGTAAATAAAGTTAATAAAACGTATTATGTATTTGGGTGTTTTACATTTTTTTAAAGCATGAATTTGCATTTCATTTCTATAATAACCGTATAGGAATTTATAAATTTAAATGTTAACTAATACCGTCGATACATACAAACCGAAAGAGACAAAGTTTCAAGGCAAATTAAACGAGTTAAAAATTATGTACTTTTTCGACCTCAGCGTTGTAACTCCAGGTTAGAGCTCCGGAGGTCTACCGTGAGCTCACCTCGGATGCGCGCCGTTGGGCTGCAGACGCGGCTTTATGCTGCCCTTTGCAGCCGAGGTGGAGTCGCGGAGGGAGTATCCTCTGCGACTAAGCGGCAGCGGTGGGGTCATGGAGGAAGCGGAGTGTCGGTATTGCGATGCGCCGTTCTCCCTATCCTCCGCAGCTCTATAACGAGTGGCAGCGGGCCCAAGATTGGATCTACCGCAGGGAGTCGGGAGAGTTTTTTCTCTTGGCTCCCATGGCTTCTGGGTGACGGGTTCGGGGGAATCCGTTGCCCGCGTGACTGCTAGAGGCCGAGGAGAGGGCGCGCTATATGTTCCGGTGTGCCCCTACACAGGGGGGGTTCTTCCCCCGAAGTGAAGCTGCATGGTGCAGCCGGCGCTGGCGCGGTCGCGGCGGTGATCGAAAGCGTTCCCGTGACCCTGCCATAAAGCAATGAGGTGGAACATCGTGTTTTAGTCGGTGCAAGTCCGACATAACCTGCCTTTGCCCTTGTGAGGGCAGGTATGTGCAGGCATTTCCCCCACGTAAAACAAAAAAAAATCCGTCAGGAGGTCGGCTGGTATCCTGACAGGGAACATCACTAGCAACTAAACTTCTCATCAGCCGAGCATCCCCTCGCGGTCAGCCAACGCTTGGTATTCGAGTGTATTTTAAAGAGGTTAATCACATCCTCACGACCAGGGCGATTAAGCCAAGACCCTCGTTCCTTAAGACGCCGCGAAACGTGATCCACGAAGCGTACATTGGGTTTACGAGATTTGTGACGGTGGCAAGGTTGACACTAGATCTTCCCCGCCTGCTTGGCGACCGGGTTAGGGAACACCGCGCCCGTCGTCGCCTCTCCACTGTGCCCTCCGCTGATCAGAGGACACGTGGAAAGACCCTCCCCGCCGGGTTATTCGCCGCTGGACAGCAAAATCGACGCAACTCGACGCCCGGGGCGCACTTGCCTGAATGTTGTACGTCCCCACGTGTGCCTCTACACATGGAGGTTACCGGGCCCAGCGCCCCCACCAGTTGTGCCTATATTAAGAAATAAGCATTAAGATTACTCTACTTGCTTACTACCAGGGTAAAGTACTTTATATTAATGACATATTAAGTTATCATTCTATAGTTATGAATAAGTCACAATCGTTTTTATTATTAAGATTTATAAGTTATTAAAATAAAAATAAAACAAAATGCCTATACTACTTTGTGTATAATTCTGATACGAATCACATTGTTTACAAATGTGTACATGAACAGGTAGCATTGAATCATCTTTATGTATTATGTTTACAAGCCCTTGTGCGAGAGACTTAGCAGCAGTAATTATTTAAAAAAAAATTAGCCGTACTTACTAAACAAATATAATAATTAAAATTCTTTTAATACAGGTGCTCTCTTTAAAATATAAATTAATCATCGAAACGTAGTGAACGATGAAACGCGCCAGGAAGCTATTTCATCGTACAATTTAGTTTTTTTACTTTTTAAGTTAATATAAAAACCAAAATAACCATATATCATCAAGAATATTGTTCTTTACTAGATCGTACATTCACCTCGTGTAATGCCTACCGGCACTTTTATTTTATAAACATAAGTAATTTGAGAACAATATCAATAATGTCCATCTGCCCTTTTTAAAGCTTCTTTTACGGTAATGGAGTCATTAAAACCATTGCGATAGCGTTTTATAGGCATTGTAATGGCCGTAAAGAATTAATGAAACGACATTTTTAGATCTTGGTTGTAACTTTATTTTTTCGCTTAAAGAATAATTTGAGTTAAAATATAAAATTAAATAATAATAAAAAAAAATTGTTTATAAAATTGTAATTAATATGTATCCAGAACCGGACGAAGGAAATTACAGGCCTATTTTTCAGTTATGACACATACTTTGCGTTTGGTACTTTGGTTCTAATTGTCGGGCTCCACAAATTACGGGCCCTAAGTTGCATAGGCTTTAGTTCACCCCTATGTACAGGGTGAAAGGTGGTGTAAAAGATCTGGAGCGGCGAAAGTATAGCTCGTATCCTATCTATCTATGGGAATAAAAAGGTCAAATGAAGGGCCGACGCGGGGTCTCGTTTGTATAAGTATATTTCATGGTACTTGGTTTTATTACAGGTGTTTTTTTTCTAAATTTTAGAAACTTTATGTACTTTCTTATACCTTGTTGGATTGGTATTGAAGTCAGGTACTTACTTATGTGCTTTATACGTATATTTTATAAACGAAATTTTATTTTAAGATTAAATAAAAATGTATGTCGCCTTATTTTTTACTGTCACGACTTTCAAAGAAACTAATTTAAAAGTTTTAGCCTCTAAGTGATGATTATTAATTTAATTTAATAAAACAATGATTAAACAAAAATTATTACATTAAAATATGTGTAGAAATAAGTAAGAAATAAAATCATCGAATTTTTTCCTAGAAAATCGAGAATTTTCTAAAATTATTTAAAAACTTAATAATTCCAGAACCAAGGTTTTTTATTGGGTACTCCAGATCTTTTACACCTATTACCTTTCAACCTGTATATCTCAAAGAAATAGTTTCTTTATTTTTATCTAACATTAACACCATCTAGTTAAAAAAGATTTATTTTAAGTATCGTTTCGAAAATCTTGCCATCCGTGTGAGCATCGTGTAAAAAAAATGTATTTTTCCTCCAATAAGTAGTAATGATTAATAAAATATTCCAAGTGCTGAGGAATTAAATAACGAAACTAATGGAAATAAATAAATATTTCACTAAAAAGAGAAATTTATGAACGAAAGTTTCTACAAATAATTGTCATTTTGTTGATGTATTGTCTATGCCATGCTCTATTATTTTGCGCCTGCGCACTTGACTGATGGTCTACGCTACGTACCTAAAACATTTTGTGGAAAATTTGAAGTTTGTTGTTTTAGTGACAACTTATTCATAATTATTTATGAAAGCTTTGTACTAATCACCATTCCAGGCGCGAGGCAGAATTATTCTGTGGCAGTCGGCCTGGATGCGTATAGTCACTAACATTTCGAGCGGTGTACGGTAGCCATCTTGGATTCGAACAAAGCTTCAGATGTGTAGTTTGTCTGTTTATCAATAATTTTTGTGCATTTTATTGTAAATAGTTTGTATGTTTAGGATATGTACGGAACGTTCGTCCACATGTGTAAATAGCTATGGCTGCGACAAGAAAATTACAAGGTAATTGACCATGTTATCAGGTTAGAGATTGATTGACCCCAACCTATGTAGATACGTGTTCTAGACTTCTATTGTCCTTTCAGTGGGATTTCTACCATACGGCAGTTACCAAAATCAGTTAGCTGGTTGAGGCTGTGATTTAGGATTTTCAATTCTTATAAGATATTGTGGCCTGTCAAGATGACGATACCGCGATGCGACGTTAATCGTAAATGAAGATCGTATTTGATGAACATAAATATGATACAGGGTTAATATATAATACCAGTGATGTTCAAATACCACATATGGCTGTTCATTCCGTCCCATTTAGTACCCATAACTTGCTTGAACGAAAATAACATACTAAAAACAGGTTTTCTGTTGTTCATGAATAAAGTTGCAATGTTTGTTGCAGGTGAAATAGACAGGTGTTTAAAAAAGGTCACGGAAGGGGTGGAGACGTTTGAGGATATTTGGCAGAAAGTGCATAATGCGACAAATAGCAATCAGAAAGAAAAATATGAGGCTGATCTCAAGAAGGAGATTAAAAAACTTCAGAGGCTACGGGATCAGATCAAGTCGTGGATCGCCTCCGGGGAGATTAAGGATAAGAGTACACTTTTAGAGTATAGGAAATTAATAGAAACGGTGAGTGTATGTAAACAAAACTTTGTTTATATGTAATTAAGGCATAAGTGATAGGAAATTTCTTAATTATATTTATACCATTAAAGAGAATTGATTATTATAAATAAAATTAGAAACATATGTTGTCATAAGTATTGTCAGGCATGTATAGGTAGATTTTAGTCAATTTGTTAAATTGTCTATTTAAAAAGAATTAGTTTTCTTATATACTAATTTCTGTTCCATAAATATAGTTTAATTTGCCTATGTATTAGTTTGTATTTTGAAGAGTTACACACATTTTATTACCTCATGACAATGATTATTCTCTATGCCCAATGAAGGGATCAACTTTATTCACTCTTAAGTGCTATAAATACATAATTGTTACATTCTTAATTTACTGTAGAAATCAACTAAGAACATAGTAGTTATTGCAATTACTATTTACTTATTTTTATACAGACTTAGAAGATATAACTGCTATTATTACAGTTTTTAATAGTAGAATTTAGTTTACCGGTCAAAATTGTTAATTGACTTGATCGTTTATATCATAGTCTGTATTTAAGCATTTACATTAATGCTAATGATGTAATTGGTTACAAAATCCTTTCTGTAAAGTATTAGTGTAATTAAAAAACACTGGTATTATATATATTAAAAAAATTCTCTTTCTCGGAATATTTGTGATAAATGTAGTCAAGAATAGTATCCAGAAATTTTCTTAAATAACTTAAATGATATAAAGAAATTCATAATAGGTCATTTTGCTGTAATATTTCATTTTAATAAACTAAGCGGTAAACAATCTGATTGATATCCTATACACTTATTTACTATGATATTAAAAGTAGAATAAACTTTATTGCACACCAGAAATCTTGTTTAAAATTAACGTAAAACAATTGTAATGTATTAATCAATGATTGGTTTTATTGCTTAAAGGTCAGATGAGATACCTTAAATAAACTACATTGTTATTATAGGCTAATTTGTGGCAAGCTATGTCTTGTCGTTACTATTGTAGAGTTATTACATTTTATCATATTTAAAACTTCGTAATATAAGTATTGACATTTCAATAATGTTTGGTAAAAGATATCTGGTAATACATGATGAGTAAAACAAGTTTGTTTATATAACAGTCTATTTTTAAAAAATGCTTCTAAAATCTAGAAAAAATCAAATGTTGTGAGAAATTGCACCTACTTTCATACAGTTGACAAAAAGCGAATAATCAGTGAATACTGGCCTGACACCGATACATTCTTATTTGAAATTCAGCAACATCGGATTACTGTACCATTGAACTGTCCATTTTGCAGTCCTGAGTCTGAATTTAAAATAAACATACCATTTACAATCTTGTGGCTTATCTGATGTTTATAAAATTTATGATAAAACAGTAACAACATTTTAATCTTGGAATTAATGGAGTTACTCTGTAATTTATGCAATTTGATAAAAAAGTTTTTATAACTTAATTGAATGTTTTCCACCAGGCCATTTTATTATATTTTTATTAACAATTAAAAAATTTGCATAAATTTTATAGCAACCCTCGGTTCATTTTAAAATTACTATATGTTTTTTTTTTGTTAAAACATAAGGTAGTAAGAGTAATATTTATTGTTATGAGTGTTGCGTATACTGAACAACTAATTCCTCTATAATTTATTTATCACTTAACAACTATTTTATGAGTTAAAAAAGTAATGGTCAACTAAATTTTGAATACTTGCTTTGATCTTACTTAAATGTATCCAACTTACTGAAAAATTGGTTACAATTTAGTTTTATCTATCTGTAAGTAAATAATAAGTTCCGCAAAAGTTACAACTACTCTAAAAAAATGTTTGTTTTTGTGTCATAAATATGTGCACTGTAACAATTTTATTATTACTCCATCACAAAATTGTTGTATTAAATCTAACTTGACTTGGTGTATTTTCTAGACATTCTATCTTCTCCCCTAGTCTCTTTACCTGTTACTAACTGTTACTTGTTGTAGACATAGGTTATAACTAGAAAGTAATCGCATAATCATTTGCAATTTAGTGAAGTCGTAATTAATATATATTTTTTTTATTTTTAAACTATATCTATCTATCTAGCTAGAATAAAATACGAGGAATAATCTGAAGCTATGAGAGACACAAGGTTTTCCTTATAACCATTAATAAATATACATTGAAAGCATAGATATAAGGTATCTCACAAATTACGATAATGATTTCTAAAAAAATACTTTGTGTAGAATGGGGAAAGGAGGAAGATAGTAATGGAATCTCTTAATATAAATAAACAAAATCTTAGTCCACATCATTTCTGTTCCCATATTATATATATTCTAGTCTTCTGCTTGGATTGCACTTGATTAGAGAAGGCTATAACACTGATTATTTTCTTGTTTTTAAATGCTGTACAGTAACAATTCTTTATTAAGTCCCAAATTGAATAAATAAAAACAATGTACCTCCAATAAATATGTTTACTTAAAATTATTTGATATGAGGTGTTTTTTTAATTATTACAGTATTGTTAATTTTGGCATGCTATGTACTATACTTGTTTAAATAAGTAGTTTAAGAATAATATCCATAATTTTAAACATTTAATCCATGTTCTACTATCTACTTACTGCTTTATACTGTTCTTTATATTTATACTTATTTATTCCTCTGGTGCAGTGACCCAAAGTGAGTC
The DNA here is from genome assembly GCA_029030555.1 of Ornithoptera alexandrae. Taxonomy (NCBI): domain Eukaryota; kingdom Metazoa; phylum Arthropoda; class Insecta; order Lepidoptera; family Papilionidae; genus Ornithoptera; species Ornithoptera alexandrae. The sequence continues at coordinate 10,093,966 of JARDVY010000041.1, read as the reverse complement.
TTGGTCTCCGATACAGAGTATTGTCTGTCTCTGCCAGCATTGTCTGTCATATATATAAAAAGAAGTAAAATTCTACTTGATTTATATGATTCCCATGGTATCATTGATTGGAAGGGAATTAAAATTTTTTCTTTGGTTCAAACTAAACACATGTAAAAAAATGTTGGGCGACTTTAAAATTGTTATATATATGTTTTTTTTTATCATAGGGAACATGTCATTTCATTATATTTGTTACAACTCCCCACTTGATAGCGCTGCAATGTATCAAGTTTTTTTCCATTCAACTTGTATTGAAGACCATAATTTATTCATTTACTAAATGCCTAGGTATGACAGCAGTGAATTCTGTTATAAATGACACTTAGGATTTATTCAGTGGAAAAAGACACAAGTTTTGGTTTAAATGGATGGTTAAAACTTCCTCTTTGTGAATTCTGCCTTGTAAAAACAGCATAAATATGTTTGATATTTTTCTATTCCAGCAAATGGAGAGGTTTAAGGTAGTAGAAAGGGAAACAAAAACCAAGGCTTACTCGAAAGAAGGTCTTGGAGCGGCCCAGAAATTGGATCCAGCGCAGAAGGAGCGGGAGGAGATGTCCTCTTGGCTCATCACATCAATCGACGCACTTAATTTACAGGTGAACTAAATAACCTTTAATGATGTCAATGTAATGATGCCTCACAATTTTCTATGTTCTCCTATGAGTGAAATGTTGCGTACCACCTCCTATACATATGACCATGAAGGGAGAAGATCCATGAAATAAATTCTATTACTTCATGGATTCTATATTTTATCATACGTTCATGTCGAACTTTGTGAGTTGCATCACTTATCTACATCACAAGTAAAAAATTTTCATATATGAATAGATCTGTCTTTTTTTATTATATAAATATTCCAACCAACTTCATGCTTATTAGCTCTAGGAAATGTTCAGTAGTTCTCCCAGTGACTTACCAACATGCTGCACTTCCAAACCTGTTTGCTAAGCGAGGAGAGTATGGCATTTTTTCTTTGGGGAGTATATAACCTGGACCCAAAGAAGACCATCTTGTGTGATCCTATCACAAGAGACATATATCTGGAAATGAATATCTAAACAGTTGATGGAGTGACTTATTTTCAGCAGTGGATAACCAATATGATATTGTTTTTTTTTTTATAATATATATGCAAGTAAACAAAGGACTAGCATCTGTTACTGTCACCTTAATATAATAAGATTACTGCGTTACAGTTTGTGTAAATATTCTAAGTACTCTCCCAATCTACGGGAAGTTTTGCTGCTTTTACGTGTTAAAAAGCTAATTTCCCATAATGTTTGATTGCAGATTGATTTATTCGAGTCTGAAGTAGAATCACTGTTAGTCGGTAAGAAGAAACGTTTGGATAAGGAGAAGCAGGACAGGATGGAGGAGCTCAAGTTCAAACTGGAGAAGCACAGGTTCCACATAAAGAAGCTCGAGACGCTGTTACGTATGCTCGATAACATGTCTGTTGAAGTGGAGCAAGTTAGTGTTAGAGATATTATTTTATTTATTTATCATACAAACATTACATTTTGTGGTTATTAATTTATAAACAGTCTGTTGATATCACTATCTTTGCAATGTTGTGGGTGTTGTTTTGATCAAATTTTAGTATGTCTTCTTTAATAATTTTTTTTAGCATTTGTTTTCATTAGCATATGTGAAGTTTTGCATTTTGGTGTTGAATAAACACAATTTTTATTTGATATCTTAAAATAAATTGCCTTGAGCAAGAGTTGTTTACATATTATTACTAAATATAATAAAAGTTAACATTATGCATGATTTTAAAGCTGTTGCCTTTTTATATATATTTTGTTAAAAAAGCTTTGCTTCTAAATTACAATTTTCTATAACTTACAAAGTATATTTATACATATGAACAGTCAGTTTAATGTTCCCACTATGGGAATTCTAAACTTTCTCTTATAAAGTGAGAGCCGGGGAATAAAGTGTGTATACAAATGATTAAGTAAAAATAAAAATTTTTCTTAACCAATTTCATAATATAAAACTCACTCTAGAGAAGTTATAATCTGCAGGAATTATTTTTTTTACATCATAACTAAATGTGGCTCCTCAGTCTTGACAATATTTCAACCACTAGTGTTATAGTATGTAATAAGTGAAAATTTTATTTAAAACCTCTGGAAGGCAGGTTATCTCTTGAGAATATTACTACTCACTCCCTGATGCAGGAAAGGTAAAATGTTTAATAGAAACTGAATCCTAATATTTCAATTTACAGATAAAACGGATAAGGGAAGATGTGGAATACTATATTTTATCATCATTAGAGCCCGGCTATGAAGAGAATGACTATATATATGATGACATTAACGGATTGGACGAAATTGAGTTAAGTGGGGTGGGACTGCCTTCATCGGCAACAACAGACAGCAACAACAGCAACGATTCCCCAGGATCAGTGACTAGCATACTCTCAGGTAGTTACCTTTTTTATTATGAACGCTGAAATTACCTTGCTTCTCAAGAGAAAGGCTTCACTTGAGATTTTTATTTAATAATACTTTTACAATACTTTTAAACAAACCTTAGAGAGCAGTATAGTTCTCGTAATATTCTTTAAGGGCATGTTGAGTATCTCTATTCTAAGAACCCACAAAATCAAAGAACTTATTAGCCTAGAGGAAGTCTTACTCCTACTTACTAACATCCTGGCCGACCTCTGCATAAATACGTTATTTTACATATTTCAAAAATATGTTAACTGTTTTATTAGGATTTTCCATAATGTTTAATTTAATTGCAACCCATCTTTATCATAATGGTATTATACTGTGTTTTTTTGGCTGCTATAATAATAATAATGAGCCATTTATTTGTCTAAAAAACACTATAAATAAGAAAGCTATAGATGAGCAGTAATCAAGATAACTGAATATTATATGGCAATTGTGCTAAAAACATGCATTCGCTGAGAATACTTTGACAGTCTTAACGCAGCGAAATGCTGTAACACGACAAATTAGCTAGCCGCTGCTTGATTGTGAAATTTTGACAACAAATTTTCAAAGCATATTAGGCAGCCTTATGCATCGTTTCCAGACAACTGTGTTAGATTTGTTATAAACCAAAAGAAATTTTTGTTTACAATCTCTGAAACAATGTTTACCTTGTACTCCACAATCATTTCAGGTACCAGTCCCATAACGTCACCTGTTTTAGACGTGCACAACCACTCTACAGACTGTATAGACATGGAAAAAAAGAAAAAGGATGAGCTCATTACTAAAGTAAGCATTCCCTATTCCCACGGCCCACCCTCGATCGCTACACTTACATTACCATCATTAACTTTAACTTGTTTTCCTTGTAGCTGTCCACTATATGTGTATGACATGTCTCAATTGTTTGTTGCTGTTATTGCTTTTGGGTACTTTTGTGGTTATACAGACAGGCAAAATGTTAGGAAAATAAATCTAATGGGTACAATAATAAATACTTTTATATACATCAATATTTTTTTTTATTATATGCAATGTCTCAAGCACAATGCTGTTGTCTTCTTTTAAGTTAAGTTAGAAGCTTCTGTAATAAAGTTCACATTTATCAGATTCACAGTACTCTAGTTAGGTAGGTTCCATACAGAATGAGCAAATCCTTCACCCGGTATTATTAAAATTGTGGGCTAGTTAGTGTGTTTACACAGCACTACATAAGGTCTATAGTCTTAAGTTTTAAAATGGTGTATGTGTGTGTGTTACACCAGTAATTCAACTATCTGTGATGGCCATGAAATCAGATTATAGTATTGTTAATGTACCCATGTCGCTTAAAGTGTTACGCGCAATCTAGTTCCGTATGAATAACCACAAGGGCGACCGGAAGTGAGTCGGCACTATGGGGCGGAAACTGAATAGTAAAATTATGTCTGTTAACTTTCCAGCCGGTCAAACCGCTGCCCCTACGCGCGGCGAACAGCTGCGCGGTCAGTAATAGCGCGACTAACGTTAGTTCCTTGCTCAATAACTCCGCCGCATCCACGAATAGGTCAGTCCACTGGCGTATTGTTTCTTTGTTGAATCGCTATATGCGTGTATATAGCATTCGAGGCGGATTAGGGCTGCCCGACCCCATACGCTCGCACAGCTCGATGAGAACTGATAAATAATGTCACCGGTATGGGTTTTGAACTCTCTAATTACGGTGGATTGCTTCGTAAGCTTCAACGGTGAATTCAAAATTTTAATGCGACAAACGGATCTGCCGTCTATTCTAACGATAAGACAGTATCACCATTTCACACAAAAATCGACTCGCGCGCATGTGTAACCTAGCGCTCAAGACCGTTGCCGGTGACCATGTAAAACTGGTGAATTACGAGTGATAGACGTTAAGATATTGCATGCATAGGTTCATATTATTAATGGGTAACGGCACACAAAAATATTATTTTAATGTAGTTAAATATTTACTATCACTATGAGGATTGGGCAGCCCTATGAGTAGAATTTTAGCACGGAGTAAAAATTAAAAAAGGCATTTTTTTTAAATAAAAAATCAATTTGGTCATTTAGAAGAAGGTTTCATGTTTTTAATTTATGGAAAAATATTTTAACATACATAAATACTGACATACAAATTATACCACAGAGTAATAAAACATAATCATAGTGGCAACCTAAGGTCAGTTGTAAAGTAATAAATTTCTTGATGAAGTAATTATTCTGATATAACTTTACTTATATTTAATTATTATTTATTAGATTATTTGTAGTTAAAATGTGGAAAATAAAAATTGTAAAAGTTGGAATATGTAACAAACATTATCCAACATTGCTGTTCCAACCAACTTCTGCAATATGCAATGCTTTTACTCTGTACTAAAATTGAACTTTGCATGTACATTAAAAGGTTTTTCTTTTTTAATTCTTTGAAATGTTTAAATTGTGCGTTGATTTGTACCTCTATACTTTTACTTCAGGTCGTGGGGAATTAAATTTGAAATTTAAATAGTAGTTAGTATCAAATAATAATGAGAATATAAATATAGAAATTTATCTAAAAATATTTTTATTTTGTTCTCATCATATCTCATCTGCATGAAACATTTGATACATCACCTTAGACTAAGGCACTATATTTTTATCTATGCTATTTAGATGTATGTAAAAAACATTCAATTTGTTGTTTTACGTCTATAAATCATTCGTTAAATTTTACTATTTTTTTTTAAGTTTAATACAATAAAATATTTTATCTACTTACTATAAATAATATGTCCGATAACTTCATAGATTTATAATCGGAAGTATAAGCAAGATATTACTAACAAAAAGCTTACTACCAGAAAACCTACTTATAAAAAAGTAATATAATTAATCCAACATGATTCATTAACTCGAAAGAGTTATTAATGTTTACAGCATCTCAAAAGCAAAATAGAATTTTGATGCGAAAAAAAAATTATTAATTTTATGTTAAAAGATTGTATGAGAAACCTGACAATCTTTATTTCACTACAAAAACAACAGTTTTCTTCCTGAAATTATAACTTGTAATCAAACTGTAAAGCAGTATGAAATGTAAATATGCTTCTCTATGCTTATGTATGGAATATCAATACAATTACTCGTTTAGTAAACTAATGCTAATAGTATTTCTTTAATTATAACTCCATTGATAAGACGAATTACGATCGTATTGACTTTTAAATTTGTTTAGTCAATTAATTACCACTCTACCTTTGTATATACAGCTGCTATATACTAGTGTTGTCATACAATCATGCCATTGTGTTAAATATTACTTATATATATATATATATGATATATGTTCAAATTATTTCCCTCAGTATAAACACGACGGGTGTATCGGGCACGTCCACGCCGAACAAGCTGCCGCCGCCGCCTAGTCCGACGCATCTAGTGCATGCGCACGCGCACGCACACCCTCACCTACGGAACAATACGGGTACGTGTGCGCTTGTCTCACAGAGAAGTTATAAACACAGACAAAACTGGTGAAGTACGACTTACGTATGTATAAATATATTGCTTAATGTTCCCGTTGCTGGGACTCGAGGATTACTCATACAATGAAAAATTTAATGGCTTTATCCACCAAGCTGTCCAAATGGGGGTTGATGTATGACACATTTCCACGAAAGTTGTTTTTTTTTATACTAAGGTGGCAAACAGGCCTGCGGGCCGCTTGATGTTGAGCGGTAACCGCAGCCTATGGCCCCCAGTAACACTAGAGCTATTACTGGGCATGTTAACGGCTCTGCAGAAATCTTTTCATGCCTTTTTTGAAGAACTTCATATTGTAGCTCCTGGGGAATACCTCGACAGTCATGTTATCCTTGGAACATGTCGGTGTTATGTTTTCCTTCAGCGGAAGATCATACACAATGGGAATCGAAGCCGCGCGCGTTCGACTGTCTTACAAACTGAGCTACCACGGGTTGAGTCATCACGGCTTACTGGTGGTGGATGGTCTCCGTTGTCAAAGACCGTCTAGGTAGCTACCACTGCAGCTCTTATCCTCGCTGCAAAACAGTAGTATGCGAATATTACTGTGGTAACGTGATCCATCATATGTCTCAAGATAACGAGAGCAATCTGGTGCAGTATGTATCATAGCTATGGGCGGGAGGGCGTATCACTTACCATAAAGTGAACGTCCCGCTTGTCTCGTCGCTTAATTGAATAAAAAAAAATACACAAGTCATTACAGTTTACGTGTTTGAATGTACATGTGTATTAATGACTCTTAATCACCTCATGGACTTATCAACAGTTGACTATATTTTGCATGTGAAACAAAAATTTATATCATAGTCTATTCTACTTTCGCATCTTGAACATGGAAATGGAGTATCAGTATTAATAAGCAAGAATTATGATAAATAGAGAACAGGTAAAGCTTTGTACAGCAGCAGTAGAAATAATTGACCGAGTGTCAAAATGCACGGATATCACATTTGGAATTGTTGATTTTTGGCCAAAAAATTACAATGTTGTAGCTGTATCTGATTAAATTTTTTTTATATATTTTGTATAGAAAATAGTCTAGAATTTTCGAACCTAAACGTTTTCTTTTACTGGTGCTAGACCTGGTAGCCGGAGACTTAGGTACCATTGAATCTGCTATGTACAAAAACTACTGTGTTCTAGTTCAAAGGATGCTGTAGCTGTTGTTATTATTGAGGTAATGAGATTTAATATCTTATGTGTTATGGTGACGAGCACAACAAATAACAAAAAATTGTGAAAGATTTCAATCATCATCATCAGTCGATAGACGTCCACTGCTCGACATAGGCCTCCCTCAAAAATCTCCACATCGTCGGTCCACCTTGCTTTGGTTAACCATTTCAATGCTCCAAGATAATTTTATAAAGATCTTTAAATTTTATTTACTTGCTATTTACTATCTTTCCAAAGTATATTGTATAGTATATATAGAATTATTATTATCGCGCCAATAAAATACCACACACCGAAAACTGCTATATAAATAACTAGCTGTTCCCCGCTCGCAACCGCAAATGCCTTTCTATAGCAACCGTTACTATAGCAACCGCATAGATAATTCGAAATGAAAATGTTTATAAAAAATTCGCCAATTTTTACCTCCAAACAATGTGTAAACATTACTGTGTTCAGGTTTGAAGGGTGCTGTACGATCTTAAGTATCAAGGCGACGAGCGCAATGTGGTACAGTGCCCATCGGTAACTGGCGCGACATTTTTATTATCACATTAATTAGATATAAAACGATTGAGGATGTATGAAATAAAAAAAAAATAATAATTAGCCTGTAATGAATGCATCTACCATTCATTCCGCGTCGAATGGTCATGTTCCCATATCGATACGTTCACTAGTTTTCACGTGATTGGCGAACAGAGAAGACTAATTTTCATTATATATACACAATATGCTATAAATATATAAATGTGTTAAACACCAGCAGTTATCAAACGCGATAACGTTACGCTGAATTGTTTACAAAACAAAAGCGGCGCCGTTTATCAGGCGCGGCGTGAATGGGGCAGTGTGGTGGCCGACGCCCGCGTAGCGTTACGTCTATACTAACGCTTGGCAGGCGGCCATGTGCCGTGCGTGCGGGAGTTTCTGGCGCGCCTCCAGCGGGCCGGCGGCACGTCGCAGTCGCAGTCGCTAGGCTCCATCTGTAACGATCGTTGCCTTTGTGCGCTTTTCTTCCGACCGGGTCAAAATGTTTTCCCGCGCAAACGTCAAACATGGACGATGGTAAAATCGGCTTTTGCAGTGCATGATTTGTTAAGTTTAATTATAAATATTTTTTTTTTTTGTTATCGTAATGTATTGCGCAGTTGTGATGTTTTCACGTGAAGTTCAATGTCGGTTACGTAATTGTTTTATCGTGTCCGTGTTGGTGGGCGCGATGCAATTATGCCGTTTAACCGGCTATAGTGACACAACGAAAGTGCGTTCTCATTGTTTATTTTATATAATGTTTCATGTGTTATTTTCGTTATTAAGACTACTCATTCTAGATATATATATATATATATATATATATAATTCCTGCATATCACGCATCGTACTGGTACTTGGTGCTCAATTTTTTTTTTTCATGGGGGCCACTGACAAGTGTTAGCTATGGTGTTGCGAACCGCAAAAATATATCAAGTCGTGATTACTTTCTAAGGTTTTCGCGGTTGTGTTAAATTTTCTTGAACTGTGAAACGAATTATCGCGTATATAATGTTTACTAGTAAAAGCCTGGTAGTCAACAGAATTGACTGCGGTTCTAGTTACATATCTAATTATTATCAATTTTAATTGTTATGGAAATTTAACAATGATAGTTGCATGCATGGTGTCAGTGTGTATGGACTATTTGAATTCCGCGCCAACTTCACTCCATTGACCGGCACTTCACTGTCACGCAACGAACCAATAAGCTATCGGCGACAAACTGACACACTTAAGCTGTATATGAATAAGATTCATGTCTTATAGACGTGAAATTCAAAATGGTTTTAAATAAAGTAATATCTGATGGGACAACCTCAAAACCCAGCAGGCCACTAGTTGAGTATAAGCCTAAGGGTTTTGAACACGGATTCCGATTCTAAGAATGCAGTTTGATCCGATGTTACATTATTGTCGTGAACCATTATTTAACGTTCGCGCTTATGTTTTAAATAAGTCAGTTCACGAAATTATGAGAATCTGTAAAAAATACTTTTCACAAACTTATTTAAAATTATAGCTATAATATTTGTTTAAAACAAAATTAAATCATAGCAGCCAATAGTAATACATAACAAAGTAATTGTTGATAAATTATCCTTTCGTGCACATTATTATACATATGTTTGTATATACCATGTGACGCACAGTAAACATATTAATTAACTGCTTGTTAAGGATGAATGATTACTGCACTACGAAACTATATTATTTGTAGGGACGTGAAATTAACTATTATTAAAGCTGAGCATCGCAGGTTCTATTCTCAGATGCGACAAATATTTTTCTTATGTTTTGGTAGTGTACTTGAGGTCTGTAATAAACATGATATTAATACTTTAAATTCTATATTACAATGTTGCCAGTCACTATTAAATTTTTATATATTTATGTCGCTTCACTGTTTTTTATCACAGCAACAAATGTAAAATACAGTAAGTTTATACATAAGTGATTCTTTTTTAATAAATAAAGATTACAGTTTAATGGTAATTAACATGGACTATATTAAAAATTATTTTGTTACAGAGGTATTGGAGAATGGGCCAGTATCAATCGCGCCAATTCACAACGCAGTCACGCATCAACCGCTTCCAACTCAAATCCCACCTGTGAGTACCAAAACACTTTCTATATTTTTACATTGGTAATATATCAATTAAAATCTATATATACATTTGAGGCGGATGGATAAGAATATTTCCACATTTATTTGGATCTCACCATGAAAATGATTAAGAAAAGACAGCAATTTTGTCCTGTGATCTTTACTAGCATATTGCGCTTGCTATGCTGCATACCAGCAAGTATGGCAATCAGATTCAAAATTCTACAAGTGTGTGATCAGCCGTAAATGTGTAAAATATGTATTTATAAAAAGTAAATCGCTTTAAATAATTTCGATTATGAGTTTGCGTGTGAGATTCATTCGCGTTATTTTAAGAAATATTACAAATCTTTTTAGTATGTATTGGTGTTCGATAACAACAAGTTTTTAATTGAAGTTTTATTACAAAAACTTTGTCAGTATATTAGTTTTTGTTTTGCAGACGCCAAAAAGTGCTTCGGCGACGCCGTCGAGCGCGAGTTCGTCAAGTGGGACGGGCGCGGGCACAGCCACGCCGGCGCCGCGGGATCCTACACCACCTCCCGCGCCAGCGCCTGCGCCAGCGCCCACGCTCACGATCCTGCCTACGCTCGCTCCTCCACCCGCGCCCGTACCCGTACCCGTACCCACACCAGCGCCCGCGCCCGCGCCGGCGCCTGCACCTGCGCCTGCGCCTGCGCCAATCCTGAACGGACCCGCGGTGCTCACGCACGCGCATGCGCACTCTCTTGTGCACGCACTACACATTTCTGACAAGTAGGACAATACATTTTTTTTTAATGACTGATATAAATTGCTGTTAAACTTATACCCTGAAAATAAGAGTGTAAAAAAAGGGGAGGCTCAATGCAAATTCATTTCTTTCATTAATATAGTCATGAACTGGAATTATGTATATGTAAATGACCTCTCGTTTACAACCAGGAATGATTAGTAATAGAACATATTAAACAGAAAGACTAAGATCATAATGTGTTATTGAATTTTTTCGCAGCGGTGTTCCGAGCCCGCCACCCAGTGCACCCGCACCCGCGCCCGCCGGCACCGCCTCCCTCAAGAGCATGGCGCAAGAGGCCGTGCAGCGGGCGGGCCTCGACGCGCATCACACGCAGGTATAACAATGTCCTTCGTGAAGTGTGCATTTTTAATGCTTTACTCGTTTTTTCGGTCTATGATTAAAATCTCGGTACAATGCTATATAATTGCATGTTTTTTTAAAGTTCTTAGAATTCTTTTTATTCAGTAATATCAATGGCTTTATTGCCTTTTAGACTGGGAAGTAGTAACACGTGGCAGCGCGTTATACAGGCTCGTATATATGATCTAATATGTATATTCTATCGTTTTCAGAACACAACAAGAAGAGGACTGACGCTATCTCAAGCACACATCCCCCCTTTATTAGGAGTCGCACCTTTAGGTCCTTTACCTTTAACATCGGTTAGTATCGTTCTTTAAGGCATGAAAATGTTATAATTATATAATTTCTTTAGCTCCTATAGAACCTTCATGTTGTCAAGCAACAGCTTATTCTAATAGTCTATTCAAATTTGGATCTTGAGTTCAATACTCTGAGCATACACTTACTGGTGGTAGGTCTATGGTTGTCGGAAGCCGTCTAGATAGGTACCCCCGCAGCGTCTTGTTGCCGCCGAACAGTACTGTGTTCCGGTTTGAAGAGCGTTGTAGCTAGTGAAATTACTGGGGTAACGAGACTCAACATCTTATATCTCAGGCAATAAGTGCAATATGATGCGGTGTATATTATCCTAACTAGCCTATCACTTTCCATCAAGTTAAAGCCCTGCTCGTTTTATCGCTTAATTCAATAAAAAAAAAAAATCGGAAAAAGATCGCGTCTTTTTTTTCCACCTCATTATCTATCAGCATTACTTCAATTATGAATTCGCCGAGAAAACCTTGTGTCCTTTGGTTAAACCTTTATGGAGGCATCGACAACTTCGATAGTATTTATATGATCAAGACTACATATACAGAAGAATAACTTCAAAATTCTCATTCATCAGGAGCACCAGAAACAATTCCGCATGATGGAATCGTCGTACTACCACATGCCGCATCCGTCCGACTCGGAACGCACGCGCTGCTACCTGCCGCGGAACGTATGCCAGACACCTGTCTACTACAACCAGGTCAGTGAGTATCCACACTGAGCTGTACGCGCTACGCACACGAGCTGATTGTGATACGTAAACTGTATCGGTTTACCATATTTACCCTGAAGATTCCATAGAGGAATGACACCACGGTTGTTATAGTCTGTCTACTACGGGTTAGTTTTGCAGGTATTTCTTGCTTGCCATTAGGCGGTAGACATCCACTGCTGGACATAAGCCTCCCCCAAAGATCTTAACGTTTGTAGGGGTTAATTTGGCAGATTTGGGCCTTTTGTCACCAAGCTGCCCCAATGCGCGTTGGTGGGAGCGCCAGAGCCTCGTTTGTTGATTAGCAGGGTGCACCACGAGCAGGTGAGGTTGGCTTGGATCCCGTGAGTTGTGCGAGACCCGAGAGGTTAGCACATTGTGACTCCTTTGGCCTCATTTATGAAGTCTGTAATGATGAGGTTCTCAATATGATATTTACATTACCTTTGCAGCCTTCAAATAAAGTTATCAGCTTCATCCCGGATATTTCACCAGTTGTATATACAAACCGGAAAATGTATAATTAATATCTGCACATTAACTTCTTCTATCCCTTCATAAATGTGTTTTGGTCTGAAGGAAGGTTTTTCCAATATAATTGATGGGATAAATTAAAATTGCTAATCTATTGAGCAACCTCCAGCATCAGAAGGATTTTAAGAACTTAACATTATAAACTATATCATGATATGACAAGGTAAAGTTAACTCTTGAATGTACAGCAGAAACAGTTTAATATTTTGTTTATTACTTTGCTCTATAGCTATTCATCCCCTAAATTCTACTCACAACCGTGCAGGTGCTCTTACCCCACTCGGACACAGTCGAGTTCTTCCAGCGGCTCTCCACCGAGACGCTGTTCTTCGTGTTCTACTACATGGAGGGCACTAAGGCGCAGTACCTCGCAGCTAAGGCGCTCAAGAAACAGAGCTGGCGCTTTCACACCAAGTACATGATGTGGTTTCAGAGGCACGAGGAGCCCAAGGTCATCAATGAGGAGTATGAGCAGGTGATATTACTTATATATTCTAATCATTGTGTTAAGCAATAAAACTTGGAATTTATAATTTCCTTTAAATGAGTGTTCACATTGCCCGCTGTTGTTCACTGGCTTCTGGGACATGTGCTGCAGTGGTACTTATCTTGACAGTCTCCAATAACAAATACCAACTAATAAAACACTTCTATGAAATGAGTTGAGAATTTATCTACTCTGCAGGGCACATACATATACTTCGACTACGAAAAGTGGGGCCAGAGGAAAAAGGAGGGATTCACATTCGAGTACAAGTACTTAGAGGACCGTGACTTGAATTGAGGCCGTACGGTGTGCCCATAGAGTAAGCACACGGCTCAATATCGCGAGTGAACTTCAGTGAGTGACTGTACGCGCCGACACGTATCGGAACCGACGCGATCGCAACCCCGCCCGCGCTGACGCGGAGCCGCCTGCCCCTGCGCCTGCGCATGCACCTATGGAAAACTAAATTCTCCTTTATTCCGTTACGATTACTATATTTATGAACCGGCCCGACGATCTCTGTGATGATCAGCGGGCTTAAATTATTTGATTTAAAAGTCGACTTTTTAAAAGTGAATACAATGTTGCACGGAGCGTCCTCTACACACGACAAGCAATGTTCATATCGGAACAGATTGTAGTGGAACCGGATACTGTTAGTGTGGAGATAATGGATGCGGCGGTGAGAGTGGTGCACGGACTATTCTGGCAGTTTGTTTTATTGTACAGTGAGTGGGGGGGGGGGGGATGTGGTGCAAGTGGACGGAGATGGGGGATATCATGTGATGCAATAACTTTAGTCCAGCCCCGCGGGGCTTGTATTTTAAAAATGAAATGTGATATCGTTATAGGAACGCCCGGAGCGTATTCGGATGCACTGAGGTCATATAATAATAAATTATCATGTACTTTTGAACCTAATTTTAAAATATAACATCACTTAAATTTCTGTATAAATTTTTGTATAAACGTTTATGTTGTTAATAAGCGAATACTTTTTTTTTGTACTATTGTAAAACCGTTTTCATGTTTTGGTGTATTTATTATCGTCCTAGATAACACGCTTGGTGACCATCGTCTGTGCTAGTCATATCGTCGACTCGAAGTGTATTTATATTTCGATATTGCTCTGGGTGATTTTTTTTTTTTATAAAATTGTTTAGTAGCAACTGGGACTGGTTTGAATGATACCAAGTGCTAACTTATACATACCACAGAGTGTATTCATGAGAAAAAATATTAAAAAAAAAAAATTAATACTAATGTAACCTGTCAATTTAGTTTGTGTCATATTCGAGTATATTTTCAGCCTGTGTATGCTATGTTAAAGATCTAGATAGTTAAGATTGTGATGCGATCTCATAATTGTTAACATATATAACTTTTGGGTAGTATCGTAATTGTTCCAAAGACAATAGGTAACATTTTTAAACATTGGTATGTGTAAGTTAAGCGGAAATAGCCAAGTGAAATGTGAACTAATTTGTAACGGACTCCCTCTAATGTGAAAGCTGTGAGCTTTTAACTACTATTGCATTTAAATTGAACAAAAAAAAAAAATTTTTTTTTTTTAAAAAGAAAAGGCGCATGCTTGTAAATCACTGCCATTTTATCGTATATTTGGTAGACGATTCGCGTCTGACGGTCTGTTGTAATGTTATTCATGTTAACGTCGCACTCTCCCATTTGACTGCATCCACCCTGTCACAAAATGTATTTAATCATATACGGAATCTGTTGCACCGGTGTGTACTTCGGAACGTTGAGATTAAGGTAGGCAGTTGAATGGACGAATGCGACGCCCGGGCTGGGGGTAGCAAGGAGGTGGGGTGGGGCGAGGGGGAGGGGGTTCGTTACAATTGAGAGGGACAATAGAAGTACTGCCAGGTGTCAAGGCCTCCTCGTAAAGTCGGCGAGACGAGTTTTCCATTATTCGAGATTCGACAGTTGTTATGTGATTCTGTAAGTTTTTCATAGGCACTAACGTACAAATGTTCATGAGCCCGGTGCGTCCGGGACGGGGACGGGGAGGGGCGGAGCGGTCGCACGCGCCGCACGCGCCACGGTGCCAGACTTTGCCAGGTGCCAGTTGCCTGTTTGCCATTTGCTAAGCGACCGCCGGCTGACGTGGGCCCCATTGTTTTTTTTTTTAACATTTTCAATGATTTGACAATGGGGCGGGTGCGGTTAAACCGGACCGGAGTCAGTCCAGCGCATTCGCGGGATAACCTGCGGGAGCGGTCGGGAGCTGGTGCGTTGTGACAGTTTATATTGATAGTTACATTTCATCCGGGCTCGATGGTTAGTAGCGTCGGTTTTAGATAGGTTTTTTTCTCAGCCCGGTGAATGGAGTGAGAATGTTTCGCGTGGCACCGCGGCGTGCGCGTGCGGCGCGATGAGGAGAGGCAGGACGCGCCCGGTCGATTCATTGAACGATGTCGTCTGCGCTAATCGATTTACAGTAAATCGATTACTAGACAATGCATCGATCAAACGGACCGACGGGGTGCGCACGCGGCGACGCGCGATCGGCGGGGTGTATGGACAGGCGCGGGTGCTGGGGCGTGGCTGGGGCGCGGCTGGGGTGTGCGGTGCCCAGGTGAGCGATACGTTGCGAGCGCGCGATCTCGATTATTTCCGTGCGTGGTTATGATAGTTTTCATTTTTGTAAAAAGTCTATCGTGAGAGCAGATGAAATGTGGTAAATAATAATTTAAAGAATTCACTGTACAGTTCTATTTGTATAGAAATAATAAATAATGATTAAAAAAAAAAACGAGAACATTGAAAAAAGAAACCATGTTTTGATTTATTCACGCCTGCAGCGGCAAGTGCGGCGCGGTCACCCATCCACATATCACTCCGGTTTACTCTCGTACGCCGGTTAACTTTACATATGTATAGAATAAATTTGTAAAACGTGTCGATGTGATCTAAATTTGTTCAGACTCGCTTATATTAAATATTTATTTTATTCAATTAAGCGACATTCACCTGATGTTAAGTGATACGCCATAACAACGTTGTGCTAGTTAGCATCATATATATTCTGCCCCCCGTTGCGCTCGTCTGAGACGTGAGATGTTGAGATTACCCCAGTAAATACACTTAACTACAGCGCCCTCAAAATCGGATCACTATAATGCCTTGTAGGTCTCCGGCAAAAGAGAATATTCTTAATTCTTAACCGATAAACTTCCACTGCTGGACATAGGCCCTCCCTAAAGAACCCCGTATCCATTAGTCCTGCGCTGCATCATCCAGCGGCTTCCCGGGATCTTCGAATATAGAGGTTTATATAGGGGGATTCGGTCCATTTCCCACCGTGCTGGCCCAATGCAGGTTGGTAGGAACGACAGAGAGACCAATAAAATAGTATGTAATTAATACATTTTAATTAGATTTGGATGCTTCACCTCTCAAATGTATTAACTCTTTATAAAGTACAAAAAGGGGTGTAAAGGGTTCCGCATATCTCACGGGATTCAAGCCAACCTCACCTGCTCGTGGTGCACTCTGCTAATCAACAAACAAGGCTCGGACTCCCACCAACCCGCATTGGACCAGCGTGGTGGGAAATGGCCCAAATCCCTCTAGATACTACACAGCACTTAGTGACCAGCGGTACCGGAAGCCACGCTGACTGTATGTGGAGATATTTGAGATCTATGTCCAGCAGTGGATGTCTATCGGCTGATGATGATGAAAGTACAAACATGGAAAAAGTCTTTGTTTTACTTTTTTAAATAAAAATACCATTTTATATATAGTGACAATTGCAAAATTATTAAAGCATCGTCATCATTTTAGTTTACTCATGTCCACTACTAGAGATGGCGCTGATAAGCATAATCTTCACCTGATGGTAAACGGTACGTCTCCATAATAGTACAGTGCCAATTAGGGTGACACACAGCACCGCATTGTACTGGTCTTGAGACAAGGTGTTAAGCCACGTTACCTCCAGCAATTACACTAGCTACAGCGCCCTACAAACCGGATCAAATGTTGCTGTCTTTTTCTGGGAGTTATTTCCGCTAACTTTATTACATGCTGAGGATAGAACAGTGGAGGGCGATTCAAGTTGTCTCCCAGGAGGGGACACGGTATGTAGGCAGTGTATAATATTGCGTAAGTATTGCTACTACGTGTCCCCATCTTTTACTCATCCACATGCTGGATGTAGCGCAGGCATGAAGTATGTGTGCTTGGACATGGAAAAGACCTAGTCTCAAGGTCTAAATCAATCTCGATTTCCTAATTTTTTTTTAATTAAGCGATGAACCGAGCCGGACTTTCGCTTGACGGTAAATGACACGCCTGCGCATAACAACGCGTTCGTTAGGTTGATATACATTAGACATAAAATGTTGTTTCGTTAACTACAATTTCACTAGCTACAGCGTCCTTCAAACCGGTACTATTTGGCGGTAGAAATTGGCACTCTCTAATCTCATCGTGTATCTTAAGGCAATGGGTATATTATGGTGCAGTGATTAAAAGGGTTTAAGGGGTCCCGCACGACAACTCACGGGACCTAAGCCAACCTCGCTTGTGGTGCACGCTGCTAATCAACAAATGTAGCTCTGGCTTCCACCAACCCGGATTGGGTCAGCGTAGTGGGAAATGGCCCAAATCCCCCCGTATGAAAACCCCTACAATGCGATGCGGGCAGCGCCGGACCGATCGATGTGGTGACCTTTGGGGGGAAGTCTATGTCCAGCAGTGGACGTCTACCGGCTGTAGAGGTCGATGATTAGTATGTTATTTATTATCACTAGAAAAAATAAAACAAAAATTGCACATCGGGAAGGAACTCCTCCAGGTAGCCTATATAGGACCTAACCTATCGAGTCTCTTCAAACCTGAAGTTTGGCTATTAATTCCCGAAAAAAATCGGGGTTTCTACCGCGAGCTGGACAAGTGTCTCGGTGCATGTGATATCGGTCCCCTGCTATATGTTATGTGACTTGGACTTCTTTCATATACCATCACAACTAGCGGATGTATCAATACCTGGTAGACGTACTGGTCGTTTGAAATGTTCGTTGAATAAAACTCTATATATAGTATAAACAATTATTTATTCATCGCTTCCTCTTGCCGAAGCCCCTGGCGTGCTTGTGTCCACGGATGCGCCTGCGCACGCCGGCCGCCTCCTCCGTGTCGTCATCCGAGTCGGCGCTGCGCTTCTTCCCTTTAGTGCTCTTCTTATCCTCTAGCTCCTTCATCTCCTGCGGGGACACCGGATTATGGCATATGAAATAGTGCTTGATGTCAGGCCGTACCCAGGGTCTACACCATTATTACGATCAATGAAAATGTTACTCACAATCTTGGTTAAACGCTGTGCCTCTGCGACCCTCTCCTGCAGCACCATCACCTCGCTCTCCTCCGTGGGATATAACGGCAGCTGCTTCCCAATGAGTTGTTCTATCCGCTGGTACAGCTCTACGTCATACTGCAAAAGAATGTGAACTTTATATATTTTTGAAATTACTTCAGCATTTATTCTTGGAAAATGGATGTACCTGTGAGACGAAGGTGATGGCTTTGCCCGCTCGCCCCGCCCTGGCGGTGCGCCCCACTCGGTGGATGTAGTCCTTGCTGTGCAGCGGAATGTCCAGGTTCACCACCACATCCACGTGGGGAATATCCAGGCCTCTGAAATATTTATCAATTTATTCACTGAAGCACTTATTAAGGGGTACTTTAGGATTTGGTGTCCTCTGTCGAAAGAGAAGGCCAAAAAATAAGTACTGCAAATATTTTTTTTTAAATATTTGCACTTTATTTAGGTTTTTAAGAATGTTTAACGATTCATAGTCGAGTGGCTGATTCCAACCTTGGATTTGTAACCATGCACTGCCTATTTATTGTTCTCACTGCTGGGACTCGCAGTCTACCTTCACGAAGACTTGGCTATATAGGCATATTGTTGTATAGACCTAGTGCACTGAAGGTGTATAAAGTCACCAATCCACATTGGGCCCGCGCGGTGACTATGGCCCATCGCCCCCATATTGAGGGTAGGCCTGTGCCCCAACAATGGGGACGTAAATTGGGAGTCGAAAAAAGGAAGGTGTGGTGGGTATCGAACCTCTTCTTCTTCGTTGAGTAAAGCGCATACGCTCGCCATACGAACTATGATATAGAACTGCAATATTTGTAAGCCACATTCGTTGGTGACGTTTACCTGGATGCGACGTCGGTGCATATAAGTACGGAGCGCGCGCGGCTTTTGAACTTGGAGAGAGCTGCGAGTCGACGCTGCTGCGACATCTGCCCGTGCAGCGGCACCGCGGGAACACCTAGCGCGCGCAGCAACAGCGCGACGCGTAATGCGCCTGCGCACGTCGACACGAACACGATGAATGAGTTGCCTGAGAGCTCGTTCAATATGTGCACCAGGTATACATCCTGAATTGCAATAAATTATATATCAAGCAGGATGTTAGACACGTGAGAACAACATACTTATAATATTACTGACTGCGAGTTGGCCTCTGTGCCAGATCTTCACTGCAGCTCATGCAGATTGAAGGGTACTGTAGCTAGTGTAATTACTGGGGTAATAAGACTCAATATCTCAGGTGATGAGCTAAATGTGATGCAGCATATATCATCCTCATTTGAGCCACGGGTCCGGTCGTTTCACTTATCATTTGGTGAACGACCAGCTCGTATCCTCGCTTAATTGAATAAAAAATATGTATAAATATTTATGCGTTCGTATGAGAGTCCATGACCAGAATGACCAGAACGGTCAACCCTAAGTAAAGATGAGACAAAATCTAGTAAGAAGTATGTATGACAGTCCATAGTTTCTCTACATTGCCCACCTTAGTTTATCATTAACCAAAAGAATATTAAACTGATGGTAAAAGTTACACTAGTTAGAATGGTATATACAACACTAAATTGTGTTAATCTCAGACATAAAACGCTAAGTCTCATTACCTTCATAAACTACAGCATCCTTCGAACCAGAATACAGTAATGTTTACAAACTGCTGTCTCGAAACAGATATAGGGGCTGTGTATCTATATTTTTTCTATTATAGCAGAGGACATCTTAAAAGATACCCTGCTTCTGGGGGGAAGACAAGGATATAAACCTCCTCGGCGGTCTCCCTCACTGCTTTAGGAGGTGCTTCGTGATATACAGAACGCACCGGTGCCCCCCTGCACTCTGGCTAAAACATCCCACGGAAGGGCAAATCCCTCCTTAACACCCAAGCTGTGCTACGGCAAATACAAGCCCACCATGCATTTACCGTCCTCCAAAAGCTCTCTTATTGAGCTCTGTGGACCCCACTCCGAAAGCCCATGAACCCGAGGACCTTTTTAGTAGCCTTGTACGACAGGCAGGGAATAGCTTAGTCCTACTCATAATAGTCCGAGACTATAAGGCTAAGGAGCTGTGTACCTAAACATTCTCTCGTAATTACTATCACTATTAAAGTTGAATAAGGACATCAGCAGAGGTCCTGTGATTGTTGCAGTGTACAGCAAGTGTTTGTAAGGCCAAGGTACTCCTCACTGAGAGACGTACCTTGGGATTTCTCATAATATATTATTTTGATGGACACAACCTTGATTTCTTCCTTGACTAGTGTCTTTAAAAATTTCCATCCAATAAATGCCATTGAGATTTTTAATCGGCTTTATCATAATACATTAAATAACAAACAAACCTTGTACTTCAGAGGTATGAACAGGTAGTATTGCTGTAGTTTCTCAACCGTCTGATACTTGGTCGAGACCTCCACTTTAACAGGGTCTTGTAAGGAGGCCCTTTGTAGCTTCTGCACCTTCTTGGTCATCGTGGCGGAGAACAGATACGTTCGTCTCTCGCGCGGTATTACACGCAGGATCTTGTCAACTTCCACTTCGAAGTCCATGTTCAATATACGATCAGCCTCGTCCATAACCTGAAGTTTTATGTGCTTATTTATATGTGGAATTTAATAAACTGGAACCATTACATCAACATCATCATCAGCCGATAGACGTCCACTGAACTGAAGTCTGTCCCGAAGATCTCGACACAGATCTCGCGTTACTCGCATCCAGGTTCCCGCGATTCTCACCAGATCGTCGATCCACCTTGTGAGAGAACTCTCAAGACTACGTTTACCGGTACGCGGTCGCCACTTAAGGACCTTACTGCACCATTGGTCATCGGTCCTTCGAGCAATGTACCCTGCCCCCCACTGCCACTTAAATCTAGCAATCTTTTAGGCTATGTCGGTGTCCTTAGTTCTTCTGCGGATCTCCACATTTCTGATTGGATCGCGCAGAGAAACTCCGAGGATAGCCCTCTCTGTTGCCCTTTGAGCCTCTTTATAAGGTTAATAGTAAGGAGCCACATCTCGGTTCCGTATGTGAACACTGGCGACACGAACAATCCCCTCAAATGAACTCTACAAACGACCTTCACATATCATTAGAATATTCAAATTAATAAACATTAAACAAAATCAAAGACAATTCCTAACTATGGTGATATTCATTAAATTTAATTGTTTATTCTGAAAAAAAAAAAGCCACATTTTCCCAGATGGGTCTCATTTTATGATATAATTGTCTATATCTAAATATAACGTTTTTTTAGTTGTCCATCTTTGTTGGCACAGACTTTACTGTTGGTAGGTCTTTGTTGCCGGAGTCCGTCTAGGTGGGTAACATCGCAGTGCATATTTCTGCCACCAAACTGTAGTGTGCAAACTTGACTGCATTCCGGTTTAGAAAGTATTTAGTGTAATTACTGGTGTAATGATTCTCGAAATTTTATGTCTCAGGCAATGAGTGCAGTATGGTGCTGTGTATATTCTAACTAGCGCTCACTGTTATGAGTATCACACACCATTATCTGAACGTCCCACTTGTATTGTCACTTCATAGATAAAAAAAAACAACTAGGTAGGTACCACCACAGCTACTATTTCTGTTGCCGAAGAGTAGTGTACAAATGTTACTGTCCCGGTTTGAAGGGTGTTGTAGCTGGTGAAATTACTGGGGTTACAAGACTTAACATCTTATGTCAAGACCATAAGCACATTGTGGTGCTTTATAGTTTTTTTAGATTGCATAGAGCAGTGCTTGAGTATGATCCCACCTACCACTACCAATATGATAAAGAGGCGATATAGTTTTTGGTGGTAAAGCACACTAGCCTAGAAGTAGCCTCTTCACTCTTCTCTTAAAGATCCTGTATTATCCTATCGCCATTGTTATGGGCAGGTGTATCATTGACACCTGGTGAACAGCTTGTTTGTCATATTGCTTCATATAAAAAAAAAAACAAAAATTACCAGAAATTTCAATGCTTTCAAGTTAAATCCTTTAGTATTTTCCAGATGGTCGACAAGTCTTCCTGGTGTGGCTATGATTATATGAGGCTTCTTCGATAGCATGAGAGCCTGGGCTACCATGTCCATGCCTCCTACTATAACAGCACATTTTACTCCAATACTTGCTCCTGAAAACAACTGCAATTTTTAGTCTTTAATGTAGCTCCAAATTGTATGCTCAATTAGATGATAATAATTATTTATTTTCTGGAGTAGTAGTAGTAGAATATAGGAACTCAAATTATTTACATAAAATAATTATCAATAATTGTAAAAGGATCAACAAGCACTTACAGACAATCCGGTTCTAGTATATACATAACTTATTTAATAAGAAAGTAGAGAGAAATTTGCAACTGTCTTAAAGATTGTATTTCTAAAGTTTTGACAGAATGGATACTATCTTCACAAAGGCATGTTTGTGTTATGTTAAATTAATAACTTTTTTGAGATTTAAAACTGTTTACCTAATGCTTCGAACTGTTCAGAAATCTGGAATGCTAATTCTCTTGTAGGAGTCAGAACAAGTGCGAAATATCTTTGTGGGTTCTCCAAAAGTGCCTGGAGTATTGGCAGGGCAAAGGCACCAGTTTTACCAGACCCTGTTTCGGCAAGACCTATAATGTCTTTTCCTTGTAAAGCTACCGGAATCGCCTCCTTTTGGATCTTTGACGGCTGTTTCCATTTCAATTCTTCACACGCCTCACATAACACATCCACAATACCCTGTAATAAATTTATTAATAAAAGTCGTTTAATCTCTACAAATTATTTACAAATAACAATAGACTAAAAAACATAATACGGAAATATAATAAGACATTAACAGAGTAATTACAAGAATTCCTGAAGTATTTTTTAGTAAATTTTAGTGGTAATTTTACCAGTTCTTTAAACGTCACATTTTCCTCTTCATTATTTTCTTTTTTGTCATCAGGTGAGTTTTCTTCCACGTCTTTTACATCTGAAGAGTGCTTGCTATCATTGTCACTATCGTTATCTGGACTTTCTTTAGTCATTTTTAATTTTTCTTGAAATAAAAATACACGTGCATATAGCACCACGAGTGTCAAAACATGTTGCCATTGACGTTATAATGAATTTAAACAATTGTTAAAAAGTTAAATGTCATACGGCCTTCCGAAACAAAAAGTTCTTAATGGGATTGAAAGTATTAAATATATTTTTTGTTGTAAATAGACCATGTACGACTTTTTTTATTTGATATGATTAGAATTCTATTCTTTATTTTATATTAAATGAAAAATACGTCTTTCGTCATTCTAACTTTAATCGAAATAAAATTAAATTGTGAACTAATTTTGTTAACAAATTTTTATTATTTTTAATGCATTTGAGATATTTTCTAGAATCAAAATATATCTTTGTAAAAATACGTTTTCGAGGCTGAATGTTAGTGAGCTATTCATTATTAATACGGCCATATTAAAAGTAAAATTAAAAACAAATCCAATCGTGGAGGTTATGATTTAATATAATATTACTTAAGATTTTAGAAAGAAATACTATTTTTAATTATAAACAATGGCCAAACATCATCCTGATCTTATTTTCTGTAGAAAACAACCAGGCGTTGGTAAGTAACATAATGTTACTATGATAGTCGTGTTTAGCCAATCTTATAATTTTGTTATGTATTTATTGCAGCTATTGGACGTCTTTGCGAAAAATGTGATGGCAAATGTGTAATATGCGACTCTTATGTGCGTCCTTGTACCCTGGTTCGGATATGCGACGAGTGTAATTATGGTTCATACCAGGGTCGATGTGTTATTTGTGGCGGTCCCGGCGTTTCCGATGCGTACTATTGCAAAGAATGTACTATTCAAGAAAAAGACGTAAGTATTGAAATTAACTAAAGTAATAGAAATGTTTATATTTTCTTTTAGAAATTCTAGATTTAAACAAAACATAAATAATAAACATTGGTAAGATATTTAATTATTCAACCATTCATTTACACAGTATATGTTATTAAGAAATCAAAAATTACAACAGTTTAGTAAGGTTTATTATATATGCAATTATCTAAAAATTAAGCCATTATGTGTACCGCTGTTACAAAATAGCCTTAGAACAAACACCTATTTTCAACATCCATCTGGTTTGAGTAAGTAAATAATGTTAATAATATAATTTCTTTTCATCATTGTGAAGGAGGGTTAAAGTCATATTCTCCCATATGTCCTAATTTACAGAATATAAATGTGAATAGATTGAACAAACAGTAGTTTGTTATAAACTCGTTTCTTTTTCTTTTTTCAGAGAGATGGATGTCCAAAGATTGTCAATTTGGGTAGTTCAAAGACTGATTTGTTCTATGAGAGAAAGAAATATGGTTTTAGAAAGCATTAGCCAAACCTATCTCCAGTTAAGCAATTTCTTGATTGCTATATTCAAAGACT
This sequence comes from Ornithoptera alexandrae, assembly GCA_029030555.1. Lineage (NCBI taxonomy): Eukaryota > Metazoa > Arthropoda > Insecta > Lepidoptera > Papilionidae > Ornithoptera > Ornithoptera alexandrae. Next base: position 10,069,143 of record JARDVY010000041.1, on the reverse strand, counting down.
ATTGCAATGTGTTCTGATTACTGTGTATTAATTTTTTTTTAAATAGTGTCTGAAGAAAAAATCTTGCTAAATACTATACATAATACTAATCAATCATATGAAATAGTATAAGACTAATACATTCATAAAAACTAAGGTGACTTTGTAAATAAGTTGTACTGTAATTATTTTATTAATAAATGAAAATTAAATAAATTTTACTAGTTATTGCTTTAGGTATGTAGAATTAATTAATTAATAGATGGATAATGAAATAAATAATTAGATGAAACTAAAAGGATTGGATGGTAAGTATTATGCTTGTCAATGGAAATGAGGTTCTAATATCATAATGGCTACACCACTTTGTGCTCATCACTCTGAGAACCAAGACATTATTTTTTATTACTTCAGTAATTACAATAAAATACAGTTGTTACAATTACCACATACTTAACGGCGAAGGAAAACATTGTGAGGAACCCCGCACACTGAAATTATCTTTGTGTGTGTATGGTGGCCCCAGTAAAGTGGCAACAGGCTCGCCCCCTGTTACATGGGACCTTATCTGTCCACATTTGGCAGAAATTGGGTGTTTATTCGCCTCTGCCTACTTCTACTGGGAAAAAGGCGTGTTACAAACTGGAACATAGTAATCTTACACTTACTGCTGTTTGGCGGCGGAAACTAGTTAAACTGTCTTTAGCAATAGTAAGGTGTACAGTAAATTAAATTTTTACTAAAAGTTTGAATTTGAGAGAAATATAGTTAAGTCCTTTTGTACCATTTGGTATTATATTATATATATTTAGTATTATATTTATGTTGGTTATACATAGTATACAACTGGTGAGCACTTAATTTGTATGTTTTTTTTTCCGATACCTATTTAAATTTACCACAGGTAACAACAACACTTTTAGCAATAACTTCGATGTTTTAATCAGAATTAAATACCTTTTTAAAATGTATTATAAATGTGGTAAATGTTTTTAAGGTGGTTGGTATCTGTTGCCAGAGATGGTCTATGTACCCAGATGGTACCATGCAAACGTTTGTTCCGGTTTGAAGGGCACTGTAGTTAGTGTAATTACTTGTATAACCAGACTCGACATATGTCTTAAGACGACGAGCTTAATGTGGTGCAGTGTATAACATTCTAACTAGCGCCACTTTATTATGGGGGGGGATTATCACTTACCATCAAGCGAACATGCCGCTCCTCTCGTTGCCTAATTAAATAAAAAAAAACTTCTATAAATAAAATTAAAACAGCGGTCTATGTAACATTTATTGTCAAATTACAATTTTTCACTCGATTTCTACTTTTTATTATAGATCTAAATGTTTTCTACTTTATTCTATTTAAAATCCACAGCAACAACTTCATAAAAAAAAATATACAGGGTGAAAGGTGGGTATAAAAGATCTGGAGCGGCTAAAGTATAGCTCGTATCCTATCTATCTATGGAAAGGGAAAGGGTCAGGAAAAGGGTCAAATGAAGGGCCGGCACGGCGTCTAATTTTATGAGTCTCTACAGTTTGATATTTCATGGTACTTGGTTTTATTACAAGTGTTTTTTTTTCTAAATTTTAGAAACTTTATGTACTTTCTTATACCTTGTCGGATAGGTATTGAAGTCAGATATTTATGTGCTTTATACGTATTTTTTATAAATAAAATTTTATTTTAAGATTAAATAAAACTGTATGACGCATTATTTTTTACTGTCACGACGTTCAAAGAATCTAATTTAAAAGTGCCTCTAAGTAATGATTATCAAATTAATTTAATAAAACAATGATTAAACAATAATGATTACATTAAAATTTGTGTAGATATAAGTAAGAAATAAAATCATCGAATTTTTTCCTAAAAAATAGAGAATTTTTTGAAAAATATTTAAAAATGAATAACTGCAGAAGCATTGTTTCTGTATGGTGTATTCCACACATAGATAGATAGGATACGAGCTATGCTTTAGCCCCTCCACATCTTTTACACTTATTACCCTTTACTCTCTATATTCTTGTGCTGTGACAAAACCGTTTTCAAATACTGAAGAATACCATGTGAAGTTTTTTTGTTGATCTTTATTTTTACATCATCTAAGGTTTTCTAATGAAACATATTGAAACCTAGTTTAGATATCTAATGGGCATGAAATAATTTTTAATTTTCACTGCTGGCGACACTGTTCGCTGTTGAAGCGATCGGGTTCCTCCATATGTCTGGTTCCTTCGTGCTGACTTTGGAGTAAGTTGGTCGAGCCGGTATGATCGGTGATCTAATGCAAACACTGCAATTTTAATACACATTAATGAGTTCGTCCTCCTCCGTGCTTTTGTGGAGGTTATACATTTCTAAGTGTTACATGCAAAATCATATATAGTCTATTTAACATATGCTATTATAACTATTAATATTATTTATATAGTTAAACAGTTTGTTAAAATTTTTTATTTTATTATTTATTTAGATATACATTCATCATGCGTGCTGTGTTTGGAAAATGCGTACACTTAGCACTTTCACTGACCTGATGCTGTTTAATTCCATCACATTATGACCTAAAACACAATTTTATTATTGAAGAGAGCCACATGGCGAGTATTTCCAAAATTCAGTAGATTTAATGTAAATTAATTTTTAATATTAAAATAATACTAATTTAGTTTGGATAATTTGTTGTGTTGTAGGAACAATTAAAAAGCACCTGATGGGTTATCATCCGGTGAATATTCTGGTCTATTCGGTGGATATCTCTTATCGTGCATTATATTACATAGGGAATTAGAAATTATATAATTGAATATAATAAGTAATTAATTACATGTATTGTGGAGAAAATAATTAATGTAAAAATAATCTTACGAATTGACATCCTCCAATTTTTTCAGTAGCCTTTCGTTCTCCCTGCTGATCAGCTCATGATCCCTTAGCAGCTGGTCCCTTATGGTGAACAGTTCATTGTTCTCCTGCCTCAGCGCCGTGCTCTCTTGCATTTGCAGCTGCAGCAGTTCCACCAGCTCCGACTGCGGCAGCTGGTACAGCTTGCTGGTCTCTATTCGCGGCGTTATTATGTTCCTGTGATCTGTTGGGAAGCATTTTATATTTTTAATTTAAATGTAACATTGAAATGTTGTATCATCAATACAAATTACTATGGACGTACAGTATTTACTTAATAACTTAAGTCGGTAGTAAACTATTTTTACTTACTCAAGGAGTCTATGCTGTAATCAATGTGTACGTGTAGCGCCGTCCTCAGGTGTTGGTTTTCTGCTTGCAACGCTTCCACCTCTCTCTTCAGACTCAATATTAAAGCATCTCGAGCATCCTTAATTAAATTATCAATATAAACAGTCTTAAAAAAAATGCAAATTAATTTTAACTGTGTCAATAACGTAGTAACATATTTTGTAATACTTTACAAAAATCACATGTTTTATTGCCAATTTGTATACGTGAAATCACTGTTTTATACATTTAGAACAGAAGCCTTTGTAACGGGCAACACTACAATAAAATAAAAGAAATAATCACCATTTTAACTAAAGGTTTGGATTTGATTTTCTTCGCTCTCGCCGCGTACCGCAGCGTGTTGATTGTCTCGCTGAGATTCGAGCGGGTCGGCGCGATGCAGGCAATCTGTTCCCATGTGAGCACATTTGTCAATTAACTGCTTACACATAAAGAGGAGTGTTATAAATTTAACAAGAAATTTAACGCATTCTATTCAATAATATGTTGGGCAACAAGAAGAGTATAAGATCTTTTATGAATATGCGTGAGGCAGTTTAAAGGAGGATCGACAAGGGAATAGTTGTAGAAACAACGCTATCAGATGAGGAAAGTCTGTTCTATGCTTAAAAGCTGGTGGACACGGACAGGCTTGGGAAGAATAGAGGACATTGACTGTGTTTCCAATGATATGAAAAACATTCATAATGTTTTAAAAATTTTTTTTTTCGTTGACAATATCGTCCCTGTCTATTTCTACGATGAAACTAGGCTCATTGATTTTGGAAGTAATTACTGTTCTGGTCAAGATTAGCACGACGCTGGTAAAGGCAATCTGAAAAGCTGATACTGTTGCCAAAATGCTGCGAGGTAATTCTTATCCGTCTTCCACACAGAGATATACATGTGGAAACGTAATAGGTGTAAAAGATCTGTAGGAGCTAAAGTATAGCTCGTATCCTATATATCTATCTATGTATGGAATACCTCATACAAAAACAATGCTTCTGGAGTTATTCATTTTTAAATATTTTTAAAAAAAATTCCTGATTTTCTAGGAAAATAATCGATTATTTTAATTCTTACTTATTTTTACGCAAATTTTAATGTAATAATTATTGATTAATCATTGTTTTATTAAATTAAATTAATAATCATTACTTAGAGGCACTTTTAAATTAGGTTCTTTGAAAGTCGTGGTGACAGTAAAAAATAAGGTTTCATACTTACAGTTTTATTTAAGCTTAAAATAAAATTTTATTTATAAAAAATACGTATAAAGCACATAAATAAGTACTTGACTTCAATACTTATTCGACAAGGTATAAGGTAAAGTACATAAAGTTTCTAAAATTTTGAAACAAAAGTTTTTTGCTCAAATTACTGATACAAGCAGGAAGCCTTTTTCTTAAGTTATAAATAAAATTATATTTTAATATTAAAGAAAAATGTAAGTATGACAACTTATTTGTTACTGTCACGACTTTCAATAAACCTAATTTAAAAGTTTTAGCCTCTAAGTGATGATTAATAATTTAATTTAATAAAACAATGATTAAACAATAATGATTATATTAAAATTTGTGTAGAAATAAGTAAGAAATAAATTCATCGAATTTTTCTTAGAAAATCGGGAATTTTTCGTAAAATATTAAAAAAATGATTAACTCCAGAACCATTGTTTCTGTATGGATGTATTCCACGCATAGATAGATAGGATACGAGCTATACTTTAGCCTCTCCAGATCTTTTACACCTCTTACCTTTCACCCCTGTATATAATAGTAATATTAAATGAATGTCATTTGTCAATAATGTTAATAAAATGTCCAATAAGTGAAATAAATAATAATGAGACATATTACCATTAACGTGACTCCGTTTCCCGCCAAGCTGTCAGCTAGAAGTTTGGTCAGTTTGCTGTCACGGTAGGGTATGTGACCTCTCTTCTTACCATCACTAAGTTGAGCTATGCAATATCCTGTAATAGTAATGAATATAGTCATCTCAATCCGCCAGACGTTATTAATCAGCATCAGCGAACAGGTGTCCAGCTTTGGGTAAAGACCTATTAGAAAAACAATTTTTTTTATCATAATGCACTTGTGACAAAATGGAGGCCAATTTTTGGCGGATGACTTAACACAACCTTCGACAGTTTGTCTTGTGACAGTAATCCCTGGTTAGATTTCGAAGTTACATGATTAGTTTACTGTGGTATCATGCTACCTTGGTATTCTTTAAAACCATTATTATTATATTATCATTAACCTAACCTTTAGCTTATCAATCTACAGCCATATCTTTTTAGAGGAATAGTAAGAAATCATTTTATGGAAACTGTGTACTAGTACCTCGTACGTATGTATTTTAAGTGTAGTGTATATATATATTTATTTATTGTAGAAGGGGTAAGGGGTGGAAGGATTCCCGCACGACAACTCACTGGATCCAAGCCAATCTCATCTGCTCATCGGCATCACTGCTAACCAATAAACGAGGCTCTGGCTCACACTAACTCGCATTGTGCCAGCATGTTGGGAAATGACCCAAATCCCCCCATATAAATCCCTATCTGATCGATGTGGGAATCTTTAGAGGAGACCTATGTCCAGCTGTGGACGTCTATCGGCTGATGATGATGTTGATTTATTTATTTGTGTATGAATATATAAATATGATAATACCTGATATTACCTCGCCTACCCCTACATCTCTTCACGTCCCAGGCTGAGTGGTAGAAAATGGCCTATAGGCATTAAGTCCGCCTATTGTAACCTAAATTAATGTGTCTCCTCCAACGGGTTCTCGCCTTGTCGTGGCGGAGGGGCTTAGTAACCGTGATGCGGAACACGGTGAAGTTAAGTGGAACCCACCCGGCCGGCTCGCGACGAAGGGCTGGCCGAAGCGGCCGCTCCAGGTTCGACCACCGGTTGGGATAACTGGAGCTCACCGGAGCGGCCGGGGGCCGCAGGGGCGGCTGTGTGCTGTCCTAACCGCCGGCTGCAGGGGCGGTTTCATACCGCCCCTCGCGGCCGAGGGAGTACTCTCTGCGGCCAACCGGTGTTGCACCGGCGATGCGGCGGCGGTGGGGCCGCGGAGGAAGAGGAATGCCGGTATTGAGATGCGCCGCTCTCCCTATCCTCCACGGCCGTTGACAGGTAGCGGCGGGTCTAACATCTCTCCGCCGCCGGGAGCCGGGAGAGGTTTTCTTCAGTGGCTCCCATGGCCTCTGGGCGACAGGTTCGGGGGAACCGGTCGCCCGCACACGCATGAGGTCGAGGAGGGGGCGCGCTGCATATTCCGGCGCGCCCTGGAAAGGGAGGGTTCATCCCTCCCTCCCGAGGTGGGGCTGCGCAAGCGGCCAGCGCCGACAGGGTCGCGGTTGAGTGCATGCGTTCCCGTGACCCTGCCATCTTGGCGACGAGGCGGAACATCGTGGGGGTTTTAGTCGGTGCAAGTCCGACATAACCCGTCCTCGCCCCCGCAAGGATGGGTATGTGTAGGCATTTCCCCCACGTAAACAAAAAAAAAATGTGTACAAAAAGGATTTAAATTTTTTTAATAAATAATGGCGTTCGTGTTCTCCACTTATTGATCTCCTTGATCATGTGTTTTAGGATATGGAAACCGCTCTCACCCAACACCATCAGGCTTCTGTTAATATTGTTGGCCTCCTCCAAGGTCTTGCCGGTGCTGTGGGTGCGTTTCGTCATCTCGCTGCCGGCCAGGTCGACGAAGTTGATCTTCCCGTGCGTGGAGCACGTGACGTCGCGTTCGCTGCGCACGTCTCTGCGCACGCGCACGCTGAGCAGCGTGTGCGAGCGGGATGAGTGCGCGTTCATAGCGTGCGCGCCCGTCATACGGTTGCGAGTGCCTTGGGGACGGACATTTTTTTTTTATTTCAATTAGCGACAAGACGAGTGAGATGTTCACCAGATGGTGAGTGATACGCCTATAACGTGACGTTAGTCCGTGGAATTGAGCTCGTCGCTTGAGACATAACATGTTGATTTTCGTTACCCCAATAATTTCACTAGCTACAGCGCCCTTAAAACCGGAACATCAACTATACCGAATAAATAAACTTACCTTCTTCGAGAACTGCAAATAAGTCATCCAACTCCTCGCAGTCGACGGTAAACAGGTTCTCCACGTAAAAGCTTCGACTGTCTTTGGACCAGCGCACTTGAAGGGGTTTCCTCGATGTTCCTGGGTTCAGCAGATCTATTACCTGTAGAAAATATACTTTGGCGTTTATCATCAAGTGAAGTTAAAGCCAAGTCTATCTGCTGTTTTAATTTTTCCAACTATCATTGGTGTAAATGTTACGTACTTTCTCGTTGTATATTTCCAAGAACGAAGCTTTCAGCACGAAATGACACTCAGGTCTATCACGTATCAATTGGAAGAGGTACACAAAGGACCTCACCACCAGCCCGTGTTCCGGTGAGTACGGACTCGTTCCTCTCTCCACCTGTTCAATGAAATAACGCCTTGCTCAAATAAATATTATTTATATATTTATATTCATCATCATCTTCATCAGCTGACAGATGTCCACTGCTGGACATAGGCGTCTTCAAAAAATCTCCACATCGATCGGTTCTACGCTGCCCGTATCGAGCGGCTTCTTGCGACCTTCAACAGTCAGCAATGCCTCCGGTACCGCTGGGCATTAGAGGCCGTCGTTTGTAGGGGTCCATACGAGGGGACTTGGGCCATGTATTATATTTAGGGGTAGATTTTAACATTTTATTGTTTATTACGTTCTATTTATAAACTTAATTATTGGTGACATTATATTACGTACAACTTCTTTTATGTTATACTGGTGGTGGGTCCATGTTGTTGGTATTTTGAAAACCTTACTAGAACACAGTAATGTTCGAATAGCATTGTAGGTAGTAAAATTACTGGATTAGTGGGACATGTTTTATCTCAAACCGATGTATTTGTTTTACCTTGAGTTTAATTGAACTAAGTCAGTTTTATGGCAAGAGGTATGACGCTGCGTCAAGGAAGACGTTGAAAGATGTCCAATATTTAAATTTATTGGTTTTACAAATTATTATAGTATAAAATAGGACATGTTATTATCGTAAAAGCTAAAGTAATTGTGATGAATGTATAGGAATAGCGACAGTGAGTAAAAATGTGTGTGTAGTGCCGAAGTATATCGATTGGTGCTGGGACGGCCGTCGTTGACAATGCTTTGAGGCCGCATAAAGAAAAGCTTTCCAGTAATTAAATAAAAAAAAAAGAAAAAGAAAATTAAAAGTAGTCTTATCTAGATACTCAACAATTGGCGCCTTCCGATTGATAAACACTAAGTTTGAATGATTACGCAATAAGTGTAAGTTTAAAAATAAGGTCTAGACTCAATCTAAAGTCTTCAGAGCAAGGTATAAAAAGGATATACGAGTATGTGGCTCACCAGTCCCGGAGGGCCAGTGAGGGTGTGAGTCTTTCCGCTACCCGTCTGTCCGTAGCAGAAGGCTGTGCATGAGAAACCTTCCACTGCCATCTCGAGTAGTCGCTTTACACCGGAATATTCCAGAACATCTTCCTATAACAGATATTATTATTGAGAGTATTGCAAGATATTTTTTTTATTATTATTCTTCTATTTACAACCATCGTCCTGACAACCGATGGAATTCCAATGCTGAACATCTGTTGTATATATTCCACAAAATACTCTCAGTGATGTTCATTTTGATAGAATTGGTCTATGATGATGATGATGATTAACTCATTAGTTATATTACAAATATTATAGGCATATTTAGTTTTACTGATTCAATATATTGCTTTCAATAGAGGTGAACTGTTACCTGAGAGGCAGCTGGTTCGAACACTACATTGTATGAGAAAACCTTGTGCTTCTGTCCAGGGGCGGTGCCGGGGCAAATCACTTGACCTTTGCCGGGAAACTCAAGAACCTCCCGTTCCCCGTGACCACGCTCCTGTTCATTAACTGGCCTCACTCTAGATAAAAACAAAAAATACTAAGTATAAAAATCTAATAAAAACGAGATGGTAATAAGAAGTAATGAGTAAATTAAACATTAATTATGTAATCTACATTCGTTAATAAGCAGCCCACTTAATGTTCCCACATGTGGACTACTCTCACCAATAGAAACAAGACTATTATCCGTCACGTCTGCGGGTTTGGCCAAATAAAATGTTAAGATATTTTCCTTTAACAGAAGCTCACACTAAGTATGGATCAAACCAATCCACAAAACTGTTACTTCTTGTTCCCTTGAAATATTCTTAAGAATTTTTAAATATATGTAAATTAACAGCGACCTGCATAATTTTACAACGTGTAGCGTAAATCGTTTATCTCACAATGTTATTGACCTTCGGGTTGCAGACTGAGGGTATGATAACCTAATGAAATGTCCATACAGCTAACCTGACGATACGACAGTACTTATTAAATTCTATTGAATATTGTTAGGATTACTACCCCTATCCTGTGTGACTTGATCACTGAGGATTATTGATTTTAAAACTTCATGCTGTTGGAAATTATTATCTGCTTAATGTCACAGACAATTTGTGTCTCAACATTCGAGTACTATGGTTTACTGTAGGATTACAATGTACAGTTTTATGTCACCGAATAACAAGTGTGAAAAGTTTTTTTGTATTTCATGTATCAACTATTACAAATGTAGATCAAATAGATCTTAAAAGAGAATCTAAACAAAATAATGTTTCTATGGATATTATTTAGATGTACAAAATGAATCTTTCCTACCATTCTTACTTCGGGGATGATTTTATTAAAACTTTGCGAGACCAAGAAACAATAGGATCTGGTGAGAGTCGCGGGAAGTCACTGGATGCGAGTAACTCGGGACCGATCGATGTGAAGATCTTCGGGGAAGGCTTATGTCTAGCAGTGGACGTTTATCGGCTGATGATGATGAAACCAAAAAAAGTCAGCCATATAGTCCTTCCGATATAAAGTAAATGAAAAACATCAAAATATGACAATATTGTATTTTATATACATTAATAAAGAAATGAGATTAAAAAAATAAAAATCCAGTCCGAATAGGAAAAAAAGTTCGTGGTATTTTTTAGATAGCTTAATATTTACTCAAGTTTACTAGTTACCTGACCACTACGTTGATATTGTCTTCATCAGCATTAAGAGTGGTGGTCGAACCCCGGGTGCTTCGGTCCAGGCTGGCTGCTCTACTGCTGCCGCTGAAGTACAATATTTTAGGTTAGCTTTTCTTTTTGATATTACATTTCAATGTCTCGTCATATAGTTGCGTCAGTTCTTTGTCAAGCAGAACTTTGCCAATAGGTTTATTAGATCTGTCTAGACAGTTTTTAACGTAATTAACCGTTTATAATATCTAAAGAATGGGGAAGACAATAATGCCTAGGAAATCTGGATTACGCTGATGAAAGATTTCTACAACAAAATCTCATAAAACTGTTTTCCTCAGTGCATAAAAAAGAGCTGCGGGATTCCCCATGGAATACACCGGTGGCTGTCTAAGCATTCTAAGGTGAGGATCATTCTCCTTCGCAGTTCTGCGGCAAAGATGAGGTCATTCTGCCCTTGTCTTACTTGGGATCGCTACCAGATAAAGCGAGTGATCCCCAATGAACCATTTTAGTCGTTATCTATTTACATGGTTAGCTTAATAATCCTATTCCTAATATACCAAATGCTTAGTGAGAGCCCTATCACTAGCAAAGAAGATTCTAAAGCATCAAATATCTTAAAATATGCAAAAGACTAAAATATTTTAACAGACGCTGTGAACTTGAACATCGGTACACCAATCGATAATGCACCTGACGCAGACACGACTGCGATGGGTCGTTTGGACATTGTTTGTGAATATGTCATCGAGGTGTTATCATAAGGGTTGATGGGGTCCTCGCGTGTCCAAAGAGATCAATATCACCGCTCGTTTGTGTGTGTAGTTTTTTTTCTCAACAGATCATTTGGACTGCTTAACTTCCTATTACTTGAAGTTGGGTCATATTATTGAGACAAATACTTTCATAAGTTCTCAATGCTTCCTAGGGTTAATTGGATGAGGTTATTCTTATAGCATTAAATTTGTCCTCTGCACTCGACTCGTGTACCAGATGAATAAACACAGACGGCTTTCACAACGTGGGCGAGGGGAAAAGTCTGGAAGGGATTAATTAAAGTTGGGATATTAGAAATACCGCAATATTGTTAAAGGCGCTTAAACGGATACAACTTCAAGAAAAAAACAGCTTTTCCTGAGATTACAACATGGAATCCTTTGACTATAGCCACAAACCTTAAGCCAATATACGGATGTTTTGACGGAAACTGAATTTGGCAAACTACATTCAGTTATGCTGCCATGAAGACCTTGAACCAAAAGGTGCCGACGGCGCCTTTCAAGTGTGCACACAAAGGTTGAACGACAGTCAAGAAACGAGGAATAATTAAATTTTATTCAAATGAATAACAGTACTGATTATCACTCTGCTTTACATCGAGGTCGACTATGTTCAAAAAAACTTTCATATGGTAAAGACAGCGGTATAATATTAAAGTATTTAATCCATTATTAATAATATTATAAAATAGAAATCAGTTAGATTGTTTCTTTAACTAATTAACAGCATTAGTTAAATATAAGCCTAATGGTATCTCACCTAATGGCACGCAGTGAGGTAGTGTTTGATTATAAAGGGTTATTATTAACACAAAAAAGGTGAAGAACATATTGTATTGAATAAAAAAGAATTATATGACGATAGAATTTAAATGAAGACATGAAGCAAAATGCATGAAGAGGCTAATGAAGGTGGAAGAAGCGCGAGAGGTGTGCCAGAATCGTAGCAAATGGAGAGAGGTGGTCTCTGCCTACCCCATTGGGAACGAGGCATGATATATATGTATGTATGTATATAGAATTTAAGTAGAAAACCTTCAACTATTTGTTTTAGTTAACATATATTTTTTAATTTACAATGGGATAATAATTCACATCAATTACACATGGTGTTCAAAAACAATGAAGCCGTGGAAGGTGTGGCGGCAGATCTACAAAAGGGTGGTTAATTTAAGTTAGTCAAGCGGGTTCGAAAAATCCCTACCACCAACCAAATTTTACCACAAATGCCTCAGGAAATGAAGCAGGGATCACCGTGTTACATAACAAGTGGTTAGTCATTGTGCCACGGAAGCAGTTAAACATATTTCAAGCCCTTGACATTTCCTGTGAAATCGTTTTCGAGATGTCAAAGTAACACGAGCTGCTGGTGTCAGAAAGCTGAGGGAATCTAATAGAATATTCTATGGAACGTCTTTCTTTTAGCATTCAAACCAATTAGAAGTTACCCAAACAGATTATATTAAAAAAAAATGCATCCGAATTTACCGGTAGATAAAGAGGTCAAACATAAAACAGGTCTTTTTCCGCTGCATAATAATAATATGCAAACATTATCGTGTTCCGGTTTATCGGGCCTTTTGGTAGTTAAATCATTGGGTTAACGAGTATCAACATCTTATATGTAAAAGGGATGAGCGCAATATGAATTATTTATCATCCCAACTAGCGCCATTAAACATTAATGTACAATCGTTAATGTTACTATTTAAAGAACGCTGTAGGAAGTAGGTAGTAAATTTTCTCACAGAAGATATCCAGATATTCATTGATTCATCACGAGATCTTCAAAACTATTACACGTAAACACTCAAAGTGTAGTTAAGACATTGCTCCTGCCATTTAGAGATCATCTTAGAATGGATTTTAAAATTTATTCCTCAAAGGGTTAATATCGGATAGGAGCCCAGGGGGCGGCGTGTTGTCACCGGGCGGGAATATTTCTGACAAATTTCATATCTATTTCTATTATATATACATATATATAAACCAACGGCGACCAGCATTATATAGTGTTTTTTATATATTGCAATGCAGAATTATCGTTTCGATATATTTATTTGGAATTTCGCTGAATGACGACGCATGTCAGGCTGACATTTTGTCAATCAAGTGGGATGTGTACAAATGTATTTGTCAATGAAGAAAACGGATCATGGCTTCCAAAATTTTCTCTCTTATCAAATGTTTAGATTACATTAGACCTTCTATTAATTCTGTAGTGATAATTTAGCAGAGTAACTGCGTAAAGACCTGCTAAAATTATTTATAATGTGTATATTAATGTTGTGTATTGTAATTGTAATATTTGATTGAAAGGAAATTATTTATAATTTTTTGCTTAGTCAAAAATTCAAAGAAATAAATCGAATATTTTTCGCGATTGCTTAAGTAGCGTAGTGGTTAAATGCCTGCCTTGTAGTATATGATTTCTGGATCGATTCTGAGGATTTTTTTGGAACCCATCTAGTGATCTATCACACCTCATTGCTGTTCCCGGCTATCAAATATATCAGGATGTTTTGAGTTCGTTGTCTTAACGGCCTGTGCAATTGAGATTAAATTTTCACTCATTCCCGGTAAAAAACACTAGTACCAGTAAATGACGCGAGGGTATCAGATTAGACACACAATATTTTTTATTTGCTTTAACCCATCCTGACCTTGACACATTCACTGTAATAGGAAATTGTTTTGTGTTTCAAATGATTCATCGATTCTTGTTATTCAAGCGGAAGGTTTGTTTGAAAAAAGTTTCATTTTACATTTAAAATTAAGAAAAAAATGTTTCTAGCAAATTGGATTCGCACTCATTCTTCAGCTCTTCCATTTCATCACGTCTCGTGTCGTATTCTCTTTCATCTATTTATTGTCTCTATAAGAAATTCATATATCTCAATTAATATTCCTATATAACTAAAAAGTAAATCGTCTTCAAAACCAACATCGTGAACTTCATTAAAAAAAATTCACCGCTTTTCTTTTATAAAGTTTCTGTCGAAGTAAAATTTATCAATATTTGCACACTATTGCTTGTCTGCATTCACCTTATAATGCGATCTGATGGTATTCCGATAACTCATTACAGAGTTTACCTAGATAACCTTTACAGGTTATCGATATGAATAGGACATATCAAGAGATTCATTGACTCATCACAAGGTCTCCAAAACTATTAGGGTATAAACAATCAAAATTCAGTTTAGATATTGCTTCTGCCATTTAGAGTTCAGCTAAGAATATATTTTAAAAAGTCCCTTTCCGAAGAAAGTTACGAGGGTGTTACGACCAGCAAAGTGGGCGAGGGGTAGCCCAGTAATTTTATACTATGTCTGGTGGTTAAGCATCACATGCAAAGGTTAAAAACGATTGATTTAATTGATTAAATATTCAGAGTAAGCGAAGGTTAGTAAGGTAAATACTTTGACGAAGAGAGATGAAGTGGAAATTAATAAAGAAGTGTACCTTCCATTACGGGACCTACTCCTCAGGCTCAGGTCGTCACTTGGCCAGTTTTTTACGAGCGCCGGCAGCGTGGGACTGGCGGCTGCGTATCCTCCATTTCCTGGCTGCTCGGTACTCTTCGCTTTGCGACTTTTCAGCTCTTTGCCTGTATTGACAATAAAGTCAAATTTACGCATGGATATATGATGATGGATATAGCTTAGAAAATATTCTCGGATCGAGTTGATTTAAAAGGTGTTTTTATTTATTCATAAAAGCATAGGAATTAGCAGTGTTTTTAACTGAAAGAAGTCTTATGCCTGTCCATTATAATGTGTAGCTAGTTAAAATAATATACACAGCACCAAATTGTGCTATCGCCTTGTGACAAGAAGTAGTTTAAATTTTTTTACCTTTACCTTTTAGTAAATTCACCGGGTACAGCAGCGCCTTCAAACCGAAACACAGTAATACCCACCACCCACCTAGATGGTCTCCGGCGACAAAGATTTGGTACTAATAGACAAGAAAGACATTTACCTAGTGAATTATATTGTTTTTAACCCCTTCTGCTAACTACCATCATTACATTGTAAATTTACCATCGTAACAGCATTGTTGTGGGCCGACATTTGAGCGTCAGAGTATTCTGGACGAGCACACTTCAGAATTTCTCATTCTCTATACCATGTGAGAATGGAGACAAGTGTTAACCAATTGTTGATTAAAAATATATATTGTATAAATTCAGTAGATATTTGTTAGATAAATACAACGTATCGATGTTTTACTGCGATACTATGATTACCAATCGTCAAAGTGTTTTATGAGTAAATAAAAGGACAACGTAAAAATACACTCAAGTAGCCTTATTTCCACCCCTATGTCAGCAATTTGATTGTAAGACTCAGGTTGTGTACAAATAAAATGTTTATAGATTATTTTATTGCTTTCGCTTTTAATATCTTTGCTTTCTATATGTTTTTCATGTAGCTGCTGGGTTTGCAATATAGGAACAGAAATACACAATACAAAAGTATCTGTAATTAGACCTATTTAAATAGTTATCTCATTGGTCTTTAAATTCAAATCAAATAGCTTTATTTTACAATTTTATAATGTGTACTAGTATGGTGTACAAGTGAGATCTCACCGCATCTAGTGGTAGCCACGAGCGTTTCAGCCGATTTGGATAGGGTTCTTGATAGAGCTGATGGTGGAGCTCTGAGCGGCGTAGCCTGCCGGTGATGGTATACCATCTCGCGGTGTAACGGTTGAAACATTTGTAGATTTTTCAAAGCCATTGTTTGTTACATTTAACATTATTATCTATGCTTTTAATCACATTTTAACAGCTAGTTTCTAAAGTCCCAGCCAATAGTTATAGTCATTTGTAAAATGCGGGTTTGTTTAAGCATACATTTCATTGCTAACATAAAAACGGCATTTAAAAGTAAATTATATTATTTCGAAACAGTCACTCTTCATAGCTTAAATAGTATCATATAATCAATCAATGGTAACAAGTTATGTGATTAAAGTTATTTCTCAAAAATACATTGCATAAATTTCATAAACAATTTATAAGTTTTTTTACGTAAATAGTTTTCGTACGATAAATAAACAATATTTATTGTCTGTGATTTTTGTAATTTAATCATTGACGTCATAAAAGCGCGGGAAAAATAAAATGGCGGCGCGACTGTCAATTCCGCGGGCGCCGCGCGAACTAAATAACTTTTGTTGCGGCCCCATTGAAGGTGATGGGAAGCTTTTCACTGTAAGCACGGACGCACTGACTAATATATACGTTTATTAACTAGCTTCTACCTGCAGCTCCGTCCCCGCTTTAGTGTTAGTTTTGTCAATTACTTCTAGTTGCTCATCGATATAAACATCATTAACTTAAAAATAATTAATTAGCACATGTTATATTTATTAAACACATTTTGATTTTATTTATCAGCGATTTTAGTGGTTATTCAATATATATTTAGTACGATTTTTTTTATTTAACTATTATTTTTTCTTATTTGCTTTTAACTTACTGATTAATACTATTACAGATTAAATAAGTTCTGTTACGCTAAGAACTAAATTCTATTATATTTAAAATTTTACTTAGAATTTATTAACAAAATAGTTATATGGATTTTTATTATGTAACATTAAATACATTTTTGTAAAGTATAGAAAATTGGATGACGAAATAAAAATTATCTTGTCTACCTCTAGCCTACGAGTATAACCATCCTTAATCATTAATTTCAATAATAAAACTTTTTTTGACAGATTAAGCAGTTAATTCTAACAAACTTTCGCACTGGTAATATTAGTTAAGATTCTTTTTTGAAAATGATCTTCGTCTAATAATTTATCCCAAAGAGCAAAGTATTAATTTCGAATGATATTAACAATAATATTTGTTTCTAAAAAGGTTTTTCATCACCTAAGAGATATTTTTAAACTTTCGCACCATATTTTATATCGACTTTTAAAAGGTCATGTTGATTTATTTATCATTATTAATTATAGTCATATTAGATCGTGAAATTTATTTGATAATACATCACTATACAAACACACCGATAGAGTAATTTCTTTAATTACAGAAATTAATACATCATAAAATGATTAACTACATTATTAATCAACGTATTCTTTCACACGACTTCGTAATTGCTGCAAAATCAATAAACTAGTAACTACATCTTTATTAAATATTCAACGGAGTTATTAAAGGCAACTAAGTTTTATAACGTTTTAAGGTCATGGTAAAAAAAAAATGTTTGAGTATTTTACTAGGTAGCACTTCTGCGAATGTGCTGTAGAGAGAATCTGCAAAGAAGGAGCGAGAGGGCAGCATCTAACTCATAATCAGATCCGGGCATCAAGGTAGCATGAACCACTCGTGTATAAAAGATAGTTGGTTTATTAAACGCGTGACTTAAAAATTTCAGCTCCACTTCGAGATGAAGCCCCTATCAAAGCTCGTTGTAGGAATCGGGATTATTTGCGGAAGTGTTCCCGTAGTTCCGGCTAAAAGCTTTGAGAGAGACATCGTGGGGTTTGATAATATAAAAGTTGGGTGTAAATTGTATGTAGCCATCGCTGAAAGATATCCCGTGTAGAATTGACCTGCAAAAAAAGGCTTGGAAAGCATCAATATGCGTGCGTTCCGAATTGAAGGGCGCTGTGGACAGAACACAGTAATGTTCAGCGTATTTTTTTTATTCAATTAAGCGATGAGACGAGAGGAACGTACATCTAATGGGGAGTGGTATGCTTGTCCATAACATCGTGGCGTTGATTAAGATGATGTATCCTGTGCCATTCTGCGCTCGTCGCCTGAGACAAAATGTTCAGCTAAATTATTACACCAGCTACAGCGCCCTTCAAACCGAAACACAGTTATATTTGTAGAGTACTGTTTGTCGGCAAAAATATGAGATACGCAGATACCTACGTTAATTCTTCGTTTCGGAGGGAAATTTTAGAAAATCGGAGTTATTAGAGATTCTTACTCACTAAAATCTCCTCGGAGGTCTGACTATCGCTGAACGATTGGTTTGGTTGGGGGATGGGGACCCCCACCCTCAAGACCCGCGAAACTCCTAGACCCTTTTATTCGCCTTCTACGACAGTCAGGGCTTCCTTTAGTCCCATCCTTACTAGCCCGATGCTACAGGGCTGACGGTGGTACCTTTTTTTTTTTCGGGCGGAAATCTTCAAAAGATACCCTGCTTCTGGGAGGGAAGTCAGGGTTATGTGAGATTTTTACTCACTAAAACCCCCTCGGTGCTCTGCATCAGTGCATTCGGAGAGGCTCCGGGATCTCGTATAGAACGCACCGGTGCCCCTCTACACTTTGTGTTAACATATCTCTGCGGAGGGGCTTAACCCTCCTAGGCTGTCCCACACAGATTAGCATGTTGAGCGATAAGGGCCCCCACGCTCAAGGCCTGCGAAACTCCTAGACCCTTTTAGTCGCCTTCTACGACAGACAGGGCTAACCTTAGGCTTATTCTCACTAGCCCGAGACGACAGGACTGATGGGCTGGTGCGTCCATTACCACCGCCCTGTCGTCTTCTTCTCCGAGCGGAATCAATTCTCTCCCGATTCCGTTCGGTTCGGCGGCCTTCTGTACCATTACGGCTTCACAGAAGGAGACCAATGCTACCCATGCACTTTTGCTCTTAATCGAAGCAGCTACTGTTACTGGCAGCAAAAGATCGTGTCCGATCCTGTTGACCAGGCTTTGTCGCTCGGACTCCCACGCAGGGCATTCAGCGAGTGTATGCTGCGCGGTATCCTGGTCTCCGCCAGTGGTGCCATTGCGTCGTCGGTTCGCGGCCGATCCTTTTTAGATACTCACCGAAACACCCGTGTCCGGTGAGCACCTGAGGTCTAAAGGTGACCTGCACCATTCCACCCGATCGGAGCCATACTTCGAAGCTTGGCAGCACCGCGCTTACGATGCGCTGTCGTCTATGGGGCTCAGCGAGCCGCTCTCTCCAAACCTTTAGAGCACGCCTGTGCTCCTGCCTACGCATTTCTGCTGCATCCAGGGGCTCGGCCTCACCGTAGCGATAACGGAGTCGGTTATAGACTCGCGCATCCATCTCTGCCAGAACGTCTAAGGGTGGAAACCGAGCCAGGATAGTGGCCGCCTCAAAGAATATCGTTCGGTATCCTCGCGCGATACGAATGGCCATCTTACGCTGCAGGCTGTTCACTTTGCCTCTACAACGCCTTCATGACAGCCGGTGAGACCATACAGGCGCTCCGTAAAGAGCCATCGATCGCACGACCCCCGAGTAGAGGCGGCGGACTCCTTCTCTGGGTGACGGTGGTACCTACCTAGACCTACCGCAAGTATATATATTGTACGCACATACCAAATGCGCAGTTATTTAGACAAGTCGGATCATGTTATATATCACGATAATATAATAATCCATCAGATGACGGTACAGTATTTAGTCGGTTCAATCGATTACTATTTATTAACTATACATTTCCAGATATAATTAATTTTACAGATAAAAGAAATCTTTAAGTAATTCCTACTAATTACCACTAAATTTATTACATGTAAACTAATTGTTCAGCACGTAAACTAAATTTTTATCTCATTTATTTAGGTATTTTTTACTTCGACATACGAGTGCTTTGTATCAGTCAGGGAGCTGATAGGTGCCCTGAAGCCATTGACATGACCTAGTATTTAGATCTTTTTGGTTAAAGTTTAGAGATCCAGTTTTAAACTCTTCTAATTATATACTCGGTATTGATGATTTCATTTTACTAATAATAGGATATCAGAGTTGTATTCTCCAACCTTTCGCTCTCTCTCTCTCTCCGTATCCATTACCCCATTTGGTGGCGAGGTCAGCTTTCTTTATTTTTCTTCTCCACTTCGCTCTGTCCTCGACATCATCAATGACTTGTATTACCAAACCATTTCGTTTAATGAAATTAAGACGATTTTTAATTTCAATAGTCTTCGTAAGAATCGGTGTGTTTTTGCAAGGAACTGTGATCCTGAACCTGATGTAATATCACACCACCACCTATTTATTTCCCTAGTTTTATCATTTTATTTCAATATGGAAGAAGAACCCCTTTATATGAATCCCTAACCTATAGATGTGAGAATCATTGGGGGAGGCAATCCAGCAGTGGACGTCGATAAATAGATGATGACGAAAGGAGAAACCTGATATAATGTTTGGGATGATGCAAACCGTGGTCACAGATCACAGGCTTACTATTTTGTCTATGCTTGATATATGCTCTATGCTCTATCCTTCATGCGGCTCTTTTCTTTTATTTTTTATAAATATAAACGTATGGAATTAGTAATATTTAACAATAAACAATTCTGTGTAATATAAATATATGTGTGTATGTCCAATAGTGGACGTCTATCGGTTGATGATGATGATGGAATGGAGAATGGAGATATACAGAAATTTATTGGCTCATCACGAGATCTCCAAAACTATTAAACGTAAACACTCATAATTTGGCAGAGATATTGCTTCTGCCGTTTAGAGGTCAGCTAAGAATGGATTTTAAATATTCCATCCCTATGAGGTGTTGTGGGGGTGTTACGGCCAGTAAAGCGAGCGATGAACAATTAGTAAATAAATAAATTAATCAAACGTAATATTATAAATAAATTTTGTAATGAAAACACTAGCAAGACGTCTGGTTATTTATAAACGTCTGTTATTTTAGATGTGTATCTTTGTTTTTGTAACCACAACAAGTTTTCGATGTAACCCCAATTAATTATTACTGTCCCTAACAGAAGGGGCGAGAGGTAATCAAAGCCATGGGGCGTAGGGTTGATATAGCACTTCAACCTCTTTACGATTATAACTGTTTAAGTATTTAATAATTTCATTGTTAAAATCAAAATGAAATAAAACAAAAATTATTAAATAACTGTTCTGTGTCCTTTTTAATTTACTAATTAACTTACATAATTAACTGTATGAATTGAAAAACATTTATCACAACAATATCATCATCATCAGCTGATAGTCATTTACTGCTGGATATGGGCTACCACTGAAGATATCCACGCCGATTGGTTCCGTTATATAAAATAACTTCTAACCTTCGTCAGATCATCGGTTCACCTTGAGAGGGATCATCCAGCACTCTGCGTGCCCCTTGCCAGCGTCTTAAACTTGGTGATAATATAATAAACAACATAAAACATACGTAAGGAGACAGTGCAAAAATGTATATTTTTTTTCTTTTTCAAAACTTATGTCTCAAGATTACATACTGTCTCAACATTTTGGAATTAATAAAATGTGGTAATAGCTTTTTTTTTATCAAAACTAGACCATTAAACATAATTTTCAATGCATTTTAAAGTAAAGATTCTATTTTAAGATTATGGTTATTAAACCACAGATATTTTACTTGTCTTTGGGTCATAGCACAGCACTACTTACTGGTGGTAGGTCTCCGTTGTCGAAGATCGGTACCACCGCAGCACCTATAGCAGCCGACAAACAGTAGCGTGCGAACATTATATAACGGTTTAAAGGATGCTGTAATTAATGTAATTATTGGGGTGACGAGACTCAACATCTTGTCTCAAGGCGACGAGCGTAATGTGGTGTAATGTATATCATTCTAACTAGCATCACGTTATAAGGGGCGGGCGTATCATTTACCACCAGGTGAACGTCCCGCTCGTCTGGTCGTTTAACTGAATAAAACAAGTATTTGCTTTTGCCGAAAAACCATAGTGTATATACGCTACTGCAAAATTGCTATATTCTAATTTGAAGGAGCTTACTAGCTCTACTGAGGAAATTATTTCAGTAATTAGACTTAACGTCACAGACTCAAGAAGCAACATGTTAAGAACATCTTAACCAGCACTTTCGTTATTATCTAGTACGTATCACTGAACATTAAGTGAACGTCTTGCTTGTATCAATTATTTTTCTTACAGTATTAATGTGTTTCTTTGTCGTGTCGTAGCTCTTAAACTGCTGAATCAATTGTAGCTGTTTTTCCATTTCAGTTGTGTAATTGCGATTATTCAAGTGATGTATAATATCAAAATTAAATAAAAAAATTACTTGCAAACATTTAAACCAGCCCTTTAATGTAAGGTGATTTGTTTTTTTTTAACATTCTTCCATGTATATAGAGATATCCAGAGATTTATTGACTCATCACAAGATCTCGAAACTATTAGTATCTTTTGTCTAGTAAGTACTAACTTTGGTAGTGGTATTGCTTATACCATTAAGAGGATAGTTAAGAGTGGATTTAACAAAATTCTTCTCCCAAAAAGAGTTGCGGGGGTTTTAATAATGGAAGACACCCAGAGAGCAGCGGGTTGCCGCCGTGCGAAAATATATCTGACAAATTTCAAATGTAATGCTGTTACGTTCAGCCAAACGGGCACAGCGTTTATATATCTCATAGTATTTTATATATTAAGTATAGTAAAGTCACAAAATTTACCGCAAGGTTAACATATTACAGTTCTCATGTTGTATCTTGTATAAATATTACACGGGCGGATTGATAACTCAACCTTACGTTTCTCGTGAAACTTTGTCGTAATTAAATGTTATTGGGAAAAATAATTAAGATAAAGTGAAATAGATAACTAGAATTAAACGTTGTAGTCAATAACACATGTTGCTACAATTAGTTTTGCTGACATCTAATGAAGTTGAAGAAACGCTGTGAAAGACGCGATGGGTCTCTATATGGCTAGGTTGACATAATTTTTGTATCTACAATGGACTGACTTAAATTGCGTATTAACTCACAATGAGGTTTTACATGGTGAAGCCTGCAGATCATTAATGCTCTGACTCTTATAGTTTGTCAGCTGAGAAACAGTGAATCGGTTTGTTAGTTAGGGTAGTGTTTCAAAGTTCTGCTAAGCCACTTTTTTCGTGGGTTATAAGGAGGGCTTTGCCCTTCCGTGGGATATTTTAGCCAAAGTGCAGAGGGGCACCGGTGCGTTCCGTAGATCTCAGAGTCCCTCCTAATGCACTAAAGACCACTGAGCGGGATTTAGTGGGTAGAAGCCCTACACCTTGTCTTCCCCCCAGAAACATAGATTCTTTTAAAAAGATTTTTCCCGCGATAAAAAAAGTGTAGGGTTTCAAAAAACTACCACCCACCAAACTCCACAATATGTATTAGACAGAACGCCACGAGAGTAATAAAGTCAAGGTACATCATTGTATTTATGATTTATCTTACTAGTTATCGCGCATTTAAATCGGAACGCAGTTATGTTTTACTACATTGTTTAATAATAGATTTAAATACTACATTGTTACTTATGAGGTAAATAGTAGATTTTTATTTTTACTGTAAAAGCAATAACTACTTAACTACAACCATACATTTTTGTCTGTTTCTTTTTATAGCGCAGTGGCTGACCGCTTGGTACGTAAAACGGATGAGTCCATTTTTCAAAACCAGGGTCACATGATGTTTGATTAGTGATTAGGTTTTCATGTCCATTGCGAAGGACAAAGCCACGTTGCCATCCACTACGTTTTTCATGTTAAAATCTGTCCACATATTAAAAACGTTATAGATGCAGAAATAAAAAACAGAGATAAACTAGAGAAACATACAGTTAACCTTTTTTTTTTGCTGGTTAGTTTTTTATTTATTACTCTTAATTAAAATAAGTTACCGCATTAACTATAAAGTTAATATTAATGTATGTATGTACGTACGTATGTATGTACTTAAAAAAATGTCTCGTCACGATAACTTGCAGCTTTCTGACAATCATTCTGAAGCAATCTATATTATGCAGCGGTGATAGCTCAGTTGTATTTTGAAAATTTCCACCGTAAAAACCGGATTATATAAAGGTTTAATTTTCAGTATCTTGAGCTTCCGGTAATGGAAAACAACGCGAGAACATCGAAGTGCCAAAAGAGTTACAGCGTAGTAGATCTTGAACATCCTTGTCAAAAAAGACTTCGCATTCCGGGAACATGAAGTGGAATATTAATGTAATGTAAGCGACGAATTATTCAAAGGTCGCCTCGTGTCTAATTTGATTGTAACTTAATTAATATTCATTTATTAAACTTATACGTTAGTACAATTACATAGGTGGTAACAACAGCGTATAGATACTATGACTTAATTAACCAGCCATTTATACAAATACCAGTCTACGTTGATAATAACTTAACGCACAGACAAATTTATTCAATGTTATTATACTAGTCTCTGTAGTCTATATATTTGTCTGTTTGTTGCTTCAAAACGATTTTAACTTAACTCAAATGATAGTTTGTGTAATACTGATGCACAAATAACTACATACACGTTGTAAAGAAATACGTTTATATCTATTTATTTATTTCAACAAAACGAGGATCATCAAAATCTCTGAAAGAAATTTATCAATTGAGACTGTTAATGAAATGACCAGCTTATTACTTGACACATGAAATTTATCTAACACGGTAATGAAGGAAAGGTTTGTTTTACTACTTTATTATGTTTTAACCTGTTCTTAATAATGTAATATTCGTATCTACTTTTAGTGCACCTGTTTTTTCCGTTTTTCCCCGTTTTTTAATAGTAAAATTGTTATATAAATGATATAGTCTGCCGCATATATTAAATTTTTAATCATCATTTATAGCAAAGATTAATTCGTTTTAATTTGTTTTTATATATATATATATATTTACATTTATAGGCATTTACTTCTAGTATACATAAATAAACAAGTATATATTTATGTAAATGTGTACTTTGTTTGCCTGTCATTAGTTTTAGATTGTTTTCAAAAATCATTTAGATTATGATTGTTTTTAACCTTTCTTCTGTTACTACAAAGATAAATATTAAAAGGCGGGAAAAAAACGCAAATCTAGTCGCGATTGTAATTAGTTATGAATATAACATAATTTACAACACGCTAAAACGCAATAATGTACGAAAACAAAACTTTTCTTCATTTCCGTGCTAGATAAGTGTCATATGTGTCAAATAATAAATTGATCATTTTGTTAATAGACTGAAACTATGAATTTTTTCACAGAGTAATCTATGAAAACAGATCTTTAATATTATCTAATTTCTATACTTTATGTAATACCATGATATATATATATAACTAGCTATTCCCTGCCCGTTTTGCTAGCCGTAATATAAGTTTGGTTTTGAAATTTTCAATTGAAATTTGGCAGAAATATTTCCATCCGGCGGCAATTTGCCCTCCGGCCCCTTTCACGTTATGAACACCCCCGCAACTCCCTTTGGAAATAACATTTCGTAAAATCCACTTGCCTGCCCTAATACTTAACACAAGGAATATTCCTATTAAATTTCAAGTCTCTAGACCTTATGGTTCCAGAAGTATCGTGATTAGTCCGTACTAGTACAAAAGTAGTAAGAGATTATATATACCCGTATATATAGATTAAAGAAAGTTTTGATTTTGTCATTGAATTTCACTATGTCTTTATCAGCGTTATTATTTCGTTAAAATATTTTTAATAAGTTGCCTAATTAATGAATTGTTAAAAAGCTAAGGTTAAATAAATAATTATAATTTAAATAAGTAGTTGTCTGATATATATATATATATATATATAAATTTTTTGAACTCTTGATTCCAATATGCAAATAGAAACAATTTTTTTAACATAGCCACATGCGCTGCTTATAATATTAGTTAAGATAAGTAAACGAGGGGCCTAGTATTCAGCCAATGGCGGCGAAACGATCGGAAATTAAAAAAAGAGATATCTACGCCCTCCATAAAATACTTTAAAGATAATTGGAAGAAAAAAGAATTTAATACATTAAAAGGCATCGAGCAATCCGCATCTCAGTTTGCTACGGGCATTATGCTTTAGACACTCCACGCGTTTAACTTGAATATACTCCTAAATAACTTAACTAAGTTATTGTAAAAGAAGTATTTCTCGTGCTCAAATCTTCCTCAGAGTTTTGGATATATTTTAAGAAAATGGGAGAGGATGAGAATAACGCATACATATACAAGAAATGGTACGCCTCAAAAACATTTTGGAGACAGGTAAGTTAACTATTTATCTTTAACTTACAACAGAGTAGATTATTAGAACTAGATAAATCAAGAACTTTGTTACAATCTAAATCATATTTAACTTGTACATTGAGATTAAACTGTGAGATTGGGTAAGTGGAGGTTAAGAGTTATTGTTGTGATTTATCGTTGAATCTAATCCTTTACGGCAACGGTGAGATGAATCATTAATTTTCTTGATATTTGTGAATCTGTGAGCTGTTACTGAGTGTTTATTATTTTCAAAATAAACTTTTATGTGATAATTGACGAAAAAACTATTGCCTGTTTATATTGAGTTAATTTAGTTTAAATTTGGTCTTAGTAAAGAATAATAAAGAATCATCATCCATGTAGTCACATGGATTTTCTTTTATCATCAGACGAACATCTCGACAATGTTTATAGTGTTAAAACAATTTGAACCTTTTTATTTTTTGCTTCTTAACCATAAAAATATCACTCATTAGAATTGTTTTTATTTAAAGATGTTGTAGTCGATTTATGAATATATCCAGTATTATATGGTTTAGTCAGACCTTTAAGAAAGTTTTATTTGTATACACTTGATTAATTGTGTCCTTTCTTAGTTTAACATAAAAACAAAACTAATTATACCAGAAAAACGGAAACATAAGTTTTTCATATATCAATGATTTACATAATAATTTATTACAAAGTGTATTTGGGTCAAGATCTGTATGAGATACTAGAACGCGCTATTAATTTTGATTTTATGCGTAAGCAACTTTTGCCCACGCATAGTTTAATATAATACTTTATGTATAACACATATATATATATATATGTACATAGATCCCTAGAGATTCATTGACACATCATGAAATTCTCGAAACTATAAGACGTAAAAACTCTAAATTTAGTAGAGATATTGCTTCTACCATTTCGAGGCCAGGTAAGGATTTAACAAAATTCCTTCTCCAAAGAGAGTTGCAGGGATATTAATAACGGGAAGGAGCCTGGGAGCGGCAGGTTACCATCGGGAAGGAACATTTCTGACAAATTTCAAGCCCAAATTTCAAATCTAATTCTATATTATGGTTTGCGGGCGGGAAACAATATATATATGTATCTATGTCAGACCAAATATCTACAAAATAGTATTGTAACTGGTAAAATTATGAGGGTAATGAGACATGTTTCAAATCGGTGAGCACAATGTGTTGCAGTGTTGTTACGCGCGACCGTATCACTTGCTGCCAGATAAGCTCATCTCGTAGATTACGAAAACAAAATTTTGAATTACATATTATTTACATCTTTGGTCAATTATCCCAGTCAAATACTTTGATTACATTTATTTGTATAAGTAACTGTAAATAATAGTCTTAATTGTAAGAGTAGAGATCTAAAGATCCACAATACAGATTTTATGAAAGGCTTTCTAGATCCTTTTATCAATTTATTATAAAAATGCTTTAATGTTCCCTGTGCTGAAAGTCCAAGCCGTCTTTCACAGGAAAAGTGTCAAGGTTATCTGTACACCCACGTTAACCATGAGAAGGAGAAAATAAGATGTATATTTTCTTCTTCTTAAAGTGCCTCTTCAAATAGTGGAGGGTGGCGATCAGCGTGGTACAGTCCTTTTTGTCTCTAGTTCTATATGTCAGTCCATTCCCTCATATTGCTCAACAGTGACTTTTTCCTTCTCCCCACCTATAAGGTGTATGTCACATGCCCACAAAATCTGTCGTTATTGGAGCATACCGTTTTCCTTCAGATATTGTTCTTTACCGGAAATCCAAGCTCAGTGGAGATCGAACTCACGTCTTTTCCAGGACTAAAGGATATGGGATACATAGCACAGTACTACAGCACTGTCATGGCGTCTTATATTTTACATAGACACAGTAAAAAGATCATTTACGTCTGTGTCATATTTATGAGTGCTTATTACCCTTCAGATAAAGATAATAGCGTAGTCAAGGAATTAATTGATTAATACATTAAACAATCATTTACACTAATGTATATTTTATTAGTTTAACTAATATTAGTGTCAATATTAAATGGCACACTAAAATTACTACCGCGCTTAAAAGAATTGTAATTATTGATGACATCCCTTAATGCGTCTTAAAATTAGTCTTTATACCTTCCGTTACATTGTACTGGGGCTCATAAAAAGAAATAGAATTAAGGTAAGTTCTATTGTAGAAGACTAAATGGGTATTTGAGTTTACCGACCTCGAAGGGTGGGAGTCTCTTAATAACCGAGTCCGAGAGGAACAGTAAATGCAGAAACTTTGCCTTTCCTCTATACTTTGGCAAAGTGCAGTGAGTTACTGATAAGTTCTATACGAGGTCATAGAAAACCTGTCAAGGAGGTTTTCGTGAGTGGAAGTCCTAAATAACCCTAATTTAAACAGAGGTCCCCCTTTTTAAGTAAAGGTTATTTAGAGTTAGCGAAGGAGGTATATCCGTAAGAAGTTTAGATGATTTCTCTACGACATAAAGATACTTTATATTTCTGAGATTATTATTGATAAAATCAAAATCGTTTAAGTCCTAAGATAAGCTCAGCTTGCATATCAAGTTAAGTTAGCCTTATGTTGAAATTTATGTCAAGTAAGATCTGATATTTCAAACTTAACTACATAGTTGTCCTTAAATTGAACTTTTAACCGCTGTGTTAAAACGCCAAGACCAGTCACAAGATGAATTGTTGTATCAAAATCTTAGTCGTGGCATTCTTGTATCGGTTCGGCGTAAATAATCATATTTTTTTATTTAAATCCACAGTTGCTGGTATGCAGCGGTGTCTGGACGATGTTCTTCATGACCGGGATGTTTGTTGGCGCACCCACTGTCTTCATCCCGCAGATACGGCGCGAGGTGAACTCCACCTTCGATGTGATCGATGATGAGACAGCATCATGGTTGTGTAAGTCCTCTCATGAAAAATATTTTCATTTGGATTCTAATAAATTTTTAGTTATTGACCACAATACAAGATGCAACGATTCTTTTTTAAAAAGAATTTTCTTATATCGCTTCTTTTACAAATATAATACTCTAATACAATTCCATTAACCTAGTTGTATACAAGGATGCAATGGAAAAAAAAAATCTGCAAGGTTCAGGTAGTTGTTTTTTTAGCACTTGTCCCATCTTATGACAGGGTCTGCTTTCTTTCAGATCACAGCTTATCGTATCTTTAGATATAATGTTACATATAATTATATATACGTAGTCCTGCCATAAGTTCTGTTACAAATGAAAGTGCATTTTTTTAATGATGTAATGTAATATTATTAAAATTTATAGCTACATATTTATTAGTATTAGTTACTAGTCTTAGCAAAAAAATAAAATATTCTATTTAAAATGGCCACCTTTGGCTTTACACGGGCCTTTAATCTGTTTGGCCACGGATCTATGGGTTTACGCACTGTCTCCAAGGGAAATTTCGCTACTGCTTGCTCCAAAGATTTTTTAAGAGATTCAATTGTTGACGTGTCGTTTAGAGCATATGTTCTCTAAAACTGACCATAATTTAAAGTCTAAATGGTTGAGGTCTGGGCTAGATGAGGGCCAGTCTTTAGCTATTATAAGGTCTGGAACGTTGGTTTCAAGCCAGGCATGCGTAGTTCGTGCCTTGTGTAACCAGGTGCAGAGTCCTGCTGGAAAGTCCATGGTATATTTTTAAAAAGTGTATTGCTGAGAGGTTTCACGACATGATTCAACACTGTATCTTGATACACTTTCGCTGAAGTTTTCACTCGTTTTTCACAAAAATACAGTTCTATGACTCCTTGATAAGAGGCGCCTCACCAAACCGTCACTGACGCAGGATGATGACCACGTTGTACCTTTCCGACCACTTGAGCAGTTTCTCTAGAACTGCGAGCATACACCTTATCATTTTACTTATTGTAGTGTTCTCCAATCGTGTAAATTTTTTCATCTGTAAAGAAGATATTTCTGTGCCTTTCACCTGCGTATTGCAACAAAATGTGTTTTGATCGATCTACTCTCTCTTTAATTGTATAGATTGATTTGGGGCATGTCCTGTATATCGACGACAAGCAAGACCTGAAGCTCGTGCTCCGAGCTCGGCACCGAGCTTCAGGTCTTGTTTTATAATACGCGACAGAATCCTAGCGGGAATCTTCATTTTCTGGTCTTCGACAGAAGAAATGTTGTTGTATCTGTTGATAGTACCATATATGAACATATGGCTGATACCAAGCTTTTGAAGTGTTTAGAATATGACCGATGGCTCCATATCCACTTTGTGCAAGGCGATGACTGCAACCCTATTTTCTTTAACAATTCCATATTGTAGTTTGATAATAAACATTAAAAAATATGTGACAACGCAAAATCGAAAGAAGTTTTTAAAATAATATACGTGTCCCAGATTAATTAAAACGTTGAAATAAAAAGTTAAGTTTTCAGGTAACATTATTTATGGCTAGACTATGTATATATACAGGGTGAAAGGTAACAGGTGTAAAAGATCTGTAGGGGCTAAAGTATAGCTCGTATCCTATCTATCTATGTATGGAATACCTCATACAAAAACAATGCTTCTGGAGTTATTCATTTTTTAAATATTTTACAAAAATACCCGATTTTCGAGGAAAAAATTCGATGATTTTATTTCTTACATATTTCTAGACAAATTTTAATGTAATAATTATTGTTTAATCATTGTTTTATTAAATTAAATAGCTAATCATCACTTAGAGGCTAAAATTTTTAAATTAGGTTCTTTTAAAGTCGTGACAGTAAAAAATAAGGCGTCATACTTACATTTTTATTTTATCTTAAAATAAGATTTTATTAATAAAAATACGCATAAAGCACATAAATAAGTACTTGACTTCAATACCTATCCGACAAGGTATAAGAAAGTGTATAAAGTTTCTAAAATTTTGAATAAAAACACTTTTTAGGTAATGAGTCAGTGCGACAGTTAAAATACAATTAGTTTCGTGGGCGGACGTATGAACGTATTAACGTTGTCTTCTTAATCTTGAATAGTTTTTCTTTTCCATACCAAATAAATTTAATTTCAGCAATTTAAATACAGCGAATATTCTCTGTAAACGTATAGATAGGCATAATTCATACTTGATAGGCGCAGTCTTCTTGCCCAACAATTAAAATGGGAGACGTACGATGTCGAATACAAACATTTGAGATGTGGGGACTCCGTCGAATGCTTAAGATCACGTGGAAGCAGTTTGTCCCCAATGTACAAGTCCTTGAGAGAGCGAACTGCAAACGCAGACTGATTACAATCGTCATGCAAAGAAAGTTTGCATTTTTCGGACACTTTCAAAGAGCATCCCTTTATGAGTTCCCAAGGTTGATTATGGAGGGCAAAATTCCTGGAAAACGTGCACCTGGTAGACAGCGCAAGAAATGGTTTAGTGACATACAGAAATCGACCAGGTTTAAATACCATTAGTTAAAAAGAATAGCTGAGGATCGAATTGGTTTTCTCAATCTGATCGCCAAACTTCAGTTTGAAGAAGGCACCTGATGATGATGATGATGGACACTACTTCCCCTCAGCGATGGACTGGCCGAGGCGGACCAACACCGTGGCCCGCAAGATATCCTGATTTAACACCTTGCGATTGTTACTTATGGGGTCACATGAAATCTTTAGTGTACACAACACTAATTAACTCTTAGTTAAGAAAAAGCTTCGTGCTTGTATCAGGAATCGTGGATGGCCGTCAGTTTAAGAAAAAGTGTTTTTTTTTTTTCAAAATTTTAGAAACTTTATGTACTTTCTTATACCTTGTTGGATAGGTATGGAAGTCAAGTAGTTATTTATGTGCCTTATACGTATTTTTTTAAATAAAATTTTATTTTAAGATTAAAGTAAAATGTAAGTATGACGCCTTATTTTTTACCGTCCCGACTTTCAAAGATGATTAATTTAATTTAATAAAACAATGATTAAACAATACTTATTACATTAAAATTTGTGTAGAAATAAGTAACAAATAAAACCATTGATTTTTTCCACGAAAATCGAGAAATTTTTGTAAAATAATAAAAAAATGAATAACTCCAAAACCATTGTTTTTGTATGAGGTATTCCATACACAGATAGACAGGATACGACCTATACTTTAGCCCCTACAGATCTTTTACACTTATTACCTTTCATCCTGTAAAACTCGGTGTGGAAGACTAATAAGAATATCCTCGGGTTTTTTTTAAAAAACTGTAGCGGATGCATGATTAGTTACTATGGAAAAGATGAATAAATTTTTAGGAATAGTCTTATGCAAGCAATAAATTTGACAACCTTATAAAGTTCCATTTACAAAGCGGTACCAAATGAATGTAGAAATTTATGAACGTAAAATTTTGGAAAATTTAATTCCTAAACATTCATTTTGTGTAACTGACTAAGGATCCCTACACTTGAACATCTCTAACAGACATGAAAGCCATGAAGGAGTTTTACATCAAACAGATAACATATTCCAGTATAAGTATAATAAGTTAAACGATACAATCCTTGAAACTCTTTTTTTTACTGTCATTTACAACGACTTAAACTCACGAATTAATTAAGATAAAAGTTAATTGCGCTAAATTATATTAACCCTTTATCGCACACTTTGCCTTAATATAAAAAAAAAACTGTATTAAATACGAACTTTAATGTGTATATGGAAAACTTTTACGAATAAAGAGGTGTTAAGGAAAATAATTGAGGAAAATATATACAAATATGAAATGTCGCATTTTGCAAGTAATTAGTGAGTGCTATGATTATTGTAAATAATGATTAATGTATCAGCTCCTGATTGTTTCATGTACAATTCTAAAAACTAAGAAACAACGCACGTGGTAGACGGGTGAGAATAGAAAGGAATATTCGAAGAAAATTGCAGGTGGTTTCTCTGTGACTATCGCCAGTACACAGTGTTCGCGAAACTAAACACCCGGCATGACGAGTACAATAAAATCTCTCGCTATAAAAAAATATGAATTTATTTCTATGATGATTGGTCCAATAAATTCGGAGATCAACAGTGCCAAACATTTTATGCCATCCATTATTTACATATTTGCATAAATACTTCGTCATACAATTGTTATCAAAATAAATTTTCAATCTTTTTTGCAGATTCGGTATATGGTTTAGGAGCTATACCTTGGGTGCTAATAGTGCCAACCTTTTCACGATTCATCGGCCGTCGGTTGCCTTTCATTATTGCCAGCATCAACGTTATGCTCATCTTTATCGTCTTCTACTTCAGCACAACTACTAAACAAATTTTGATTGCCGAAATAATGCAAGGCTACTTCCAAGCCTGTGATGTCACCGTATGTATCATAATCTTATCAGAGTATACTGCGCCAAGGTATAGAGGTATGTTTCTCACGCTTAAGACGGCAAGCTTCTTTTGGGGTTTTTGGGCCTCAAACGCGATTGGTACATTTTTACACTGGAAGTATATTGCGGTATTTGGCATGATCATCTGTTGCTATACATTCACGTCATTCATGTGGCCCGAATCACCTCACTGGTTGGCCAGTAGAGGTCGTTTTGAAGAATGTAAAAGAGCATTTCGATGGCTTAACGGGTATACTGAAGAATCTGAAAGGGAACTGAAGAACTTAGTGGAGAGTCAGACCGAATATTTGAAGAAACAAGCGAAGAATCAAAAATTTTGCTCATTGACTGATTATTACTCAATTGAGTTCTTTAAGCCTTTATTCGTAATCTCAGTGTTGATAACTCAATATTTTTTCACAGGTAAGTTCGTTAGTAGTATATATATATTAGATATTTTAAGGAAGATTACCAGAAGTGACAGGACGGCTTACACGGGCATGCTGATATTAGACGGTGTCACGGTGCTTGGGGTGTACTGCGGATGCGGATTAACGAAAATTTTTAAAAGACGCACTATGTACCTAGTTTCGTCAGGAATTGGACTGGTATTCCTTTTTTTAATCTCACTGTACTTGTATCTAGTAAAATTAACGTATGTTATAGAAAACAAGATCCTTTCAATAATATTGTTTACTTGCTTTTCAATTATAATCAGCGGCGGTCCAATGTCTCTGACAACGGCACTTTATGGTGAATTAATACCCTTAAAGTTCAAGACTACCTTGTTCCTGATAGCCGCGTGCGAGTACATGTTGTTTAGTACAGGTGTGTTAAAAGTCGCTCCACGAGTTTTCCGGGCCTTTGGACTTCACGGTACTTTCTTTATGTATGGAATAATAACTCTCATTTGCACATATGTGTTATATTTATATCTGCCCGAGACGAAAGATAAGACTCTGCAGGAAATTGAGGAATCCTTTACAAAGAGAGAACCAAAAACTTCGGCCCAATCTAAAGACGAAAATGAATTATTTTTAACACAATAAGCGTACTTAAAATTAGTTATGGCACAAAATTATCAATTATCATGAAATTGTTAATGTTAAACCCACCTACAATGTATCTTGTTATTAAATAAGTTGTATAAACAATTTCTTAGTTTTGTATTGTTCACATTTTTCCTTTAACTATTATAAAGAACTCTGAAAGTTAACTGAATAAATCGTAATATGCAAAGAAAATTTTAAATTATTAGAATTTTTTTTTATTCAACGAAGCGATGCAACGAGCTGACTTTCACTTGATGGTAAGTGATACACCTGCCCATAAGAACGTGGTAATAGTTAGGATGGTATACACTGCACTATATTGCGCACGTCGCCTTAAGACATGAGATGTTAAGTTTCATTACCCCAGTAATTTCACTAGTTACAACTGACGCCCTTCAATCAGGAACATAGTAAGTTTTGTTCACTACTGTTTGGCGACAAAAATAAGAGCTGCAGTGGTACCTACCTAGATGGTCTCTGACAACAGAGACTTACCACCAGCGTACTAAGTTTAAGAAAAAAATATTTTTACTTTATACTCGTATTCTAGCAATTGTCTCATCTTTGAAAACAAAATAAAGGTGATAACTCCATTTTATCGGACGAGCCACGTGTTGATGGTACTAAGTATTGTTTATGATAGTGCTTGTTTTACTGTTCCACGAGTTTTAAGTTTACGGTGTTATTTAATTAACATAAGATCTAAATAAATATGCAATTGAAACAAACAATGCTAAATAAATAGAAGCGGCTTCTAGAATAGAACTGAGCTTTATATATATATATATATATCAGTTGACAAGAAAACTTCTCAGTACTTAATAAATGGGTGGTATTTCAAACATATAAATGAGAAATGGCAACTGTTTTTTTTTATACATTCATATATATCATATATTATATGTGTAAAATGATATCAACAATCCTGAACTACATAATAAAACTTGTCATTTACTAAGTTAAACTTGTCTTTAAATTTAGCGAACAAAAATGCAATTCAAATTGTATTTATTTTCCAAAAAAGCAATTAACAACATTTGCAAAGTTAATAAACATTCTGAAACATTAAGATTGTAAAATGTTTCTTTACCAACCTTTAGATTACTCATAATACTGTTCCCGTAATTTATAATTTTACACAGTACAAGTTAGAGTTACTAATTAATTCATCAGCAAAGGTATTCTGCAAGGAAGCATTCTAGGTCCATAGACATTTATTAAATATTTTGATTAGATTATTATCTATAAAAACATATTTACTAAATTTGTAAATGGATTACTTACGTTATTTTATTCTTATCACCTTTTTTTCAAACTATAAATATGATCTATACATAAATTTTTACTAGTATATTTTTATAGGCAGCCACATCGCTTTCCCGCAAGACGAGGCTCTTGGTAGCCTAATCACTAAAAAAACTCTACAATCAAACGAAGGTACAAAATGACGATTGATTGTAGCATGACACTGTTGTAGGTACCTATTTTTTCATTATCAAAGAGCAGTGGCAACATTGTTAAATAAAACCTTAATTAGTGTCGCCGTATGTATACATTGAAAATATTTTAAAGGTGTTGTAGAGACGTTAATGTACGGACTATAGTCATTATTTGATGGATATTGGATCTTAGCGCTAGTGCAATTTTTTAAAAGCAATAAAATATAACATGAATAGGAAATTTCAAAGAATTTTTTATCTAAAATAAAATGGGAAAATCTGTACCAAAACAAAATGAAGAACATGAAGCATATCCAAAACATACAAACGAAAGGTGGTACGCGTCAAAATCATTTTGGAGACAGGTAACACGGTTTATTTTGAAATTTTGGATAATTTTCGACAAAGAGATAATCCATACACAAAAATTTATTATAGTTTTTGCATGATTCCCTATAATTAAAAATTTGTGTGCATCTTTCGTGTTCATTATAATAATAACCAGCTCTCTTAATACTCCCTCTGTTGGGACTCAATACCGTCCCAAACAAGGAGATAGTTAAGGCCTTTTATCCGCCGCGTTGAGAATGTTCGGTTTACTGAACGTCAAATGTCCACAAAAGCTATTGTTTTTAGATGTATGGTTTTCTCGCGATGTTTCTCTTGATGGGAAGCACAGGCTCGGTGAGGATCGAAAAAAGAGGAACGTAATGTTACAGTAGTGACTTGAGGTTTCGGATCCCGTGTCTACGAGACCAGTCCCAATTTAAGAACTGTATAAGTTGATCAAACGACCAGCAGTATTAAATATCATCATAGAATAAACGG
Source organism: Ornithoptera alexandrae (assembly GCA_029030555.1). Classification (NCBI taxonomy): domain Eukaryota; kingdom Metazoa; phylum Arthropoda; class Insecta; order Lepidoptera; family Papilionidae; genus Ornithoptera; species Ornithoptera alexandrae. Next base: position 10,032,311 of record JARDVY010000041.1, on the reverse strand, counting down.
CAGTGATTGTCTTTATGTTGGTTTGGTAAACGTGGCATGTACGTAAAAGTCACAGGAAAAGCAATTTTTTTTTCTTTTATTGCTTTTGCCACATTGAGGGTAGAAAGGAGGTTGATATGTTTTAATCAGCCTAGGGGAAAAATTCCACAGTGGTTTGTATGCAGCGGAGCGTGGACTATGTACTTCATGACGGGAATGCTTGTCGGCGCACCGACGGTGTTCGTCCCACAGATGCGGCGGGAAGTAAACTCCACTTTCGTGGTTGATGATGAAACAGTTTCTTGGTTGTGTAAGTTGAAGAAATTATATTATTTTATTCAAATTCAACTACAATAGCACTTAATAACGTTGCATTGCAGTAGTACCTGTATAGCATTAAAAATTTATAGACGTTGGTATCTGGTGGAAGACTTTGAGTTACATAAGTTTTTAATACGATAAACATTTTTATTTATAACTCAATTAACCTCCTAACTTACAACATTAAGAAATATTTTAGACTTTTAAAAGCTCTCAATTTTTTAGATAACATATGTAGAACTAAAATTTCTGCAATTCACATCCCTAATATAATTTTTTCGTCCAAAACTATTCCTTAGTTTTTCGTTAATGGATTTTTTTCCTTCTAAAATTTTCTGATGCTTCATAATTAATGGTGTTAATACAACCTCATTTTTACAGATTCAGTTTACGGCTTGGGCGCATTGCCGTGGGTGTTTATTGTTCCAATAATCTCAAGATTTATTGGTCGTCGGTTACCATTTATAATAGCTAGTATCAATTTAGTGATTGTCTATATTGTACTTTACTTCAGCACCACCACTAAACAAATTATTGTGGCAGAGATAATGCAGGGCTTCTTCCAAGCTTGCGATTTGAGTCTTTGCATCATTATTATATCAGAGTACACATCACCGAATTATAGAGGAATGTTCCTCACGATCAAATCAGCAAGTTTCTGCTGGGGCTTCTGGGCTTCAAACGCTGTTGGAACTTTCTTCCCTTGGAAGTACATCACAGTAATTGGAATGATTATCTCTTGCCATACACTTACGTCACTTTTCTGGCCCGAATCACCTCAGTGGTTGGCGAGTAGAGGTCGCTTTAACGACTGCAAAATAGCATTTAGATGGCTTAATGGATATAGCGAAGATTCTGAGAGAGAGCTTGAGAAATTGATAGACAATCAGACGGAGTATTTAAAGGAACGTGCTAAGAATCGAAGAACGTGCAGTTTAAAAGAGTATAATTCAACTGAATTCTTCAAGCCTTTGTTTTTGATCACAGTGTTAATTACCCATTACTTTTTTACTGGGAAGTTTGTTAATAATATATACGTATTGGATATAATAAGGACGATAACTAAAAGCGAGAAGACTGCATACAATGGTATGCTGATATTAGACGGCGTCACTATTGTGGGTGTTTACTGTGGATGTGGGTTGACGAGGATTTTTAACAGACGTAAAATGTATTTGGTATCTTCTTTAATAGGCATTGGTTTTCTATTTGGAATCTCATTATATTTATATCTTGTAGAATTAATGTTGGTCCATGAGAATAAAGTGTTATCTATAGTGTTTTTGACTTGTCTGTCAGTTGTGATAAACAGCGGGCCAATGGCATTGACAACAGCATTTTTCGGTGAAATAATACCTCTAAAGTACAAATCTACTTTGATGCTAGTAGTTGCGAGCGAATATATGTTGTATAGTACAGTCGTATTAAAAACAGCTCCGCAAGTTTTTAAAGCCTTCGGTTTGCACGGGACATTCTTGATGTATGTAATTGTAACTACCGTTTGTACTTATCTTCTGTATTTGCATCTGCCGGAGACGAAGGATAAGACGTTACAAGAAATCGAGGAGTTCTTTAAAAAGAAAAAACCGAAAACGACTGCCGAATCCAAGGAAGAAAATGAATCGTTTGTTGCTCACTAAAACCGGTAATATGTATTATTATGGTATATGTTTCACTATTAAAAAGTTTGATTTTTATTTTGTATTGTTATTGTTTAATTTTATTTTATCGCCTTTTGCTGGTAACTGGTCTCTGCTGCTATACACCATGTGCTTGTCTTCTTGATGATTACTGTCTTTATATTCTTATGATCGTAACATGTAAATAATTGTTTGTTTTTGGGAATAAATATCTAAAACCTAACAAATCAGTCTCTCATGCAAAACAGCAATAACAAGTTCACCTGAAGATCCGGGAACTTCTCGCATTGCACTGATTGCAATTATCATGGAGGTTTTAATGAATATAAATTACATATAATCCTAACTTCTTTTGGGTAGAAATTGAGAAGAATGATTAAATATGTCCCATATCCACGAAAGCCTTTTTCGGAACATGTCGCTTTGCGTTCATCGGAATAATTATTTCAATCTACAGAAACAAATGTATCATCGCTAAAGTGGCCACGGGTTTATGTACTTATTTATTAACATTTGCCACTTCTTAATTTAACCGGTGATTAAATATGTCTATAATATATCATCATCATCAGCCAATAGACGTCCACTGCTGCTAAAAATCCCCACATCGATCGGTCCCGCGTTGCTCGTATCTAGTATATAAAATAACAGGCAAAAATTTTCAATAGCGAATATTTCTCGCGGCAAAAGTTAGATTATGTTTATTCGAGGAAACGAAGGGAACCAGGACGTTTTTTTGAGATGGTGTTTTGTAACATAAACCAGTCACCAGTAAAAAAGTATTAAGACAATATGACATAATAAAAGTACATGACAAAAATACTTTTTTTTTTATTTAATAATATATGCCATAATAATATAAGCGTTATTAGTGAGCTACGTCATTAATTTTCCTCTTTTGATTCGGAAATTGTTTAAGGTTTTTTTTATTAGCAATTAGCGATTTCTTGTAGCGTCTTCTTATTCTTTGTCTCCAATAGATACAAATACAGAAGATAAGTACAAACGGTAGTTACAATTGCATACATCAAGAACGTCCTGTGCAAACCGAACACCTTGCTTTGAAGCCGAAGCTTGCGAAACTGTCGTCAATACGATTGTACTGTATGTACAAGATATATTCGCTCGCAACTACTAGCATCAAAGTGGATTTGTACTTTAGGGGTATTATTTAATCGAGAAATGCAGTTGTTAGTGCCATTGGCCTGCTATTTATTACAACTGCCAGACAAATAACAGTACAAATAGAATTTAATTCTCATTGTACAATATTAATTTTATAGGATATAAATACATTGAGACTGAGAAAAGATAACAGTGCCTATTAGAGAAGGTACCAAATACCTCTTATATCTGTGAAAAGTCCTCGTCAACCCACATCAACAGAAAACACCCACAATTGTGACACCATCTAATATCAGCATACCGTTGTATGCAGTCCTCTTGCTTTTAGTTATCGTCCTTATTATATCCATCACATATATATTATTAACATACGTCCTAGTAAAAGAGTAATGAGTAACTATAACTGTAATCAAAAACAATCGTCATCAGCCGATAGACGTAACATAAACCCGCAGAGATTCCCACACGATTCATAAGGGGAGATTTGCGCCATTTCTCATGACGCTAGCCTGATGCGGGTTGGTGAGATCCAGAGCCTCATTTGTTGATTAGCAGGGTGCACCACGAGCAGGTGAGGTTGGTTTAAATCCAGTGAGTTGTAGTGCGGGAACCCTTACACGCCTTAATCAAAAACAAATGCTTGAAGAATTCAGTTGAGTTATACTCTTTTAAATTGCAAGTGCTTCGATTCTCTGCGCACATTTCTTTAGATACTCCGTCTGATTGTCCATCAATTTCTTAAGATGTCTTTTAGAATTCTGGTTATACACATTGAGCCATTGAAATACTACATTGCAGTCGTTTAAGAGACCTCAACTCGCCAACTACTGAGATGAATCGGGCCAGAAGAATAATGCATTCATTGGAAAAGTTTCAAACAACATTAGAAGCAAAGAAGGCCCAGCAGAAACTTGCTGATTTGAGCATGAGGACATTCCTCTATACTTCGATGAAGTGTACTCTGAAGTAATAACGACACGAAGACTTAAATCGCAAAGTTGGTAGAAGCGCTGCGATATTTCTTTCATAATGATTCTTTAAAACTGAGATTTTATTAATATAATTAATTACAAAGCATCAAAAGATAGTAGAAACCAAAAAAAATTACAGAACAGTTTCAGAAAGAAAAGAATTGCTTCAATTAACGCCGTTTCAAATTTTTACAACGAACTAATTTATTATGTTTAATGTATGAAACTAATGGTTAAATTTATCTATTAAAATGCAATTCATCTTGGTTTTATTTTTTTTTTATTTACCACACTTGATATATATGCAATAGGAAAGGTGTGAATAGGAAATGTATGTAAATAACGTTTAGTGATGTAATTAAACATATAAATTAGAATTCAGTCAAACGTGACTACGTACCTCGTACGATACCATTATAAAAGTATTATCAATAAGTGGTAAATACCTTTTTAAAAAAAAAAAGGTATTTACCAGCTTTTCCGTTTGGACATTTTAACGATTAAAAATGTGGATATATAACCAAGAGTTGCGATTTCAGAAAATGGAGACGACTATATTTACTCAAGATGATGTACACACGAAGTGGTACGCATCGAAAGTATTATGGAGACAGGTAATTCTGATGAGTCCTATTTATATTATCATTAACAGAAACCCATAGTGAGCGCTTCTAAAATCTCCTGTTTGACCGATTTTGAACTTTCCGCATCAGGTGGCTTTCTGACACTTTTCATAGCTTTGGGATCTTACCAATAGTGTGTAAAAGCACGTGGCTGCCGCTTGGCCATATATTTCTTATATTTACACTAATAAATTTATTACGAACACACATCATTACTGACATCATTGTGTAATTAAAGAAATTCTTGAATTATAACTAGGATCTCATATAATCATATTTTACGTGACCAGGATGATGAATAATAATCATTTTTAGTATTGTTATGTTTTGGCCATTAATTATTTTATAATCATTTGTGATCGTCTTAATTAAGGCTTCATTCCACGTTGTGTTTATAGGAATAATCAGTTCTTTTAGATTTATATAGAAGGATGTATATTTGTTAAGATAGTGTGATGTCGTAGATGTGGTTTGTTTCCTTATTTATAATCCCTTACCACTTATAAAGGGATCGATATCTTGTTACGTGTTTACAATATTAATTAATTATTAAGCCCCAACACAAGTGTTTATATGTAAAGCACAAACTGTTAGCAATGTGAGTAAGCATCTCACAAGATGCAACTGTAACTAGATATGCAGTGTATGGTCAGCGCACATTCCAGGACACAAAATAGATATAAAGCGTACTCCTGACCAAAAACATAGTCCTTGTACAAGCCATCACCTTCAACAGCGAGGTGCACTTGCAGATGCAATGTAAACTGTTGGGATTGGCATCACAACTAACTACCTAGTCAGCGCGGGTCGTAATCCGCGAAGTGCATTCGAGAGCTCATGTTCACCCCATGGGATGGTATCACCTTAAGAGATCGTACTCCGTACCAGCAACTAATACGTATAAATGCATAACTCCGGCAACGACTGTAGAGAATATAGGCAATAAATATTTTTATTACGAGCCACCGGCATGGAGTCTTTGCCGTTGAGTAAAATGTTGTTTTGATCAAGTTTGTCTCGCCCCCCGACAACTCGCCACATATCTTAAAACATGGGGAGCTAGTGAGGTCCTCATTTTGCAAAATTAACGAAATAGGGAGAGCAGACAGTCGGCAACCACGTCATCAAGGGACCCGACTTGAAAAAGGATAGTCTCAAACCATAACGCGAGGTGCAATCTTCAAAGGCAACATTTAACCGAGTGACCGTCGAAGATGTCGTATCCGCATCCACAAGACGCATCAGATTAATAACGGTGCAAGAGCAAGCATTACAACAAGCACTACACTACGACAAGACGCAATTTCAATATTTGATAAGTATCGAGGCAGTAACTCGCGTCCGCTTCCGCTACCTCATAATGCATCGACACAGTTCGAGTCGACTTTGGAATAAACAAATGTTATTAGACACGACGTGTCATAGTGACAAGCCACTAAGACGCCGAGCACCCATGACCCAAGACATGGTGCCGAGTGTTTCGGTATCACCGAAGTGCTATCTAACATTTCCCGAACCGGAGTATAATCGAGTAGCTACTTGAATAACCACCAACTATACTTGACTGGTATATCACCTTCTCCACCAACTTTATGTTATATTTTAACTTCTCATGCATCATTTTACACGTTTTCGAACCCGTAAACCTTATAAATGTCATCAATAGAGAAATTCACACTTATACCAACGTTATGCTCGTGTTCCTAGTCCTCTACTTCAGTACAACTACAAAACAAATTCTGATATCTGAAATAATGCAACGCTATTTCCATATGCGACATGACCATATGCATTATTATCTTAGCAGAATACACTTCGCCTAGATATGGGGGAATGTTTTTAAATTTCAAGGTTGCTAGTTTTTATTGAGGCTTTTGGGTTTCAAATGCTATTGGTACATTTTTCCACTAGAAGTATGTTCATTTGTTGTTACCCATTTACGTCGTTCTTTTGGCCTGATCCACGTCAGTGGTTGGTGAGTTGGTGAGTGGTTGGTCAGGGGACAATACGATGAATGCCAAGCGGCATTCCGTTAGCTCATCGGGGTTACTGAAGATTCGGAGAAGGAAATTAAGATTTTAATAGAGAGTCCGATGAAGTATTTAATGAAAAGAGAGCAAAATTGGAAATCGTGCATGATAAATGAATATAATTCAGTGGAATTCTATAAACCGTTATTTGTTTAGACAATCATAATAACTCATTTTTTTTCACGGGTAAGTTTGTAAGAAGTGTATATATTTTGGATATTATTAAAACAATCACAAATAAAGAAAGGACCGTATACATCGGCATGCTGATACTAGACGGCTTTACTGCTTTTGGAATATACTGTGGATGTGGGCTTGCCAAGATTTTCAACTTTTTCTGTTTTTAATCTCTTTGTACTTATATTTAGCGCAGTTAATGGTTATTCAGGAGAATGAGATATTATCTATAGCGTTGTTCACGTGTCTTTCGATTGTAATCAGTGGTGGCCTAATGTCCTTAACGGCAGCATTCTTAGAAGTGACATCTTTAAAATACAAGACTTTCTTATTCCTAATTATCGCATGCGAGTTTATGTTGTATAGTGCTACTGTCTTGAAGTTCGCACCTCAAGTGTTTAAAGCATTAGGCCTGCATGGCACGTTTTTATTGTACGGAATTGTAACGGGCGTGTGTACATATGTGTTATATCGATATCTGCCAGAAACGAAGGATAAAACGCTGCAAGATATTGAGGAGCACTACAAAAAGAAGGAAAGAAGGAAGAAAACGAAGTGTTTATCGCATACACAACTAAATAATATGATTAATGGTAAAATCAAGTCAATAAAAAAATGTTAATACATTTAATGTTTTTGTTTTTTTTTTTTTGTAAATTATCTCTGGTGTCGTTCACCTTCCTTTTTCTCAATATACCGTCAAAACAGCATTGCTTTATTCTCTGGTAGAAAGCGATAATAAGGAAACTATGCCTAGACAAATTGGACCGGCAGTAGGTCTCTATAATAGGAGACACGACCGAAAAATATTTTTTTTTATTTCAGTAAGCGATGAGTTGATCGAGACGTTCACCTGATGATAAATGATATGCCTACCCATAACAAGTTAGGATAGTATACACTGCACCACATTGTACTCGTCGCCTTGAGACATAAGATGTTGAGTCTCATTAGCCCAATAATTACACTAGCTACAGCACCCTTCAAACCACAACACAGTAAAGCTTGTATACTACTATTTAATGACAGAAATAGGCGTTCCAGTGGTACCCACCTAGACCTACCACCCATATAACCATTGATCGAAGATGAAGTATGTATTGTTGATACTATTGTGAATGTTATCACTTGCCGGAATCCAAGGCTATAAATTTAAATAACGCCAATTTTGTCATTCGTTCGTAAATATATTACTACAGTGTTACCATTTGAGTGGCGCCGAAGCTATAAAAGTTACTTATATCACGGGCTAAAGTTATCTAATTTCAAATGTGTCAAATCAATTAACACAATATGGTGCAAACAATCATATCTTAAATAGAGCTGAATATAAAATTTCTTTTCAACGGGTTAATTAATGTTCTGCTTGTCTTTGGATAACATGCGGTATATTACTTCTCCATTCCTCTCCTCCTAACGTCCTATACATTTTTTAGAGTCAGAAACAATTTTATTTGCCTCAGTAGTGTTTAAATGTATATTTTGTTCTTTTATACAATTACTTCCTTTCTAGAGATTCTTATTTTCTACATCTACAAGAGGGTTACAATCAGATCCAATGTACACCCCATGACATGTTTTAATATACATGGTACTGTTTTTGTGTTATTTATTTATTAATAATGAATCTGATTGACTGTCATCTATGTGCCGAGTATATCTTCAAGAAAAGAGTTTGAGGAAGGTGTTAGCAACTAAGAATTCACGTTCCTGGTAAAGCTGTACTAATTATTCACTATAATTGTTTCCAACTCTTAATACATCTTCATCTCAATTAATATTTACCTAGAAATTATCCAGTTTTTTTTTTATTATTTCAACCTTTATTATAGCCATGCCAATTGACTACAAGGGATGACTAGCCACTAGCTGATCGTTAGTCGCTAGCTTCGAGGACAAGCCAACGTAAGTTGTGCATTCCCGTAGCGTATCTAAGAATTTAGTTTAAAAAACCGTTTGTTTTAAAATCAAGAAATGGTGGTACGGATATCCTGCACGAACGAGGAACGGTTACCGCTGAATGATGCACTTCAGTTTATTTGCCAAAAATGATCGCCGAACTTCGCAGGGACAACCCGACACGTTGCATCATCTTACACCATGATAATGCGAGTTCCGCACCGCTCGTAAGATAAAAAAAATTTTGAACAACGAAAACATCGAGTTGATGATCCTCCGTACAGTCCTGACCTGAGTCCAAACGACTTTTAACCGAAGATATATTAGCTTTAACTGAAGATTTATTGCATGGTGAGCGGTTTGGTGACTCAGAATCAGCCGCAGAAGTATACAAATGTTCCATTTTGGAAGCGTCTACTTCCGACTGGAATTATTGCTTCAATGACTTGTTCGAAAGAATGCAAAAGTGCATTAATGATAAAGGTGAATCTTTGAAAAATAATAAAATATAATTTAAGTATGACCTGCATACAGTTTTTTTTTACCCTATCTTTTACATATTCCACCCGTGATTGACATTTATTTCATTGAATATTTATTCCTATGCTTTTTTTATTTACCAGAACATTACACGTTTAATAAAACCAAAATTAACTGATTTTATTGTTTTTTTTTAATTATTTTATTATTCCTTCGTTTCGTCCGCTTTACAGCAATGACAGTTAGAGGGTAATAAAATAAAATAATTAAATAAACTTGGTAAAATCTGTTAATTTTACTTTCCATCATCATCATCATCGTCGTCGTTAGCCGACTAACGTTCACCGCTGAACATAGGCTTCCCCTAAACATCCTCATATCGATCGGTTCCGCGCCGCACGCATGCAGTAGTTTCCAATGACCTTACGATCAGCATGGCTTCCGGTACCGTCGGGCACCAGAGGTTGTTCTTTGTAGGGGCTACAAATGGGAGGATTTTGGCCATTTCCCAACACGTTGGCCCAATACGGGTTAGTGGTAGCCAGAGCCTTGTTTGTTGATTAGCAAGATGCATCACGAGAAGGTGAGGTTGCCTTGGGTGCCGAGAGTTGTTGTGTGGCACCCCTTACACCCCTTAAATTTAGTTCTATTAAATATTTATTCCAAATTAGTAACCATCCATCTGTTCCCCACAAGATAACTGCGAACGGCACATTCGTGTGATAGCGAGCACATGCGAGTAACTTAAAATATGAAACTTAAAAATGACTTTGCAAAAAGAAACACTCATAATTATGTATCTAATTGTAATTTTAAATGGTCCCCCTTTCATTATCGTACACCTTTATAAATTTTTTTTTAAATAGAACAGAGAACAGTTTTATTTCCTAAATTATCTTTAAAACTAAACATAACGTAGTATTTAAAGACATGGGAATAATTTCATGAGGTCCACATCTACAAAATTGAGTCGAAAGGTATATTAGTCCACAGGAATCTGTCGGAAGTATCACAATTTTCATCCTTCTACATCAAAAATTAATTCTGTATAATATCTATCTACTAGTTATCCAGGTATCACTAAAACCCAGTTAGGTAAGCTTGAGCTACTAGTAAAGTTTTTGTATAACATTCATATTTAATATACTGTTATATGATTATGTTTCATTTTGTACGGTGTCGTACAAAACATTACGCCGCGTCATCATTTTCCGCCACCGCTTCAGTTCATGACATAACCGCGTCCACGATTAACGTGTGCTCATTCAATCATTAAATTTAAGTAAATATCAGAATCAGTCTATCATTTCAAATCTACGTGGTGTGTAGTGTAAACTATACATCAATGTGGTCCTTTGAGCCGGATATAAAGGACTTCGCGTGTGCGTATCGCCTTGCCACATGCGAGGCCCGCGTGAAGATCAGTGCCTGTAATCGGTGAACAGTCAACAGAATCAGTAGCAAGAAGCAGTAAGGTGTAGTAATCGCAGTAGTACGTGCATCAAAAAAAATAAAAATAAAAATAAAAAAGAAAATAAGATCTGTTCATTTGTTTATTTTCTTTTCTACTTTGCGTAATATGGAGGCCAGTATTGAACAAAGAACAAGCGCTAAACATACTTCTGAAGAGAAAGTGGTAAAATCTTTTGGTGCCATGAGTAAATTAGATGAAATGAGACGTAAGCAGTTCGCCAACTTTAAAGCGTTCGACAGAACAGTGGGGAGCATGGATATCAATACTCTTTCTGAAAAGTGGGAGTTTGATGATGCTTTAAAGTCAATACAGAATAGGTGGTCGGTTATAGATTCTCTACATTGGGAGATAGATAGTGAGATGGATGAAGAAGATAAACATTACGAAAACCAGTTCAGCAAGTACGAAGATCAATAATCAAAAGATAGTTAATCTTAAAAAAGAAATAAATAGTAAAATGTGGTCTGAATGTCATCGGGAGAGAGCAACCCCTCAAGTAGACGTCCCTATCTTTAATGGCAGTTTCCAACGCTGGATATCCTTTAAAGAGTTATTTGTAGAAACTATTCATAAGAATAGATCTCTAGATAATACACAAAAAATGCAATACTTAAAGAGCAAACTTCGTAACGAGCCTGAAAAACTAATACAACATTTACACCTTACCGCAGAAAATTATCAAGTAGCCTGTGATCTTCTAAATCACAGGTACAATAACATTAAACTGATTTTTAATTCGCATATGAACATTTTAACATCCTTAACAAGCATGCAGACTCAGTTAGCTGGGAGTATAAAAAGAATTCATGACACTACAAACGAATGTTTACGTGCTATAAAAAACTTAGGGGTTGATACGACTAACTGGGATCCGTTAATTGTATATTTAGTAGCCCAAAAATTGGATACGGACACACACAAAGAATATATAGCTTCCTTAAAGGAGCCCCGAGCTTTACCATTGCTAAAAGATTTTTTTGAATTTTTAGAAGCTAAGTTTACAATCCTGGAGTCATCAAAAAGGAAAGTGGAAGGTGGTAAGAACCACTATACTCAACAGCACCAGCAACACTTGCAACAAAACCGACGAATACAGTCTTGCTCATATCCTAAAAAACCGCATCATTTTAAATCGGCATATGGGTATCAGAATATTCCTAATAAACTTTATAATTCCAATCATAAAACTTATCGTTGCACTTTACAAAAATGCCCGGTATGCACAAGAGAGCATGGAATATTTAATTGCACAACTTTTCTCGAATTACCGCCCGGTGCGAAGCGACAGACTGTATTGAAACACGCGTTATGCAAAAATTTACTTTATAAACATGACGGTAAGGAATGTTTTTCTACGAGGGCGTGTAGAGTTTGCAATGAACCTCATAATACTATTCTTCATGAAGTTTTTGGCAATAAGTCATCCAATAACGTTACAAATACTAACTCAAGCAAGGTCCCAATGCAGTCTAAAAACAGCTTGAGCGTTTTACAACACGATACACAAGAGGTATTGTTGGCCACAGCCTTAGTCAAAGTTCAGTCAGCAGATGGCACCGATCGTACCATGCGTGTATTAATCGATCAAGGCTCTCAGACTTCCCTAATCACGGAGAACGGTGCTCAAATTCTAGGGTTGCGTAGGAATACAACTAGCAGATCCGGAATTTTATCGCAGCCGTTCCGTGGACTTGTTACTAGGGGCTGACGTCTACCCATCAATCATTATGAGTGGTATCATCAGCTCTGACTCTGCTCCCATAGCGCAGCAAACTCATCTGGGATGGATTTTATGTGGCAACGTAAAATCTTACCAATGCAATGTCGTGAGGTTGAATATTGATGATATACGTAAATTTTGGTCAATCGAGGATATCACTGATAGTAATGACATGAGCGAAGAAGACAATCAATGTATGAGTTTCTTCAAAACCACTACCAGGCGTAACTCAGACGGTCGATATGTGGTACGCCTTCCGTTACATCCCGATGTAGATAAAAAGATTGGAGAGTCAAGACAGAAGTCTAAAAAACAAGAAAAACTGGTTCTAGATTATAAATCATTCCTTTCGGAATACATCAATTTAAATCATATGCAGTTAACATTAAACAATGAAACACCCGGTTACTACATGCCGCACCATTGTGTACAGCGGGCTGAGCGGGCTGAGCGGGCTGAGCGAGCTGAGCGAGCTGAGCGGACTGACTCGACAACAACCGCGCTGCGTGTTGTGTTCAATGCTTCGCAGCCTACTTCGAATGGCTTGAGTTTAAATGGTCTTATGTACCGGGGACCTAACTTGCAACAAGACCTTATGTTACTTGTAACAAGGTGGAGACAGTACAAATATGCGATTACGGCCGATATTGAAAAATGTTTAGGCAGGTTTTAATTCATAACGATGATCGAAAATATCACAAAATTATATGGCGTGAGACAGAAAATCAACCTTTGAAAGAATATGAGTTAGCGACTGTTACTTATGGTACCAAAGCCGCAACCTTTCTTGCCATGGCGGCTCTCAAACAGTTAGCCACCGACGAAAGTCACACGTTCCCTAAGGCAGCCAAAATCGTAGAGGAACAATTTTACATGGATGATCTTCTTACCGGGTATTATAGTATACAGTCTACAAAACAATTACAGTCAGATCTTATCAAACTTCTCCAATTAGCAGGGTTTCATTTACGCAAATGGACATCGAATAACCCAGTATTCATAAACAATGTTAACGTAAACCAAGAGGATGATTTCATTTTTAAGCACAAAGAATCCACGAAAACATTAGGATTAATTTGGAATCCGAAGGGTGATGTATTCACATTTCAATGTAGTATGTCAAAACAATTCGACAGGAATCCTACGAAATGGGTTCTTCTAGGTGAGATTTCAAAAGTATTTGACCCGCTAGGTTGGTTAGCTCCAGCTGTAGTCCAATTAAAGTTATTATTTCGAGACGTTTGGGTAATCGATCTCAAATGGGATGACGCCATTCCTGATAACTTAAACAAAACTTGGAATAAATTGAGGTTAGATATAGAAAACATAGACAAAATAAAGTCATAATAATATATATAATAAATAAAATCATACCTAGGTGGTTACAATGTGCTGAAAACGAGACCATACAGCTGCATGGTTTTGGTGACGCTTCAAATAAAGCATACAGTTGTGTCATATACACGCGAGTGCAGAAGCAGAATACAGCATCTGTTGTTCTTCTAGCAGCCAAGACTAAACTTGTACCATCTACTAAGTCTAAATCTTCTTCACAAGAAGTTTCTTTGCCAAGATTAGAGTTATGTGGTGCGCATTTGTTGTCGAAATTAATGCAAAAAATGGTGAAGAGTCTGCCCCAGCACAAAGTTGAAGTATGTGTTTGGTGTGATTCAACGGCAGTACTTGGCTGGCTTTATGGTGAGCCTAATTGTTGGAAGCCTTTCGTGGCAAACAGAGTAAAAAAAACCACAGAAGTTATGCCGCCACACACTTGGCGTCATGTTAAGACTAAAGAGAATCCAGCTGATTGCGCTAGCCGTGGCATGTGCGTGGAGCAGTTACAACATCATGAGCTCTGGTGGAATGGGCCTTTATAGCTAAAATCCTTTGACAGTCGAAACTATAATCAGTTTTCTATACCTACTATAAATTTAGAGGTTAAAAAGGTTCAGTCTAATATTGTTCAGGCTGACAGTACAATTAAAAATAATAATATTATAGCATTGTTAACAAATAGGTATAGCAGTTTTACACGACTCACGCGCATACTGGCATGGGTAATGCGATTCGCGTTGCGTAGTCAGCATAAACATTTTTATTTAACTTTAAACGAATTAGAAACAGCACAAAACAGAATAATTAAATATGTCCAGGGATGTGACTTTTCAGAAGATATTTATCATATTAAAAACATGGATCAGTACATTCAAGTGGTCGTTTGTTGTGTCTAAATCCGTTTTTAGACAATGATGGGTTATTAAGAGTCGGAGGAAGACTGAAGTTAAGTAATATCGATTACGACATGAAACATCCTAAAATTATACCGCAAAAACATGTTGTAACAAATTTGTTGATAGATTACGCACATAAAAGTACATTCCATGGAGGAGCACGGCTTAGACACTCATGGCTTCGACAACAGTACTGGATTTTGTTAGGAAATAGAACAGTTAGGGGACGTTTGCGACAGTGCGACTATGCAGAAGACATAATCCGAGCAAGCACCAACAATTAATGGGTAGCTGCGCGAATTAAGGACGAACCCCACACGACCATTTCAGCATACAGGTGGTGACTACACGGGTCACATTGATGTAAAATTAAGCAAGGGCCGTGGGGTAAACACATCGAAAGGCTGCGTTGCAGTTTTTGTATGCATGGTCACGAAAGCAATTCTTCTGGAGCTGGTGTCAGACCTGTCTTCATCAACCTTCTTAGCAGCGCTTCGTAGACTGGCAGCAAAAAGAGGAACCCCACGTCACATATACAGTGATAACGGTACTAATTTTGTTAAAGCACAGAGGATTTTATTTGAAGAGTACATAGACTTACAATCAATATTCACCGACAGCTTCTTCACGGAAATAAATGAGATGAGAATCAATTGGCATTTTAATGCACCGGCATGGCCCAGTGCCGGGGGTCTATGGAAAGGTGCAGTCGAAAGCTTCAAACATCACCTACGCAGAGTAGTCGGTGATCAAAAGCTTACGTACGAGGAATTTTACACTATACTATCACAGCTTGAAGCATGTCTTAATTCGCGACCACTGTGTGCCCTATCTGAAGACCCAGACGACATAAATTATTTAACGCCTTCCCATTTCTTGGCCAGTGGACCCCATCTTACCATTTATGAAACTGAAAGAGATGAAAGAACACGATGGCAGTTGACGCAAAAACTATTTAGCGATATTTGGCGAAGGTGGAGAACTGAATACCTTGTACAACTCTCAGCCAGGAGTAAATGGCAAAGGATTAAACCTAACTTTAAATTAGGCGATATCGTTGTGATTCACGATGACAATCTGCCGCCCGGCAGATGGGCACTTGGCCGTATTGTTGAGCTGCACCCTGGGGCTGATGGGCACGTCCGCGTAGTCAGTCTGAAAACGAAAAGCGGCACCCTTAAACAACCGTTAATCAAACTATCTGTGCTACCGGTGAACCAACACGAGGAAGAAATCATAAAACCTGAAACACGACACCAACAGATAAACTCAAGCAAACCAAAATCGAATTTCGTATCATTGCTGTTATCAATATTCTTCATTCTAAACTTATTGTCGTCGGTCTTTGGATTCTATAACATAACAAATTTAAACGACACTACGGGACTCTACTTTGATAAGGTTGCGAACATGCAAATCATTAGAGATGATTGGAAGGTCATAGTATACTACGACATGATACCCTATTGGGAAGGACGGAGGGCTCTTGAAAAGTACTCAAAAACACTTTTTAAATCTTGCGAAAATACAGTTGATAACATACACGTGCACTGCAACGTTATATTGTCTCAATTAAAACTAGGTACTCCTTAATCAGGAGTTCTCACCGTATAACAGACACCGTGACAGACGAGGTCTTATGAATGGTGTAGGTTACATCGCACATTCATTGTTCGGGGTATTAGACGATGAATTCGCCGAACAATATAAACGCGATATAGAACTTTTAAACAGTAATCAGAAACATTTGGCTCTTTTATGGAGAAATCAAACGTCAGTTATCGAAGCGAAGTACAATCTTCTTAAGCGGATGGAAGACTCTATGATCAAGCAACACAAAATTATTAATCAACGTGTTAACAATTTAGAAACAGCAATCAATACAGTGACGTCAGAGTTACAGAAAATAGAGACTGTGAATGACTTTATTCTGTCAACTATAATAACTAACAATTTATTATCAAAACTCAGTGATATACAAGAATCGTTACTTGACATCATAACAAATGTATACAATGGAAGGTTTAATGTCCACTTGTTGACACCAGGGCAGCTTCAGAACAACAGCATAATCTCCGGTCAGCTACCGAGAGATCTCTCTCTACCTTTAAATAATATTCAAACCGATATACAACTCAATTATAACCATTTACGAGTTAGAGCAAAAATGACGAAGTCTTACCTTATATTCGTGGTAAAAATTCCGCTCATCGGCAGAGAAGAATTTGAGATTTACAAAGTAATTCCCGTTCCACTGCAAGTTGGAAACAATGCTATCAGTATAACCCCAGTCTCTGATACCCTAGCAATAAATCTACATAAACATACATACCTACCGTCGCCAGAGATAAAATTTTGTTTAAATTCAAACCCACATACTTAGCTGTGCTACGACCAAGGTCCAGTTTACCACCTAAATTCCGATGTCAATCTTTGCTTATATCAAGCACATGGCAACTGTGTAAGGGAAACCGCACCCTGTAAAAACACGTGGACAAAACTAGAGACCCCAAATACCTATTTGTACTTCTGCTGCAATGAATGCTCATTGCGCATCATATGTGATGATCAATTATCCGCACAAAAGATCAGTAAAACAGGCATCATCAGTCTTAGTCAAGGATGTATTTTAAAGAGCGATAGTTTTACAATATATTCACACCGACAGCTATCAACTGCGCTGCGGTCAAAACCTGATGTGTACGTTCAGGAAATTGCACCCATTAATCACGTAATAGATATTCCACCTCCAATTTATGAAAGGGAGTATGACAACACAAGCATAGAAGAAGACTCTGACTTAGAAACAATTAAAGCGCAAATTGAGCAGATGAAAATCGAACAAAAAAAAGACATTTTAACAGACCGAATATCCTACCATGATGTACACCACTACGCCGCTATCTACTTGGTCGCAGGAGTAGTCGTCGCTGCTGGAGCGGTGTATGTGTGGCGGCACGTGCGACGTGCCCGCCGCGCGCTCCTCCAGCCGCCAGCACCGGCGTCGTGTCATCACGTCAGTGAATGTGCTAGTGGTAGTGGCAGTGTCAGTGGCAATGTTAGTGATACTGTTGTGGGTGTACACTATAAAAATAATAGTGCCCGATTTGTTAATAAGGCTTCGTCGCCTATTTTTTAGATCACGTCTGGATTTAGAGACAATAATTTTGTATTATTTCATATTAATAATGTTATACTTTATATTATTTTTAAAATCAATTCATACAGCATCTCTTCTCGGTGGCGGGAGCATGTACGGTGTCGTACAAAACATTACGCCGCGTCATCATTTTCCGCCACCGCTTCAGTTCATGACATAACCGCGTCCGCGATTAACGTGTGCTCATTCAATCATTAAATTTAAGTAAATATCAGAATCAGTCTATCATTTCAAATCTACGTGGTGTGTAGTGTAAACTATACACTTTTCATAGTAGTAAACCTAAGACCTATCCTTTTTCTGTCTTCACCAGAATACCCGCATAGTGTCTTTCCTCTACAGTATCTTCTATAACCCGTCTTATCTCACTTACCTTAAAGAACATTATAATTTTTTTTTCACGACTCCCATACTCAAATTCTGAGATCTTGCGAAAATTCTTTGTAACAAATTCCTCAAAATCTTTAGATCCATGAATCTGTCCATTATCCAGATCTGTCCAATAATCTAGTCCATTATCAAAAGACTAAAACTACCTCCTGAAAAAATCACCTTTTGCTGTCTTAATAAAATTTATTTCCTTTTAATGTTCCTTCTGTGGTGTAAAATAAAGAAGATAAAATAATTTCCCTAGAAATTGGTTGTACGGTACAAATATTGATATACAGCATTGGTATCTGGTGGTGGGTTGTTACAGTGTAACGTTTATGGTTGCTATACATTCAGAGTAATTAAACGAATTCATTTTTAGAATTTCAAACAAATTCAAAAGTCATCATTCAGTGTAATTTTTTTCAAAATAATGTGTGTGTATTTTTTTTTCGATGAGCGGAACCCTATTACTTTTATAATATACCTGTATGTAATAGGCGCCTTCAGGTGTATAATAATAAAACAATTATCAATAGGCGGCGGACTGTTTCTTTCGTTTGCTATTGTAATTGTGTGTGCAATGTATCAATTAAATATATATATATATATTTATATTTATGTAACAAATGATTTAGTTTCAGAATATGGAAGTGATTCAACCGATACATAATGAATACAATGATAGTGTGAAAACGAAGTGGTACGCGTCCAAACCGTTTTGGAGGCAGGTAATGCCAATAAATCTTATTTACAGTGCTCTCTCTTTCTATATATATTTTCAAAAGCCGTAAGAAGCCTACAGCTCCCTGAGAGATCCCTACACTGATTAGTTATGTACTACAATATTATAGTCGTTCATAAAATCAGTAAAATTACAATAAAACTGGGCATATGTATTTTTAATTGAGTAATCTCCAATTTAATATTCTCCGCTGATCATAGGGTTCCCAAAGGACGTAAGCTTGAAATGTTTGCATCATTTAATTCACTGATTGAGCGCACTACACTAATAAATGTCACAGGGCAGGTTGCTACCCAAACCTTGGTAATATTGTCCTTTTAGTTGTCTTTTACGCTATGCCAGGGTTTGAATGGAAATGGGAATATTCTTAAACATCTCCTATACTCGATATATCCCATTATTATTCAAGATGTTAAACCTACCACAGATAGGAGCATGATTGCATGAATCTCGTTAGTAAATTCTTTAAGCTATGCTAATAAGGCTACTTGTTATAATTCCAGTTGTTTGTGTGCACCGGTGCGTGGACAATTAACTTCCTGACGGGGATGCTGGTCGGCGTTCCTACAGTCCTCATACCGCAAATCAAGCGAGAGTTGAACTCTACGTACGAACTCAATCCAGAGATGATTTCCTGGTTATGTAAGTTTCAAACAAGAACTTTACAAAAAATTCCTCAAAGACTGAGTTCATTATAAAATCGAGAAGTATTGAGTGAAACGTAAAATAATGATTATTTATATAAGAAAACTGAATTAAAGACAGTTTGATGCTATGAATCGATGAGACAGGTTAGATGTTAATATGGTATTAAACGATACGCCTGCAATAAGGCACTAGTTTGTACATTCACACAGTATACCATCACTATAACATATATAGCAAGGTGGTAAGTTCCATTACCAAAGTAATTTCACTACATAAAGCGTTTTCAACAGAAATGCAGTAATATTTTCACACTACCATTAAAACAAGAGTCTCCAGATTGCTGAAGAAATAACAATATCTACCGTTCATTTTACGACAAAACTCTCGGGAGCGAGGTTCAGCTGACCTTTTTAAATTAGAGTTCATAGACAATTTAAACATTAAACTACTGAATGATAGCCTTATTTTTATATTATCAGATGATTTGACCTTGCTTTCATATAAAAGAAAGTATTAATTTTACTAGGAAACAATTTCCTGCTTAAGGAAAACTTTATTTAGATATCACCTTAACAAATTCTACATGTTGAAGTCTCTGTGTGTAATGTTAAAAGAACCACTTTGTAATTCATATGAACTGGAGTTGTTAATTATTTTTTAATTTTTCTGTTTTAATGCGAATTTCACTTACACTAATAGTTAAAAAAAAAAACAGAGGTAATCAAACTTTTAGTAGCTTGTTTTGATCAAAGTAAAATACTTCTAAAAAATTCTTCGTTGTAACTTTTAATAGTGGGCAGAAATTCCGTTGCTGCCATTTGCTAATTTAATCATAACAAACACAGAAGATCTTTATTGATACGTATCATTAAAAAAAATCATTCAAATCATAATTAACAATATTTCCTTTAAATTTATTTTTAATAAATTGTCAATTTCTCCTTCTCAGGTCTTTGTCTATGTTTTTGTAGATTCTGTGTACGGCCTCGGAGCGCTGCCGTGGGTGTTAATTGCGCCCACTCTCTCCCAATTCGTGGGACGTCGGTTGCCTATCATCCTTGTCAACTTCAATGTCTTACTGGTTCTTTTAATCCTCTACTTCAGCACAACTACAACACATATTCTGATCTCCGAAATAATGCAAGGCTACATTCAATCCTGCGATATGACAATATGCATTATTATTTTAGCAGAATACAGTTCACCTAATTATAGAGGAATATTTCTTACTTTTAAGATCGCCAGTTTTTATTGGGGCTTTTGGGTCTCAAACGCTATTGGTACGTTTTTCCACTGGAAGTATATCGCGTTATTTGGTATGTTCATTTGTTGTTATGCATTTACATCATTTTTCTGGCCCGAATCACCTCAGTGGTTAGCCAGCAAAGGTCGGTACGATGAATGCAAAGCGGCATTCCGTTGGCTTAACGGGGCTACTGAAGATTCAGAGAAGGAACTCAGAAACTTAATAGAAAGTCAGAAGAAATATTTAATGAAAAAGAAGCAAAGTCGGAAGTCGTGCACCATTAAAGAGTATCATTCAATAGAATTTTATAAGCCATTATTTATTTTGACAATCATAATAACTCATTTCTTTTTTACCAGTAAGTTCGTTAGTAGTATTTATGTACTGGATATTATTAAAACGATTTCTAAAAATGAAAGGACAGCTTACACCGGCATGCTAATATTAGACGGCTTTACAGTTTTCGGGGTATACTGTGGATGTGGGTTAACCAAAATTTTCAGCAGACGCACAATGTACCTGGCTTCTTCTGGCATAGTGTTGTTTTTACTATTTACCGTATCTTTGTATTTATACTTGGTGAAATTAATATTAATTGAAGAGAATAAAATACTGTCGATATTTTTGTTAACGTGTCTTGCGATCGTTATCAGTGGTGGACCAATGTCCTTGACAGCGGCATTCTTTGGTGAAGTGACACCTTTAAAATACAAGTCTGTGTTGTTCCTGATCATCGGATGCGAGTTTATGGCGTACAGTACAACTGCCTTAAAGTTTGCACCTCAGCTTTTTAAAGCATTGGGTCTTCATGGCACGTTCTTAATGTACGGAATTGTAACGGCAGTGTGTACATATGTGTTATATCTATATCTGCCAGAAACAAAGGATAAAACGCTGCAGGAAATTGAGGAGTACTTCAAAAAGAACGAACCTAATGCGTCTGCGCAATCCGAAGAAGCTGAAGTGTTTGTCGAATAACAAACTCGAAGTCAGTAATTTCATATTAATGTGATTTTCATTAATTCTGCTGGACTATTAATTGATATGTTTCGAAATTTCTAAATACATGTAGTTAAATAAAAATAGCAATCAATGTACTTTCTAATATTATTTTTAATTGTAAATCATCTCCGATCTAAAGTATTTATGATGAAATGTTTTCTGTTACTATTAGGTAAGTGTAATAATAAACAGTTAATAGTTGCATCATTTCTTACCTATATACATCGCATGAAATACTAAGTTAAATATTTATATTGATGCATAA
Source organism: Ornithoptera alexandrae (assembly GCA_029030555.1). Lineage (NCBI taxonomy): Eukaryota > Metazoa > Arthropoda > Insecta > Lepidoptera > Papilionidae > Ornithoptera > Ornithoptera alexandrae. Next base: position 10,010,206 of record JARDVY010000041.1, on the reverse strand, counting down.
AGATATGGTCATAAAAGGTGTTTAGATTTTGGATACGCTTTAGCTCTTATAGTTGGACACAGCTTATGCCAACACATGTAGTAGGCGGTGCCAATACTGTATACATCATTGAAAGACATTTTATACTAATATATTTGTTGATGAAAAGTTACGAAACATGTGGCTCCATATAAAGAAAGTAATGCGACCCTGTATAATCATCCTAAATAGTACTTTATTGATGTGGATGTGCATTTTATGTATCAACAGGTTAACTTTTTGTTCATCTCTCCACTCTTCGTCCTACGCGATTCTTGATTTTGAACCTCTCCCTGTTTTAACGAAATTGTTAGTTCATCGAAGACTCTTACGTTTTACAATGTTTCTTCTGCAACTTAAAACCTTAAGTCACCATCTCTTTCATTTTCTCTACTACGATGATTAAGTTTAACGTATCTTTGTGCTCTTTTGTAGGTAATAACGAAGTACACACACCGGTGCTTAGTAACCAATAGGTATTTGTAGTAATTATTCAAAACAATTTGATGATTACGTAAAATAAAACATCACAAACTCAACATTGGAAAAAATCTATGAAATATTAAAAAACGTCTCTTTGTCATAAGAAAAAGAAAAGGTTTAGTGACAGAAATTAAATTTATGAACTATGAATTGAGATATATCAAAAGTGAAAATAAGCTAAATAGTAGTTCTCAATGTCGGATAACTTTCGACACTCTTATTTAATCACAAGGTACAAAGGGAAGACTGCTAAATTAATTAATTAAGATTATTAGTAACATATTTTTTTAATGTTTATTATTTATCGTTGAATTATTTAAATTTTAAGAAAGGAGGCCTTAATGCCAACACGCCAGTCAATTTAGAGTATGGTGCAGTTAAAGTAAATGAATACTTGTTAATGTATATATAATTTGTAATACATTATGGTAAATTAAAACATATCCTCAATAGATATCTTTTATTCCGTCTAAAAAACAATAAACCCGTATACGATAACGTGGCATCGAATGAAGGATATTTTGTTCATTATTCTTGTTCTCCATTGCGTACATATTAATTCTTCACCTATTTTGGATTATTTCGTCTTTAATTATACACTTTTAATTTAATTTTACAACTCTTATTTATTTAGTGTCGCCACACTTACCTAATGTAAAAAGACGTGGTGGGAGTACTAATATAAAATCTTGGTAAGTTTCCAGATGGAAACTAGATCTATGTTTTTAATGTATCTTACGGATTTTAACGTTTTAAAAGCGATGACATTTTAAAAAATAGTGTACAATTTGTAAAGATTAAATACGAATATACAAAGTATGTTTTTTATTGCTTTAGTCTCGATAAGCAAAGCCACAAGTTAAAATTCACTCGAACGTGACGACTTTAAAGATATCACTATATACTTAGTTATTATCAATAACAATTGGCAGTATTGAAAACACTTCACGAATGATGTTGCCTCATATTTGAATATAATTAAGAAAAGTCTAACCTACATAGACTTCAAGTATTTAATATCAAACTGTTAAGCTGATTGGCATTTCGCTTACAGACTGCAAATCGCTCATGGGATCACCTTTAGGATTTACTCGTCTTTTTTTAATTTCGTATCCCTGAAATTTACAGAGAAAAAATAGTAAAGAGTTTATTTCTAAATAATTTGATGGAAATGGAAGCTGCCTCACCATTACCGGAAGAATATAAGACATATGACAGAAAATGGTGCACAGTGACACCATTTTGGAGACAGGTAATTCTACTAATAATATTTACATAGCATAATACCGCGACTTTGTTTCATTGTCTTCGGCGGAATTATGCACTGATCATTTCCGCCTCGGTCCACTTACTCTTCTTCTTTTTTGAGAATGTTTAAAGTTTACCTAGTTACCCTCTTATCCTGACCTGGAAAATAGAGCCCTGTTTGTGTGAAAACATTATCCACTCGAAGCCAATTCCCGCATAGCTTCAATCGGCGGGTTTATTGTTAAGTTGCCTTCTCTTATTTGGTTGAGGAGGATAAAGAATCAACATGAAATATTGACGTTGCACAGCGACGACTCTTTCCCTTAAGCAGAAGGGTTTAGACTAAGACCGTGGAAAGGAACGAGGCTGCAAATCTATAAACTTATGCCTAATAAATTATCATATAGAATTATATGTACAACTAGTATGTATTATTTATTTATATCATATCGCCTGGCTTTGTACATGGAGTAATAAAACAGTATTACAGAAGTAATGTCAAAGCGTTGTAAATACATGTACTACACATAAAACATTTCAAATGTGTAAACACTTTGTGTTTAATACAATCATAAATTAGCAAGAATGTTAAATCCAAGTTGCCGAATTATCCTTTTGTCAGTTTCTCGTCTGCAGCGGTGTGTGGGCCATGTACTTCATGACGGGAATGGTGATAGGCACGCCAACTGTTATCATTCCCCAAATCCAACGTGAAGTGAACTCCACCTTCCAGCTCGACGAAGAGACAAAATCATGGTTGTGTAAGTTCTTTCATTTGTTAATTTTAATTATATTTTCTTTTTACATTGTGTAAAGCTTCAGCGACTCAGCATTCTATAGAGTATCTTAAATTGTTCAGCACTGTGGTATTGGATAATTTTAATGTATACTTCGTTGTCGGCACCGAGACAAGCTCCAATCGAGATCAAGAAAAGACCCTGAAAACCAAATTTTAAGAGTGACATATACACGGTATAAAAATTTCTTTATTGGACCATTAATGGCGTAAATTAAAAACTTAGTATAAAGACAATTAACTTAAATCCTATAAATGAACTCAAAAAGACTTTGGAAATTCATCCAAAATATTTGTGCATTAAAAACCAACAATGAAAAACCAACTGAATTACTAAGGCTAGCGCTAGCTAAGGCGGGTTATGAGACTGTACAACAATCAATCGATATAACTAATAAATATTTTGCTACAATTGGACAAAACTTGGCAGGCAATAATTTTAAAAGAAGTAATCCACCAGTAGAGGTTTTTTTCATATTAGTCCAACTAACGTTAAAGACTTTGAAAGGATAATAATGTCTTTACACAGTAATAAGGCTCGCGGAATCGATGGCATAGGAAACGATCTCATAAAAAGCATTAGACATGAAAAAATTTAACCGTTAAAATACATATTTAATCTCAGTCTTTCAAACGGAGTATTCCCTAAGAAATAGAAAATTGCAATAGTTTCCCTTATACATAAAAATGAGTCTAAAATTTCTGTCAACAATTACGGACCAATTTCTATTTTAGTAACTTTTTCTAAAATACTGGAAAAGGTTGTTAATAAACCCTTGGTTTTTATCTAGAATTCCATAACAATCTTTCCGCAAAACAATTTTGATTTCATAAAACCAAAAATATTGAGCAATCTGTTAACCTACTTACTTCTATTGTGATGTCTTATCTACACAATAAGGAGTGTTGTATTGACATATTCTTAGATCTAGCGAAGGCATTTGATACCGTTTCTGTTCCTTTACTTCTAGCTAATCTGGAGGGCATAGATGTACGTAGCATAGCCCGAGACTGGTTTAAAAGTTATTTGACAGATCGAAAGCAATGTGTTAAAATAGAACATATTATTAGTAGATCAGAAACCATCGACTCTAGGGTTCCTCAGGGCAGTATAATTGGGCCCACCCTTTTTTTACTTTACATCAATGACATGATGTCCCGTCAACAGACACGGACATATAGTGTTACGCTGACGATACTGCAGTGATTTTCCACGTACCTTCTTGACTTTTAGTATACTCCTCAGCTGAACAAGGTATGGCCAAAATTCTTCACTAGTTTCAAAGAAACCTTCTTATTATAAACCCAAAAAAGACAATGAGTATTATTTCCATAAAACTGCCACCTCATCCCCAGACATTAAATTAAGACTCAAAATTAATGAAGAAATATGCAACGCCTATTCGACACCATGTCCGTGTGAAACTGTAACACGAGCCAAAGTTGTACGATACCTAGGAGTAGAAATTGACAAAAATCTCTCCTTCAAATTTCACATCGCATCACTTTCGGCTGGACTGAGAAAGACGGTTAGTGTCATGAGAAGCTTCGGGCGAATTGCTTCTGTAGACACACTTAGAACAGTGTACTACGCTTTCTGCGAATCATTACTAGGTTACTGCATAACGTGCTGGGGTAGTGCCGCTAAGTCGATCCTTATACAAGCAGAAAGAGCATAGCGTTCGGTTCTGAAAGCTATGTTCCAGAAGCCATACAGATATTACACGAATTCGCTCTACCAGGACGCTGATGTTCTAATTGTACGAAAACTTTTTATATTTAAAACAATCTTAACATTCCACAAATCAATCCCATCGCTTGTTAAACATAAAAAATTGAAAAGTCTTCGAGTTAAACGTCTAGTTACATCATAGCTTAACTCGCAGTTCGCACAGCGTTTGGAGAAGTCTATGAAAATCCATATTTGTAATGTATAATCTCGTTGAACCGCACTGTGAAATTCGTGAGATATCAGCAAAGGAAATTTAGCACATAATATTTAAATGGCTACCTTCGCAAACTTTTGATACAACAGAAGAACTTTTAAATGTTGATATTTAGTATGTATATTATTATATATGTATTGTATGTCTGCCTATCATTAATACTAAATTTATATATAGTATATATATATATATATATATATATATATATATAAAGAAATAAATATGTGTGTAGTCCAACCCTACTGACTAGGGAGTAACAGTCGCCAAATAAAATAAAAATGTTACAGGAAGTTTTTTGTCCTGGGTTTCTTCGATACAGACATCGCCTAGTGAGGAATCTAGAGGTTAAAACCAACAGAAAGGACATAGTTTGCTAACTAGTTACTACTACATAGAAATATATTTGTATTTCTGTAAAATTTGCTGAAATAAATTTTCATTTCTTTTCAATTCATGTTGACAAAAAAAACAATAAATGTATAAAAAAAATATACTTTGTAGTAGTGAATTACATTGATTTCAATAAGTTCATAACAATAAAGTAGGTAAAACTTCAGAAGTTTTAAGAGGCCCATGCAGTAAAACTTCATTTTTGTGGTAGTTCTGTTATCACTATTTAAATGTTTTAGAGCCATTTTATGCGTGATATATAGTTATAGTACTATCTTTTTTTGAGGACATCAATCAAAAAGTGCAAGTTGACTCTCGATACCGCAGCTCTGAATATATGGTTGCTCTTTTCAAACAACTGCATAGGTTCTTTAGCCACGATTTAAAATGTGATTAATAAAAATATAGAAAGTATTTCGAAATCAGTTTTATAGTTATTTCAAGTATAAAAACACACCATCGTTGATAATGAAGTTGAACGATTAAGACGAAAACAATGTAAGTTACCACATATTCTATATCTCCCTTGATGACAAGCAATCGAATTAAGTAAGGCTTTCTATCGGAACATTCAATATGTATTTATTCACTAAACTCGTTAGTTATCTTACCTAGTTTCGATAATTTAACTTATATTGCAACGTTTAAGTGTTATATTAAAATTTTACACGTCTCTTGCTTTTACAGATTCCGTATACGGATTCGGAGCGGTACCATGGGTGTTCATCGTGCCCACCATCTCGCGACTTATTGGACGACGTTTGCCTTTCATCATTGCCACTCTCAACGTTATGCTTGTCTACATAGTGCTTTATATTAGCAAAACCACAACTCAAATTATGATCGGTTTAATTATGGAAGGTTACTTTCAAGCCTGCGACTTGAGCATTTGCATCATTATCTTATCAGAATACACTTCGCCTAAGTATAGGGGAATGTTCCTCACGCTTAAGACTGCAAGTTTCTGCTGGGGCTTCTGGGCAGCGAATGCTATTGGCACGTTTTTCCATTGGAAGTATATTACAGTATTCGGCATGCTCATTTGTTGTCACACGTTTACCTCTTTCTTCTGGCCCGAATCTCCACACTGGTTGGCGAGTAGAGGTCGCTTTGAAGATTGCAAAGCAGCATTTCGCTGGCTTAATGGGCATACTGAAGACTCTGAGAGGGAGCTTCGGAACCTAATAGAGAGTCAGACGAAATATTTAGTGAAAAAGGAGCAAATTAGAAAATGTTGCGTATTCAGTGAATATAATTCAGCCCAATTTTATAAGCCTCTATTCATAATGTCTTTATTGATTATTGTGTACTTTTTCACGGGGAAATTTGTTAGCAGCATATACATATTGGAAATTATAAAGAAGATAAATGGAAATGAAAGGATGGCCTACGCGACTATGTTAATTTTGGATGGTTTCACAGTTTTTGGCGTATACTGTGGCAGTGCATTAACAAGAATTGTAAGCAGACGAAAAATGTATCTGATCTCCACTTCTATTGGTATTGTTTTACTATTAATTATATCTTTATACCTTTATTTAGTGAAATTATCAGTTATAGATGAAATCAAAATATTGTCTGTGGTACTACTTACATGTCTAGGAGTAATTATGAACGGTGGTCCAATGGCGCTGACGACCACGTTTTTAGGCGAATTAATACCGTTAAAATTTAAGGCTTCTTTAACTCTGATAACTGCTTGTGAATACATGATGCTCAGCACGATAGTGTTAAAGACGGCGCCTACACTTTTCAAGGCCTTTGGACTTCACGGAACTTATCTAATGTATGCTATAGTGACAATCGTATGCACTTATGTACTATACTTGTGTCTGCCGGAAACAAAGGACAAAACTTTACAGGAAATAGAGGAGTACTTCGGCAAGAATGAACCAAAAACCTCCGCACAATTGAAAGAAGAAAATGAGTCGTTTGTTACACATTAACTTTAACATATATTAAAATAAGTAAAAGATGTCATAGATAATAGTATGATAACAATTAATAGTACCTTAGGTTTTGATGGAGCTCGCATAACCCTCAGAGACTTAAACCTCCTGAGTAAAAAGACTAAAAAAGTTCGACGTGTCATTGTACAATAACTTTAACAAGTAATTTGTTTTTTTATTGTAATACCATTGCAATCTTGACCATTTTCTAATAAAATAACGCTTTGATGTTTACATAAGCTAAGGTACACTTAAAATCATAATTCCTGTTAATATAAAGCAATAAACAATTTTTTGGCCTTATTTTTTTTTTCAATTAATCTTTTTTTTTTTTTAATTGGTGGTGTTAGTGCTCTAACTTTGGAAACTGTTCATCTAGAGTGATTTGGCGGGAACTCTCATGCGGCATCCATTCGCAGTCATACTCGTACATTATGGCGGAACTGCGCTGTTTTCTCGCGCTAATAGCCTGTTTCACATCTACTTACATATATTTTGAGGTTATAAAACCCAACAATATTAGAAAAGTAGATCCAAATTATGGAAATTTCCAAATTATTTTCAACCTTACCGTTAAGATTTTATATCTTCTTTTGAGATATATAATTTATGACAAAAAATTAAGTGATAAAATTTTATTAAAGATATAACGCAAATGTCTGATTTCTCATTTAGATCTTTCATTTTTATTAACAATAGGATAAAATTTGACCTTAATTAAATATGTTGACAATGAAGTTGTGGACGGAGGAAAAAGTTAAAAATGTTTTATCAGCAAATCATACGATGCATCATCAAGCGTTGAAAAGTATTTAAATGATAATAATGTAAATAAAACACAAATCAATGATTCTAAAGCAGGAAAAAAAGTGTAAATATAAAAGTTTATATATATATATATATAGCCTACTGAGTCTCTTGCTTTCATTCTTCTCAAGTCCGAAGCATTTCCTTTGCGAATGCCTGTTAGATTTTGGTGGTGACAATAGAACCATATTCCCTATAAAAAAATTTATTGATTTTGATAGACGTACTTGCCGTGGATGTTCTGGTTCTCATACGTTGACAGCGGGAACATAGCAATACTTTAAGATTTACGTTTCGAAGGTAGTAGGTAATTGAAGGTATTAGTAAAACCCTTCCACCAACATAAAAAATTTCGTATCGATTTAGAGCAATTGAATGTATGACAAAGTAAAACCGTGGCTACTGTACCTATGATCTCTCGTTGATATTTGTAGTTATATCGTAGTCGTAGAACACGCGTGTTTTCTGGAGACCTACACGTCGGTATGATTAACTGGTAGTAAGATCTTTTCGAATCTCCTCAGCTGTCATACTAATATTATAAATCATCTAGAGTATTACGTGACAACGCTCCACCGTCTTCTGCTTTGTTTGTTATCACATGAAAAATTCAGATCAAATTTTTAACATATTGTAAATATAATATTATTATATTCTTTGTCTATAATCTATTTAAATTACATATATTTTCAAGTACTCTCTCCTTAAATGTTTGATTAATAAAACTTAGTCTTTATATTCCGAAAAGTGTAAAGGAGTAAATTTTAAATTATGTATGAGCAGTAAATATATTGTCTAGTTTTACTAGATTCTTTGGGTAATAGTTAATGTTGCTTATTATCTATATATTAATTAATAATAAATGATTTTAATTTACTCATTAACCTCTGAATTCGATTAAAAAATTTAATATAAACTGTTTTTCTTTATGTTACTTTTTTAATGAAATGACATTGCAAATTTTCTTTAAATTCATTTTTATTCAACAATTAGAAGGAGATTCTTGCTTTTTCTTTACATCACTTCGACTTTTTATAATAACATATGAACTAATATACTATAAACATCATCATCATCAGCCGATAGACGTCCAATGCTGGATATAGGCCTCCCCCAAAGATTCCCATACGATCGGGTAGGGATTCATATGGGCGATTTGGGCCATTTACCACCACGCTGGCCCAATACGGATTGGTGAGAGCCAGAGCCTTGTTTGTTGATTAGCACGGTGCACCATGAACAGGTGAGTTTGGCTTGGATCCCGTGAGTTATTGTGCGGGACCCCTTACACCCCAATATAAAGAAACCCATTTAATAGCATGAAAACTGGTATGATTGATTTTAGCCCATATTTATTCCTGTTGTAATGATTAAAGTAATGATATTTAACTATAGTTTATTCTTTTATTTAATAAACATTATTTTTTATATTTTTTTAGGATTTATGGTTTTTTGAAACAGATGAACAGTTTCAAAGGCAGAGTTCGACGTCGTGGGGTAGATAAAAATGTTTGGCTTATGGTCCGGTGCTCATAAAGCACATAATGATACGTCAGTTCCGGTCCGATTCGCTGGTGATTTTTTTTGTCTGTATTATTTTAATGTTTCCATTATCCCCCGTCACGAATTTTTAAATGTCACTTATGTAATGGTTCTTTATTTTTAATAATATCAGTTGTGTAAAACTTTCCTCCATACCCAAAGCACTAGTTGGTCCTTTAATCGTGGTTGACAAACTTAGTAGCTGAGGCCTAGTCACCCTTGGTGAAGCCAAGAGGAATCTTTTAGACTGTATGCCGCAGACCAGGCCCGATGTAGTCCCACTGGACGGGCTCTATTAACCTGTTTGGAATATCATAAGTCAATATCTTTGACAAAACAACTAGTTTAGGATTCGATTAAACATTGTGTACAATGGGAATGAGATATGTGAATACAATGACACATCCTCTTCTTTTTGATAGAAGTTGGACAGTACATGTGTTTTAGTACTTTGACTTTGAGTAATTATTGCTGTTTTCCTCTAATCTAAAATCAATAGTTCGAAAGATGCTATTGCTAGAGTTGCTTTGCCGGTTACCATAAGCTGAGTTTCCTATTATTATTGCTAAGCTAAATATTATTGTTAAGGCAAATGGCTTAACAATAAGTCATAAATAAAATGTATATGTAATAGTAATGTAAGACAATAAAGCGGTTTTTATTTATATATTTTTATTTATTTATAGATACTTTTTTAATTATATGGAGCTCATTTAATTCCACATGGTTTTGTAATAGAGACGATATAATCGGACTTAAACTAACCTAATAAAAGTCCTGCCTATCGTAAAAGGGTCTTTAGATTCGCGGGTTTAAACAGTCGCCGCTTTTATCGTCATCCGAGTGAATCAGAAAAGGATAGCACACTTGATGTATCCTTTCGTTGAGGTCCTGGGGTCCTTGTCCACCTAGGGCAACAACCAAGGTAGGTTTGCATAAAAAAATTTTACATAACTAGAACTTCGCGCAATGACACGGGTGTTTTTTGAGATGCCAACTTCTAACGATAGATGGTACTATGTAGGTAATGATTGTAAAAGTAAAAAAAAAATACATTCTGAGATTTATACGAGTTGATGTATTATTCAAAATTAACTCATAATCACATTACGTACTAAAACAAAGCCTATAACATCATATGTAACCTTCAAACGTAACAAATCATCGGCCCCCGTAGATAAACGAACCTGCAAACAAACAAAAAAGGGAACTTTTGCCGTTGTTATTTTAAACCGAGCGGACACGAGACCGGCCAGTTGGCATAAAACCTTCACAGAGTCTACACTCATTATTTGAAAAAAAATAAATAATAACCGCTTCCATTTTCAAAAATTCAAAAAAATACCGGGACATGTGATTATTGCCTCATTTTTCACATTTGAACTCGTTTTGCGGCCAGTGCTATTTCTATCGCAGAATGAAATCCGCAAGTTGTTGAGCGAGATTTGAAAATGGAACGAGTAATTCTGGTAAGGAGTTTTTTTTTTTTATTTAATGAAAGAATATTACATTTCTTTATCCCTTTACGAATAAGACGAGCAAGACCACCCATATCAATGTGGCGCTCGTTGAATGATCAACGCTCGTTCACTTTGTAATCACTAATTTGAGACTTAAGGCAGTAATTCTCGTTACCTTAGTAATTTTACTAGCTAGAAAGCTCCCCAAATTTGCACACAGTTATCTTTGCACACAAATGTTTTGTGGCAGAAATACGGGTTGCGGTGTTACGTACTCGGACATAGACTATCTCCGTCAGAGATCTATAGTGTATAAAATCAAGTAAAGTCAATAATAAAAAAAAATATATAAAACTAAATATGTACTAAAAACAGAATATGTAAATTTTTTCAATTATTATTAAAATTTTTGTAAAGATTAATGACAATAGTGTGTACAAAATGAAAAAAAAAATACATAACTTAAAAATAAATTTAAATGTCTTCCCAACCCGTCATCTTAAAGCTTTCTTTTAAACGAACACCCTATGAAGAGGTTTTTTCTAACCTTAGCTAAACACCCCCGTACTGAGCTTCTCCTGGTATAACAGTATTGCTTCGGCTGTACATCATATGAGAGAGTATTCTGATCTAAACCACATATGAAACTGAGTAAATGTCATTTGAAAGACAACAAATATTTGGCCCGCTGGAGAATAAACAAAAAAAATACCAACATACTTAGATTCTAGTGAATGATTTTTAATGGATGACGAAAGTAGAAAGTAGAAAGAAAATACATACACAATCTGATTAATCTTGATAATCTGCTCCAAATGCAAGCATCTCCAGGTCATCTCATGAGATCTATCAATAAAAAAAATGTATTTCTATTTATAGAAACGATTTGCCAATATAAAATTAACTTTGTTGTCGCTCAAATTTCATAGTTTAGACTTAGAGTAATGATAAGTCACTATTTCTGGACATGATTCAAGTGGATACCATCGCTATACTTATTTTCGATTTAACTATTTTCATTATTATTATATTCTTTGATGATCTATTTGATTCTAATTACCTGTCTCCACCAAATTCGACCATCACGCCTTTCTAAATGTCTGAAAGCGTCGAGCTCAGTGAGGTGCTCTAAACACCCTAGACATCAAAGTCATAGACAAAACTGTCATGTTGTATATAATTAATATAAGAAATTAATTTAATGTCATAATGATTAAAGAAACGTTTGATAAGTTTAAATATTTTCAAATTACCTCTTATTGTTATAAATACTAATAGGCTTGTTATTATTCGATAGTGTTACTAGATCATAGTACTAGGTATTAAGCCTGTTAATAGTTAAACTGTTAATGCCCTTTTGAATTGCGCATGATGTAAGGAGCGCCAGTTTTTTTACTAGGACGTGTTAGTACGTCACGTCCGGAGAACGTACGAACTATACGTCTCACCCGTTCCAGGGCGCAACGTATATTTCAATGACGTATTTATATGTCCTACCCGTACTGGCTATTGTTTTCGTTTGACGTATTTATAGGTCCCGTTCGGTTAATAAGTTAATAGTCAATAGCATCGGCTAACCTGGAAATAGCCAGTGTAGTAGATATATGAGTTCGACTCTTCTTACCAGAGAAAGCCGTAATCCCAGTAGTGGGAGCAAAAAGTGGAGGTGTTAATGTAATGTTTCTTTTTAATCTTTATTACTTTTTTGAAGCTTTGTGCCTATGAAAGCTATTTCGACCCCGCCATAACCTAAACTATTATTATCTAACTTGTTAACACATAAAGTTATACTAAAGTATTATCTATGTATCTATTAACTTCATCATCATCAGCCGATAGACGTCCACTGCTGGACATACGCCTCTCCCTGTATTCCCACATTAATCGGGTAGGAATTTCCCACTACGCTGAGCTGAGCCAGAGCCTCGTTTGTTGATTAGCAGGGTGCACCAGGATCAGATGAGGTTGGCTTGGATGCCGTGAGTTGTTGTGCGGGACCCTTAAGAACAATAAACAACACAAAAAAATTTATCTACAAATTTATAAAACACATTTGTAAATAGTTATTGGTGGTACTGTGGTTGGTGAAGAAAGATTACACTGACACTGAGTCTGATAAGTTATAAAGCCGTTCATCGATATCTTCCTCATAGGTATGGTCCACTCACCTTCCGTCAACATATGAGGCACATATATTCTATGATAAAACTCACATTTGGGGAACTCTACTGTTTTTATCAGATATTTAAAGTAGTTGAGCGGCTTGTCTCCATAACATCAATTTCTCCATATACTGCTGTTGGCAAACCACGGTATACGGTTCACCCTGTAATGATCTGTACCAAATCTCTTTCCCGGCGCTTGATAAAATAATTTTTGCATTTCCTATAGATTTTGCTTACGGTATAATCTAAATAAATAAAAGTTTCAAGGCCATTTAAAATGTTACGCTATTCCAAGTTGTCAGCCTCCTCGTTATCTATGTCAACGTGGACAGTATCCATTTCAACATTAGAACCCCAGTGATACCTCTGGTGTTACTGGCGGTTATAGGCTGTGGTCACTGCTCAACATCAGACGGGCCGCAAGCCTGCTTGCCACCCAAGTGGTATAAAAAAAATTGAGCAGTTAAATACGAAGACCAGACTTAGAAGTATGTGTATATAATTAATAGGCAACATTATGATTGGTAGTAAGCTGTTATTTATCGCGAGGATATCTTCTTAAAAGATACCCTGCTTCTGGGGGGGAGACAAGTTTATGTGGTGTGTCTACCCACTAAAATTCCCTCGGTACATTAGGAGGGGCTCCGGATCTCGTACAGAACGCACCGATGCCCCCCTGCATTCAGGCGAAAACATCTCACGGAAGGGCAAAGCCCTTCTTAACACCCACGCTGTGCTACGGCAAATACAAGACTAACATGCATTTGCCGTTCTCCTAAGGCTCGCTCATTGAGGTCTGAAGGCCCCAAGCCTCAAAGCCCACAAACACGAGGACCATTTTATTCGTCTTGTACAACAGGCAAGGAATACCTTAGTCCTATTCTTAACCGTCCGAGACTACAGGGCTGATGATTGCTCCTAACCTAAAAAAGGCTCAGAGCTCCTAAATAAAAAAAGTATATCGCATAATGAGATCTGACATTCGTAACGTAACAAAGGACTCGAATTATAATCTGTTGCAATTACGCATTTTTTTTTGTTTGTTCTCCCCTCCCCCCTGCAACCTTGGTTCTTACTCGACTGTCCCATAACCTTTTGTGCGGTGACCGCGATTCCGCAACCATAATACTTATCAAAATTATCACAGAGATAATATGCAAATTAACATGGAAACAAAGTTTTTTTTTTTTAACCGACAGTGTAATACACCGAATTACACTATAGTTCGGTGCATTACACTGCCCATCATCAAAAAAGTGTGATATATGTATAAAACACTTTTGGTGACAGGACTCTTGCTGTTGCATTAGTTAAAATGATATAAACTACATCAGGTTGTGCTCGTCGTCTAAGACCTAAAATGTTAAGTCTCGTTACCCCAACAATTTCACTAGCTACTACTAGCACTAGTAATGTCTGCACACTACTATGTGTTAGCAGAAATATAAGATGCAATTTTACCTACCTAGACCGTGACAGATTACCATCACTAGTAAAGTTGGATAAGAGCATCAGAAGTAGTTTTGTTTGCTATAGCATAATGACAGACCGCAGATCTTTCCTTGGGAGATACTAAGAGTCAATCCTTGGGATTTCTCGTAATGTAATATTTGAGTGAACAGAATACTCTTTTTCTATATTACAGCGAGACGAGCGGGACGCTCATCTGATGGTAAGTGACACTTCCGTCCGTAACAACGTGGCGCTAGTTGGGATGTTTACACTGTACCATATTACACTCGTCCGCCTTGAGACAGGATGTAAAGTCTCATTGTTCCACTAGCTACAACTCCCTTCAATCCGGAACACAGTAATGTTTGCATACACTGTTTAGCGACAGAAATAGGAGTTGTAGTGGTACCTTTCTAGACGATCTCCGGTAATGAAGACCTACCATCAGCGATTTCCACTCTCACTATAATAAGAGGCGTTAGAGAATTTCCCTACTGATATAAAAGACGCCATTCATATTTATAGTATATGGATATATAAAACTTTTTTCTTGGTAGGCTATAGCCTACAAACGCACTCACGACTCCGACTAGCCCGTCAGAGCCTGGGTGAATCTCAAGAATTCTTGCTAAAGACCATTTACCAGGGGGATGGTTGTCATCCTTGACTAAAACTAACATGCCAACCATAATATCATTATTAACATGCTTTACCCATTTGGGTCTTTATTGAAGTCTTCTTTATTCTGGACCGTGTCAAAAATGTTGGACTAATCTCCGAGTTATATGCCAACGATCAAGTCTGTTAATATTGCTCTCTGAATATGATTTTTCAGGTACAATAATAGAAAGTTCTCATATTTAAAAGTGACCGGAAGTCAGTGGTAATAAATCATTAATATCGTCGCTAATTTCAGGTATGGGCCGGGAATTTCAGCAGGCTTCAATTTGCGCAGTCGCTGTCGACATCTCTTCGAATGTTGACGTCGTATTTCCTAAAATTCTTTTGAGATCGTGATTGACAGAAGGCACAGCGGCCAAAGCCGGTCAAACTGAGATGCTGGTGGTGGAATATTACGCCAAGTAGTTTCATCTCTCGCAAGCCGATTTTGAGTCTCTTTTCCTATGGATGTTAAATGTTCTTGAATCGTGGCGTTTAGATGTTTGTTGCCACCTATAAGGTTTGTGACATGGTCGCTCCAAATATGACTGCAATGTCTTCGACTTGCAGTGAATCTTTTGAACGCGGCTATAAAACTTTCACTGTCCAGTCCGCTGACAATCTCTACGTGCATCGCTTTCGTTGACAAGCATACAAAAATACTTCTATCACTTAATTCTTCTGAGTCCCAGATTTTTTAAGAAATTTTACAAGTTCTATTTTTTTTTTTCAAAGTCGGGTAGTTGTTAAAATTCACTTTTGTAAACTTTGCTAAGTTTCAAGATGACATTACTGTTTTATTAATTCTCTTTTATTTACGGTTACCAGTCCAACTTCATCCATTGGAACACCCACATTGACACTTACACCAACATTGATTACTACCACTTACACTAATCACTACTTCCCAGTCTTCACTTTTACCGGTCTCCCTTCGCGCACGACACGACTTCACTAATCCGGCTCGAAGGACCAATGGTCAAGTGGAGTAGCAGTGCACTAGTGGTCCTAGTCGTTGCTTTAGTTAATTGCGACACGATACATTTTTATTATAGTTTCGTTTTCGTAAAAAAAGGAAGATGGCCGCCTGTCAAAAGCGGCGCTAACTCGCACGTCAGCGTGATAGCGCGGCGCGCGCTCAACCCTTTTTTATTACACAGGGGATGATTTGAGAAGTTTTTCCCGCGATGATAAATAAAAGACTTGGCCGGCCTGTTATATTAGTTAGAATATACTCTGCATCGCATTGTGCTCGACGCCGTAAGATAAAAAGTGAAGTCGTTACCCCTGCTCACTAGCTGCACCCTCTTCAAAACAGAACATTACACTACCGTTTGACCGAAAAAAAAGACTATGGTTACATCTAGATAACGCCCGACCAGATAATCTATTCATCCAGATAGATTTTAATTTGAAAAAAAAAAAGAGTGCCAAGGACTCACTTTGTTTTAGTCTACCTGTGACATCATGCTATTGTTTTCGCCGGATTTCTGGGTACATAGAAATAATTGTAAATTGTATGAATATTTCAATGTCAGCATTAATTTTTTTTTTTTACCAGGAAACGTTTTCATTTGATTTATTTTTTGCTTTTTGTGTTGTAGATCCGTCATGATGATGAGGTTCTTTCTTCAAACTGAAGTTTAGATATATTATTTTTAATCAATTATTTCAAAGAAGGCATTTTACTTAAATTTCTGATAACACATAAAGCGTTCCATGTATTTTAATAGATAGTTTAACGGTCTCTATACCGTCTACTCTTGAACCCATATCTCGATCTTCAGGTTCTAGTTAAGGTCCCGTTAGCCGTCGTTCGACGCTTCACGTTATTAAAATATACAGACTCCGGAAAGCGTAATGACTACCTGAACAAAAAACCAGCAGGAAGCGCTTCCAACTCGTACAATTATCCAACAAAAAATACTAATGTTATTGACCAATCTGCGCGATAACGGAATAATTATTCACTCTAACCGTAATCGTTAATAACTTGACGTTTAAAGTTACATTGTTCCGTATTAAAGTTATATTAAGTAGTTGAATTAACCTTATCATTTGGATTTGCAATATTTGCTTAAATGTAATCAGAACGAATTAAAAAAAGTTTCCTTTTGCAGCTTGTTGAATTTGGCCTCAGGCTATTAAGAATAGGACCAAGTTAAGCCTTGTCTGTCGTAGAAGGCGATCACAAAGGTTTCCGTAGGACGTGTGGATTGTGGGTACGGAGTGGTCTAGGGCTTGTCGTATCAAAGCGAGGGTGCCCAGCAGGGCTACAGCGCTCCCTAGGATGCTAGAATGCTTTAGTGGGTAAAAATACCACATAACCTTGTCTTCCCTACAGAAGCAAAATATCTTCTTATAAGATTTGTCTCTCTCACCCCAAAACAAAAAAAAGGATTGTTAGTTTGATCTAAAACGTACTAGAATACTCAAAATAACGTGAAAAATTAATTTTAAATGATGTTGTTAATTTGATTTCTATTCCTAAAATGGATATACAACCTTTAGGTCTAAATTCATGTGGTGTTTAATGATAATTACGTGGAAGATATTGAAATCGCACAATGTGGGTATGTCTCTATGGCAGGCCATGGAGTGAGCATTTCCTGTCTTATAATGGTAATGATAATAAAAATGATGAAGCGTACATGTCTAGAATACTAGAACAAATCAGGAACAGAATAATGGTAGCCAGAGGGAATCAAAAACACCCTATCGTCTTACAAAGTCCACTATAACGCAACCGCAGTTCAATCTAGGTGCCCAGGTTCTTATGATTTTATAATATATTTACAATAGAGATTTGCAGGGGTAATTTAGATTTTTACTTCATAATGTTAAAAAAATATATATGGCCAATGTCCAGCAGTCGACGTCTATCGGCTGATGATGATGATCATACTACAAACACACGTTGAGTTAAAAAACCATCAATTGAATAAATTGCAATAATTTGGTGTATTACATTTACAGTAACGAATGTACGAGTTACATGTACTAAATATCACAATTTCTTTTTCAGATACTAACGTCTATCTTATTAATCTCTCTCCGATTGCCGTTAGCTGATAGTTCCGTTTTATCCGCTGTGTTATCACCATCAGAAAGCGAAACACTCCAACGCCAAGAGAGAAGTTACTACGAAAGATACGGGTCAAGAAGGCCATTGTACGACAGAGCGGATTACGACCGTCCGTCGTCTTGTGGAAGATGTGACGACCGTTACGATGATAGATACGACGACCGCGACGATTACGACGGAGGCAGAGATAGGTATGACGATGATCGACGCTCGAACCGACCGTCATCTAGCAACAGATACGACAAGAATAAAGAATACGATGATGATAGAAGATATAGTAGCGACAAAAAGAACGGACAGAAAAATAGTACCGAAGACGATAGCGGTTCAGACAAGAAAAGACCATACGATGATCGAGACAGACCGAGTAACGGTAGAAAGGGTAGCAGAGATAGGCATAGGCACGATGACAGGGATAGGAATAGACCTGACTATTATGACAGATTTTTACGGGATCCTTATAGATATGATAGACCATATTACGACGATCCATATAAGGAGAGGAGGCCGTACGACAGATATTATCCATACTCCGATAGATATGATGATGATTACCGAGGCGGATACGACGCATACGGTTATTCGGGTTACAGAAGACCTTATTATGATGATCGTTATGACAGAGGGAGCGCGTACGATGTTTATGGAGGTTATGGACCTGGTGTTGGAAGAGGAGCTCATGACAGGTGAGTGAGAACGGAAAAGATCAGATACATATCAAATCATATGTTAATGTATGGTTAGTTTACACCTACAATTAAAACATGCAGGTCATGTATTTTTATCCAAAAATGAAGTAAAGCGTGACTGTGAAGTCACAGTTCACATGGTGTTAGTTGCCAATGTGGGCGTGGACGGTAAGTAGGTTAATGATACCTTCTTACCGGCACGTAACTATTTATGTATATAACTGTTGTATATCTTGTTTGTCTTGCTGCTTTGTTATATAAAATAAAATACCATAAATCCAAAAACCCTATCTGCTACAAAACAAAGTTCCACTAGCCTGATAATTATAATGACCATTTAATTATTTATAATTTATCTTTGCCTCAACCTAGCTTTCCAGATTTTAGTTAATTCAATGACGTTGCAATTCAATTACCTAATAAATCACAAATAAACCGTTACTTTTGAACCATGTCAATGGACAATGCTAATAAAAAAAAACCATTATAGGATACAAAAATTGACGCTTTCGCCTAAATTCACCATTGTTACATGTGCTCAATGACCATGTAATAACAGCACACTTTGAATTCTGGACAACACAACAGTACCACCGTTGTCTATGCTCATTTCCCGCCAATATAACATAACTGTCAATATGTAAAGCCTTTGTTGTAAGTATTTTTTACCGCGAATTGGAAAAGCTAAAACCTTTATCTGCCTTTTTGGCGCAGCAGTTATTCCAGGACTATATGTGATGAAGTGCATGGTGATATAATTTTTCTGAACCCGCCTGGCTACTACCTACTATACTCATATTTAAAATATGTCGCTTTAACAAGCTGTGTTCAGGTTGTGAGCATCTTCAGCGTCATTAGAATTTAACAAGTAAAGATGAGGAGTGATTTTTCTAAATTTTTCCAAGAATGAACTTATGTTTACTGGAATATAACATATTTAATTAAATAAAATTTTACGAATTTACTCACTTTTATTTAATAATTTTTTTATTCCAACATCTCGAACGCTTCTATATATCGCTATAAAGTTCATAATATTTTGTTTAATTAAATAGTCATAAAAAAATTATCAATATTTTGTAAAAAAAAAATTGTAATTTTTAATACCATGGAAACATAAAGGATAAAAAAGTCGATCGTCGGTTTTATAAAGTGCAGATGAACAATAAGAGCTAGAATAGATAATTGAACTCCGTCTAGTAGTTGAGCATGGAAACTGGAAGACACTCCTCACTCACACAACTCCAGTAATGACACAGCGTTTTGAATATCATACAACTTTCTATAAAACTTGAATGTTTTTTTTAATTAATATGATAGGATAATTATAACTAATCTAGTTTCGTTTTTTTGTTTAACTTGTCAAACTTCAATTACACAAGAATTAAATGTCAATAGACAATAAACACTCAAGGTTGTAATATTCCACTCAAGTACAGGTGAGTAGACATTTTTTTTATCAACGCCGCAACGAAACGAGTAATACGTTCACCTGATGATAAGTGACACGCCTGTCTACAACAATTTTTTTGTTTGTTTGTTAGCGTCAAGATAGTTGTATATATACTGCACCACTTTGCCCTCATCGCCTGAGACGTAAGACGATGAGTCTCGTTACCCTAGTAATTACAGTAGCCAGAGCGTTCTTCAAACCGGAACAGAGAAATATTTGCACCTACCTACCGGGACGGTCTCTGGCAACAGAGACCTGCCATTACATATATTATTACCATTAGACAATATTATACAAAATGACCAGTAATTAGTAATTTTCTAATAATAGTTTCTTTTACAATGGATTCCAATCGCTATGTTGATCTAATGGCAGTTTCAGGCCATGGGACGAGACCTATCGCGGCCAGTCGGGGTGGGACGACGGCGGTCGAGGATATTATTTTGCATCTGGTCGACCTGATGCTGGTCCATCCCAATATTGGGAACGGCCGGATTACTCAAGGTGAAAAGAGAAAGGTTTTTTTTTGGGGTTTTTAAAATAAAAGCAAAAACAAACTTTTGGCAAATAATAAAAGTACTTTGACACGTGAACAAATTTATAAATGCTATCAATAATTTATCGTAACTTATATAGAAACATCATCAGTTGATAGACGTCCACTGTTGGACATAGGCCTCCCCCAAAGAGCACTGCACATCGATCGGTCATGCGTTGCGCGCATCCAGCGGCCTCCCAGTCAACAGGGTTGATTAGCAGGGTACATTATGAGCTAGTGAGGTTAGTTTAGGTCCCGTGAGTTGTTGTGCGAAACCTCTTATACCCCAGTTATATAAAAACAAGAATTGTATACATAGCTAGACCGACACGACAACGGGAGAAGAAGTTGGAGAGAAAGAGAAAGAGACGAAGAGTATAAATAAAAGTTTTACATTGATTACCTGATTCTCCTAAGTAAACTTACCCATATTTTGATTACTTTTTCTTTTGTATCCATAATGAGCCAATGTTCACCCTCGATTCTATAAGATGGTAAACGACGAGTTCAAAGAAGGAGAAGCATGCTCGCCTAGAACTTTTGGACTCTCATATATTGGCAGCCAGAACGTAGTTTCGATGTTATGTCGACAGGTTTTCATCATCAGAGTGGTAGACAGCCAAGCGGCTTCGGAAAATGCTTACTATCAACAAAACATCACTGAGCATACGGGGACCCGGAATTGAAATAGGGGTTTCACTATAGGATTAAACCAAGTGTATTTAGGAACTAACCTTTTACCTATCTTACCTTTTTTTCAGGTCATCATCGAGTTCAAATAGTTGGGGTAACGTCGGGTACTCAACGGGATACAGAAATCCTGTAGCTGATTATCGTGGTTCGTTCGGATATGGCCAGACGGGCGGGTACGGCCAAACTGGCGGATATGGTCAAACCAACGGATATGGCCAAATTGGAGGTTATCGCCAAGACGTTAATCCTCAGTACGGGCAAACCAGCGGATGGCACAGTGTTGGTGAAAGGCGGCCTTATCGTGATCAAAGGTATGAATTATAAAAAGTGGAAGCACTTCAGCTCACTTCAGCACAAATCTACTGCCTATTGTTAAAAAATCGGCAAGCCATTTATCACTGGTCTTTCAAATGGGGACAACTAGTATCCATCATCATTATCAGCCGGTAGACGTACATCTCACATCTTTCTGAAATACTATATATACATATACTATATACGACACAATCAGGGATTATACAAAAACTATCAACACCAGCCGATAGATGTCCACTGCTGGACATAGGCCTCCACCAAAGTTTTCCACATCGATCGGATAGGAATTTGGTGGGAGCCAGAGCCTCGTTTATTGAAAGGCAGGGTGCACCACGAACAGATGAAGTTCGAATGGATCCCCTAAGTTATTGTGCGGGGATCCTTACACTCCTAAACCTCACCTACAAAAACCATACATAATAAAAATAATGATAAACAATTTTCACTATTTCAGCGGCGTTATCCAGTCAGACAACACTAAAAGCAATGGCCGATACGGCCAAGGTGGTGATCGTCCAACTGCTTATGGACAACCGAACAATAACCAAGCAAATTCTAATATTTACGGCTCGAGTAGTACAACGCCTGGAACAAGCTATTTGCACGCGCGGGAAGATGATATAGTGACAGCTAAACCAGCTGATGACTCTAGCACGCCGCCATCTTAGAAATTTAGAACTATATTTATGACGTTAAAACCAACTGATGACTCCAACAGGCAGTCATCTTAGAAATTTAGAACTATATTTATGACAGCTAAATCAAGTGACGACTCCAGCATGCAACCATCTTAAAAATGTAAAACTATATTTATGATAGTAAAACCAGCTGATGCCTCTAGAACTTCGCCATCTTGGAAATTTAGAAGTTTAATTATGACAATTAAACCAGTTGTTGATTCTATCACTCCGCCATCTTAAATATATATTTTTTAATGATGGTGAAAATAATTTTTATTTTTAGCGCTAATTTCAATTTTTTTTAATTCAAGTAATAAACAGTTATTTAATGCTGTTGACGCACATAAGTTGAATCAGTGGTATTTAAGTATTTTTAAAATATAATCATCAGCTGATATAATAATCAAGTTTAAATTCTAAATTGTCAAAAGTATGGTATGGTACTGTTTTGACATTATTTACGTCAACATCGTCATCATTATCAACCGAGAGATGTCAGACGTTACTTGTGTTACGTGACATAATTAACTAAATGAAGCATTTGCTAATTTGTAGTTTATAAATAGTAATAGAATATTCAAAAATAAACAAAATATGTAATTATATTCATCATCATCATCATCTGATTGACGTCCATTGTTGAACTTATATTATTTTTCAGACTATTTTATCACAATATTATTATTACCGTTTTTCTAGGTTAGAATTTACAAGAAATTTGATGATTTTGATTATTATTAGATAAATTTAACAAAACAATTCAAAATTAATCTGTTCATTTTTATGTTACTTATGAATGATGTTAAGCTTAGGTTAGCTATATGTAAAAATTGAATGTCGCATAATCTAACATGCATGTCCGATTTACATTAAAGTTTCACAATAAATAAAAAAAAACTATTAACATACCAAACTGCTTATTAGTCTTTTGATTAGAAATTAATCATTGCTTTATACAATTCCAACACGATAAGCTGATATAGCGTGATCAAATTTAATATCATTGTGGCGTACATATCATGGTATTTATAGATATACAAATAAACTAGCTAAGTTTATATGAATTCAATGAAGTCCTTTGAAGATTTTTGATACAGGAAATTATGTAATAAAACTTAATCTATTATGGTCAAAACGAAAAGCTTTTTAACCTTCCATTTAATTATATTTGCTAAACACAATGTTAAAGCATTTTAGGCTTGATTAATAAGAAATTGAAGAATAATTATTATATTTAACGTCAGAGCCATCTGACACTTTTGCGATAACTAGAACGTTTTAAATCATAAATTTCTATTTCACTAGGTGGCGTCTTAATTAAAACATTGGAGACTAGTCTTCTTGCTATAAAATAAAAATCTTTAATCTATAAAAGTAAATGTGGTTTACATTAACGCCATCTATTGTTTTAATTATTAACTACAACATTTTATAGTTATGAATTATGCACTGGATAGAGCTATAATCAAAAATATTATAAATAAGCCTTCGTCGCCATAAAAACCTTAGTCGTAAATTGTGATCGACGTTCAAATACTTTGGTAGTAAGTAAAACCTCTGTCAATGCCTATCAATACCCTCTGCACCCACGGAACCATGAACGGCAACATCTAAGCATTCGCATAGCTCTCGACGATGTAAATAAAAGACTAACCGATACTTAATTACGTCACTTCATCGATCGCAGTAACGACACAAGAGCCTGAATTAATATAATCACACAATTAACAATTTGATAAAATGATTACACGATTATTTCTGATAAGCGGCATGCTTTCGTCCACTTGGCCTTAAGTTCCCGCGTGTCTTACAACCTTACAATTATACTAATAAAATTATAATTCCTTTTTACCAGTAACTAATTAATTTTGATTAGTGTTGTGTTAGACTGATAAAAAAATGACGGAACAAAATTCAGTGAATGTGGCAGAATATGCTTCCGAAGATGGGAAATTATCCAATGGCGATGTTAAATCCTCCCTTGCTGTACCAGCAAATATGTAAGTACTCTACCATAATAAGTTTAATCCAAATTATAATGTAAAGGAGAGTAAAACTTATTTTGTTTGTCCAATTTATAACTCATCGAAAAGTTCAAACCCTTGAAATTCTGTGAAGAAAAAATTGCAACCAGACGAGCGTGATGTTCACATGATGTTAAGTGATTCGCCTGCCCATAACAACGTGGCGCTAGTTTGTCATGTTATGGATATAATAAACTGCACCATGTTGTGCACATTGCCTTAAAGCCTTTGAGTCTCGTTACCGCAGTAATTTCAATAGTTACAGCGCTCTTTAAACCGGAACCAGATAATATTGGCGGCGGAAATAAATGCTGCAGTGATACCTACCTAAACCTACCACCGGTAAATTAGGTATACCACCAATAAATACAAATAAATTAAGTTATAATAAAAAAAAAGGAGATCTTTGGGGGGGGCTATGTTCAGTAGTAGACGTCTGTCAGCTGGTAATGATGATGATGGTGAAGAAAAAAGGAAAACCCAATACTATATTAAAAAATGATAAAAGTTAAAACTTGCTAGAAGAAGAATGAACTGGCTCGATCCGGGGGAGACTGCGTGAGAGACTCATCAGTGTCGTGGAGTGTCAATACTGGTAGGTTCCTGTTGCCGGAGACCGTCTAGATAGTTATGACCGCAGCTCCTATTGCAGCCGACAAACTGTAGTGTGCAAATATTACCATGTATCGGATTGAAAGGCGCTGTAGCCAGTGATATTATTGTGGTGACGATTTCTCGTCAAATCATCTAACGTCTTAAGTGACAAACGCAATATGGTGCAGTGTATATCATCCTAACTAGCGCTATGATGTTATGGGCAGTCGTATCACTTATTATCAAGTGAACGTTCTGCTCGACTCATCGCTTGTTTCTTTAAAAAATAATTTGAATTGAAAAGATATTTTTTAAGATATATCAAAAGATCCATTTTGATTCCCGCCATAAAGGTAACTTTCAAGTTTAAATCTTTCCTTCTTTTCTTTTAATCAGCAGCAGGACAGGACAGGACAGTACAGGACGCATGTTCCTTATTGACACTTATCAGGTAAAACTATTATTTTTTTCTACAATGGGCTAACACTTCGATTAGTCCATTGTAGAAAAAATAATAGTTTTAAGATTTACCATAACATCGCTTTTGTACTTATCACAAAGCGACAAGATGAATAGTCTTTAGACCTCAGGTTTTTTTTATTCAATCAATCGACCAGACGAGCGGGATGTTCACTTGATGGTAAGTGATACGCCTGCCCATAATACGTAGCGCTTCGTTAGGATGTTAGCTACTGAACCATACTGCACTTGTCGTCCGAGACATAAGATATCTCATATTACACAGCGCCATTCAAACCGGAACACACTAATATTTGCAGACTTCTGTTTGTCGTCTCTAATAGGCGCTGCGATGGTACTCACCTCT
Organism: Ornithoptera alexandrae; assembly: GCA_029030555.1. Lineage (NCBI taxonomy): Eukaryota > Metazoa > Arthropoda > Insecta > Lepidoptera > Papilionidae > Ornithoptera > Ornithoptera alexandrae. The sequence continues at coordinate 9,984,393 of JARDVY010000041.1, read as the reverse complement.
TTTATCGCGGGGATATCTTAAAAGATACCCTGCTTCTGGAGGGAAGATGACTTCAACCCACTAAAACCCCCTCGGTGCTCTCCGTTATTGCATTAGGAGGGGCTCCGAGATCTTCTACGGAACGCACCGGTAGCCCCCACGGAAGGGCAAAGCTCTCCTTAGCACCCACACTGTGCTACGGCAAATACAATACAACCATGCATTTGCCATCCCTTTAAAGCTCGCTTATTTAGCTCCGCGAGCTCCCACCCTTAAAGCCCACGGACCCGAGGACACTTTTAGTCGCCTTATACGACAGGTACACCTTACTTCTATTCTTAATAGCTTGAGACTACAGGGCCGGCGATGGTAACTACCTAGACGGTCTCCGGCAACAGAGACCTACCACTAACTAAACGTACAGCCTCCCACAAAGATGACAACGCTACTTAGAATGACGTACACTGCACCATTTCATTATTTATGGTATTATTGTACTTTATTAATATTAAAATATTATTATATGTTAATATATATGTCCTTGTGAAGAATATGTATAATTGGTATGATTAATACTTCGCCGGAATTGTATGATACCTATATATTTATCAGGCGGTCACACAATGAGCGATGTTATCGATGTATTTTACGTAAGCCACAATCTAGAATATCTAGACTACAATTTGAAGTGTTGTTGTGATAAATAATTTGTAATAGATAAAGCTGGAGCTGGTGATAACATACTTTCAATATTACAATCACGTTTGTGCGGCTACAGCCGTTTTTATTTTTTTTTTTGGTTTCGTGGGGGAAATCTTGGAAGGATATCCTTCTTTTGGATTATGTGAGATTCTTACTTACTAAAACCCCCGAGCTGGTCTGCATCAGTGTTAGAAGAGAAGAGAGAGAGAGCTAGAAGTATTATTGAGTAAACTATATATAATGTTTAAATAAAAAAATATATATATTTATTCAAACAAACTAAAAGCTGGTAGAAGGAAGAAATGGTTCGACGACGTAAAGGAGTGGACTGGGCTTAAATACCATCTTGATTCTGATGATGTAGCCATAGCGACTCTTGCAGGTTATCTGATACTGGTCTCGTGGATCCGGGTCCACGGGTTGAGTCTTAAAACTGTATCATGGAGTGTAGTTGTCCGACGGCGGATTTTCGTATTGTGCGTCTGGATTATTGCTTCCTGGGGAAACTACTAGGTCGTCCAAGATGGGCTCCGGTCAGTTCTCCGACCACCTTCGTCTGTATCGGAATCTCTCGGCGGTGAGGACTGCCGCTGATCGCGGGTGTACCTCGTGTACGTGGTGTGTGTGCAGCTGTAGCACCCATGCTCGAAATTCGGAGCGTGTTCGTGTACCGGAAGTGTGTGTGGTGCCGTGGGTGCTGTTGGTGACGGTTTGACTGGGCGTGGTGTGCGGGACCCCTGAGGATGTCGGGATTAGCACATTCCTCGGTCTGCGCTTACTGGTCCTGGGTAAATATCATCAGTTAAAAAGAATAGCTGAGGATCGAATAGGTTTTCTTAATCTGATCGCCAATCTTCAGTTTGAACATCACGTGATGATGATGAAAAGGAACCGGTTCAGGTAATAACCACTATATCTATCCTTTAAAGACCACACTGATTTTCAGTGGGCTTAGACAAATGTTAAATGGTATCATCGCTCGTTCCCACTCCAAAATATCCTATAAATACGTTCTAGGTAGTCTAGGTAGGTACCACTGCAGTGCCTATTTCTGGCGCCAAACACCAGTGTGGAAACTTTACTGTGTTCCAGTTTGAAGGGCGTTGTAGCTAATGAAAGGTAAAGATACTTAAGATCTTATGTCTCAAGGCGACGAGCGCAATGTGATGCTGTGTATATCACCCTAACTAGCGCCACGTTGTTATGGACAAGCGTATCACTTGGAATCAGGTGATAGTCTTGTCGCTTTGACGAAAAAAAAAAAACATAAAAAGACAATGACGCCAACTATAAGTTATGAATATAATGTTCCACGTTCAGACATCTTCCTCGCGTAGAAGTGGTGATGCGAGCTGATCAGTCCGTTGCACCAATTGATTTTAATTAAACATCGACTGTTGCGTATTCATTCAAATGGTCTCGTATTCGTTTAACTGGTTCCATGGTCAACCGCCTGCTGGGTCAATCGGGTTCTGGCTTGATACTATCACGTTTAATCATCATCAATATCATCAGAACGTATGAACTTTCACTGCTGTTACTGGTGACAGGTCTCTCCTGTCGCAGACCCTCTAGGCGGGTGCAATAGTTGCTGTGTTCCAGTTTGAAGGGTGCTGTAGCTAGTGAAATTGCTGGAGTAAAGATATTTAAGATCTTCTGTCGCTAATCGACGAGCGCAATATGGTGCAGTGTATATCATCCTAACTAGCGCTACATTATCATGGGCAAACTTGTCACTTACTATCAGGTGAACATCCTGCTGGTCTTATCGCTTCGACGTATTAAAAAAGACCAAGTGATAGTTTTGATGTTGTCAGTCCTCTAAAGTAGAAGCAACCAGCTTTTTTGAGACGTTTAGCTTTCTAGAATATTCTAGCAGGAGTAGTCAGTAGAAGTCCAGCAGGGGTGGAAGGAGTTCGGCACAACAACTCATAGGACCAAAGCCAACCTCACCTGCTTGTGGTGCACCGTGCTAATCAACAGACGAGGTACTGGCTTCCATCAACCCGCATTGGGCCAGCGTGGTGAGAAATGGCCCAAATCCTCCCACATGAACTCTTACATATGACAGCCCCTGGTGGTACCGGAGGCCGTGCTGACTGTAAGGTCGCGGTAAGTCGCTGGATGTGGAGATCTTTAGAGGGGCCCGATGTCCAGCAGTGGACGTCTATCGGCTGATGATGAAGTCAGCAGCGATGCCGTCTGTTAACCTTGCGATATACAAACGAAACTTGCTTTACTTATTGTCAATGGCCCAGTTCCGGTAATCGTATTAGCATTACAACAGTTAAGCTGGAAGCCATCGCCGTCCGCGCTGACCGTTTTATAATTACTCATTAGACGTAAGAGTTTATACACTGCGCCGTGACGGAGCTTCAGCAGCCTCCATGCCACACTGGCACCGTGAGTCCCTGATTGGATTCCGCACCCGCACATAGAGGATTGTTGGTACGCTTCTATTGATCCTATTGCTATCGTCCTTTAAATCTTCCTTCATAACAGCATCGCTGTGTTCCGGCCGTCAATGTATTACAGCCGGAATATTCTGGACGATCATCCTTCACTCTTCACAGCCTCAAAGTATACCAGAGTGTTTTGCATTATACGCAAAGATGCGTGTACTATTCGCAAAAAAAAACAGAGTATTGTTAGAAAACTGTAACTTTAATTTAGTTTGAAGATATTAAAAAAAAACCTTGCAGTAATAATCTCCTGACCGCCAATGATGGTGTAAAAGGTCCTATTCTTTGTCTCACAGGTATAACCGATGTACTTTATGTTGTTTTTTTTTAAATACCCTTTAAAACTCGCAATAGACACCCCTATTCACGAAGGCCTCATTGTTAAAGAAACTAAGATGTTGTTATTACAAGGGATAGTTAAACTATGGCAATATTATAGTTTTGTAATAATTTTTTGTTACCAAATATTTTTTTATAATAGCAATAAAGGTAAATGTAATGTGATAATATTAATTACAAGTAACTGTTACCAAAATCCTCCCATATGAACCCTCACAAACGACGACTTCTTGTTCCCGGAGGTACCGGAGCTATACTAACTGTAAGGTCACGGGAAGCCGCTGGATGCGTGCAGAGCTGGACCGATCGATATGGAGATATTTGGGGGAGGCCTATGTCCAGCAGTGGGCGTTTATCAGCTGAACAAATATTTTAAATTGGGTCATTTGAATCGCCGTAGTAAGCTTAGTATTTTGCCATTAACTTACCCCATTAAAATACTTGTCAACTACCTTTGTGATTTAGGGGTTAACTCCTTGTAACACGAAGATGTCTGGTTCGATCCGGAGGACATATGGAGTTTATTGTTTTTTTTTGAACTTATGAATATCTACATATATGTTTTGCCATAATCACCACGCTTGGAAGGCGGGCAGTGCAATGGCAGCCATAGGTCTCAAACAGCACAAGACCTTGCGTTGTTGAACACTTTATAAGAGAACTATGTCCAGCAGTGGACGTCCATGGGTTGAAATGATGAGCTAAATAGCTACCGCCAACATATGCAGCCATAACAGCATTGGTGTGTTCTGTCTGTTAGTTTCTGTCTATCGACATCCTCAGATCAAGTTGAAGTCAAGTTCAGATTATGTTTATCGCAAATAAAAAATTTTGGTATCAATTCCTTGATTCATTCAAAATCAAATATATTATCTTTCATGCACTGGATTAAAAAATCTTAAAACCCTTACCTTGATCTTTGAGTAATCTGTAAAAGCCAGAACTAACGAAAATAATTATCATGAGGTTTCCAAATCACTGATGCTGCAGTTAGATATGTTTACGCCAAAAAAATTGTATGAACAGATCTGAAGATATACCAAGTGATGTTTCCGTGCGCCGGCTGGTCGGACCTTGGAGATACTTTATACATTCTAGACATTATTTGTTTTTTTTTAAGAGTTAACCTCGGTTTGTTTTGTATGTTAAAAAAAAACTTTTTATATTCATACATTCAAATGCAAGTTTTTTATTTTTTTTTAAATAAATAACAGTAAATACGTAAGTCCGTCTTACGGGAGACCGTCTAGGTAGTAACCACGGCAGTTCCTATTTCCGCCGCTGAGCAATACTATGCAAAGATTACCGTGTTCCAGTTTGAAGGGTGTAGTAGCTAGTGAAATTATCGGGAGGACCCGACTAACATTTTGTGTATCAATACAATGTGGTGCAGTGAATATCATCCTAACTAGCGCCACATTGTTATGGGAAAGGGAATCACATCTCATCGGTTTGTAAAATAAACAAAACAATATATAATATGAAACAGTAAATAATACACCATTTAATAACTATTTGATACTAGTAAGAATATTTACACAGTATTTCATTGTGTTTATTATCTTACTGCCTAAAGCAGTGTGACTATTTACTCGAGTAATGTTACTAGCTATAAAGAGTAATTGGATGTATCCAGAATCTATCGTGTCAGCTGAAATACGCGCTGCTTAAGTTTTTTCTTTTTTTTATGGCGAGACCAGGAGTCATCGTTTGGATACTGTACATTCTTGGAAGTAGTCATGGTTGTGTAGGGGATTTTAACTACTAAATTCCCCTCAGCAGTCGTTGAGAAATCAGGGGATCCCCGGTCGGAACACAGGAGCGGCCGTGGAGCTTATTTGATTTTTGACATTTCTACATTGTTGGTGACGTTCCACATATTTTTTTTTTATTTAATAAAGCGACGGGACGAGGAGGACTTTTACCTGATGGTAAGCGATACGCCTATCCATAAAAATCTGGCGCTAGTTAGGACGATATGTATTGCACCACATTGTGCTCGTCGCCTTGAAACGTAAAATGTTCACTTTCGTAACGCCAGTAATTACACTAGCTACAGCGCCCTTCATACCGGAAAAAAGTGATGATTGCGCAGTACTGTTTGTTGGCTGCAATAGGCGCTCCGGTGGTACCTACCTAGACTTTCACCGGCAATAGAGACCTAGCATCAGTAAATGGTAGTAGGTCTCTGTTGCCTGTATATATATATGTATTATATATATATATATTGCTGTCTGTATATATGTATATATTCATATATGTATATATTCATATATATATATATATATATATATATATATATACAACTTAATTAAATTAACAATCGTGCTTTAAGTACCATAATTCTACTTTAAGCTTTTATATGAAGCTTTTATACAAATAAAAAAACAGCGCTGATGTAATATTCGGTGAATCCTTTGGCCGCTCCCACTCAACTGAAGTGCAGAGAAGGTTCTCCGAGTCGTTTTTATTCGAAGATTTATTGTAAATATGAATATGACAGAATAAAGGAAAATATTCTAATATACGAAATGATTATTTTCGATTGCTATAGAAAAATCAAAGTACCTTTTCATATGAGATCAAGTTTTATTACCTATATAACGGATATACCATTAAATCAGAAACATTTATCAGATCATATATACACCCACTGGCCACGATCATTGTGGATGAGGTTTATAAAAAAAAATATCAAATGTGAAACTATTTAATCAGTGAATATGGTAATTTAATCTATTGTCTAAGAAATCAATTCTTGGGTTACTTAATAGCTCACAATATTCTTCTATATCGGAAGCTTTAGCTTAGTGACGATTAAACCCGATAACAACCAACCCACAAACTGACTTATCACGTACTTATGCGGATAAATAAGCGTTGTTCTTCCTGTATGCTCTTTATGGGTGCAAGAGCATGTGACCTCTAAAAAGTGAAAGGTCAGAAGACTAGAAATTATATTATTTCTGAAACAATGCGCGTCTTTGTACGGCACACCGTGTGGACGGAAAACACTGAACCCTTAAGATTGTTACACACTGGAAACTTCATACACACAATAAAGTATAAGAGATTGAAGTTATTACATGAAAATAAGAGGATTATTGATAACAAATATTTTCTGAACATGTTATCACAGGATCAGCTAGAGTCTTTGTCCTTATCCAGAAATGAAATAATGTTTGTGGTAATAAAAATCTTAAATGTTAGACCTCAATGCATTAGTGACAGTTCTCTTAAATTATTCGAAACGTCACGAAATAAATATGTAAAATAAACACTCATTCATCCTATTACTACCGCCAAACAGTGCTGTGCAAACATTACTGTGTTCCAGTTCGGAGGGCGCTGTAGCTAGTACAAATACTGAGGTAACGATGCTCAACAACTGCTGTCTCAAGGCGACGAGCGCAACGTCGTGCTGTGTATGTTATCCTAACTAGCGCTACGTTATAGGCAGGCGTATCACTTATCATTACGTGAACGTCCCGCTCCTCTAATCGCTTCGTGGAATAAAAATAACTTTATTTTTCAATATTTTATAAAATCTGTATATATTTTATATTATACTAATAATACATTAAGCATGATCACTGATCGAACTTATTAAAAAGATTTAAATGAAATTCTTGTTAATTTTGTATAAATCGAGAATGTCTTGGAAAAAAAATTATTACAATTTTTAAGAACGAATACACTTTTAATACGTTGTAGTTAAGTTAGTTGCGTTTTTTAAAATTACTATTCATATACGGCGTAAAAGACACTAGATTAAATAGTCAGGTCAGTCCGATGAATCTGTAACAGTCGACAATAGGACTAATAGCGCCATTGCATTATATTAAAAAAAGAACGGTGAAAAGAGGTTATATTGGTTAGGCCAGGTGTGCCCATCGTCCTAGTGTGTTGTTGCCCTTAGCGATGACACAATGTGAGCTCTCACTTGACCGGTCTTGCCGCACGACCGCGACGCCAGTTTGCCGCCAACCTCCATGTTGATTTAACGTCATTGTCGCGAACTTCGGCACAACTTTGACGGAACTTTTATTAATTAATGACAGTTTTTTTTTTTTAATTTATATCATAGGGAGTTTGTTTTTGATGCCTATAAATATCAAATTAAATTAACGGTTAAGTTACAATCAATTTAGATTTTTTTTTTTTGGTATAAATTTGGTGGGAATTTTTTTTTAGTTAATTTTCGTGTGGTGATGTATTGTGTGGAATGTGCATTGTCGGATGTGGTGTTACTTTAATCGGGTTTTGGTGATCGAGGTGAGTCGTCTCTTACGGTCCGACTTTTTATTTGCGAATTCATACGATTGAATGCGGTCGATGACTCGTTAAGTTCCGAAAACTCGTTTAGGAATCTCCACATGCATGATATGAGATGAAATTAATGGGTTTCATTTATTATGATTTACGAGTTTATTTCTTGTGTTTATTGACTTTCGTATTATTTTATATATTTTTTTTTCGAATTTATTATGTAGCAAAAGATTTTGTTTTAATTTTACATCCCCATTTACCAAAATTAAAAATTTTAATTTATGATCCACATAAAAAATATATCACAGGTAAAATAGACGAAAGTTCCATTTCACTCTTTAATAACTCTTATCATTTAAATTAAACTCTTTGTAAATAAAATAGTAGAGAAATATTTTGCTTGCTTTAAAAATAATTCAATATTGTAATATACAGACTTCATATATATCTAACCCATAATACATCCCATACATATGTGCATATAGGTATTTCGACAAAGAAAATCGTAGTTTCTGTGTTAGACATGAAGTTGGTCACATCTTACTGGTGATTAGTGTCTCTTGTAAACGGTTTTCTAACCAGTGCTTTCCAATCTTTTTTTGATCCCCGTACCCTTTAATAAAAGTTTTAAACACATTATGATAATGTTTACATAAGTTAACTGTTATCTTCTCAGTATTTCCTCTATTAACAATAAAATTTTTACAAACCTCTACGGGACACTATATCCTCAATGGTAGACCAACCATAGGTTGGGAATCGCTGAGAAACCAAAGGAGTAGAGTATAGTTTCTAAGGGGTGAAGTATAAATATTACTATTGTATACTCTGATCCGAATTTATCCCTAGTGCAATAATTATGTATATCTTAGCTGTGTTTCATCTGTTAATATATTAAGGTCAGACCGCGATTAGTGTGTTTCACCATTTTCGGCCCTATAGTCACTTAACAATAAGTGTATTTAAAATCAAATTTTATCCCTACAGGTATCATAAGTAAAAAGTTTTAGACGTCTCTTATTTTCGGCGATGATACTGCGTAAAGATCTTAACTATATTTTGGGTATCCATCAGGGTTGATAAGAGAAACACAGTCAGATGAACGTTTGCTCAGTAGTTCATTTGTATGTTTATTACAAAATATGTTTTCAAATAAAATATATCTAACGATGATGAAATGATTACAAATGCATCATTATCGTAAAATTAACCGATTGATCGTTTAAATCACTTTCTCGCATGTTCTATACGAATAGCCGGCGAGCATGGCGACGCTGAGCAGTGACCAGGGTAAAGACCGAAGATTCTAGTCTATTTAAAGACCAGCAATTCGCTTGGCACATAGAATAAGGCGTAATGCATTCCGCTTTCCTGTTCCTAAGTGAGTTCCGTCGCATGAGAGTAGCGGTTCGCGTTTATTTATGATTTTAAGCAAACAAAACTGGGGAAACGGGTTATATGTATATGTTTGTATTCTTTTCTGACATTTATGTATATTATATGCGTAAATGCTACAACGTGTAGAGACGAGCTGAATGTCATCTGATAGTAACAATAAGTGCATATGCACTACATTGTGCTCATCTCCATGAGACTAATGGTAGGTCACTATCGCAGGAGACCGTCTAGGTATCATCGCAGTATCTATTTCTACCGAACAACAAGTACTGTGCAAACATTACTGTGTTCCGATATGAAGGGCGCCGTGGCTACATGGCTAAATTACTAGGGTAACGAGACAATGTTATGTCTCAGGTGACGAGCACGATGTGGTGCAGTGTATAACATTCTAACTAGTGCCACAATGTTATGGACGGGCGTATCACTTACCATCAGGTGAACGTCCCGCTCGTCTCGTCGCTTCGTAACATAAAAAAAAAGAACATAAGATGTGAAGTGTCATTTAGTACCCAGTAATTTCACTAGCTACAACGTCCTTCAATCCGGAGTAAATAAATGTTTGCACACTACTCTTTATCGGCAGAAATAGGAGCACCGGTGGTACCTACCTAGGCGGACTCCTGCAACAGACACCTACCACACCTAGACACATGGTCCTAGATTGAAAGAAATAATCTCAGTAATTTGCCACAATTATTTATGAATATATATATATATATATTTGTGGCAAATTAACCACACCTGCACCCTGCTAATCAACAAACGAGGCTCTGGCTCCCACCAACCCGCATTGGGCCAGCGTGGTAGGTAATGGCCCATATCCCTCCCATATAAACAACCCCTACAAACGACTCCTTGTGACTCTCCAGTACCGTAGGCCATGCTGATTAAAGCTACTGGATGCGGCAGCTTAATACCAATCGATGTAGAGGTTACTGGGGGAGGCCTATCGGCTGATGATGATGATATATATATATAATGAACATATATTTACGTACTATTGACATATGTTAACAGTCTAAAAGTATAATAATAAATATATCTGGTTATTCAATTGCAACTACTCTTTCTTCCTTGAATTTAGTTTAATGTTAAGGTCATACAATCACTGCAGCCACACTAATTATGATAAAATCTCTTTGATGATATTAATGATTATAATGCAATTAATATATATTTTAGAGCTTACTTGAAAACAATTTAAAATATTAAACAGTTTGTAAAATGTAAATAATAGCTTTAATAGATACGAATGATTAATATTTACTGTTCTTATACCAAAAGCTATTCTAGAACATTTTACTCTTCTTTCTGTCTATTAAAAGCTTAAGATATTTCATAAGTTACTTTTAAGTAACAAAATTAATAAAATCTCTACGCTCCATCATCATCTTTATCAACTGAGAGACATCCACGGCTGGACTTAGGCTTCCCCAACGATATCCACATCGATCGATCCTGCGCTGCCCGCGTCCAGCTGTCCTCGAATGGCGACCATGTATCGGAAGACGTACTGACAGTACCCCCTCCCCCACCAGATGGTCCGAAGACCTGATGAAGGTTCAGGATCTCTATAAATGTTATAATGTAATAATTCGCTATGTTTAATATTAATAATAAATATCAGAACATGAGAGAATAACCAAATTTCTTTGGTTCCCATCATCCTAATGCATACAAAACTGCAACAGTTGTCTTTTGTGTATAATTTTTAATTTGCCTATAGAAAATATAGTATCGACGTCACATAATAATAATAATCATAGTGCGTATGCTTAGCATGCGTCAGCACGGTTAAGTAAATATTTTAATTGTCGATGACATCATGCCAACTTGGTGGCACCTTATTGGTATACGTCGATACCACACGTCCAGTCGCCGGACGTAAGTGTTACCACACGACACAAACTGTTAGTTATTATTAATTGTTATATATTATTAATTTAGTTATGCCTTATATGTTGTATGTATTACCCGATGATGTATATTGCTGATAGTCGTTTGACTGGCTTGTACTGCTCATGGCACGATCGATGACCGATGGGGCAGCGAGGTCTTCGAGTGCCGCCCGCGTACCGGTACACGTGGTGTTGGGAGACCTCCCACAAGGTAGACCGACCATCTGGCAAGAAATGCAGGAATCCACTGGACGCGAGCAACCCGCGACCGATCGATGTGGAGATCTTTAGGCGAGGCCTATGTCCAGCAGTGGACGTCTATCGGCTGATGATGATGATACTGCTCATGGAATATTGAACTCATGGATGTAAAATCCGCGGCTTAAAATTCTCTTACTCTTTCTTATTATCAACAATAGCTTAAAAGTGGAACTCGTTATCATGTTATGATATAACAATAAGGTGGTTGATTATGAAGCGTTCTGGCTTAAAGTACTTAGACATATATATATATATATTATACATAGATTTAAAATATGGACTGAAAACTCCTCGACCATTCAAACATCATTAAACTGACTTCGACGTAAATTACCAGTTTTACCTGTTTATCAATTATTGAGAGTAAAACGCAACAGAGATAACTAAATAATTTATGCAAGTATAAAAATTTTAAAAATAATATGCTGTATCAGATAACAGTCTCGCAAGATTTTGAGAAACGAATGTTTGTACAGGTGGATTGTCAAGTAGAAGAAAATAAAAAAAAAATACTTAAATATATTTTAATTGCCAATTTCATACAAGGTTATATTCTCTAAAGCAAGCCTCTGTCAAGTGAAGCAGCACGATTCCAAATTATATAGTGTTTACATCCTACTGTCCAGCGGCAGAAATAGTTGCTGAACAACTACCTGCCTAGATAAAATCCGGAAACAGATACCAACCACTATGTTGCAATAAATTTTCTAAAATTATACTAGATTATTATTATTTAAATCACCACCAGATTGTCACACACAAACGAGTCCTATGTAGCTTTGGCCATATTACCCGGAGACAACCAAATATTTTGGATAACCTACGTAGTATTAAAAATCGAAGGCAAGAGTTCACGGGGTTGATCGCCTACCCGATGGTCCGACCAGATACAAGTAATCTTAGGCACCAACATTCCTAATGCCCTGAAACGTGCCGAGAACAGCTTAGAGCAGTGTGGAGGCATATGGTCGATGCGTCATTAAAAGCATTTCAGGATAAGCACGATCTTCAGTCATGAAGTACACGAAAGAGAAGAATTGTTATTTACATATTAACGCAATACACGCGTAAAACAGACAGACGTTACGCCGCACAGTAGCAGAGGAAGTGAAGAAGATCGGGAAGACATGGAAGATTAAGGGTGAAGCCGAAACCGAACGCGCCGCCCTTTGCCTCATCTTGGGGCGATAGGATGGTAACAAATAATGGTAATAAAAAATGGTAGAGACACGCGTAAAAAAGTAATAAAGAGAAATAATATTGCATAACAATAAAAAAGTTACCACACTAATTATTGTAAAAACAAAATGGTTGTCATCACACGTGCGTCCTATTTCCCAATTAAATATTCTTTGTTTGTTTAGCTTGGAAGCGATAGCTTGTCCAAGTATTAAGTAATTTCCCTTCATAATTTTCTATGTTTTATGCATACAAAATTGTAAATTTCATTTTAAATTGTGATGATGGTAGGACTTTGTTACCGGATATCGGCTAAACAGACACCACCACAGCGATTGTGTCTGCCACTAAACACCTGCAGGAACGGCGCTGTAGGTTGTGAGCAGTAGCTCGCTGGCCTAATGGTCAGAGCGTGCGGCCTTCATTCCGAAGGTCGCGGGTTCGAATCTCGGCATGTGCCGATGACTTTAATATTTAAGTTGTATACATTTGTGAACTTAAGTAACAACAGCGAAATACAAACGGTGAAGGAGAACATCGTGAGGAAACCTGCACGTGGATAAGAATTTATTCTAAGGTGTGTATGTGAAGTCACTATTCCGCTTTGGGCCCGCGTAGTGGTGGTGGCGGGTAGGCCTGTGCCCCAACAGTGGGGACGTAAATTGGCTGTTATGGTGGTAGCTTGTAAAATTACCATGGTAACGAGACAACATCTTATGTATCAATACCATGAGTATACTGTGTATCATCCATACTGCCGCCATATTGTTCCCAGCAGGTGCAGGTTCACAGATTCACTACATCAAAAAAAAAAAAAACAATACCCATATTTTGCATAAACTCATTACACTCACTACTAGACGTATTAAAATACATTTATTACTTTCCGTACATTTAGAAAAAAAACAAAAACATATTTATAAATATTAATTAATGCTTTTTTTTTCGAACGAAGACAATATTGTGACAGTTAAAACATTCACGGCTAAAAGATGCGTGTCCAAGCCATGTAAATAAATTAAAAAAAAGCATTCGTGCCGTTTTATAACCTATAAATTTTAAAATAATAAATGGTGGTCAGTACACTTAACTGAGAGACGCCATTTAATATACTCGTTGTGTTGAACATATGTGAATTAAAATATATTAGATGTTGATTTAAACGGAATGTGTTTGTATGAATGCGCCATTTTGTTTGTCAATGAGTCACTCGTGAGAGGTTACTTACAACCAGTAATGTTATTACCCCTTTTTATAACAATCAATAGCTTTTGATGTGCAATAACTTTTTCAACCGTAAGCCAAATTAAAGGCATATGTTCATATAATAATTTAACAAAAACGTTTCTCTTGAACAGCAGGCCCGGCCTTTATAAATGAGTTCTTAAAAACACGGAAACGGATATTATTTAAAGCATTATTCATTACAAGACGCTGAGGCGAATGAACTGGGTATCAAAATTGATTACCGCTAATGTATTATAACAATTTTCCTTATTTGTTTAAATGATATTATTAGTTTATATGTCACAGGCAAATAACATATATTATCTTTCTAAAACTTTATTTAATACTGTAGTAAGATCTACAAAAGTAAATTTTTTCGTATGCAATGTATTTACATTTATTTAGTGATAAACTACTGTCTAGATATAGTACAATCTAGACATCGGTTTCATGAAAGGTAAAAAAACTCCTTCGTCATTAAAACATTTTTTATGTATAGCTCTAGAATGATTTTCATTATTTCAATTAAGCGACGACGATAAGCTTATAACAACGTGGCGCTAGTTAGGATAATATATACTGCACCCTATTGCGTTCGTCGCCCGACACATAAGACGTCGCGTCCGTTACTCTAATAATTACATTAGCCACAACACCCTTCAAACCGCAACATAGTAATGTTTACACATTACTGTTTCTCTCTCTTTCTGTTTATCAGCTGCAATAAACGCTGTAATGGTACCTACCACCAGTGATAATTAAACAACTAAAGATGGTACTACAAAGAAAAAAACATACAAACAAACCATTAATCCTGATTAAAATTTCTTTTATTTCTACCAACATACAGTATCCTGTTTGAAGAATAGTTTAGGTGATGAAATTATCAAACAATGAACACAATGTGATGCAGTGTATATTTGTTAGCTTAAACTCCATTTTGACAAATAATAGATGGTTGATATTTCACTTAGAACTTTTAATCGATACACAATTAAATATATACAATATTCTTAAAATCATTTAATACTATCGTCGCTTCGCTCTCGCTAGGTCTACGTCCACTCCCTGACAGGCCGACGCCATTTTGTCCGCGCGTCCCTTCCATGTTATCATATTTTAAATGTTGCCAACTTATAATTAAAAAAGAATAATAATAACGATATAATGCAATATACTTTATTATTTACATGCTAACAATATAAAAAAACAAAAAATATTATTGATTAGAAATACAATAGTTATAAAAGGAAAATTATTGTCAATTTAATATGAGGAAAATGTCTGGTTCTCATTCGTTACCTAGAAATCCTATGCAATTGACTAATATAGATTTTAATTGGAGTATTTCCTCTAGTATTTAACGCTGCTTTGTACCCTAGATAGACTTAGTCATATATCAGTTTAGACCTTATTTACTTGTAAAGGTCATTTTCGAAATAGTTTGTCAGGTCACATAGAGGTTGGAGGTGGTGAAGCGTGATTACAAAGAATACCCTAGCTATAATAAAATCTAGGCAACTGAGTAATAATGTGTGGACGGTAGCTACCAATATTCAAACTTGACCACATGTGGCCGTTGAATCGAGCTGGAGACCCTAAAAAAACTCGATGTCGTCATCGATTATATTATACCGCCTCTCATATTGAGTCAACTTTGTAAACATATAATCATATAAGTGTTTCTCATCAGCAGCTTAGGAATGACTTAGGTCATAGATAACCATATCCGGCTTAACGGATGGTAGTTTATCTGAAGCACTAAAGACGTCTTGAGATAAAGAATGATATATTTTTTGTTGAGACTAGATTTTATTTTTAGATATCTATGCGTTGGTGTGATACTTAACTCACTACTGGGATTCTGGAGTCCCAATAATATATTTCCGACTTCCTTGTGAGGGAAGGCCCAAGTTTTCTCGAGCCACTTAAGCACCACAATAGCCAAGTGCGAATTTTAGGGTGTCACATATGAAAGCTTTCGGTTTCTTCACGATGTTTTCCTCCACCGGATACTCAAGTTCGGTGGATATCGAACCCGCACTACTTCACGAAGTATCTCTGGTAACTATCAGTTTCCTATATGGCAACATTAGAGGGTCCCCATGCAACAATAGTGGGAGAATTAACATTAACAAAAAAAACATACCTTTCCAAAGCTTTTGACAATTGATTGGTGCAATGTTTTAAAAAAAATTGCAAATCGTCGACAAGTAAGATTACTAGGTAATAAATAAAACTTACGTAACATTACTTAAAATCTAAGTATATATGAAATTTAATTTTTTTTATCCATATATATATACATACATATAAGAGAGATTTCCATCTAGGTGAAAACTTCAGGATATCTTGGGCACCACAAGGCCTAGAGACTTGATATTTGATTGGTATATTCTTTTTGCTGAATATAAGCCAGCTATGAAAGGATTTTACCAAATGTTACCCTCAAAAGGGTTTACGAGGGTGTTGCAGCCAGCAAAGTTAGCGAGAAACAGCTAGTATAGTATACACCAGTGCCCATCCCATGGTGAGAATAATGGTAAGAGTAAAGTTAGTACTAGATCTAGATTATACCACACACACGTTTAGAACAAGTCTTTAAATATAGGCCATAAACTTATGCCATACCTTGATGGAAACCCTGATGAAAGCAGACTCCAGTCCTTCGATATCCGTAATATGTAGGATGAAAGAAAATGCTTTATCCTAATATATGAAATGAAGATAAGGTATAAATGTCGCCGTATATCTGGTGGTAGGTAAATGGTCAATGGTGGTGGTATTATAGCATGCTATTCCTAAGCACACTCAATGCTCTCGTTAACACACCGATCTCTATTAATATAACTTCCGCCGGAGACCGTCCCGGTACAACTGCAGCTCCTATTTCTGTCACCAACCATAAACGTGGCTGGTTGGGTAAATTAATTATGTTGTGGTAAACAATAACGTGTAATTGGTTATTTGAATAAAAAAAAGGAATTGATTATTATTTAGAAAATTAACAAAGCCATAGGTTCTGTAAATTCATCTTGTTAACCTGGTGATCAGCGTCAGCACAGCTGAACAAGACTAACTAACAATCATTGTTGGTCACTCTTGTTCAATTCTGAATCTTGTCTCATCACATTATGATCTTTCTATACGAGAATAGTAATATGTTCACGCGATAGTAAGTGATACGACTGCCCATAACAACGTGGTGCTAGTCAGGATGATATACACTGCACCACATTACGCTGTTGAGTCTCATTACCCTAGTAATTACGCTAGCTACGACGCCCTTCAAACCGGAACACACTGATGTTCGCACATCACTATAACTCTAGCAAGCCTCCCCCAGAGATCTCCACATCGATCGGTCCTGCCCTGGTTACATCCAGCTAATAGTAGTAGCTGGTTGTAGTAGTAGAGCTATATAAGGAATGGTGCCGGCTATTGTAATTTCATGTAGGGCGCCGGAAGCGATGTGGGGCGGCGCACCTCCGGGGTGTGGCCCAGCGGCAGGGGTGGCGTGCGGTACTATTTGACCCTTGCTTATTACGTTAACATAAAACGAACTTAAAAAAAATACTTACGGATAAGTAACAAGCGTTTAGCATTATTTTTAATATGTTACACATGGATATATTCGTATATTTAAAGTATCTTCTTCTTATCAGCCCGATGACGCCCACTGCTGGCATAGGCATCCCTCAAGGAGCTTCGTTGATGCGGGTTGGTGGGTGGTCAGAGCCTCGTCTGTTATTCAGCAGGGTGCACCACGTGCAGGTTAGGTTGACTTCGGCTCCGTAAGATATTGGGCGGAACCCCTTACACCCCTCTTTATTTTTTTAAACAATAGTTTGACATAATTATATTTTAAATTTTCTTTTTTCTGTATGGTGGTGGGTCTCCATTACTGGAGACCGTCTGGGTTAAGTACCACCGTAGCTCCCACTTCTACCGTAATTTTATTACCTCCATTTTCTACAGGGCGATGTAGCTAGTGAAATTACTGAGGTAACGAGACGTTCAATCGACGTAATCAATCAAACTGATAGACGTCCACTGCTGGATATAGGCCTCCCCCAAAGATTTCCACGTCAATCGGTACGACCAAGCACTGGGGGCCGTAGTTTGTTCAAGTTCATATGGGGTGGTTTGGACGACTCAATGCGGGTTGGTGGGAGTCAGAGCTTCGTTTCTTATTTAGCATGGTACACCAGGAGCAGGTGACGTTCGGTTAGATCTCGTGAGTTGTTACACCTTACACCTTTCCTTTCTTCCTTCTATCTGCCTCAACCGAATCATGGAGTACTTCGGACATGTTGCCAGTAAAGACGGAGACGACCTTGAAAAACTTGTGGTTACTCGCAAAGTGGAAGGAAAAAGGCCGCGGGGTTGCAACCCAATGCGTTGATCTGACCAGATCCGCAACACACTTGAATCCACCATCTACACGCTCTCCGAGTAATCGGAGATAGAACGAGATGGTGAAACATTAGGAAGACAAGAGTGATGAGTACGATCGTACGTGACGACCCACAGATATGAGGGATACGATATGAGGAGGAAGATGTAGAGTGATTTAATATTTTTAATAATATAGTAGTTAGTAGACGCTGTCTACACTCTTCGTACTAAAATATAGCTGAAGTTGGCAACCCAAAGTACAGTGTAATTGGAAGCTCACTGACACCATCTTCTATTTGGGTGATAATCATTTCAACCGCTGGGTAAATGGGCGGGTTAAAGTAACCATGATTTTATAAACATGAAAATTTCCGTAAAATATCATCTAATCAAGAATAAATAATCAACCAATTTAATATTCCCACAACTGAGACTCCTGGTTTTCTTCCACAAGGAGGTAGAATTATTTATCCACCATGATGACTAGGTATTTACTGGTGGTAGGTTTCTGTTGCCGGAGACTGCAGCCGATAAACAGTAATGTGCAAACATTACTGTGTTCCGGCTTGAAGGACGTTGTAACTAGTGTAATTAATAAGGTAACGAAATTTAACATCTTATATCTCAAGGCGACAAGCGCAATATGGAACAATACATATCATCCCAACTGGCGTCACATTATTATCGGCAAGCGTATCACTTACCATCAGGTGTACATCTTGCTCTTGTTATCGCTACATCGAATAAAAAAAAATAATCAGCCAATATAATGTTCCCACAACTGAGACTCAGCTTTCTTGAAGGAGGAAGTCAGGACTATTTATTCACTATCATAACTCGGTGCGAATTTGAGGATATAATTTGTGCATAAAATCTATTCTTGGATGTCTTGGTTTCCTTACAGTGTTTACCGTGACAGGAAGTTTAAGTTTGAGGTAAATCGAATCAGTGTTTGGCTGTATATAGTGCTCAGTAAAACTGGTCTTCGTCTTGCAGACTTGGTCATGGTCCAATCAAGATTACTACTAAATGTGATAGACTAAACTTGAACATGAAACAACAACTTGAAATAACTTGACCATGTGCCTTTCTTCTGGAAACAAAATATTTGATATATTATAAGGCTGAATATGCAAGATCATGACGTAACAGAGAAGACCAAGACAAATACCATGATTATCACAGTCTTAGTCTTGGTTTTGCTGCTTGCTGAGATGTCTTTAGAAAAGTACGATATATATAATGTTTCTTTCTATTATTGACAGTGAATTAAACCATTTGTTGCTCTGTAATCAAAGATTTATTTGAATGATTATAAATCAACAACAAAACCTATATACTATAACGCTCTCAATTAAAGAAAACCTACTTGTAATCAAAGAAACGTCATTTAACGTTTATTATTCAGTGTCAATTTTTTCTTTAATATTTTTAACACTTAAACACCATAATAAACACTTATTCTTCATACCTCCCAGACATTGACAGCTTTGCTTTACCGACGTAGCTGATTGCATTCCTTACACCGCCATCTATCGACCAAACCGGACACCACACTTCTTTACCGACGGAGCGAGCCACGGCAAAATTCAAATTAAAGAAATGTTTTATAATAACTATTTCTATACATAGATACATATATATTGTAATAATCACACCTTATTAGGTGTAACTCGATCTCGAACTCATGATTAATGCAATTATTAACTGCCTCAGGCTCAGCACTTGCTTAATAATACGGAACTTCCTGGTTCGAATCGGTCACATGTTGTGGAAGATTAAAGCTAGTATTTTAACCACTCCAGCATCCTCATGTTGTAAATCTGCCGCCATAACTACTTCGTCGTGAACTACCAAAATATGAGAACCCGATTATTCTATAGTATTGAAGTTCACCTGATTGTGGGTGAGACTCCTGCCGATATATATATTTGTGTGTATTTTATAACGGCTTTAAACAATGGTTGTAATGGATCCGGACACATCCGTGTATACGAGGACGCGTGGTCAACCCCCAACGCACCTACGTGCATCGAACAAGTTTAACTAAAAAGTTTGTGAGGGGACTTTAAATAGAAACTTGTTCGAACTTGTTTGTAATGGCGGCACCTGCGCTTGGGCAGATAACTTATAGAACTAACTTAATCAAATTTGTTCAGTATCATTCTCTAAAAAAAAACACGAAAAGTAATATCCTAAACAGTTAGTGGTAGAAGATCTCTATTTCCGAAGACAGTCTATGTACTAGCGCGGCTTCTATTTCTGCCGCCAAGCAGTAGTATGCAAATATTACTATGTTCCGGTTTGAAGGGCGCTGTAGTTAGTGTAATTACTCTATAGTCTCGGGCGACCAACTTACTGTGGTTCAGTATATATCATCCTAACCAGCGTATCACTTACAATCAGGTGAATGTCAATAATATAGAATAATCGGTCTCTCATATGTTGATAGGTGATGACGATGTAGTTACGATGTAGTTATGGCGGCAGATTTACAACATGAGGATGTTGGAGTGGTAAAAACCCTACCTTTAACCCTCCACAACATGTGACCGATTCGAACCAGGGTTCTCCATGTTATTGAGCAAGTGCTGAGCCCGATGCAGTTAATAATTGCGTTAATCTTGCGTTACTCCTAATAAGGCGTGGTTATTACAATGCAAGGTTTTATGATGGTTTACTGGAGTCACTGACATTTGTCTAATGGTTTACCGATTAGTGCTTCCTGTATTTCTTCGCCGTTGAATACAAATGATGTTTGCACAAAAAAAAATTACAATATATCTAACTGGACTGGGCTATTCAGTCAGTCAAGATCTAAAATGGCTGGTGGGGTAAAATAGTCTTATAGTAAGAGGGCAAACGTTGTGGCAAGGTTTACTGGTAATAGGCTTCCGTTGTTGGAGACCGTCTAAGAAGGTACTACAGCGGCTTCTATTTCTGCCGCCAAACAGTAGTGTGTTCCGGTTTGCAGGGCGAACACTCAACATCTTACAACTCAGGCGACGCGCGCAATGTACTGTGTATATCATCCTAACTATCGCCACGTTATTGGGAAGCGTATCACTTACCATCAGGTGAACATCTTGGTTATCTCGTCGATTAAATAAAATATCAAAATTCATTGATCATCATCAGATGATATACGTCTAAAAATATATAGATCATTTATTATATATAAACTCGGGAACAGATGTCTGCGATCAGACCTTCAAATGATTGACCTCCAGAGAGATTAGCATCAGGAGAATAAAGGCTGATCCAACGTGTAGGCTGCATTTGATTGCTGAAGCCTTATCTGTACCATATTAACGTCTAATCTTATCCGAACAAATACGATTTATCTCACTGATACCTACCTCCGTGGTACATCCACATGTTCACACAGTAATGTCGATACAAAGTGGTGTTAAGGAAAAAAAATTTTTTTTTTTTATTTTATTTTATATCTACCTCTGGAAGCGGGCGTAGTTAACTGCGACACAGTTATTTTTTAACTACTGCAGTTAACAACATATACAAGTACTTTGTTCTATAAATATTTGTTTTTATATAAAAAAATAAAAAAAAACAGGTAAGATACCGTACAACAGAAATTATTGGATGCGATATCTCTTGCTGATGGTGATGAGTAAAATTGGTCCTGGTCTTGGAGAAAAGCATCGAATGACCAAGACCGAGACCTAATCCAAGACAGACCTATCATACAAGGCCTAGACTATAAAATACTAGACTACGAAAAACTTTACATCATCATCAGCCATTAGACGTCCACTGCTAGACATTGACCTCCACCAAAGATTCTCACATTAATTGGTTAGGGACTCACATGGGGAGATTTGGGCCATTACCCACCACTCTGGCTCACTGCGGGTTGGTGGGAGCCAGAGCCTCGTTTGTTGATTATCAGGGTACACCACGAGTAAGTGAGGTTGGCTTCAATCCCGTGAGTTG
Organism: Ornithoptera alexandrae; assembly: GCA_029030555.1. NCBI lineage: Eukaryota > Metazoa > Arthropoda > Insecta > Lepidoptera > Papilionidae > Ornithoptera > Ornithoptera alexandrae. Next base: position 9,962,324 of record JARDVY010000041.1, on the reverse strand, counting down.
TTGTGACTTTAAAATATTTATTATAACTTAAATGTGTGCTTTTCTTCTGGAAAAAAAAATATTTGATATATAATGAATATGAGATTAGTTCGATCGCCAATCACGTAAAAACAAGTGAACGTATCGAAACGGGAACATGAACATTCGAGGCGGAACGATTTTGTAGATTATTTTTAGAATTTTGTAGATCATTCATCAATTTGTTTCTAATCAACTTTTATAAACATTAACATCTGGTATTACTTATGCGGTTGCTATAGTAACGGTTGCTATAGAAAGTTACTTACGGTTGCTCTCAGGAACATTTCAGACTAATCTCAAGCCTAATTCTACATTACTGCCAGCAAAGCGGGCGGGGAACAGCTAGTATATTTCAAGATTGAATATACGGGACTGAATACCAAGATTTCTCATCACCACATGCCAGGGTACACCATTGTACAGAAACTAGTTATTTTTGATTTTAATCTATGCATTAAACTTTAATAGTTTCTCTTAAGTAACTTTAGAATGTTTCTCTGTATCGTAAAAGATCAACGATAACAATTAACATTCTCTTTAACTAACATTTAACGTCGTCCATTTTGTTTCGACGTTCTATTACTTTACTGCTGCGTAACAGCATTGCCTTTATATCTTCAACGAAGCGATAAGACTAGGTAGACAATCACCTGGTGGTAAGTGATAACCCTGCCCAAGACAACGTGGAACTAAAGATCATATACACTGCTCCACATTCCGTTCGTCGCATTAAAACATGTAATGTTAAGTATTTAACCCTGGTAACTTCACTAGCTACAGAGCCCTTCAAAACGGAACACAGTACTTTACTGGTGTTCCGGATTGAAGTGCGTTGTAAGTAGTGTAATTATTAGGGTATCAAGTGTCATCATCATTTGCAGGTGACGAGCGCAATGTGGTGCAGTATATATTATTCTTACTAGCGACACGGTATTATGGGGAGGGAACTTGTGGACTTCTTACCTTGGAGTGAAAAGGAAAAACCAATTCAAGGTTAAGATATAAGCATTGTAACTAACGAAATCATTACAATAAAAATTGATATCTTATATCTCGGATCCGCACCCTTACGGCGCTGAGATATGGAACCTGATCATCAGGCTGGTCCACCGATTTAAAGTAGCACAGCGAGCGATGGAGAGAGCTATGCTTGGCATTTCTCTAAGCGACAAAATCCGGAACGAAGAAATTCGACGGAGAACTAAAGTTGTCGACGTAGCTCTCAAAATCTGTAAGCTGAGGTGGCAGTGGGCCGGCCATGTCTGTCCTGTCAGTAACGACCGGTGGGGGAGGAAAGTCTTGGAGTGGAGGCCGCGTACAGGTCGCAGAAGTGCGGAACGCTCTCCCTCCAGATGGACCGACGACATCATCAGAGCGGTCGGAGGTGGATAGATGCAGGAAGCTGAAGATCGCATTTGGTGGCAGACATTAGTGAAGGCCTAAATCCAGCAGTGGTAAAACAAAGGCTGATAATGATAATGATCACTGATGCAGTGTTTACCATCCTAACTATTACCCCCGTTTAACTCCTCATCAGAAGACTTACGATAATAATATTCATACCGCTTGGGAGCTGCTCATGTGCTCACGAAAAACAAACCAGTTTCGAACAACGGTACCACTACATACAAAGTGGTCACCTCGCTGCTGTTCCAAGCTGCTCGCTACGCCGACGCGAGTTATTTGATACTTTTGGTCGCGTAAACAGAATTACTAACGACGACGAATTTGATACTTGCGCGCACACAGAAACATTTTGTTGCTATTACATTAGAAATCTTTTGTTATATTAACAACCAGATTTTTTTTATGCGACGAAATTATGAGAGAAACAAGCTGTTCACGCGAAGGTAAGTGATACGCTGGCCCATAGCAATGTAGCGCTAGTTATGTATAAGGAATGATATATATACTACACTTGACCACTTTGTGCTCGTCGCTTTGAGACATAAGATGTTGAGTCTGCTCCCCGCCCGATTAGCTGGCCGTATTATATAGGATGGCGCAAAAATAACCTTATAAAAAGTACCTTATAACACAGGTAATAAGGTACTTTTTATAAGGTTATTTTTGCGCCACACTATATTAGTTTCATAAAAAATACATTACTAAAAAAAATCAAAAACAGCTGATGCTCGGATCATCGAACGCGCGTGCGCGGAGGGAACTCGACATGTATTTGATTTCAATTTCAACCTTATTCCATAGGGCCATGGAGCATTTAGATTGCGCGCCCGGACGTTCGTTGCAAATATTACGTGTTCCGGTTTAAAGGACGCTCTAACTAGTGTAATTACCGGGGTAACGAGATTCAACGTCTTAGGTCACAAACTATATGTCATGGCGAGCACGACGTGATCGAGTATATAACTACCTAACTAGCGCCACGTTGTTATGGGCAGGCGTATCACTTACCATCAAGTGAAATCTTGCTCGTCTCGTCGCTTCGTTGAATAAAAAAAAAACGAAATATTTTAAATTTTGAGATGACTGATTATATATATGTATGAAACCTAAATAAGGACCTCAATAAATAGAAATATCTATAACTATAGGCATATGTGTGTATATTAATTTTATAAACTATTTATATATACAGTCAATATAAAGTAATTATTTTTTTGTTTGTAATATATAACATATTGGTTTAATAGATTAGTAGGGGGTTATTTAATTTTGATACCCTTTGACTGTAGATTTAATGGAATAGTTATAGATCTAAGATCTTTTATCATTTATTCATAAAGCTTTACATTAAGGCGCGAAACAAAAACAGTTGTATGCACTATAGTCCCATGTCGATCCCGTGAAAGAAGAATAGGAATAATGTTTAGTAAATTCTTAAAATGTATAAAAATAAGCTTTAATTGACGTTATAATTATTACAAAATAATATCTGATTAAAAATGAGATAGCAAATCTCGCTGCAGTCCTCTAACAATGGCAACACCCGCGTAGATAATCTGTGGCCTGAGCCAAGACTATTATTCACTGTACGAGAAGCAAGAGCATTTGGAGTCGGGAGACGTTTCAAACAATGATTTTCCGTGTAACCAACTCCGGCTGTTCACTTTCACGTGTTCTGTAATACCTAGCCTTTCTAGGAAATAGCGCGTTTATATTCAATTACTTCGGTAACAAGGAATTCTGACTCCAGCGCATGTTCGACGAACGTACTTAGAATACGTGACTTAAAGAAAGGATTTTTATGGTTTACCTTTAAATTTTAACAAGTGATTTCATGTTGTAGATCAACTCTGATTTATAGGAAATCTAGGATCTATATTTCACCAAATCATCAGCCGGTAGACGTTCACTGCTGGACACAAGCCTCTTCCAAATATCTTCACTTCTACAGTCCTCCGGTACCGCCGGGCATTAGGGGCTGTTGTTTATAAGGGTTCATATGGGGGGTTGGTGAGAGCCAGAGCTTCATTTGGTGATTAGTCGGGTGCACCACGAGCAGGTGAAGTTAGCTTGGGACCTATGAATTGTGGCGCGAGACCTTTAACCCCTCATCTTATAAAATAAGTAATTTGAGATTACTATAATGTTTATCGTTTGTCTGATTGTTAGTACGTTCAGAGCTTCAGGTCAGCCATTTTTGTGTCATTCATTAAAGTATTAAAAAAAAAAAGCCAAGACAGCTCAGTATCCAAGGCCTTTCATGCGTCTTGAAGGTATCAGGAAGACGCGAGTTCGATTCTAACTAAGCTTGAGTTTTCGGCGAAGGATAGAACGGCTTTTATGGTTATGTGACATTTATCAACCGGAACATAACCAGCGTGGAGATATATGTGCTTGTCTTCATTCTTGCGGCAGAAAGTCCCAAGTCCACACAGTGGGAACATTAAGTGGGCTATTCATGTATATATGTGTATAGAGGATCATCTTTGTACAATACCGAATACAAACGGTTTAAATTAGATTTAATATTAAATTTAGGAATTCTATTTAATGCAAGGGGTGTAAGGGGTACTGCACAACCAACAAACGAGGCTCTGGCTCCCACCAGTCCACGTTGGGCCAGCGTGTTGGGAAATTGCCCAAAACCTTCCAGATGAATCCCTACAAACGACGGCCCCTGGTAGCCGGCGATGCGGGTGGCACAGAACCGATCGTTGTGGAGATCTTTGGGAGAGGCCTATGTCCAGTAATGGACGTCTGTCGGCTGACGATGACGACGACGACGACGACGACCATGACGACGACGACGACCATGACGACGACGATGACGAGGACGATGAGGATGACGATCACGATGACGACGACGATGACGACGATGACGATGACGACGACGACGATGAAGATGACGATGACGATGATGATGATTTAATCTAAGCTAGTATGGATCTAACTCTAATAACACACAAATTAATGTACTAAACTTACTATATTACTTCTGTTGTATATTTTCCATGTACCTAGTGTAATTACTGGGGTAACGAGACTGAACATCTTACGTGCAACATACTGCAGTATATATTATCCCAAGTAGCGCCACGTTGTTATGGGCGGGCGTGTCACTTACCTTCAAGTGAACATCCCATTGTTCTCGTCGCTTAATTTATTATAAAAATAGACACAAGAAGAAAATTCATAAAGGAATAAATTGTGCCTTTGTACCTTCAATTTGTAGCTCGCCGGCCTAACGGTCAGAGCGTGCGGCCGTCATGCCGAAGGTCGCGGGTTCGGATCTCGGCATGTGCCGATGACTTTAATATTTAAGTTATGTACATTTGTGAACTTTAGTAACAACAGCGAAATACAAACGGTGAAGGAAGACATCGCGAGGAAACCTGCACGTGAATTAGAATTTATTCTAAGGTGTGTGTGAAGTCACCAATCCGCATTGGGAACGAGTGGTGACTATGGCCCATCGCCCTCATATTGAGGGTAGGCCTGTGCCCCAACAGAGGACGTAAATTGGCTGCTGAAAAAAAAAAGTATCTTCAATTTGATTACTGAAGAATGAAAGAGGAACAGGAAACAAGAAAAAATATCATTTATAGTTAATTTTACTCAGAAAGTTCTTTCTAAGATTCAATTGCGCCAACAACAATATATCCTCTTTAATATTCGTCAGTTGTCCAGCTGTCAGCGAACAAAAATGGCGGCGGTAACTGTCCTATATCCTGGATATGTAGCCACGTACTTCCACGGTAGCCGTTATGATCACATAAATTGGTGATAGGTACGTGTTGCTGAAAACCGTCCAGGTATGTATCACTGCAGCTCCTATCTCACCCACCAAACAGTACTTTGCAAATATTATTAAGTTCCGGTTTGAAAGGCGCTGTAGGTAGTGTAAATATGGGGGTTGACGAGACTCATCAGTCTCACGATGTCGTATCACTTACCATCAGGTGAACGTCCCGCTACTCACGATGCTTAATTGGATAGTAAAAAAAAATTTAAACTTAATATTCAGAGACCTTAAGAGAGTGATTTTCTTGCTCTCTCTCTAGGTTGTTCCCTCATGTCTGAAGATCGTGGTCAGTGCTAGGGTTGCTGTATGGAGCGGACGATCTGCTTCCACCGGTTCCTGTCCAGCGTATATCTTACGACTTAAAGAGTAATTTTACGCTTTGCGATGTTGCCCGCTCTCAATGTTTTGCCAGTATAAATAAACAAAAAAAAATATCCATTCTTAAATTTTAATTAAAGAGGGGTGTAAAGGATCCCGCACAATAACTCACGGGACCAAAGCCAACCAAACCTGCTCGTGGTGCACCCTGCTAATCAAAAAATTACATTCAGGCTTCTACCAACCCACATTGGACCAGCGTGGTGGAAAAGCCCCACTAATATGAACCTCTACAAACGACGGCCCCAGTTTGGAGGCCAGGAGACCATAGGAAACTTATATCTAGCAGTGGACGTCTATTGGCTGATGATGATGATGATAATGACGAAATTTAAAGTGAAAAAGTAAACAGAAACTCTCAAGTTAAATAATATTAAATATAAAAACAACCATATCCATTTTTTTCTAATCCTTGACTCCTACGACTCGTTTACAAAGTTAGATCCGCCGCCATTTGCATGATTATTAATAACAACAAGCTTTTGTGAGTTTGTTGTAAATTGTATTTTAATAATTTAAAACTAACAACATAAAAAAAAACTTTCTATTATAGCGACAGACAGATATTTGCATATTATATTTAATTTTAGTATAACATTTGACATCGAGAGCGAACCCATTAAATCTGATCAAGACAAATAATCTAGGTTATCTCCATATGTCTAAAATCGATTTCGCTATTATAATAGCGGTAATAATAGAAAGTTTTTATGACATATAAGCTAATATAATAGAAAATGTAGGTTTTTAAACAATTTATATATAGACAATGACGACTTTTGGATCCTTGGTGAAATGAGCCATCAGAAAAAGTGGCAAAAATTGCGTAAGAGAATTTTGAAGTCATTTTTTATTAGCATCCTGTGGCCCCAAGATGGAGCAGAAGGCGTCCACATAAACTCTTCATCGCGTTCGGTCTTAGGCTTTACTATTGATTTCATTCCACGTCTTCCTGATTTTCTTCGCCGCGTCTGCTACTGTGCAGAGCCACGTCTGTCTGAGGCAACCGCGCTTGCGCATTCCTTGCAGATTCCAATCAAGCGTCTGTTTGGGAATACGGTTGGGATTTTTACAGTATTTTCAATTCTTTTGCAGTCATGAGATATTTTTTTATATAATTAAGCGACGAGACGTACGACACGTTCACCTTACGGTGATACGCCCGCCCATAACAAAGTGGCGCTAGTTATGATAGTATGCACTGCACCACATCGCGCTCATCGCCTGTGACATAAGATGTTGAATCTCGTTACTCCTGTAATTACACCAGCTACAGCGCCCTTCAAACCGGAACACAATAAAGTTTACACACTATTGTTTGGCGGAAAGGTTTCTCTTACTTGTATACTAAATATTCAACTGTTAATATAAATTCTAAATATACATTCCATTATCATTATCATCAGCAGATAGATTTAAGGGTAGATAGATTATTTCTGAGAAAGTACAATTTGAGGTACGGTCCCAGATATCTGCATATATATAATGAAAATGAGTTTCCTTTATTCGTCAATCACGTGAAAACAAGTGAACGTATCGACATGGGAACTTGAGCATTCGGCGCGGAATGACTTGTAGCTAATTATAGGCTATTTATTTTTTCAATTGATGTTTCATCATTTTAACTTCTATAAACATTTTATTTATGCGGTTGCTATAGTAACGGTTGGTGTAGAAAGTCTTTTGCGGCTGCGGTTGCTCTCAAAGAATATTTCAGACAAATTTCAAGTCTTTCAAACCAGCAAATGATAAAATCAAATGATGTAAAACTCACCTATCTAGATTAAAGTTTCTAACAATGTCTAAAACAAAATAGTCTATCACTAGAACGGATCTGAAGTGAAGGGGATTTTTTTCAGTTAATGTGTAACTAACTGCCTTGCTTGCTTTTAAGACGATCAATTTTGATCATCGCATATTTTATCGACTAACCTAAGATGTGACCTAAAAAGTATTAGATTAGATTGTTGCATTTCTGTTGCTTACTACGATGGAGGAGAAATTTTAAATCTGTAATATCCTAAAAAAACCTACAATAGTCAATTGAAATGAGAGCACTTGTAATATGGTTACTGTAAATGTCTCCGATGATAGTAAGAAAACAATTTTTTTTTTATAAAAATCGTATTTAAAATACCACTTGATAATATGAAAACTTGTTCGATACCTGGTATAGATTTTAGTACGCATCGGGTGTAAAATCAGTGTTGCTGCTTAATTATTAAAATTTCCCAAATCTTTCATAGATTTTTTGTTTGATAACGAATAATCTGTTTATAAGTAAAAATTTACTATAATTAAGATAAATAAAAAATGAAAAAAATTGTAGATAGTTTAATCAATAAACTGTAGCGACATTATAACGTAATGAATATTAATACAAATAACAAATTTCTTTTGCCTGATTCTCCATATATACATATATTTATATTTTAGCTCCTTTTTTCTATTGTTATAAATAATTTATAATTTAATAACATAATTAATATCTTTATAAATTATTCAAAGTAAAACTAGAATTCTAAATGTTTCTATTACCCTAGATCATTAATTTAATTAATCATTAATCAGTGACAGTTAACAACGCGCCGACCTCTGATAAGTAAAGAGAAACTTAGTTTTTTTTCTGTGATACATTTTTTTTATGCACTTAAGCAACGAGACGAGCAGGACGTCACCTGATGGTAAGTGAAACGCCTCCATGTAACAACGTAGCGCTAATTAGGATGTTATACACTGCACCACATTGCGCTCGTCGCCTGAGACAACTCGTTGAGTCTCGTTACCCCAGTAATTACATTAGCTACAACGGCCTTCACGTCAGAACACAGTTTGCACACTACTGTTAGTCGGCTGCAATAGACGCAGCGTAAGTACCAACCTCGATGGTTTCCGGCAACAGACCTGCTGCCAGGAAGTCATTTTGCTCACGTTACTAAATTATCGCAAAATAAAGCGTTTAAAAAATATTTCAATTTAATAAAGTCTTTATCACTAGCAACACTAATTGCCAATTTTAAAATCAGAAGAACATTCCAAGAACTCAATCTTGGCTCGACTTTCCATGGTCGACCTTCCAAACTTGTTCTGCGTTGTATGCTTCCAGCGTCTGCTGGCTCCCTACACCATATTGTTGGTTCACAGTGTTGGGGGCTTGGCAATACTGCGTCTACCTAAACGCTTAGCACTTGTAGCAATTTATTGTTCCTAAAGGACGATACATTAAATTTAGCAGCTAGATCCTCGAAGGACGCTAACATTTTACGCGAGTACAGAGCTGTTAAGAACAGTTTAGTTTAGATTTATTTTAGCTATTATTAATAGATAATCATCATCATCATCAATATCATCAACCAATACACGTCCACTTCTGCGTATAGGCTTCTCCCAAAAGTCTCCAGATCGATCGGTCCTGCAGAACAGTCAGCATTGACTTCGCTATCGTCGGGCACTAACGGCCGTCGTTTATATAGGCTCATATGGAAGAATTCCACCACACTAGCCCATTGCGGGTTGGTGGGAACCAGTGCCTCGTTTGATGATTAGCAAGGTGCACTACGGGCAGGTGAGGTTGGCTAGGGAGTCGTGAGTTGTTTTGCGGCATCCCTTACACCCCCTAATAAATAATACATGAATTAAAAGCCACCGAACTTTATGATGAATTTCGATTGAAAGCCTTGAGCCATTAAATTAAGATCTAAATTGTCAAGCCATTTTTCACTGGTGTTTCTAGTGGGAGGTATCTGTCGCTGGAGACCATCTAGGTAGGTACCACCACAATACCTAGTACACCCGTCAAACAGTAGCGTGCAAATAATAACTCTTTGGATTTGAAAGGCGTTGCAGTTAGTCAAGTTACTACACTAAAGAGAATTACCATCCGTCTTTAATTAGTAAATGTTATTAATTTTCAATGTAAGTAAATCATTTAAAATAGAGTAAAAGCAAGCACAAACTAAGTTAAGCGGCGACGAAGTATGAGGTGATATATGAAAGATGAAAGTGGAACATGTAAAGATGACAAGGCAAGAAATAACGGATCGGATGAAAGGAGAAAATAAAAGTTGTAGTTAAGGAAAAATGAAGCGTAAAAGAGAAACCAAAATATAAAAAACCCAGGAGGAAGTTAAAAAAACCGGTGTTAAAGCCACTAATGTGATACCGGGTTATCATCAGGTGAACGTCTCGCTTGCCTGCGGTTACCATTAAAGAATTTATTAGACCATCACCTAAATTCTAATGTTGTTAGGTAATAAACAAAACCGTGTTAATATCTTTGTTTAACGTTTACGATTCTGTAAGCGAGGCGTTTCCACATCTTCATAAAATTGCTAATATACCTCATAATGAATAAATTATCTGTTTCCACGTGGAGCTGGTTACATCTTCCATCCACTGTAGCATGATAAATAGCAGTTTATTTATAAGTACCGTCGTTAATAGTAATAAACTTTACGCTATTACTACATACCATCTTTTGCAATAGTTACCAAACTTAGTCTTCTTAACTTTGAATTGATTGATTGGTAATAAATATTCATGTATGTGGCAAGGAGTGGTAGTAGCTTACTTAGTAAATTCGATGGTTTCAAGGACTGTACGACTAAAGCAGTCATCAGTTCGATTACCTCTTAGCTTAAACTTACGAAGAACACCGGTTTTTAGAAGGAAATAATATAGTGGATAAATGATCTCATCTCTAAGTGTGGGAAGGGTCTGACTCTGCCAACTTTAAGATCATTAATTGGGCTATATATGTAATGTGATGTTTAAATGTCCATGGATAAGAAACGAGACAAATTTATAAAAGATGACCTTTTTCCATAAAAAATAATTAAAAAAGCATCCATTGTGGAGCTTAATATCCATCATTCAGACAAAGACATTAACGAATGGAACGTCGCTAAAGAAAATTGATAAAAACTTAGGCCACGAAATAGATTTCTTATTAAACGATTCAGAACCTTATTCCGTTGTACCAAGGACTAGTGTCACCAGATTGTACAGATTATCGTGACCGAGAAGTAATGAATTGTCCGATGGACTGATTCGGACACGCTATGCAGGTTATTGTGTTTTTTTTTTGTTGTTTAGAAATTGTATAGTATTGAGGATATTTTTTAAACAAAAAGACTGGTTAATTGTATACATAAAACATATTGAACCCGATAGTCGTTGAACATGAACTGGTACTCACAAACACAAGACAATTGAACTGATCAAACTTCTTTAATGTTTTATAGAGTTTTATTAATATGTAAGACTAATTTTTTTCTTTGATAAATTAGACATTTAAAGCTAGTGAAATTACTGATGCGTTCCTACATCTCAAAGCAATAGACACTGTGTAAATATACTAAGTAGTTTTAACATTTGGTAATTAATTTAGCATTATATGAGACCCCTGCTCGTCGCGTCGGATCGTCAAAACATCTACGTATAAGTAAATGAGTGAAATCCTTTATCGACAAAATCAAATCTTTATATAGATGTCCCGTGGCAGATTTAGGATTTCTTAATTAAATTAAAGGATGTTATTATTTTAGAATATACATATATTTCTCATAAAAAGAAAGACTAGATATGCGGATTTTATTTTTTTAAGGTTTCTCCGTCCAAATATTTTCCATCGCGACGTTAGCACTCGCGGAATCTTTCGAGAGTATTCCGAGTGTATCTCGCGAAGGAGGCTCATGGTGGCTCTTGCTGTGTGAGGCGTGGCGCCATCTTGTTGAAACCACGCGTGAGAGCTGTTCGATGGATGTTCTCTTAGTTTCGGTATAAAAATGCGGCGATAGACATCATCATCAACAGTTACGGTTGCTTCACGAGAATTTTTAAAGAAAAACGGTCCAATTATTCTATTGACAGAAAGAGGACCAGTCCACGGCGACATCGTGACTGACCAATCCGCACAAATGCCGCGCCAAACTGTAACCCCTCTTCGGTCTCCCGCGCAACTGTTAGAAAAATATTCGAATTTCAAATCCTAAATCTGCCACGGGACACCCTACATATTATGTAGATGAGCGCTTGATGGGAAATGAATGTAATCTAAGTGGAAAAGCCCACTAGTTCAGAAGAATCCTATTCACTCTTCTCTAAAAGACTCACGTCAGGAACAATTAGAATATATGAATTATAATATGGAGGTGGTAGTTAGACTGGCGAGTACGAAAAACCTACTACCATCCAAATTAGGCTCCGGAATCTGACCAGGGACCTTCGTGTAACAAGGCAAGGTCGTATAAGCATCATGTGCGTTATCTGGTTATTTCCTAAACGTTCTGCTGTAGGAAATTATTATTTAAGCCCACGCGTTTCATTTAGGTCACCCGGCCAATGTCGGGTGTGCGATGTGCCAACGAGGATGTGTCAGTGCATCGACTGACGAACTGACTCACAGCGGGAAAAATGCATAGGGAAATCCTTATCATCCTTCGAACTACTATCTAGTAATAATTCTAATAGAATATTCATGTGCCCCCATTTACTATCTACTAGTTAGATCAGTTTACATATGCAGCAAAGGTTGTCTTCTGCAGCACGGAAACAGTTAAATTAACGGAGTAACCTAATATCCTGTCTAAAGGTGAGCTCAATGTGGTACTGTATAAACATCTTAACAATAAACTTATCATCAGGTTTACCTTCTCTCGAGTCTCGCCGCTTGGTATTGTACAAAAAATGGATAGCAATACTTATAAGCGCTGGTACTACTCGTGCTTTTATTAATTTTTAATTAATAATAATAATCAATAACATTTACTTGCATTGTAGATGTTTATTAATAAATTGATAAAATTAATACCAATGTTGTGTTGTGGAAATACTATACTAGTCACATAGTATTTTCCTTAAATATTTCTCAACATATATCCCTATGTATATATACATATTGCCACAATGGCTTGGCATTTGCCCTGGGGTTACACAAGGGAAGCTGACATTAGAGTAAATATCAAAACAATTTATTGCTAACGTTCCTATTCCCCACAGAGCTTCTCAACCTTTTATTATTGTGATGTCTGTTCCATGTATACCCGCACTAAGGACTACATCTCAATATCTCTGGTATTTCAGTAGATAGTTATGGTTTCAGCCCTGTAGTCTCGGGCTAGTAAGAATAGGACTAAGGTAAGTCCTACCTGTCGTAGCAGCCGACTAAAAGAGTCTAGGAGTTCCGCGGGCTTTGAGGGTAGGGCCCGTTATCGTCAACAAGCGAACCTCCGTGGGACAGCGTATGACTCAGCGAGGGTGTCTAGGAGGGTTAGACTCCTCTTCAGAGAGGTGTCACACAAAGTGTAGAGGGGCATCAGTGCGTTCTATAAGAGATCCTGGAGCCTTTCCGATTGCACTGATGCAGACTACCGAGGGGGTTTTAGTAAATAAGAAAGTCACATAAATCTGACTTTCCTCCAAAAGGGGTATTAATATTTTTTTAATTCAATTAAACGATGAGACGAGCGGAACCTTCACTTGATGCTAAGTGATACACCCTCCCACAAAAACATGGTGCTAGCTAAGATGATATATACAGCTCCACATTGCGCTCGCCGCCTGAGAGATAAGATGTTTAATCTCCTTATCTCAGTAATTACACCATCTACAGCGCCCTTCAAACCGGAACACAGTACTGTCTATCGGCTGCAATAGGCGCTGCGATGGTAGCTACCCAGCAACAGAGACCACCAGTGACACAGCGACCCATGAAAATAGAAACATTAGCCTGTTTTAAATTAAAAAAAACTTATCTGTCATCGCTTCGACCGCCATATTTAAAACTCACGAACATTTAATTGATTCGTTTTTAATCTGTATTCCAAACACGGAAGCGATCATTGCGCTCGCTTATCCCCGGAAGTGGTTTAAGAGATAAATTTATATTTTACAAGCAATATTGCCAAAATAGAGAATCATGATCAGATGACATCATTCAATTTTTTTTTATTTTTTATTTTTTTTTTATTTTTTTTTTGTTTTACGTGGGGGAAATGCCTACGCATACCCATCCTTGCGGGGGCGAGGACGGGTTATGTCGGACTTGCACCGACTAAAACCCCCACGATGTTCCGCCTCGTCGCCATTATGGCAGGGTCACGGGAACGCATGCACTCAACTGCGACCCTGCCGGCGCTGGCCGCTCGCGCAGCTCCACCTCGGGAGGGAGGGATGAACGCTCCCTTTCCAGGGCGCGCCGGAACATGCAGCGCGCCCCCTCCTCGACGTCATGCGTGTGCGGGCGACCGGTTCCTCCGAACCTGTCGCCTAGAGGCCATGGGAGCCACTGGAGAAAGCCTCTCCCGGCTTCCCGCGGCGGAGAGATGTTAGGCCCGCCGCTACCTGTCAACGGCCGCGGAGGATAGGGAGAGCGGCGCATCTCAATACCGGCACTCCTCTTCCCCCGCGGCCCCACCGCCGCCGCATCGCCGGCGCGACACCGGTTGGCTGCAGAGGGTACTCCCTCCGCGACCCCACCTCGGCTGTGAGGGGCGGCATGAACCGCCCCTGCAGCCGGCCGCTAGGGCAGCACACAGCCGCCCCTACGGCCCCCGGCCGCTCCGGTGAGCTCCAGTTACCCCAACCGGTGCTTGAACCTGGAGCAGCCGCTTCGGCCAGCCCTTCGCCGCGGGCCGGCCGGGTGGGTTCCACTTGGCTTCACCGTGTACCTGACCACGGTTACTAAGCCCCTCCGCCACGACAAGGCGAGAACCCGTTGGAGGGGACATCATTCAACTGGTTTAAGAATCTCCAGCGATATCCTCACTCATCCAATTCTCATCGGCTATTAAGCATAGACTAGCTGTAGCAATTTTTTTCTTTTTTTTTTTGGATATTTATCGCTAAGTGATACGTCAGCTCCATTGGCTCAAAAACAAAAAAAAATACTAATGATACTAATACTAGTGTTATTTATACGTAAACAAATCAAAATACTTTTGTCTCCCACTGGTTCACGCAACATCATGTGATCTCTTGCTATTTATATATTTATCGAAGTGAAGTTTTTTTTTTCACAAACCAAAGGTTAAAATCTGACCTCAATTTTAACGTTAAACGACATTGGAAGAGTATTAATTGGTGAAGCGTGCTCGCCCTGAACACAGACTCTCATTTGTATGAACACTGGAACAACTAAAACCAGCCAAGGTCGAAGAACCGCAATCATTATCCGAACATCAATGCTGCGTATCGGGAATCGAAGCGGAATCAACCCTAAAGGTTTAACCGCTGAGCCAAAAAGGCAGATACCTCAAAGAAACTAAAAAAACAATCCTTATTAAAGCTACAATACCGGTACTCGTAAGCATCAGCAATATTTTAAAGGTAACTGTAAAAAATCGACAGGTATAGACAAGTTTTTTTTTTATTAAATTTACGAAGCGACGACTCGACCGGAAAGTTCACCTGATGGTAAATGATTCGCATTGTACCACATTGCTCTCGTCATCTTCAGACATAAGATGTAAAATCTCGTTACCCCAGCAATTTCACTAGGTACAGCGCCTTTCAAACCGGAACACGGTAATGTTTGCACACTGTTCGACGGAAGAAATAAACGCTGTGGTGATACCTATCTAGACGGTTTCCGGCAACAGGGACCGACCAGCAGTAGACCAGATTATGTCCATATGTACCATAGAGCACACAGCTTAAAGCGAAATTTGGCGATCAGATTATGGAAATCATTTCGATCCTCAGGTGGTATTTAAGCCCGGTCCATTCCTTTACGTCATCAAACCATTTCTTCCGCTGTCTACCAGGCGCATATTTTCCAGGAATTTTGCCCTCCAGGACCAACCCTAGGACCTCAGAAAGGGATCCAGTTTGAATGTGTCCGAAAAATGCACCTTTTTTCACTGTTAGGGTATGTCATTACACGCGGTTATATGTGATTAACAATTTTGATTTATATTGTGTCACACATTTTTAAGTGATTTAGATGTTTTGGGAACGACCATATATTTAAAGACCACGGGGTCGCAGCCCAATGCGTTGGTTTGACCAGATCCGCAACACACTCATCTCCACAGCCTACAACGCTCCCTAAGTAGCCGGAGATAATAGTTTATGGTAAAACGTCGTGAAGACAACACTGATGGGTGGAGATTGTCACGACCCTCAGACATGAGGAATATTTGAGGAGGGGGTTATATTTAATAAAAGATTATTATATTTTATTAATCTTCTAACATTAGTTATCTACATATCTGTCCTGTTTAAGTGTTCATTAACTTGTATCTTTATTAATTCAATACGGAGGATTTATGTATTCCGTTGTCATGGTTACCGCTTGATATATATATACATTTATATTTTTAATGGTCATTAACGTTTCAATATGGTCGTGTGTTTGCTGGTCACGTTTATTTCAGTTAACTCACGAAAACGTACCTCACACGGCTGACTCAGACTTTACTTAGAAACGTATAATATACACATATATATATGTATGTGTGTATATATATACATACACACGTATATATACACACACCTCTTTACATATCTCAGATAATATTTAGATCAATTATTTTCCATTAGAAACTTTCCACACGAATCGAGTTTTTTGCTCTATATTGTTGACCTTAATTTTATCAGCCGGATAACCCCCACTGCTGGGCATACGCCTGTCACAGAGATCCTCATTAAGGGATATTCGGCCTTAGCCCCACCACGCTGGTCTAGTGAGGATTGGTCGGCCACCAGTGCCGTGTCTATTGTTTAGTAAGGTGTACCGCGTGCATGTGAGGTTAGGTTAGACCCCTTTGACCCTTTCATCCCTTTGACTTTAATACTACATTATAAACAGCGAAATTAATATTTTAACGGCACTAATAGCTAAAACTATATTTCAAGTTTCATAGATTATACTATTGTAAAAGTATTTATGAAAAAAAAATAAAAAATATTATAACATATACTAACTATAGTTTGTTTATATCCTATTCATAAAAATTCGCTATCTCCATAATAAAGGATCCTTAGGAGTATAAAAAATAAATCTATTAATGTAATATAAAAATATTGTTTTTAAGCTTTTATATATATTAGTCTGATAGTCCACAGAGCTTTTAAGAAGTTCCTCCGAAGTTTGGCAAAGGTCAGCGTTAACGGATAATAAAATATACATACATGTTAGTTCATCAGCATCAGCGGATAGACGGCCACTATTGGACATAGGTTTCCCCCAAAGATTCCCACATCGATCGGGTAGGGATTCATATGAGGGGACTTGGACTTCCCACCATGTTGGCCTGATGCTTTCGTTTGTTGTATAGCAGAGTGCACCACGAGCAGGTGAGCTTGGCTTAAGTCCCGTGAGTTGTTGTACGGGACCCCTTATACCCGTTGAAGACTCCTACTTACTACTTCTTCTACAATATTCTTGAAAGATGAAGGTCTGAAAAAAGCGTAAAGCACAGCGTTGGTAGCTTCTACTGGGAGGATGGACGACATCAAAAGTATCACTTGGTGTATTTTTTTTATGTTAGTTCATTCAATTGGAATTAGTCACAATTTGATTTTTTTTTTTTATTATTTTCATTTTGTTATAAAGCAAGCCCGTAGCCGTTGAATCCTGGGACTACCTTTCGCCTCTGTCATATAACGAAGCCAATCCTATCAGAGCTGTGACGTAAGTCAAAATTCCTGACTATGCTAACCGCTAACTTAATCAAGCAGGTTCGCTGGGTCTGACTTCAGGACCACATATTCTAGATTTTGATTGGTGGTAAGAATTACCATCAGAATATAACAAACATGTCACCATAATAGTATTTCGGCGGTATTAATTACAGAGTATTCTGGATGTTCACATTTAACCAGTTACGACCTCATATTCACTTGACCTTACTTTAAATTAACGTTAAGATGTATTCTTGTCCAGAAAAAGGAATAAGTATTCACTTATTGCTAAATGATATCTCTGTCCATAAAATGTTGTGATAATTAAAATATAAACAGTCTTATTCAGCTCATCAGAGATTCAGTGCTTCCAGTCTTTCCAGTCTTTATTACAGGTTTACTGTAACCGTGTGTGATGTGACCGACGGCGGATGTCACAGGTCCTCGAAAGCTGTTATTGTTGGAACATGGATGTTTCGACATGATGTATCCATCACCGGAAGCTAAAGCTAACAGAGATCATATCTACGGATCCTCGATTCATAAAGCGCGAAATCCTTTGATAAATGAGGTCTTGCTGTGATCATCTTTAATAATATATTTTCTTCTGCAGACGCCGAGGCCATTTTTAACATTAGGAAACATTTCATTGTTAAATAATATTGTTTCATATTTTTTTAATTAATTTACTTGGGGGTGGTTTCTGTTCCTGGATAGGAGGTACCACCGCAGCAGCCCTGTAGTCTCAGGGTAATAAGAATAGGACTAAGGTAAGCCCTGCCTGTCGTAGAAGGCGACTCAAAGGGTCTAGGAGTTTTGCGGGCCTTGAGGTTTGAGGCCGTTATCGCTCAACAAGCGAACCTCCGTGAGACAGGGTATGGCTCAGCAATGGTGCTGAGGAGGGTTAGGCTCCTCCTCAGAGACGTGCTAACACAAAGTGTAGAATGGCACCGGTGCGTTCTTTAAGAGTGCACTGATGCAGAACACCGAAGGTGTTTGAATGAGTAAGAATCTCTAATAACTGAACTTCACCGTGGAAGCAGCGTATCTTTCGAAGGTTTCCCTCCCGAAACCAAAACTGCCTATTGCAGCCGACAAACAGCATGCAAACATTGCTGCAGTTTGAAGGACGTTGTAGCTAGTGAAATTACTGGGGTAACGAGACTTGGCTTGTTAAGTCTCGAGGCGACGAGCGCTACGTGTTGCAGTCAGCATCCTAACAAGCACCACCTTATGGGCAAGCGTATCACTTACAATCAAATGCACGTCTTGCTAGTCTCATCACTTCTTAGAATAAAAAAAAAATCGAAAAAATAATTAAAATTGATATAAAATCATAGATAAAAACATTAACTGTAACTGGGTTACAAAAAAAAAAATACGAAACGTACCTAATCAGATTAGTTTCGTCGTTTTAAAATAGGCAAAAGTCGAGAACCGTACAGCCTGAAAAGCAGATGATAAAAATTTTAAATGATATAGTTTTTTTTTATAATTAACCAAGTATTTAATTAAATGGCGAGATGATTCACGGGGTGATACGTGGTACGGCTGCATGATGTCTTCAAGACAAAGTATTATTACTCTGTAGTAGTCACCGTCTCATTAACATAGTAATTTCACTAATTGCTGCCGGTTTTAAGACTGGACACGGTAATATTTACACACTACTGCTTATCATTTAATTTTAAGTTTTATGGTCCTATCTAGTACTACACTTTTGTCTTTTGGAATATTTTTTTATGTAATTAAGCGACGAGACCAGCGGGGCGTTCACCTGATGGTAAGTGATACGCCTGCCCATAAAAACATGGCGCTAGTTCAGATGGTATGCACTGCTCCACATTACGCTCGTCGCCTGAGGGATAAAATGTCGAGTCTCCATACTCCAGTAATTACAATAGCTACAGCGCCCTTCAAACCAGAACACAGTAATGTTTGCACAGTACTGTTTGGCGACAGAAGTAGTCGCTGCGGTGGTATCCACCTGTTATTTATCATCGGATGTACTATTTGGTTAGCTTGCAGATTCAGAGTTGGTGAGCTCCTAAAATATAATCAGGTGGGATAACTTAAAAAAAATTGGCATCTTCAGTTTATGAACAAATACTACTTAATGCAATTTTTTATGTGGATGTCTATGAGAGCCGCTGGATGTAGATAGCGCAGGTCCGACCGCAATGGAGATCCTCGAGGAAGGCCTATACTATTCAGTGGGCGTTATGTGGCTGTTAATGAAATGTCTAGATGACATTCTCTTTGCCCAATAGTCTCAGGATATTAAGAACAGGACTAAGGTAAAACCTGTCTGTCGTAGAAGGCAACTGAAAGGGTTTGCGGGTTCATGGGCTTTGTAGTTGGCGGGCTCTCATTGTTCATTAAGCGAGCCCGTAATGAACAGGTACGAGGTGGTCTAGTGCTTGTCGCACCGAAGCGAAGATGCCGAGGAGTGCAACAGCTCTGACTGGGACGTGCTTTAGTGTTAGTGCCGGAAGGCATCGGTGCGTTCCGTAGGAGATCCCAGGGCCCTCCGCAACGCATTGATGATGACCACCGAGAGGATTTTATCGGGTAGAAATCCCACATAACCTTGTCTTCCCCCCAGCAGCAAAGTATCATTTTAGATTCATCTCTCGACAACCAAAAAATAGGTGACCATACTAATTAGCCGGTCTGTGTATCAACAGATAAATTATATTAAAGTGAAATAAGAGATAATGGAACAAAGCTATTCTTTGACTAATGATCATGAGAGCATGAGGCGTTAAACTAACAACACATTACTATTATTACACATATAATTAATATAAACAATAACAATATTGAATTTTAATTGACACGCCATTAAACCATGTCTGCAATGATGAACAGCAAACGAGAGGAGCGACGGACGAACATGACGATTTTAGTTTATTACTTATTCAGTCACGGACGAAGAATATCCTTAATACTTATATTTCCTTAAGTTTAGTAGGGGTGTGAATTTGCTTTACATACAACACGCATATCTAAGTGAAAGTTGCGAAGTGATAACAAATATCAAATCGGTCATACATAAGTGAGTGCAGTTTTATTATGAATATAACATAAAGAATTTCCAAAATTTTTTTCTATAGTTTCCTCATTGTTTTCAAGGAAACCACTGCAGCATTTATTACTTCTCCCAGCTGGTAATGTATAAACTTTAGAATAGAACAGAATATATATACTTATATATTATATATATATACTTATATTTATATATATACTTAACCGCTCTGTTCTCATTGCGTTTCTTAGTTCATAGAAAATAATATCCGGTAATATATCAAACTATTTCTGTATTAGCGTAATAGAAAAATATCGACGTAAGAATTCTCCACATAAAAAAGATATGAAATAACGATTAACAAGACCAAACCCATGTATCAAGGTGACCCTATTTTGCGACCATAACTGGGTCAGTATCACATAACCCTATAATCAAGGTTTATGGTCGATGTGGTAATCTTCTATTTAATCTTCATAAGAACAACGTACTATGCGGTTATTACAAACTGATTATAATAGTAGGTCTTCTTAAGGAAAAGTCGTGAAAAAAAATAGTCCTAATTTTATTTAGTTATTTTTTATGTAAAAACATTTATATATATATATATATATATATATATATATATAGATACAAAAGTAGAACAGGTTTCTTTATGGAGTAGTAGCTGTTCTCACTCGCTTTGCTGGCCGTAACAACCTCGCTACCCATTTTAGAGGGTAACATTTCGTAAAATCCGTTCTTATCTGAACTATACTCGGCAAAATGAATATTCCTACCGAATTTCAAGTCTCCAGACCTTATGGTCACAGAGATATCATGATGAGTCTGTACGTAGGTCGAGATCTGTTATATATAGACAGATTACATATGTAATATACTAATATATGCTTTACAATACACCATGTGTGTAGTCACCAAAGTCGCTTATTATTTAACTTAGTCAAGGGTTGTCCCTCGGACAGGGGACTTCGTAAGTTACTTAGTCCTTGAGTCATATTGCTTGACCGTTATTTGTTCGCGGCACTTATCTTTAACGTTATATAAACTTAGTCTCCCCTACAGTTAACGGTCATTTTTATTTAGACGAATACGAAATCAAAAGCTCAGACTAAAGATCTACAGGTGCATATTACAATGTAGAAATACAATGTCTTAATAACTTCACTAGCTACAACGCCCTTCAAACCGGAATATAGTAATGTATGCGCACTATTATTTGGCGGCAGAAATAAGAACTGCGGTGCTGCCGGTAACGGAGAACAGTAAAAATCTAACTACGATCATTTAATAAATTATATACAAAAAAAATTATGTTTGCACAAATATGCTGTTTCTTGTAATAAAATAATATTGTTTTTATCTCTCTTGAAATACAATAATCTGGAGTTTTTTTTTTATTTGCAGCTGCTGATAAAGGCACCGTCAAATATGTTTTCTTCTAGTTATATCAAAACACATTACGACATATTTATTATGACCAATACAATTTATATAAAAAATTTTTACAATTTATTAGACGAGTGAAATAATATTTTTTTTTTAATTATATTAAAAACTCTTTGCTATAACATGAGTATGATTACGAGCTTTAATCGATAATAACTGACAGAGCAAAACAACATGGCGCCGTCCCATATCAAATTCCCGCGCAAACGTTAAATGTATTGTTTGCATTTTACAACAGCTAAACGTTTATTATCCAAGCAACATCCGTACGTTATCGCGTTTCCAGTAAAGTCGTTACATTAATATATATTAATGTGTTTCATTAGTTCATAAAAGTGTTTCGCATCGCACTGATGTGTTTGCATTCGAGAATGGGCTTTAACAAAGTGGAGGATTGTCGATGGCTGCTGTACCGTATTAGCAAATATCGGTAAGCATTATCTGTTAAAGTAAAATAAATTATATTCATAATATATAGCCGATTAAATAATATTGATAAAAAAAAATATTTGAATGTAGCCGCTAAAGATAAAACGTTTAGACATAGTTGTACAAGCAGTCGCTCCAACAGTTTAAGATTTCATCTATCTATTTTTTTTTGTTTAATTAAGCGAAATAACGAGCGGGATGTTTACCTGATGGTAAGTAATACGCCTGACCATAACGACGCTAGTTCCGATTATATATACTGAACCACATTGCGCTTGTAACCATGTTGAGACTGCAGCATCCTTCAAACTTAAATACAGTAAGTACTGTTTGTCAGCTGCAGTAGGCGCTGCGGTGGTACCTACTTAGACGGTCTCCGACAACAGAGTCCTGTAAAATATATAGTATTTATTATCGGGACTCTATATATATTTACTTTATATTCGATTGTCATCATATCCTTGTCATCATCATCATTATCAGCCGACCAACGTCCACTGCTGGACTTAGCCCTCCTCCAATGATCTCCACATCGGTCGATCATGCTCGTATACAGCTGCTTTCCGCAACCTTCACCAGATCGTCGGACCACCTGGTGGATGGCTTGCCAACGATACGTCTTTCGGTACGCGATCGCCATTCCGGGGACCTTAGTACCCCATGTCCTTGTGCAGTTTTTAAAGTTTCTATGTGACAATACGCCTGTAGTGAAATAGGAGCTTTCAAATAGTTGATTCACAGGACTATTGTGTAAAAATGAAATGAACAGTAAGGAAAAAAATCTTAGAAAAGACGAAAAAAAAATCTACTTGCACTGGCTGTCTATAACTCTGTCTGCTAACTCTGCTGTCTAAATCTCTTGCTGATATATAATACAGCCGAGTAGTTTATAAGATATATCATAACACCGACGTTAATCTATTTATTTTATACAGAGAGAGAGAGTCATATATAGTACCTTAATTATTTATTCTATAGGCAATAAGCAATTATATTACTATCATAATTGTTATTATTAGTATTGATATATTGCTTTAGGTTAGTGCTTTAGGTTTCAATACGTTTTTATTGAAACTATATATCTAATGACTCACGCACCCGGCGCGATACATTGAACCGTTTGCGGAGATAACTAATGTGCGAACTGTTCTACGAAGCCTCTGTGTTCACTTATCATATGACAGCGTGAGACTGTTTATAAATAGACACATTAGCTGTCTATAATTACAATAAAATCAGCTGTCCCCCCCCCCCCAACCCTATCTGCCCTTTGCTGGCCGTAATATAGAATTAGACTTGAAATTTGTCGGAAATATTCCCGCCCGGCGGCAACCTGCCGCAACTCAGGGCCCTTCCCGTTAGTAACCCCCTCCACTCTCACAATTCACTTTGGAGTAGGAATTTTGTAAAATCCATTCTTAACTGATCTCCAAATGCAGTAGAAATATTTGTACCAAATTTCGAGTGTTTACGTCTAATAGTTTCGGAGATCTCGTGATGAGTCAATGAATCTCTGGATATTTCTCACCACATATATTTATAATAATTCATTATAAAAATAATACTTACACTTTATTTGTATACTAAATATAATAAAGTCGGAAAAAACGCTAGCGGGAGACATAACAATTTTTTTTTTATTCAACGAAGCTACGACACAAGCGAAACCTAACCTGATGAGAGATACAACCGTCCATAACGTGGCGCTCGATAGGATGGTGTGTGAAACACCACATTGTACTCGCCGCCGAGCGACGAAGATATTGTCTCCTCACAAATGGTGATAAGAGATATACAATAAGGTTTTAGCCGGTAATAATAAAACGTAACCCTCTCTTTGTTGGCGGGGTCGCGGAGCGTTTCCATGACTCCGCCTTAAAGCGACGAGGAGGAACATCGTTAGGGTTTTAGTCGGTGCAAGTCCGACATAACCTGTCCTAGCCCCCGTGAGGACAGATATGCGCAGGCATTTCCCCCGCGTTAAACAAAAAAAACCGCTCCCTTTGCCACCAAAACAAATCAAAAGAAACGAAGATCAAATTCAACGTTGCTAAGGAAAAAAGAAAAGTTATCCTCGCAAATGTTTTGGGCGAATGAACTGTATTGTCTTCAAAGTTACTGTCATTATCATCGTGATCCATTAAGATCGAGGGAGGACCCGTAATAGAACCAAAAAATACCATGAGCTTATGTTCGCAGCACGCACCGTCCGTTGTCGGTGCAGGGCGTGATGGAGCATGCTTTGCAGCACCGAGAGCGCGTCGGCGTCCAGGACTTCGTGCTGCTCGAAGAGTACAGGTCCGAGGCGGCATTCATCGACAACCTGAGGAAGAGGTTCAACGAGAACATTATCTATGTAAGTGCTGCTCCATTATATACCTAATTGACGATAGAAATTTGGCGCATGTTTTAGACAATGACTTTGTAGTCGTACTCTCAGCCATAACAACTGAATATTATATCGACCAGGTCATAAGACACTACTGTTTATCCGTAAAAGAGACCTAGGTACAATTGAGCGCAAGTACAAACCAGCATAATGATAAGTTTTCTCATTACACAGACCTATATCGGCAATGTGCTGATCTCTGTGAACCCGTACAAGAACCTGCCGATCTACACGGAGGAAAAAGCAAAGCTCTACTACAAGAAGGCTTTCTTCGAAGCACCGCCGCATGTGTAAGTACAGCGATCGTGTTTAAAGTAAAAACTGGTGCAACAAATTGCTCAGAAGGTGTTAAATGATCAATGTTAAATGCACATACATACTTTTCTCAAAGTTTCTCAAGGTTACTTTAAAGATTAAGAGGAATCGAGACAGAATAGATCCCGCTCGGAGATGAAATCGACACGGCCCTCCCGTAAATGGTGTTTCCAAGAAACTGTAAAAATGAGCATTTTTTAATAAAAAAAATATATATAAAAGAAAGATAAAATTGAACATATTAAACCTTAATTGAACGAATTATTGACCGGCAATAGACGTTCATCGAATCAGATGATGATGATAATACAAAATTATGTTTATACATTTATTAACAACAATCATTGTTGTGGGGAAGTTTTTTTTATGTCAATGTGTTTCTAAATTATTCCAATACACCTAGTAAGTGTAGTCCATGAAAAAAACCAGACCTTAAAAATCTCTTTGTTGTATTTATTGCTTTAGTCTAGTTTATCCTTCATACAATGCCGGTTAAAATAAAAAGAAATCTACCGTACCTCTCCAGTTCCAGCCACTTCAGCTCGACATGGCATTATCAATATCAGATAAAACATATGACACAGATGTCTCCTGTCACAGTTACAACCACTGCTGAACTTCGTGTGATAGCTGATCTTGATGTTTGTTACGTATCAAAAATATTCGTGAATGATTAATATCTTGACCATAATAATTATCCAAATTATCGTGTTAGTATGCAAAAAAATCAAAGCATAAAACACACGATTTCTACTAACAGTTAGTTTTTTGGGTTTATAAGAAATCCAAAATTACCAAATGAGGTTCGCGGTCGCTAATAAGTTAACACATTTGAAGTTCCCTTAAGTGTAATTAAGGCATAATATCAAGATGTAGAAAGTATTGAGGTGTAGTCATAGGTATCTAGAGAATGACAACGCACGCAGCAATATCAGCACTATATTTATAATGATAGAGCGACTTAAAGTACAGAGCAAGGTACTAAGTACAACAGTATTACGAAGATAAAGACAGATCCAGTTGATGAATACAGTTAGGAGTGAAGCGTATTTATCATAACATTTATAACTCACAAGTATTCGGAGATAATAGATAACAGTTGTTCTCGCGATGTCATTATAACTATTAAAAATATCATTTATAATTCACCATACTCAAGTTATTCAATCACTATCAACAATCAACATTTCCAGTATTCGGTGACAGCCGGTCATTAACATAGCTTTAAATAACAGAACAGCCAATAAAAAATTAGACAACTATTCGTGTCTTTGTCTTTTGTATAATATTGTCATAAAGCTAAAACGAGACACACCTAGTATTTGTTTGAAATAAACCCAAAATTATAGTAAGTCGTTTCATGAGAAGAAATTCTCTTTGAAAAGCGTATTTTTAATTAGATCGTGTTATCTGTTATTTGGATGATTATTCTATCTCGTTCACACCCATTTGATAGATTGTTGTTAAAACGAGCAGCACCTAGTATTATTATAACCCGATAAATAAAAATTGTAATTTTACACGTAGATAATTATCTTCGAAACGTCACTCCTTAATTAGTTCGTGTTAACTGTTATTTCGTTGATTAATTTATCTTGCTCACACCCATTGTTTATAAATTGCTAAAACGGATTGTACCTAATATTATAACCAGAAAAATATAAATTTGAAAAAAAAATAACAGATACATTTAATAACAGGAATTGGTACGTATTATTATTGCGTAACAGTAATAACAGATATGTTTGTCCAGTTATAATCCACGTCTAATTTGTATACTTCCTGATAGGCTACTATACCTCGATTCTTACTGTTACAAAAATCCAGATAATGTATAAAATTGTATACTCCGTTAGGACTTAGTGACTCACGTCGGTGCACACAAAAATGTACGGACGTTATATGAATTTGTGTTATGGTACATGAAAGCGCGATTTATTATTTGTGGTGGCGCCATCTGTTGAGTTCTTTAAAAAGTTCTTGTTATAAAGTTAATTCAAATATCTAATTTACGATATCTATTGTGCAGGCGATCGGTGTTTACATCAATGAAAATTTTTGACCTTATATCTACGTGTAACACTTTAAATTATTGTATCTAATCGACAACTACGTTATATTCAATCCCGAAAGACGAGCTTAATAAAGCCTACATAAATACATTAAATAGACTTATTCCACTGCTGGAGCGACTCGAAGTTAGTCTGCCGACACAAGAGAGCCCAGGTATGGTATAGGTATGGAATGGTCTTGCTTTATATAACTAACAACATCTCTTTGTATGCAGATTCGCTATTGCTGATAATGCATATCGATCATTGGTGTACGAACATCGAGAACAATGCATTTTGATTTCGGGTAAGTGATTAAGTTAAGCCAAAATGCTTTTATTATTTATTAAGTCTCAAATTTAATTATCTATAGACTCTTCACAACTTTCTATTTTAATTTTATCTAGGCGAATCAGGATCCGGCAAAACAGAAGCCTCCAAGAAGGTTCTAGAATATATCGCGTCACGAACAAACCATCTGCGCAATGTGGAGACTGTCAAGGACAAACTCCTTCAAAGCAACCCGCTCCTCGAAGCGTTCGGTAACGCTAAGACACACCGTAATGATAATTCCAGTCGTTTCGGTAAATACATGGACATACAGTTCAACTATGAAGGCGCACCAGAAGGGGGACACATATTGAATTACCTCTTGGAGAAATCGAGGGTCGTCAGCCAAATGTCAGGCGAGAGAAACTTCCATATATTCTATCAGCTACTAGCCGGTGGAAGTCAAGAGCTGCTGAGACATTTAAAACTGCAAGGGCGACCAGAGGCGTACAAGTACACAACGGATATGGTAACTATTATATTCTGTATTTTTTCAATGGGGTTTTGCTTAATTTCTTACGGTATTAAGTGAAGGAGGCCATGGGACGAGGAAGCGTACTCTACCAAAATACTTCGGTTCTTAAATGTTGACAGCCGAAACACTGATTTATTGGCAGCAAGTTTACAAAATGAGGGTCATAGGTAGCCAGGTAGACCACCAATTAAAGCCAGCAACATCTGGCTTCCGTATTACAAAGCAAGCGATTAAACACTGCGCTACTTAAGCAAGTCGTTTACATAATTAGAAACTATCTTTATAATTGAAGCCTCTTTTTTTGATACATGAACACCTTCCCAGCACTCATCAATTAGTCAGAAGACGAACGACGCTGACCAGTTTCGCGTAGTCCAAGAGGCGATGAAAGTTATCGAGATCGGGGAAACAGAGCAGAAGGAAATGTTCGAGATAGTTGCCAGTGTGCTGCACCTCGGGAACGTTAAGTTTGTGCAAAACGATAAGGGATACGCCGAGATCCTGTCGCACGATGCCAACAGCGGGAATGTTGCTGACGTGAGTAACCCTAATTTTAAACTTGTTGTAATTCTAACTGAGCCTTTAATCTATGATGACGAAGAAACACTACAAGATGTCCACGATGGGCAGACAGAATTCAAAGTTACATGATTATTGAAAGTAGTTCTCATCATCATCATCTCTCTGCCCTCATGTGGTGTTCGAACGAGTCTCTTCTTCCATTTTTTTCTATTACCCGTCAACTTACTATCCACTCCATTCACATGCATATTCTCTTTCACACTGTCCGTCCATCTCTTTTTTCACCTTCACTTACACTTCCGCACATTCATATGCATAGATAATAGTTATTATATAGTTAGTTTATAACTATAACAATTATTTTTTTTTAATGTGTACTACATCATAAAAAACAAATTTCGGATTTAAAAGGAAATTATCTCTAGCGATTGAAATCTAAATAACACTACAGACATCTATATCCATTGATAAAAATAAAGATAAGCAATTAAAATCTAATTACTCTGAATTAATAATTATGTACTTGTAGTATTAGTTTTCCATATTATTTCACCGCTTTAATTTATATAAAGGAAAATATTTCTTAGAGAGATAGAGAAGGACAAAGTAAATAATCGGAATACGCTGATTTCGAAACTTTGATAGAACCTGGTCAGATATCAGTTACAAATTGTTGCCGCTTGTGTGATTGAAGGTCGCTTGGATTCTGTGCATCATCATGACGTCTTGGGCTGCCTTCTTTAAACAGAAGTTTGGCGACCAGATTAATAACAACTAATTCGGTCTCAAGCAAACCATTTCAACTGTGCAAACGTAACACTTTCTTAAAGTTTACTAATGACATAAAATGCCATGTTCTTACTGTAATATTAATAGCCATTCTAAAACGATTATTTTTTGGTAAACTTAAAAAACCACGCAATATTCCCACTGCTGGGGCTTAAAAGCTTCTTCTTATTGAGATGAGCCTCGTTAGAGATTTTACTCTCCAGTCAAAGTCTATCCACCCAGCTGACTAAGAGATTATTGGATTTGCTATTATCATCTACACTATATCTTTACACTGTTCATTTCGGCGATTGTATATATAATAATTATTCTTGAATATTTATACGAGGCACTGTATCTGTTTGACAAATGGTAATGGTCTATAACGTTATTATTGTGCAATCAATGGAGTTAGTTAAATATTACCACAGGGCTCGCGTCTATGCCCATTGTTCTATATCGCTCACATAAACAGTTGTACTACTTCGTTAACGCTTCCATTGTATGGTAATGTGTTGTGATAATTATTGTTACACTGAAACGTATCAAAGACATAATACGAATTTGTTCTAATGTAATACAAATCCAGTTGTGAGGTACTTAGAATAATTGTTTTACTTCTAAATGACAACTCGGACAGTTAATATTAGGAATGTTATTTTAATTTCAAGGGAAGAAAAACAAATTTTAAATTAATACCATTCAGTTTAGGCCAAAGAAATTAAAGGACTGTTTGCAGTTATACAGATTGTTGATAGAAGGTTACAAGAAGGACAAATCAGAAGGCATTCAATTATATTTTCTTATCTACAATCGATAAACGCTTGAACTTATCTACATATGGTATCAAATTGGATTATGGATGGTGAAGCGTCCTCGCCCAGATCACTGTGCAATTGTGTAATTTATGAATTAGCGGCCGGTATGCAGGAATGCTGTTATGATAACATATTTATAATATAGGCTTATACCTAACCAGATAGGTCCAAAAACCCTAACCAAACTTCACGTTATTTAGCCTTCGATAGAACCATGAACTACCAAGTTAGCGCTTAGGCAATGCGCCATGGAAGCAATTATAACCTAATTCAGCAACTTTAGATTAGGTTATAAAAAAACCTAAAATAGCCGAAGCATAAAGTTAAGTTTTTATTATATTATTTATGTTTTATTTTAGCTTTTGAAAGTTAACTCGCTAAGACTACGCGAGGTTCTTACCAGCCGTACCATCGACGCTAGGGGTGATGTGGTCAATACACCTCTGGATATGGAACAAGCTCAATACGCTAGGGATGCGTTGTCGAAGGCTATCTATGATAAACACTTCAGCTGGCTTGTCTCTAGGCTCAACGCCTCACTGGCGCCTAAGGACAAAGATCCCAGAGCTTCCGTTATAGGAATTCTAGATATTTACGGCTTCGAAATATTCCCAAAGAATAGGTGAGTAAATAATATGACACTGGTCCATGTTATTATCCAATTCTGTAACACATTTGATGGTTCACTACGTACACTTTTACAGTTTCGAGCAGTTCTGCATAAACTTCTGCAACGAAAAGCTGCAGCAACTATTCATCCAACTAACGCTGCGACAGGAGCAAGAGGAGTACTTGCGCGAGGGTATCGAATGGGAGCCCGTGGACTACTTCAACAACATCATCATTTGCGACCTCATAGAGGCGAGGCACAAGGGTGAGACTTGCGTAAAGAAATAGAGTTAATGTCGATAAATATTATCTTACACCTGATCAAGTTCTATCACATGCTAGAGTTGCATAATGCATAAATCGAATTCATTCAAAATCCAGGAGTACTCATCCATCCAATCTGCATAAGTTAAAACATCGTTTTTTTCATTAACAGGTATAATCTCTATCTTGGACGACGAGTGCCTCCGTCCAGGAGACGCTACCGATGTTAGTTTCTTGGAGAAGTTGACACAGCATCTAGATGGACATGCACATTTCAAGTCGCACCGGAAAGTCGATTCCAAAACTCAGAAGATAATGGGTAGAGATGTGAGTATTGGTAGAGATCAGTAAATAAAAGGACGTGTTTAATATTAAATTACACTGAGATGTCTGTTGCATCTTAATCTACCATGTGTTTATCTACTTCTTGATTTTCTCAGTTCTTTTTTTTTATTTAGTTAAATCCAGTTTTTTTTATAAATTTACACCCTTTTATGGACCAATTTTGTCGGACCGCAGGAATTTTGTCTGGTGCACTACGCAGGCGAGGTGACATACAACGTTCGCACATTCCTGGAGAAGAACAACGACCTGCTATTCCGCGACATCCAGGCCCTCATGGCCACCAGTGGCAACACCATCGTCGGCAACTGCTTCAAGGTCATATCAAAGATTCAACGTTAAATGCTTTTTAGATATCTCTACTTTCATTCCATGAAATGATAGGATTTGTATCTTCAATTTAAGAACGTTTTTAGATTGAGTTTAAAAAATGTGGCTGAATTCTAGACCACAGTTTAGTATTTGGTAGTAAAGTGCACCTTCATCGTATTTTACATGTTTTAATAATTACAAAAAATTATTTAACTGGTTTTATTTTTTATGTTAAGCATATAAAGAAAATATGTTCAACCGCGCGAAATAGATTTATATAAAGAATTTGGTTGTTCTCCCTCAGGACACCAATTTG
Source organism: Ornithoptera alexandrae (assembly GCA_029030555.1). Taxonomy (NCBI): domain Eukaryota; kingdom Metazoa; phylum Arthropoda; class Insecta; order Lepidoptera; family Papilionidae; genus Ornithoptera; species Ornithoptera alexandrae. The sequence continues at coordinate 9,930,674 of JARDVY010000041.1, read as the reverse complement.
TCGAGCAAGAAGCGACCAGAGACCGCTATCACACAATTCAAGAACTCCCTCA